>CM063112.1:36279102-37543466 GCA_031841125.1 Acanthococcus lagerstroemiae
TCAAATTTGGCGGCGGCGCTCCGTTGGCGAGATACCCTTGAAAATGTGGTCAAAATGGGTGAAAAAATCACTCTAGCTCATTTTTGACAACGGTTTCGGATTCGCTGCGAAAAATTGAGTAACCAGCCCCAGTCCCGACGCCGAATCTCTCCAAAAATTTTTTCACCTGAAAAAAGACATGATGTATAATAGTATGGTGAAATCTTCAAAATTTTTAAAAACAAAATTTTGGAATTGAAGACTGTTTTTTACTCAATTTTTCGCGCAGAGCTCGAATTCGTTGTTCAAATTTGGCGACGACGCTCCGTAGGCGAGATACTCTCGAAAATGTGGTCAAAAAGGGTCAAACAATCACTCTAGCTCAATTTTGACAACGGATTCGGATTCGCCACGAAAAATTGAGTAACCAGCCCCAGCCCCGACGCCGAAACACTCCGAAAATTTTTTCACCCGGAAAAAGACAGGATGTATAGTATGGGGAAATCTTCAAAATTTTAAAAAATTAAAATTTTTGAATTGAAGACTGTTTTTTACTCAATTTTTTGCGCAGAGCACGAATTCGTAGTTCAAATTTGGCGGCGACGCTCCGTTGGCGAGATACCCTTGAAAATGTGGTCAAAATGGGTGAAAAAATTACTCTAGCTCATTTTTGACAACGGATTCGGATTCACTGCAAAAAATTGAGTAACCAGCCCCAGCCCCGACGCCGAATCTCTCCGAAAATTTTTTCACCCGAAAAAAGACATGATGTAATAGTATGGAGAAATCTTCAAAATTTTCAAAAATCAAAATTTTTGAATTGAAGACTGTTTTTTACTCAATTTTTCGCGCAGAGCTCGAATTCGTTGTTCAAATTTGGCGGCGACGCTCTGTTGGCGAGATACCCTCGAAAATGTGGTCAAAAAGGTTCAAAAAATCACTCTAGCTCAATTTCGAAAACGGATTCGGATTCGCCACGAAAAATTGAGTAACCAGCGGCAGCCCCGACGCCGAAGCTCTCCGAAAAATTTTTCACCCGAAAAAAAAACATGATGTATAGTATGGAGAAATTTTCAAAATTTTCAAAAATCAAAAATTTTGATTTAAAGACTGTTTCTTACTCAGTTTTCCACGCATTTTTACTTAATTTTTCGCGCTGAGTTCGAATTTGGAGTTTAGATTTGGCGGCGACGCTCCATTACCAAGATACACGCGAAAATGTTGTCAAAATATTTTAGTGTCAGCGCCTTCGACACTTTGAATATGCCACACATCGCACGCCAATTGACGTTTTCAAAATCTCTATTTTTCTGGGGCGAACCAACGATTCGCGAATAATTTTGGAATGGAGATAGTTAGTGCAGTGCGGTTTCAAATTCTGGATAGAGGAGCTAATTTCGAAGAAAACGTCGTTTTCCAGTTTTGCTCTGGCAGCCTCCAATCACAAGATTTTCGCCTTTTATCAGTTCGCCCCTGGAATTAAAAATTTTTTCGCGTGATAAAAGCCTTGATGTATACATCATGTCTTTTTTCGAGCGAAAAAATTTTCGGAGAGCTTCGCCGTCGGCGCTGGGTTAGATTACTTAATTTTTCGAGGCGAATTCGAATCCGTTGTCAAAATTGAGCTCCAGTGATTTTTTGACCCATTTTGACCACATTTTCGTGTGCATCTCGGTAATTTCGCATGTAGAAACGCCTTGAACTCGTTGGATCTGCAATACAATTCGCACCAATCTGCATTTTCGATATTGCAAATTTCCTGGGGTGAACTGATGAAAGGCGAAAATCATTGGATTGGAGGCTGCTAGAGCAAAACTGAAAAGTGAGTTTTATTCGAAGTCATCTCCTCTATCCAAAATTTCAAACCGCACTGCTTTAACTATCTCCATTCCAAAATGATTCGGGAATTGTTGGTTCGCCCCAGAAAAATAGAGATTCTGAAAACGTCAATTGGCGTGCGATGTGTGGCATATTCAAAGTGTCGAAGGCGCTGACACTAAAATATTTTGACCACATTTTCGAGTGTATCTCAGAAGCGGAGCGTCGCCGCCAAATTTGATCACCCAATTCGAACTCAGCGTGAAAAACTGAGTAACCTAGAGTCTTCAAATCAAAATTATTGATTTTTGAAAATTTTGAAAATTTCTCCATACTACAATCATGGTTTTTTTGGGTCGAAAAAATTTTCGGAGAGCTTCGGCGTCAGCGCTGGGTCAGATTCCTCAATTTTTTGAGGCGAATTCGAATCTGTTGTCAAAATTGAGCTAAAGTTTTTTTTTTGACTACATTTTCGAGTGCATCTCAGTAATTTCGCGAATTTTTGAAAAATATCGAAACGCCTTAAACTCGTTGGATCTGCAATACAACTCGCATCAATATGCATTTTCGATGTTGTGAATTTCCTGGGGCGAACTGATAATAGGCGAAAATCATTTGATCGGATGCCGCTAGAGCAAACTGAAAATCACGTTTTATTCGTAATTATCTCCTCTATCAAGAATTTGAAACCGGACTGCTCTAACTATCTCCGTTCCAGAATTATTCGCAAATTGTTGGTTCGCCCCAGAAAAATAAAGATTTCCGAAATGTCATTTAGCGTGCGATGTGTGGCATATTCAGTGTCGAAGGCGCCGACACAAAAATATTTTGACCACATTTTCGAGTGTATCTCAGAAGTCGAGCGTCGCCCCCAAATTTGATCACCAAATTTGAACTGAGCGTATCTCAGAAGCGGAGCGTCGCCGCCAATTTTGATCACCAAATTCGAACTAAGCATGAAAATCTGAGTAAAAAACAGTCTTCAAATCAAAATTTTTGATTTTTGAAAATTTTGAAAATTTCTCCATACTTATACATCATGTCTTTTTTCGGGCGAAAAAATTTTCGGAGTGCTTTGGCGTCGGCTCTGGGGCTGATTACTCATATTTTTGAGTCGAATTCGAATCCGTTGTTAAAATTGAGCTAGAGTGATTTTTTGACCCATTTTGACCACATTTTTGAGTGTATCTTGGCAACGGAGCGTCATCGCCAAATTTGAACGCCATATTCGAACTCAGCGTGAAGATCTGAGTTAAAAAAAAAAAAAAAACAGTTTTCAATTCCAAACTTTTGATTTTTGAAAGTTTTGAAAATTTCTCCATACTCATCATGTCTTTTTTGCGTCGAAAAAGTTTTCGGAGAGCATCCCATTCAACACCCTTTTCCCCTTTGGTCAAGACCAGAACCCTGCATCTCGAACACTAGGCTGGTTACGCTACTCCGATGTAAACATACGCTCACCCGAGCGTTGTAAGTACGCAAACGTAATTCAAGGAAATATCGATGACGAGCCAATCACCTGGACCATCAGTAAGAATGATACTATTTTTATACATTTATTCAACATCGATCAGAACTCAACAAACGTTGTACATCATATTCTTAAAAGTAGATTTCTATCTTTAACAGGAGTAACAATAATGACCTGCTCCCAAAACATCCAAGTACATTTTTGGTTATTTGCATTAACACTGTCAATCACCATCATCTCGTCAATGGTTGGTCTGTATTAGCGTTTTAGGTTCTGGAAGTGTGTGGTGTGGGGTGTAGGCTGACACATTCTCGGAATCCAATTAGACCATTCATGTATATGAAAGTCCCCCGGAATATGGAACCAAGGAAACAACGAGAAACTGAACCATCAGTCAAGATTTTCAAATCAGGTAAATTTCACTCGAAAGATTCATACTGACAGAGGCCCGAGTTTTCTTTCTACCAACCGTAAGTCGGTTTCTAGGGAGCAGGTCGCATTGTAGTCTTCATATCTCAAATTCACATCATATAAAAATTATTCACTGAAAATGATGGTAATGGACGTACAGTTACTCAGGATTTGGGTGTTCACGAAACGTGTTAAATGTTCTATGGGGTGGCAGCATACTCGTACAAGTTGAATGTAATACAAGTTGCACATGCAATCATGTAAGGAGCTGCAGATGTGCGTAACAGCGGAGCGAATTTTTTTTTATAATTAATTAACATGGGTTCTACAATAGATAGGCGCCTAATTATAGCACAGTTTTAACGAGTAGAGAGTAGGTAATCTTGCGTGCAAATTTCAACGTTCCTTGCAGTAGAAACTGAAGTATGAGTCAATAAATTCTTATTGCTCTTTAGTTTTTCATTTTTTTTTTTGTAGATGGGGGGGGGGGATATTTCTTATAACATAGGATTACACGACATGAAAATTGAGAAGGAAAAAGTCCTTTTTTCAACTATACCAAGTACACGTCTGTACCTTTATGAGAAATGAAGGGTGGGTGGGGGGGCTGACTCATGCACGATGACATGTCAGTCTGTTTTATAGAACCGCGTTTAACAGAGCGCCTCACAAATATTGAAATTTTTATGTATGATCACTTGTAACAACTATGCATCTATCTATTTTAGAACCCAAGACAAAGGTTTTCCAACTCAGCGCAAGAAGTAAACATTTTATCGGCTCTTACGTCTATCTGCAGCCCCTTACATGGAGTCGAGTGACATTCCTCTTCCACCTAGGAAACCTACATAGTATACCGCCAATTCGACGTTCAGAAAAATTGAACTAATGGTAGAGGGGAGTAGGGTCCAATTTACACCCCTCTCCACCCAGGCCGACAGAACACTGGAAGATGATACCGGCTGGGGGGATTTGCTGGCTGAGAACGAAAGAAAACTATAAAATATTAAACACGTTTCATACTCGTAGAACACCCTGTAACACAAAACAGAAATTGATTGAAAAGTAAATCTAATGTTTTACAAAAATTGAAATTATACAGGATTTGCCACGCGTTGCCTTTTCAATGACCGCAGTCGTAAGTTAAATATAATGATACATTTGCAAATCTTCAAACTCATCAACAATGCAGACTTAATACCATTGTGTTGGAAGTGCAACCTAAAGGTAATTAAGACTCTTGGTATAAAAAGTTACATACAAATATTACAGGTGACTAGCTAATTACTCAAGGAAGAAACTATAGGTATCGTTCAACATACCATCGTACAAATAACACATAAAAACTTATCAAAAGACATACCTAAATACAACTACCTAATTCATTTACACAAACTGAATTTAACGCCGAAAATGGTAACCTAATTTATGTATGATAGGTATAATAAAGTGAATGTTATAAATACACAGTATGTACGGTTGTATTCTCGCAATTCTTTTTGTTTTTTTCTTTTGTTTATGTGATAGTTTAAAAACAAGTCTTAAAACAAAGAGTATGCAGGATTGTTACAGTTCTCAAAATTGCGATGAGAACATTAAGATGGATTAATTTGATTTTTGAAAATGCTGTTCATGAAACATAAGTAAGACGCTATAGTTTCATATGGGTATACGGGTCGCCATTTTCTTGCCAACTCGGTCCGTGAAACGAAAACTAGTCACGCGGTGTTTACAATTCGGGATTCGGACCTAGCAACGTGGTGGCGCGCTGATGTCGTTTTACAACAACTTTACATTGAATTTCTTATCAAGGTTAGGATAAAGCGATAAAAGTGTACAATTTCATCCTCACGTTGATAAGAACATACAAGAACTAGATGTTGTTGAAAACTTCCGTCAGATGTTAGCCATTACATTGCTAGGTCCGAATTCAACCGGTTTTCTTTTGATAGGACAATATAGTTTCACCCGGGTATACCAGACCGCCATATTGTTGCAACTTCAGTCCGTTGAAAGAAAATCGGCTAAACAATAAACACGGCGTCACACCGCGTGTCGAGTTTTCATTTCACTGACAAAAATTGCAACAATATGGTGGTCCAATGTACCCGGGTGAAACTATACTGCCCTACTTTTGACTGACCAAACTTGCAAGAATATGACGACCCGGATATCTTTGTGAAACTTCAGCGTCCTAACATGAGTGCAGGTTCGACGTGTCTTAAGGCGGATCCATACACTGGAATGATCAGCGTGTTCCGCTCAGATGATCAGCCTGGCCTCACCAGCCGCGGATGAAAACCCTGTCAATGTCCTACCTTGTTCAGGTTTTTGCATTCAGCAGAAGCACGAAAAATAAAATAAAAAATAAAGCTGAATGGACGAGGAAAACCTTTTTATACCATACATCATCTTTTGAACATACCTATATCAGATCAACTAAAGGTGGAAGACTGATTGTGGCTGTTCAGCTTCAATTATCTGATCATCTCAACAAAATACACTGAACTACCAATACCAATACCACTCCATTTAAAATACACTGAGCGTTTTTGGACTCAGCATCTAATGTTCTAGTGGCAGGATTTGTTACTATGATAATATTTAGCATTGTGCTCACCAACGCTGTGGAAATGTGATTCGCACTCTTCTCTTCACTCTCTTTTTGTTTTGGTTTTATTATGTGGCTACACTGTTTACGCTGTTAAAGGTCAAGGTGATTGTTCTTATAAAAGAAGTCGATGTTAAAAAAAAAAAAAAAAAAAAAAAAGTGAATTAAAAGTTTGAAAAAGTTTAGTTTTGTTTTTTGGTTAAAAAGGGTGTATGTAATAAAAGGTTATGGGCCCAGACAAGCCCAAACTGTAGGCCTGTAAAAGTTGAAGTTGAAGACCATCGTTCTACTATAACCGCAGTAACCGCAATCAGAAATTAGGCAACCATGAGCCATGAGAAGCTGACAGATGAAAAGATGGTAATGGTTTTGTCATTGATTCCTCAGTTAAACAGTAGTGAACTAGAATGTTGGAAGATCCAAATGCTAAGCCACTTTTGATGTAAAGGATGGTTAGATCCAACAGATGAAGGTCATTCCCCAACACCCACTGGAAAATCTCAGAAGACCAGTGACAGACAAAAATATGAATATGAAGAACAAAGAGAACGTGACTATGAGGCCATGGACTTCATTATACCAAAGGTATCTGATAAATACCTGTATCTAGTAGCAAAGAAAAACAGTACACAGGAAATGTGGGACGCTATTACCAGCGCATTTGAAAGGTCCTCCAAAGATATAGTGCTGCCGAGCTTAGAGGCAAACTATTTGAGATGGCTTATCAGTGCAAGAACCCATTGCAAGAATATCTTGATAAGTTTACCAGAACTGTTGAGAGGTTGAAGAACTTTGGTGATATGATGAAAGATGAAGAGTATATGCGACAACTAGGCCTAGGGACTAGAGATGCTTTGTTCACAATGAAAATTATGCTCCAAAAAGCGTATGATATGGGTAAAGATATTTTCATTTGCTTTATAGATTACCAGAAGGCCTTCAACAACATGAAGCATGATAGTATGATCAGGCTATTGCGTAAAGCTGGGATCAATGATAAAGATATCCAGATCATACAGAACCTCTACTGGAAGCAAGTGGCCCAAATTTGCATTAACTGCAACATGAAAACCGATAAATTTGAAGTCAAGAAGAGGGATGCATTCTGTCACCCATGCTCTTCAATCTCTACCTAGAGGAGATATTCCAGATAGCCCTGGAGGATAGAAAGGAAGGGCTGAAAGTAAACAGATTGTACTTATCAACAATATTTGTTATGCCGATAACACAGCAATAATAGTGGATAAATGGGAGGATCTCCAGGAATTAGTAAAACGCATTGACAAAGTATAGGACGTCAATAGGGACTCACAATTAACATTGGAAAAATGAAATCTATGGTCATCAGTAGAGAACAGCACAATGAAATGAGATTAGCCATGGGTGATCAGACTATAGGAGGTATCCAGCTTTAAATACCTTGGAGCTTTACTCAACAACAAATGCTATGACAACGAAGAAATAAAAGAATTATTGGACAGGTTAAAAACGCATTCCAGAAACTCCAGTCATACTTGATGTGACGGAATATACTATGGGTCCTCCAGTTAAGGGTAGTGAAATGCTATATATGGCTGATGATTCTCTACAGAACAGAGGCCTGGACCCTAAAAGTCAAATTGATTAATTGGATAGAAGCATGGGAAATATGGATCCTGAGACAGATGCTGAGGATCTCATGGACTGAAAGAGTCACTAATACAGAAGTTCTACAACAAGCTGGTGTTGACAGAGAAATACTGAGCCTAGTCAAGACTCAAAAGGCAGTATACTTGGGGCACATACTCAGAGGAGAAAATTACTGGCTACTGAGACTGGCAATGACAGGGAAAATAGAAGGCAAAAACGGCATCTGTAGGAAACAATTGTTCTAGTTGTGGAACCTTTGGCAATGGTGTGGTATTGCGGATGCGGAAACAATATTCAGAATGGCTGAGAGAAACGAACTCCTTGATAGGATACAACAAATGGATCAATAAACCCCCAATGCGCAATGGCGCATGGGACTAAAAAAAGAAGATTGAACTCACTACTCAAGGAGTTTATTAAAGTAATAATGCTGGATAAAGGTCTGGATAAAATGACCTGGGAAAAGTGAACTCGATGATAGCAGCACATGGACGAGAAATAAATCCTCCAAACAGTATTCAGGGCAAAACTGCCGGGAAAAATCAAGTTACCGCATTCAACACTGTGAGTAATAGAAGATTTCCAGGCAAATGTAATTACTGCAGTAGATTTGGACATAAAGGCCTCAAAGTGCAGAAGTCGTAGACAGAAAACTGTCGCTTTGTCATTTTCAGAAGCGGAAGTGATGGCATTATGCTCAGCTGTTTGTGAAGCACATCATTTGAAGAAGGTGACTGAGAATTTTGCCCTTGAAGTTCAGGGATAGTAATCTTTAAGGACAATCAGTCCGCTATAAAACTGTTGAAGAATTTCTGGAACAACAGCAGATGCAAGCACATAACAGTGAAAGGAAAAGGTGATTAAGTTGAATTATGAGAGAAGAGGATGCCAGGTGGCAGATGTATTCACCAAAAGTCTCCAGGAGTAGTTTTCAAAGAATTTTTGGAGAAGTTGTGCTTAGTATGGGAAAGGGTAATTCTGTCCCTATTGGAAAGTTCTGTTGAAGTATTCGTTAGCTTTGTAGTTCTTAGCGATTTGTAGTTCACATTCCATTTTATGTCTTCATATTTAGCTCATAATTATTTTATCAATTATTCAATTTGGTATTGTATTGTAAGTACGAATCAAGGGAGAGTGTTAAAATATGATTCGCACTCTTCTCTTTATTCTCTTTTTGTTTTGGTTTTATTATGTGGCAACACTGTTTACGCTTGTAAAGGTTAAAGTGATTGTTCTTATAAAAGATGTCGACGTAAAAAAAAAATTGTGAATTAAAAGTTTGGAAAAGATTGTTTTCGTTTTTCGATTTTTCGGTTAAAAAGGGCGTATTTAATAATAATAATAATAATTTTAAAAAACAAAAAAAAAACACTAGACTGCGCGAAAATACACACAATGAATGAAATACACGTAGTACCAAACCCTGCCACCAGGATTTTCATAACATTGGAATTTCCAGTAATGGTAGTCCAGTGTATTTGATCTTAACGTCCACACTACATTCATCTTTGGCTATAATCATTCAAGCAGAACAAGCTGATCATTCTAGTGTGGACCCACCTTTATATACTTGAATTTCATCTTTATATCTCTGCATAACTTTCTCGAAAAGTCTAATACGATGAGATTTTTCTGGAAACAGAAAAGGTAAGCCATGTCGGCCTGCGTACACATTTCAACGTTGTGAAAACTAAATTTCAAAAGAAATAGGTTCAAGTTTGAGAGAGAAGAAAGTCCAGAACGCAGGCAGGAGCGGTGCATGTAGATACATCAGTCTTCACGTTACATTCTACCGCTTTTGCCAATATATAAAAGTAAACAAGAACAACGGCATCGGGGAGGGGGATACAAAAATGAGATCCGATATCGATAAGCAAAAAAAAAAAAAAAAAATTCTAAAATGCAGAGTTAACAAGCGAAAAATCTTATAAATCTTCAAAATCTCATGAATATCGTCTCCGAAATCACCCAGTGTCTTTTCATCAACTTGCTGGATAATTTTCCCCCATTAAATGATACTCTATATCCCCCCTTTCCAAATCTTAATACTTAGAAGTCTCGGCTTTGGTACAGCTACAAATAACGTGGTAGCTAATATTACAATCATAAGAAAAGTACTGAGATAACTATTTAAAAAACGCAGCTTCTTTATCAGCGAGTATAAATATTGGGAGCAAACTCCTAATGCTTTTTTGAGATCCTTGAATATTCAATTCAGATCAAGTAATTATCACATATTTTGGTCAACTTATATCTATTCAAGACCCAATCATTTATGTGCGGTAATGGAAATGAAGAGAATGTAAGGGTAGGTACTGATACAGTACCACATTACACGATCGTTTTTGTCAAATCTAAAAAATCTACGAATCTTTAATGCAGAGGTTGGCAAAACTCACTTCAAAATGATTCAACTTTGAGTTTTTGCATTTACAAACGTTCGCGATTCACTCACAGCCAATATTTATGAGATAAGTGCACTCCATGAGTTGAGCTACCAGATAAGTTAATGAGTTTCCAACACACTAGATGAGTTGATGGATTACTAAGTTACCAACCTACTATAAAATTATGATTTGATATCAAATTTCCGAGTTGGTAGCTAGTGCATAATTATACGTTTTTTCTGTCTGGATTTCGGTTTGGGCAATTTGATTGCAATTAAAATACTTGGCTTTCCGTTTGTCTTTTAGGAACAAAGTTGCTAGTTGAAAAATTTGAAATGCGTTGAAATTACCCGAATCGATGAGTCACAAATAAGTTACAGGAAAAAGATTTGAAACTGAACTCATTTCAATTTATCTATTTCTAAGTTAATGCAATAGTTTTGCCAGCCTCTGCGTTTGTGGTAACACTGCCGTTCCAAAATTTGAAATAAGTTGGGAGAAAGAGTGGACAAAATCCTTTGAAAAAAAAAAACAAAAAAAAAAACGAAATCACAGATCAAAGATAACTACAAAATAAATTATTCGGTTTTTTTTTCTCTTTTTTTCTTTCTTTCTTGTGAGATTAATTTTGTCATTTTTATCTTCTGCGCTTCTTTTCATGTGCCAAAAAATGAAGATGAACATGCTAGGGCATCCCTTACTTTGCGACTTTTCTCAGATACTTTGGAACGCACTGAAAATGAGGGCTGGAAAATTCGATTCCTCCACCCCGGAAATTTTAGTTTAGTCTGATAAGGAAACGTGCCAAAAGCCCCTCTCCCCCGCTTTTATGGGAAATAACATGGATTTTGGACTTGTTAAACTAACTATTTTTTCCTTAAACTGCTAAAAATATTCAAAACAATTTTTTTTTACGGGTTTGGATATAGATACCTACTCTGAATATAAATTTCTTGAATTGAGATCTGGATTGATGGTTCTTAGAAGGAGCTTCAAAGTGGGGTGAGGAAAAGCTAAAAATGAAAACTGACACTAAGGTCGATTCTGTTGAGGTGAATTTTTCGTTCTGACCCCCTACCAAAATTTACAAGTTTATTCCTCTACCCGCGAATACAATATACAAAGTCTGAGTAAAATTTTAACCAGGCCAATATTCAATCAAAATTCCTCGGAGGGAATATCGACTTCATGGGAACAAAATATGAGGAGTCTTATTCCAAACTGAGCTAAAGGTACCTACTCCGGGACGATTATACGATTTAGATGGTTTTGGATAATAGCCACTAGAGCATGTGACATACTGAAAGTGGAACTCTCTATCTACATTAATTTTGTGTTCTAGGCAGGAATGTTGAAGTCGTTATTCCAAGGAATATAAACACTATTCGGATTCCGCAGGCCTCATGGCGCGCTGCTGTCGTCTTACTGATAAGAAAATGAAAGAGTGATCCCAAGAGTGATCCTGATCAAGGAAGTACTAAGTTGCGAAATAAAAGTAAAAGAATCAGAAGTAATGTGTAATGAAAAGTGAAACACCAAACTAAAACGGATAAGAAACCGAACTACAACATTGGTAAAGAATATTCACGAATTTGTATCCTTCTACATATCATCACTCTTCCGCTGGTTATGAGAACTTCCACTAGATGCCGCCCACTTTGTAGCGGAATCCGAATCATACTAGTATGGAATAGTGTTTATATTCCTTGAACTGAGCTAAATGTGATAAAATTAATAGAAACTGTTGAAAGTATGATCTTGCTTTATGAATATTATAATATGTGTACCTCTTCTTATTTTTTTGTAACACGCCAGTAAGCTTATGTTACAATAATGATACTGTCATTACACTAACAGAAACACAAATTTATTTTCCAAATTGAGCTAAAGGTGCTGATTATCGGGAACCTTTTAGCATCTGGCATTTTCCACTGACATATCTGGATCATTAAAATACTCCTTAACACAACCACCTCATTGGATTCGAACAAATGCCCATCTTGCAACGTTTTTGTTGTTTTTTTTTTTGTTTCCTGTGAGATTACCTTTTTTACCTTCAGCTCAGTTTGGAATAATACCTCTCATATACGAGAAGATACTTGAAAATACTGAACTCCTTAACTTAGAACATTTCAAATCTAAATGCAAAAAATGGCTTCTTAACTATGACTACCTACTACTCCATGGATGCTTTCCAATACGGACTTAGTTTCGGAACCACCTCAGACCACCAAAGATCTCCTCTTTGCCCTTGTAGGTACTCATCCCCTGCCCTCCACACTACTCATTCTTCTATGGTCTCCTTTTCCCTGCTGATTTTTGCCACTGAATTTAATATTATTACACATTATTTAAACGTACAAATGTACCTACATATTAATCTTTAGCATTATAAATATTCGACGGACGACACACAATAGCGATGTCGGCGCGCTCTGTACAAAAAATTCATCTCTCACATACTTTAGATGCCATCACAAGGGGGTTAGGCCAAACAATAGTCATTTTATTGAGATTGTACACGATAGGAATTCGATTCTGAAGTTCGTTCTCACACACGACTCTTCCGTGATGCCACTAAGGGGGTTGATCGTATAAATAGGGCACCATTTCGAAAAAATGACAATATTTGGTTCCAACCCACTCGTTGGAATCACAAGGGGTCATGCGTGAAAGCCCTATAAGCTTGAATAATTACTATCATATAAACTTGACACTCTTTTGTTGGCACCTAAAGAAATGAGATCAAAAAATTACCTCTAAAATTGAAATCAGTAACCTTGAAGACTAAGAAATAAACACCAGTCTCGAATTTTATTTTTTAGCCCTCTCTCCTCCATTTTGGAGCTCTCCCATGGGAGCCATCGACCCACATCGTGAAACCAAAAATTTTTATACCCAATGTAAGCAACCTTGAAAACCAAGACATGAACATCAGTCTCGAATTTCATTTTTAGCCTTCTCTCCCCCATTTTGGAGCTCTCCTCCAGAAGTCATCGACCCACATCATGAATCCAACAATTTTCATGCCTAACGTATAAATCGAAACCCCTATTTACAATTTATGCCCGATCATTTTAAGCCTTAAATTACAAGCTTTTAAAAAAAAACAAAAAAAAACTTCATATTATTCTTAATAAGAAAGGGATGAGCTTGCTTATAGGACGTATTCCTCTCACCCGATCGATTAAAAATGTTCAGGGGAGGGGGGAGGTTTTTCGAATCTTACAGTTTCGAAGGATCCGAAAAAAGTCGCAAAATAATAAAAACTCTATTATTAATAAAAAAGGATCTTGAGTTCGACCAAATCAGTGAACATAAGATCCTTTTAGATTCTTCAATGGCATTAGCTTTTTAGCAAACAAAATATTGGGGGGAGAAAATAGAAAAAAAACGTGAAATTCTCAGAGATGATTCGAATCACTTTTACAGATATCGCTACAGGACATGATCTGCCCGATTCTTTTGGACGGACCATTGAATAAATGATTCGAATCACAGTTAAATGGTCTAGTAAGGATTTTGACTTGCGATTTGCGGATCATTTTATTCTAATCCTGCCCACTCATGTAGAGAGTGATGGTGTTAATCTAGTGCTCCCAACCTGAACAGTTCATCTTACGGTCCGAGATTTATTTGAATCGCCGCGCGAAAAAAAAATTCCTTTAGAAATTTTCGCGAATATTGTTAGATCTCGAGGAGATCTCGATGCTTCTCCATTCAAAACCACGAATGCTGCACTAAAACCGAAGATTTCCAAAGTGTTTCGCACCACAACATCTTCCTTGAGAGTTTTCGAACCTAACATCCCAACATGTTTCAACATATTCGGCTGGAATCACTGGTTATTCATGATCAGTAACATTTTCCAATCCAATGTGCTAGTATTTCCACTTCAAAGTCCAGAGCAAATTGACGTTATCTCTGAGTGCAGTCATAAGTTTGTTCATAAGTCACTCACCGAAACGAAATTTTATCTTACTGTTCATTTACATCAGGGAGATTTGCGAAGTGATGCAAAACTGCAGGTTCCTGGTTCGAGTTTTTCTGCAAAATAAGAACGAGAATGTACGGATTACTTCGTAATAAAATAATTCTGCAGATTTTCTCAACTGTATGAGAGACCGGTGAAATGAACCGCTTCGGAAGACCCTTATGTAGTAATCATATACAGCAGGGTGTTAAAGATTTTCGAATTTTTGAATGTTAATGAAAATTAGGCGGATTTTATTATTCCACTCAGTGAAAAGGTAAAGCTTTGAAGACTTCAGCCTAATCGAATAGATGGTATTAAATACATATGGCGCCTCGACCCTCTTCCCAGGTTTTTTTTTTTTTTTAAACAATAATATACATTAGGTTTTGACATTTCATAAAGAAATGTTTTCCCCTAAATTCTTTTAAGAGGGTAATGAACGTATGATTGTGAATACGTTGTATGATACAAATCTTTCTATTCCTACACCAAAATCGATTTGCAACTGTAAGAACTGAAAGACTCATGTTATTTTCAGGATGTGTTTGTGAACTTTTGAGAAAGTTTGAAGCTGGAAATTATGTCCGTAGCTCAATTAGGAAGAAGGCTACAAAATCTTGCCCCATAACCGGCCCAATTTTATCTTTGGTCGAAAATAAAAAAATAAAATAAAAATCATACACGACTCTATAATTTATATGTCCCTATTATTTAATGATTGTAGTGATCCTTTTCATAAGTTAAGGAGAGTTAAAGACAAGAGAATTTCCAAAAAATGCTGAAAATACTTTTTCATAGTGTTCAAGTCATTTGTACTGACGACGATATAACCAAGAGGCCCAATACAGAGTTTTTCCTACAATAACTCCATAAGTCCCTAAATCTCACTGTTTTTAAATAATCTGAAGTACTTCTAACTAACCGATTGAGTTTTTCAAAACACCCAATCTTCCAACAAAACCATTTTGACGCGTAAAATCAACGCCGATTCACCACTGAAGTGTAAAATCGACGTCGAATTTGAATTTTTTTAAACCATCCATATCGGCCCCACAAAACCATTCTTTTGTAAAATCAATGTCAATGTGACGTTAAATTATATAAAATCGATGTTCATGTATGAAATCGAAGTCGATTTGATGTGAAATCGGAGTCGATTTGATGTAAAATCTACGTTGATAAGACGTCAAATGTTGTAAAATAGACGTCAATATGACATCAAATGATGTAAAATCAACGTTGATGTAATGTCGAATGATGAAAATTGATGTCAATGTGATATGTTAAATAAAGTAAGATCGACATCAATGTGTGACATCAAATGATGTAAAATCGATGTCAACCTGATGTCAAATGATGTCACATCAACGTCAATGTGCTGTTGAAGAGTGAGACTCATGTCAAATGATGTAAATTGACATCAATGTGATATCAAATAATGTAAAATCAAAGTTTACGTGATATTAAATGATACAAAGTTGACGTCAATGTGACATCAAATGATGTAAAATCAAGGTCAGTGTGTCGTCAACGTGTAAGACTGATGTCGAATATGACATAAAAATCGACCTTGATTTGACATCAGTAGTTTGATAATCCGTAAATGTTCATAATAATTTGACTACTTTTCGACGCAGAATTTACAAATGGATAAATGTCATCACTTTTTGCAATGATGTTGAATGTAATTAGCATAGGCAATTTATAATATTCCATTCAAAACGGAAACGACGTCCATTTTTTTAAAATAAAATTGACGCGGATTTTATCCGTGAATTCGACATTAATTTGACATCAATAGTTTGACAATCCACCCAATTTTTAGGTTGAATTCGACGTTGATTTCAAAAATTAAGCAATTTTGATGTCAATGTGAAACATCAATTTCAACGTCGACTTGAAACGTCAACTTAACGATAATCTGAAGTATCAATTCCAGCGTCCATTTGAAACATTGATGTCGGCTTTGATTAGAAGTGTCAGTTTTGAAATTGATTTGAAACGACAATTTCAGCTTTGATTAAAAATGTCAATTTTGACATCAATTTGAAATATCCATTTTAATTTTGTAACCTACAATCAATTTCAACATTGATTAGAAACACCCCGTTCTGACATAGACTTGAAGCTTGAATTTCAACGTCAAATTCAAGCATCAGTTTCAACGTCAATTTGAAGCGTCAATTTCGATATTAATTTCGATGACAGTTCGAAATGTCAATTTGGAACATCTATTTTGATGTTGATTCTAAGCGTCAATTTAAACATTGATTTGAAGTGTCAACTTTACCGTTGATTTGAAACATCAATTTCAAACATCAATTGTAACGTCAATTTGTAACATCAACTTTCACGTTGATTTGAAACATTGATGTCGACGTCAATTTTGAAGTTTTGGGCGTCTCTTGGAACAATTGGTGGTTTGACCCCACATCTTTTTATTTTTTCCCCTTCTTAATAAAAATTCAAAGTAGAATTTCGGAATCTTGCTTTCTTCTTTTGCTTGTCAGTATATAGAAATAGAATAGTATATAGGCTACATGAATTTCAAAATTACTAGTTTTCAAATGGTAATGGACACGGATGTGTGAAAAGTATCTCTTTCATAGCACAAATTACGTCTTAGTATCATCAAAGTTTTATAATAAATAACTGGACTTTGAAAACAGGGGGGGGATGTAGATTGACAAGTTGAAATATACATCTTGTACCACAGATCAACATCCCCAAGTATAAAAAAGTGAATTTATTTTATTAATTTTTACTAACTTTTTAACTTGAATTATTTGTTTACATGATAGGTTATTTTCTCCATCGACATTTTGGAAAAAATAAAAATACTGAATTTCATTAGGTACTTCAAATTTGGCTCATAAGCTCTAGGTAACTGTAGCGCAGTGGTCGGCAACCGTGTAGTTCATAATAATATGCAGCCGACTATGAACATGTGTACAGCCTTCAAATTATTTAAAGGATTTACAGCAGTATAACATATACTTTTTGCGCAAATTTGTAGAAAATTTCAGAACTATTTTTGTTTATTTCACTTGTGAATATACAATTTTATATTTCTATTACTATTTCCAAATTTCGGGCCCCTCTTTTTCTATAACCTTGACACATTTGAAAAATGAAATCAATTATGTGCATGAGCGCAAACAGCTTGAGGGATTAAATTTTTTTTCGCATGATTCGCTAACACATTTGTACAGTATAGCTCCACCCGATTCACGCTCCGTATGTAATTTTCAAAATTCCTGCTGATACGACTTTTATTAAAATGGAAAAGGGATTTTATCAAATTGGGAAGCCTACTCCAAGCCATTTATTTGTCCTGAACCAAAAAATAAATGCAATGTAGTATGAATTGCACTTCTGATTTCTAAAGAGCTAATGTGGCCCGAAGTATCCCGATTTCCAACCCATGCTCTTCAGTTATACTTTACATTCCTCATTCCAAATAATACAAATGAATTCCCAAATAACCAAACATACAAACTGAATCTCAATTCATTGCGAAAGTTCTCAAGATACTTGACTTACTTCCATTGAGGAGATGGGAGAGTTCATCAGAGAATGGGTCCTGAAATTTTTGACTTCGCTGTACCTCTCAGGAGAAATCCCAGCGCTACTGCAATATTGTATTTAGATACCCAGTATGAGAAATTTTATGAATGAGCATTAGATTGCCAGCTATTCATACTCGAGGAAAGATGTATTTTTAAATAATTTTGTACCAGGCGGATTATTGTTGGACTAAACACAAACATGAATCGCTCAGAACAACAGCTTGATACGATATTATGAAGGGCGGCTCCTCGACTCCCCTACACGAATAATACGGAAAATGGTGAGGGGGATGAAAATTTTTATGTACAGTGTTTTACCATAATCGATTTTGTTAACTGTTGATTCGACTGAGGTACATTATTCTCAGTAGTTACCGTAACTATCTGACATTATTACCAAAAAGTGTCACCAGTCTATCTACGACCGAGAAAAATGGCCATTACTTGTATACATTTTCCCCCCAAATGTCTGTGGCTTTACTCCTTCAAATAGTAGAATAGGTAAACATATCTACACGTTGTGCGGATAAGTTGCCTGATTAACCAATTGAAGAGAGTCACGTACTTGAGACATCCTGCATATCACTTGGACTAGATCACAAGCCTCAGATTGTCATTCGATCCTTATTTTTCAACAAGCGTCGGTTCTTTCCTCAGAATGCCCCCCCTCCAATATCGGTTCAGTGACCTTGTAACTTAAATTAATATAAAATAAAAAATACCGACGTCAATACGTACATTTAAAGCACAAAGTTCCGTCAGCGAGGGATCACTTTTATGTTGACTGGCACTTTTGGCTATGTATAGCTGCTGTGAAACAACCCGAAGTTCTTCGGTCCTATCTGCGATAATTTTTTGTAATTGAGTACATTTTTTCTGTAAAGAATCTTCTAACGTGTAATCGGACTCTGGTTTCGGAGTTTCAAACTGCAAAAAAAAAAAAAAAAATTATAGTGAATGCGACCAACCTCAATCTTTGATGTAAAACAATGCCTGAGAACACAAAAAGCAAAAGTATGAATGATTCAAGTTACATACCGAAAAATCAGAATTCAGGTTACTCGAAGAAGTCACGGAGAATTCGCTACCGAAAGGATAGTTGTTATAGTTGTTACTCGTATCGCTGCTCGTGCTCGTGTAATCCACTGACCGGTGATGAGCTCGGTAGAATTTTCGATGAGTTTTTCGGGTTTTCTATAACAAAACAGCGATCGTGCAAATGCTAATTGCAACTATGTACGAGAATAAAGGAGAAGATAACGACAAATGAAATACTTACATGAATGCACGTTTCATGATTGGTCGTACCTGACGATATGCTGTTATCGTCTGGGAAATATTCGTCGCAGTTTCGAGATACCTGTTCGTCATTTTGGCCATAATTACTTCCTGAAACAAAACAAATTAGGAGAATCGTCATCAATGGGTCCGGGTGAATACTGAAAGACGACGCTGTAGAATTCTGCAGAGCGTCAATGCTCGTCGGCTCGCTAAGAACCCCTTTTCAAACAAGAAACAATCTATATGTTTCAGATACACACGTCTCAACCATGCTATATCTACAAAATGACTCTCACTCCGTCACCACAAAATTGAAGACCACTTGAAGTCAATGGAGTCGGCTCAAACTCTCAAGCATCGTCATTGAAATCAACTCTAAAATATTCTTAAAAGTTACTTGTGAGGTTTTGAAACTAACCGGAAGCCGTCGATGGCCAGGACGGAGGTGAAGACGAAGTCTTGTCGCTAGAACCAGCGCTAGTGCTGCCGGAACTCAAGTACGAAGGATTATGGTCCAGCATCTTCACTTCAGATTCGGTGTCATTCTTTGGAACCAACGGACTGCAATGTAAGTAAGCGATATTAACATTTCAAATCACGCCGATGGTCTTTCGTCGTTTAACCAAGGGGTGTAAATGTTACCTTCCACACACTGGTAACTTGCTTTACCTCTTGGCAAATCATAAAATCACTGTTACTCCATTTCTCGCTGTTTGTTTTTACCACCCCCGGATACTAGGGCCCTATAGTTTCACACAGGTATGTTAGGCCGTCATTGAATGAAAATTGAAAAGATGAAAATGGCGGCTTAGCATGCTCGGGTTTGTTGGGCTCTTCTGGTACAAGAGGTTGAATACGAACCTGGAATTGAACCATCCCGAAGCGCAAAATCCCACCAGTTACCCGGGTAACTAAAGGGGAACAAGGGTAATCTGAGGGTAACAAATGGGTAACTAGAGGGTAACTAATTGCCTAGTACCCGCCAGTTACCCAGGTAACGAAAGGGGAACAGGGGTATCTCTCTCCTCCTCTCTCCCGAGGGTAACAAATGGGTAACTTTTCCGCGGGTAACTGGGTAACTAGAGGGTAACTGATTATGCATCGGGGTTTTGGTTTGAAGATATTCGTCACTAATTCAGTGATTCCGACGAAACTTTCTTATAAATTATAAATATACTACTCACTGTACAACTTTGTGGGTACACACGACGAATTCAATTCTCGAGTTCCACTGTCGACGGTTCACATGAGATGTTGTTTGCAGCCAAATCCACTGGTGTCCTTTTGTCATGAAGCGGTAATATCCGGATACCCCCTCGTCTTGTACCATCACTATATGAAAAGCATAACACAATTCAGAAACTGCACTGAACACCAATGGATCGCAGCGATCGCCAAAAGCTTAGGGTTTTGCAGCCAGCGCAGGTACCCGGGTGAGAGGGGCGGGACCATGCACACCCCGAAATTGGAAAGCAGAAGTACGAGTACATAACCCCTACATACATACCCAAAAGAGTTTCCGAATCAGAAGTTTTATGAGAAGTGCTGTATTTCAATTTCCGAGGATTAGCAAATGCGGAGAGATTGTATGAATTTGAAACAGTGGTTGATCAGACAAGGTGGGGTATCACAGGACCAGCAGAAACTCGTATCCGAGGAAAAAATTAATTTAAAAAGGTAATGGGAACTACTTGTATTAAATTGGCACTTCCAAGGGGTACAATATAAAGACAAGTCTCGAGTTTTCCTCATCGGTGTTCTCAGGTATTACTGAAAATGTTTATACTATTGCGAGCAAAAAACCGAAAACAATTTTTTATTATCGACTTTTCATTTTACAAATACTTTTTTGCTTCATTTTTCATTTATTAAAGAGATTAATCTAATATATATATATAAAAGACAAGTCTCGAATTTTCCTCATCGGTGTTCTCAGGTATTACTGAAAATGTTTATACTATTGCGAGCAAAAATCCGAAAACAAATTTGCACGAGAAAGCACGAACATACAAATAGTAAGAAATCTTTATTACGAGTACATTCCCTTTCATCATCATTTGTAATACTGCCGACCTAAGTCTCCTCTCCTTTTCTCGCATGACTAATCAAAGCAGCAAGAATACATCACATGTTTGATTTGGCCTTTGGTATAGATAACGAACACAATAACAATAGTCATAGGGTAATTTAAGTTACGGGTGATCATCGAGAACCACCAGAAAGAAAACCGATTTTATTTATTTATTTAATTTTTGATTCGAAACATCTTTATAGGGCTTCATGAGTTCAAGACTTGGGCCAGGTGTCGTTTTTTTATCATCGAATTTTCATTTTACAAATACTTTTTTGCTTAATTTTTCATTTACTAAAGAGATTAATCAAATATATAAAGACAAGTCTCGATTTTTCCTCATCGGTGTTCTCAGGTATTACTGAATGAAATCTTTTAAAAAATGTCTTATATGGCAGTATGTAACATTTTTGAATCGGGGTCTAATTTTGAAAAATTATACTTTTTATGCTCTTTCCAATAATACTAATAACTCATTTTGCTTACAAATGTCGGTTGGTTCTCTTACGCTTAACAGCGTCCAACCGAGGGTTGCAAATGGGTAACTAGGGTAACTGATTGCGCATTCGGTTGAGAGACAGATACATATACCAAGTTCAAAACACAGTTCATGTTTTGCGCTTTCTTACTATCGATCTTTTATTTTAAAAATACTTATTTGCTTCATTTTTCATTTATTGAAGAGATTAAAGAGATGCAGGAGTTTTATGTTGCGTCTTTTTACTATCGAACTTTTACTTTACAAATAATACTTTTTTACTTCATCCGACTGGAACTGTGCAAATTGTAGAAGCGCTAGCGTCATATCTTTAGTGCGTTCGTTAAACAATGATAAGGAGAACATATTATAGCGCTACCTGTGACACAAACATACAAACTGTTATCAAAGCCGTTATCTTTAATGTTTTTGAAAGCCTCTGACTGGGACTCTCGGACTGTGCAAATTGTTTGGGCAAAAGAACCCTCAGTACTTCTGTTGAGGACGTGAAATGTTCAGGATAATTCGATCATTTCTCATTTTGAAGTTAGAGAAGAATGGGTAATTCTATTTAATTTCCAAAGATTACAAAACTTTTACATTTATGAAAAAACAATTTCATGCTTCATTTTCTTTCTTTTATTTTCAAAGTTTCATATTATCGCATATGTTTGATCTCGTCCGAAAGACGGGTACTACAGCTTGCTAAAAAATAATCTAAAAATTGCAAACACGTTTATGAATAAAAAACCTAGAAGAAAATGGACTTAGGTTTCCCTAGACCAGAAAACCAGAAATGAAATCGATCACCTTTTAAGCGACTTAGCAATAATAGAAGATGCGAACACTCTCTCTAGTTTCAAGTACTTTTCTGACCATAAAATCTGTAAGGGAAGAATCGTACTGAAACATAGGATAAATTACAAAGGTAAGACCGAAAGAGAAGCTAAGGTCATCCCAGTATCAATGACTGAAGCTTTCAAGAGCAAGGTTGCAAAGCTATTAGATGAGAAAGATAAAAATGGAACAATGCAAGGGTCCTATGGTTTTCTCATAAAATAATTGAGGACATCATACACTAATTTGGAACAATTAAAAGAAATATATCAACTGACATATTATGAAATGAAACTAAGGAGACTACCAAGAAGAGGAATGAGCTTTCAGGAATTCTAAATAAAACTATAATAGAAAAAAATCAAGCTAGAGGAAAGTAACAAGACTGTCAAGTAAAGGATAAAAAACGATATTAGGAGCCATATAAACTCAAAAAAAAAAAAAAAAAAAATTCAAGTATTCTAAGGCACACTGGCTCTATGAAGTTTTTAAAAGAAAATTACACAAAGATAGAAGTTTGACCTTTTGCATGGTAAATGAAACAGGCAAACTAGTTCACAAAAGAGAGGAAATCATAGACACTGCAACTCAATTTTATAAAGGACTCTATACGCGTGTATTGTCCCCAAGTGTCTCCGCGAACAAGAGCGGAAGTAGTACTGCCTTAACTAGTAGGTGAAGGAAAATCGGCATTGAAAAAACTAAAGATAGAGAAAGTGGCTGGCCTTGACAAAATTGACGAGATTTTAGAAATTTTGGAGGATCCCCTTGTTCTACAATTTATAAAATTATTTAATCAAATGCTTGAGTTGGAACTACAGTAGTACCCTACCAGTGGAAAATGACTAAAATCATCCTACTGTTCAGAAAGGTGATAGACAAAAATAAAGTACTACAGACCTGTCAGCTAACCTCAAATTTAAGAAAACTATTTTTGATAGTTCTAAAAAACAGAATGTATAAACAACTAGATGATTGTCAAAGAGGTTTCAGGAAAAAAATTTCAACTATGCAAAACAGGCATTCCTTCTGAACCAAATTATTTAAAAAAAAAAAAAAAAACTTAGAATACAATTTAGAAATATATAATACTTATTGACGACAACAAAGCATTTGGTAAGTGTGTCCTATCCCTATTTATGGAATGCAGCAGACAACCAGAATATCACCAAAATTTACAAAAATAATTAAAAATTGGAATAAAGACTTCTCTCAGTATATAAGAGGAAAATGTGTAATATCCAAAGAGGGGTCAGGCAGGGCGATCCGCTTTTTCCTTCTTTTTCCTCGCCCAAGTCATTTCAGTACGTCCCAGTTAAGATTTTTAATAAATCCCCCGAACTTGTTCAAGATTTCAGGATAATTTAAATTTCTCCCTATCCTCCTCAACAGTCACTTTGGAACAACCTCTTAAGACTGCTAATAAGTTTTTAGAACTTATCCTTTCTCCAGGACATCAACAGTAAAATTGACAAAACATAGGTACACCATTTCTGTTCGTTCATGTAGAAAATCGGAAAAATTTACATTTTGTAGTCATAAGAACTGGGGTACCTACCCCCCTCCAACATCCTGCTTCAACAAAATCATTTCAGTGAGTTCCAGTTGATATCCTGTACAATTATTCCGAATTTGTTTAAAATTTTATTATCCAGTGACACACCCAGGAGGAGCCCTTCACCATGGCGCCAGGGACACCAGTTTGTAAAATTGAGAAAAACGTAGAATTTTCTTGCTTGTTCATTTTGAAAATGACTTATTCGACAAAATGGGATTCTCAAAGTGAATAGTTCACATTTTATCAAGGACGTACCAATAGGGGTGGGGGGCAACTCCCCCCGTTGGAATTTTTCACTCAGCAGTTGGGAAAATTTACAATTTCAGTCTGACGGAGTTGGGAAAATCCAATAAGTCAAAACTTGATACTTGGGAATTGAGCTGAGTTGAAAAAATCCAACAAGTCAAAAAGTTTTTTTTTGCTTTGATACTTGGGAATTTTGAGTTAAGTCGGTTGGGATTTTCACTATTTTTGCCCCCCCCCCCCAGGAAAAACTTTTTGGTACGTCCCTGCATTTTATAGCCGTAAAAATTGGGATTTATCCACGCTGCCCCTTCCTTATCTTGCTTCAGTAAAGTAAGCTCACAAAATTATTTAAAGTATCAACATATTTTCCAAAGACATAAAACTCAAAAAACCCAAACTACATGTGTGGTATCTAAGGGGTGGGAGAAGCGAGGGCGGGAAATTCTCAAGTATGGATACGTACATAGGGAAACGGGTCGCGAAGCAAAATTATCCTTCCTGTTTGTAAAATTCGGAAGTACCTACTGAAAGAATTTTGAGAATCCTGCATTGCCCCCGTAACGCATATGTTGCTGGATGACAGTGAACATGGTTATTTGGAACCTATCATATTTTTGGGGTAGATACGAAAAAATTGCAAGATAATCTTTTTTTGTAACGAATCCAAAGAGTTTCAATTTTAATATTTAATATTTTACGCTCTAGACCAGACTGAGTCAGTTATAGGCTGAACTCCGATATTGAGTTCCTCTTTTTCCAAAACTGTGGACTTTGTGGTATCTGACGTGGGGGTTCAAATCTTAAAATGGAATCTTATGCCTTTCAACATTAACGTGCCAATTTTCATGATTTTACGATGAATCCACCTGTATACCGTACTAATACACAGCGGAATTTGATTCTCCATTCTTTTTGTTCCTTTTTATTATGATATCTTCCATTTCTTACCTGCTTTCTTCGGCCTTTCTATCTTTCATTGCTTACTTCTTTCACTTGTCTTTCTGCATGTTTTTTTTTCAAGTAGCCCCATCAACCAGATTGACGTGCAGTTTAACGTCAATTTTGTGTCAATTGTGGAATTGACACAAATTTGATGTAATTGTGATGTCAAATTCGTGTCAATGATGAATTTGACACAAATTTGACGCCAAACTAACATCAAACTTGCGTGAAGAAATGTTTTACTTTTTCTTCCAGTATATTTGATGTAATTTTGATGTCAATATGACGTTCAAAGTTATAGTCCAATTCAATGTGCATTTTGCTGAGCGTATTTAGACATCATATTGATATCAATTTTGTATCAATCAAATATTTTCTTTTCTTCCAATACACTTGATGCAATGTTGACGTCAATTTGACATCAAAACTCCCCCATCAACCAGATTGATATGCAGTTTAATGTCAATTTTGTGTCAGTTGTGGAATTGACACAAATTTGATGTAATTGTGATGTCAAATTTATGTCAATAAATTTTTTTACTTCCTTTCTGAAATATATGATGTAATTTTGATGTCAATTTCGTGTCAACCTGTGTACTTCACGCCATTTTGACATCAACTGAATGTCCAAAGTTCATCTAACTCAGTGCGGGCATTTTGCTGACTGGATTTTGACGTCGATTAGACATAATTAATAGCGTAAATGTAAAATTGAATTGTACGGCTAGTAATTTTGAATCACATATACACACATTATTTTTATTAGATTTACTAGCCTCTCTCGGGACGCTTATAGCGCCCCTGGAGGCTAGGCGCTTGCAGCGCGCGCCGTCCGGCTCGCCATCTTTTATGGAGCATTCACTCGCTTTGCTCGCAAATGCTTTCACTCGTTGGCGCTGTCTGCAATATTATGGTGGTAACTGTTATTAGTAAATAGATAGCACATTGAGAATATTTTGGTTGGTATAAAAAATTTGACTTATAGGTTGGGCACTGTTTATCTTTGCAAGAAGAACCTGGACAATGATACTGTGAAGTTTTAAGTGTATCTCAAAGAAGAGGGAAGTAGAAAAAAATAAACTGCACCGGAGTTTTTGAAAACTCGACATAAAATTAATTTTAGCATATTCCAACAACTTAGTTTTACTTTTATCCTAAATTACTTGTAGACTTTGAAAATGGTTTGGCTCATGCTTGGCTTAACTTGCCCCACTGAAGCTCAACAAATCTCAGTAATTTGCTCACCTTCCAGGCTTTCTGATGACTACCTACTAATTTTTGTAGAAAATCTTACTATTTTTTATGTATACAACTTGGTTAACAATGTCCATCTTCTTCAGGATTTAAATCTGAACTTCATCTTGCTTGCTCCACTCCAATGTACCCCCCCCCCTTCTGCGTAAGTTCTTCCATTTTTTAAAAATCACAGAATAGTTTCAGATTGATTAAAACATTTTAAACTGCACCCTGGCACTTGCCGCCACTCTGGAGAGAGGAGAAAAATTTTGAAATTTGGGAGATAACTTGTCTACATCACCTGCTGCACATTTAACCCATTTCGGAATTTAGGTCGAGGTGGAGGGATTAAGTACAAAATAATTTTCCCTGAAATAATGAATAAACAAAAATCTGTTCTAAAAAAATCCATGTTATTAGTTATTGCTGTAAAAAGTGCCATGCTACAGAACAGTACCAGTAAATTATTCAGTATTAAAAAATAAACTTTCTACCCCACTTTCCTGAATAAAATAAGTAATATGTGGCCGCAAAAATGTACATCGGGCCTTGCATTTGTCCAAGCGCGTTGCTATCGAGTCGAAGTGATAAGTAGTAAACGGTGAATCTATGCATTTCCCCCATTAATGAACAAAAGAATTTTTTGAACAAAGAATTTTCTTTCGATTAAAACTATTTTTATAGCTAGATTCCAAAATTTTGCTGCATGTTTCAAAAACTTTACCTTTTGGTCGCTGATAAGAGTAGTTGATACTAGCGCTGCCCGGCTCGAATACCCAATTTTGTTACGTCGTCATATGTTTTGTGAAAAAGTCCCTTCGATAGTCTGCATAATCCAGTTTCATGGTCCTTTATTTTGTTAATGAATTAAATGCCTGCGGCAGTCTGCGGGCTGGGATGCTTCGATTCATACCGTTGCGTAGTGGCGTGGTTGGTGGTCGGCTATCACAAGCTCACAAAATCAGCATTGGTTACCGCCCGGCTGTCCCGCACCACGCACCTGTTGTTTGAATATTTGAATGTTGAATTCTCTGTTCTTTGGACACGATTTTTAGTTGTAGCTTCCATCCTGTATTATCTTTATAATTATAAAACGGAAATTAAATTAAAAGTGAAGTGGTCAGTGCTATGTCACAACACAAGTATTTTTCATGCAGTGCGCTGTTGGTATTTGGTATCGTCGCTGTGAACTGGTAATCCGTTAAAAACTATCGTGAATTTTGTTTTTGTGAAACGTATCGCCCGTGTTGGTCAATATTTCCTATGTTTCGTATTGAAAGCCAGTGCTGTATCTCCATTGAAACTCGCGATTAATTTCAAGTACTTGTTCCTGCCAGGATTATCCAGCACCTGATATATAGTACAAACAGTCGTAAGTATTTTGCGTTTCCTTCATATTGATTGAGCACACTAGTACGAGTGCAAATATCGTTCCTCGTGTCAGTGCAGCCCATTAATTCAATTTGTTTCATTAGACGCATATGTGAACGCCGTTGTCATCATTGCAGCTACTGTTTGAGAGAGAGAGAGAACAATTCATCACCGCACTATGGTTAGTGACTTTTCACTTCAGAAACGTTCCTCGTCTCAATTCTGAACAAGACATCTACTTTCATTGTGTTTCTATACTTTCCACTTTTTTATGTAGGAAATCAGCATGACACTGGTTTCAGTATGACACCAATGAATAGTTCACCATTGAGCATATGCCATTATCAATGAACACTCCTCCGCATTGCCAAACGTTCGCCGCTATTCAGCATGTCATGGGAACCAAGAAGCTTCGTAGTACTTGACGATGAGTCGTATCCGGTGGTAAGCAGTATTCAAGCATTTACCGACCTCGGTTTCCCGATGTCTAAGCAATGTGATATTGAAGCTTTTGATTGGAAACTTTCACTTGTTTCAGAAGAATACGATGATGTAATTTGTGCCAAATTTGTAAGTACAAGTTGTTATGTCCAAGCTTGCATATGTACGTTTTGTGTGGTGTCTGCCTGTTGCAAGTTTCTGTTGTTCACTTTTCATAGACTGCAGTTCTGAAGTCATATAATGCCGGGCAAGGGGGCATAAACACGTTCCATTCACTATTGAAAATGAATCTTCCCAAAGGAGTGGGATAGTGATCGCAGTAATTCTGACAACAAATCTGAATTAGCAATACAGTGGATCTCACAAACCACACTGTTCAACCTCATTGTAGGTGAGTGTCTCCACCAACTCGAACTACTATTATCTACCTTGCGTTTCTACATTTAGCTGTTTCATTTCAGTTGAAAGTTCCAAGTAGCCGTCCTGTTGCGTACCAGTAATAAGGCCGAACAACATGACAGTGTATCAGACAAGGAAAGAATTCGAAAGTACTGGGAGAAGAAAGACCATTGTGGAAAAGTATACGTCATCTCTCAGATTTGAAAAATGCTTGCGGAATCGTTCATCGCGAAGAACAAGTAGCTGATTCTCGTAACAGATGAAAGGAAAGTAATCACATAACAACAAACACTGAAGGCTCAGAAGCAGGTACAAATTCTTCTAATTATAATTTACAGGGTGTTTAAGATTGGTGAAATGAGTGCATTACTGTCGATGATTTCAAACATACGTCAATCAAGTAAAAAATTGATTAAATTGAAAGTGTGGTAAATCACAAAAAGTCATTGTACTGGGAAACAAAGATAAACTATAAAGTCAACTATTTTCAAATTTCAATTTTGTTTGACATAACCTGCAATAATTAGATTCTTACACCATCCCCATTCTTATAAGTTTGTTAATCAGTGGCAGATCTATGGAAGCAGGGGACCCCCCTTGGGCCGAAAAATGGGGGGGGGGAAACATTGCGAAGACATTGAGTTTTTCTCCTGTTTTTGGGTATCTGCAGCACCCCTGTCTATAATGTTCATTTTGAAGCGATTTAATCACATTATGAAACTTGTCTTCAGAAACTATTTAAAATGACATCCATCTTGGTTTCTTAGGGGCGGAGGTGGAAAAAGTTTAATTTCCAAAACACCCTTCTTGGAAAATTCCTAGATTCGCCACTGTTCTTAATTACAATTATTTCAATTGTGAACTTTGTTTAGGTATCATTGATGCACCAGATATAACCTCATCACTTCTAACATGAATAATACTAACACTGAGAATGGGATAGCAATTGATTTTTCTCAGTGTACGCACCACAATGATTACAGCCATTGTGATAAAGAGCTTCAGTCCGCTCTATTGACTTTTGATAAGACTACTGATGATGTGATGGGTAACTAAAGCGCTACATAAAGGTTGTTACTTCCAATCAAAAATTCATCGCTTCTAAGTATTAATAATATGTTGTTCCAGTTCCTATTTGACCATAATATTTGTATTATTAATATCATCGCTTAACGTAATTTAGTGGGGATAATTATTTTTAACATTTTATTACCTACCCTCTCTTTATCTGCCATTCAGAGACTCTATTTTTTTCATTCTTATCTTATTAATGGACTCATTATTTTAATATTCTCTTCTTTTTTCGCCATTCAAGCCCCCTAGTGTATTCGTTTTTGTTTTCTTCTTTACATACATACATGTTCGCACTTGTGAGTAAGTTGAATCTCATATTATTAAGTTTTGAGTATCCCAATTACTGTAACTATTTTCATTTAATACATGTATTAATTTACCCACAATAATGTATTTTGTGCATTTTTTTTCGGCGGGGGAATTTTTTACCCCAGTTACTTATTTTTAAAAAGCTTTATTTTCAATAAACTTTGTTAACAAATCTGTAGATATTATGTACATCACGTCAAAAAGAGATCAGAATTGAAATGTTTTACTACACATTTTTTTGACGTCGCCTAGTGGATGTCAAAAATTTCCTCTATATTGACATCAATATAGTGTCAAAAATATGTCAAAATTAGAATTGACCAATTTTTGACGTCAAATGTCCGTCAACTATCACATGAATATTGATATCAATTTAGTATCAAAAATACATCAAATATTTTAATGACCCAATATTGATGTCAAAAATGCATCAAAAATGCATCAAAAAACCTGTCAAAAGGGCGGTATTTCTTTCCAGGAAAGCTCTCCGGCTCTTTCTATTTACAATTTATTTCAAATAATTAAGTACCTACCTACAGTACAATGGGGTGAATGGAGACTACTGGGAAGAATAGAGACAAAACGGAAAGCATTTTCAAGCCACAGGTATATGGCAACACTGACAATTTGGTAGTAGCGCTACCAGTGGAATTTGTTCGGAACTAAGTACCATGATACTGATGTGATATCATTTCTGTGGGATCAGGATGTATTTTTGAGGAGTGCGAATGATATTGTGTTGTTCATATCAAAACACGCTCTAGTATTAACCAAAAGTTCCAAGAAGATATTATTTTGGAATGTGATGGTTGCAACTTTGGATTTGACTGAGTCAAAATTTGTTCTTCAGCGTAGTAAAAGCGTCATTAATAAGTTTGATTTTTTAGATTTAAATCCTGGTAGAGAGACTCAGTGCACGTTTCTATTCACCCCAGGTTCTGTTCAAATTGATATTTTATCTTTATCGCTCTGTACGTTTTTGCAAGCATGCCAGGTGGTAACAGTGGTAGGTTATGGTGATAGTACAGATCGACAGGCAATTGATATCACACTCGCTAACGTACAGTGTTGCCTCTTCCACGTATTGTCTTTCAAAGATGAAAACGTGTTTCTATTCACCCCCATCATGGAGTAATTTACATTATAGTGAATTTTGCTCTATTTTTATTTTCTAGTACATGTAATATGTTTAAATTTTACCCTTTAAGGTAGAAAATCCTCGACGTTGATTAAAAGTGGAGGGAGGTACAAAATGCCTTCGAAAATGTTCAAATTTTGAATGAACCTGTACTGGCTGCTACACTTTACAGTTATTACTCGACACTATGTGTTTGTTGTTCTCAACTCGGACGGTCTCAGAAGAGCCCGAACAACGTTACTCAAAGTGCATTTTAACAATCGTGGGAACCTGTTCGTGAAGGTTCAGACCTTCATTTCTGCTTAACCACTAGCTACTCAAAATTATAACGGTCTAAAATAGAAATAAATTTTTACGTGTTTTATGATGCGCGATAACGTTATCCAAATCATCGACGTGGTAATAATCGTATCCAGATGTGCCGAGAACCTCGAACGGAGAGTATCCAATAATTAGAGGGGCCCTGAAAACATTTTTCACACATTCTGTATAATTCACGTGACAGGGTAATACCTATACGGTACATTGAACGAACAGCTGAAGAACACCCACCGCTCGTCTAAGAATAGAAATTTCCATTCGAAATTATGATGTGACACAAACTCGGTATTCAGACTGTCGTGGGGCACAACTTCATGGTACAGCGTTGGATTCAGAAGCTTCACTAAGCCAACGAATATCAACCTGAAGTAACAATGTTACAAATCGATGTAATTAACTTCGATGCGATAAAATCGATAAAGTTTTTCTGAATCAGTACAACACAATATCGGCTACTTACGGTTTATTGAATTCCTGTCCTTTGTCCTCACAGGAGGTCGAAGCGTTCGGCTTTTCTTGGGTTTCTGTAATTCATTAATTAAAAAGTGTAATATTAAAGCATCGTTGAGTTCGGAGTGCTTTGAAAAGATTTTGATGAATTGAAGACTGGTTTTCAAGAAGGTCCTATCGTTCATGGAGATCCTATATTGCGACAGGACCTTCTTGAAAACCGGTACTCAATTGTAAACGTACTGATGCGACCGATGAATTCCACAGGTTCAAAGACGACATCACTGGCCGACGTCTGTTTCCGAGTGAATTGGCAATTGAAAAGCAACGAGTTATCTGAAAGGAAAGAGGGTGTAAAGCGAGGGATGCAACAAATTTAGGGAATGTTGTTATGAAATATAGCTGGAGCTATCGCATCTCATGGATAGGTTTAATAAGACAAATAATTGCACAATACCTTCGTTTTCCGTGTATAACTTGTTCACAGTCGACATGAAAAACATATTTTCCAAGTAAGAACGGTCGTTTTCCGATATCAAATCATAAATATTCATACTCAGAATTTCTTCCTGAAATTAAATACGTACATGAGCATTGCTCGTAAATGTCTAAATATCAATATAGGTAGGTATATACACAGCATGGAAATAGAAATTCCTACGGGCGGTCGGATCTACGTGATAATAAAGGATCTTCAAGTGGCAAGGTCTTGTTTTTTCGGAGGTCAAAGAAATGCCTCCTTGCAAGGAGGTTCGAACGATCCGAAATCTTTTGAATTTTAAATGAGAAAGCAGGCGTCGCCTACAGTTTATACTTTAATCTGAACTGCTCCTATCTTCATCGCATAGTGAGTGAACATACAACTTTGAATGAGCATGACAGACTTGTCCATTGTCCTAAACGACTGTATTGAAACAAAGGGCCACGGAAATAATTTGTAGAAGCAGAGTGACGATCATAATTCCTATTTCATAATTTCAGAATTATGACAGTTATGATTGAATTATTTCATCTTTATTAAAGTTGAAATCAATCAAGACTGAGATTAATTATTCAAGACATGTCCACCTGCACATTGAAAGCAGAAATTTAGGCATGAGCACAACTAACACACAGAAATAACTAAGCAGATGTAGAAAACAAATCTAATATATTCTTAAATTTATAAGAATTTAAATTTCTTCGGATTCTGCTATCTGTCTTAGAGCACAAGGACGAGCAAGCTGCGGACTTTCCCAATGGCATAAGAGCAAAACATGATACTGTCAGTCAAAGATGTCAATACAATTTTGTAACGCCTTGGATCGATGTGAAAGCACTAGCTAACATTGTCGGGCCCAAGTAGTAGCCTTGATGAGTACGAATGAGATACTATAATAATGGGACCACCAAGTAACGCCTTGGATCAATGTGAAAGCAATAGTAAACACAGTTGAGCTCAAGCGACAGGGAAAAAAAAATATTAAGGTACTAATACCACGACCACCAAATAACACCTTGGATTAATATTAAAGCAATAACTAACACAGCAGAGCCCAAGTGACAGAAACAAATACTACCAAGGACGAATAACGCGACCATCAAATAACACCTTCATGGATTGATAAGTATGAAAGCAATAACCAACACGACTGAGCCAAAGTAACAGAAACAAATACTATCGAGGTAATAATAATGCGACCACCCAGTAACACTTGATTAATACAAAAGCAACAACTAACACAGTGGGGCCCAAGTGAAAGAAACAAATACTATTGAGGTCTAATAACACGACCACCAAATAACGCATTGGATCAATGTGAAAGCAATAATGGACACAGCAGAGCAAAAGTAACAGTAACAAATACTATCGAGGTACTAATAACACAACCATCAAATAATGTCTTGGATCAGTGTGAAAGCAATAACCAACACAGCCAAGCTCAAATGAAAGAAACAAATACTGTCAAGGTCTAATAATGCGACCAGACTAAATAATCCCCTGGATCGATGTGAAAGCTATAACTAACACAGTAGAGCCAAAGTAACAGAAACAAATACTATATTGAAGTACTAATAACGCGACTACCAAATAACGCCTTGAATTGATGTGAAAGCACTAGCTAACACAGCTGAACCAAAGTGACAGAAGGAAATACTGTTAAAGTACTAATACACGTGTTGCTATTGAATAACAAGACTGAGTTCAAAAATAATAAAATAAATAAATAAATAAAAATAAATAAAAAGTGTTACTTTCTTATAAATATTATGGGATAGATGTTTTTCCCCTTTCAGTATACTGCTCTTCAATATACTCCACTTCCCGTCTTACCCACACTGAACTATGCGTTTTGTCTGCTATTCAAAGCAGTCTTGGAATTCCTCTTTTGAATTGACTTTTAGTACCTCTGCCGCTTTTCTTTTAACGCCATACTCGTAATGAAATCTGGAATGTACAAGGACCTAGGTGGTAGCTCGAAATTGACTCCAAAAGTGACGCAGACAACAGTCGTAGTAAAATTTATATTCTAGTTGGAGCGGAGCTTGATTAAAAACTATCTGCTGGAGTCGAAGCTAAATTCAAATTTGCTCCGGAGCCAGGTCGAAGTGGCTCCATTTTTTATGCCGCCCCAAATACTGCGTTTCATTAGCCCAATAAAAACATATCGACACGCCACTATCGATATTTTAGAAATATCAGCATCAAAAGCAGAAATAGCAGATCTGAAGAGGGGGGCTCATGGTGGGCTGACAAGTATCAAAATAATACTAACAATTTTTTCAGCGTATAAATTTTTAGTTTTTCTTAGGGAAAGAGGAAGGAGGAGCAGAATTTTAGGACTAGCCCCCCCCCCCCAATTTGCGCTTAGGATCGGCATCTTTGTGCTTCCCAACGACGGCGAATATCGATATCGTTTATATTAGGAAACAGTCATATTATGTAGATAGTATCAATATTCTAGAACATTTTCCGAATACTAATGAATTAAAATGTTGATACCTTATCTTACCGACAGCTGTAAATAATCGAGCACAGTAATGTGATATTTTTCAAAACATCGGTAATGACTTATCAATATTAATACGCCGATATTTTTCAAAATATTGATAATGGCTGAACAGTGTTCATTCAGGGTGTCCCTTATTTTGCGACTTTTTCGTGATCTTCGCACGGCGATGGATGCCAAAAAATATGATGGAATCTTCCATTAGAATTTTAAGTCGTTCAGATAAGAGAGATACGTGTAGTCTTACAGGGAATTAATCTTTTTTTTTAACAGGTTAAGTAACATTTTTCATCAATTTTTCAGGAGATGAAGAAAACGTTTCATTTTTTACCTAATACATAGCATGAGCGCTGAAATACGTATTTTGTGAGAAGATACATCACTCACTCTTTGGGAACTTTTACTATGGCTGAAATTCGGCTCCCCATCACACCTATTAAAATACCTATTCGAAATTGAAAATTAAAAGAAAAAAATTAACCTGAAATTATCTTGTTCTAGATCTCTTTTTTAGTCTTGACCTGTTTGACATACTTTTTTTGGCTTTTTAAATATTTTTATTGTCTACCTAACTAGTTTGCCACTGCTGCGAAGGATAAAAATATTGTTTTAAAAACATAACGTGTCCTAAATTACAGAACCCACCAACAAAAACTTTTTAAAATCAAACAAATTTAACGATTCCCATTGAGGGAGGGGGAGGTCAAGTTTAACAAAGGATTCCCTAGAAGAAAATCTGTAGTTTTGTTTTGAAGCTTCCAAAACGATCGAGTTCGGTTATAAAAAATTGTTCTCATTAGTTGTAAGGATGAGTATCTTCCGAACCCTTTGAAAAAGTTTATTCGAAGGTATATATGGTCTTAGTGGAAATTGCAGTACAACGTATACTTTCTTTTATAACTTTCAACATTATAGACCACAGAAAATCATAAAAACGATTGCCAACTCAGAATCATTTACGAAATTTTTTGGTACAAACTCCCATTTTGAAGGCTTCACTGAGGGAGTAGAACCTAAAAATAACACCGTTTAGTGAACCAAAAAAGCTTTTAGAACCGCTGTATTCGTTTTTGAGGTTAATTTGACGGCAGCCTCAATCAATACGGGTCCACAGAGTGTATGAATGAGAAAACTTCAAAATTATTCAACGTCGCTCCAAGTATACCAATAACACGGTTTTCAGAGGCGCTGACTTCATGTTTGGAGGTTGTTTTTACAGTAACCTCCTACTAACAATAGTCTACAGGGGGGGGGGCAGCAATTGTTCGAAGTTCAAGAAAGGGTACTTTGTACCTCAAATTAAACAAATGCCAGTGTACTTTGAACTGATCTTTTTCTTCTCCTTCAAAATTCTCGATTGGTGTTCCATCCTTATTCTAATGGGAACGACTTTTTATAGTAAAATCAATTTTTTCGACCGAACTCGATGTTCAGACAGTTTCGAACTAAAAATTGCCGACTTTTTCTTGAAAAATCTTATATTAAACTTGACTGTCCCTCAGTGGGACCATAAATAAAACTGTTCAATTACAAAAATAATGTTGGCCAAGTGTTAGCTATAAGGAGCAAAACATTTCAAAATCCGCTAAATTTTAGACCACCCAGCAAGCAGGTCAAGTTCCAACTTGTTCCAATGTTGCTTATACACGTTTGTACAGCATAGTCCATCATTTTCGCATCAACTCTCTCCTCCCATAATGTAACAGTAGTACAGGGGTCACTTGAAGACACATACGACAGGGGGCTCTGAGCCCCGGTGGCAAATGACTGTTGTAACAAACAAAATTTCCCTAATATGTGACGCATCATGAGAAAACATACCTTAAGGTGAAAATCCTATTTTTGCAGTAGAGGCAAAAATAGGGTGAAAAACTAATTCATTTTCTGAGCTCATTTTTGACGACACCAGTCGGTACGTCTTTTAGTGAACAGTGTTATTTTACTTGAAAAAGTGTAAAATTCGGTTTTCTTAGACCTAACCTGTCAGAAAAAATATAGAGTTTTAATTTTTTCCCTGAGATCGACTTACTATTGGAGGAGAGATTGTTCTGAATTCTACAGGAACAGGTTTCATTTTTTCACAGATTCGAGTTACGGTACCTTTCCGCTTAGTATTCAGAAGCGAGAGGTACACGTTCAAAACCCCTACAAGAGGAAGTTTACTCTAGAACTATCAAACTGTAAATTTTAACCGAATAATAACCGTGAAATAACAGACAACTGAAAAAAATATGTAACCATAACAATAACCAAATGATGTTGCTGAACCATAAGATAACTGTAAGTGTTAACTGTATGTATCAGATAACGTAACCATAACATTAACAATTTATTAAAATGTGAAAAAAAGCAATCAGTTATCCGTTAGGGTAAAGTCACCAGCAGTGCAGTAGTTGACAGGGCCCTATACTCAAATACTCTGTTCGCGCAAACAGAACGGGTCAATTTTAAACGAAGATGCGAACACTAACACATGCACACAAGCACAGAACATAATTCCCTAAGATGATAACACTAACATACATCTTACATCAATACATGCACATAACACACACGCACCCACTTCACACCAGGAAACAGGAATACTGCGAGTTTCATAATGTTTCTTTACATTGAAACTTTCCATTTACGAACAGAGTTCTATAGTTTCACAGGGGTATAATGGACCGCCATTTTGATTCCCAACTAACCTGAAGCCCGAACATCCTTGATCACCTGTTCGCAAACGGGTGGAGCGCGTCCGAGAATTGAGATATGAATTAGAGTTACAAACTTAGACAATGGAGAATAGACTGGTAATAGTGATAAGAATTACACAGGTTTAAATGGAGCATCGTTGAATGTAAACAAAGGCAATTTGCCCTGTTCGTAGTTATATCTGTAGAGTACCTGTATAGTTCTATAGGGTACGTTAGATTTCTTCAAGACAAATTGCCTTTGTTTACATTCAACTTTTCTCGACTATTACCAGTCCATATAACGTAGTTATATCTATATAGTCAAAGGTTACAAATGTTGGGCACAACTGCGTCTTATCAGTGGTATGAATGGGTGATCATGGAGATTTATCCGTAAGCGTGAAGCAAACTTCAACTATCATTAAGTCAATTAGAAATTCACTTTCAAAGAAAATTCGTCCGAATTCCTAAATTTTAACTGCATCATCACCAAAAAATTGAATTATAATCAGTTCCACTGGTAGAGTAATTTCTACTCGTTAGTTCATCCCCCCCCCCCAATTCATCTAATTAATTTATGAAAGAAATATATATGCCAAAATGTGCACAAGAAAATGGCCTAAATGTTACATTAACAACTTTCAAAAAAAAAAAAATTACAAACATTTTTTCATGTAAATTTAAGTGTAAAAGTGTCAACTACTGGTGACTTTACCCTATTGATTCTTGAATTATCGTTGGATATCACTGGGAGATGAAAAATGCGCTGGAAAAAGTACCTTGAAACTTAAACCTTATTTTCATTAAAACCTTATTTTTCGGTTTTTATTTGTCAAATAACATAACGAGAAACGATATATGGATACAGAATCAAATCATGAAATGAGACCTTAGTATCATGCAATTCTGTCTTGTTCGAAATCATTTTTCTTTTGTTTCTCCATTAACTATTCAACTTAAACTTTGACTGAAACTAAAAAGTACTTTATTTTTCATCAATAAGTGAATTTCAATGTTTTGAACTTCAACTAGAAACTTGAAAGTTACTTCAAGTTTTGAGTTAGTAAAATCTGAAATGTGCATTCCTATTTTTATTAGTTTTGTCGTTTTGTTCCTTATTGTCAATCATTAAATGAGTTCTGACTTCTCAATTACGAAAATTATTGTGCATTCCTAGAAGGCACTTTCGTTTTGTAATCAGTAAATGAGTTTGAACTTCGTAAGTGACACAAAAACAAAACGAAACGAAATACAGCGTTTTACAAATTAAGATTTGAAAGTCTAAGAATTAGAATCAAGATTCAAAGTTAGAGGTTATTATAGTCTTTGTCTCAGTTTTCATTGTTATTTCAGAGGTCAGAGTTCATGCTACCATCTTGCATGCCCATTTACATTATGAAAATAGGAGAAAATCAGAAAAATTTGGAATATCAACAGTAACCCTAGATTAATAGTTAAATAACCCTTCACTGTAAGCGTAAGATAACGTAACAATAACCATAACTGTTGACCGGAACCATAACTATAACATATGATAACGTAACCACCGTAACAATAACCATTAACCGCATTCTTTCTATTACGACAGCTCCCTAGCCCTTGCCTTTGAAGATCCATTTCAGTCGTATCCACATACGAGGTATTCTATTTTCCTCAATACATGACTATAGTTGTGTAAATTATTTATCACTCACCAAGAAATAGCCCAGTGTAACCGCTAAATTGCTAGAAGCGTAGAGTATTTTTCCACAAGAAGAAAATACGAAAATAAATCCACTGAGAGACTGCGTAAAATGAAAACATTCGTCAGTAAGCGTACTACATGGTGTAGATATAATATGTGGCAGAGCAGGGAAAAAGGTCCCACTTGATCGATATGGAGTCACAAGTACCAGCATACACTATTCCGATGCACAATCAGTTACCCTCTAGTTACCCGCGGAAAAGTTATCCATTTGCAACCCTCAGTTATCATCAGATTACCCTCAGATTCACCAGAAATCCATTAGTTATACCCTTGGTTCCCCTTTAGTTACCCGGGTAACTGGCGGAATTTTGAGTATCCCGATATGCAATCATTTACCCTCGGAAAAGTTCCCATTTACAACCCTCAGTTACCCTCAGATTACCCAGAAACCCGTCACCCGATGCGCAATCAGTTATCCTCTAGTTACCCAGTTACCCGAGGAAAAGTTACCCATTTGTTACCCTCGAATTACCCTCAAATTACCCTTGTTCCCCTGCAGTTACCCGCGGCGGAAACGTTACCCGTTTGTTATCCTCGGTTACACTTAGATTACCCTTGATCCCCAGTAGTTACCCTTGTTCCCCTGTAGTTACCCTTGTTCCCCTTTAGTTACCCGGGTAACTTGTGGGATTTCGCGTATCGGGCAGTTATCCTTGGTTCCCATTTAGTCACCCGGGTAACTGGTGGGATTTTGTGCATCGGGTAGATAAAATTTCTTACAAAATGAGACCTTACAGAGCTCTCTAGCTCTAAAATTCGCCAAGATATAGCTGTTTAAAGTTAAGATTTCAAAAAAAACTGATTTTGAGAAAAATGCAATTTAAAAGAAGGTTAAAAAAACGAAAAATTACAAATTCAAAGTAAGATATCTCTGAGACAAATGAAGCTAGAGAGCTCGGCAAGGTCTCATTTTGCCAGAATACTATACCAAGAATTGAAAGAGTTTAATTTCCAGTCATAACTTAAAACTGAGTTGGGTGGGGGCGAAACCAAGAGGAGGTGGGTTCACGTTTTCGCCCATAATGGACGAACGAAGACAGACAGAGGAAAACGGATAACGCCATTCGAAAGAGGAGAGTTTATTCCGCCGAAATCGTCACGAATCCCGATTTCGACCATTTTGACCTTGATCAACAAAAATTGCCGGTATCTCAAAAATTTAGATCGACGAAGTGGGACTCTATTCCCTGCACTGCCACTATGTGTAAAATACAGGGTGCGTTAGCATGAGTGATCTTCCATCAACCGGATATAGAGGCGTAATATCCTGACAGCAGTATACGAAGAGTCCAGGGAAGAAAGTGGCTAACTGCATTTTTTTTTCAGTATTCATTTCAGGTTGGTAATATGTAGCACTTGAAGAGTAGAATTCGGTGAATTACTCAAATAAAGGAGAAAAGAACCCTAACACAGCCAAAAACGCATTTGAAGTTATTGTATATAGAAAGGGGCCTTCTCCACCGATAAAGTGGAAGAAGGAGGAAACGGGGAAAATTATTTGTTAGCTCATAGATTTGTTCACCTACATTCAGTTTTCGAGGAGTGCAGATATCAGTAGAAGAAATAGATTTATTTCTCGTTAGATTAAATTTACTTTTTTGTAAATTTATACAGCGAAAGTGCGATTATTTGGACGCTGTTAAGTGAGACAGAACCAAGCGACAAAAAATGTTTTTCGAGAACACGTAATTCGAAGTTCAAGAGCCATGTAGAAACTAGATGACATAACGTTTACTGATAAGCTTTCGTCAACGTACAAACACATTTTCGAATCGGGGCCCAATTTTGAAAAATTCTACTCTTTACGCTCTTTCCAACGATACTAATAACTCATTTGGTCAACAAATGTCGCTTGGTTCTGTTCAACTTGAAAGCGTCAATTTCGAACTGCGAAAATTATTTCCATCCGATTTGGGAACAATGATAACGATGGAACCCGTGGCGAAAATACAAAAGCCGTGCCGAAAAATATTATTATTTTCGCCACGGCTTACACCATCGACGATTTCCATTGGTCAAAAATAACAATTCCAAAATCTTGCTCTTCCGATTTGATGACGGTTGATGGTTGACGTTCGAATTTGGAAAGTTGAAGTTAATTCAATGGAAACTTGTTGCTTGAATTAATATTAAAAAAAGATTGTAGATATGCATTCAGTGCGTATTATATTCGTCTAAAAGAGCATCTTATAGTAGGAGCAGCGATTCGTGAGTATCGCAACTGTTCAATATTTCTCACTTTCACTGCTTGTACAGTAATATACTATTTTCTTTCCAAATTGAAAACTATTTTGCAAACACAATATTCAGTCGATTTCAACGATTGTCAATCATCAAACAAAATTGTAATGAACCCCAATTTCAACCCCTTTGGAGATTAAACCATGCAAATATACCTACATGCTGTCAGGATAAGTTGCCTGCTCACTAGATTGAAAAGCAGCATTCGTATGAGACACCTTGTACATCAAGTCAAAAGTTACTTATTACTGCGAGTGTCTTCTAGTCGCACTCACTTGTAACATCAGATACGAATACTCGTCGTTTGTCAAGAACGAGGGTTTCCACTGTTCGCTGATCTCAAATTCCCTGGAACGAGCCACGTTTTCTGAAAGCATAAAAGGTGCAAACGCTTAAAATGGCATTTTCTGGAGATGAAGCTCGACTTTAACGACAAAACAAATGACCCGCCAGCCAAATACACCACGTGGAGGATAATATAGCAGACTGGACAGCACTATGACGTTTCACGATACATATTATACGCCTGACTTCTTGCGAATGGTTTTTAGCGAACCATCGGCACAGTCAAGGCCCGAATGTACGGCTGTATTATCTTGATGACTAATTTTAATCACAAAATTGACGGGCCTTTCCGTCTTGGGCGTATTCGTGTCCGAAAATAGAACTCGTGCGGTTGAACCAGCACTCTGGAAACAGGAAAAATAATTTTTGCAGATGTCGATTCGTGTACCTATAGGCTGACGTCATATGGTGCCTGCAAGAAACACCGGGCACTGACAGTATGTCAAAAACGCTCCGGAAAAAATACAAAAATAAATTCTCAGGCTGTGCGTTGTTTATCTGGCGTGGGTATTCGCGGTTAGGGTTGCTAAATTCACGAGAATAACAGAAAGATAGAGAACGAGTTTTTAATCAAGGAAGATGGCGAATAACAATCGATGAGACCGCTTTGCACTTGTGAATAAACTTACCATTATACACTTTCAAGTTGCTGATTGCAGCTTTCAGCACAGTCGACTTATCCATTTTGCGATTGTTGGAAGATACGATCAAATTCAGCTCATTGATCAACATGTTGAACTGGTCTCGTCTTTTCTTCTCGCTCAAATTCCGCGATTTACTGGAAGAATAAAGAACAAGTTTGAGAGTCAACTGGTAAGCACTATCGAAGGTTCCTTTTCTCCGTCAACTCTTTAAGGCCTTCTTACTTAAATGTACCAACATTACGAAAATCAATAACAAACAGCGTTAAGCTTTATTAAAAAGAAAATATAGAAGACAAAATCAAGCAGAAAAACAGAATACTGGAAACCCTCCCAGCCTTCCGATATTTCCCATAGTGAAACCTCAATCGGTGAAACCTCCTTAACTGAAAACCCTGTTGTGACAGATTGTCCTCCCTTCGTGTTTACCTTGTTTTTCGCATAAATGAATCCTCTAAACGGACAATGGGATCCTCAGGTAACTGAAAAAATATGTTCAGGGAACAAAACAACTTGTGCCCCTCTTTATAAGTGAAAACTGCGGCAGGTTTCCACTTTGTAAGTACCTATAGAACAATGGCCAATTGCTTTTACAAATTAACGTTGTGAAATGTTTCACCTTGGTAATTTGAACAGTAAACATTTACACTTACAAGTAAAAGTGGTGAAACGTTTCAAACTCTACCGTATAAAAAAGTCAAACAGAGCCTTTGTAGGGTGCTTCACGAATTGGCATCCCTATTTTTATTTCATTTTTTCTTAATTAGGAAAAGTCGAAATGAGACAAACAAGTACCTTCAAATACTAAAGTCTAGTTTATTCCAGGGAGAAAAAATGTTTCCTCCCTCCAAGGGGGAGGGGGCTGGAACCTGCAACTCACTTGGGAATTTTGAATGGAAACGTATCACGAAAAATACGGAAGTAGGGGCATTTTGAGTCGATAAACTCGAAAAAGCAATCCAATTCTTATTCGACCTTGATATGGGCTCCAAATTCGATTCTTTCCCTTCTGAGGAGCTCAGTTGAACTTGCCGAAGAAACTGAACAAGGTATCGGAATCAGTTTTGTTAGGCATAACAAAACAAAATGACAAAATTACGAAAGTGCAAATTTTCAAAATTTTGTCATATGACAAAACCAGTTTTTGTCAGGATCGTTTCGTCAATGACATACCTAATGAAACCAAATCACAAAAGCAATTAAGTTATGACATTTCGTCAACGATTAAATGATGACCTACGCTAAGCGACATAAGAATTAATGATAGCTTATGCCAAACAACATTGCCGTCGATAATGGACTATTCTAAGTGACATGCAGCGCCGGATTAAGATTAAGGCCACTTATAAGCACTCGAGCCCGCCAGTCGACTACCCGGAAAAATTTTTTTCGTATCTGTTCCCATCCAACATCCAACCATTAGAAAAAAGCTAATTCTCAAAATTCGGCCACACCTCAAAATCGGCCGCTCCAAGCCGATGCTTGTTGTGCCTGTAAGTAAACCCGGGGTCGGTAACATGGCAAAAAGAAAGACAAAATGACAAAATAATTTTGTCCAGACAAAACAAAACCATGAGAAAACAAAATGACAGAACTCTGAAAATTACAAAACTCATAACGTTGATTAAAAATGAAATTCTCATCTGATAAAATGATAAAAAACTATTTTCTTAAACAGCACTGATCAAAGGAGCTTTTTTCTGGATCGCTGAATTCAAATATAATCAAATTTTTGATCGGATCCTCATTTGGGCTGGGAAATCCAAATTTGAGTCCTTCGAATGACGAACCAATTTGACTTTATTGAAAAAGCTGAATGAGATATCCGAACAGAAAGAAGTTCTTGAGATAACTGAACTCGAAAATGTTATCAAATTTTAGATCCGACCCCGAACTGGGCCCTACAATCCAAATTTGAGTATTTCAAACATACCCATACGACTTTGCGGGAAAAAAAATTGAACAAGGAATCAGAATAGGTTCTTTTTGGTGTCGCTGACTCCGAAAATTCAATTACAGATTTTTAATTTGACTCCGATTCGGGCCCCACTAACCAAATTTGACTCCTTCAAACTGGCAAAATTTATTCAAATTAAGAAATTCGAACAAAGCATTGGAATAATCTTTTCTTGTATTTCCGAATTCGAATACTCAATTATAGATTCCTGATCCGATTCCACTGGTGCCTCGAAGTCGACTTTTCCATTTTCGAAGAGGCCAAATTGACTCCGGCGAAAGCATTGAATGAAATGGTAGAAGACAGGTCTCTTGGATCGCCGGTTTCAAAATTTAAACAGATATTGGCTTCGACTCCGTGAGCACCAACATTTTGACTTCTTCAAATATAAACCCATTAGACTTTGCCAAAAAAATCTGAACACATTATTGGTGGTTGCTGAGCTCAAAGATTTAATTTAAATTTTGATTTGGCCCTGGTTTTTGTCTAAGAGTTGTCCTCCCCACCCTCCTCGTTTGAAAGGTCTAATTTTTCTTACCCGGAAAACTTACACAAAGTATTGGAATAAGCAATGTTTTTTTTTAGGTTGATCATTTTGAAAATCAAATTAGATATTCGATCAGCTCTTGATTCCTCTTTCTTTCTTCTAAGAAGAATTCTTGAATGAGGAAGACTTCATGTCTTTCTTCAAGGCTGGGTGCGTAAATTATTCCCCTTTTTTGAAAAGTGAACGAGAAAAAAACAGCCCTGTTTCTAGCCTCTATGTGAAAAGTTCGTCCCGTTTCTCGAAAAGCGAGGAAAATCATCCATTTCATTTCTAAAATGAGAAGAACATGGTCTTTTTTTATTACAGGAAAGGTGACCAAACTTTTCCATTTCTAGAAGTACAGGAAACATGCAGTTTTCTTTCAGAAGAAAAAAGACGTCTGTTTTTTCTCAGTAATAAGCATTTTTTCTTCTCTTTGAGAAAAGAAAAGAAAATCGCTCCTTCTATTTTTTAGAGGAAAGAGGAATTTGCTCCTTCTCCCCTCAAAGGAAGTGAGGAAAATTATCCCTCTCCGTTCCTCAGTAAGAGAAATTTCACTTTTCTCTCTTTGGAAAAAAGAAACCCCGCAACTTTCCTTCGTAGATGAAAAAATAATTTCCTTCATTTTTTTTTTTTTTCAGAGTGAAGTACTCTGCTTTTCTCTTTAAAGAATAAAAGTCTGTTTTTCTTTTATTAAAAAAAAAAAATCATACACGAGTTTGCAATCATAGGGTGGTAGGGGGGAGGGATTTCATGATACGTTCAGCTTTCGCGAGTCAAGTTAATTTTGTCAAGGCAACGTTTGAAATATGAGTTTTGATCACTAAATTAAGATAAGATTACAAAATCTTATTGAGTTTTTGGGCCAAATTATCGACCTAAGAAGACTCTCTTCAGATACTTCGTTCAATTTTTCGCCCTTTTAAAAGAATAAAATCAGTGACTGGATTTTCGAGCTCAGCGACACAAAAACCACTTATACCGGAACTTCATTGGGTTGATAGGGAGAGAATAATTTTTTCCCTTTCTTCGAGAAAAACATCAGTGATTTTCATCTTGGAAATGGAGGAGGTTATTTCTCTGTTTTTATGGAAGATGCAAACATTAGCCTGTGGTCCAAAGTGGAATCAGATTAAAATTCTGACTAAACTTTTTCGAATTCAATATTCCGATACATTTTTTTCAATTTTCCAAATCAATCGATTTTGCCAATACAAAGGAATCAAATTTCGATTTTAGGGCCCAAATCGGGGTTTGATCCAATAATTAGATTTTTGCCCATTTGAAGAAGCCAAATTTAGAATTTGAGACCCGAATCGGGATCGAAATAAAAATCGAATAGTATTTCCGAAATCGAATACCACAAAACCCCGCCCTACCTGGAAACCTTGTTCAGTTTCTTCAACAAAGTTAAATGGGTCCATTTGAATAACTCGCAACTGAATTTTAGGGTTCAAATCGGGGTTGGATCAAGAATTTAATGAAATATGCTAACTCGGCGACCCAAGAAATCCCTATTCTGACACAAAAAGTTAAACTGGTTCATTTGAAGAATTAAAATTAAAATTTTAAGGCTCAATTCGGAACAGAGGTTTCAATATTTTATGAAATTTTCGAACTCACCGACCTGAAGATCCTTGTTCCTATATATCCTATTCAATTTTCTAGACAAACTTAAACTGGCCCCTCAGAAGGGGGAAACATCTCATTTGTAGCCTAAACTGGTTAGGTTGACACTTTGACTAAATTTTCGGACTCAGTATTCCCGATACGTTTTATTCAGTTTCCCAAATCAAACGATTTATTTGCTAATTCAAAGGGGTTAAATTTCGATTTTAGGGTCCAAATCGGGATTCGGTAATTTGATTATTAAAATAAACGAGACGATAACCCATTATATTCAACCTCGTTTGATTTTCCAAGTTAAATTAATTTTGCCCTTGATGAAGCCAAATTTGGAATTTTGGACTCGAATTGGGGTCGAAATAAAACCCAAAATCCCTATTATGATATCTTGTTCAGGTCCTTCAACAAAGTCAAATCGTTCCATTTGAAGAATTCACATTTAGATTTTATGATCCAAATCGGGATCGGGGATCAAGAATTTAATGAAATTTTCGAACTCGGTAACCCAACAGTTCTGATTCTGAAATCTCATTTTTGGTTAGCAAAAAGTCAAACTGGTATATTTAAAAACCCAAATTTAGATTTTGGGGCTCAAATTGCGACAAGATCCAAAATTTTGTAAAAATTTCGAACTCAGCGACATAGAAATCTTTGTTCCGATTTCGTATTTAATTTTCTTGGGAAATTCAAACTGACCTCTAATAAGGGGGAAAAGTCGAATTTGAAGCCCAAATCGGAGTCCGATCAAAAACACGGTGGTCCGAGAAATCACTATTCTCATATCTCGTTTGGTCAGCAGAAAGTCTAACTGGTTCAATGGAAGATCCAAATTTGGATCTCTTGTGGCTCAAATTGGGACAGGATCTAAAATTTTATGAAAATATCTAACTCAGCGACTCAAGAAGCTCCAATACCTATTTTTCCAGCAAATTCAAACTGACCTCTCAGAAGGGAAATAAGTTGAATTAGAAGCCCCAATCGGGGCCGGATCGAAAACTCGGCAACCCAAAAATCTCGATTCTGATCTTATTTAGTCAGCACAAAGTCGAAATCTGGTTCATTTCAAGGATTAATGTGTAGATTTTGAGGCTCAAATTGGGACAGCATCCAAAATTTTATGAAAATTTTGAACGTAGCGGCGCCCAAAAAGCTCCGATGCCCTATTTTCTTAGCAAATTCAAACTGACCCCGAATAAATCGAATCTGAAGCCCAAATCGGGGTCGGATCAAAAACACGATGAACCAAAAATCTCAATTCTGATCTCATTTAGTCAGCAAAAAGTCAAACTGTGGTTCATTTGAAGGATTAAAATTTAGATTTTGAGGCTCAAACTGGGACAGGATCCCAAATTTTATGAAAATTTTGAACTCAGCGAACCAAAAAACCCCTGTTCCGATACCCTATTTCATTTTCTTAGCAAATTCAAGCTGACCCCACAGAAGGGGGAAAAGTTGAATTAGGAGCCCAGATCGGACATTTTGGATTCTAGCGACTCAAAATATCCCAATTTTGATATTTTTCTTTTCAAGGTGTCTACCAAATACAAATTTGTGAAATTCATGACTTTTCCATAACCTTTCCATGACTTTCTTCATAGGCTCGCAATACTCATGTTAGGGGTCCCAAATTGCAAAAACTAAAACTAATTTTCACGTTTCAGCGGTAGTTCAATTTCTTCCCTAATTTTTTGTTCACATTTGAAAACGTTCTAATTGTTTCTTTTTTCCAAAAGAATTTGGAAAGAATTAACGATTCTTGGGAAAGGCGAATGAAATATGCAGGAACGAAAATAAGGGGGCATGGAGGGGCAGCCAGCCTCCGCCGAAGTTGGGAAATTTTAGTAGATGGATCAAAAGTTGGAAAAATCCAACAAGTCAAAAGGTTTTTTTTTGCTAATACAAACAAATTTCGATAGTTGAGAATTTTGACTTGAGTCAGTTGAATCAAAAGTTGGAAACATCCAACAAGTCAAAAGTTTTCGTTTGTTTTTTCTTTTCTTTTCTTGCTAATACTGATACTTGAAAATTTTGACTTGAATCTATTGAGTATTTAACATTTTTACCCCTCCATGAAAAACTCTTTGCTACGTCCCTGGAAGTACGCAATTGAAATCATGACTTTCATAACCACTGACTTCAATTTATGACTTCCACGACTTTTATAACCAATGACGTCAATCTATGACTTTTTCATGACTGTCATGACTAGTAAACACCTTGTCTTGAAATATTTGAATTATTTAAAATTCCTAATTGGGTGACATATGACATATTCCAGCGAGAAACATTTTTTCCACTCCGTAATAAATTAGACTTCAGTCTTTGAAGATGATCGACCCATCCTGATGGGACTTTGCTTAAGAAAAAAAAGTACCTAGTTTATGAAACACCCTGTACATTTCTAGCAAATAAAAAAGTTCATTTGCCTCTGTGCAGCATTCTGGAATGTTTTAACTCGATAAATTTATGTTAGTCCTCAGTGTATATTTTTAGGTAATAAAAGAGCATTTATCTATGTAAGTGGAACAGTGATGACAATTATGGAACGTTCCAGGTTTCCTCTAGAAACACCTGATTCCAGCAGCATAGCCAGGGGGTCTAGACCCTCTTCGCGACTTCATCAAATAGGGATATTCTAATTTTAGTACCTCCTCTAATACTCCCTCCCCCTTTGGTTCTTATTCGATTCCAGCTCCAAAAACAATAATACAAGGGTTCTGCTGTCACTCCCTCATTCGATTTCCCTCATTTCTGATTACAACCCTTTAGGTGCATTGTTTTCAGTAAAAACTGGTAGGAAACAGAAGAGCATTTACCTTTATAAAAGTAATAGTCGTGGACAGTTTCAATTCTATAACTCGAGGGCGGAGTGCTAGAAGGGGTCAAGTCGATTCTTTGTAGACTATGTTCATCAATATCGAGCAACGTCATAATTAGCATAGTCTGTCACTTCGAAAGAATCGATTCACTACACTCTTGCGAAACAATAAACATTCGCATTTATACGTGGAAGTTGTGCACCTTTTTTAATTCTATTGATCATTTCAGAAAGGACGTCACGGACATTCAAGTTGGTCGGAAGTACGTAAGAATAAACGAAAAAAAAAAGTTCTAATCGGACTTGCTCGCGCTTGGTGTCATATTAAAGAAGATTTAAAATGCTACAAATGATGTTCCCAGAATACTTTCATTTTAACACATGATTTTCGAGAAAAATGCATTGAAACTGTATTCCTCCACATAATTCGAGCTTACACTTCCGACCAAGTTGTTTGGCTGTGACGTCACGGTGTCGTCATTTCTGAAACGATCAATAAAGTTCAGTTGACTAAAATTTCAGGCTTCCCCATTAATTCAAATGAAAATTTCGGCAAAATGTAAAACGCAGCAAGGGGGGGGATGTTCATCTCGCAATTTCAAGCATCTAGATTTCACTGTACAAGGGTAAGGAAGGATGATTTTGAAGGCAAAAGGAGTACAGATGAAACTGATCGGAGAAAATGCCTGATCTTTAATTGTTTTTCCCATCTCTCAGTAACGGCATGGAGGGTGACACCATGCGAACACATTTTACCTCTCTCCTGTCAAAGCCACATTTTTCGGGACGTCCGCTTCATCGAAGATGACAAATTTTTGTGACAGGAAACTCTTTTTTTTCTTTGTTTCCTTCTCAATCTGATATCGCCGAATTTTGAAAAGCATTCGTGCGGAAGAGATCTAGGTTCGCGGATCTCAGGTAGGTACTCGCAAACTAATAACACGATGATAAACAGGAAAGAAAACGAGATTTTTAAGTATTCTGAACGGGTGATGGATCACGGGTCTGTGGGTTCGGCTCAATGGTTTGTACATATTGTCTCGGATATCATTTAGAAACTGGAACTAAATAGGCTGGCCAGACTGAACTCAATTTTAAACAATCTATGTACATGAGAAAGGGTATAGTCTCCGGTCACTTCATGCATGCGAAATTGTTTCCTCCCCCCGTAGAATCTTCAATTCTGAAAAAGTTTTTCACCGGTTGATAAATATCACTCCTCGGAAACGGAGCAATACTCGAGAATTTATTTCGACTCGCGCGACAGGCACTCTCGGTTTGAATGAACGGTATTTTCAAAAAGGAGACCTTACATTTACACGCGGCAAGTCTAACCAGGGTAAATGATTAAGCGGGGGTTGCAAACACGCAAATTGTGAGAGAAAATATTCCCGCGTATAATAGAGCTAATTAAATAACAAGTATTACCGTTTAGTTTCGTCGATTCCACCGTTGTCTTCGTCCTTTGCAACGGAACACCTGAAATGAAATTGGGTTTGAAATACGTGCTAAACGAAACTTCTAGATCAATAATCAGGGGTGCATTGGGATACAAAAAAGCAATTGAGGAAACGCCATTGCATCAGCCTAAACACTGGCGTAGGGGTCATTCTCCACGATGGGCAATGTTGATGTTCCTACAGTGTAGACGTATGGAAAGAACGGAAAGACAGTCATACGCACCAACTATGGGGACGGCAAGAGTGGTCACCCCATACAAATATCTGCCGTATTTCCATTTGTTCCCCCTTTTGTGTTATTAGTCGTTATAAATGGTACTTGAAGTCCACTAGCGCTCTCGCTCTCCAACAGACGAAAAACAATGTTCATTGCTTCATCATCTCATACGTATTCATGTCCTTCAGGTGTTGCTCAAGGATCAAAATTGCAAAGTACTGCTATATGCAGATGACAAAAATATTTAAAAAGGTAACTTCCATCTCAGACTGTATTGAGCTTCAGGCAGATCTGAATTCTATTGTTTGTTGTTACAATTGGAATATAAAACTGCACTAGAGTGCGCTGCAAAATCACCTGTGCGGGTGTTAACGGGGGGAAATGAAAAAGTGATCATGTGTACTTTCAAATAGAAACACTGCTATCTTGAGAATGGGAAAAAAACTAGTAGAAATTATTCTACCAGTAGAACTGATTATAATTGAAATTTTTGGTGATGATGCAGTTAAATTTAGGACAAATTTTCGTTGAAAGTCAATTTCTAATCGATGTAATGGTAGTTGAAATTTGCTACACGCTTATGGATAGATCTCCATGATCACTCTTTCAAAGACGCAATAGTGCCAACATTTGCAACTCTAATTTTTATTCCAATTGGGATCTACTGCCCTTCAGATAATCCAAATACCAAAGCATTACTTTTATACGTATAAAGGAGCCCTTGCTACACCCTTATACAATAGGAGATTATAGATTGCCAAGTATTTAGGAAGTAAGGGACCTGGGTGTACTACTTGATAGCAAATTATCATTTTCCAGTCACATAGACCTCATCAACTCAAAAATAGCCGGCATTATCAAAAGGAACAGCGTTAATTACAAGAAATATGAAACCAAGAAACTGTTATTTTTTGCTCTGGTAAGATCAATTTTGGAATTTAGTACAATTATCTGGGATCCACACATTAAAGGTAAAATTGAAAAAACTGAAAAAATCCAAAAACATTTTCGAAAATTGAAATAATTATATCATGATTTTTGTTTACATATTACCTGTACAACCTAAAATATTTTTAACTGCAAGGGTTTGAATAGGGCTTTATAATTTCACATAGGTATGCTAGGCCGCCATTTTGGTTCGCTCTAGAAGTTTTCAAAAAGCTGAACCAAAATGGCGGCTTAGTACACCCATGTGGAACTACAGAGCCTTAGTTTAAGGTGATAAAGCAAGGCAAGGCAAAATATTCTCTAAAAATCACAAAATATGCGCATATTATATTCTCAAAACCAAGCTGATACATGCGAAAATATTCTTTGAAAATTAAAAATATGCGACAATATTCTAGTGCAATATGGGTATCAAAAACAGGTCTCGCTGGATAACGCGTCGAAGTTCACAGTATAACCTTGCGCCTGACAAGTAGGTCAAGTAAGTGAAGCGCTATAGCTACGCGTAAGCAAATTTTTCAAATATCTTGTGAAAAATTTGATTTTGACGCAAAAATGTTAAGAATAAAATTTGTCTTGTAATTTTCTATCGAATGAGACCAGTTAAAAATTTTGAAAATATTCCCAAAATAAAAGGAGAACATTTGTAAAATATTCTTCAATATTCCCTATAAATAATGCACATATGCGAAAATATTCATTTTATATCCAAATATGCAAAAATATGCACAAACACATAGACTCATTTTACTGGGAATTTTATGATTCGCAAAAATATCATCGATATTCCCATTGAATTGTCACAGAAAAAAATATGCCAAAGCATATTTTGCCTTGCCTTGCTGATGAGTATTATTAGCTATGTAATTATTATGGGACATTATTAATGGAAGAGTCAATGATAGTGAACTCTTAAGTACTATAAGTTTCCGAATCACAACGTTTAATAACAGGGACAATGTTCTGTTTGCAGCCCCAGAGGGATGTAACTTCGGCTTCTGCAGCATACTCTATCTTTACAATGAAGCAAGCTAGAGCAAATGCAGAGGTGGATATTTGCAATTGTAAAGTATTCAGTAACATCATTCGGAAGCATTTATCGGCCTCTGAGTCAGTTTGGTTTCAGTGACTTCCTCCCTCTCTCCCTTTCCCTACCACTCTAACGCTTCTCTTCGTTTAATTTTCATTTGCTTCTTCCCTTATATGTTCCCCTTGCTTCCAGTATTTTCCCAGTACCCCTCCCTTCAGCCCTCCAGCCAGAATATTAGAATATTTCCCAAGATTTTCCCAGCCCCCCCCCTTGTATAATTAATCATTGGTTGGGTTATTCACTCCCCTACGCCCAAAATGTATCCCCGTTTTTGTTCTTTGTTATTTTTTTTTCTTTTTGTCTTTTTCTTCAATCAATAGAGGGAATAATTGTAATATACTGTAGGTACTTTGTCACCTCCTAATCTGGTCAGTTTTGGCCGTAGGAGGAGACATTAATATTGAATAAATAAATAAAAAAGTAAATCATTATAATACAGTTGACTTCCAAAACAAGCTTAGTCCAAACTTACCGAAATTGAGATTTTAACGCTATCTGGTGGAGAAAAAGAAAATACACATTTCAGCGTTCACCGCGAATTTCCATCTCCATTAGGAGGCGATTTATATGTGTTCAAAGCACTGATACAACTATGACAGTATAAATAGGACCTTTGGTTGCACTTTTCAATTTTCCAAACTTCTGTGTTTTGGACTAAGCGCATTTTGAAAGTCAGTTTTTTAACTAAGTAAATCATTACAATTATTACACTACGGAATAACTGGAAACTTCTTAAAAATCAATGGGATAAAAATATATGATCTTAGAGGTATTTTCAACGAGGAATTCAATTATGATGTAAATTTTTCGATGTCAGCTCTTTCTTACTTTTTTTTTTTTTTTTTCTAAGGTCGGCTACATAGCCGAGTCTATCGCAATCGCTATTTTTCTCTTCTTGAAACTTTTTTTTTAGTATGATCTGAGTCACATGTTCAGTGGCGCCTTATTTTCGAGAAATCAATTAGTTGAAAATAATAGGGTCGGCAACGAGCCTCTTGCAGTCACTTTTTTCTCTTCGTTTTTTTCCTTCTTCAGTAGTCCTCATTGATCTTGATCTTTATTGAGAGAGTCACTGGGATGCGGAAGCCGGACGATACAGCTTCCGCTTCCGGGTTCTAGCCTCTAATTCTTATCTAGCTTCTTGCTTCTATATTCCAGCTTTGAACTTCTAACTCCCAATTTTTTTTTCGGCTTCTGGCTTCTAACTTCCGGCTTCTTTTACTCATTCTCACAATTTCATTTTCACTAACTTTTTCCCCCTCTTTTTCTTCTACATTTTTAGATACAAAAACATAAAAAAACAATTTTCATAAAAGTGTAAGAAGCCGATTGGAAGCTGTAAAATTTTCAACTTCCAACTTCTGGCCTCTCAAAATTATCCTAAAACTGTAAAAAGTTCCGACTCCTGACTTCCAGTTGCCGGCTTCTCCGCATCCATGGAGCGTCATTTTCAATGTAGGTATAACACCTATAAAGCCAAGGAGAAATAAAAATAATAATAATAAGCAACAATTTCGATTCTATTCTTATTCTTCAGTTATTGCACTGTTATTGTTGATGATTAGCATACTGTTACTGTCGGAAAAGACTTCGAAAATTGAGGAAAACCCTTCACTGGATTCAGAAGAGGTAAGTTAAGCTGTTTGCTAATAAATGAGTTCTCAGTTTGATAAGTGTACAATTCGTTTGAATCGAGCCATATTTCTGTGATACTTTGTATCAGTAAATTTTTCAAGAAATAATGTGATGTGAATCAGGTCTCATATAAATACGATAAAGGTAGGTATTAATGGTAATTTTAGTATTCTGGGCCAGGTTTCAATCAGTGAAGCCTTAGTGCTTTGGCTGTCTTCACCTGAACAGGAAACAACGTCGTTCCCCTTTGTGGCAACTGTGGGAATGTGCGATGCAGTAAATGAACTAATCGCAAAGGAAACTGAACAAGTACAGGATAAAACCTTACTACATGATGCACAGAGTGTTTGTAAACGTAGATCAGAATGCTACAAGCAGAATTGTATATATTACAAGAAGCATCGAGGAGAAATACCACAAGAGACTACAAATTTATCAAGCAAAAGCGTGAATATAAAAGCGAATCTAAATCAAAATTTGGAGCCTGCTATTTATGGCAAGATTGTTTTTCTGTTTGTTTTTTTTTTTGATCATTCTATATTAATGCTGAGGTACATAGTTATATGATGAACAAAGATGTACTCCGGATGTTTTCAAAATCGGATGCCAGTTAACAAGTTTTGATAGCATTGATGATAATCTATTCAAATTGTAAACTTTGTTCGAATCAAAATTAAATTCCTTTGTTATCTTTAGCGTATGAAGAATTACAATTTCCTAAAAGATGGATTCCACCTGACTTCGTTGGAATTGATTGCAGAGTACCCTACCTGCTGTTGATAAGAGTGATAGAACTACACGATTGCAGTCTGTAGCTTCGCAATTCAAAGGTGTTGCCGTTGCCGACCCTCATCGAGTAGCGAAGTTACCTACTTGTTTTACATCATTCAAACGTGAATTTTAGCATAACGTTAATATGGTCCCACTGATCGAACAAGTGTTCCGTTATTCATATGTGAATATGATGTAGCAGACGATGAAGACAATTAAGAACAAGAGAAGACAAGAAGACGAAATTAGCGCAGAATCTAGCGCATCCTGCTAGGTTTTTTTTTACTTAATTTCTTTGTACAAAAATCCTATTCTAGGCATAAGAATATTTGGGTCATTCTTCAGAAACTGAGAATATTAAGGTGGCTACTTTTGATCTTTGTCCTAAGTTCCATATTTCTTTTCTTTCTTTGGTACTTAACTTCTATCGTCTTCAATGTTTGAAACATTTTTGACCATTTAACATTATCAAACGTTTTTTTTCTAAATCTACAAATGCTAGATATGTATCCATACCTTTTTTTCAGCCCCCCACCCTAGAAAAAGCCTCACACATAAAATTGCTTTTCTAGTTCCTCTATCTGTTCTAAATCCAAACTGATCCCTTACCTTTTCCTCCACTTTATTTTGTATTCTCTTATTTATTATCCTAGTTAGAATCTTTGATGCATGTGATAGTAAGCTTTTAGTACAATAATCTTTAAATTTGCTAGTTCGTCCTTTTTTAAGGATCATAATTGACCTGATTTTCAGAAAGTCCATTTATCATTTCAGAAATGACGTTACCGACATTCAAGTTGGTAGGAACTACATAAGAATATAACACGCAAAAAATAGTTTTAATCGAACTTGGTCGCGATTGGTGTCATATTAAAGAAGATGATGTACTGAGGATATTTTCATTTTAATTCATGATTTTCGAGAAAAAATGCATTGAAACGGTATTCCTCCATATACTTCTAGTTTAATCTTCCAACCAAGTGGTTTGGCTGTGACGTCACGGTGTTGTCATTTCTGAAACGATCAATTCGCATATAAAACGCAATGTAGTGGCGCTAGTAGTGATGTCGAGAAGGTGTGAGCTGACAGGAAGAAAGGGACCTCAGCGCAAAAATGTAAATTTTACAAGAGAGCGGATAAAGAAAATTGATAACGTTTTCACGTTACGGAGACGCTCAACTTTGAAGACTTATAGCCGTTCGAGAAAATTTTTTAGAATTTTTTCGACAACACCAGGCGAAAGAGCGGCCAAGAATTAGTCAAAAACAGTTATTGGGTAATTCTCTGAAAAGTGCAACAGTTTAAACTTTTAATTTTTTCCAAAAAAAATTGAGCAATTTGAATTTTTTTTCATTGGAATCACCATTGTACTTGTCCTTGAATTAAAAGGTGGCATTGAGCTGTGGTCATACTGAAGGGGGGAGGAGGGGAAACGTTTTGAAGATTCATTGACCACGTTGATGGAATTTCCATCAACGTGGCTGATAATACTGACCACGTTGATGGAATTTCCTTATCCGTGGCCAACCTTTCGATGGAATTTCTTTCACTGCGGTCAATCATTATGAAAAGTTTCCTGCAGAAGAATAATGATGACTTCTTCAATGAGAATACATAAAAGTAAGTTCATGTATATAACGATTGTATTATTTGTATTTCTATTTAAACTATGAAATAATAAGGCACTTAACTTATGATAATGAGAAATTTTTCTTATAATCTACAGTAACTTTCATCACGAAATTTGGTACAGTTTATGTGACTTGACCATCCCCTCGGTAACTGATGCGTATGCCCGAAAGAGTAGTTTCCGGTGCCGGGGGTGCGGTGTCTCAGGGGCCACTTTGGCATGCGTGCATCGCCATACGTCCCACAACACCAAGGCATTTTACTTATAATGTTAAGGATAGTAACTTTAACAATTTGGCCCGTTTTTTTTTTTTTTTTTTTTTTTTTTTTTTTTTTTTTTTTTTTTTTTTTTTAAGTATTTAAAATAAAAATTATACTTGCGGTCTCAAATGAGAATTCCTAGGAATTATTCTTTCAACGTGGCTAACTCTTTCTTTTCCTTATCCGTGGTCATTCGGATGATATAGCCATCCTTCAGCGTATCAGCGACACAATCAATCACCTACGACACAATCAATCACCTATCAAAACCATGTCCGATGTTAGAAATTCAAAATAACTAAAAAATTCCGAATGACCACGGATGAGGAAAAGAAAGAGTTAGCCACGTTGAAAGAATAATTCCTAAGAATTCTCATTTGAAACTCGCAAATATAATTTTTATTTTTAAATCGCCTATATATTTCTTTTATACTTACATTTAACAGTTTTCTTTCGCATTTTCAGGTTGACAGCGAAAATTGCCAGAAAGAACTGATAGGCCACGGTGATGGATATGCAGAACTGTAAATGCGCTCATTTTCACAGATAATTAGTTGTGGACAAGTTAACTCAACTCCGACGTTGAATTCGATCATGGCTCGAAGTTCTCGACACAGATTTGAAGCTAAGCAGCCAGTTTCGAACATTAGATATGGAATCAGGATGGCCATGCGTAAGAACGAAAAAATGACCACGGAGATGGAATTTACACCAGCCATAAACCTTCATGGCTTTTGAGGCGACCTTTAAATGTACTAAAGGCCGCTCAAATGCATGTCAACGTGTAGAGTGATGGGTTGAGGAGAACTTTGGCCTTTAATTTCAAAAAAATATTCGTTCTGCATAGGGTGAAAAAATGAATAATGATTTCAAGAAATGCTAGCCTCGTCCACGTTGATGGAAGTTTTTGCCCTTTGAGCTCATTTTCCGCTAAAGGGGGGAGGGGTATGGGGTTCTACACAATTGCGCCGAGTAGAAAAAATCATAAACATACCAATCTATTATTTTTAATTTTCTGAAAATAGTATAATGCTGAGAAAATAGCTGACACGCAAACTATCGCACTTTTCTGAGAATTACCCTATTATCACAAAAATGTTTTGTTTTTTTTGCCCTGAGGTCCCTTTCTTCCTGTCAGCCCACAGGTGATCATGTATAACAGATTACGCGCATGCGGCGTGTTGTGTGTAAAGACGTTATACTAGTCCAAATACTAGTCTTTGGTTGTGTGCGCCTACATGATCCCCTTTTCGACAACCTTCCAAAAAGTGCCACTGGTAGCGCACCCTTCTATCTTATACGCGATGGCATTATCGCCTTCCTAAAGGTGCGTCCACATTAGGATGATCAGCCTATTCATCCTGGATGATCAGCCCAAGATGAATGCAGTGTGGACGTGCGGATGATCTGCCAAAATGAAGCTGAAAAGGACTGATCAGCCTGGATGATCATCCTTTATCCCCGATCGACTTACTGGCGGTCTGAGATCAAAAGATGATGATCGTCCAGACACTGATCATCCAGGATGAATAGGCTGATCATCCTAATGTAGACGCACCTTAATACATTCTGCAAATCAAAATTACTTCTCCTACATTCCTAAATAACTTACTAGCAATTTCATCAACTCCTTCTGCTTTACCTGCTTTCATTCCATACAGAGCTTTACCAAATTCCGATCGCAAAATAGGATCTCCTTTCTTCATCCTCCACACTATCTTCTTTTTCCATACATTTACTAATACTTGCTCTATTTTTATACAGTTTTTCAACATATCTCACATATCTTTTTACTTTGTTTTTTCCAGAGTCTAATAATTTTCCTTTTCATCCGTTAAATTATTTGTTCTCTTTCTTCTTACTCCAAAATATCTTCTTCTTTTATTATATTCCTGATCGGGGTTTTCCTGCTTTCATTTGCTCCTCAATTGCCTCACAATTCTGATTCATCCATTTATCTTTTGCCTTCTTACATTCTCTCTTTATTTGATTTTTTAAAACCTTACATTTGTCTTTACTATCTTTACTATTGGCTTATTTATACTTTCTTCTTTCTTCCATTAACTGTAGTATATCACTTTTCATCCATGGTTTCCTCCTTCCCATTATTTGAGCACCTAATTCCTTCCCTGCTGTCAGATTTATTGCTTTTAGAAGTGCTATCCCCTCCCCTTCAATATCATTTCCTTCCTGTGATTTACAAAGTACTTTCGATTTTTTTTTTAATATTCTTCTCTCTTCTTTACTCAGTAACTCGAAATTCCATTTTATTTTTACTTTCTTCTTATTCATCTTCTGTTTAAAATTGATCCTATTTATTACTACTAAATTGTGATCACTCCCTACATCCGCGCCTGATGCGGATAAGTCTTACAATCCAGCATTTGATTTTTATATATTCCTCTCTTCATACTATAATTTAGGTATTTGATATCTTCTTTCATCTCATCCTGGGCTCTTCCTTCCCTCCGGACACTGATGCGATACTCGAAAGGGTAGCTTCCGGGGCCGGGGTGCGGTGTCATAGGTCATGCATCGCCATACGCCCCACCACACCATATCCTGGGCTTTTCCAAGGGTATTTTCTTCTCTCATAATTTTCAAACAGTGTTTCTAATAACTAATTCTTCTCAAAATTCTATGAACCTCACCCCTCTTTCATTTCGCACTCCTAAACCATGCTCACGCATACTCCTTCTTCCTTTCTTCCTCCTGCTCTGGCACTCTAATCTCCCATTATAATTGAATTTTCTCTTCCTTTTACCTTTCTTGATACTTCATCAATTTCTTCCATAAATATTGTCTACTTCTTCATCACTATAACTTCCTGTAGACACGTAAACTTGGACTATCACTAAGACACTAGTTTTGCTGAAATTCTCACCGTACTATTCTATTACTATGTTGGGCATAACTTTGCATTCCATTCCCTATCCCCATTCTGATAGTTTCTCATTAGGTAGTCTTTGTCCGGACATTCAAATGGAAGACTTTACGCCTGGAATCATTATTTACTTTGTGGGTTGCTATTGTAATTGTTGAGGTGGAGACACATCTCCAGGGGAAAATACTCATGTAGTTTCCCTTTGCTTTCATCAGGGTTTATCATTTGGAGTTTTCTTTCTCCTATGTGCTTTTAGTTTTTCTTAAAGCTCCCTCCCCACGCCAAGGTAACACACACAGAGGGGGGAGGGAGGAAATTAAAGCAGTTGATTACAACAACTGTGCAAAGTAGTATGAAATGATCTCTACCTTCGCTCACGAAAGTATAAGCTCTTGCTCTTTGATTTTTAGTTATTTACCCCAGGCTTCATCATATCTTCGTGCAGCCCTCATCATAATTATTAACAAGTAAACTCATGTTCTCAGTATACCCATTGTTATAACTAAGTAGAATGTGTGGCACCAGTCAAAAAAGGAAAATTATAATATACTCACACTCCTCATTTCAATAGTTTGAGAATACTTTCTCATTGGCTTGTTTATATTCACAACGTATACGACAATATTCTGGCGTAGTCAAAAATACTCTAAGCTTATTCTAGAATATTCTAAGGATGTTCGAGAACTAACAGTTTTTGGCGAGTGGAATCCTCAGGGTATATTTTTGGGCCGAGGACAAGCACGAACATTTACGCATAATATTCTCTACCGCACGTACCAACATATCCACGAGCGAGCGCATGCGTACGGGTAAAAAACAACAACAATAAAATAAAAATTCGTTGCTCAGTACTCGGTATGCTTGAAAATATTCCCTGATACTTTAAGAATATTCTTGGGAAAGATCAAAGTCGAGCATTTTCCGATCCAATAAAGATACAGAGCCTAGTGACATGATCAGCCGTGGAAAAGGGCAAGGAAAGTCTCTCCTCTCAATACTTGGAGAACAAAACAAACAAACACTTTAGCTCACCTTCACATAAAACAGTGAAGGGATCCCAGCTCCCAATGTTTCCCTCCCAAAACAATTCCTGCAGTCCCGCCCCCAACGGAGATTGAATGTGTTGTAAAAGTGTGAGTCCTACAGACTGAAGAGTTTGACACGAGGGCGAGGGACGTGTTTGGGCCAGAAATTCTCATTACCCCCTCCCCCGTGACACGGAAATTTCGACGTATCTACGCATCTCAGCAAGTTTAAGTGAATCCTAGCCAGATCTTAAAAAACTAAGCCGGGTTCACAATGTCACATTTCCTTATAAAGCTCGCATTTTCAAAATCTCGTACCACTTCTCGACACATCGTTTCCTCGTAACGGAGCTCTGAATTTAAACTGCTTCACTCTCCTCTCAGGGACGAACTGAGGAAAGAATTCGGGGTGAAATGGGCTAGCAAGGCACAATACCGAGGTAAATGGAAGCAGGTAACAGAGGCTGATTCCCAAAAATGGGCAGGGTAGTAAAGGAGGGGCAGCTCTAACACTAGCCTGTTAGCGGCGGCCTACCCAAATTGTAGTATTAGATAAATTAAGGGACTACAAAAGCTGTAATAATATACCCTCCTCGCTCAAGTAATTTCCCCATAAATCATAATTTGGTTGTATCCATGGGCAGATTCACCATGTCCGGATCTCCAGGGTAGTTTGACACCGTTATTACTGATACACCGGCAAGGACGCAACCAAGGGGGGAGGGTCAGGAGCTACAGCCCCCTAAAATTTGATTTTTCTTAAAAATCAATTCATGGGTACCACAGCGGGTTTTCACCCCTGCCCAAGTTTTTCTTCTCCTAAATTCTAGCTCCCACCAAAAAAAAAAAAAAAGAAGGTTCTGGTTGCGCCCCTGTACACCAGAGGGAAAGGGGTAATTGGATAATTGGATAGAAAAACTGTACATGGGACATTTATATCCACATTCAGCGGTTACAGCGGAAAGCGATTCCACGTTCGTTTGACGGTCTTCGAACCCGCTTCTAAACCCGAAGCCAAAGTTAACCCTCTGATAAGAAACCGGATTCCCGTTGATAAACTAAGTGGCATTCTCATTTAGCATTGCCAGCGTTGCCTAAATAAGAAATAAAATGAGAAATCAGGTGGACTGGTCCCTTCGCTGTGGGCGATAGGAAATCATTTCAACGAATTGATTGCCGCTGCAGAGTAACCCGAAATCCGATCCTGGCCTTGCTTCAGACTTCTGTCCTCAGATAACACTTTCCAAGGTATTTGTTCGACTTGGAGAGTAGTTCTCTAAGAATGGCCATTTCCAAAGAATTGAATTTTCATGAAACACAAAAACGTACGGAAATGCGTTATCGTTACGGACTACATATCTTTGAGCACGAATAACACAGCAAATATGCATGATAGCGATGCGACAGTTTGGTACAGTAGCAGAGGTCGGCTCACTTAAACGACAATTTTCAGGGACATTATAGTTTTGGAAAACCATTCAACTGTATTTAGAGCGACAAAAGGTGCTTTCATTTCTATTGTCCACGTTCGCGGTCCAACAGACGCTGTTACCCTTAAATGCCACTCTTAAGTGAAATTCATCAAAATCGTGATAAGCAACCCTACCGGCACGGTATGTGCAGCAGTATTTCCCTGAACGTTGAGGCGCAAAACACTCGTTAATGATACGCTTTCGAACCGCCATACGTTGGGCAGATATACCCAATTCAGGGGTCCTAAAAAAACTATTTTTTTTAGACTACTTGATCAGAAAGGCAATGTTTACAATGGTGTTTTACGGACGACAAGAAGCGCCTATCATTTATGCATCGAGTGCTAACGAAACGAAAAAATTGCTGACCATTAAAATATCATATCGCGGAATCGAATCCGCGTCCATTGAAACATTTGACTGAAATGCAGCGATCGTCTCTCACCACTCGGCCACGGAGCGGATAACGAAATACCGACTTAAAAACGCATTTAAATAATATTCACAATATCAGGACGTATTATAGCTGTTACCTTTCGTTGTTAACCGTTGTTACATTTTTGCAGGCCACTACCTGTGTATGCTGTTTGTGCACGTGAACAAACTGAAGACAAGACTGTGATACTGTACTTTGTAGTAATTAACTGAGCAAATTAAATTTTTCAAATAATTACGCACACAAAAATCACCTGTCTATAGTTCAAATAAATAAATAGATTAAAAAAAAGAAAAATATAGACTATGTCAGCGAAAAACATTGCCGCTTCTGATCAAGTAGTCTAAAAAATATCTTCCACAACAAGAGCCACAAGTGAGTTTACATGACTCGGGAATTGCTCACTCGCCATGTAAACACTCACTTGTGACTCTTGGTGTGTAATATATTACATGCTTCTGAAATATTGGGTTTCTGGGCATTTTGAGCATAGTAGTCAAAATTAGTAATTCTATTTCGCATGACTTTTCATGTTGTAAAGCGGTTTATTTTGACCAGTAGTTTCGCACAATATTATAGTTTCTATCAACATCAGCTAAATATTGGAAATCAGGTGTTCCCAATTTAAAAAAAAATATTAATTAAAATGTTTTAGAAAATCGTAATTTAGCTTTTTTGAAGTTTTTTATCGGCCGGTTGCACATCCTAACAATTGTAAGAGAAATAACAACGAACATAGTAGATTCTAAAGACAGTAAAGAGATAATAAGTAACCTAGTGACGATTTGGAGAGAATCTGTTAACATACCGTCCACTCCATACTTAAAAATACCATTTTAGTGAATTTCACTAAGAGTGGCATTTACGTAACAATGTATGGCATTGAAGGGTTAAGGACTGGAGGTACGAAACAATCTTAAACTTTTTAGTCATTCCATTGAAACTGACAACCTTTGAAGAGAAAAAGAAGCGTCTTAACTCAGTTTTTCCACCCAATGATTCATCACTCGCGTCTGTAACAGCTCACAGCATTATTCGTGCCAAAGTTCCCAACATGATATCACCACTTGGGTATCTGAACATAGCAAGGCCAGCCTCTGATTTAGTTCTCATACCTGCAATAGGAAATTTAGGCACTTAAAACTAACTTAAACCAACGGTGAGTTTACTTACTCCGACTTCATAGTCAGGAACTCGTTCATATCCCGAGACATTTTCTTCAAAATAAGTATCCTTCAAGTACCGACTGAAATATACACTAGGTTGCGCAACACCGTTGTGAAAAACATACAACGAAAAGGCTTCGCGACTAATTTGCGGACGAAATAAAATGAAATATTCGTCGAGAAACAAATTAAAATCCCGGTTGAAAAGTGCAAACACAACTTCGTCCCATAAGCGTGAGGATGCGATACCGAAGAAAACGAAATAAAATTTGATGTCCCACAATCTCGTTCGGCGCAGCGAAGACGTGGAGTGGAAAGTTGTTGCCAGGTTGCTACTGCTACCCACTAAGAACTCGAAAATTCGACGAGAGCGCTTATCGAAAGAAACGAAATTACTTTAGATTAGATTACCCGACCATTGTTCATTTCGTTCTCGTATTGGTTCGGTTCGACTTCTGAACCGCAAACCTATCTGAATAATCACCTTTCTAGCGAGATGCGCGACAAAGTTTACAAATAACGCATTTCCCGAGAGTTGACCTGTTCTCGACACGTCAGGAAAACTCTTCACTTCACTGATTGACAGAAAACAAACAAACAAACAAAAAAAAAAAGTTAGAAAAACCGGAAAACGTCTATTCATAAAAAAAAGTTTAAATCGAGATACTTCGAAGCGAGATTATAAAGAACTAAGAACGCACGCTTTTCGCACTTGTACAAAATGCGTTCTCTCGACATCACAGCTTTTTGTAAGCTTTATGGCCGGGCTCGTTGATAATCCACAACATGTTAATTCCGGAGCTGCCTAAATTCACGTGCTCGAACATGCCGCTTTCTTTAGTCTTGATATGTTGAAGGAAGAATAGCAGAACATGAAAAAGATTATTCCGTCCCTGCAATATGAATAAAAAACTATAATCGGGCGGCAAAAATGTCTACGAGATTGTCGTGGCGCTAACCCCCAATAAATACGATATTTTTTCTATGTACATAGTATTTAACACCTCTCTAAAAATATCGTAAGTGTTCTCGTCGATTATGAGCTGAAAATGAAGAAGATTAATCGTCTATTGGTATATAATCAACAACTTATTTTTCCACCGGAAAGGCTGAGTCTACATTAGAGAAGGAGGGAGGGTGCATCTAGCAACTTGACGGCTTCCCACACAAGGTGAAGCCAAGTGGCACGGATAAAGGCTGTAAATAAAAAATAAAATAAATTAAAAAAAAAACACCTACTCTAGAAATATCGTAAGTGTCCTCGCCGATTATGAGCTGAAAATGCGGAGGATTAATCGTCTGCTGGTATATGATCAACGACTTCTTATTTTTCACCGGAACCGCCGGCGTCTTAACGTAATGAGCCGACGAGAACTGACGGCCGTCGGGGGCGGCATGTGGCACTGGCAGCAACTGCGAGTCGAAATACGCAGCCACTAAATGCATCACCAACTGCAAATGCAAGCGAAATCACATTATTAGCATGCTGGTGAATCAATGATACCCAATTAAGAACATTATGTGAAAATGGAGGCGGACTAGGGATCACCAGGCCTGTGCAGAGAGGGGGAAAAGGGGGTCCCCAGGCCCAAATTTTTGAGGGGGCCCGCTAAGGGCCCGCCAGTGCTAAAAAATCTGCCTTTACACAAAGGGCCCTAAAAATATTGTTTTTTTTTGCTCTTACCTACATTTTACACCCCCCTCCCCCAGGGCCCGGATTACCTCTGCACAGCCCTGGGGATCATGATACTGACAGCACATATATGTACCTAATTGATGGTCATATCTATGCCAGAATGAAGAAAAGAACGGCTACTGATTGACTGAGTTTACATGAGAACGAAGCAGAAGCAGTTCATACGTCCAAAGTTAAATGCGAGTACAAAATCTTAACACGAATCCGGGAAACTGAAATTTACATACGATTATGAATCATGTCTTCAATGGACTTAAATTCCTGAATTTGGATCTCACTAGATTAAGATTCTTGGATTCGGGTTCCTCCTTTCTTTTTTTGTTGAATTGGGATTCTTGGATCTTGTTATTATTATTATTATTTTTTTCTTCATAAAATCTATATCAGGATTCTAATATGTACTAGGATTTTGCACATGTTCCAGAATAATTGTGAATACATATCCAGGATGTCTACCAAATAAGAATTTTCCAATAGTACGATCTTTGTATGATTTTGGTGTAACTTTTGTACGACCTTTTTTCGGACCATTTTCACAACTGAACAGAAATTCCACAAGCAAAAAAAAATTCAAAAACATGCTAAAAGCAAACAGAAGCTTTGAAGAAACTTAATAATTAAATGATAACGCAAGAATTAGTGCAAAGAATGCTTACAAAGAAAATAAATTTTCAATTAAATTTCAAGTTGGCCACATTTTGATAAGAAATGTTTGGAGGTACAACCAAGTTTGTAAGCAATTAGGAGCAATATGTATGACTTTAGTGACTTTGGTATGATTTGTGTATGCCCTACTCCCACAATTGAGCGACTTCGGTATGACTTGTATGACCAGTAGACACCCTGTATTATGATTCAAATACACATCAAAATTCAAAATATGTATCAGGACTCTGAATCAGGATCAGGATTCGGAGTATAATGGGTACGTTAACCACAATCAAAGCACAGGGTGTCTAACTAACAAATTTGAAAATTAAAAATATCTGACTTTATTTGGACTCTTTTCGGGCTTTTTACATGCGCAAAAATTGAGTATGCAAGACCTATAGTGATCAAAGTTGAGTTTTTAGCAACACTACATTATTATAATTCCTCATTTTTCAATTTTTATTGGACCTATATTAAAATCATTTGACTTATTGGCCCGGTAAACAGCCTGAAACAATACTCGATTATAACCAGAACAGATCTCCAAACTATTACCAATAACTAAATAAGTAATAACAAATGCGATGTTGCAACCAATTCTTTGGTTACGAAGTACATACTAAATAACGATTATAAAGTTTACGCACGTGTAAGGTAAACCGGTATACAGTGACACGCGGTACACAATGTCACACCCGTCCTTCTCCCAAACCACTAGCGCTTCATGCGTGATTTTTATACATGTAACGTAACTTTGGGTGTCTATGCCACCCATCAATCAACTAGAAGAATGCAACAATTTGTTGGCTGTTTATGCCGGAAAAACAATTTTAAAACTTCAAAGTTTCGAAATTTGAGAAATTGTTTTTGTTATTATCGGAAGAGTAATAATTGATAAAGAGAAAAAATGAAAGATGTGTGAGGATACAGGTTGATTCTACATATAATTTCAAGTGGTTTGAACAAAAAAAAATAGTTGATTGAATTTTTTTATAGCGATTTGACGAGCGAACCAAGGTAGGTACATAGTGGCACACATATTTCAATGATAAAGAAAGGAGCACGATGAATACAAAAATTGGTTGATATAACTTACCGGTTATTTTTTAGTAAAATATGCCACGAAAATCCCGTAAGAAAAACAACAAAGGGGGAATTTTCGGAGGAGGTGATGAAAAGTGCAGTCGATCTTGTCGGTGAATCTCAGTTGCGTCCCGACCGCCAATTTTTGTCTCAATTGCGTCCCACTAGGGAAAAGGGCACATCTTAATTGCCTCCCAGACATGTCTGAATTGCGTCCCTTCTTTTAACAGCTCAATTGCGTCTGATATATTTCCCTTCCCACTTAACCAGACTTAGGACTGGCTGCAAAGTATTGCAGGTGTGGTTCATGATCTGGTGGATGTGAATGTTCCAGTTTCTGAAAAATCACTGAGTTTCGCGCGTCAATTTTCATGTAGGCAGTACACTCCTTTTTAGTACAAGTCTATCGTTTTACATCGTCACGTAACAATTTTAGAAAGCAAAAATTATAGCCCTTGACATCTTTCAGATTTTTCCGTTTTTCACAGAACATTTTTTTGCACGCAACACACCACAACTTCGAGGATGAGCTAAAGATGAACTGGCGATTACTGAAGATCATGAAAGTGTATTACAATAGGTATTCATTCTTGCTTATTCTCGTCAACTTGTATTATGTATGTAGTTGGGTGTCGTCTCATCCTCATACGCGTTGTAATCTACATACACATAGTACTAACATGAAGAATGATTACAGAAGTCATTTTAACTCTAACGTCGACTGTGTATTTTTAGAGGAAAACGCAATGGGGATGCACTTTGGGCGCAATTGAGACATGTACTTTTTTTTATTGGGACGCAATTGCGATATATCCTTTTTTTACCCTCCCATACGGGACGCAACTGGGGTGTAGCCGATTTTGTGATTCGAGGAGGTGGTGCCAGAAAAGCAGCTGCAAAATATGGTCTGTGTTGGCGTACTGTGGCAAGGTGAGCCCGAAACTGGAAGAATTTCCAAGCTCAGTCGGAGTGAGTCAACTCAGTAGGCCTACGCCTAAGTACAAGTAGGCCTAATTATTTGTTATGATTCGAATTTACCTAGGTACGTAAAACGAAAAAAGGAGGGTGAGGTTACGCGAATGTGCCAAGACCTCGGATGATTTTTAGTATCATTTTTGAGAAAAAAAAGTCCAAAAGAAAATTCTTTCGTCTCCCCCCCCCCCCCATAAAGGACGAAGCGTATATTAGGAATGAGGACGTTGTTTTAGTGCTTCCGGCCCCATCCTCAAATACAGCAACTAGTCGCCAAGCGAGTCACTTCTCCTTTTCACTCGATTTATCAGGTTACAATACTCGTTAAAATGTAATTTGAAACATATTTCACCCATCAAAACTATTGTTATACGTTCAATCTCGCATTTATTTCAGTGTGCCAAGGTGTACCTGGAAAGGTAAACAATGGCACGGAATTCTGTCTTTACATTTTTATCTCTCACGCGTCACCGGTTCAGGGATAGAAAAATGCCGAACGCCGAATTCCAAACGTTTTCTGGATTTATTGGCGTTTGGCATTTACATCAAATGCGAATGCTTAAAAGTTGGATTCCAAACGCTGAACGCTAATGCCTTAACTTTTCAGCTCTTAAAGGTCTTTAAAGAGGTATTCTTCTAAATATGAGAAGATTATTGAAACTATTGAAATGTCGAACGCCGAATACTAAACGTTGAACGTTTTGTGGTTTTATTGGCATTTGGCATTTACGCCAAATGCGAATGCCTAAAAGTGGAATTCCGAACACTAAACGCTGATGCTTTAAAATGTTTTCTCAGATGCTAATGCCGAACGCCGATGCTTTTTCAATCGGAATTCCATCCCTGCTCCGAATCATTCAATCTGGCTGAAAATTTGGTATGTATTGCCCGAATATCAAAGTAATACACGGTATAAAGGACAAGTCAAACGAGTAAGTACAACTCCATCTATAGGCAAAAAATTGAAAAACGTGCCATTGTGTACCGGCTTACCCTACATATTAAAAAATATTTATCAACTTGAGAGGAACATCTACTGGGGTACCATCCTCATTCACACTCACAGATCGAAAACAGATATACGAATATAGAATAAAAATTTGTATAAAATAATAACAATTAAAAAAAAAAAGAAAATACAAAAAATTATTCTAAGCCACAAATAAATTAGGTACAGCAAGGTATCATAAATTGTTGTTATTTTACCATTAAGTAATAATTATCTATGATAAACTATTATACTCGCTGTAAATTAACAATAAATTACAGTAAACTATTACAAATTACCATTACTTCAAAGAAATTACTGCAATTTATATGCTAATTAATAACCAATAGCCCAACAAACCAATACTGGGAGACTGGGACCTAAAACCGGATCCCCACGAGATTTTCGGGTAAAGTGATACAAACCGACACCTACGTTGGCAAAACACCTAGTACACAGAACCGGAGCAGTCCCCCACTGAGAAAAAGAATCAATATTGGAACCAGGACCTTTAACTGGTCCCAAAACGCAAAAATTGCAGAAAATGGTTCTGTCATTCTGTGATATCTGATGAAATACAGAAACCCTCAAAAAGGTCTCTAAAAATCCAGTATTTTAGGCTCTATACATATACAGTTTTACTTTTTTAACCAATTTCTTCATTAGTGTCTTGTTTTTTTTTTGTTTTTTTTTTTATGGCACTAGGCTGGGCGGTATGGTAAAGTTAAGTATAATACAAAATTTGTTATGTTTTGCTCAGGTATACCCAGTATTAAAAGCATATAAAATGCTGAAACAAGAAACTGAAATGTATTATTATCTAGCAAACTATTTGTACTTTTACTACCTCACAATTCATGAAAAATTACTATTTAGCCTAACACGACACTCATTTTCATAAAATTAATACATAAAAATTGTGGTAAAGTCAATTTTTGAGGCTATCTTTCCAAAAATATCCTCTTTTTTTAAAAAGAAGCTTCAAACGATTAAAATTATGATCCGTCGGCACTTTGGCAATATTTTGGAAACAATTAATGCATGTATCAAGACTGACACATGTTACCCAGAAGTTTTTATTCTGTTACCATATTGTTGTAGGCATTCGGTTTATTACTTGTAATTCGGAAATGATCAATTTCTATTTTATGAAGTAACAAAACCGATAATCAAAACCAAAATAAAACTGTATAGGTTCCCAATCTGAACTCCAAAACCTATTTACAACTTCTCAACTTTTTATCCGGGAATCAGGACCAAAAATCAGGATCAATTACAATTATCACTTTCAGATATCAAGGGATATTGATACAGTGATCATTTTCCTGGGTTTTATTCCACAGAAAGATCAAGAAAAGCAGTTACTCGTAAGTGGCCGCAAAGAAAAAGCAAAATTATGCGAGACACAACGTTTTTAAAGCCTCTGGAAACCCTCAAGACCAAAAAGACCCAGTTAATTGAAGAAAGGAAAAAAACAAAAAACAATAATTGAAAAGGCCCAGACCAGTGTGTTTCAAACCGGATTGGGTAAAAGTCTGAGAAAACTGGAACTGGGACCGACCGACGGGGAAAAAAGCACGAAAACCACAACTGAGACCAACCGACCATATACAAGTGCTGCTGAGACCAGCCCCAGGTCGAACCGACTGCAACATTTTTGTGGCGCCCCACCAAATGACAGAATAAGAATTGATCTGCAGGGACGTACCGAAGGAGGTTTTTCTGAGGCAGGCTGACCACTCAAATTTTCTCTGAAAAAGGTGATAAAAGTGACCAATTTTATAAAAAAAGTGACCGAAAAGTGACCAAAAAATCACCATAATTCACATATTTTCGACTAAAAATTATTCTCATTCAGACTTTATGTAATCTTCGGCTCTCATGTCTTGAAAAAAACATACATCACAAGTTTTTTGTAGAATCACACACTCTACTCACGCACAACTTGTCTTGTATACTTATATCACATATCAGATTGAAGAAACACTTTTTTCAGTTTTTCTCTCTCGACAAATTGATAATAGTTAAAATGAGCACTTTTTATATTTTTTTAAAGGAAAAGTGACTTTTCTGATTAAAAAGTGACTTTCGTGACCAAATTTCAAAAAAGTGACCAAAGGTGACCAGAGGTGACTTAAGGTGAAAAAAGTGACCGAGTGGTCAGCCTGCTGAGGGGGGGGGGAGCAAAAACTGTGAAAGTGTCAGCTGACTCAATTCAAAATTCCCAAGTATCAAAGCGAAAACAAAACAAAAAAACTTTTTAGTTGGATTTTCTTCCAACTTTGCAACTCTCAAAATTCCCAAGAAAGTATCAAAGCATGAAAGAAGGAAAAAACCATTTGACTTGTAGAATTTTCTCAACTTTTGATCCATGTACTGAACATCTACTGAAATCGCCCAACTCCACCTGACTGATATGGTAAATTTTTCCAACTGCTGAGTAAAAGATTCCTACAAGGGTGGGGGAAACTCAGTACGTCTCTGTTGATCTGGTTAACCACGATTAATAACAAATAGTAGCCATAAATTGAAACAATAACCGTGACCATAACACAAAAATCCCAACTGTAACCATAACTAATAATCAATAGCCAAAAAAATGATAGGGCTAATAATCTCGGTATACATATTAGGTGGAAAGCATAATAAATAACATGACAAAAACAAATGAGGGAAAATGGAATATCGTATTTAAAATAAATAAAAAAAATAAAAAAACATTAAAAATACATGAAATAACAAAAATGAATAAATAAATAAATAATACCAAAAACGTGACTGAAAATAGCAAAAAAATATTCTTCTTTTTTAGAATTACTTTTATCACCTGACTTTCTACTTTATTCTTTCGTTTTATCATGAAAAAGTAAGAAGCAAAATAAAAAAATGATTAAAAAATAAAAATTGTATTTTTTATCATTTTGTGTTTTGACGAAAGAAAAGAAAAATAAACAAAAAAATTTGGCGAATAATCGATTTTTCCTCCATTCTTCAATAAAACAACAAAAGTCTCACATCTAACATCAATAAATGGAGGAAGGAGGAGGGAAATTAAACAGAATCCTAACGGAAACGGAACATAAACAATATAAATTTTAGATACAAAAACGCAAAGTCTCATTTCATTTTCCCTCATCACTGATCAGGTTCCAAATACATAACCAGAATTCTGAATGTGTATAAGAACTCTGAATACGCAGTATCAGGATTCTGAAAGAATATTAAGATTCTGAACATGTTTCAAGACTCTCAATGCATACAAGAATTCTGACTATGTACCAGGATTCTGGGATTCTGAATAAGCAAACGAATTCTGAAAGTAGCGTTTACTGGAGTAATATCGGACCCCGGTGGTAATACCGGCCAGTCATGAGTGTCACAACTTGTTTACGGATAACGATATTAGTGCTCCAACAACAAGTCATGAGTAGTCGATATTACCTCTGGTGTCTGATATTACCCCAATAGACTCTACTGATAACGATACTAGCGCTCCTACAACAGGTCATGAGTGGCCGATATTACTACTAGCGTCTGATAGTACCCCAGTTAACGGTAGATTGGAATTCTGAATACAAATCAGGATTCTGAATATTAAAACTCTGAATATAGGTAAGTCCGGATTTTGGTTACATACCAGGATTCTGAGTACATGTCAGTATCCTACGTACATACATATAAAGGGTTCTGAAAACGTATCAGAGTTCCGTATAATTATGTAATCAAATTCGAAATAGTATCAGGATTCTGAATATTGTGTACTCGAATTCTGAATGTGTATCAAAATTTTAAATCCATGTCGGGATTCTAAATACAAATTATGATTTTTTTTTTGTTTTTTCTAAGTTTTTTCTTAGAATTTACCTTTTTACGCAAATTTTTTGTTGATTATTTTAGAAATCTAGAATCCTCTTCCAGTAGAATCTGAATTCCACGATTTGGATTCCTCTTGGATACTGGAATCCTATTTACAATAAGAATATAAATCTTTGGATGCAGATTTTAGAATCCGTTATTGGAAGAGAATCCGAATTTGTGAATCTGGATTCTATTTGAAATCTAGATTCCTCTTTGCTATACTCGAATTCAGATTTTCAGTAGCAAAATCGTTTTGGTACTAAATATGAATTCTTGAACTTGGAATATATTTTCCTAATTCTTTACAACGCACTAAAGCAGAGTTGTAATGTGGATAAGCAAGTACTTTACAAGCAACCCTCTCCCTCAAACTCTTTCGTTGATAATCGTTTCGTTGGTGTCGGCCTGCTCTATACTGCGCGTCTTGCTTCTTCTCTGTCTGTCTTCAAACCTGAGTTATTTTCCTTTTCTTTTCGAGAGCAAATGGGAGTCGGGAAGACAAATGCCAGGTTTCCAGTATACAGATATTAGGATGAACTCGTGAAAACTCCTAAAGGCTGTTGAGACTAATTTAAAAGTATCACTCTAACTTCATGAAACATCAGTGCGAAAAAATAGGGACCAACTACAGTAAGCGATTCTCTTCATTAGTCCTTTTCAAGCCCTCAAATTTTCACTTGAAAATGACGCGTTAAGACTCAGTATAGATTTAAGCGTAGAGAGGTGAAAATACCCTTACAGAGAGATAGACAAACGAGGGGATAATATTATAGGATGTTTCAATATCATCGGAAAATTTTTTACCGAATAACTCTTTGATTAGGTAGTATGTTAAAATTTACAGAACTTTCTACATCGAAAAACTGAAAAACTTCCTTACAAGAAATAGTGCCGTATGTTTCTGCTAGTTAGCAAACTTGAAATTGATTTCGTAATACTACTGCCTATCATACGAATTGAAGGGGATAATTTTAATATAAAAATTATACCAAATCATCATCAAATATCGGCTGAAAATTGATTTCTAATCCAAATACAGCGTTTACATAATTGAGCTTGGTCCAAATTATCCTTATTTTAATCAGTAGGTATATAAAATCATTTCCGACATTAGGTTTTACAAGTCCATCGTCCAAAGCTATTGCTGCATTAGATGCACTAAAATTAATTTCAGTGATTAGTCATTGACCACCTAATACTAACACGTTAAGACAAATCACTTTCAATACTTTTTCTACACGGCTAAATGCACTGAATTTGATCAGAGTAATCTTGTAAATGATCAAGATTGCAAAAAAAGTATCAACGAAGGAAATGCAGGGATCCCTGCGTCGTATCGGTCATTTCTTTTTCTTGGTTTCAAATTTTCAATCCAACTAACATTTTACAGTTGAATTTTATAGTTGAAATAAGTCATGTGCCCCCCCCCCCCAAAGAAAAGTCACGTTACCAAGTCCTTGAAATTGCCTGAAGAGTTATCTTACGTTACCTCCACGATTAATAAGATAAGTACCTGAAAACTGACCTCATATTTTTGTTACATCTAGCTTAATGATCTCGTTAATTTAATTGCCCATACATGCATCTACTTACAATAAATTTATAACTTGTAAGTGCTTGATGAAGAATTGTAAGAACATCTTCAGTGAACAAAAATGTTGAAAATTCATGACAGGAAAAAATTAACCAAAATCAAATTTCACACAAGTTTGAACTTCAAAACAATCTTTAGTTTATAAAATAATTTAAAATTAATAAAAAATTTAAAAAAAATATTCAAGCTTTCTTTCTAATTAGTTCAAAATGCATTTGAAAATTTTAATTTAAAATGCTTATTTAAGCAATTTAAAACAACATTACTAATTTTAGAAATCATTTTTCAAAAAATCCAATGTTATGAAATTGAAGTATTAACGAAAGCTCTTTGACATTTACCAAATCAACTTTGAAAGTTGCATGTCGGTCTGTTTCTACGTCTGTCCAGGGGGATAGTGGATGACAACTTTCAAAGTGGGTGATTTTCATAGGATTGAGGACCTTTTGGAAAACTTGGGAATCAATAGACACCCTGTTGGAGTAACTGATCAGCTCCTACAGTTTTTCAGATTTCAGTTCTGCAACTGAACGGACAGAGGGATCAGATGAATTTCTTTGCCAAAACATCAATAAGAATGATCAAATATCAAACAATAAGATCAAGATGTACAATAATCAAATTAGGATAAACTTATCTTAAAGATGACAAAGGGGACTTTCTAAACCTAGATTTTCAATGGTAGTAATTTAGAACTTCCTCCTTCCCTAAACGACCCAGGTTAAAACAATTATGGCAGAATCATGAATCCAGTGATGTGAAATCATGATCTGCAGATTTTTTAATGAAAAAGATCATGGATTTAGATTAAAAGATTATTTTGGAAAAAAATTTCAGTTCACGGAAAAGGTTATCTTTTTATGTTTCTGATCTTTAGATCAATATTTTGCTAAATTCTTACAATCTATTTGATCTCAGAACATTTTAAAAATCAGAAAAAGATTACAACTCTGATCGCAAATCTGGTGATCGTTTCGTGATTTTAGATCATCATTTTTTCGATACAAAAATCATCATCTCTACGTTAAAATAATCTCTAAATCGAATTTCGCAATTTTCAAAATCAAATACATTTTCCTTGCCCCATTGACTGAATAGCTAATTCGGAGCCAAACTGAAAAATAAATTCAAGAACTTATAAAATGCTCAACAGTAATATCGTGCAACATTTCTTTATTTTAATTTAGACCTCTTCCTCTCTTTCAAATGCCAGAGTCTCGTTTTCTGAATTAGGACCAAATAAAATAGAAAACTGAATCAACAGCCTTACAAAACTAGTATTTCGTACTCATTTTGCATTTTCAGAGACTTTTGAACTTCATCTCTCCTTCTGGCGAGATTCCTAGATGCTATCTATGTACACAGTCGACACTTAACAAAAATGAATTCAGCCGCCATGGAAACCGTACAGACCATAATACCGAGTCCATTTCTAATACATATTTACGGTCAACAAGTTTCGTTATGAAATTCTTTATGAAGCTCAGAATGTATCGGAAGCACTTTATCCCATAGGTGGTGTTTGAGGAGTGGGGATAGATGAAACGAGATACAAGTGGTTCAGAGCTTACGTGCATCTTTCTGTCCATAACACTGTGAGGTATGGAAGGCTCTGAGTTCTGTTCTTTCTGTTCTTCGTATGAGGCAAGGGAGGGGATCACTCAAATCACAATTTATAAAATTTTAAAGTTAGGTTATGAAAAAAATGCAAAGGATCTTTCTTACTAGAAATTCTAAGTGATTGAATAGTTGATTTCTGGAAAAGCGGTAGAAGACGAATTTCTGACAAGAACTTAATGTTACTTTTAACCCTTCCCAGTTCTTGATATACATCGTTCTTACGTCCGACCACAAAATCTACACAATCTGGCTACTGAGAAACGAGGACAAGGAAAATAGCTCAATGTAAAATATCAAAATGAACTTACAGCTGCGTCAGTGGGCAAAGTTTCGTTCCAAGGTTTGCCTTCATATGTGCCACCAGAATTCCAACAATAATTGCTCATACTACCGGTCGACAATGCTGAACAAAAGCAAAACAAAAATGAAGTCAGAAAAACAACGAATAATTCGGTTATAAGAAAAATTGCCGCTCATAACGATACTCAAGATAACTTTCTCTTACCAGATATTCTTTGTACGACGTATTCCTGATTAGCAGAAATGTCTAGGAACGATATAAGACTAGAAAATGATGGAATATTCTGACATATGTGCGACATTGCAGCGGCTTTCCTGAGCCTCTCTAAGCCAGAACTTCCAATACTAACATTGGTCACTCCATGCGTGGACATAGACATGTTCACGTCTTTGATTTCTTTGATAATTCTCGTCAATATGGTTTGAGTTATCCACTGAAATTAAAAAAGAAGTAACGTAATACTGAGACGTTATCTGAATGTCTGAGAAGATGAGTTCTCATGTGTTCCACATTGGAAAATATGTTTCCAGGGTACGCTTTTCAGTATCAGAGAAATCACATGAATTTGAAAAGTGATTAATAAGATGAAAAAGGATCACTTCACACCGATATCAAAGATCGTACTAATACTCAAAAAGAAACGACAAAATACGAACCATCCTTAAATTAGCAATCCAGTCGGACAAGTAGCTTTGATTGATCCCGAATTTCTTGCAAAGTTTCGGATTCGCTCCTAATGACGAAACCTCGTTAACTGGCTTCACGTACTCGAGCGCTGAAAAAAGAGACTTTGTAACGGATTTCTTTCCAAAGGGATATCGCTACACAGTACAGGCGAACGGCCAACTCAATAATTGCTCGTATTAGGAACCTCATGCAAGTTCTCACGAAAAACGGCTTGCATTCACTTGAACTAACACGATATGCACATTTACCTGAGGTAGGTGCAAGCTGATAAATATCATTCAACACTAAATCAGAGCGTTGCGTATTCTGACTCCAGTGCAACATGTTATCCCTGGATCTCCAATATCCGCTGACATCGGTTGTTCCTAGAAAAATGATCAAATTATTTCTACAAAGTTTAATACGCGCGTGAAGCATCTGAAGGTATGGTGTGTGGTGGGACGTATGGCGATGCACGCTGGCCAAAGTGGCCCCTATGACACCGTACCCCCGGCCTCGGAAACTACCCTTTCGAGTATCGCATCAGTAGCCGAAGAGACGCTTTGGTGCCAGACCCGAGCCCCCATACTCACCACTCAAATTCTGAAAACCCTCCGAGTATCTCCTTAACGAGTCAACTTCGTCAGTGAAGTCATTCTTGGCAAAACTAGGAAAACTTTTCGACAAATTCGAACTTCCAATAGTCGGGTTACTGAAACTTTCGTAATTTCCTGATAGTCCTGTAATTATTGCAAATGTATTGAATAATTAAAGTCAAACAGCAATAATATGCCGCGTAAGGAAAGGTGGGTTACCTAAATAACGGTCGTTGGAGTTATCGTGACTCGAGTCAGTAACAATCGGAGTACCAGCGAAAATTGAAGAAGAAGACGCGTGGTAATGTTTCATCGGGAATTTATCCATTTTGACACCGTCATATTCAGGTTTCACTGATTGACTCGAGGTTGGCGCACAATGAAGACGACGAAGCTCGGAAACGCTCAAAATAAATTTTCTCCGCCTTTTTCTCTGTATTAATAGTTTGATTGTCCGCTACATTGATATAGTATTTGCCGAGCAGAATCTCTAAAACACAGGAAACCCGTAATTTTAGTCATCAACTCGGTAAATGTAAATTAAATTATACACGATAACATGGATTCAAACGAAACTTACGATTGTTGAAGTTCCGTAAAATATTCAACTGCTCGAACGAGAAGTTGTATTTTTTCTGGAAATACTGCATTAGGAATCGCTGACAGCATAAATACAAGATATTCAAAGACAATATCACAGCTATGACATGTTGTAAAACTATAACAACAGTATTTGTGCGATGATTCTTCCAGCTGTAACATGCGAAGGAAACAAATTTGTCAGTGATTCGATATCGAGGTAAAGTGTGTATCAGGATCGCGTCGGGTCCCGATTTGTAGCACTGATTCATCTATCAGAGTCCCAACGCTTAGATATCTCTGGTGGATATGAAAAGAAAACGGGAGAATCGGAAATATACTTACATATCCCGAACGACTAGAGAAAGGAAGGATCATGTTGATAGGCATCCATATGAAGAAACGTCTCGTTTTCGCGTAGTACTGATTGTTTTCATGGAGAATATTAGTGATGTCGGGTTTTGGTTTAGACATTCTCGTTTAGTATGACTGAACACTTGAAAGCTACAATAATCAACAGTAGCATACATAAGCACGATCTTTGTTAGTGTTTCATTAAGTCCACATGTTTTCTTCAGTTCGCATATTTCCGAAGCCGGTAAATGAACTGTGTGAGAAACTTCTAACCACTTACCTGATACAAAAACGCTATCACTTCTGAAATTACAGGTACATAATGAAGCAAATGCAGCAGTGAAATTTATCAAGGAACTTATTTACAATCGTCAAAATCATTTATGGAAAAGCATAAGAAATATCAAGTCATTCGGTAATTCAAATACTGGAGAACTCGAATGAATTCAAATCAAATTTCGATTTTCGAATTTGAATTTTGAACAGAAGTAAATATGGGGGTTCCCAAACTGAGAAAAGCATAAGGTGAAAACGAGCGCCATCTAGCAAAAGATTTTCACTGTTTTCGCTCCGCTATCTGGTAGCCACTAAGGGTAGCCGCTCCACGATAAACTATGCCTACAAACATACATGAACATAATGGTGGTGTTTGGTGTATGTTATTTAGCACAGTCTTTCATCATCAACAATGATAGCGCTTAGAATAGTCTGTCATACAATGGGCGAATAACACCGTTGACTGTTTATAAATAGACAGAGTATGGTGTCAGAAAGCTGAAGCGAACAGTCAACACAATGTACAAGTGACGTCACTTATGGGTAGAAGAAAGAATCAGCAATCAGGGATGAGAAGCCGATTGAAAAAGCTTCTCTTCCAGCTTCCGGCTACCCCAAATTAATAAAGTTTCCGACTTCCTTCCACAATTAAAAAACTTCCAGCTACTAGTTTTCTGGGCTGGTATTCCACTAACACAAGTGCACAAAGTACAATGGCACTTGTACAAATTGTTCTTATGGAAGCGCGCGCGTACCTCATCGTACTTTTTAAGAGGAATACCAGCCCTAGCTTCCGGCTACTGGCTACCAAGTCTTTTGGTATTTGAAAGTCCGTTAAAATCGTAATTTTACAGATGAGTGTTTTGAAGATGATGTGCTTAAATTTTGATTACCTACATTAAGGCAACTACCGATGGCGTCCTTAAATTTTGCTCAAAACTGGCTAACTACCGGCTTCCGCTTCCGGCTGACTTCTCATCCCTGGAAAAAATGTCCCGCCCTTTTCCATTTAAGATTTTCGCTTCAATACTGTTCTAACACGGCGGCGTCTATCAGGATAAATGGTCGAAGAATAAACCTTTCTAGAATCATTAGGAGTTGCGAACATCGCAAAATCACAAAAACACAGAAAACTAGGGAGTGCAAAAGTCATTGAAAATTTGTAAATTTTAAGCGGCAAACTTTCAGAACTCCACTGATTTTAAGTATTAGCCAAAAATTCAAGCTTTGAATTCATCATCCAAAAGCTTCAGCGATACGATCGAAGCAAATTTGGACAAGCCAACAGCTTAAGTATACGTTAGCTTTATGCCTTTGCACTTAAAAAGAGTATGATTGTCTCAATATTAAGCCCAGAAAGACGATTGTCTCCCTCCATAGCCTCGATTTACCATATAAGCGAACTTTATTTTACAATTAGCTGATGTTTTCTCAATCCTGTTTTACCCAGGGGGACGGATACAGAACATAATTTCAAGGGGTGGGGGGGAGTCCGAATGAAAAATGTTATATGCGAAACATAATAGCTTTAGGTCACTATAGACAGACTTAGACATTTTGGGGACCCCCCCCCCTCGCTATACCCGCAACTGGTTTTACCTAATATATTCCGCTGAATCAACGGTTTAACTCTCGGATTAAGAGTTAAACCAGCATTTTTTTAATATATTTTCAAAATCGTTTGAATGTGGGCTGAATCGACCTTTTGGTAGTTAGAGAAGCGAGTACAGCTCCTAGTAATATCTTGGTCTATTCTCTGTTCATGCCCTGATAGTTTTTACGTGTCACATAGCAGCACTAATAATCTTCATTATATGCAAACTTTATTTATATAATTAGGTATCTTTTCTATGTACAAAAAACATTACAAATTTTGATAAAATTAAAGCTCAGTACCGAAAGTTTTACTTCGTCAGCAGTTACAAAAGTATCTTCATCACAAATTTATGGAGTTTTCATCAATAAAGAATATTAATATGCAAACAAAATAAGTGAATAAACTAAAATATAAAAGAATAATGTTAGAGACGTTATTACATTACAAAAAGGAAGAAAAAAAGTTAGAGAGAGAGAAAGAGAGAACACAATAAATTGATACGAATACCATGGTGGATATTGAATATTATATTCATTCTCCAATGAAGTCATATAGATTTGGTTACGACAGGCGACAAATAGTTTAAGCGTTCCAGGCAGGTACTTAAATGAAAATATGAAGATCAAAGCTTGTTAATTGTTCAAACATAAATAGGGTTATACATAATTTATTGTAGACTGTTATTTCCGTGTTTCGATTTACATTGCAGCGTAAACAGGTCTTGAAAAGCTAGAGTAACAATCTCCAACATGGCAGAAGAGCGTGGTTCAAAATTTCTTAAACCAGCATTTTAATAAGACCTTAGACTTCAGACTGTCTGCAGATTGTACGAATCTTTATTCAGTCTAAGGATCTCGCCAATGTTTATATGTGTATGACAAATGACAATATTTTATGGACACTGACAAAAATAAATATTGTATATATTTTATTTTTTTAATGATTATATTATTTTCCAAATATTTTCATAATGAAAAATTTGATATTGATGAAAGTAGCACCTTGTAAATTCTACATTACAACAATGAGGAAGTAACTGTTCAACCAATAAATTAACGAGGGTATCTAACTATTATTTTAAATAGCTGGGTCACTTTTGTCATCTTATTTCCTCTCCTACCTATGAATAAAAGAAACCTACAACAGCTGTAGGAAATCTTACATTTACATTTATTTTGATATTTTGCAAAACATGTAAATAACAATGCAAATGGGCACTAAAGAAGAAATAATTGTGAATCTGTGAAGAAAAGCTTTCTCAACATCTTGGAAATTCATATTCTACATAGTCTGAACCGCAACTAACCCATTCCTGTTTACGTCTTATTTTTGTACGGACTTATTTTATAATGAAGAAACGACCTCTGTGTGAGGAAGCTTCTATCCCTCTCAAGACTACTTTTTTGTATATATGCACCTATTTTGTTTCCTCTCTCTCTCTCTTTCCGATAGGAAGAGATTCGACAACAGTCATCAAATTAAACAATTAATAAATTATATGGATCGTAAGTAATAAATTAAAATTAATTCGTGATTCACTAAGATTATCGAAATAAGGAGAGAATTCGTTTTTGGAGCATTCAATTGACCATCAATCCAAACAGTGCAATCAATTTCTAGAGCCCACAGGTGCCCATGGCGAAGAATAGAGTAATGTAGATAGGTACCTACTCTCGAATACAGACAAAAAGCCAAATAATAACTTATTGCAAACCTAGAGAGATAAAAATGCTTGACCCTCAGAATTTTTTCATCTATTTATCGTTTTCAACTGACCATAGTAACTACTTCCCAACCTAAAACCAATAACGTACTTTTATATTCCCATCTTGATTGAGGCAAATTCAAAAATTATATATTCAACGTGTCTTCCATATACTCGTATAGTTATTTTTCACAGCCTTTAGACACAGATATTTGAGAGTATGTTTATAACTCTATGGGAATTATATAGTCGTGTCCCTCAATCGTAGAACCTTTGGCTTGAACAGTAGAAAATGTACAGATAATTACTTCAGTATCAATATTTTACTTGTATGTTTTTTCTGTATAGTTAACTCTAATACCAGACAGTGATACGACATAAAATTTCAGGGTGGAGGAGGTTGCCCAGAAAGAAGAATCTTCTCTTGACAGGTCTCTTGATTGAATAAATATTTGGTCAGTTTTAAGGCAAGAGATTTCCACTAATGCCAACAAGAGTTTTCTTAGATTGTTAGAAACCCATTAACTCAAGTATAAGTACAGCTTTGTGGACGTTTGGTTTGCATTTTTTTTTTTTTTTTAATGAACTCAGTTACTAATTATCAAAATGTGATTATGTTCGACTTCGGATCTTATTTTAAGCCCACACTTGCTCATGGTTCTGAGCCGACTTAACATTTTACAACAAGTTCTTCATTTTTGTTCTTCTGTATTCAAAGTTCACCTTCAGTACCTCAATATGTCAGCTCTAATCGAAAATACTTCCTAGGGATTCATAAATTTACCACGAGAACATAAACTTCACAATAATAACATAATCATACAAATAACATCAATTAATTTAGGTCTACAATTCGATATGTTTTTAATATCGAATAGATACCTAATCATAAGATGAAATTGAATTAAAAAAACACAAATAGAAAAGTTTGCGCTTGAGTATCACGCTCAAACTCTTCAAATTTAAAATGAAAAAATAAAAGTTGCGGCGAGTGAAAGTCATAATTACCCACTTCAAAAAGTTAAGAAGATATTATAATTCTTCTTTTATAGCAAAAGTAATAAAAAAAAATTAATAAAATAGGTACGAAGTATGAGATTATCAATTCTTCGTGTAGCTGAAAGTTATTACAAAATGCAATAGATTCAATGATAATGCTCGGGAAAGTCATCCGGCTCATCGCAATGAAAATCGAGGCATAAATACGATTTACAGATGCATTAAGACGAAGAATTTCTTGCCCCTCCATTCTGATTTCCACACTTCACCTCATCGAGAGATGTGTGACATCATTAAAAAATTCGAGTCATTAACGTTAACTTACAGCATATTTTGAAAATATCTTACATGTTCGATAATGCTGAAATAAGTTACTGGTAAAATGTTAAAAATTAAATAAAAACAATATAACAATAACATGTTACACATACAGATATATGGCAAATGTTCATACATATAAATACGTAAACATATAAATAATGAATAAAGAGAATAAATAAATAAATGAACAAATATAAGTACATGTTATGGTAGATTGGTACTAGGTCACTCACTGAACACCAGTAATTGTTTGTAACCACGGTTTGTAATACGTCGTTCGCATATATACTCCGGGTAAGTAAGGTGCGGCACATTTGATACCATGGGAAACGGTTGCGACTAATGTCCAGTGACCATCGGCTCTTTCTACCATTAGTGGACCGCCACTGTCACCCTGAAATATAATATGTCTCATTAATGGTTATCTACTAGTCATGAAGCTGTTCTACATAATATTGCTATTTTGAAGCTCTAGCAAGGAACAACACAGTAGGTACTGCTCTACTCGTATTTCTAAATACGTGTACGGTGTACTCGACATGCATCTACTATACCTACCTCACACGAGTCTCGTTGTCCGTTGGCGTACCCTGCACACAGGAAACTCGAAAGAATGACTTTGGAATGACCGGCAGTTTGGAACATTTCCTGGCAAACACGGTTCTCGATCACAGGAACCTGGACTTCCTGTAGAACGCTGGGTACTCCACCACCTATCACAAAATATAAAGTTACTTCTTATACGTACATCAGCATACAAAGGTACATGAATCGGTCATTGATCACTGATCAGTAGCCCACCAACCACAATCAACCAAAAGTCAGAGCCAAATATTTGAAAAACAAAGATGAGCCCAGTTACAGCACAAAAAATTTTTTTTATGGAAAAGGTCAGTGTGATACTCCCATGATGCTTTTCATGCCGGCACCTTTTTGGATATTCAAAGGCAATACCGTGATATCATGGTGATATCAAAAAATAAGAAATCAGTACCTATCAGCTTAATAAATATATCACTGTGATAACTTCATATTGTATATCCAAGTGCACCTATCTACCTTCCTGATACATATTAGGTACCTAATTTCAGGACATGAATGGTATCATGTGAGTATCATACGGACTATATTTAATTTCCGATGAACATGTAGTCTTGAAAATGAGCTCAAAATTAGCTGCAGTGTGAATACAAGTTTCAACAATTGATACATTATACATAATGTGGCACAAAAATCCCCCTTTTTTTTATTGCGAAGTTGGATCGAGATGAGACAAAAAAAAGGAACCAAAATGGAACACAATGAAGTATCTAAGTTCGGCAATGTTTACCTATCTATTTTCTAAAAGCTCACATAATCTTATTTTCTTCTTTAGTATTCTTATAATTCTTAATGCTCAACAATTCGCAACTTCGAATAGAATGTTCTAATTCTGAACATCTATGTTGTATGGCAATTTGGAATTTTCTAAGCACTTCAAATCTTAACATTTTTCCAATCCTTTGTAACTACGCAGTCTAAAAATAATTCATAACATTCGACTTCCACAATTCCCATATGTGTAGTAATTTTATTTGAGTTTGAAAGTAATTCAACGTTTGTATTCGGCGAATGTCTTATAATCTTAGATGTATTAGGAATACATTTAGACGCTCTTAAGCGTAAGGGAACCAACCAACATTTGTAAACAAAATGAGTTACGAGTATTAGTATCGTTGGAAAGAGCGTAACAAGTAGAATTTTTCAAAATTGGGCCCCTAATTCAAAAATGTGTACTCACGTTGAAAAGAGCTTACCAGTGAACGCTATGTCATATAGTTTCTACATGGCCTTAAACGTTGAATCACGTGTTCTTATAAAATAGATTTTGCTGGTTGGTTCTCTTAAGCTTAAGAGCGTCCATTTGTAATTTGTATTCGTCACAAAGCCAGTAATATGGGTAAAAATGAAAATCGGCAAAGTCACCCTGATTTACAGTAATTATAATTCTCATACCTAATAATTCATAGTTTTTTAATTCTTATAATTTTTGTGGTTATGATTCCTATTTTCATAATTCCTAATCTTCGAATTCTTTTTTATTCTTATTTTTTTAATGATTCTAGTCCTTAGGATACTTACTATTATAATTATAATTACCTATTACAATTCATAATCTTCTAATTCTTATTCTTATAAGTAATTCTTGTAGGTAATCCTTGCGTTATAATTCCTATTTTCACAATTCCTAATCTTATTATTCTTATCCTCTTTTTTTCTTTCTTTTTTTCAAATAATTCTTATTCTCTTATAATATTATAATTATTCCCCTTATAATTCTTATAATGCTTAAGGTACTCTTATGATTCTTATTATTGAAATCAGTGACCCAAAAAACCCTTATTCTGATACCTTGTTCCATGTTTACAGTACCTATAATTAATTCAACTATCCAAAAAGAAGAAAACCCAAATTTGATGCCCATATCAGGGTCGGATCAAAAGATCTGACTGAATTTTGAACATTAATTGTTTATCGGGGTTTTTCCTTCTTTGTATAATACTGGGGACATATACCCATTACTCATAACTGACTTATCAATGTAGTAGATCGGCTGACGGATGCGCCAAATCCCACAACAGGAGAACAAGGGTAATCTAAAGGTAACCGAGGGTAACAAAAATGGGTAACTTTTCCGCCGTGGGTAACTAGAGGGTAACTGATAGCGCATCGGGTGCACGAATTCAACGTTTGTTTAAAAAAATGCAGACTTGCAATAAACTCTTTTGTAACCAAAAATGTGTCAGAATGGCAAATCCACAGCAAATTGTTAGTTAGCTATCTCCTTTTTACAATGAAACACAAGTGCTTGATGAATTCATAACTCACATCCACTCATCATCTTTATACTGTTAAAAAATACCTACGGTCTACTCTTATCAATTCACTGAAAATAAGAAGTCGGCAAAAATCAGTGTTATATCATACTTCAATGAGAAGATAACAGATGAGTGGACAAAACTCACCACCTCAGAATCCATTAAACCATACATGGAAATGCGAATGCTGATTATGAAATATGCTAATTCACTACGGTTACTCACCATATTTCAGTCGGCCCCAGCCAGTCACGGTGGCCATCCTGCCGGTGAAGTCATCGTCGTCTTCGGGCATACATATAGGCACAATATGAGAGTCAAACTGAATAGGAGATTCCAGTTCCAACAGAGCAATGTCGTTCTCAAACGTCGCCGCGTCGTACTGTCGATGCACGATCACTCTGCGCACATTCTTGCTGACGCTGCGTTTTGACTCGACCTCTCCACTAATATCGTACTCACCAAACACGGCGACTAGGTTGGCTAGGAATCTGCAACGAGTAAATTATTTAGATGTAAGAAGGCACGTAGCTGCCCGGTAAGTGGACCCTTTTAAACAAAACCCAACCAAGCGATATTTGTGTACTTTAGATATTTTCGTTGGAAGAAAATGTTATGTACAGCATCGTCGTTTAGGTATAGCTGATTTCTGAGAATTAATGTCTCGCTGAGTTAGCTGTCTTTAATAAACTTTTTTTTTTTTTTTTCATCGTGTTCTACTCATCTAGGACTATCTGCCGGTATACATAACTCCATACACTCAAAACTGTCGCTTAGTTGGGTTTTGATCAACAGGGTCCAAGTATGAAGAATGGAAATAAGCTTACCCAGGTTGGCAGTGAGCAGCGGTAATTACATATTTGTTGGTGATCAGTACGCCGCCACATTTGTTTTTCGTGAACAGTCCTAGCCAGGTGGCCTCTCGAACTAGAACCTGCCAGGGCCATTCGCCGAATGTGGAGCCTTTACCGCCGACAATTCGGCCGTGTTTGCGAGCTAAAGGCCTGATACCACAATCTGCGAATTCAAATTAGATCAGTTATTCGAGCGTTGATGGCGAAAGAGCTTCTGATATGATACACATCAGTCTCATGTACAGACCCGGATATGTTTGCGCGTTTGTACATAACTAGTCTGGTAGTTTACAGATGATTGAAGCTGAATTCTCGTAAGCAGGCTGATGACTTAGTTTTTTTTTTTTCTACGAGGTTACCTGAACTGCGATACATGAAGAGACCACAGTTATTGATCAGTATAGACTAAGTACCCATCTTTGTTACGAAGTTGATTATAGCTCAGACTTGAAGGAGAGTTATCCGCAGACCAATAACTCACGCGAAGGACTTCAGTAGATGTAGCGAGGAATATCTAGGTTTACTAACACTTGATCTATTTAAACTTCAGATACCACACGACCATTAATCTCTCAAATTGGGTTGTCACCAGGTATCATGTTTGACGGCTCTATACCACTTTATCTTCCTAGTTTCAAAGCAGATTTTTGGATTTAAATGTGAGCGAATAATATTAATAGAGAAATGGACTGAATGGGAAGAAAATAAAAAAATCCAAGCAAAAACGTGTATTTTTTCCTCTTTTGTTTTCACCTCTTCAACTGAAGACTTTCACGAAACTGCTTGTACTAAAGCATCTGGAAACACCCGAGTATTGACACCCTCCATTTTCCGTCCAGCACCAAAAGCGACGGAAAATGGCGGATCTCAGTGAGTGTTTCTATGTACTCTACTCGGACACGGATATAACTTTTCACTCTCCGCCTTCGATTTCCACATTCCCAAGTTCCTTTTCCTAATTCCCACAGGCAAACCACTGGAATTTTCTAAAAACTCTTCCCCCAGTACCTGAACAGAGAGTGGAGAAGTTGGCAAAGTGTGAATCGCTAAGTAAAGATCATTATAACGTAGCAGTGAAACAATGTTACAAGGTATAAAATTTTATTAAAATTAAATATTTGAAATTTTATACAATAATATAGCTCATCGACGCTATATATCGCGGTGTCGATCATTATGTTATTACTGTGCAAGCATTGAATGATATTATGATGTTGAGAGGCAAAAGAATAAAAAAATTATATGGAATTGTACAGTAGACGGAGAAGAAAAAAGTAAGCAATTATACATGATGAAGGATGATCGAACGTGATGACGAGTACTGCAGATTAATGACCTCTGCATTATGGTGGCAGAGCCTATATATGCGAATAATGTGACGTGTATTTAAACTTAAGAACAATATTATAGAGAAAAACTACAAGCGTATACGAACAAATTATTATTATACATTTAATACACGTTTAAAGCTAGATTACAAGAAGACGTCAGTGATTTTTTTTTTTTTTTCTGGTAATTATGTGCGAGCTTAATAAGGCTTTCGAAATCGAATTCTTAAGGAAGGCATTGCGCATTAGGAAGATATACAGTCAACTTTTGTTGGATGAATTTCGAACCTAAATCCATTAAGTATTTCTGATCCCTTGTATAAATAGTCTACTCAAAATATGACCAAAATATCATACAACATAAGTTTCCCAGTTGAACAAGATCGTCTTTACTATTGGGCATCTATATTTGGACGGTTGTAAATAGTCTTAACACGGACGTCCAAATATCGGCTTTTAATGGTCTATGGTCTATTTGTGGTGCACTTTACATTATTATTATTATTATAGACACTTTATAGGCGTTTAATAGAAGTCTAATTCAAGTCCATAATTTGGAGACTGCAAATAGGCTGACAATGTCCGACTAATGTAGGTCGGTTTGGTGGCTGAGTGTTGAGGTTCATGACTGCTGGTCCTATGGTGGACCTGCTATTACAGATTAATGAAAGTCGGTTTGGTGGCGGAGTGTTAAAACCTATTAATAGTCCAGTGGTAGACCTACAATTATAGACCAACAGAGGTCGGTTTAGGGGCGAAATATTACAGGCTATTATTCGCCCAATGATGGACGTGCAAGTGCAGACTGATGAAAGTCGGTTTGGTGGCCGAGTGTTAAAACCTATTAACAGTCCAATGGTCGCCCTATAATTGCAGACTAACGGAGATGGCTACTGCGCTCAGAGGATGATAGCAGTCCAGGATTTCCAGTTTCATACAGTAAACATTCTAATTAGCACATAAGTCACTCCAAAAACTGAGAATATTAAGGTGCTATTTCTTTTTTTGTTAGAATTTTTTCTCCCATAATACTTAGTTTACGTGTAGTAGAGAATATTCAACAAATATACAAAGCAGGAACCACATCTAGGGAGGGAGCAACTTTTCTTCACGATAGACATCTTGATTAGGACAAAAGCACTGGTATCCACGACCGGGGCCGGCAACTTCTATATAGCGTGCAACGAACGCTATACATGGCAACACCGGGGGAGGGGGAGGGGAAGATTATTGGTACAATTGGAGGTATGCATAAAGAGAAGCTTCAGCTTTCACTTCGCAAAAGTGAAGGGCAAGCTGCAGAGTATATGCATTAAAAAAGTGAGGAGGAAGTTTGTGCTCAGTAGTGAGAGCGTTTGCTTCGGGGAAAAAGGGTTTCCCTTCGAGTTGTATGCATAAAGAGGAGTGTGTTAATTTCAAAGGTGAAGCTTTTGTTCGCGAAAAAATGCATCTAGTCCCGAGCAGACTTCTTTCCGAAAAACAAATGCAGTTATCATTCTTCTTCGAGAAGATTCCTTTGATTTCCAAAGATAATTTCTGAGGAACTTTTTGGGAAATATTGAAGAAAAATGTCCCACCATTTTCGAAGAATTTCATCGGACATCACTGAGAAAAATCTCCGATGATTTCAGGAGAATTTTATTGAAAATTTTAAGGAAAATTTCCAACGATACCAAAGGATTTTATTGGAAATCATCAAGAAATATCTCTGATGATTTTTGAAGCATTTCTTCAGAAGAAAAGTTCGATGATTTCCAGAGATTTCCATCGGAAATTTTTGGGATAAATTACCGATGATTTCCGAAGAATTTCATCAAAAATGTTCGTCTCTGATGATTTCCAGGGAATTTTATCAGAAGTCTTCGAGAAAAATCTCTGATAATTTTCGGAGAATTTCATCGGAAATCGTCAGAGAAAATTTCCAATACCTTCTGAAGAATTTCTTCAAAAATCTTCCGATAATTTTAAAAGAATTTTAACAAAAATATTTTGGAAAAATCGACGGTTTTTGAAGAATTTTATCGGAAATCATCAGGAAAAATTCCTGATGATCTCCAAAGAATAATTTCATTGGAAATCTTCGAGAAGATACTCCGATAGTTTTAAACGAATTTTACGAGGAAATATTTGAAAAAAAAACTCAGAAGATTTTCGAAAAATCCCAGTTGAAATCTTTAGGAAGAATTTCCAATGTTTTTCAAAAAATTTTATCAAAATTCTTCGAGAAAATTTTCCGATAATTTTTGAATAGGAAACATTCGGGGAAAAACTTCGATAGTTTTTGAAAAACTTTATCGAAAATCTTCAGGAAAAATCTCCGATAATTTCCGAAGAATAATTTCATTGGAAATCAAGAAGAATCTCCAAGGATTTTCAAGAATTTTCATCAGAAATTTGTGGGAAAAAATTCCGGTAGTTAACGATGAATTTCATCGGAAGTTTTAGAAAAAATTGTGTAATGTTTTCCAAAAAATTTCATCAAAATTCATCGAGAAAATTTTCAGATAATTTTTGAAGAATTTTATAGGAAATATCCGATGGTTTTTGAAAAATTTTATCAAAAATCTTCCGAGGCACCAATCACACCTTCGCGATAAGGCCACCATAATACCATGATGATTGATAAAATGCCGCCCTAACAAATTGGGCGCCCTGGGCAAGGGCCTGCTTTGCTCCTGCCTAGCGCCGGGCCTGCATAAAGATGAACATGCCCAAGGACACTTTTTTTTAAACTCTTAACTTTAAACAATAATATGCGAATGCACGAGTTCTGTCACAAAAAAAAAACAACGGGATTTGATGTACGGACCGTATTGCTCTGATAGGAATATACAATTTGACCATTAATTGCGACGAAAGAATATTGAAACGCCTGTTCTGTGATTGGTTGAAAAAGAGCCATGCCGATGGACAAAAAATCGAGGGACAATTTTCAAAGCTAGCCATACTGACTCCCACCTATGAAGATGCGATTTCAATGTTACCTCGTGATTCCTTTATCCATTTAAAATAGCACTACGTTGTTAGTTTGTTCTAATACACAGCTTAAAAATTTAGGGGTGGAAAAAATGAAAATCGTTCGAGGGACAGCCATACCGACGGACAATTAAGCATATTAGTCCAATTTTGACCCATTAAAAGAGGATCAGATTTTCTTCTAAAAGCTTGAAAAAGTATACCTAAGTCATATCTATCAACGAAAAGAGAAAAAAAATGGCCGTATCATAAATAGCTCGTGAGATAACTGCTGGGGACTGAAATATCAACATTTTCGAAAAATAAGTCAGGTAAGTATTTTAGTGGAGAAAAAAGAGCTTTAAATAATTTAAAACACCATTTCAATCACCAACCTCATTCTTTGGTATACAAGAAAAAGTCCTCCCTTCCGTGAACCTTGTTCATAACTTGGCTGAGCAAATAAGAAAGATTATTGTTCATTCTTTCACTTTACTTTCCCTTTACCTTTTTTTTTTTTTTTGCTAATTTATGGGCTAAAAATGGAAAAAAAACCTACATTTAAGTATAATATAAGATTGGATGGTAAATTATTTTTACATGGGGGAGGGGAGGGGTGGGGGGGTGTTAAGGGACCTGGGGGGTTAACCTCAAAGACCCTTATGCTCCTGCGCCACTGGTTACATTAAAACATAGTAATCTGTTTTAGGTCCCAAGCAGACAAGTGCAAGTCTCCGATGTAGGACAAACAGTGGCGGATCCAAGGGAGGAGGGGGCTAAAGGGCTATAGCCCCCCCCCCCAAAAAAAAAAAAATGCCGCGCATAAAGTAAAGTAATACAGGAAAACACAGGCGACAAAAAACGGTGACAAAATGGAAAGCCGTGCCTGCTTCTTTCATTCCACATTTCTAAAATGGAAGCTAACCCGGCCAGGCGAAGATAATCATTACCCATAAAATGATTTTTCCCCGTTCCTTTTTTAAACAAATCTGCAGCATCAAGACTCGATTACAGTTAATCCTTCACTCGCTTTTCCACTTATTTTAGCCACCGATTGTTTCATTTGCTCTTTTTTGCTCCAACATTCACCCCCCACCCCCAAAAGTGTAATCCTGGATCCGCTACTGTATAAAATGAAATTAAAAAATTTTTGTTAGCTCTTTTTTTCTCCAACATTTAGCCCCCCCCCCCCTTCCCAAAGTGTAATCCTGGATCCGCCACTGAGGACGTATGTAATACAAACGTGAGGTCAATGTAGGCCAAATGTGAAATAACCAAAAAAATTATGAATGGTAAAGACTTTCAGTAAAAAAAAGACCAACGGGGGGGGGGGGGGACAAGTGAATAAGAAATTCAAATCATACAAACTTTTCAATTAAAAATGTGAAGGGATATTTTGGTCACATTTTTGAATTCAAGACATTACTTTCAAATTATGATAATATAGTAGAGTAAACAATACCAATACTATCCATAAGTATGATATCATTAGGTATCGATAACATTGAATATCGATGCTTATCAGTACTTTAACAGACATTGAAACTGTCTCTGGAAAAAGACTGAAAAGTATTTTAACATTTTCTCCCTGAATATTGTTAAATGAGACCTGCTAGGAAGAAAGGGATCTGTACGCAAAAAAATCCTTTTTGTGATAACAACTGTTTTTGACTAATTTTCGGCCGCTCTTTCGCGTGGTGTTGTCGAAAAAATTCTAGAAAATTTTCCGAAACTACTGTAAGTCTTCAAAGTTGAGTGTCTCATAAGGTGAAAACGTTATCAATTTTTGTTTATCCGCTCTCCTGTAAAATTTACATTTTTGCGCTGAGATCCCTTTCTTCCTGTCAGTCAACAATTATCTATTAATTTTAAATTATCTGTTAGAACGACTTTAGAAGTAGAAAAAAACTATCAATACTTATTTACTTAGTGGGAGGACTGGGAGCAGATGGACTTACTGCAGCTGATTATGGTCCTATTTCCAAGATTAATCAAGATATTAATTTTTCAAAAGGGGGAAAATACATTTTTTGCGCGCAGGTCCCTTTCTTCCTGGCAGGTCACAAATATCTATATAATATGATGCGTAAATTATTCTTTGCTTAGTTACTACTCGCTACTTTAGCACTCCTACTGAACAGGAAAACTTATCAATACTTATCGATAAGAACTTGAAAGTACTGATACTTATTGATAACAATTTTTATCAATATTCGATGCTACTACAAGACTGCAGACTGCAATTCACTGTAGTAACCTCAGTGAAAATATTTTGCGTCACATGCATGTTTGTTAGGCCTTATATGCGAGTAGGGAAATGCATTAGAACATTCGAGCCATATCTCTAGCCTATCATAAGTCTGCTAGTTGTATTTATGCACTTCTAACCAAATACGTTACTTCAACACAGCAGTTTGTTGTATGACATAAGTGAACAAATACAAGACGAATGTGAAGTTAATGTAGACCAAATGTGGGACAAGTAAAACACAATCTTTCAGTGAAGAAAGCTCGTATATGTATGTGGGACAAGTGAAACACATTTGAATCATTCAACTTATCAGTCAAACTTGTGCGGGGATATTCTGGTTACATTCCATACAGAGAGACTACTTCAACGTAGCAGTCTATAGCACCATTCTTAGTGAAAATGTCGAGCATTACGTATACACAAGTTTGCGATAAACTTCATGTGCGAGTAGGAAAATTTGCGTTAGACCATTCGAACCGCATCTTCCTTCAGTCTTCCATATGCCGATCTGTTATATGTCCTGAGTTATGTTAATAAGGATTCGTCTTTCTGTCTTTGATAACTGATCAGTTTATATAAACAGCAAGAACCGAGACTTTTTCTGCACCAACCTGCCTTAAGAGATAAGATAAGAATATGATTTTCGGAAAATGACTGTACAGTGACAATGTCATTGATTAACCTACATTGGGTCCAACATTCGTCGGCATTATGCCACGTCGTAAATGGAATCTGCGATACGTCTACGATAATTTTACAATCAGTCATTCAAAAATGTCTTCTCAGCCGTATACGGTCTTTCATTTGTCTTCGATTTTTACCAGCAGGTCATTATGATCTTCCAAAGTGTTACTGATTTTAATTTTTTATAGTGCTAGGTATAACCATAGTATGTGCTGATACCGTATACATAGGTACATCATAATTATGTATAAATAAATGGGTACGTTGTGCAGCTGCAACATTGTTTCACTGTTTGCGACATTTTAAAATAAAAGCAGTGCAGTGTGAGTTAGAGAAGCATCGATGAGAATCGCTATTTATACATTGACTGCACATAGCTTAATTAACAAAATTAACTCATTTGTATACCAGAACACGCTTTTATATTTTCACCAACTGTCAGTTGGCAGTAGGTACAGTATGTAAGTCCACCTATGAGCCACATATTACATCGACCTGCCGATATTCAGCTTTCGACTGGATATGAACGAGGCCTATTCCGTGTCTACCAAGTTTTTTCACCAATTCTGAATTAAGTTTGAGCCTAGTTACATATACATACACATATGGTCAGCGAATAAGACCGGATTTCATTTACTCGCATAAGAAGGTCAACGAATTTCTTCTCATCAGTAAAGGAGACCAGAGGTCGAGTAATCGAAAGGACGAGTGAAATCGAATTTCAGAAAGTTTCGATTTCAAGCTTTAAATTAACCATTAATATAGCAACGACCATTTCTATAAACATGATTTTCCAACGCGTATAATGAAAATTACTCGCCAAAGGTAACTCTAGTATCAATTATACAAGATCACGTACCTAGGTACAAATTGAAGACACTGACGTTAGGCCAACAACTACATGATGCAAATCTACTCACGAATCTTCGTTTGTAATTTTCTAATCCGTGATTGTTGAATCACGAACTTTAGTGACCGGTACGAAAAAGGGGTTTTACCATTCGAAATTAAAATAAAAGTTTTCGAATAGAGACTTCTACGAACAAGAAATTAACGTCTTGGTTGACCGTACGTGAAGAAAGCAACTTTTATCGATGATGCATCTGACATTGAAACCTCTTAATTCAGTTGGCAGTGGTGTCTTGCGTCTATTTACGAAAGAACCAACAAAGTCAGAGTCTCAGGCCATCCGGCTAGAGGCGCCAGAAAAAAAAGAGGAGTTAAATGGGGGAGGGGGCAGAAAACAAGAGAGACGGGCAAATTAAAAAATCAGTTCGGGTAGAATTTTTAGATACCAAGTATGTGTTCGACAGAAAGTGTACACCTTGCGCTCTTAGTAAAACTATGTGGAACTTTCTAAAATTTGGAGAAAATTACTCCCCCTCGAGAAAACACTTCTGTTCATAAATAATATATCGAGAATTTGTCACTTCAACAGAAAACTTTTTCAGTTTAAAATTCTTAGGTCAATTTTTTTTTTTGTAACTAACCAACGAAAGGGGTAAACTGAGGGGTTCAAAATAACGCTTGTACTGCTGCTACATAAATTTATGAATGCAGAAATTATTAGGCGATGTACAGAATTGCGGCCATTTTCCCGGTTTTACCGGGTATGAGAGGACATAATAAGTGGCCATTACTCTCGGACTCGCTTTTCATCCATCGCAATTTCCCATCCGCCCCCACTTTCCCCGTGGATACCACAATCATGTTGTGATTTTTGTGTTTACCTGCTTCTGTAACATGATGAGAAGACCTTATTACACACTAGAGTGGATCGTCGTACATAGGCTAAAAAAAAATTTAGAATTTTTGAGCGCGACTTAGTTAAAAAAAAGTTACCTTTGGTAAAAAAAAAAAGAAAAGTGTTTTGAAAACTTTTAAATTTGTAAATTTTTCCTACGGAATTTGTTCTTGAAGTTGTGTACTACAGGGCTGAAAATAGAATATTACGCAGCGCCTTAAAAATGCAGGTTATGCAAAAATTTTTACACAACCTTTTTAATAGTACAGGACTTTTCCAGTACTCCATATTGCATACCTACTCGCCTGTCCTGTTATCAAGTTGGTAGTGTATGATAAGGACATGATTGTAATTTCGTAATATTATGGTCGTAACAGTGAGATTTGAGCATTGAGTTTCGTCTTTCGTGTCGTACCAAAGTGTGATAAGCCATTGCCATCACTGATTGGCTTAGACTTCGGCATCGGCTTCTAAGCCATTGGCTGTTGGGAATCAGCTTACGATGGCTTTTTCCCCACGTTATCAGCTGCTACTAGCCGTTCATGATTGGCTAACGGCTTAATTGGCAATTTCACATCAATTCAGTATAGAATGAACCACAGAGTTCAAAAACGTCACTTTTTTGCATCGCAGATTACACTGATTCATAGGAATCTCATCTCTGAAACATTAAATTTGAATAAACATAATTTTCGCTGTCTGAAATTTTCGGACTTTCACTGCCTGAGTTTAAAAAAAAAAAAAAATCCATTGGCTTCTGCTGCTTTGAATATTTATCGGCTTTTGATTGGCTTACTGCTTTCGGAAAAGCTGGCTAACGGCTGGCTTAAAAAGCCGATCAAAGACGGCTGATTTTCGGGTTAGACTTTCGGCAACGCAATTCTTCAATGCTTGCGTTGCCGAAAGAATTCAAACTTTCTCAAAAATTCTGATCTCCGGCGTTTTCAAGTATCCATTCGAACTTCCCAAGATTCAACAGAACCTTATCAACGTTAGGATTACATGAGATGCTAGGCATTGTTTACTACAGTGTATCCTAACGTTGATAAGAATTCTATGACACTATTTCCTGAAGTGCGGAAAGGGAGGAAGGCCTGATGCTAGCGCGCCATCGGTCTGGGAAGTCCGAATTGCATTCGGGCCCATTTCGCATATCAAATTCTGTTATCATACACTACCAATTTGATAACGGAATAGGCGAATAAGTATGCAATATGGAGTACTGGAAAAGCTTTATTTACCGCTAACTTGTCTTTACATTTAGTATATTCCTCTCCATGGCTCTTCGGGTTCTCAGAAGTTTGTTGAGATTTGCTTTAGTGCTGGCCCAAGTCTGAGCCCCGTAGGTCATGGTGGGTAGGATGCAGCTGTGCCACACCTCCGCCTGTACCCGAACCGACAGCCTGCTTTTAAAGATGTTTTTCAGATTCCAGTAGCTGCTCCAGCCCCCTTTGATCCTGCTGCTCAGTTCCCTCTCTTTGGCATTGCTGAAGGAGATGATGTGGCCCAAGTAGGACACCTCTTTTGCCCATTCTATCTCCCTTCCTCCTATGACGACTGGTTCCTCCTTAGCATTTGAAATTACTTTTGTTCTGTCCTCATTGACCTCCAATCCCGCCAACTTACACACTTCAATGAAGTTTTCAGCCATTTCGTATAAGTTCCTCTAAATTGTCCGAAATTAGTGATACATCGTCGCCGAATCTTAGTTGATTGAGAAATTCCCCATCAATCTTTATACCTTTGGTGTCCCACTCGAGTCGTCTTATCGCTTCTTCCAGAACGTAGTTGAAAAGATTAATTTGGAGATGGCGGATCCCCTTGACGTACCCCCTCCCATTTATGAACTCCTTCCCATTGACATCTGTTTTCACGTAGGCCCTAGCATCCTTATATATATATTTTAGTGCTTTTGTCATTTTTTGTTTATCCCCTGGGCTTAGAGTGACTCCCAAAGGAATTTGTGGTTAATTGTGTCGAAAGCCTTCGAGAAGTCAATGAAGAGGAGGTATAATTTAAAATTGTATTCGCGCGCCTCTTCCATCAGTTGTTTATTAATAAAAATCTGGTCTACCGTCGAATGTTTCCTTCTGAAGCCAGCTTGCTCTCTCGGGTGGGTTAGATCCAATTGAGAGTACATTCGGCTTTCAATGATTTTCATGAAAATTTTTCCTAAATTAGAAGTCAGATTGATGGGTCTGTAATTTATAATATTTCCCTTGCTCCTTTTTTTGAATAGTAGTATGATTTCCGCCTGGAACTGAACAGCATAGATACAATGGGGCTAGTTCGTCGCTAAACATTTTGAGTGTATTGTTTTCGAGTCCGTCATAAAAGTCCAATTTCGAAAATTCGGGGGGGGGGGGGAATTGAGGGATATTGGAATGGTGACGACAAGATTAAAATGGAAATCTGCCGGCCATATGATGAGGCAGGAAGGGAATAGGTGGAAAAAGAAAGTGAAGGGGTGGGTGCCACAGGATTTAGAAAGAAGAGGGGGAAGACCAATAATCCAATGGAGGGACGAGTTTAGGAAAATACACGGTCCAGAGTTGTGGAGGCGAACTCAAAATAGGAGTGGCTGGAGGGAGGACGGGGAGGCTGTTGCCGAGAAATGGGCGGCGTGGGAGAAGCGGGGAGAAGCTGTGGGGGGAGGCCATGGCACTCGCAACGCAGCGACAGTGGCGACTGGCTCCGATAGTCAGCAAAACACCCATGAATATTTCGAAAATGTATGTCTAGAGGTAACAGAGAAAAACGCCAAATAAAAGCCGTTATTATTATTATTATTATTATTCATCGCGAACTTTAAATTAGTTCATGTACAAATTGTGTCTATCTGTAAAACTGAAGGCGCTAGAGCACTTACAATTCTTTGTTTTTCATAGCGCCTGCGGTATGGCAGGTAGGCAAAGTTCACATAACCTTAACAGTGGTAATGATTGAGATCTACAAAATGAGTTCTGTACAAATTTTGCCTATCAGCAATAGTGAAGGCGCTAGAAAGCGACAAACTATTATAAGTGCTTTAGCGCCTTCAATTTCACAGGTAGGAAAAATTTGAATACGGTTTTTTTGTTACTCTTAATTAGTAGAACTACAAAGGTTAAGTGCAAATCTGATCCATTTCGCATATCGAAGGCGGTACATCATTGAATAAAAGAACTGGTAAAAATCAAAACTTCAAAAGAAGATGTGTGGGGTGAAGAAATATAAAATGAACATCAGTACAATTAAACAAGTTTTATTTTAAATTTAAAAACAAAATCAGCAAAGTTGAACATGTTTTATTTAAAATAAAAAAAAAGCGAAATCATCCGAAAAAATTTATTTTTTGACTTGAATTCTGGAAGATTTTTCCTGTTTCTTAAAATAGCACATGTAAGTCCACTACATTTTTCGTCGCCACAAATTGTTACCGATGCCTTATTGATCAATCGAATCTGCCTTTCCACTGATTGGGTATGGCATGGGAGGGTAAACGGGGAAAACACACAGATAAAAGTTGTACTTATATCCCGAAGCAAAAATACTTGAATTCTTTTGTTTGGCCGTTAAATTGACGCAAAAATAATGCGTAGTATAATTTGTTGTACAGTTGAATTTATAGACACATCATAATTCCACCAAAGGGAGCGAGAGAATATTATATACAAAGGAATTTTTTGAATTGCCTGTATATGAGAGAAAGGTGTTTTTCAAACATTTTTCCTGACATTGGCTCAAATTCTTTTTTCCATTTAGTCCAAAAATGAACTTCTATCAATATTTTGTCGTGAGAATATCTTACCCCATACGGCTATTCTTTCGAAGTTTTGATTTTTACCAGTACTTTTATTCAATGGTCTACCGCCTTCAATATGCGAGATAGACCAAATTTGCAAATAACCTTTTTAATAGTATTCATCGTGACCTTTAAATTTATTCATGAACACATTTTGCCTAACTATGAAACTGAAGGCGCTATAAAGCAACAAAGCATTGTAAGTGCTTCAGCGCTTTCAATATTTCGGATAGGCAAAAATTTTACATAGCTCTTTTATATACCTCAATCATTACTACTGTTAAGGCTGTATGTGAATCTTGCCTATCTGCCATACAGAAGGTACTATAACGCAACAAAGAATTGTAAGTGATTTAGCGCCTTCAATTTCACAGGTATGCAAAAGTTGTATATTAACTAATTTGAAGTTCGCAATGAATACTATTAAAAAGTTATGTGAAAATTTTGTATAACCGACATCTTTAAGGCGCACCGCACCATTCAATTTTCAGCCCTATAGTACATAAATTCAAGGACAAATCCCTGAGACAAAATTTACAAATTTAAAATAAAAAGGGATTTTAAACACTCTTTTCTCACTAAAGGCAACTATTTACTTAGGTCTCGTAAGAAATTTCGGGGGGAAAAATGTTGACGGTCTGCCCTACTACACACATTTTACGGATTTATTCTCTACACATGGAACTTAAAATGGGGTTATCAAAGGTATAAAAGATTGGATTTTCAAGTTTACTGAATCTATATTCTCCATTTGAGGAGATCAAACTTCAAGAATTCCACGAACTGCATATTATGAATATGATTTTTTACATTTTTAAAATCACTGTATTCACACCTCAGCATGGTTTAACTTCAAGTTCAAAATAAGTGTGAGGAAAGTGAAGCGGGGGAAGAGTTGAGGCTCAAAATGTCATGAACTATAATACTGATATAATTATTAGGTTTTAAATTCACTGAATTAATGTAAAAACTGAGACACCTAGAGGGAAGAGAGGGAGGATGGCAGGAGTCAATGAGTGCAGTGAGTCTGAGAAGGCGGGGAAATGTGAGCTCCAAATTTCACAATCTTTGGACGTCACTGAATTTTACTTCACAGTAAAAACTGAGACAGTGGGGGGGGGGGCGTGAAGTTCGAAATTTCTATTCTTTGAGGGAGCGTCAAAATGGTACAAATGTATTTCATTATTTGGATTGCGAGAGGCACTCGATTAATACAACCCGAAGTGGAAACTCAAACTCATTGAACGGGCAGGAGGCTCCAAATTTTGAAAAAATCAATGAAAACAATATGAGACAGGGAGGAAGAGAAACGAGGTGACATTCAAAAGTTTCACCAACTACGAGTGGATACCGTTTCGTAACGTTTTGAAATCACTGAATTAATTAACCTGACTGAAACTTAAACCATGAAGGGAGAAGAATAAGATTCAAAATTTTAGAAATTAATGCACGAATATAATTTTTTGGGTTTCGTATGAATTAATTTTACTTTGAAGTGAAAATCAGGATCCCTTGGAGAGGATGGAGACAGTAGGCTAAGAATTTGAAAAATTCAACAAATATAAAATAGCTTAGGGAACAAGCGGAATGGGGTTCAAAATTTTACAAACTACTATTCGACATAATTTCTTAGTCTCTGACGGTCACTGGAATAATTTTACCTCAAAATGTATATTGAGATACATTGGATGGGGCCACGAAACTCTGAAAATTTGATTACCCTTTTAAAAATTCCAGACAGTCGCTTAGCATATCTGTTACTCGATTTTGGTGGCGAATCACATAAATTACCACGTGGACATCATTTCTCAAGTTTTGACGAGTCACTGAATCAATTTTACCTCAAAGTGAAAATTGAGAACCTAGGGCGGATGAGGGGGAGTGAGGTTCAAAATTTCACACCAGTGTATAGATATCATTTTCCCGGTTATGAAGTTACTGAATCAATTTTACCTTAATTTGGACATTGAGACATCTTGAGGGAGGGGGGATGCAGGAGGAGGCGCTAAATTTAAAAAAACCCATGAGAACAGTACAGGAACAGTGGAGGAGGTGCGCACGAGATGGTTCAAAATTTCACAAATTACTAAATGAATACAATTTCTTAGATGTTAGAAGTCAACAAATTAATTTCCAGCATTAATTTCCCCTTAAAAATTAAAGTACTTTGTGGAGGGGGAGGTTAAGAATCGAAAATAGTCAACGAGTACGATATGGATATCTTTATCTAGGCTTTAGAAATCTCTGAAATTATATTAAATTTCGATCTGATTTCAAGTTGGAGATTAGCACCGAGGATGTGGGATTTGAGATTTGACAAATTAAAGTGCAGATAGGTACCAATTTTTAAGTTTTGAAGACATGAAACCAGTGTTGTTAGACAAAAGGATTTTTTGTCATTTTGTCAGGGAAGCATTTTATCATTTTTCGTAATGTCATAAGTTTTGTCATCTTCAGAGTTTTGTCATATTGTTTTTGTTATGTCCTGACATAATTTCATGTCGCTTAGCATAATATACTGTCGATAGCAATGTTGCTTAGCAGAATCTGTTATCAATTATCACGTCGTTCAGCATGGTTCATCATTTGATCGTAGACAAAATGTCATAACATAATTTTTTTGTCATTTGATTAATTTTTTGTTATGTCATTTCGATTTTGTCATATGACAAAACGGATAAATGGTTTTGTCATTATGACAAAATTACTAAAATTCAACTGTCATTTTGTCATTTTGTTTTGTTATGTTTAACAACACTTCATGCAACTCCTCCAGTACCGCACCGACGGATCTAAATAGAAAAACAGATTCAGCGAGTGCATAGAAAATGAAATTTAGTAAAATAAGAATGGTAGAAAGCTTGCGGCCCCCTCACCCAATCGAGCTGGAATTTTCTGGGTATTTTTTTATTTCACTGAAAACGATTGGGAGAGGGGCCCGCATCATTAAAATTCCAGTGCTCAAAAATAAGGACCATCCTAGGGTGAGGGGATGTAGACAGCCAAAATGCTGACTAAAATACAAGAAATTTTAGCTGAAAATTCCGAAAAAGAAAGTCCCCATTGCTTCACTTTTGACTTTATCGCCTGGCCACTAGAATGTGCCGAGTACTTAGTTCTCGAAATAGGAGGTTATACACTCTAGCGCTATTCTTAAGTTTGTAGTCGAAATCTCTTCTATCTCAGCTGGCATTCATGCTTCAACTCTCAACCCATTATGGGTTAACGCCAGCTTAATTACACCTCCATGTTTTCATTTGGTTGATCAGTATAATTAGTCAGCTGGACCTTGAACCTTACGCCACGGTCTTGTACATCGTTCTGCTCTGGTTTCGCCCACTTAACCGAATCTACGACTGTCTAACCCTAGAACTGGAATGCATGTCAATCTATTTTTACAGCTCCCTCATTCCCTTCGAAACCCTCGAATGGCTTTTCAACTGATACTGTCTCATACGGTTAAGTTAAAAACGCGACTGATCGATTATAGTTACACTAACGAGCAGCATATCTACGATTCTACCACGGCTGTACATTTATCACTATCAGGTAGTTATGTACCCGGACTCACCTCGCTTGTAGTCGATGGTACCCTCCTCGGCGGTGGCCCCGACCTTCGTCGTCGTACCCTCGTCCTCATCCACCGACGTGCCGACCGCGCTGCCGGTCGCCGAAGCCGGCGATATCGAAATGGTGGTGGTCACCTTGATCGGCGGCTTCTTGTTCGGAATGCTGATGGTGGTCTGCGAGGTTGACGACGGCTGGAACAGCACGACCGGCGTAGCCAACGTCGGCTTCTTCGTCGGCTTCTTGGTAATCACCGAGGACGTAACTGGTAACGTGGTAATGGCTGGCTTCGGCCGGTTCGTCGGCTTCGCGCCCGTCGGCTTTTTGGTCGGCCGCTTCGTCACCGTCGACGGCTTCTTCTGCGGCCCGGTGTTCACCGTCACGTTGTTGGTCGACTCGCCGGTGATCAGCACCTTCTCCAAATCCTCGAAGTTGCCCTGCAGCGACTGCACTATCTTCTCGACGAACACGTGCATCTTGTCCTCCAGCGTCTTGTCGACCACAAACTGCGGCGTCACCTCTCCGTCCGTCTCCTCGTCGCCGGAAGTGACGGTGCTGGTAACCGCCGCCGGCTTCTCCTGTTGCGTCGCAGTAAAATTGACGTTCGGGTCGCGCACCGGCGGGAAGTCGAAGATGTTCTCGGTCGCGTTCATGATGATGTTCGTGCCCGGATAGACCGGGTACGTCGGGGGGTTGTCGTACACCGTCTGCGGGGCCATGCCGTACAGTCCGTTCGAGGGCGGCCGCACGCTCACGTAACTCGAGGTCGCCATAGGAAACGAATTGGTGAACGACGGGATGGGAGACGGGCTGAAGGTCGGCTTCGCGATCGTGTCCGAGTTGACGTTGCCACCCCATATCGGCTTCGCGGTGGTCACCATCGTCGTCTGCTGGATAAACGACGGCGCCGCCGGTGGCACAGTCACCGTTGTTGTCGACGGCGGCGGCGCGTTTGTCACCGGCCTGATCTTGGTGTACGACTGCACCGTCGAGGTGATCTGGGTGGTGGTTTTGATCGGCTTGACCGGCAGCGGCGAAGACGTGACCGGGAAGGCGGTGTGCACATGACTAGTGCTCGGCTTGGGCGATGCGTCGCTGAAGATTGGCTTGGTGATGTAGCCGTTGGTCTGCGGCCGCACCGTGTTGAAAGACGTCTGCGAAGGCTTGGCGGTGATGAGCACGCTGCTGCTGAAGCTGGGCTTCTCTTGCGTGGACGAGTACGCCGGCTTGATGTACGGTTTAGTTGAGCTGGAGCCGACTTGCGGGTAATGGTAACTAACGTTATAACTGGCTGTCGTGGAATAGCTATGTACAGGAGGTCGTTTGGGCGGCGTCGACGCCGTCTCCTGGGCCGACGCCAGCACGATGACCGTGGGCGCCGACTCGCTGACGCTGCCCTGCGGCTTCGGTGTAATCTTCACCTCCGGCGTGACGTGAAACGAAGGGCCCGGTATGTGGTGCAACGTGGTGCTGGGCATCGGCGTGCTCGGTTTGGTGTCGTGGTAGACGGTGTGAATGGGCTTCGTCGAGTAGTATGGCGAGCTCGTCTTGTCCGGGTTGTTCTGCACCGACAGCCACGTGTAGAAGGACTGCGTCGGTTGCGTTGACATATCTTCTTCGGGCTCGGTTTTCGTGTCGTTCAGCAACCACAGTATGTGACTGATGGACGTATTTGAACCATACTTGTGCGAGCCGTCGGCTGTGAGCGTGGGTACACGTACCAAATTCTCCTCGTCCTCGTAGACATCGTTTTTGTTGGTGATTATCGCCGCCGGTACCATCGTCGGTAGGTAGGAGGTGGCAGCGTAGCTGAACTTGGAAGTTTGGCTGAAGTAGTCGGTGGTGCGGACGGTGCTGGTGAACGGCGACATCTTAGTCGTGTGCACGTTGAATTTGGAAGACGAGAAGTTGGGACTGAACGGTTCGCGACTGCTGGACGTGGTGTATGGCTTAGGCGAGTGCGCGGTGGACACGCGATCGCCATCTTGTGTTTGCGTGCTCGGCTTATTGGTGAACGACATCGCCAAATCGAACATCTGACTAGGGCTGATGTTATTCGGTATCTTGTGGATGTCTATACGGTCGCCGGAGACGGGTAGCGATGACGACGGTAACCTATCATCGTTTGTTGCGGGTAATGGACTAGTCTGTGGTATTGATGGCGCCTGTTGTTTAGTAAGCAATAAAAAATCATCGGGACTATTTACATTTTGTACAACGGTGCCGTTCTTGTAGAGTAGGAACGTCTCCTCGGGAGAGTGCTCGATATGCGGCTTCATAAGAGTGGTGGAGCGGTCGGACGCGAACGTTGAGTGCAGTTTGGACGGCGTAGTTTCCGGCACGTTGAAGGTCGATAGGGACACGCCTGCTGGCAGTTTACAGCAGGTGCCATAGAGGAAACCATCCATACAGGAACCGACCACCGTTCCCGATCTCTGAGTGCATTCGTAGTTGAACATACAAACACCAGCCTCCTTTTCCGGCGACGACGTGTCTTTGCAGGGCTTCGGCAGGATTTTATAACCACCGAATTTTCGTCCTGAAACACGAGTCAGTTAAAATTATTTGTATTGCTTGGTTTCAACAGGAAAGTATGATTTAGGAGAACAACGATTCAACTTGGCGCCAAACGAAGGGCCCCTGAATCAATGTTCCTAATATTGCATGAGATTGGGATCTAATGAAGGGTCCGTTTCAATCAGAGAGAGTACTTACTGAAAAACCTCTGCGTTTCAGGATCCAGAAGTTTTCATTTTTTTAAATTTGGAGTGCAGGTAAAATATGAAGTAAAAAGAGGACTCAAATTTTAGAAGCTGTTTTTCAACAGCTAAAAGTAAATAACTGATAACATACAACGGAAGATTTTCCGTCATCAGTTAATGGCCATTGGTTAGTTAGGTATGGTTATTCGAGGAATATAGTTAACGGTTATTTATTTATTTTAAAGAAATTATCCCCTTCCCTGCAAAAGGCTGTAAGAATCCAACTTGACCATTACACTGTCACAGTTTACTTTTCCCTATCTTTGGTTAGTAATTGGGGTTTAAACCTCACCTAGGTAGCGCTACCATAGGCAAACGTTTTGCGTGTATTGTTATCAGTTTGGGGTGATCTATTCGCGAAAATTCATCCCAAAGTGATAAGAATACAATAAACATACTGAAAGTGCTGCCAACACATCATGCAGCTCAGGTTTAAGTCTCAATGTTTTGATATCAGAGCACAGTATGTTACATAGCCATGTAAGTTATGGCCTTATGGCAATGGCAAGTTACCATAATTTAAGTGCATTAACTATCGCAATCTGAAGATTTCAGTAACTTACCATGTCAGGTAATTTAGCATAATTTTCATAATGGGTTCGAGGAATAAGTGACGAGGAAAAACCTAATTGTAGATAAGTTTTAGGTCCCTTTCTCGGGTATTTTTCGATGGAAACCAGAAAGATTTAGTAAGATTTCAAAAGCGGGTACATCTGACAAAGGATCGCTCAAGTACTATAAATTACACCACTTTAACTAGATACGTTTCAATTCAGCATTGATAAAAGGTACCGTAAATTACAGTAATTTGCTGATGACTTATCAAAAAATGTACATAGTACAGAGTATATACAACATTTTATCGCGACCGAACATGTTGCACGCATTCAGTCAACGCACTACAGGAATGAGTAAAATATTCCGCAAGAAACGAATTTGCGCGCTCAAGTGAGAACAATAGCAATTATCATGAAGCAATGGTTGCTGTGATGACGTCATTGTAGTAACATTCTCTGCGTTAGTGGTCGTGACACCGTTGAAACTAAGGCTTTATATAGGATTTCTACTTCATGCGGGTAAAGACAGCCGCCATTTTCTTTTCAGTTTGGTTCGTAGAAAGAAAATTGGCAGAGTGGTAAGCACAGCGTGACCAGTTCTCGTTTCACAGAACAGACTAGAACGAAAAAGGCGTCTGTCTTTATCTGTCTGTACTTTGTTCAACGAGAGAATTCGAACTTGAAGGGTCGGTGGCGCGCTAGCGTCGCAACTGTTCTATGTAGGTAAAATGGATCTCTGCAGGCTCTACGTGTTAGTAGTAGTGCGTGTAGCAGCCCTCCATTTTACCTACATGCAAGTTGTAAAAAAAATCCAGCAGATGTCAGCCACTATTCTTCCAAGTCCAAATAAGGAAACAATCATGAGCATGTGGGCCTGGTGAGAGAGGGAAAGGTAATTGTTAACAGGTTCACATTAGATGGGAAAGTGCGTCGTTTTCGTTGCTTGTGGGTGCTTCGCTCTGACTTAATGTGTTTATTTTTATATTTCATCGAATAAATGTGTTTTAATTCATGAATAAATTGTGCTTAATTTGAGTCCTCCACGCTGATTTGTCATAAATCCTAGTTGCAAAAAAGTAGTACATTTCAGTTTTAACATGGATGTACATTGTACATACCTTATCACTGACCATCAACATGTCGCGACAACTAAAACTGAGAATGTTACTACCATGACGTCATCACAGCAATGGTTGCTTCATGATATTTGCTGTCGTTCTAACTTGAATATGCAGATTCGTTCCTTACAGAATATTTTACTCATTCCTGTTGTGCGTCGACTGAATGCGAGGAGCGTGTTTGATAGCCATAAGACATATCCACGTAGGTGCTGATGCATGTGCATGCAGATACTCTTTACTTTTTGACCTTCAACAATACTCTCAGCTTCCTAGTTGAAGTCAAATGAGTAAAGACAAAACTTGACACTTTTATCAACAACTGGATTATTTCTAGAATTCCGGAAGGCTTTGAAACTGTGAACTCAATGCTGTGCGGCTGTGCCACTGGATAACAACAATGTTAGGAGAGTCACCTGCGAATGGTTTTCTGAAAGTTTTAAAATTAAGGCAAAGGTATTTCATTTTGCAACCAGACTCGCCTCATGATAAGTGTAATTTAGGTTATGTAAATGAGTGATGGTGTTATTATAAGCAAGACACATCATATCCATTAAAGAAATAAACATTCGTGCGCATGCCCAACAATAAAATATCAGAACTTGGGGTGAAGTAGATCAGCTGTGGAGAATTAAACCTCTCCAAGATACATTTCCGCACAACTAATCCAATACACCACACCTGAGGCATTCACCCCTGTGACAGGCACCTGCCAAAACAAAATCCTGTATATTACTGCGTATACAGGTTCACTTACACTATACCCATAATGCTTGTGCAGAACTTTTTTTTTTTCTCCATAAAGAAGAATTGTAATTGATTAGTGTTCACAGCATCAAGTCCTTTTTACGATTTCATACGCATGGATGCGTGGGTACGCTAAGGATTATCACCGACAATACCACGAATAATGAAAGTATTTGAAAATGAGTTGTGGATGTACTTACCCTGGTGGTGAAGATACGGCGGTAGACCAGATGAAGAGGCGGAAAAGCGATCATTGTATATTGCACTGAAACAGAGTATTCCCGGCAAGGGCGGTAGAATCACAGCTAACCAATATGATGACAGTAGCTGCAAGGCTACCACCCGATCTGGCATCTTAATCCAAACATCCTGTAACAAGAAAACCATAGAATTAGCTATATGTGGATACAACTTCAACTAATATGTCAGTTATGTGTTTGGGTCTAAAAGGCTATGAGCTAGGCCAGGAATGAGTAACACAATTTTGGGTTAACAAGGCATACCGATGAGGAATCAGCTAAGCCATTACTAACTAGTACGATTCCTATAAATGGAGTGACCTTGTAATAGTTGCCGATATCATTAGACCAAAAGAGAGAAATCGTGAACGGTTGCTTGCAGACAAATTTTCCTCTCATGTACCAACATGATACTATGATCTCCGAGCTTGTAATTCGTGCGATGTTGTATAGAATTACAAAAACGAGAGGGAAAGTTATTTAAAGGTCTCAGATGTCCGTCAACATATTCAACACATCAAACAACGCATAATACTTAATGCGCCAAAACTTACAGAAAGATCCGGCTCTTTCAAAGTGAACTTGGCAGCTCTATTGCTCGCAAATACAATTTCGAATCATCTAATGAAATATTTAAGTACAATGAAGTATGATAGTAAAATTGTTAATGGAAGCTATGTACTTCTTCGACGTGTTTTATTATGCATGGTAAGTATATACACCTAGTCACCAGAGCGCGATATATGTGCCAGTGTAAATAATAATTTCCGCTTTGTTACATCAAGATGAGTCTAGAACACGCCAAAAATTAACGGAGAGGCAACTAAATACATTGAAGAACTGTTACAGTAATTTTATACGCGCCCATTAATGATTCCATACGGTGGTTAGGTTAATATTTCGTGTAAATTAGATTTAAATCTAGGTGTCGGGCGCACATTGGAACTAATCTCATTAACTAACCAATTACCACAAATTACACGGGTATCAAATGTGTGATTCAAGTGATGAATCTACATCTGAGTGACGATAATGACTGCTCGAAGCATTAAACTAACGCACATATAAGTACGAAAACTGGTGAACTAATTTCCTATTTCTCCTTTTGAATTCGACATACATGTTGAATAGATTCGCTCGAATATCATATGGGAAGGCAAAAGACTCATCTGCACTTTCAAATTTTCCGTCACATTCGTCACGGAAATTGAAGAGAGCAAGGATTTTCCAATTGGAGTCTCCAGTCTTTGTACTCTGACAGGGAAATCAAGGGATGGGGTGAGTTTAAAATTAATACTTGGACAATACTATCTCCTCATCATACAGTGTACAAAAACGTGTGTTGAATCAACATCAACATGTGGCTAATTTATCTCGATGTACTTAATAACTGAGCCAGGAGTTCTCATAATTCGGAACTGTTAGATTTTGAAGTAATACAGTGGAATTTCTCCAAATTAGTCACACACATTTTCTACAGTGATGGGATTCAGTCAACGATTGGATCCGGAGATAACTGGCATGATCGCTAGGCTGTGTCTTAGAGTCATATAAACGAGTTTTGAACAGTTATCGGAATCCGTGATGGGGGAAAAAAATCGAATTTTCGAAGTATTCCTGACCGGCCTTTCGAGTCCAGTTAGGCTGTACCAGCTTTGTACGACACTGACGCTCACCTTCTCCGACACTAAAGGTTTTTTAGAATTTTTTATGAGCCATGTAAGTTAAAGTCTTGACCGGGGAGATGGCTTGAGGGTGCTCGCCCGCCTGCTCGCAACCCCCCCTGAGGCCCACATGTAGCGAGTCAAGTCAGAAAACTGTCTTGAGTTTTAAGAATTTCAACATATTGAAAGATGCTTAAATAGTCTGGAAAGGGCTAAACGTCTACAAGATTCTTAAAAACAATCATTACAGAATGTCAACTACACTCTGAAGGACTACTCCACGCTTAGTGAAAAAATTTAATGGTGTTGTGATGAATGTCGTAGAAGCTCAAAATCTGATCTCCCAGCTTTGGAGGAATTTCAAAATATATCTTCATTTCCAGCCATCAGGCATGGATACACGAGAGAAAGGCAATTGGGCGATTGCCCTTACCAGTGAGAAAAACTGAAAATGATAACGCTTCAATAGCTAAGTCATACCGATTTTAAACGAGCCTATTGGAGTCTTAAAAGTCTCAGGGAACCCTAAATAAGTAAGTATAAGTGTGTCTTGAAAGTCATACAGTCTTAAAGAGTGGTAGTGAGTTTTACTCAATATAGAAGTATCTTACAGAGTCTTAAACAAGCCCTCATGATTCTTGAACGAATTTAGAAAAATGTAAAAGAGTCTCAAAAAGTCGTAATCAAGCCATAAAGAGTTGTAGAACAAACCCCAAGTGTCTTCAGAAAAAAGAAGTTCTTAAGTGTTTCACACGAGTCTTGAACAATATTAGCGAACCTCAAAACAGCTTGAAAGAATTTTGAAGTGCATTCGTTTACCTTAAATTGGTGTGGGAGAATTTTTATGTCATCAAGAGTCCTAGTAAACGGAAGAGTCATAGAAAGTCTTGAACGAGTCATGAATACATGAACAGTTAGTGAATCTAACAAAGTAGTCTTTATAAGTAAGTCTGGGAGTAGTGATGGGCGATATGTACTTTCCCCAGGGGCAAAGCACTTTTAATTTTAGACCGACAAAGATGAAAAATTCTTGTTTTTCCAATTTTTATCAGACCACTTAATTCTCATTTATAACCGATTTTCTTCTATTTTTTTTTCTTCTCTCTAAAAAAAATCAGAGTTTTTGATGAGACATATTCCGCACGTACATCTGATAAAAAAAAAAACAGCAAGAACTTTTTCTTGAAGTTATTACCAATTATTATGTTCATTTTTAATGTATGAGCATGATGCCGCGAAGGAGGGGGGGGCGGATACAAAAGCGCTAAGTGTTGCACAGGAAATGTTCAGTAAAATGTACTTAAAAATTAGGTGTTTTTACGACGTTCTGGTGCACTACAGCGACTTTATTTGAGTAAAGTATTTATTTATTCGTATAATTACTATTTAATATGCTCTGTTCATGGAAAGAGGGGGTTACACGAATGGAGCAACTGATCAGAACTAACCAAATAATCAAAAGTCATTGATTCATTAAATATCATAATAAAACAAAGAGAGAATCAGTTAATTATAATAAGCAATCAATCAGATAATCGATTTATCAGAACTAAATTAATTTGTTTGAAACAAATGGTCAGTCGAAAAATCTATTAATTAATCAAATCAATTAATTTGAAATAATCGATTCTTCCAAGCAACAAATTGAAACAACTGATTAATTAAAAACAATTAACAAGAACAATTAATTAATTGTAAACAAATAATTGTCAATAGAGTATCGATTTATTTTGAAAAGTCAGTTTTTCTAACGCTTTTTAGCCGCAACGGCATTATTATTTTGTTTTACAACTGACATGGAAAAATCATGTTCAGCAGCATTTTTTTTCCTGAATCGCCACCACAGTTTGGAGGAGTTTTAAATAAAAATTACATAGTCTGAGTTACTTTTCAGAAACTTGAAATCATACATGTGCGTTGAAAAGCTTGAAGAGTTTCAAATCGTCTTCATCATGTTTTGAGAAACCATAGTCAGGTCTGACAGAGTCACTGAGTCATAAACGAGCTTTGAACCGTCTCAACACACTCCTAAAGAAACCCGGGAATTTCCTGGAAAAGTTTAGTATTAGCATTGGAGATAAGAATTTTAGTTAGTCATACGGAACATTGAAATGTCTCAGAAGATGACACAAAGATGGCGAGAACCTAGCGGTTGGAAAAATGTAAACAAGGGCGTACCGAAAGTGGAATGGAGAGCCTATTCCTGGATTCAAAATTGTTTTCGTAGACTTCCCACAGGAGAATGTTTGCCCCCTCCCCTTCAGTAATTTCCTTTCGTCCGTGAATATGATAGCACTCTGAGGAACGTACTCCCATTCTGAAAATGAATAAAAAGAGAGCAGAGTACAAACCGTTCAAAATTCCAGTTTTTTTAATTCAATGATCCAAAGACTCAGGGGAGAAGAAGGGGAAGAATCCCAGTCATTTCAAATATTTTATATTGTCATTTCTAGGTTTACTTCCTAAATCCACCACTACTCACAACATCAATAAAGTATACGCAATATGTTGAATCATTTCAAATTGCTTGCATTCCTCACTTATCTCCTTACTCAATTACCATCTTGGGAATACAGAAATGATTTAAAGTTTCAAAGGAGACTACAGGAAACTGCTAACTTTTTGAACATCATGAATTGCTGCTTTTAGGATCACCTCCTGAATCCACTATCGACTTCCAATATATATTACGTAGGTACGTATTTTTGCTTGTGTACTTGCTCATTTATCTGTCTGCCTCAGTTCTCTCGTCTGTACAACAATTTAAATAGTGAAAACTTGGTTTTCACTCCGCCTCGATGAAAAGACACGGGGTGCTTGTCCACCAGAAAACCGAAAAAGGGTAAAGCAGATTCTTACATCCACATCTAGACAGTTAGCCAGCCAGTCCGTGAGATGAACAGAGACGTCAGTCAGTAAAGTCGCCAGCCAGATAAGGCGATAAAAAAATAAGGGGAAAATTATTAAAACTTTAAAAAGAGGTATTTGCACGTTAAAAAATTTTTGTTTAAAAAGGAGGTCTGAGCTACATTAAATGTAATCATGCTCAACAACTCGTACACTTTTTTAAATTATGTACGAGCATCAAAATAAAATTATTGCACTTTATCAAAATTTTTGGAATATGGTTGATTGATTAGAATGGAACGTGCTCGTTCATTTCGTACTGTTTTTATTGATTATTGTAAAGGCGATTAACTTAAACATTCATTTTGCATGAACCTGTTGACTTAATATATTTTTGATTGATTTTGTCTTGGATGTATTTACTGGCTAGGCTCGAAACGAAAACATTGAGAAATATTTGCAAATTAATTTTTTTGCCAGCTCAAAAATGACGACGTGGGCGCTATCTTCAAAATTGATTTTGGAGGTAAAAAAAAAGTAGAAAAAAATTTCAAAAAATTTGGTGGCGTATTTATACTGGGAACCTTCACTTACATGTCAAATTTCGTACCATTCGAGCAAAAAATGCGGCGACAAAGACTTTGCGCTAATTGACTCTAAAAAAAAGCTTTCGCAAAAGCGAAAGCAAAGCCGACTTTTCCAAGCTACGTATTATTGAACAAATATACTGAGGAATAACTAAAATCATGTACTCGGTAATTAAATTAAATACAAATAGAACAAAAAAAAACAGGGATGGCAAACGAAACGAAACGAAACGAAATAACGAAGTAACGATTGATTTGTGTCTAAAATATTGAAACGAAATAACAAAACGAAATGAAAAATAGAGCGAAGGAAAAACATAACGAAAAAACTAAACTGGAACATAGAGAATTTCTTACGTTTTTACTTTTTATCATATAATAAATGAAAATTAATAATTATGAATCTTATTACTGTTTTTCGCAAACTGTGACTGAAAAGTACAAAAAATAAAAGATACCATGAATGAAAATTTAAATTACATCAGTTTCTGAAACACATAGGAATCATTATTCCTTTGAACTAATATCTGTACTGTAGGTACCCAATGGCATGAAAAAAAACGAAATATTCAGTTTCGTTATAAACAAAACGAATGAACACTAGTCTGAAATAAACGAAACGGAAAACCACACGAAAAATCGCTCATGAAAAAAAAATGAAAATAACGAAACGAAATAATATAACAAAACGAAAACAAATTGTTTCGTTTGTCATCCCTGCAAAATAAAAAAAATTATAAAATCGTATTAGAAATAAATAAAAAAAAAAAAAAAAAAAAAAACACCACAGCTAAACAGGTTCAAAAAAAGTCTAAGAATCAAATTAAATATAAGAGGGAAAAATTGTGAAATCAAATGAATAATGAAAGTGCTGGAGAAGTTAAAAAAAGAGAGAATGGATAACAATAAAGCAAAACTTATATCTCCTAAAATGAAATCTTATATAAAAATAATATAATATCAAAAGAAGTAAGCGAAAAAAAAGAAAGAGAAAAAAACAGCTCCTTTTCTTTGTAAAGTCGGTAAAAAAATATCTCACATCGTACAAAGAAAACAAAACAAATAGATAGCAAAACTTGACGGAATTTACTGTGGTAACACTGACGATTGAGCGACTTATAAGTGACCCTGTAGTATACCTACAGTATCGGTCTATTGTTTAATTTACAGCTCTGGTCCTGGGGAATATAGGTGGGAAATTTAGTCAGGAAACAAAGTCAAAACTCCATGTGTTTTTCTCATATGAACGAAAGGGAGCTTGTGGCACAGATTCCCTGAATCCGATCGGCCTGAAACTTTGTGGGTTTTTTTATTTAGGAGACGAATCAGAGGACATTCAGAAAAAAATTTCACGAAGAGTAAATGACGACCACCTTAGGTGTATTAGAGGAAGTTGTGTGTTTCTCTCAAAAATATTCGCATTTGCAGGGACGAAACTATAAGGAGGAGGGGGGAGGGGTGAAACACCTTCAATAATTTGGCAGTTCGCAAATGTTGAAACTGTTCATTTGAATTTTTCATTTATAAGAATGTTTGTTTGTTGTTTTTTTCAGATAAAAAAAATATTTTGATTAAAAAATCGACAAATTTTCAAATTTTTAAAATATTTCGTCGGCAAATGTTTTAAAAGAAATATTTGTCGGCAAATTTTCCTTCTCCAACCCCCCCCCCCCTCCCGCCGCCGCAAACTGAAAGTCAAGTTTCGTCTCTGTTCATTACTGACGCATTTTAGTCAACATTTCTATGCACGTGTTTCACAGGTCACAGGACATGATTATTTAGCGTGACAAGCTCCTTTTTCAACGTGCTCTAAATTTACACCCAAAAAGATCGACAAAGGGACAGACAGTCAAGAAAGTAACAACGCAGTCGAGGAAATGAGACAAAAAGAAAAGCAGACTTTACTCAGAAGGAAACCAGAATCAGACTTTATTACTCCATAGTTCAGACTACTTTGACTTGACAGTGTGGTTAACGCCATGCAGAAAGTTCGCATTTTCCCCTTACCGCTGGAGGAAGGGGTGCTAATTTTGACCTCCGCTGGTAATTTGGATCCCCTTTAGTCTCGCGCTGCATTGAGCGTACTCTGGCGGCAATTAGTTGGAAGTGTCCCACATGCATCCAAATAACCCTGCACGAGATCTTACGTTCGTGCGTTGCTATTATCAGTCCATTATAGTTGATTTTTGTTTTCGATCAGCACAAAAAGATTTTTAGAGTTGTATTTATGAACTTTTTTGACTAAGATATGGGGTAGTTTCAGAGGCGGCGATCTGAAATTTTCCCAAGTAATGCTCAAGCTCAATGATTCAGAAATTAAGAATGATAGATAACATGCAAATAGGGGGAATGAAGGGAAGGGGGTTCCCAAAAGTGACACTGGTATGAGTTCCTCCCCTACATTCTGCCTTTTAAAATATCGTAACAAAGATATAACACAGGTAAACCACGAACGCGGTAGGGATTTCGGAAAATGAATAGAAAGAGAAACCTGTTTAACAACGTACTTACTCATAAATTTGATACGTTTTATTTTCTAAATTTTTAGAATTGATAAATGACACTGTTGACGGGGATACATATTTTTTTCTTAAACTTGGATGTGCTCTGTTAATTTCATTAAAATTGGTACAAAATTTGTGTTCTTCCTGTGATTTTCCCAAGCAATAAGCAATACTCCGCATTGCTTGGGAAATTTCAAGCAATGCTCGAGCAGTAGAGCATGCCCGGTTTCGCCGCCCATGGGTAGTTTCTATAAAAAGGGTTAACTTTGTCAGTCAGATTATTTTCGAGTTGAGCACATGTTTATTTAATAGACTCGATTCCTGACAACATAAGACCTTTTCCAGCTTCCTACGCGCTATATTCATCTCTCTACATCCATTAAAAAAGAGGTACCTACCTCACAGTTTTAGAAAAACAAGATTTTGAGAAACGCGTTCAAAGTTTTTGAATACACTTTCTTAATTTTCTTGTCAAAGATCAAACTGTTTCATAGACACGTTCAAAAACACGCTAGGTAAACATAGTACTCGATAAAACTAAAAAAAAAAAGGGGTGAGTACGAAAAGTTGCCGATGAGCACATTGAAGGGGCGATGCCGTTTTAACGATTACAAAAAAAACAACATAATTTTCAATACGCTATACAAAACATGATAATTGACGGAAGAAATAACCTGACTATGGAGGCTGGTAGTACTGGCTTGGATGTAAAAAATCTTAGTACGATGTATTGCCTATTTTTGAAATTGAAGGCGTTAAAACGATAAAAGTTGGAAAAATTTCATTTTTCGTTAAAAGTGGTCAAAAAGACCGTTTTTCAGCCCAACCATAGGTAAATAATTAATAGTTTGAGAGCTACTGTGACTATGGGAACTTGTTGTACATATCTAGGAAATGAAAAAATTACTCAATACAGGATAACTTTATAAAAATTCAGAATTCGGCGAAGATGGTCGTATAATTTTTTCAACTCCTTGATACGTAGAACAAGATCGATGGTCGAGGATGTAGAACTATACTTGCTGATATTTCTGGAGGCTGCGATCTTCTTCACGTGAAAAAGCATCAAATTTCGTACAAGAATCCATATAATAATCTTAAAATCGACTTTTTTTTCGCTAAAAATTTTACTTTTTAGTTTTTCCCTTCTTCCTTGTCTTTTTCTTACCGACAAAGTTGTCCTTTTTATAGAAACTGCCTCATATTAGCCAAGTTAGCACATGAAATATTACACACTGATAAGAGAAGCACGCAGCTTCACAGTTCGCATGTAAGTTTCATAAAATTTCGAGGAATTGTAATATTTTTTAAGGACGTTAGCTTAGCACCGAAATGCGGGTAATATGGACCCCCTTTTACGAGAACTAGAATGATGCGGCATTTTCATCTAAAATCGCCTTCTACTCGTAATTGAAAAAATACTGTAATATTTTCATGTAAAATCGTCTGTTAATTGAATTTCATGTGATTGTAGACATGTCTAGAATGATATAGTGTGGAATAAAGAGTAGACCCATGTTGACTGTACCAACTGTAAGCGAGATTCGTATACTATTATGACTTCTGTAGTGACGCATAATCAATTATTGACTTTCAATATCATGTTTAATCTCATTTGAAATTTTTTCCCGATTTTCGGAATTCATTTTTGGGGGTTCAAATTATCAGCACTTTTAGCACAGGTACCTTTTGAGTTGGTTTAAAAAAACTGGAATTATGGGGACACTAATACTTTTTGGAACATTTGAATGAATGGGACATGTATAGAACCTTTGCCCCCAAGATAAAATTAACAAGTGCCAAATTAGCACCCCTTCCTCAAGTCCTCCGATCTTCAATGCAGAATGCATCCAGTTTGATCTACGAACTCGTCATTCCACAAGCTCATCGGTCATCACAGATCACTAAACTTCGAATACGTAGAGGGCAAAGAGGATGAACACTGAACCGGATAAACCTCATGTCGCTCCGAAATCGCGGTTTGCGAAAATGATCTGCGAACCCACACGATATACTGGGACGGTTGCATTACTTACCCTCGGCATGTACGAATCGAAAGTACCTCAATCGCTTCTACAGATCGCCACCGCACAAAACGCCGAATGACACGCTAATTAACCACACACAGTACACACCGTCTGGCGAAAACGAAACAAAAAAACAGACAAGACCGCGAGATTTACAAAAAGAAACACACTAAAGAGTACAGTAGCCCATGTCATTACCATCTAACAAAAAAATAATAATAATAAGACCGTAATTACAATTTAGATGAACGTGACAAAAGTGAAATGAACTTGATGACGCATCGAGGTGTACAATGTCCCCGTGTAGAAATGCCTCATGTCAATACGCGGCATGTAAATATAAGAACATGTTAACTCTAATTTAACGTATTATCGCTATCCGTGGGTCCACTGAAATGGTCTACATAGTATTTAAAGTAAAATAGCGAAAAGGCGAACGTAGACATGACAGAACACGTATGTCACCGAATAGCTTTCACCTACACAGTTTGGGCTGAACGGTGTTATACATGCAGATTTAAATTGAATGCGTCCCGATGGAAAGTGTATGAACTGTGTATGACGGCTGACTATAAATTTCGCTTGATAGTCTTTGTATTTAAAAATCGACATAGTTGTGCCAAGGTCGGATGACGACTCGGCGACAATACGCGATCGATCACTCGATCAGTTGTATTGAGATCCAATAATACAACAACGAATTCGGCAACGGAGAAAGTCGAAAGGGAGAACTTCCTTCAATTTTGGCGAGGCTTCTAACTGGCAAGGATAATGACAACGAGCAGGGATGAGGGATAATGCTGTCAAAAGGCTGACTCATAAGCTCAGACTACTACTAATGGTCAAGTGATGACACTACTTTTGCTTATGGGTCACAAAAATAGACTAAAAACGAGACAGAAAGCACTGTTAGCCAGTGGCGGATCTATGGGGAGTAGTTTTGGGGGTTCGGACCGAAGAAAAAAAACATTGCGAAATTCACTTGAGTTTTTCTCCTGTTTTTGAGTATCTGCAGCACTACAGTCTACAATGTTCATTCTGAAACGATTTAATCACATTATGAAACTTGTCTTCAGAAACTATTTAAAATGACATCCATTTCGGTTTTTTGGGGGGCGGAGGTGGAAAGTTTTATTTTCAAAACACCCTCCTTGGAAAATTTCTAGATCCGCAACTGCTATTAGCAGATGTAAGACTAATAGAGATAAGCAGAGACACGCACTGATAACAGAGTTCGATGTGGGCATTAGTGCACATACACTAGTCTGGTACAGATCATCACGCAACATAGGAAAGTCCCATAAAGCGCACGTTGATGTGTATCACTGTGGAAAATGTCGTAATGGTATAAATCAACACGAAACATTACGCTAGTTGAGGAATAATCTCATCGAAAATGTTTGAAAAAAAAAAATCCTATAATTTCCAAAGAATCTTAACTGGAAAAAATTTCAAATGTTTCCCAAAGAATTTCATGAAAATTCATCGAGAAAATCTTTCGCTAGTTTTTGAAGAATAATAGGAATTGGGAAAAAACTACGACGGTTTATAAGGATTTTATCAATAAACTTCAGGTAAAATATTCTCCGAAGAATTTCATCGAAAATTTTCGGGAGAAATTTTGGGGAAAATTCTCCGATGACTGATAACGAATGTTATCAGAAATTTTTGGAAACAAATACCGATAATTTCCGAAGAATCTCTTCAAAAATCTTGTTTTACAAAAAATGTCTTTAAAAATCTTCGGTAGAATTTTCGGATGATTTTTTAAGGATTTCGTTGGAAGGAAAACTCGGACGATTTTGCAGAATTTTATCATGAAGAATTTCGTACTTCGTAGTAGGTGAAAAACTTGAGGTTTTTGAAGAATTGTATCAACAATCTTCAGGTAAAATGTTCTCCGAAGATTTTAATCGAAAATCGATTAAAATGTTCGGAATTTTTTTTTTTTTTTAAACGAGACACGTAACGGTATCTACATCATATTTGTTAAATTACATCTAACTTATAAAATTAGTTATAAAAATTAGTCTAGATAAGGTGTGAGAGATTGTTGCGATTTATGAGGGTAATCAGATGTTGTACATTATCAATTTGTAGGTCTTTGATGACCAGGAATTTGAACCAAAATTTTTGGAGAAAAAAATTTAGATACTTTCCGAAGAATCTCTCTTAGAACATCTTTAGGTAAAATGTCCAATGTTTTCCAAAGAATTTCTTTAAAAATCTTCTGGTCTCTTCGGGAAAATATCTAAGAATTTTTAAGGAATTTCGTAGGAACTTTTAGAAAAGATTTTCGATAATTTCCGAAGAATCTCATAGGAAATCTTTGAAAAAATTTCATCAAAATCCTTCAAGAAAATTTTCCGATGATTTTCGAAAAAAATCATGGAAATATCCGGGGAAGAACTCCGATAGTTTTTGAAGAATTTTTATTAAACAATCTTCAGGGGAAATGTTCGATGATCTCCGAAGAATTTCATCGAAAATCTTCGGAAAATTCTAGTTATTTTTAAAGATTTCTGATGAAAATCTTCGGAAATTAACGGAATTTTTTACCAAAACTTTCCGATGAAATTTCTTAAAATCATCGGATATTTTTCTCGAAGATTCTCGATGAGATTCTTCGGAAATTATCGAACATTTTTCCTGAAGATTGTCTTATAAAAATTCTTCAAAAACCATCGGAGTTTTCCCCCGAATATTTCCATGAAATTCTTCAAAAACAATCGGGAAATTTTCTCAAGGATTTTGATGAATTTTTTTCGGAAAACATTGGACATTTTTCTAAAGATTTCCTATGAGATTCTTCGGAAATTATCGGGAATTTTTTCTAAAAGTTTCCAACGAAATTCCTTAAAAATTATTAGAAATTTTCCCGAAGATATTTGATGAAATTCTTTGGAGATCGACAATTTTTCTGATTATGTTTCATAAAATTCTTCATCAGAGTTCCTCCGAATATATCCTACGAAATTCTTCAAAAATTATCGTTAAATTCTCCTAAAGATTTTTAACGAAATTCTTTGTAGAACATTGGACATTTTTCCTAAAGATGTTCGAAGAGATTCTTCGGAAATTATCGGAATTTTTTCTCCAGAAATTTTAGATGAAATTCCTGGTCATCAATGAAGATATTTCTCGATTTTCGGCTAAATTCCTCGGAAAACATTTTACCTGAAGATTGTTGATACAATTCTTCAAAAACCTCAAGTTTTTCACCTACTACGAAGTACAAAATTCTTCATGATAAAACTCTGCAAAACCGTCTGAGTTTTCCCCGAATATTTCCTACGAAATCCTTCAAAAATCATCCGAAAATTCTACCGAAGATTTATAAAGACATTTTTTGTAAAACAAGATTTTTGAAGAGATTCTTCGGAAATTATCGGTATTTGTTTCCAAAAATTTCCGATAACATTCGTTATCAGTCATCGGAGAATTTTCCCCAAAATTTCTCCCGAAAATTTTCGATGAAATTCTTCGGAGAATATTTTACCTGAAGTTTGTTGATAAAATCCTTTAAAAACCGTCGGAGTTTTTCCCCCAATTCCTATTATTCTTCAAAAACTAGCGAAAGATTTTCTCGATGAATTTTCATGAAATTCTTTGGGAAACATTGGAAATTTTTTCCTAAAGATTTCCGTAGAGATTCTTCGAAAATTTTCGGCATTTTCTTTTTTTTTTGTTTTTCAAACATTTTCGATAAAATTATTTCACAACTAGCGTAATGTTGCACGTGTTGATTTGTACCAGTACGATGTTTTCCACAGTGGTACACATCAACGTGCGCTTTATGGGACTTTCCTATGTTGCGTGATGATCTGTACCATCATGTATATGAAGAGGGGGGTTATAGACATTACATGATCCTGGAATTATATTTGAAAATAATCCGATTTGGAATGAAATTTTTACGCTAAAATGTCGCGATACTGCAAAAAAAAACAAAATTCAAAAAACCGAAAGCAATATTTCCCGGTTTTAGTTCTTCATTTGAGTTATTGCCTCTTCTTCTTCAGGCACCGTATTCGATGCCGGATGTTGGCGGTTGCCCCCCCCCACCGATTTTTAGAGAAATCAAACTAGATGGCTATCCTTAATTTTTTAAAGGAAACTGTGTAGGTGCTTTCAACCCCCTCTTTCCCTAAACCTGCTTAACAAAACAGAATATAGGAAAACGAAAAAAACCATAAATAAGAAAACATTCAAATCTGTTTCTCCCGTGAAACATGAGAACCATGGAGAAGATGGCAAGGTTGGAAAAGATTCGAATCCAGTTCGCGGATCCGAAAAAATTGATTCGAATTTGCTTGGCGAAATTGGATTTGTACCACTGATTCGAATCTAATGAACCTCACGGATTCGTGAAATTTATTCTAATCATTCTAGTGGATTCGTCAGATTCGTACTTTTTTCTGTTTCGTAGTGAATCTCACACTGAAACGCGGACGAAACTATAAGGGGGGTTTGGGGGTTGAAACAATCCCCCAATAATTTGGCAGTTGGCAAAATTTTGAAACTGTTAATTTGAATTTTTCATTTTTTATGAATGTTTGTTTGTTGGTTTCTTTTTTTCAATTAAAAAATATTTCGAATAAGAAATTAGCAAATTTTCCAATTTTTTAAAATTTTGTTGGCGAATTTTTGGTTAAAAAAAAATATTTGTCGGCAAATGTCTCTTCTCCACCTTCCCAAACTGAAAGTCAAATTTCGTTTCTGATAATGGAGTACCCTGGACGACTGTCAAGAGACTAGTTTCAAGCTGAGTATCAATGTTATCTGAATGGTTGAAACAAAGCTGAAATATGGAAGATCTTCCGAAAATCTGAAAGTAGGAAGCAAACGTTTAATATCGAATTTCAACGACTATTCGGTTTTTAACAGATTCTCTGTTTGACCTAGAGCCTGAAATTTGAGGAACTTGAAAGCCAAATACTTATTTTTCAATGTCACAAGCTGAACCCGATATCAAATGTTCTATTGTTTAATTTACAGGCTTTGGTCCTGGTGAACCATAGGAGGGACATTTAGTCTGGAACAAAAGTCAAAACTCCAGGTGTTTTTCCCATAAGAACGAAAGGGAGCTTATGGCACGGATTCCCCTAATCCAATCAACCTAAAACTTTGTAGGTTTTTTTTTTTAAATTTATTTTATTTTATTTATTTATTTATTGAAACTAGTTGAGGAGAAGAATCAGAGGAAATCCAGAAAAAAATATCACCAAGAGTAAATAACGACCACCTTAATGTGTAAAGGAAGGCGTGTATTCCTCTCCAAGTATTCCTAAGTCCTAACATATCCTTCCAACTTACCCTCCCAGATTAAGGTATGTTCATGTGCGCAAATGTGAGTGGCTGGGGGATAAGGTTCCAATCTGCATTGGCAGGGATCAGGGTGAAACACCTCCCCTTCGCCAATAATTTGGCAGTCGGCAAATTTTGAAACTGTTCATTTGAATTTTTCATTTTCTAAGAACGTTTGTTTGTTTCTTCGTTTGTTTACTATCATTATTATTTTTTTTTCAATTAAAAATATTTCGATTTAAAAATCGGCAAATTTAAAATTTTTTTCAAAAATTTTGTCGGTGATTTTATAGTTTCAAAAAAAAAAATAAATATTTGTAGGCCAAATTTTCTTCTCCCCCCCCCCCCCCAACTGAAAGTCCAGTTTCGTTACTGCACTCTGAATGCCCATAATTTTAGCATTATAGTGAGGAGAACACGAAAAAGAGAAAAACCAAAAACGCGTTGAAAAAAATATTATTATTTTTCCATTTTTGATTGAATTTTGAATTAATTACAGTGGCGCATCCGGAAGACATGGACGATGACCCTGGAAAAGTTGATTTAGATGCCGGAATCGGTCGATTCGTGGATTCGAATCCGATACAAATCACAGCAAACCAGAGGCGTCGCTGGGAATTTTTTTTTTTTTTTTGGGGGGGGGGAATTTTATTAGTAGTGTTGACCTACATTCATCGGCGTTGGTGTGGATGGTTTTGGGGGAGGGGTGTAGTATGTTGTATCAAAGTGTCTAACAGTAATTCAAGTCATTTACCTTTAGTCATGGTCATTTAAAAATTTAAGAATCAGCAAATTATACCTGAAAAGAGAAAACAAAGAATTTAGAATAGAAAAATTCTATTATAATGACCACAGGGCTGCAATTTTTATGCGAATGCATATTTCTATCTATGGCGTAATAGGTACAAGTTTCAAAAGATCTTCACCAATCACAGAATTCTGAGTTAAATGAGCAGCACTTCATCCTGCATATTTCGCATATTTTGGCATTTACCACATATTTTGCACCAACTCTGCTTTTTATAATTTAGTTAATTTATAGAACTAGATCAATACTGTGATTAAGCTGTAATATGGATATTATTGTGAATGCTATACAAACAGTTCAATAAACTATACAACCAGAAAAAAAACTCTACTTCTTTTTCAATTTTTCCCAAAAAAAGTTATTTTTTTAGTTGACTCAAAAAAAAAAGTTGAGAAGACTTCATGGTTAATGAATCAGCAGAAAAGCTCGTTTCGACCAGACCAATTCTAAGATTCCATTTCTACGCAGTTCCTTGACCTTCGCTAACATTTCTTTGTTTTGGCTCTTCAGCTGTTCCCCTGAAAATACAAGTTTTCAGGTCTTTTATCTTGCCCCCTCCTTCTTCATCGCAATTCGCAATGACTCAGACTCGTGCCAGGAACTCCGATCCATCGAGAACCGTCTTCGATTTCGCTTTCTCGCCTCGAACTCGCTAATCACTCAATCGATTAATTAGTCGTAGACGAAACGTGAAATGTATCGCATGTGCCAAGTCGCAGTGACTCATTTATTTCGAGTCGAACACGTCGAGGGGGACACTCGAGCACTCAAGTACTCGAGATGTTCCTGTCAACTACACCGCTCCTTCCTCTTCAACAGCAGTCTGATTTTCGTTTTCGGCACCGCTGTACCGTGAAAACGCGACCGTCAAAATGTTGCCGCCGACGTCGAGCCTCTCGAGTCTCTCGTTTCGCAGGCGGAGACTTGAACGCTCGGTTGAGACAATTCGATCGTGTAAATCGTACATCTTCGCGAGCTGACACACATCCTGCCAGCGATGGACGCATATTTCAGTACCTCGAGTCCTATTCGCCATTCCACGAGTTCCCATAATTCAAATTCATTCGACGTTTTTTTCACTTTCTTTTCTACGCTGACGAACGGGAAGGAAGTGTTGCTCGGGCACCGGAGATCTCCTTTTCGTCGGCATCCGGACTATACGTCCGAGTAATAAGCCGAGCTGCGCTGGCCGTTTCGTCTGTCAAGGTTTCGCGTCGCCTCGGCCGCAACGTGGTCGTCGTCTTTTCTTCGTCTTGCTTTTCTAGGTCATTCGTGTCTCGAAAGTCGCCTCTCCTCATTCTTATTTTTCATGCACAGACATTTCGACGACGATTTTTCGAGCATTTGTCAAGCTGACCATGCTGGTTGAAAATGAAACCGCATCCGGTCGCGAAATTTCGCGGAAGTGGCGGTCCAGAGAGCTATTGGCCCGCGGGTCGAAGCATGGAGTCAGTCGGTCAGCATTATCATCAGGTGGATGGGTCAGTTGGCAATTGACTGGGGATGGAGAGAATCGAACGAGACATTAACCAGGCCTTGAGGGCGCGTAAGTCCATCGCCTTACTGGATTTGTGATTTGACCACGTTATAATTAATCGAGTTTGAGATTATTTTTTGCCTGGTCACTGTGGGACCGTCGGTAAGTCGAGGTCACCACTTGTGGGACCGTGGATACGGTCGACCACTTTGGAGGCTGGTCCCCTTGAGCGGCTCCGGTCCCTCGCTCAGAACCGCCGGCTGGTTGGGAAGCGTACTCAGCGAGCTGTCGCCGCAGCCACCGGTTCGCAGCGCGCCGGCGATTTCTCGGCCGAAACGGGGCGCAGCGAGTTACATTTGCTGCGCCCTGTGCAACTACAGTCTGCAGCCGTGTTGTCGTGTAGTTGCTGCGTGACTGCAGTCGTTGCAATAGAAATTTCTACGCTCCCCCGACACGAAGCCAGTCCGTATGATCCATGGTGACAATTCAGTTCAGTGGTTGACATTTCCATGGAAATTCATTTTTCTTTCAGTCATGTGTTTATTGATCTTGATCTTTGCTGCGTCCTGCGCGACTGCAGTCTGCAGCCGGGTGTTAATAGAAATTTCCATGCAACTTTTTTTTACTAGGGTGGTTTTCCACATCATTGCACCTGCTCTTTTCTAATTGTACTCTCAACCCGAGCCCTAGATTCCACCCTTTCGAGCATTATTTCAGAGACGTCAGGGAGGCTGTTAGAGCTGTCTTAGCCCTCTTTTTTTCTTGCCGAAAAACCGGACTAGGTCGAAATGTAGCGAGTTGCTACGTGGGCTCGAACCAGGAACCTCCAGATTCCGAGACCAACGCGCTATCCCCTCGGCCAATCAGACCCCTTTTTATTAGGGTACGAAAGCACATAAAATGTTACACTACGTGTCTCTGTTAGTCTAGGCCCTATAGACATTACAAAAAAATATTTTGAGGTAACGAACGGGACTTAGTTGGCAAATGTAGTACTACGTGCTAGAAACGACCTCCTAAAAATCCCACCCCCAAATGCTGTGCAAAATTGTTGGAATGTTGGCACTACTGCTCAGGAGTACGCTCTGCCACTATACTCGCGCGTGCGGTAGCCGCATTGCCGCGTTAGTGTTCAATAATTTCTGACGAAGGCGACAGATAGGTCAATGACTTCCGAGCTCAGAGCTCGCGGACTTCTCGATCTAGTGGACAATACGGCTTTTCCTTTCAGGAACTTCTCTGAAGTCGAAAATCAAATACGCAGAGGGTACACACGCGACATTATCTTACAACGTCTCGACGAAACGTACAAAAATGTACTTCAAAGCCTATATCGACTTGTGGGATATACGTTTGTACGCGTGAACTGCGGCGGATACTGCTACGTCCCACATGTTCTTAGGGAGACCAGAATCGAACATTAGAGACCTAACTTCACCCTGCAGTGTGCGGTTGTACCTTTCTGCGACCCCGGCATGCTGAAGCGTATCCGGCGCGGCGAGTTGTCGCTCCGTTCCGTCTCGCTCCAGTACTGTCGAAATATAGCCTCCAGTGAAATCTGTACCTTTATCAAAACGTAAGTCGCCTTGGTTTGACTTCCTTGCGGTGGATCTGCATAGTTTTCTTCGTTGATCAATTCTTCGAACCAGTTTTTACGAAAAGACTAATAAAGATACCTCGGAAATAAAAATTTTCTGTGGCACGTTAAAGCTCCTCAATTTTAGTTTTTAGCTTATATCTCAGAAAATTGGAGCCCTAGGAAAAAAAGTTTCAGACAAAAAAGATTCCTTATAAATTTTGCTACAAAATGCATACATCATATGTTAGCTTAGGTCTAATTCTGAACCTACAATCACCGTTCAAAATTGGATAACTTTAAAAAATCTTGAAAAATTGATGGCGAATACGTCAGCAAAGGCGAGTTATAAGGAAAATTGTTTCACACAATAAAGATGCCTACTAAAATGTCCTATAAATGGACTACCTTTAGTCTGGCCCAGGTCTAATTGTTCGCTCACAAAATTCGTCGAAACACAACATGAAGGCGCCTACTCGAACGTCTCCCAAAATACAGTTAACATCAACTTTAGATGAAAATTTCAGGCAGAGATTGTTCTTTACTCAGCATCAAAAAGATCTCTTGCAGTTTTTTGTAACTGACCCCAAAAACCTCTAAATCAGGGGATATAAGTGCCCTTCAATTTTTATGGCAGGAAACAGTGGCGGATACACGGGTGATCTTGACACCCCCCCCCCCGCCCACCGAAATGTCTAAATATATCTCTAATGACCTAGAGCTATTGTATTTCATCTATACCATTTGTCATTCCGACCCCCCTGAAATTATTTTCCGTACCCGCCACTGGCAGGAAATGGAGTTTTTTAAACTTATTCTCGACCTTACAGATTTCAAAGGGAAATACAGGGTGAATATCACCATTGGACCTGCTTTTATACACCCCCGACTACCCATCTCTAGAATTCTTTCCTCTCCCTCCATCTACCCGAGGCTTGTAATGCCAGCCTCCCTCCCCCACTACAAAAAAAACTTCCTTGACTTTTCCAGATTTTTCAAGTCCATTTTTCAACTTTTTCATAACACAAATTATTATTTAAAAAATATTCAACTGAGTCTAACAGAGAAAATTGTACAATACTTTCACATCATAAAATTTCCTTCAAAACAAAATTCCCTGACTTTTCTTGACTTCTCCAGGCGTGCTTCACATTCCCTGACGTTTCAGGTTTTCCAGAAACTGGTCACCCTGCTTGAGATACCACAATTTAAAATTTGCTTTTCTTCCGAATTTAAATTTATTAGTCTTTAAAATTTTCATGTAGGAGAGACCGAGGAACAGTGTAACAGTGATTATTAAAGGGACCCATTTATCGGCCCACAATGGTAATGTTGAATTCACGAAAGAAATATGCTGTTTGCACGAAATATATAAATGACAAGCGCAGTAACAAGTACGAAACAGAAAAAGAAAGAGTTTGAAGAAAAAATTAAACTTCAGAACGCAGTATAATTCACTTACACGATAAAATAAAATACGCCCGGAATTTTAATACCTTTTACACACAATGAAAAAAAGAGACACGATATTACTGCGCCCGAAATAAAAAGTTCAAATTCTCGGCCTCCATCATACTTGCCACAAATTTACAATTGCGCACAAATTAATGTCAAAATCAAATTTTGGAGCAATAAAAATCTATGAATCGATTCTCCCCCTCCTCAGGAGCCACAAATTCAGATTAAGAGCCAAACCGATATTTAAAACGAACTCGTTGAGTTCGGAAACCCTCGATGATCTCGATGGGGTCATTCGCATAAATAATAGGTCTAAAAATTCCTAATGTACTGTAATAAAGGGTAATTTTTACACGCCCACTCTTTTTTGTTCTCTCAACCGAAGCTCTGAAATCCGCCCTTTCGAGCATTACCTCAGAGCTCCCCTCAATGGCGTTTCTAGAGAACTTAAGAAAAAATTCTTAATGATCGTTTTTATAGAAAATTGGATCCCTCTTAAACTCATACATCTCCTATCTCCACGAGTATGTACGTTATCCGCGATGACGTATAATTTTTGTGTTTAAACAACATAATATACCGTATGCAAGTCATTTCGTGATATCGATTTTAAAACTCGTAATTTAAACTTTTTTTTTCGTGGCTTCACATTTCGTTCAATCACACTTTTTATTTCGTGCTATTTAATACTTCCCATTGTTAAATTGCTTCATAACACTCGAAAATGTTGCCGTTTTGGTTACTAGATAGGTAGTACTAATTTTAGAAAGGAATCTGTCGAAAAAAATGCAATGCTTCGACTTTCACCAACACCGAAAAAAAAAATTTTTATTGGTTTTTTGGACTTTCTCCACTGTAAATTTAAATATTTTTGAATCAAAATTTTTCTCACTAAAATTTCTTTTTTTGACGATCTAAATATATGAAAATTACAGGAAAAGTAGGCATTTTTTAATCGAGCAGTACAATTTGGATTTTACTTGATAATTTTTCGACAATATGTCGTACTTGATAAAATTATGTGATGGGGAACAGTGTAACAGGGAACAGTATAGCAGTATTTCTTTCTTCCATACGTCTGTGTACTGCCGTTCATGAAATGTTTACATTTTGATATGCCGGGCATCTGCTAATTTTGATAAAACTGAAGTTTGTACGTTGTACCAAGAGATTTTTGGGTCTATTATTCAGAAAATTCTAGATTTTTCCAAGCTAAACGATTATTCTATGAACTTATTCACAGTGGTACACTGACTGTACCCAGGTACTAGGGTACAGTGTAACAAAAAAGTACATGGCTACAATAATTTCTAGATTCTTCAGGTTTTAACATTTTCAGGCGGTGATAACACCAAAATGTAGCCACAGGTGTATCTTTTAGGTGAGGGTTAAAGTCTGAATTTAAAATTATTTTGTAGTCCACAAATCAAAATGGACGAAAAGTATTACACTGTTCCCCGGTCTCCCCTATGGGTATCGTTTCCTAGTTTTGAAGGGTCGCTGAGTTAAATTTATTATTTACCCCTGATTTGCAAGTTATAGCATTCAGGACGGAGGAAGGGGATTGAAATTTCATATCAATATGTATATCATTTCGCAGGTATAAAGGATCACTGAAATACGAAAGAATGTGCCCTAATTTGCAAAGTTTAGAATTATGGAAAAAGGAAGGGACAAAAAAGTGAAGATGATAGCGCAGTGAAACTCGTTTAACTCTGTCACATATGCACGTACATTGTAACATTGTAACAACGACTGGTGTCAAGGTCTGTAATAAAAAACTTCCTACGCTAATATTTATACTGTTGATCAACAGGTGATATATCTCAAGTGGATCAGTTATGGACTAAGGTAGTCCATTCTATGGCAAATTTTACGAGGCATCTTTTTGGTTTGAAACAATTTTTCCTATAACTTGCCGTTTCCGAGATAAGTCGCCATAATTTGTCAATTTTTCGAAATTTTTAAAAAGTTGTCCAACTTTGGACGGTGATTGTAGGCTAAGGATTAGACCCAGGCTAACATGTGACACATGCGTTTCATAGCAAATTTCATGAGGAATCTCTTTTGTCTGAAACTTTTTTCTATAGAGCTCCAACTTTCTGAGATATAAGCCAAAAACTGAAATTAGGGGTACTTTACAGTGCCACAGAAAATTTTGCACAGCATTGGGGAGGGAGGATTTTTAGGAAATAGTTTCTGGCACCTAGTACTACATTTTCCAACAAAGTCCCGCTTGTTACCTCAAAATGTTCTTTTGTCGTTTTTTTGTCTATAGGGCCTAGACTATGTAGGAGACACTTATTTTTATAGCTGTCGAGAGAGAATCCGGGGGGGGGGAATAGAGTACAGAATAAAACCCGGTAAAATAGAATAAACCAGAGTAAACTAAATACAGGGATTTCTTCTTGCAAAAAAATTTGCAATTTTCCCTTGTTGCCTTTTTTTTCTTTCCAATCATTATGTTTTTCTTCTGTTTCCCCTTATTGTCTTTTCCTCCTTTCCTATCATTATATTTCTCTGCTTAATCAATTCTTGGGTCTCTTTTGTTATTTTATCATCCGTATCAACTTTTTTCTTTTAATTACCAAATTTCATGATGGCATTTTTTATTGCTCTCTTGATTTTATCATGATATTCTTGTACTCCATACTTCGCATGCTCATTAAGTCATTAGTTTTCGAGATCATGGAACTGAAAATTGTGAGAAGTGTCCCGATCATCTCGATGCTCTTCTCCGCATTCGAGAAAACCAGAAAACTAGAAAAAGACACTAGAATCTATCCGTCACATCCTGTCGACTCAAATTTTCATACCACATCACTTCTGACAAAAATTTAACCGACGAAGGAACACTCTTCATGCTGTCGATTCGCTAACGCGTCGAAAAATTATTACGTGATTATTTTTTCGAAACGATGGTTGAGTAAATTATCGTAATATACGGTTCAACGTTACTTCTATTTTATTTTGCATAATATTAACGACCTCTTTAACTGCGGCGCAGGTTTCAGTACTGGTGAAAAGTAATTTAATAAAATCGAGGAAAAAACCTAGCGTGTATAGCGTTAGTCGTATCGGTCTAAATAACGGTTCCCGCATAATTCAGACTTGTGTTTCATGCACTGCACGAAGTTACTTTATACGTGAAGTCATATCATCTCATCATCGGATGTACGAATCATATTATACGTTAATTGATCGTAATTAGGTTTCGGATTCATCAATTCCGTGGTAAGATTTGAGCACGAGTTGGTCGACTTCCGCAAGTCCATAATTGTAATCAGAAGAATTCGCTGATTCGACCTTGACCCGAAAACAAAACCGGTTGAAGCGAATTGTTTTAGGAACGATGACCTAGGACTGTCGCCTGTCATATTAGAGAGGGAGCAAACCAAATTTTTGAAGGATCCTCATTCAGCAAGCCAAAACGGAATGAATTCCGGGGAAAAGGGGAAATCTATTTTGTCTGCTCGTATTTTGCAGTAGTCCCTTTTCGCTTTAATTACTGCCTGAGGTTTGCCACATTTTGCTAGTGACCTGACCAGTCACCTGCTCCAAAGAGACACAAATAATAATGATAATAGGCTTTATTCTGAAAAAGTTGCCTTATTTTATTTCTTATGAACAAGGGTATAGTACCAAATGTTGATCTAGGTATGAACGTTAATCCCAGTGGTGGCAACTTCAGTACTGCCCTGAGGCTCGGGCAACACACGAAAAAATTTCGAAAAATACCTCAAAAACCCAACTTTATTTGAATATTTGAATTTAAATTTGGGTTGGTTGAATACTTTTTTTTTTTGTGGTGAATCATGTAGAGTGAATTTTCATCCATCGTTTTGCATAGTTTTGGCTGTGACACGTGATTTGTGTTATCGCTGAAGTTCCTGTGTTGAAAAATGTGCCAAAATTCAACAATAAGTTTCGAATTTAGGAAAAAGTAATTTAGAAATATCGAAATGTAAGCACTTTCATTCATTTTTCGACATATGTGTGTGTGTATATGAACTGACACGGGTTCAAATGAAGTACCTCTGGAAGATCTTGAAGTTTTTATTTCAAACCGGCTATTTGTGGATCACATAAATCCGAGGAAAAAAATAGTAAAAATAAGTGTTCCAATTCGATGTTTTTCAAAAATTTACAATTTTCATGAACTAATTTACCAGTGTTATTGATATAATTGATATTTCCGGTGTCAAAGTTCAAGATTTCGGGGTTTCAAAACGGATCAATATGTGACACCGATAAACATTTATGGGAAAATTTCCATACTGGAGATACGATAGAGGGGCGTATGGCGATGCACGCATGCCAAATTGGCCCCGGGATGCGTCAAATGTTGATCTAAGTATCGAATGGTGACCAGATCAATATTTGATATTTTCTTAAAATGCGTCTGAAGCGGAAACTACTGTACATTTTACTATCCGGATCGAAATGTTTCAGTGTGTAAGTAAATGTAATGAGCTTGAGACTGAAATCCGTCAAGGGATCAATATTTGACACCGGGTGTCAAATGTTGTTTTCTTGGACCTCTTTTGAAATCCCTGTGGATCAACACTCGCTCAACTTTGAAGAAGTTCACCTGAGAAAAGTGAAATTAGAGGGCTGAAATTTATTATTAATCGCAATTTCGGGGGTCAATTCTGACATGGGGAAGGGCAGAAGGGCCACCCAGCATTTCTGGTATCAAGTGCTCATCTGTTGAAAAGTATCAATTTGACCATAATTTGGCATGGTTGCCAATTATTGGTCACCTCTCCAAACGTAATTTCGCTTATTATACGAGTAGCATAAAAGACCAAGTAAGACGAACCATGAATCTGAAAACCGAAACGCGGTAAGATGAATAGGTGAGGTTTTATTGTTGTTTGAAATTCGACATCGATTTGCCAATGCTCGGTTGATCGAAAATTGGCATGAAAATTTAATTCAGCTAGAAATTTTCCTATAGCTTCTTGATTTTGAAACAGTTGCCAATTCTTGGTCAAATTTCAATTCGGGTTTTTGCTTAATTTCTCAATCAGAAATAAATTTAAGACACAAAATATACCACTGAAGCAGATAAAACCCCAGAAAGTTAAATTTTCGCAAAGTTATGGCATTTTCAAAAAAAAAAAATTTCAATTTCTCCGGGTCAGTATAAGATGGCAACTATTTTCAAAAATGTATCTAAAACCGTATCTTTGAACCTTATAAAATGATAAAAACACAATTGGAACTAGAGGCAAAACTTGACTTTCAGCTGGGGGGGGGGGGATGCTGATTTTTTAGTCAAAATATTTTTTAATACAAAAAAAAAGAGTAAAATAAACAACATTCTTATAAAATGAAAAATTCAAATGAACAGTTTCAAAATTTGCCGATTATCAAATTATTGGGGGTGTTTCACTCCCTTCCCCCTCTATAGTTTCCTATAGTTTCGTCCCTGCATATGCAGGTTGACTTGCGCACATGAGCATACCCTAGTCTGGGAGGGTAAGCTGGGAAGATGTTAGTAATACTTGAGAGGAACACACAACTTCCTTTACACATTGAGGTGATAGTTCTTATAGGAAAATACATGGAGTTTTGACTTTAGTTCCAGACTAAATTTCCCTACTATTCGGGCCATACAGCGCTAGTATCGACTACTCCTATCAGCGACCAAAAGGTGAAGTTTTTGACACATGTAGCAAAATTTTGGAATCTAGGTATAAAAATAGTCTTAACTGAAAGAAAATTCGTTGTTCGAAAAATTCGTTTCTCTTTAAATACTTCAAAAACGTCCTAATTTTCGATATTTTTGCAACTTTAATGAGTATGTACATTAATAGGGGAAATGTATAAATTTACCTGCTTTTGCTACTTATCTCTTCGAATCGATAGCGACGCGCTCTGATGGATGTACGGCCCGACTATTCACCAGGACCAAAGACCGTAAATTAAACAATAGAACATTTGCTATCGGATTCAGCTTGTGACATTGGAAGATAAGCCTTTTGCTTTCAACTTTTAGATTTTAATAAAATGTTCAACTTTCTCAAATTTCAGGCTCCAGGTCAAACAGAGAATCTAGTAACAACAGATTTCGGACTGCTCAAAGCGGTGGCGCGCTGCAGTCGTTTACGAATTATTGAGTGAGTGAGTGAATCACTGGCTCATTGAGTGAGTGACGAAGTGAATGAATAACTGAATTAGAGAATGAATGAATGACTGACGAGTGAGTGAGTGAATCACTAAATCACTGAGTGAGTGACTGAGTAACTGAGTGAATAACTCAATAAGTAAGCGAGTGACCGAGTGAGTGAGTGAATCACTGAGTCTCTGAGTAAGTGATTGAGTAACTGTGTGAATAACGGAATAAGTAAGCGAATGACTGAGTGAATCACTGACTTATTGAGTGAGTAATGAAGCGAGGAAGTGAGTGGATCACTGAATCACTGAGTAAGTGATTAAGCAACTGAGTGAATCACTAAATAGGTAAGAGAATGACTGACTGACTGAGTGAATCACTGACTTATTGAGTGAGTGGCGGAGTGAGGAAGTGAATGAATGACTACATTATAGAATGAGTAAATAACTAAGTAACCGAGTAAATCACTGAATCACGAAGTAAGTGGGTGGGTAACTTAGCGAATCACTAAATGAGTAAGCGAGTGACTGAGTGAATCACTGAGTCACTGAGTAAGTAAGTGAGTGAATAACTCAATAAATAAGCGAGTGACTGAGTGAATCACTGAGTCACTGAGTAAGTGATTGAGTAACAGTGTGAATAACTGAATAAGTAAGCGAGTGACTGAGTGAATCACTTAATAAGTAAGCGAATGACTAAGTGAGTGAGTAAATCACTGACTCATTGGGTGAGTGACGGAGTGAGGAAGTGAATGAATAACTGATTTAGAGAATGTATGCATGACTGAGTAAGTGAGTGAATCACTAAATAAGTAAGCACGTGGCTGAGTGAATGATTGAATCACTGACTTAGAAGACGCTATATCGTGTGTCTCATGCACACTTGACCTAAGTGACAAAAACGATTTTTTTTTTTTCAGGAGAGCGATTTGAAAATTATAAATAACGTTGTGTTATGTACGTGGCTCAAATGGTTTACCCATCCAACGAGCTAAAAAAAAAAAACAGGAAATAATTCATAATTTGCGAGTGTAGCCCGATAGAGGGCATCGAGATCTATAAGAATATGTATTAAACTCATTTTCGTTAAAATATGTCACTTAGGTCAAGTGTGCATGAGACATTCGATATAATATGTATTTTTTCTAGTTTCTCCTAACGCAGTGGTTCCCAACAGGTGGTCCGCGGACCCCCGGGGGTCCGGGGAGGGTGTCTTAAGGGTCCGCGAGCTGATCCGAAAATGTTTTGTTCGTCAGGAATTTGACAGTCTTAGCAAATTTGAAGTATATTTAAATGCATTATATACATAAAGGGTCCTTGAAATTATAGGGATTTTTTCAGGGGTCCTTGAAAATTTTTTGTTGGGAACCCCTGACCTAACGGATTTACAAGAGGAGAAAATAGACGCGTCATAGGTTGATTGAGTTGCATCATATCCTTGTACTGAGTACTGGAGACGTGATGTGAACAAAGGGCATGAAATTGTGAACAGGGGGACACCGTTTTACATAAAAACACCGCATTAGCTAAGAAAGGCGAAGAGAAATGTGAAAGCGGTGGAGTTCAACTTTCTCAAATTTCAGGCTCAGGTCAAACAGAAAATCTAGTAACAACTGATTTCGGGCTGCTCAAAGCGGGGGCGCGCTGTAGTCGTTTACCTTGTAACCCTGATCGAGGGGAATATTTCATTTACGGGCTTACGAAGAAATCTCAAAATATTATGAAAACGAAAGCGCTTATCGAAAAAATGATTAGAACAAAATTTATAGCACATAAAATTTTCCTTCCACTGAGACCATTTTCATTTCCATCGGATAAATTTTTCTAAAATATGTAGGGTTTCAAATTTCAATAATTCTTTTTTTTTCACGTGCCTAAAATTATAGAGGGCGACTCTTTCGCGCTGGCAGTCCGAATAGTCATTGAAATTTGAAATTCAACGTTTGCTACCGACTTTCAGATTTTCGAAATGTCTTCCACATTTCAGCTTTGTTTTAACTTTTCAAATAACGTTCGATACTCAGCTTGAAACCTTCTGCTTTTGACTGACTAGTCTCTAATAGGAGTCCAGGGTACTCCATTTTCAGAAACGAAATTTAACTTTCAGTTCGGAAAGGTGGAGAAGAAAAATTTGCCGACAAATATTTTTTGAAAACTAAAAATTCGCCGACAAAATGTTTAAAAAATTAAAAATTTGCCAATTTTTTAATTGAAAAAGAAAATAAATAAACAAACATGCAGGCAAAATGAAAATTCAAATGAACAGTTTCAGAATTTGCCGACCGTCAAATTATGGGGGGAGGGGCGGGTAAAATGAACAGTCTTAAAATTCACCGACTGCCAAAATATGGGGGGGTTCAACCCCCCACACCCCTATAGTTTCGCTCCTGATTTATAGGAAAGAATACTGCAGAGATTTCCCCTTGCTTTCATCAGGGTTTATCTATCGGAGTCTTCCTTCTTCTGTGTGCCTTTAGTTCGTTTTCAAGGCCCCTCACCGCGCCTGGGTAGCGCATAGAGGGGGCCAATTTTTAAACCCTCCTAAAGCATGACATTTCGACTCCGCTGACCCCTTTTACTCCTTATGTACCTACAGTGGTGTTTCTATCCCTTCATGTCACCACATTTTACGGAACCTCGTGGTATGCTGAACCACAATCTATCTTCCACATTTTCGGAGCTCTACCTATTAATTTAACATTAGATATCCGATAATCGGTCGCTGTTTAATATTATGAGGGTACTTTCGCCGTCCGCTGCTAACGAGCGAGACAAAAGCAATTATCGAACGGTCGCTTTCGAAGTCTGATCGCGACCATTTCCTCGTCGCTTCGGATCAAAATCAGATAACTCGCGTCAAATTTACCTTTTTTTTTTTTTTTTCGACGCTCAGCCACTCGGAGCCAGTCAGTTATCCTACATTTTTGGTTCAATGTATGGTAGCATCGTATAACTCGGCCCTCTTAGCTCATTTTAGTCGCCGGTATATCGCGATGGCTAGCTGAACGAAATTCACGTCACTTCCTGGACGCGTTTCACGAAACCTCGGCCGACGTCTTGTTTTCGGTTCTCGATATTTACAAGAAGTGCCCTTGACCTAGGCCTATAATAAGATTTCAACCGTAACCATGGCCACTGACCCACTTATAGCGCGGGCGGTGAGAAAATACAAAGCATAATGCACACAGCTAAGCATCGCACAGGAACACGGATGAACAGATACCGAGTCCTCTTATACATATACACTCTTGTCTTTATTTTCTAATTCTTAATCACAGCAATTATTTTCGCCGTAAACCGCTGCGAAAATGTACAGAAAACACTATCGCGCCTTTCCCTTTCAGGCATAAACGAGCTTCCCGCAGATTTTTTAACACGTTAGAGAGGCTAGACGACGACAAAAACGAAGTACACGCGTGTGTAGATGAAAATTACCGAAAAATAAGCCGCCTACGATTATGACTCGACCTTAATAACGAGCACGCGGAATCAGATGATCAGATAAAAATTTCGAAAATGCTCGAGTTCTTCTCGACTGGCGCATTTTTAATTCGAACGAAAGTAGAACGAGATTTGGAGCGAGCAAATTTCGATAAAATTCTGGTCGCTGTTTGAAGTATCGAGGTTGGAGGACCTCGCAAGCTCGCGGACCCGATCTACGGCCTCGTATTCTCTTCCGCATTTCTAGCCAGAAATATTCGATTTCGGCACTTTAATCGGTACGATCGGATTCCGTACGACTTGCTCAGCAAATGGAAACGGAAATTTCGCTTTTGATTTGTATACAAACGGTTCAGCGGTTGCAGTCGAATGTCTCGAATGGGTTGACACCGCATCGGTAAAAGAGCGACCGCCATCGACGCAAAAGCGACCAACGCCTGTCGGTTGATTGATAGGATACCCGACAAGATATGGCGGCGAGGAAAGCCGAATTAGAGTTCATGAAAAGAGACAAGAGGTTGAGCTTTCTAAGAGGATATAACCAACCGCAGATATAAGCTACATTCGTCAGCTCTGAAGACCGTATTTTGTTCGTTAACAGCTGATAAGAATGTAAAGCTACGAATGCGGTGTACGTTTTCCAGAAGTATACAAGTAACTAGCAGCTTTACAGATTAAAGACTTACGAAGGTGCCAAAAACTAGGCAAAAAGTTGCCAAAAAGGTGCTGGTTACATTAACCTGCCAGAAGGTTCTGAAAAATGGTCTGTCAAATCTGCTGAAATAATGCCAAATTTGTATCAAATTTTGAAAGCCTGCAAAGAGATTTAGATATAGACTGGCGTGCTGGAGTGTATTGAAAACAGACCGCCGATGTTTGGAATGCAATTATGCACTTACACTACTTTCACTCGAAAAAAGCAATACACCAAATATGAGCACGCTATAATGCGAAAAAAAAACAAACTAACTAGATCAGATAAGTTCAAGAATTTGGGCATTCTTTTGGACAGGGAGTTACCTTTCACTCGTATTGAGAGTGTTATGTCCAGCCCCGTAGGAGAAAAAAAGGGCCTGGGGGAATTTCCACGGGCCCCTCTCCTTCCAGTTCGTTTTGTTCTTTTGTCAGAAGGAAAAAATTACAAGCTACCTACTGGATAAGAGGTTTCTTTCAATGTGTAAGGAGTGATTGCTGATTTGATGTACAGTATAACCGTAGGCACCAAAAATATGTATAACGGGGAAAATAACATAAAAGGAATAGAGCCTCAACTAGAGGCGTCGCTGGAAATTTTTTTCGGGGAGGGGGGAGAGGGGATAATTTTTTAGTAGTGTTCACCTTCATTCATCGGCGTTGGTGGATATTTTTGGGAGGAGGGGTGTAGTATGTTGTATCAAAGTGTCTAACAGTCATTTATTTTTAGTCATGATCATTTAAAAATTTAAGAACCAGCAAATTATACCTTGAAAAAGACAACACATGATTTATAGAATTGGAAAATTCTATTATAATGACCAGGGCTACAATTTTTATTCGAATGCAAATTTTTATCTATGGCGTATAGGTATAAGTCCTAAAAGATCTCCACGAATCACAGAATTCTGAGTCAAGTGAGCAGCACTTTATCCTGCATATTTCGGCATTTACCGTATATTTTGCACCAATTATGCTTATTTTTCAATTTTTTCCCCAAAACGTTATTTTTTTAGTTCTGAGAATAATATCCGACTCCAAAAAAACTTGAGAAGACCTAATGGTAAATGAATCAGTAGAAAACTTTTAGAAAAATATGTTCTCTTGCACGTAAGATAACCTTTCTCTTGCCTGCATCACATTCATCAATCATCAAGAAATTACGAATAGGTGCATTATCTCCTGGGTGCATCTCCTATTAAAAGAAGATTGGACTCTTAAGGAGATACTTTGCTGGATCATTTTAAAACATGATAAAAATTGTCTCAGTGTATCCAACTTAATTTTTCCTTTGAACTGATATATCCATATTGTATTTGCATATTTATGCATATTTTATAATTTTGGCGCATATTTTCGGCATATTATTTAGACTGAATTCAGTGCACAAAATATGCGCATATTTCGCTATTTTTCGTGCATTAAAATTGCAGCCCTGATAATGACGATAAATCGAAATATCAGCTTACAGGAGTCATGGCATGTATGACATGCTCATGTGAGTCGTGTGAGACGTGATCAACATGCGCGTATTAAGGTAGGTGAGCTCAATAAGGCCCTAAATTAAGGTCTTGGCTCTCCAGACTTTCATGTAAGTGATTTTATGTTTTTCCTTTTTTGTGTTATAGTCGTCGACTGGAATATTTAAAAATTGGCTAGCTTGAAATTTTTCTATATGCTCCACGTTCCTCAGATCTTTTAATAAAATACCCCTTTAACTTGATAAGGCCAGCGCACCAAAGAAGGCTCGGCCTATAACCTAATAAGACACAACCTAATACCTAATAAGTCTGACCTAAAATTCGGTAAATAAAAAGTTAAGCGTGGTTCAAATAGAAATTTATGAGTAAATTATAACTATAACTGAAATGATAATCAATTAATCTTACCAGGTTAGGCCTTATTAGGTTCCTATTTTTCGTGAGTATCGCATTCACGGTTACAAACTGCTTAAATTTCACTTTTCTGGCGTCGATCGCTAACCAACTACCACTACAAAAACTATCCAATGTTTGATTTCTGGATAAATTCCATTTGACTAACATAATACTCGTAAATCCTCCAAGTTACACAAAAAAAACATATCGGAGCACTTTTTACGTTATTGGAAAATCATCGACCGGCATATCTCGCACTAGTGGACTAATATCTTCATAAAAGCAATTGGACAGTGTTGCCATATCATGAAGGAACAACATTGCTGTACGTTTTAATGCAGTCTAATGCATAGCAGTCAAGATCGATACATTGGGCCATAATATATTGAAGATCCGGGCCTTATTGGGCTCATCTACCTTATGCAATAAAACTAGTTTTTTCCCCATGAAAATGTAGTATTATAGACGAAGAAGTATATTTAGCTTTAATTTATTATTTTAGCACATTCAGCACACATGGGGGGAGGGATCATTTATTTTCAGATTCGGCAATTTTGTTGGACACACTCTACGTATGAATATTGCGAGTTAAGGGTATGGTATGGTGCGGTATCACGTGGCACTAATTCGTTTACAAATTTTTTTATACTCCTTGATCAGAAAGGCAATGTTTACGTTGGTGTTTTAAGGACGACAAGAAGCGCCTTTCATTTATGCATTGGGTGCTGATGAAACCGGCATGTAAAGTAAACGTCCCTCAATGTAAAGCGTTTTTACATGAAAAAATTGCTGGCCAGTAATTTTGTATCGGGGAATCGAACCAGCGTCCATTGAAACATTTGACTAAAATGTAGCGATCGTCTCTAACCACTTCGGCCAGGGAGCAAATCCAAAAATAGCGACTTAAGAACGCATTTAAATATTCACGACGTAGTACAGCTGTTACCGTTCGTTGTTAACCGTCGTTACGTTTTTGATAGCCACTACCTGTGTATGCTGTTTGTGCATGTGAACAAACTGAAGACAAGACTGTGATACTGTACTTTGTAGTAATTAACTGAGCAAATTAAATTTTTGAATTAATTACGCACACAAAAATCACCTGTCTATAATTTAAATAAATAAGTAAAAAATGTAGACCATGTCAGCGAAAAACATTGCCGCTTCTGATCAAGTAGTATAAAAAAAATCGTTCACAATAAGAGCCAAAAGTGAGGTTACATGACTCGGGAATTGCTCAAAGACTCACTTTTGACTCTTGGTATAGTACGATAAACCTTCATACTCTCGCTATCTTCTGGTATATTAAGATCACTCATTTGAAGTATTCGAGTATGAAAAACATTACTTTCAAAAATACTCCTTTTTTTGCCAATCTGCCCCAACCATGGGGTAAGAATTAGTTAACAAATGAATTAAACACGTATATATTATAAATTATGGCACACATAAATGTTCCATCTGTGCACTGTTCATGTGCCCAGCGAAGGCAGACAACACACTGGAGCCATACTTCTTCAGAACGGCTAAAAGACCTGTTCGGAGGTCTACTTCGCTCTATCCGATGATCCTTTATAATTTCCCACCATATTTGAAATAGAAAACCTAATTCACAAATTAAAATCAAAATTCAAGCAAAAGAAAAACGTATGACAATTTGGCCCATTTTCAGTTGTCAACTTAGCCCGAAGGTTTATTCTAGAAATTAATTTAATTTTACGGCGAACCACTGCGTCAATTGTTCCGTTTATGAGTTAAAATACTACTTAGTTAATGCTTACCACATCCCTAAACAATTCGAACCATCAAAAAATAAAAATAAAATACCGTTGATTTTCGTCAGTAAGAAACTCCGTCACTAGCAAAGTACAGCAAGGAAGTTGAAAATCACTTTTTTTGACGTTCACGTTAAACAACTCGCTCTTTCGTAAAAGTGAAAACCATAGTATTTGCGTACAAGGTATGCACATGTTTCGGCCAAACACAGTATTGCTAAGTCACCAGCGAAAAAAGTTATGGCTACCTTGTCAACTTACCTCACATGCCAACTAGCCCCGGTCTCCCGTAACATAAAATTAAAATAGTATTCAAAGTAAAACTTCGTTATTAAAATATTGTTGAAATAAAAAATTTTCGATCAAACCATTTAAAATGAATAAAACTCTTGAAAAAATTCAATACTAACATTAACATACTCGTAGTTAGTCTCAGCAGGTTTTCAGACAAAATTGCTGAAGTAAGAAAGAAAGAAAGCCACCAATAAGGCCTACGTTAAGAAGTTGCAGTGTAAATGACTATTTTGAACCAGGTTTATGAAGTTCTGGGAACAAACATCAAAAAAACTGTAAAATACCATTTTCAAGTAAAATTCATTTTAGCGTAGGTAATTTTGGTTTGAAGGATTTCTTGATAAAACAATAATTTAGACTTACAACCAAAATCTTTTTTTTTTCCCTGTACGGAAGAACAAAAGAACTTTCCTTGTCCACTTAATCGAGTTTCGCAACCGTTTATTCTCCCAGCAACGAAACGACCTTCCCGGGTGATGAAATCACGTTGCACGGACAAGTTCAAATCAAAGTCACCGTGACGTAAGAATATTGATTTTCTTACATCTAAGTAGCTTGCACAACACAGTAGGGGTGGTTATTATTTGACAGACACCCACTCATATTTGGTAAAAACTGGTTCACAGTTATATTCTTTTTTCCTGGGGGGGGGGGATGCTCCATCGAGATTCTTTGGGACTTTTCAGGCGTTCATCAGCATGCTCTACTGATCAACTGTGTCAATTTTAAGCATAGAAACGGGTTCAGATTTCGTTTACCCCGGATACTGCAGTCGAAGGGTAAACGCTGAGCACAGTTTTCCAGGATTGACCAGTCACTCCCCACCATTTGTGAATTGGGAACGAGATCGAATAAAACGGGAAAGGTAATGCGGCATTTAGTCAGCGTGAATTGAAATCGTGAAATCGACTGTTAGCAAAAATGTCGAGTGAAAGATCATCAACGCAGCACGAGGATGCATTCCACTGACATGCCAAAAGTTAATAGATTTTCATTTTCCCACATGTTATAGATACGGTATACAACCTGAAGCTGACCAACATCGCGCCAGTATTTCAATAAACTAACGTGTACATCGTGAAATGTATGACAAATTCCGAAGAAGGTTCCGGTGAAGTCTCATCGGACGCATGTATGCGCCTGCCCGCGATAATTTTATTCGTGAACCGCTTATAACGTCCGGAGGAAAGTTTCAAAATATTTCATCAATTTTCTGCGTCTGTCGATGAACTTGAAGAAGCATTCCAGCTTCTTGTAGAAAGCAAGAAAAAGTTTGAATAACGGATATCTGCTTCTCGTCAGCATTTGCAATTTGATGAATGCCAATGTGTTCATCAAAAGTGTGCCTGTATCAATGGGAGGGGGAGGGGTGCACATGGACTCAAGACTTGGAGACGTCACTGAAGTCGACTTCGAAAAGAGTTTGCGCATCCGACTCCAAAATACTATCAAAAGGGAAGGAGAAGGTGAGATGAAAAATATCAATAATCTTCTCTAAATTGTAGGTATTTCGTTCGTGGATTGTTGAGGTCAAACTCGAATTCGTGAGTAATTTTGGGACCCAATCCATCACATACCACTGAAAAGGTTCAAATTTAAAAGATAATCAATGTACAATTCTTGACATCGAATTCAGTATAATCTTAGAAACACGATTATCAACACACCTTAGCTTCCTTTGGAGAAACACCAGGGGCTAGTTATACAATAGGAGTTGACCTCGAGTTAACGATAACTCACGATAGTGCAACTGGTACCAGGGGGTTGAATTGAGAAACTAACCTCAGAACCGAATTTAGCGATATGAAAAATCTACGAGCCGACTCTCATTTTGAGTTATATTTCTCAGCCCCCTTACATCCTATTTTGGAGCTTTCCCCGGGACCACATCAATCCAAATTGGAACTCGAATTCGTGAGTAATTTTGGGACCCAATCCATCACATACCACTGAAAAGGTTCAAATTTAAAAGATAATCAATGTACAATTCTTGACATCGAATTCAGTATAATCTTAGAAACACGATTATCAACACACCTTAGCTTCCTTTGGAGAAACACCAGGGGCTAGTTATACAATAGGAGTTGACCTCGAGTTAACGATAACTCACGATAGTGCAACTGGTACCAGGGGGTTGAATTGAGAAACTAACCTCAGAACCGAATTTAGCGATATGAAAAATCTACGAGCCGACTCTCATTTTGAGTTATATTTCTCAGCCCCCTTACATCCTATTTTGGAGCTTTCCCCGGGACCACATCAATCCAAATTGTGAAGTCAAATAATTTTATATTTAAAATATATTCAAATCGCATTTAAAAAAACTCGTACGTGAATATTTTTAGCGCTATTACAGGATGAGTAAAAAAAGTTTGTTGAAATCGTCAAAATTCAAGTTATATTTTCCATGAAACGAGCAGGTCGCTTGTGACACGGGGCATGGGTTCCCCTCATCTGATCAACCTGATATTTTAATGGCGGACTTCTCAATTCTCTTCGCATCCATCGGCGGACGAAAATCAATCAAGCATTCGAGAAAAGTTGCAGAATAAGGGATACCTAACTTCTTGTGAACATGAATATACTCGTGAACCCGCTTCCCGACCCTCTCACCTTTTCCCACTGTACATGCTACAGGTTGCGAACTGGAGTTAGAATATTGTCAAAAACAAGTTCAGCTACCTTCAAACCCAAAAGGATGGTATCCGTGACCTACTCACGAACATGAATATTAATGAACAATTCCCTTCCCCTTTTACGTTGTAGATGCTAAATCTTCCAAATCATAATTCAAAACTTACAAAACGATATCCATAATGCATAGGCGGGGTAAATCCATCCCTATCTTCCCGGGCATATATTTAGCGAGGGGATGTGACTCCCCACGAATTTTCGAAACTGCCATGAGTTGACACATTCGGCCATTTAGTAAACATTTTGAAGTATCCGTCGGCCAAACACGCAAATCGTTGCTTTTTTGAAAAATTTTGGTATCGAGTCACAAGTTTTTTATAAGTCTTTGGCTATTTCTCGACATTTTCGACATCAGTCGATAAAATCATAATACATATAAAAATTGCTTCCTTTTTTTTTTAAATTAAAATTCTTTGTACCGGGTTAGCATTTTTTGGCAAGTTTCCGACCGTTTAGCTGCCATTTGACATTTTGGACATCATTTAACAAAATAGGAAAATCGTGCATTTTTTGCCTACATGAAAAATTACTGTGCTGAGTAGCAATTTTGAACCTATTTTCAAGCTCCTCCCAACGTTAAATAGGGCTCGCAATACCACTGCTTTCAGATGCCATAATTTTCAAGATAGGGTCAAAATATTGCCAGAAACGAGTTCAGCGATCCTTAATACCTGAGACATGATACTTCTGCGACACCCATTCATCAACATGAATACTTGTGAACCGCACTCCCACTCTCTGTCACTACAGATGCGATAAGTAATGAGTTGATTTTGGAATAAATGAGTTCAGCAGCTTTCAAAATCTAAGTTAAACTGATATCCGCATTATTATACCTCCTTATGAACATCAAAGTCACTGTGTGACCAAGTAGTAACGTGTCCGCTTTGCAATCCTTGCTTCTCGAGCTTGGGTTCCACCAATGCCGAAAAACTAGTTCGAATACCCCCACCAACATCCAAGCGAACACAGCAACTACAGTATGAATCGAGGTGGAATCAGAGCGAGTCCTGTAACCCCCGCCAGCTCACACGAACAAGACATTAAAATTGCAGAGCGTGTTACCACCAGATCAGAAAGATTGGTACTGTGAGTGTGCACACTGTGGACAACTTACTCAACATCGTGAAACACGTGGCTAGTACGCGAACTGCGGCTGCATACTTTTCGGCACAGAGAAGGAAAACTCTAATGCAACAAAAACCATGGGGAAGCAATGGCAAGCTACCCGACTAACCTGCCCCGAAGAGTCGCGCTTCAGAAACCGCGATTTCCAACATCCGGCATCGGATACGGCACCTGAGGAAGATGAACATCAATTTTTAAGAACCCCTCTCCCTATTCACGCTGTAAATGCGAAGGTTCCAAATGGTCAAAGCAGTACCAAAAATGAGTTCAACGACTTTTGAAATTTACCAAATGATACTCATTCATAATTCGCACCCGCTTATAAATATCATCAGTAATAAACCCCATTCCCGTCCCTTCAGATGCACACAATTTGCACGTCAGGGTCAAAATCGTGTCAGAAATGAATACAATGTCCTTCAAAACGATATCCATGATGTACTGCTCATAGGTCTCATCGGCGGTCAACCCCCTCAGGTAGCACAAGTCGCAAACTATAGTCGAAATATTACCAAAAACGAATTTAGTAACCTTTAAACCTCAGAAATGAGATTCATGTTGAATTTATTGATAGTTCTCAGCCCTCACTAGGTATCACAATTTGCAGATTGGGGTCAAATACCTATCAAAAATAAGTTAGGAGATCTTTTGAACCTATAAAACAACACTTATATTATACTGACTTTTATGGAAGTTTGGACCCCTCTCACTTTCAAGGGCCATAGTTCTCAATTTACACTGAAACCAATACCAAGCAAGTTTCGCGACCTTGAAACCCCACAAATGTACTTCATCATGTTTGGTGGAGCGTATGGCAATGCACGCATGCCAAAGTGGCCCCCCAGACACCGCACCCCTGGCCCCGGAAATTACCCTTTCGAATATCGCATCAGTGACCAGACCCGATGATAAGAGCTCATGAAACTTTTAACAGTTCTAGTACTAAAGCTATTAGCTATTATACAGACATTGACAGAACACAGAAAAACAGGAAGTTCAAAATGTGGTTTGTTAGGGTTGGAGGAAAGGGAAGGAAAAATTTCAGGGATACCTAGAAGAGGGGGGGGGGTAAAACAGACTTGGAGGGTAATTCACAACCTCACTGTTTACAGAACGACACCTTAGAACAAAAAATAGTGCTATCTACATTTTTGGGGGAAATGAGTTATTGGTATCATTAGAAAAGAAATTGCACGCTCGATCATGGACAACACTGCATGTTGATGCTAGCAAAACATCAACTTCACGTGAGCATGACATCAAGATTCCTCAACACAGAAGTGATAGGCTACTGAAAACTTCTCCCTTTTCCGCCAATTTCAATAAAATAGTGATGTAACGATAATTCATATCGACATAAAATTTTTCCGATATAATACATCTATAGTGATGTAACGATATGAATTCATATCGATATAAACTCTTATCGATACATATCGATATAAACTCATATCGATACATATCGATACAAAATTTTTCGATATATTACATCACTACAATAAAATGTATGTACGAGTAGATAGCACTACTTTGCTCTAAGGTGTCAAGAACTTCATGACAAATGAAATTCAACAACTTCTCCCACAAGGCCTACATTGTTAATGCATGGTAGTGTAAAGGGTTGTTTTCAATCCCACTTATCGAAGTTCTTGGAACAGTTATGAGAAAATTTCAAGGAATCTTCCCTAAGTGAAAATGAGTCAAGAACATTTTGTGTTCCAAGACATTTTTCGATAAAATCAATATACTAAGAAATTTTCATTCAATGACCCACTGGTAACTCCACTCCATGCCCATGGGGACAAATTTTCATTCGGATTCGTAGGGACTTCTAGAATACTTATTAATGTGCCGAAATAATATCCAACCTTATCAGACTTTTAGGATAGTTAGTAATATTTCATCAGTTTAGGGTCTGGTAGCCGAGTGGATAGCGCGCCAGTCTCCGAATCCGGAGGTCCCGGGTTCGAGCAGCACTCGCTACATTTTGACCTATGCCGGGTTTTCGGCAAGAAATGAAGAGGGCTGAAACAGCCCTAATACTAATAGCCTTCCCGACGTCTCTGAGGTAATGCTCGAAAGGGTGGATTCCAGGGCTCGGGTTGAGAGCAAGTAGTCAATCAGCTAATAGTATTCAGAAATTCGTATGAGTAATGCAGCCTTATAAATTGTGTTCTCTTTTTAGATTTTTGACCCCTCCTTCTTCTCTTTTAAACCAAATTCGGTTATTATCTGTCGATGCAGCTCGTTTCATTCTACATACTGACAAAAAAAAAAAAAAAATTGCAAAATATGTGACTTGCGTAGTTTTGCTGTATTGAAAATTAACTAATTGGATGCTCTCTATAAATATTTGAGGAGTCATCTGTCAAAAGGGCCCTTGACATATGGGATTCCCATATGTCAAGGGCCCCATATTTCAGTTTTTGATTTTCGATAAGCTTACCCCCAAGATAAGTTTCAAATATTAGAAAATGTTTTTCAAGTTTGAGCAGAACTGGTGATGGGTAACCCGTGAGTCAGAAAGGAGGCGAATTTCTCATGGGAATTAACATGGAATGGATTTTTGGAATTTGAGCTTCCGTCGAGGTCCCTCCCCATGTGAGCCTAAAAAATATTTTCCTTTTCAAATTAACCTGGAGTTTTTCCCTCCTTCCTTTCTCCCTTTGGACCGCACAGGGGGCTGAATTCTAGTTCTTTTGTTCCAATTTCCACATTATGTATGTTTGAAGAAGGATCTTCTAGGGCGCTGAATTCATTTTAGGAGTTCTTCTCTCCTTTCCTTCACCAGCTAGGCTCCACAGGGGACTGATCTTCAGTTATTCCGATTTTCGCATTATGGAGGAGGTTGGGAGCCAAGGAGCGACCAAAAATCACTTATTCAGACATGAATAATAACCACGTATCACACTGAATTACAGCATACAGTAAGTTTTGTAATGACCGCTAAATTTATTTTTGATATAATTTTGAACGCAACTCCTTACCTTTGTGGCATTGCATAAGAGATCACAACCTCAAAAACGTAAATTTTAGTCTATACTAAAGGAATTATGATCTTAAAATAAATTGTAAATCAGCGTGTACTCTAGCTTTCTCAAATGTGTTAGAACAGTTCTACTGAGCATGATCACTTTCATTTGCATGTTTTCGGTGTCTTTCTAGGTCCCGCCCGAATAAGTCTTAACAGCTCTTGAAAGAATTTTGATGAGTTAATAACCGAGTCTGAATGAGTTTTGACGCGTTTAGCTTAAAAGCCTCTGAATAAGTCTAAACAAGTCTCAACACAGTTTAAATGAATCAAGACGTCCTGAGAATCGAAATGGGTCTCCGGCGACTCTCTCCTCTCCAGTGTACATTTTTGTATAAATCGTCTTGCCTGTCTACGTTGTGCGCAGCACGATGCAAGCGTCTAACAAATGTCTTTTGTCTCGTGCATTCCTGTACTTCCGGTATGTGAACTATTAGAAACTATGTTCTTTTTTATTAGTCACACCCCTCTATTTTGACGCAGGCCCATTCGAGGCGTTTCCGGGATAGGGGGTGCGGTGTCCCGGGGCCAATTTGACATGCGTGCATCGCCATACGTCCCTTTATCATCGAATAGTATTTTGTTTCAACTCGTATTACCATCTGTGTCAGTTCAGTACACTGAAAGAATATACTAAGCAACATCTGTATTCACATTCTACTGGCATTATGTATAGTAGTCATGATGTCGTGATGCATTCTGATATTTCTACATTTCACGACATGACCTATTGTTTGGATATGGAGAGTTTGGAGATCGGAGAGTGACAAGAGATGTGATGATCAGAAGAGAACTTAGTATCCGTTGAGAGTATTCGCGGGACTGCCAACTGGCATTTATTTTATTCGCATGTGGGTTATTGGCAGACATTTGAAAGCGGTGGCAAATGGTAAAAAAACGACCATTCTGAAAATTGCAAGAAAAAATTCGGTCATTTTAAGATAACTCATTTTATTTACTAATTTCATTTTCAACTTGAAAAAATGAGAAACTTAGGCAAAACTGTAAGAGTATTTGATATACCTGAATCCCTCCGCTACAGTCTCGGGGAGGGGACCCACAACGGTGGAGGGGGTTTCAGGAAGGAAGGAGTTGGTCTTGTAACACCCGAGACACCATCACCAAAAAATGAGGTGCGGAGGGGCCACAGCGCCAAGCAACAGAGTAAATTTATGGAAACTTCTTGCAGCACAACCACAAATGGTGTAAGAAAATGTTTGTGGTTGGCGACCATTTTCGTTCACAAGAATTAGCAACCCTGAGTATGGGGATTGAATGTTCTTTTTATTTTCATTTTTTTCATCAGCTTTCCTGGTTTCCCCTATTGTTGAATTCATTCGTGAGTGTGCTAAAAAAAGGAACCACTTGGTCAGAAATGCTATTTTCGAGGAGAGCGCAAAATAGCAAATGAGGTCAAATAAATCGTTTTAGGGATTTTTACGTTTTTTAGAAGTAAAATGGAGTCTATTGTAGGTAGAGAGCTCGGTGAGGGCTCATTGTACTTTCCAATGTGTCTACTTTCTTCCTAGGTACTTTTCGTGAAATTTCTCCAACCGACCAAGTGGTCCTTTTTGCTAGGCCTGCTCACATTTTATCAAATTTATGGTATAGTTTGTACTGAACGACATGAGAATAAAGTGACCAAATATGCTAAGCGACATTAATTCCTTCGTTACTTAGAATCTTAGGTATAATACTTTAAAGCAAGTTTTCTAAGTTACCCGATTGAAAGTTGTTAACATTCATATTTTCAGCTTTTTGATCCCCCTGTTGTGTAAAAACTCTTGCAATGAGCGACTAACTCGTAGCTGGCTTTTGTTTACCTTCCCACGAGGACTGAACACCGGAACAAGAATCTTTCCACAAACATTTTCCGATGACTGATATTTTTCCGCGAGTGTTCTACATTCGGTTATAAAACGCGCGAGATATTAAAAGTTATTAATTACACGAGCCGGATAATTAATTTAGTTACGTTGCTTCATTTAATTACACGAGCGTCTTCGATATTTTTTCGCCATCGTTCCTCGTTTCGTAACAATGGGGCTATTAGCTAAAGTGCAGCCGCCGATGTCGGTCGATTTTCTTTGATCGGTTACGCCAGGGCAGCGTGTGCATTTCCTAATGCCCCCGCAAATATCGGAAATTGTTTTGCAGACTTAACGCCGAATGCCTGGCTGTATTTTTATATCCTAACTTCCGAATAGGTCGGAATTGCGATCACAGACAACAGGTTGGGCGATGTGTACTCGCGCCGGTTTGGAGAGGGAAACATGTTTCATAAACTCTTCACCTATATTTAGATCATCGCTTCCTAACCAAAATGAGAATCGTGTAGTAGTCGAATTCGAGTAAACGATTTTCACGAACATTAAGTTCGGTTCGAACGATTTGTTTCTTCGGGCTTGAATAATTAGCGGAAATAGCGGCAGGTGGGGGAGGATTGCTTATACATCGGTAACGTGGTTCAGTGTTTGATTGAAAATGGTGCCGGCAGCGTTTGCTCACAGATGAGTACGAAGAATTCAAAATTGTCAGCTGTGGGCGTGTAGCGAGCTGAGAGAATCGGTGCTATGTTCGTGCTCTGGTTAAGATTCTTTTTCCTTCCTAAATCGAACCATGAACCATCATGTAGGCAAAATTACTGGCGAACCTGAGGAATCTAAGGGAGTATTCTCGTCAGCCATTGCGGTTTTTCTAGTCTCGTTTTACTAGAGCACTCTGTACACCCAGTATGCTGAGCCGCCATTTTCATATTTTTATTCGCCGTGCAACATCGATCATTGACGCGGGTACCCTCGATCGTCGCCCGCGACGCGTTCGCTTATCAACGGAAAAACCAAGAAGAAGAATGGCTGCCTAGCACACACTCGGTTTATGGCGCCCTAGTCTAACAAGCGACGGTCACGAAGTGATATGCAGCATTTGGATCGGCCCGTGGTGACATTAAAAAACCCTAAATGGCTGACTGGAATACTTGTATATAGTTGTAGTAAGGAACTGCAGGTATGCGCACCATAAATGTAAACAAACGATTATGAACAGGTTGCATGGAGATCGCATGGTTGTATCGCGTAACTAGGGTGTTTGCCGCGCGCAGCGCTGTAAGCACCCTATTGCAAACCCATGCCAAACCCATGCAACCTCTTCATTATTGTTTGTTTACATTTACGGTGCGCATACCTGCAGTTCCTTAGTTGTAGGTGTCTTATGGAACCCTGTCAGTTGTCTAATTGGACCGCTTTTTCGTTATTTCCAATGCTAAGAACTACATAGTAATACCTATACATAGTTATAGGTGTCCTAAGAACTCTGCAGGCGGTCCGATAGCACCACGTTTTCGTTATTTCCAATGCCAAGAACTAGTAATACCTATATGTAATCATTGATGTCCTATGAAACTCTGTTCAAAGTCCGATCGGACCACTTTTTTGTTATTTCCAATGCCAAGAACTAGTAATACCTTATAAAGACAACACACTTGTCACCCTAAATTTTCGAGTTGGCAAACGAACTATCCGAATGCTTCCAGCCTGATTAATATGCATCTTCGCGAAGCCATATCGCCTGCATCCCTCCCATCCGCCGCTTCCTTCCAAACCCGATTCCGAGCATCCGAAGATGCGCTGGTCGCACGTTCGGTGCTCGCCATTCATCTCTTGGCCACTGGCCCGTGTATTCTTTTGACCTTTTTTGTTCTTCCCCTCGATATCGGCGAGTCCGGTCATCGAGCCGCAGCCGCGTTTCCTAAGACGTTCTGTTTTTTCATTAGAACCATCAGATCCTGCGACACTAATAGACGCGGTGCATCCCTATAAATTCTTTTCGCCAAGACAGTCGATCTGCTCCTCGCTTCACAACGCTGGCTCAGGTTCGTGCTTCCTCTCGACGCTCCCGTGGATATCTCTTGCCACGTCCAGCCTAAATAACATCACTTCTTCCAAGCCTAAAAATTCCACTCCGTAGCCTCTCGCCACACGCCTAAAAACCTTACTGCTTTCTAATATCCTACTACCGCTTTTTCGTGCTATCGCGCCGTTGCGCCTTCTCTTCGCCTAAGTCTACATATAACTACCAACGTTCAACAATCGAGTTAAATCGCATTGGGATTTAAACTTAGAGTTTCAAGTGTTGGCACCCCTGCGATATGTGTGAGTGATCACGTATGATTTACCGTAAACGTGTAGCAAACTTCAACTACCATTAAGTCGATTAGAAATTCACTTTCAAAGAAAATTCGTCCTAAATTCGACTGCATCATCACCAAAAAATTAAATTATAATTAGTTTTACGAGCAGAATAATTTTTACTCGGTTTTTTTCCCTATTGAAGATAGCAGTGTTTTTATTTGAAAGTACACATGATCACTTACTCATTTTCACCCGCTAACACCCGCGCAGGTAATTTTGCAGCGCACTCTAGTGCAGGTTTAAATCCCAATACCTAAAGGTATCCACCAGGTTGCGATTTCACTCTGCGCCCTTGCAGGCACAGTCGAAGCAAGGGGTTGTCACTTTCCACCATCAAGCTAAATCGCGTAACTGGAGGTACCCACCAGGTTGTGATTTCACTCGCATTGAACGACAACCGTGTCTTTGCGGACCCGACCAAAGTCAAGGGGTGAGGCATTGGCTACTTTCCACATCAACTCCCCCCCCCCAGTTCCCCTATGCCCTAGCCAGAATTGCGAAAGGTGAATTTAGTTAGGCCGTCTGGTCGCCGATCCGACTCGTCCGCATGCCGCAAACACTACGAACCCTCCGCGCTGTTGTGTCGCCCCACTTTAGAAAGCTCAATATTGGTGAGTGCTAATATCACTGCAAATTCTGTACTATATAATTTTCCAAGTTCAGAGTTACTTTTCATATCTTAAACTTTTCGCCGTGTTCTTGGTGTCGATAATCATATATTTGATCGCATATTTTCACATCTATCTCTATGTCTTTATGTCTTATCAGTAATGTATAAACAAGTTGCAAGTCTGTTTAGATCGGCTGTCAGTGGTATACAGATGAGAGTTCAACATCTCAAGTTTCATATTAGTAGTGGAGGAGAAGGGTAGCTAACAGTAATATTTTATATCCGGTACGTCGTAAGTCCCTCATGTCTATCTTACATCTACCTCTATGTCTTTATATCGTATCAGTAATTTATAAACAAGTCGGAGGTCTGTCTATCTTATCAGCAAAGAAGAAGAATTTCAGGCTCTATTAATTTCTTATCAATAAGGAAAAAGAAGATAGCCATCAGCAATGTTTATGACGGGTATGCTTCAAGTCTCATGTCTATACGTGTAATTATGTCGTTATGTCATCAGAAATAGATAGATACGTCTCATGTTTATCTTCATGTCTTCTCAGTAGTGAAAGAGATGGTAGCTGGTCTTCCCCTGCAAGTTTTTGGATATTTCTGGTAGGCAACCCGCCTGACGTTTTTGGAGGCGAATGTTATTATTATTATTTCTTTATGCATAGAGAGATAGACACAAAAGTATCTCGAAAATCCCGAAATACGCCTGAAAGATTCGTGAAACTCGTCAAAAGTGGACATCACCCTAACAAAATAAGAGTTTATCTCATTTTCGACGCTGAATCTGAATTTGTCTCCAAAGATTGAGCCACTTCCACCAGGTTTGGTTTCGATAGTTTCCGAAAAACCTTTCGACCCCAAAAAAAGACATGATGTGCGTGAAAAAATTTTCAAAAGTTAAAAAAATCTAGCTGATCACTTATTCCAACTCAGTTTTGGCCGCTGATTTTGAATTCACGATTCGAATTGAGGGGCGACATTTCGCCCGCGAGATACGTTCAAAAATTGGCGTAAAATATTTTCATTAATTGGCATTTTAATTGAAGCTTTTCATTCAATGTATAGATTCTTCTTTTTTGAAAAGAGTGCGTATACGCTTACGAGATTACTCGCGGATAAAACATTTTGATGTTTTTGGGTACAGGATAGGTAGCTGGGAGAACCCAAAACTGTAATTTTAAAATATACATGTGTATGTATAGATACAGGTGTGTATGTGTGTGTATTATGTACGTGCTGAAGTTGGGTGTTGCCGTAACTTCAGTATAAATTAATTAATTACAATGAAATTCATATGAGGGCTAAGGAGCAAACAGTTTAGAAGAAGAGTATAGTTCTTGGAAACAATCAGTTGAATAGGAGGGACAAGAGAAGGGTTGATTGAAGTTAATACCTCTGTAAGTACTGGTATTTAAGGATTCTTATCTGCCGCGTCGAATTAAGGGAAATTGATGAGCAAATATCATTAGACCAACACGTGTAAAGGAAGCTCATATTTCTTGGAGAGAATAAATTGAATAGGTGTGATAGGAAAGGGGCTCATTCAAGTCAGCCACATAAAGAACCTTAAGTACGATCATTTAAGAATTTCCTTAAATACTGATATTTAAAGACTTCTAGTTTATATTTGTCACATCGAATCAAGGTAAATGCTGAATGCAATTGTAGCCCAACTTTTGGAAAGATATCCTCAAATACTGGTATCCAAGGTTTTTTGTGATGATGTTCTCAAGGAACTGCTTTTACTTTTGACTCGTGCAGCAACTTTCACACTCGTTGGCTATCACTCAGTAACCTAATAGCGTAATATATTGCCGCACTGAATGAAGGTAAATTCAGGATTTCTTTTTTTAATACTCGTACTATGGTATCTAAGGATCTTCGTAACCACGTCCTTAAGCATAGGTACTTGAGGATTTTTAAATGTATTACTGTAGACTGAATATAGAAGGGACTAAGCCATATCCTTCGGTACTGTTGCTTTAGGATATTTAGTTGTTGCACACAAATTGACGAGCAAAGATCAAATTTTCTTAAATACTGCGGGACTTAGTGATTTTTATGAATTAACAATCAATTTAATATCCGAGAGATTGTACCACACGTATGAAGGCGAAGAAATACGCTCCACTGACGTGAGGGTAACCCTGTATGAAAATTTTTTCATGTTCTATTAAAAATTTCATCGAGAGGGAAAATTTCGCGTATTTTCTTCAAGTTTTCGCTCTCTCGCTGCATTACGTTCTGAGTATGTTTACAACTTTCGAAGGACATGCATGACACTCGGGAGCAGATGAACCAGTGGCGGTTGTTGGCATTCTTGGGCACATTTCTTAAATATGATATACGTTACATTTTTATGTGTCGTAAAATACGCGGCCGAATTAAAATACAAGAAAGAAAAATGAAAAGAAAGTACGCGAATAACTCGATGATTAATGACATAATAAAATATGGCGATATTTCAGCGAACCTATACTAAGGATAAAAGGGAACGAAAAAGAATAAGAGGGAGAAACGTAAAACACATCTACTTACATTTTAACTGTGTATTGAAAGAGAAAGTAAGTGAAAAGTTTTACATAGATCGCAATGAAATAAAAATAAAAAAAGAATCGGACGTAATTCGGCAGAACTAATCGATTGGTCGCTGTGTTGAATTAATGAAAAGCCGATAATTTCCACAGGAAATTCGTAAAATCCGCGGCGGCGCAGGGGCACATCCGATCTGTTGTAATTAAAAGAATTAAAGCAAGACTAACTGCTGGTGTTACTCGGCTGATGAATACTGGAAGAGGACGAGGAGAGGGGGTACCTTTGAGACGCCATTTAGCGTATTTCATCCTTCCATGCAGTTTAGTCGCAAGAGCTTAGGCGGCCATTAGTGGTGCTATCTCACTTTTGGAAACTATTCGGGGCTCAATCGAGTATTGTGAATCGCTCGTGAGCAGTGCTAGGTTTAATGAGGATGCAAACCGGAGCCAGTTTTTCAATTCCTCGAGGAAAATATAACTTCCGATTCCCTTGCAGCAATGTTGCCAACTTTATTCGAGGAAAATAGGGAGAATATCTTGTTCGTCTCCTGGTGGTCCAAATTTCACTATTTTTGAAATGTTTTACTCCCGGTAGCTAAACTTGCTCCTTCTGGTTTGCAACCCGCAAGCCAGTTCTTTTTTAAATAAAAAAATATTGAAGGCCCTGTCCGGGAAGCTCCTCCGTCAAAATGTTTGCAATTTTACTTTGAAGGTTCTACAAAATCAAGTTCAGTCGAAAAAAGTCGTCAGACCATAAAAAATCGTTCTCATTTGCCTAAGGATAGAGTATCGACTGAGAATTTAAAAGAATCCTCCACGAAACAGGATTTTAGATTTTCAAGATCCTGCGTTGTTGCTTTCTCAGCTGCTTCATGATGGAATTTCAATTGCTCTGAAATTTCGACTGTAATACTCGATTTGTAACATTTATCCCCCCCCCAATAGGATTTGATTTTCAATAGGAAAAAAGTGGTAGTCGTCAGATTTTTGAATTGTATCCCCTCTTTCATGATTCTGTTCCGGTGCCTCTGATCAGTCGTGAATCGCTCTACATGAAGATGGTCCTTATTTTCGACTTTTTATTATTTTTATTTTGTAATAGGCTACCCCCTAGATCGGTTCCAAATATTTAAAAAACAGTCAGTTAGTCAGTTAAGTCAATCGGTTAGTCAGTCAGTCAACTACCAAAATTCAGCAAAGATGAAGGATTCGTCACTTAGCAACATTTAAATGCTATTTGTATACACGATGACGATGCAACATCCTCACCCGTTCCTCCAGACCCCGCCATCCTCAGTGCATACACCTACGCACCTCTTGTTTCGGTTGACGCGAAAAGATCGTTTTCCGATTATAAAAATATCTTCTCAGTGACAGCTTCCAGCAAAGCAATCTCGAAAGACATGTAAGCGTGCTCTTTAATAAGCGCTTTTTGTAAATTCTTTAACTTTTTTCATGAAATAAGGTGTTTTTTTTTTGTTTGCGCCGAATAAAACCGAAATTGCGATTTTTAAAACCGAATTTCCAATTTTTTACAACCGAAAATTCCTAGCTCTAGCTGATTACTATGGCCCCAGTACACTCTCGCCTTACAACACGAGATTACCACGAGACCACGGCGGGCGTGAGAGTGTACTCAGTTCCCTCGCCTCGCCACTGGTCCACTCGTAGTAACCTCACCTCGCGTTCAGATACCTCGCCTTCTTGTCGTTTTTTATGCCCCCAGTACACTCTCGCTACGTTACCCGAGCTCGTCTAGAAAACAAGGCAAGACGAGGTGAGTCACCCGAGACCGGAGGACCCGAGCAGCCGCCTACACTTGCGATACATTCGCGAGAAAACTTCATCGAAGCTGACTTACTCGTCCATTCGGGATTCGTTTTCCTTTGTCACTCGCCATCATGGCCCCAGTACACTCTCGCCTCACAACACGAGGTTACCATGAGACCGCGCGAGAGTGTATTCGGTTCCCTCGCCTCGCCTCGTGTCCACTCGTAGTAACCTTGCCTCGCGTTCGGAGGGCTCGCCTTCTTGTCGGTTTTTATGGCGAGTATCAAAGGAAAAAGAATCCCGAATGGACGACTAAAGCAGCTTCGACTAAGTTTTCTCGCGAATGTATCGCGAGTGTACGCGGCTGCTCGGGTTCTCGGGTCTTGGGTGTTTCGCCTCGTCTTGCCGTGTTGTCTAGACGAGCTCGGGTAACATAGCGAGAGTGTACTGGGGGCATAACACTTTATAAATACGGTTCTTCAGTACTTTCATAAAGAGTTTTCCCAAGTCTGACAATAGGCTAATCAGTCGATAATTCGTCATTTCCGCACTGTCTCCTTTCTTGTGTAGGAGGATAATTTCTGAGATATTCCATTGAGAGGGAGTGACTCCTAGATTCAGTACCTTGTTAGACAGAGCCTTTAAGGGTCCTAGCAGAGTTTCCGATAGTATTTTCAATGTTTCATTTTCAATTTTATCAAGGCCTGGTGCCTTGCTTAGTTTCAGTTCTTCAAGTGCATTGGCTACTTCTTCCTTTAGGAAGGGTGGTATTGGGTCATTTTTATTCGTCTTGCGCGCCCATAGGCTATCTTCAATGTTTCTGTTGTCCTTATAAAGGTTTCTATAAAAGGTCGTCGCTATTTTCGAAATTTTCTCTCTCCCATATTTAGTTACACTGTCCTCGTTTTTCAGTTTGATGAAGATGGGCGTTCCCCTTTGTGACCGTTTTTTCGATAATTCTGTTGAGTCGCTATTACTCATTATTTTTATCACTGTAGTTTCATCGTATTTTAACCTATGTCCAAAAATGGGCGATTGAAGGCGAGGAGTAAAATTTTGAGGGGGTTTCACTTACCTACCAAATGGTTTATGTTAAATTTTTGTGTATTCTTTTTTCTATCCTCGCATTGGATCATGGGGTAAAAATAAAAAAATAATAAAAAAATAAAAAAATAAAAATTAGCGTATTCTCTTTCCAGCCAGTTTTCTTATTTCACTGAGTTCAATCCTTTCGAAGGCTGTTTTTGTGCTTTTTTATTGGTTCATTTCTTTTTTCAAGAAACTTTTTTGTGCCATCGGAAAGTTTGTCGTCAGTTTTTATCTTGATTCTGTTTATCCCTAATTTTTTGACTGTGTATAGAATAGCTTCCTCCAAAGCATTATACATGTCTTGCCGTTGGTTGATTTTTTCAATTTTTTTTTTTTTAGTTCCTTTGCCAGAATTTCCTTTGCTATTTGGTATTTGTGGACCGGTATAACTATTTTACTCTTCCTATTACTCTTTTGTTTGTTTTTATATTGCTGGTTCAGTGGGATTTGGAGGTTCCCCTCCCCACCCTGGGGTCCGAGGAGAAGCCAAAGTGGTTCAAGATTTCTATGTTTTTGACAATGTTAAGTAGATTGCCATTTGGCGACGGATTTTTGTGTACAGTATGCCTCATGGTGTCCACAAGCCGGGTTGGGGCATCCGACAGATCATAATAATTATGTATAAACAAAATACTACTCACTGATCAGTTACACTCGTTAGTACAAATAGCCGACCTCGAGTAGGTGGGCTCATGGGAGAGAGGGAGGCTGAGAAATATCGAATGATGCTCAAAGTTTTTTGGTCGGTATAATTTTTCAGTCTTTTGGGGAACTTTTATAGGATGCCGGGGACAAAGCTCCCTCCTATTTGCGCTATGGCTACGTCTACACAATAAAATAAAAGGTAAAGACAACAGGACATTTGCCTCGCAAGAACCCTAAACACACTGGATGACCAGGCAGCTGACACATTGATCCGTTCGCGGTCGCTGCGCAGGCAATCGGACACGAACAGATGCATGATCTCGTGCATTCGAACTTGGTGGAATGCGATAGATGTCGACCTAGTTACAGCACTTATACATTACCATCAGTCTCATTGTGCGACGGAAAACTGTAATTTTCAATCGCCGGCCAGGCCGGGTCCCCGTAGACAATTTTAAGGAATTTATAGTTCGATTGTCACGCTATACCTCTCTGGTCTGTACAACCTTCTCTATGTATATCGAGCCTCACCTTTCGTCTCCGGCGGCCATGGAGCGTTTTAATTTCATAAACGTGTATGGTCCTATCGTCTATTTAGTTTCCTCATCGATAGTTCCCTCTTTCTTCATTGTCAATTCACGAACCAGATAGACGGGAAGTCTGCGTCGCGCTCGGGTACGTGGCCGTTGAAATGCGTCATGTGCACTTCACGAGTGAACCTGACCCGTTATTGAAAGTTCTCTGCATGAATACTCATCGTGGTACGCACGGTGTCGTATATCCATGTATCGAGGGCGGATTACAATTAAAACGCGTAAGAAGGTTAAGGCCGTTATCGGCTGAAGGCGCCGTGCGTATTGGTACTGGCAAACGGATGATGAGTGAAAGAGCCAGAAACCTCTGATGTGTGGTAATACAGTGGCGCTAGTCAATGCACACATGAGTCAGGTAGTCTGGATGCTAGGTAAATGTACTCGAAAGTTCTTGAGGAAAAGATTCCACTCGGCCTGTAGATCAGACCCTGCGGAATGTTAGTACTGATAAAAGGAAAGTTCTGTCCCAATTAAATGACCTCCGAAGGTCACTAACATTTGGGGTAAAGTTCATTGACATTTGCTGTGGAATTTAAACAAAAATATTAATGGACAAAAAGGAGGTATCGCAGAGTGTACATGAGGAAGGGATGGAGACAGAGAAAGTAGAGGAAATAATATACTCGGGACAGATTATATCAATTTAAAATAAAACATAAAGGGAAGTAAAGCGGAGAATATCATTGGCGTGGGGAAAGATTGGTCATTGGAGCAACAGAGCAAAGAGCACAATCCTTAATAGCTGCATATTCCCAACACTATCATACTGTTGCCGAACATAGACACTCACAAAAAAGATAAGCAGGAGGATAGAGACAACCCAGAATGCGATGAAATAGTATATTATGCATTAAGGGAGAGAAGTGATCGTTCTACCACGAGTGCGAAGATTCGCGGAACGAGCGAAAGCGAGTGAAGCGAACGCACGAGTGTGAATGATTACTTCTCTCCTGTGGTGCATACGACGTTTTTTATCATACACACCTAAAAGGTGTAGATAAATATAGTTCAATTCCACAGAAAAAATCATAGGATTCTTCACATCAGCACTTTCTCTCCCGTTTTGGTTACTTTTTCTCCCGCATTCGGGATACAGCTCACAAAGTCGCTCTTTACGACCAATAATGTGTTACATAACGAACCACTTTTTAGGTGTGTACGATGAAAAAATTGATATTAAAGATGGAATTAAGAGATAAAGTAAAATCAACGGTAATTAAAAGGAAGCTATAAAGGAAAATTTGGACTTTTTGGAATCAGTGAAAAGATTGAAATGAAATTGGGCTGGACATGTGGCGAGAATGGGATGCGAAAGATGGGCAGAAAAAGTAACAAACTGGATAATATATGGAAAGAGAAGAAGGGAAGGCAGAGAGCAAGGTGGGGGGGAGGATATCGAAAAAATGTTGGAAAACAAAATGTATCATAGAGTGGCATAGACCAGATTGGGGGAGGCCTATGCCCAATATAAAGGGCCAACTAATTAATTAAATGAATTATAATATAATATAATGGATTACATGTATAACAAGGGTTAATTGAAATTTATTGACCTCTACTGAACTACTAACCGCGTCTTTGAACCTAAGTGTAGACCTACAATGGAACCTACCCTATTCCCCCCACCTTTCCTAAACCTATATCTCAAGAGTTCAGCTGTATCCCAAGAGTTCAGTAAACATTTTGAAGTGACCCGGGGCAATATTCTGTACCTAACTATTTCATTGTAATGCAACGTAATCCCTACATCTGTAGAATTTATGCCCAGATATAGAGTTCATGGAACTTTTAACAGTTGTTTAGGGTGTCTACCAGAATGAAAAATTAAAAATATATGACTTTATATGACCTCTTACATGACTTTTTTTTGTAAGTTTGATGTCAGTAAAGTCTTTTTTAAATTACTTGATCAGAAAGGCCATGTTTACGTTGGTGTTTTACGGAAGACAAGAAGCGCCTAACATTCATGCATCGAGTGCGAACGAAACCTGCATGTAAAGTAAACGTCCCTCAATGTAAAGCGTTTTTACATGAAAAAATTGCTGGCCAGTAATTTCGTATCAGGGAATCGAACCCGCGTCCATTGAAACATTTGACTGAAATGCAGCGATCGTCTCTAACCACTCGGCCATGGAGCAAATTACAAAATGGCGACTTAAGAACGCATTTAAATATTCACGATGTAGTACAGCTGTTACTTTTCGCTGTTAACCGTCGTTACGTTTTTGCTGGCCACTACCTGTGTATGCTGTTTGTGCACGTGAACAAACTGAAGGCAAGACTGTGATACTGTACTTTGTAGTAATTTACTGAGCAAATTAAATTTTTGAATTAATTACGCACACAAAAATCACCTGTCTATAATTTAAATAAATAAATAGATTAAAAAAAAAAAATACAGACCATGTCAGCGGAAAACATTGCCGCTTCTGATCAAGTATGTAGTATAAAAAATATCTTCCACAACAAGAGCCAAAAGTAAGTTTACATGACTCGGGAATTGCTCACTCACTACGCTCGTTGGCAAACTTTCCCTCGCCATGTAAACACTCACTTTTGACTCTTGGGGTGTAATATACTATTTTTTTGACAGATCACAAATATCAACTGTGGTATTGTGTGATCTGTGAAAGTATGATGAAATGTGCAATTGATCTGGGCCTCAAGACTAAAGAAATGAACTGGGGAAAAAAATATGCCGCCTATAAGACAAGGATTTTCATAGCGAAGATCAGAATTTCAATTTTGAACATAGATAATCACTACAGAATTTTTGAAGAAACCATCAATGATCCGGATTATACTCAGTCAAGCTGTAATGCAGATGTATGTAATGATATGATAAAACTCAAAATCGTTAGGTGAGCAAACTTACTTAAAAACTTGGGGGGGGGGGGAATTGATTCGTGATTTGAAAATATTGTGATTTGAATCATATTTTGGCGTATTTGTAAGGCTTCTGATTCGAAGAGATTCGAATCGTAAAAATTCAAAATGATTCGTGATTCGAATTATTTTGTAGGTGATTAATCCGTGATTAATCCCAATACTAACTGGGATGGTGCAGGCAGCAAACATGCATCCCAAAATATGAGTAATTAATCATAATGCTGAGTGCGCTGTAGTATAAGGTATTAGAATATACCTAAATGTGTGGGGAAAAGAAGAAAAAAAAAATACTCCTTAAGGAAGTAGCACGTTATTAATTTTTCAGTCACACTGTTAAAAAAAAATTTATATGACTTCAGAGGGCAAAAATATTACTTTTTATATAACTTATTTAACCAGTCACCAGATTATATGACTTTATTATATGACTTACATGACCTGGTAGACACCCTGTTGTTAACCTGGGGTCCTATTCTGAACAACGGCTTATTTTGAATCTGAAATATTATCTGAATACTCGAGATATTTAATTAATCACAAATTTTTATCAATTTCGCTAGTAAAAATTCTATATATTAATTATTCAGATTTCTCAAACGCCCTCTATATTTTCCCTGGTGAACCTATTATTGTACTTTCATTTGTAAAAATTTTTAAATAATCTTATGGATGCTGGGATTCGAACCCGTTACTCTTGCATGCCAGTTCTGTACCTAAACATACTCAGCTATCAAAATGGGAAATGGATTAAGTTATGTCGCAGGTTTACACTTGGGTAAGAGACAGTCAGTCAATCGATAAAGGTCAATAAATCCTTCACTGAAAGTCAACGAACTTTACCCCCAAATGTCAATAACCTTCATTTTCACAGTCTACAGTCAATGACAAAACTTGGCGATTGCCGATTTTTGTGCCTAGTGCTCTCATTTACCGCGTAATGTACTAAATCGGTTGTGGGCGGGGAGACGTGGGCCCCAGGCTGAAAGTCGCGGTACTGAGGCCGAAATTGATGTTTATCAAAATGGCTGAGTTGCTACTTCAAGTCGTGATGTTGTCCAGCCGATCAAAACAGCGATCTAATCCCAAATTGACGCTTCGACTAATTTTCATCCATCTCCGTATGCACTGACGATTCACCGATTCAATAACCTTCTTTACACCAAGATGGTAAATTCATTTTCTTTTTCTTTTCTTTGTCTTTTGTTAGGAAAATAATTTCTTTTTATTCAATATAAAATGTGTAAATTTCATTTCAAGGGTTGTTTCAATGGCGCCTACCTGTTGTATTATTACCTGAACTTTCTTTCCAAAATTTTTATCATAATCATTCAACTTTCCTAACTGACCACAATTTTCTACGGATCATAGTAAAATTTGCTGTACTAGTTATTTAAGGACTCATAGGTTCAATATTCCATTTCATCAAATTATTCCAATTCTAAAAGGTTTTACCTTCTAAACTTTTGTCTGAATGTATTAATGATTATTCTAGGGTGACGCAATTTTCCACGAAGCAGAATTTTTCTAATTGAATTAACTGAAAACGGCTGATATCAAATTCATTTAGATTTTTAGATTTATCGACTTCGTTCTCATTCCTCCAAAATCGTTGCCATTACTCTTTGATCTCTTTTCCAGAATATCAGCACAATTTTCCATAAATCTAACTCAAGTTTCGTGTACGAGTTTTCTGATAGCTTATGATCCCAAAAGAAAGTATGTTTTCTATTTTGTCAAATTTTATTTTTTTATTTTTTTCAAACAATTTTTTATTATAACGCTTCACCTTTTTCCTTGTGACATCAATTTTAGACGGATCTTACTCAAATTACATACCTATACGAATTGTTTGAGGATTCCCTATATTGAATCAAGTCAATAATCCATTTTTATCAAACTATTAGAATCAGAATTTTTTTTTTCCTTTAAACTTTTCATCATACTCGTTGATGATTTTCCCAGCAAAAACGCCTTCCTGTATTAAAAATTACCCGGCGAAAATCTTTTGAAGAGACATGTCCTCCCTCCCCCGCCCCAAAAAAATAAATAAAGTGATTTTTTCAACTTCTACTTCTTTCTAATTTTCCTGGATATTGCAACTCGTGTTACCAGAAGATTCCTTCTTTGGTTATCAAGAAATCAGAATTTATTATTTATTTTATCGATCACGATTATTTGCTAATACACATGAAGTGACAAAAAGGTAAACTACCTTTCTAAATGATCTTGGAAATCCAATATTTAACATGAATAATGTACTTTTTTTAATGTTATCCTGTCCCCTCCCGATGACCCACAATTCTCAACTTACGGCCGAACAAACATCGAAAATGAATCCACAGACCGGGAAAACCTACTATTTGACGTGCCTACTGTAATCCTCAGAAATTATGTCTTCCCCCCCCCTCGGTGCCAAAGTTTTTTCTTTAATAGTTTTTGGATTCCTGGGCTTGACGGAACACAATATAAACTTATCGTCAAATTGATACCAAAACAAAATCAGTGACCTTGAAATTCTCAGGGTAGATATGTGATTCCAAATTCCATTAATTACCCTTATGAGAACTCACGTATTTCAACTATCATGAAATCTAAGGAAAAAGCAATGTACTCTCAGCAAATCTGTCGTAAACAGAGAAGAGACTAGCCCCCCCCCCCCCGTAAAAAAATTAATGCATTTAAAAAATAAATAATATAAATAAATTTAGGCTAAACCTAACCAATTAAGCCGTCGCAGTTTGCCCTTCTTTTTGTCTCACATATAAATCCAACGCTTCGAAATTCGTTAAGGACCCTTCTAGACCGATTTACAACTCTGTGAAGTTCTTTCAGGAGGGTTCCAAGACCTTATCAACTTTCCCAGACTTGTCTAATATTTGCCATGACACTTCAAGACTCGTTCCAGAGTATTCTAGACCTTCTCAGAAGCTTCCAAGCCCAGTTTCAAGTCTCTTAATATTTTTAAAACTCTTCGCGGCATTATTACGGCTGTTTTGAGAATTCTTCAGACGTGTTCAAAACTTTCGATACTCATTAAGAATAGTTTCATACTCGCATCCAGGAATTTCCAACATTTCCCAAGCCAATAAAGCTCATATAGTCTCACTCACGAACTCTTCAAGTATTCTTTAAGATTTTCTAAGACACTTCAAGACTGTTTCAAACTCTTCCAGCAGTGTTCCAGACAACAATGACGAAGCAAACATGGACAAAGTCGAAGGCAAAACAATTTCACGAGGCCGACCGATTCTGGAAAGTAAATTATGCGAAAACTATAATTTTGTAAGATTTGTAGACGAAATCTATAAATTTTACTTTTGGTGTTACACCCAGGGTGGACGCCCATTTCGCCAACCACTCGCGACACTACTGCAGATCAAGACGCTTCACGATTTGCCAAAATTACTAAAAACATTCTAAGATTCTTCATTGCTGGACCAGACTCGACTTCTATAGCCCCACGTGAAACTTATCCACGACTTATTAAAACTCTTTCGAAACTTCTAAATCTCATCCGAGACCCTTCCTGACCAATTTAAGACTTTTAGAATTAGAATTATTCTAAGCCTACTTCATGCGTTTCAAGACTCTACTAGAATTTTATGTAAGAGTCTTCAAGGTTCTTTCAGGTTTACTCGATGTCAAGAAGTGAGGCAAAATAGCCACCATTTTGAAGCCTCTCAAACGCCGCCAAGCGGACCTCCACTATGACGATTCACATCTACTCAGAAAATTCCGTATAAGCAACATGGCTGCTGGTTTGTACCGCGACAATCTACGATGGAGCTTTCTGATTGATGGCGAAGCAGCAATGTGGCGGAGCCGTAGTGAAGTAGCAAAGTAAATTTATTGAGGGGACGAGGATCAAAAATTTTGCAGTTGTTGAAGCGAAAAGATCAACAATTTTCCAACTGCTGGGTAGAAAGAAAACCTCAAAGTGGTTGAATTTGCCTGCTGAGCACCTGAAACTACCAACTTGTGAACTCTGAAAGATGATTCGATGGTGAAGGCTTTAAATTTGGGACGATTATACATCACCTCTTGCCAATCGGGTATACTGATGAAGATTCTTTACTGACCTGCGAGACTTTTCAACGCGTTTAGGTTAGGTTAAATTATTCTCTAATTCATGCCGCGAGATTCATTTCCTCGTCATGCGAATTAACGTCTCCTAATTCCGCAATCATCTGTACCGGATTTGAGGAAAAGTAATAGTTAAAGTAAAAGTCTTCATCGATTCCACGAAAAGTAACTGAAAGTGGTTTGACGCTAATCAAACAATTAAGCCTCGATGAAGTCTGCTGTCTTTAAACGTGGCGTGGCATGGCGTGGGTTCCTAAGGAATACGCGGCTACTCAACTGCAGGTATTACAATGTCTTCTGTCACACTCTAATTACCCTTCCGGTTACCAAGTAAGTTGACGCGAGTTAAGAACATTTACGTCGTAGGAGAGTGCATGGAAGTTCACCGATGAGTGTCCGCATTTGTATGATGAAATTACATACTGCAACAAACTTCGTACGGTTTTATTCTCGTTTTTCTATCGTCTCACAAATTAATTGTTGGGGATAGATTGAGTGTGAATTGAGAAACAAATTCATGCATCTCGGCCCTGCCGTAAACTGGTAAGTTAAATGTGCCCTCAATGGGTTCATCCAGCGCTGACAATTCAGCAGAGGCGGACTAGGGCAAAAAGACCCCTCAAGAAAATGGTACGGATAAATTTCCAAAAATCAAAAACATCGAGTTGGCAGCTTATGTTCACTCAATTTTGGCCTCGATTCTTAAATCTATCTAAATGCGAGAATAAGCTCAATCTATTCTTATTACAACTTTTAACTTTTCTTAGTGACGTGAGATATTGAATTTCAACTTTCAGACTTGAAATTTCACACACAGTCGGTAAGTAGTTTAAGGTTTCTTATTAGATCTATTAATTACACAAAATCAAAACTTGAGTACTCTCCTTTGGACATAAAACGTACGTCAGGTGGGTTGCTAATCTGAAAAATCCAAAAGTGTGCAGGGGAAGACCAGCTACCTTCTACTTCACTACTGATAAGATACAAAGATAGACATGAGACTTGTCTATCTATTTCTGATAAGATATAATCACCTAGAGACAGAAATGAGGGAGATATGAGACTTGAAGCGTACCCGATATAAACATTGCTGATAGTTGTCTTTTGCTTCCAGAAATTAATCTTTGAGTATAAATCTCCTGGAAAGATAGAAACCATGTTTCCTATGCTGGACTTGTAGAGCGCGCATTTTCAGTCATACAGATGCCCCGATGCTAATGAGAGCTAATGGCAATCATTTTGTTTACAACGGGGCATTCGCATGACTGAAACGCACGCATCACGCGGTATAGCGCTCTCTACAGTTCCACGCTTGTATAATGTAAATAATCCGATTTCTATCTCTCCAGGAGATTTACACTCAAAGAAATTAATACAGCTTGAAATTCTTCTTCTCTACTGATAAGACAGACAGATATGCGACTCAACTATATATTACTAATGAGATGCAGATGCCCCGATGCTAATGAGAGCTAATGGCAATCATTTTGTTTACAACGGGGCATTCGCATGATTGAAACGCACGCATCACGCGGCATAGCGCTCTCTACAGTTCCACGCTCGTATAATGTAAATAATCCGATTTCTATCTCTCCAGGAGATTTACACTCAAAGAAATTAATACAGCCTGAAATTCTTCTTCTCTACTGATAAGACAGACAGATATGCGACTCAACTATATATTACTAATGAGATACAAAAATTTGGAGATAGATATAAACTTAGGACGTACCCTATATAAATATACTGATAGTTACCCTCAGGCTCGTAGCTAGCCGCTTGTGTGTGCCAGGGCATTTAATATTCAACCAGGGCATGAGCCATGAAGGTACAACACAAAAAAAATTTAATTGCATTTTTTTCAGCAAAATTTTATTTATTTTATTAAAACTTTATTACTTTTACTGAAACGTTCTATCTTTTACTTTTAGCTGTTTTTATTTATTTTTTATTTTTTTGGAATGTGCTAGCCAGGGCAATGGACGTTAGCTAGACGCCTGGTCACCCTTCTTCTCCACTAGTGATAAATGACATGAGACTTGAGACATTGATCGTTCATCTGCATATTACTGATAGCTGATCACTACATATGGAGACAGGCATAAAAATAAATAGGTATGTGATTTAAGACGCACCCGACAGGTTGCCTACCCGATGAATACAGCAGGGGCAGACAGCTACCTTGGAATCTGAGACTATAGGCCGTTGTCTAGCTGCAAAGCATTCCAGGTGGATGTTACAAACCTACCTCCAATCCACTTCTATATCAATTACCTGGAAATCCGAGACTGTAGTTCCCTATCTTCCTATAGTTTCCAAACCCGGTTTGTTTGGTAGTGAAATCCTCAGCTGTGTGATGATGCCACCTCGTTTAGGTTGCCTAGCTATGACATCTCCATCAATTTTTTAAATCTTCTCTGCATGTAGATAGACATAAAGATAGACACGTGATTCAAGACGCACTCGGCATGTTACCTACCCGATGAATACAGCAGGGGTAGACCAGTTACTTTGAAATCTGAGATTATTGGGACTCGGAATATGAAATCTAGCGTCAGAGTTGAGAAACTGTCTAAGTGATCAAATAAATCGTTTACATAAGAACAGTACAGGAGAAAATTGGTTATTTTGAATTTTGAAAAATTTAGGGTTATTTGAGAGTAAATTCTTATTGAAATCATTTCTCTACAACGCTGAAAAATAATAAGACAAACTAACATGTGGAATCCTCATAAGATAGAAAATATTGATTTCGATCACTCTCCATTTCCTTACATATTTTCGTTAGTGTGTGTGCGTGCATACAGCGTCACGAGCGCTCTCTACATTTTATTCCACATTCTAAAAGTCATTCGTCTTTCAAACGAGTATTCCACGTGGACGTCACAAAACTACCTCCAAAACTCGCTTCTATACAGTTACACATTGAATTCCGAAACTGTAGTACCCTGTCTTCCTGTAGTTTCCGAAACTGGTTTGTATGGCGCGAGTATCGTCCATGGGGGTTGGGCCGCAATGCGACCGGAGGTAAAGACCTCAGTTATACTTACGAGTATTTTTGTAATTTATATACGTCGGAGGGGCTTCCAAACATCAAGTGAAGCCCTTTTTTGCCCCAGTTCACCCATGTATGTCAATGAACTGAGCCCATAGATGATCATATAAACAAAATACTATTCGCTGATTGCCTACGTCTATGAGCACAAATAGCCAACCTGAAATAGATGGGCTCACAAGGGATAGGGGGACTGACAAGTATCAAAATAATGCTCCAAGTTCTTTGGCTAGTTTAAGTTTTCAATAATTTTGGGGGCTTTCAGTAGTTTCTGAGGGGCCAAGTTTTCCCTCTCTATATGTCTATATGCGCCGTGGCTACGCCTTCATAATAAAATAAAAAGTGAATGCAATAGGGTATTTGCCCTAAAAACAAAAACAAAAAAAAAACGAAGAATGCACGATCACCAGGCACATCTGACACGTTGCGTGATAAATATTTAGGTTACCAAAGTTGAGCGAAAATAAGCAACTCAATTTTGTTGATTTTTGATAATTTCTCCATACTATGAAGTCGTTAGGTCCACTTTTCGGGAGGGGGCTTCCAGTAAGCTTATGAAATTGGAAGTCGCTGTGTGGCCAAGTGGTGAACGGTGTCCACTTCGCAATCCTCTTGCGTCTCGGGTTCGAGGTTCCCCAATGCCGGAAAAGTAGTGATATTTGAACACCCTCACAATCATTCTAGCGAACACAGCGACTACAGTATCAATCGAGGTGGAGAGATAACGCGTCCTGTAACCCGGGCAGTTCGAAAGAACCAGGCATTACAGTTACAGTACATGTTACTACCAGATCTGAAAGATTGAGACTGTTGGGTGTACGTCGTGGACAGCTTCTTCAACGTTGTGAAATTACGGGGCAAGGAAGTGAACTGCGGCTGCACACTCTCTGGCATATAGAGAAGGAAAAACACTAACGTAACAAACCGTGGGGAAAGCAACGGCAAACTACCCCGACTACTATTGACCAGGAAAGTCGTGCGTCAGAAACCGCGGTCGCTAGCATCCGGCAACGGATATACGGTACCTGATGAAAGATGATTGATTTGAAATTGGACCCGATTCGAATAGCTTAATTTTTCGACACGAATTCAAACCCGTTTTACCGACTTTTCGAAGAAAAGGGAGGTATTTTTTTTTGGAGCTGCCCAAATCAGAAAATTGAAGATTTTATCACAAAATACAATCTAATTTCAAGTATGTGATTTTTAAACGTATCTATGTACTGTTGCTTTTTGGAACTGCCCATATGGGCGGTACTGCTCATGAGAATAGGCGTTGGTCATTTCTTGACCAATCTTACCCTCATCTATGTATTATATAAAACCAAGTCGGGTTAATGACACCATTCATAACTCAACAACTGAGCCGATTTCTATGATTTTTGATTTGTTGGATTTGTCTCCACCCAGGCTAACAGAATAACTATTAAAACATTGGAAAATTCACGGGGAAAAAATGTATTAACAAATTAATTTTCTCATACATTTTGTACATGGAATAGCTTTTTCTCCGTTTTCTGAAATATCTTATTTTCGCCTATCCATGGAAATCGGTTTTCGCTCAAGTATACCTATGGCTGGAAGAAAAATGAATTCCCATGGAAATGTCAACCACTGAACTGCATTGTCCCCATGAAGAGCTAAATCATATGGACTGGCTTTGTATGGGGGGGGGGGGGCGGCATTACATTACGGGTTTCGAGCGTGTCGGGGGGAGCGTTACGGTTTTCGCTCAAGTTACTCAGTAATAAAATCATATAAAAGGCTAAAACCTCATGAAATTGTTTTAATAAGCCGTGATCGGTGTTGACGAGTCTTAGAGGAGTTCTGTCAATTTCAAAAAGTTTTAGTTAGTTATAAAAAAGCTTCTACTATATAAAAGTGTAAGTTTGTCTGTGTCTTTGTTTTTTTGTGGTTGGTGAGTGAACCATAAGAGCTGGGGGGTTCGTACTTTCTGGAGGTATTCGTATGAGCCCGGAATAGGTCTTAGGCTATAAAAAGTTTCGATACCGGACTAGTTACACCATTTATAACTCAAGAACCGCTGGACCAATTTTTATGATCTTTGATTTATTGGATTTCTTTATCAGGTAACATTCAGTACACCCACCTACCGACTGATGTTGCAACTCACACAGTGGGAAGGGAGCTTCACTTCTGTCTGGTACTCCCCCTCCCCGACACTTCACGCATTCGTGATCATTTGAATTAGAATATAACTGGTTTGGATATTGTTTCGCACTCATTTACGTACCACATGGTCCATTTTCAGTCCCATATCTCTAGAAATTTCAGTTTTTAGAAACTATGATGAGAATTTCTTCCAATAATATCTAACTGAATTTTTGAAAACACCAACATCTTCGGCTGAATAACACAAATATGAAGCGATACACGCTACATCGCCACCCATCCACCAACACATGCATACATAGAACAGAAATCAGTTGTTATTGTTTGACTGTACGAAAAATTGTCGTGTGTTTCACATATCAAAATATCAAATAAATATGAAATAATTAGGGCTACAAATATTGTTCACTGTCATACGTACACACATTATTACGTATAGAACTTCCAATTTGGCGCACAAGTTTACCTACCCATTCCAAAAAAAAACATGTACCTAACCGCTGTTAAGTAGGTATCTACATGAAAGTCATTTGGGTTCTTAAGAGTTTGGAGTAGCTTCAGAATCCTATTGCTACCATTCAGAAAGAAAGATCGAAGATAGATGTCGAGATGTATGTTTAGTAAAATCGAATCAAGAGAACTAGATTTAGAAAAAATATCAACATAATTCGGATATGGAGCCACTGTCTAGCTAGACAATAATAAAGTAATAAAATGGGGGCAAAAGAAGAGCAAGAGAGAATGAGACAAAACGATGGGTAACCATCAGCATATATGCTCATGCGGATGTTTTTCTTCATGAAAGCCGTTTTCCTCTGTTCAAGTAATGTAAATTAGTGGCGAAAGATTTGTATAACGTGTACTGCATACATTCACCAGGCGTAGATCCACGGGGGATCCCCCTAAAGGGGGAAATCTGTGTGTGGAGGAGGGTCAGCGGGGGAGGGGTAGCAAAAAAATTTCCGCGCGCTTTTCCTTTTGCCATTTTCCTCCCCAAACTGGTCGTCTGGATCCACGCGGGTAATTCTCAGAAACTTGCCACATTTGATGTTTGAAAAGTTGAAAAACAGAAGGCTATTTTACTCCGAGTTTTTGTAGGGGGATTGTCAGTACATGTATCCTAGATGTTATTAATCACATTTGCCGGAATTCATTTCCACTGAGGGACCCCCGGGGGCACAGCATTTTCAAAATTTGATGCCCACGGCCTAGGAATTTCTTAGGTAGTGGTCAACAATACAGGGCCATGGACTAGATTTCTTGGGTTGTGGTGAACATCTTTCAAGGCATATTGCATATTTAGAGGCTTTCAGTCATGCTGCAAAAGAATCTGGACGCAATTAATAATGGGGAAGATATCTTGTCTAGTTTGGTGGATATTATGGATGGGGAACAAGCCTGATAACTGAATTATGTATTGATTGCAGGAAAATATATGCCATTTGAATTTTCCAAATCCAATGTGGATGCAACTAGGTCTAAATGGTTTCGTGCTTCAGAAGTCATCCCCAGAAAGCGTCAAATTTCCATAGAGGTCAACGCTGTTTTAAGCGCAGGTAATTAAAATACAATACAACACTAACATGCATGCAGTAATTTGATGTAATATCATTGAAACAGTTTGTTCTGAAAAAAAGGAAAGCACCATAATTTTTGTTATTTTGGCTTGAAGGTTTTCAACTTAAAACTAAATCGCAAAATAATGGAAACACTTTGGTACTTTGAAAGTTTTCTTCAATGATTAAATTTTGGCCTCAAGTTTCTCAACTTATACAACTAAATCACAAAATATTAGAATTACCGTTGACTACCAAGTGTAGGAACATTCATACCAAAGTAGAAAAGAAAACTAGTTTGTTATTTTAGAGTACTGGCATGAATTTGAAATTTCAGCATTCGCTGGAAAGGTGTGGGTGGTGGGACTGAGCCTACAATTTGTGTTTTATAAACAGTAGCTGTGTCTGGTAAATGAGGGAACGCATAAATGTATCCATTATGATTTTTTGTGGATTTTGAACGAATGAAAGACACCAGAAAAGTATAGTTTTCATTCACTCGCTCAATTTAACCTATCCATTTATCTTCCTTTAACACAGAAATATTCAGAGCATCCCAGGCGCACCAAGATCATTAGAAAGGAAAAGGTAGCTCTCATTGCGATCACGCAACCCACAACGCATGACGTCACTGCCATAAAACAAAACGCATTCAAGTAAAAACGCACTATAACGACGCGATTCTGATCTGGAGACAAAGGACTCTCTACCTTGGATGACCAATCTTTGTTTCCAGATCATTGTCATTTCGCTCAGTACAGATAATCTTGATTTGCCACGACCCCGGAAAACAATTGCAGACCACGGCCTAGGAAAAAATCTTTATAATTTATATTTTTATGCTAAAAAATGATTACTTAAGAAATTCAATGTTGTATCATATTTAATACATTACTCATTGAGTACTTTTCATTTGTTCCAGGTGGAAATGTGTTACACAGGCCAAGAACTGATAAGCCACGGCCCAAGAAGTAAAAGATTGTAAAACGCTAATTCTTACAGGATAATGCTACGAAAATGGAAAGACACTGAACTCAGATCTCCTGTACATAAACGGATAGTGCTGATATGAGAGACCTGCAGGAGTACGGTCGGTCATCAATATGAAAGTGTGACATACAGTGTGGCTGTAGAAGCAAATAAAAAACTGACCACGGCCCAAGAACGGCAAAAACTAAAATCTGTAACCTAACTTTGGGCTTTGCTGGAGGTGCCATGGTACATTTTGAGTCCCATTTTTCGGTATTAACCTATGTCGCAATCCCTTTTGAATAAATTCTCACGTCATTTTTTCCAAAACAACTGCTCAATTACAGCAATATTGAGGCACGGAAATTTTGATATACATACAAGGGGTAACAAGCCACGGCCTAGGAATTTGTAGGTATGTCAGCAATTTGTCACGACATGAGGGGGGGGGGGAATCATATTTATTGATGGGAACACATATAAAGGGATAATACTCTATAATGTAGCAAAAAAAATTATTATAATATATTCAGTCATGTAGCACAACATAACTTAATTGTGGCAAGTTTTTGACAATTACCCAAGTCTGCATTCACACATGATACAGTTTCGCAGATCTGCACATTTCTAAACATACCTGCCTAAAATAATGTGTAGCCGGTCCCAAGTCTAAAAACCACATGTGAGGGAAATTCTGCACCAAATAATTCGTTTGATTAGTAATAATTTACGAGTACTTTGATACAGAGCTAGATACCAATTTTGGCGATAAAGCGTCGCCGTCAAAGCTGGACAACAAATTCGAACTCAGCGGTCAAAACTGAGCAGGAATAAGCTGTGAATTCAATGTTTTTAAATTTTGAAAATTTCAAATTCGGCCTCGAAATCAACCTAGAGGCTTTTGTTGATTAATTTTGTCCCATTTTAGGCCGATTTTTACACATCTCGAGAACGAAAAGCGCGGGGCCTCCGCATTCAGACCACGAATTCGAACTCAGCGACCAAAATTCAGTTGAAATCAGTGGTCAGTTTGATTTTATTAATTTTTGAGCATTTCTCCATGCACACATAATGTCTTTTTTCGGGGCCAAAACGTTTCCGGAAAGCTTTCGAGACCAAATTCGGTGAAAGTGGCTCAATTTTCGAGACAAATTCAGAGTCGGCATCGAAAAGTCGAGCTAAGTCATACTTCTGTCGAGTTAGGCTAATTTTTTGGACGTATGTCGGCATTCCTGAGATATTTTTTCGAAATTTATACGTGTGAGACTCCCAATTATCAATCGAGGCTCCATTCTAGGCGTTCCCCGAGAGGTCTTTTTGCCCCAGTCTGCCATGGTCCCCGGGTACCCGCGTCCGGTCCACGCTGGTACAGCCGATCGTAGCGTTAAACGAGATCAAACACGAGCCCCGAACACGCCACGATCAGTTCGAATAATATTCGACGAAAACAGGTAGTTTAACGTGTATGGGAACAAGTGAAGGTACACGGTGGCCCAGTTTTGTGCCAAGTAATATTTGTATACAAACTGGTATACGACACCGATACCGCTACCATAAAGTATATTGCACTCGTCCCGCTGTTCCCGTTTTTGCATCACGCCGATGGTTTATAATTTTGCTCAGACATTGTTGCTCGATACTTTTCCTCTTTGGCTTCGGCTCGAACCGATACCACATAAATGCCTATTTTCCATTTAGACGGCTAACTATACCTGGGATCGGCACATGGGCACAGCTGTAGGCGCATTGGACTCCCAGACCGAAGATGGGCCGAGTGCAGGACCGCGATGTGCGTCCGTCCAAAGACGCGGAGCCACACTGGTCGCATTCCTGGTCCGCCGGCAAGCGGAAACAGCGACAGCATTTTGGTTTCCATTTCGGCGGTGCCATCTCAATCGGAAGATTATCCTGATCGAGGCGAAATGAAGTCGTCGAGACGGAAAAGACGTCGTAGACACGTAAACTGTAGATGAGAATTTGGCGTAGACGTCGTTAATGGCTCAAATAAGCTAAACTGTCAAAAGTGTTCGGGTAATTACGTTAATGAATCGACGCGGACGGCGTCGCGGTGCCTGGTTCGAGAGCGAATTTGGGAATCACTGATGTGTTACAATCGACGTTTTCGATGGGAAACGGATGAGATTTAGCGATCGAAATGCTCTTACATTTTGTATTCGACAAAAGGTGTCCGATTTCTGTTTTCGGTTACAATCTCGAACCAGTTGTAATTATTTTTTTAGCCACAACGCAGGCCTACATTTTGTCGGACTGTCGCAGGCATTAAAATAGATTTTTGTGATTCGGTTAGTATGTTTTATCTCTTTATACAACGCAAGAATTTATGGGATTGTAATTTAGATACTATCGAGCTGTACCTAATCGGTTTGTGTTTAGTTCGAGTCTCGCTGGGTTTGCCGAGATATTGTCCGGCATTGGTATTGGCTAAGCTGGGAGAGAAGAAACGATTAGGGTCATTAACGACCCGGGATGGACAGTTGACGCACCACGAGCCGAGACAATTGGGGCCATCGCCCTTTCCAGAGAAAGTTTCAAACATTTTCCGCGCAAGCCTCCCTTCCCTCACCCCCGAAAACTCTAAATGCTTCCAAAATTTTTCATCAAAGCACAAAAAAAGTAGGTATTTCAAATTTTTCCGACTCAGGTTCAAAATACTAAATCAATGCTACAAACATTTTCATTCAACTCAAAATAAAAAAAAAACATTAAATGATTAAATTTTCTTGTTTTACCGGGCAAAGGTCCAAAATCCCAACTAAATAGTCAAATTTTTCGATAAAGGCCGACTCCGAAGATTCGGCTGAGAGAGTTGTCACGCCCCCCCCTCCCCCCATCACTCAAATCCGGCAGTTTTGCAACAATGTTTTACATTCTTCAATATGTGTTAAGACACATTCAAGACTTTTTTGAAACACTCTTCTGAAGTCGTTGAAGACCATCCCTGGCCAGACTCAGTGGCGTAGCCAGGATTTTCTCAAGGGGGGGGGGGTACACCTAATATGACCTGTATGTTTTTACACTGACGTATCAGTATGTTGTGCTTTTCAACTACAATTATGCATCTGAATTTAAATTTCATTTCGCGCATTTTCTGTGATACTGCCAGCAAATAAAAATTCTCATCTCAAGAGGGAGGATTTATCCCCCTCCCCATCCTTGGCTATGCCTCTGGCCAGACAAACTTTTTAAGGCTTTTGTGATCCGTAGATGACTTTTGAAGACTCTTTTAAACTGACTATAGATCTTTTGAAACACATGTAGAAGGGTTTAGGACTTCAAAAGATTCTTTACGGAGTTTTCAAACTTTTTCCAAGACTTTTCAACACTTTTTTAGTAGTCTTACGCAGACGTTTTAGATTATCTTTAAAGCTCCTCTGGACACGTTCAAACATTATTTGAAGCTTGATTGAGACTTCTCGAGGCCATACTACAGTTAAGTTCACTTCTAACGGGACTTGGGTTTTTTCTTTTTTTTTCCCCGTCAAGAAAATTTTGTTGATCTATAACTCTTGAACGCCAAAGTATTTCTCACGGCCCGTTTTAGGTAACTCACATGAAGGGCGAATTTCGCCAACCCGGACATGATAATGAAAAATACTCTACTGATCCAGAACTACAGGCCAACAAAATTTATTTACTATTTATTTATACACTTATTTATCACTCAAGTCCATCTGAAACTCTTTCAGACTTATTTAAAACTTTTTCCAGGGTGCTTAGTTTTTTTCTAAAATGAAATTTCTTGACTGTTCCTTGACTTCAGGGTGACTACTCGAAATTTCAGGGGGGGGAGGGGGAATGGGAAAATGACCTCATCAAACATGAAAAATGACCGGAAAACCCTTCTCACTACCACACATCAATATTGACCGTAGAAACGTATAGCACTTTGACCTTTCTTTTCTAACAGCACAAGATTTAGGATATTTGGGCTCCATAACCCAAGCTTGGCAGAGCCTCCTCGCCACCTTTTAGAATTGGTAATATTCCAAGGAGGGGGGGGGGTATTTTCAAAGGCAATATTTCGTGCATATGGGTAACCGATCGGCGATCGGTGAACCACTAGTATTTTATTTCTATTTTTGTTTTAATGTCCATTCATTTGGCGGAGGCTATCTGTAAATAGGGTTTCCGAGGCCCGGAAGAACATCTCTATATACGTCCCTGGTTTTACAGGGTGTCTACACAAACTTTTTCTGAAAAAAAAATGAAAAAGTGACCTAGAAATTATAGCAAAACACATAAAAAGCGCCAATGTCTTCTTCACCAATCCTACCATGCCGCACGCATCATAACACCCTCTCATCATATTTTCTTACACTCACAACCTCCCACGCACGCTACCTCAGGCGTTGCTCACATCCTTAAAAGCTCATACCCGCCTAAACGGGCTAATGCGCCCATGTCCTCTCCACACGCTCACTTCCTCTTACGCCCTAACTAGCTCACACATGTCTCTACAATTCTTACCAGCTCACATCATTACAACACGTTCCTCACGCGCTCACGTACGTCATCAGGACATGCTCACCTCCCGCGCCCAGGAGGGAAGGAGCCAAAATCATCAGTAAACTGATGATGAGTACACTGCATGCAGATACATTGGTACACCTGGATATGTCATAGCCATAGTAATTCATCGGCTGCAGATTGTAGCCGTGCAGCAAAGATCAGGATCAATGAGCACACGGCTAGAAGGAAAAATAATTTCCATTGGGACTCGGAATCAAAGTGGCTGACATCTAGCGAATGTTTTGTGAACCCTCATTGAGTGATCATGGAGAGAAAATAAATAGGTCGCGCGGGTTGGGCCGGCAACTGATAACGTAGCTCTCATTTTTTACTTCATCGCACTTCTATTAATTTTGCTACCTGACATATTAAATTTTTTGTCGCAAATTCGAATATGTAGTTCCCTACAGTTCAAATTTGAAACACGTCCGTCATTTCTTAATTTTATAATGATTTTTTGAAAAATCAGTATTTCCCATTTACGGCAATGTTATTTCCGTCTGTGATCACTCAACCTTTCATTAGGAAGTGCACATTACCGCTCCTACGTGAACCATTGAACTGAATTGTAACCATGTAGAGCTAAATCATACAGATTGGCTTCACGCAATACGCACAATTTAACTGAACTGAACTGGCATCAAGTCCAGTGACGGTCGAAAATAGAATGGGGGCCAGCCATAGACATATCTATGTCAAAAACACGCAGAAGTGTAAGAGCCTCGAAAGCCGTAAATAAATCTTCGAGGGTCGTAGAGAGTTTTAAACAAGTCTAAAAGAATTTTTCAGAATCTTAAACAAGTTGAGGATCCTCAGTCTTGAAAAGCTTTTAGTCCAATCGTTATGGTCTAGGAGATAGGTATGTCAACCAGTAAAACATGTGGACTGTCGATTTTGAGTGGACTTGTAGTAGTTAGGTAGTGTCGACCTGAAGTCGACTGGAATGCAGCGTCGAATCGAGTCTCCACAAAATTTCGTCGAAATGAAGTCGATTTTCAAACTGAATTGACTGCTAACTGAAGTCGATTTTGAGTCGTAATGCAATTGAATTTAAAATTATTTCATGCTACTCAATTTTGACTCCATTTCGCCGTCGACTTTAAGTCGAAAAGCAGTCGAATTTAAAACCACATACTGCGCTACCAAATTTCTATACTTAATTTCGCTGTCAACTTGAAGTTGAAAGCCGCGAAGTGTTACCGTTATTACAATGGCATGCAGTGTAAATGTTGCCAACATATGCCGGTGTAAATTGACTGCCTCCTACAACACACTCAGAATTATGTTTACTGCAAGTTAATTACTTTTGCTGCGTAGCTGCAATTGAATTACCCATCTTGATAGAAGGAACGAGCACGCTATCAGCTTAAGTAACTTCCTCTTATTCTCACTCACAATTCCGTGATCTGTTTCTCTCTCATCATCCGCAGCTTAAGTTACTTCCTGCCGGTTTTAACAAGGATATGACTCAGGGCTCGTCATACAAAAGAACAAAATTCCGCACAAAACGTTCCGCAGAAAAACGTTACCATCATGATGTAACTGCGTATTTCTCTTTACGCGGTCATTTATTGCATCATGTTTTGACGGGCCGACACGAAGAATGCCGAGCGACGCCGAGAATGGGCGACTAGAGAAGGCATTGGAATGTAGATATGCGGGTCAACGAGGTCACCTGGACGGTATAAACAAGTAAAAATGTCCTTTTGTGCAGCGATTGGACTCTTTCTTTTTTATTAGGACGCCATTTAGCATAAGGGAACCAACCAGCAAAATCTGTTTTTTGAGAACACGTGATTCGAAGTTCAAGAGCCATGTAGAACGTTTACTGATGAACTTTTTTCAATGTGAGTACACATTTCTGAATCGGGGCCCAGTTTAAAAAAATCCTACTTCTTACACTCTTTCTAACAATACTAATAAGTGTTGGTTGGTTCCCGTACGCTGAATAGCGTCCATTTAATATAACTCACCAACAACGTGAAATTGATTCTCACTCAGTTTTGCACTCGAACTCGGATACGTGAGGTCAATATGCCACCATATTATTAACTAACTTGTCCGTACAGTTTTGCAGCACTTACCTGTGAACAAAAACAGAAAATAAACATTAGAAAAAGTGCTACTACAAACAGTTTTATTTACACTGGAAGAATAATGAGGGCAACAGTTTCAGTTATGATTAAAACAGCAGTGGTGTAGTGAAGGGGGATGGTGACACCTCAACGAATCATCCGAGTCGAAATTTCTCGGCAGATTTGACCATTTAGTCGGCATTTCGGGCTATCAGTTGGCCAAACAAGAAAACTTAAGTCTTTTTTTCTCTCTCTCTCACGTGAAGGATAGAGCAAATCTTTGTTCTTTGTATACAGAGTTTACATTTTTCAGCAAGTTTTCGACCATTTAGTCGAAATTCTGGACTGACCATCAGTTGGCAAAACATTAAAAGCGCTAATTTCTTTAGTCTTTTTGCTTGTATAAAAAATGTTTGTACTGAATCGGCATTTCCAACCAATTCTCACCCCTCTCCTGCGCCGATAGAGTTCACGACATATTTGAATAAAACTGGCCACGCTCATCTTCATCAGATTAACAATTTTAAGTGCATCTTATTAATTTCAGGGGCGGAAATAGGAGGGGGCTAGGGAGACTAAGCTCTCCCGATTTCAAAATTAGCCTCCATAAATTTTATTTTTAAATTAATCTTAATACAGTAAGACTTTTTTTTCTTTCCCCCCTTTTTTTCTCTCTTACAAAGGAAGTACATATGTGGCAGTTTCTATAAAAAGGGTAACTTTGTCGATCCGACACATTTTGAGTTACAGACAGTACGTAATAGAGGAATGAATGCCCATCCCAACGAGCTATCGGCTAAATTTGTAGCGTTTCTTGTTCCGGAGATACAAGCGGTCAAAGATGAGTGTAACGAAAACGCGCGAAAACACGTTTTTGGGGAAAACGCGTTCAAAGTTAGACACCTTTTTCTCCCACTCCGTCAAGTGGCCCGAACTCGCCGCGGAATTACGTTACCAGCCTCGACAAGGGCTTGTTGGAAAGGTAATTTTTCGCTCTTCTTCGTGGTAACAATTCAGAACATCGGATTTATTCGTGAGCTCCGAAAAACCACGAAGAAACGAACGCACACATTCGCATTCTTTTCTCATTCTCTTTCATAATTATCTTTCTCTCTCCCCCTCTTCTCTCTCATGCGCATAAATTTTGTCTCTTTGCTATTGCGATGTTTCTTTTATAGAAATCAACCAAAATCTCAAAATTGATTTTTTTGACGAAAAATTTATGTTTTTTTTTTCCGCGTTTTCTGAGACTTCAATTGATCGACAAAGTTACCCCTTTTAATATAAACTACCTATTATTACTGAGAAAAAATCTATTCTTACAGTTTCTTCATTTTTGGAGGAGGGGGGCTGTGATTTTTGTATTTTTATAAAGTTATTTTAGGCGCTGGGGCTTCAGCCCCCCAAATTTTTTGCTTTCGCCCCTGTTAATTCACACAATTTTAAATTTCCCCACTGTTAGTTAGCAGACTCTAATTTGCCTACAGGTAAAACAAGCACAAGCTTGGGGCGATCGATTTTGAGAAGCGGCCGAATTTCGAGAATTTTTGCCTTCAGTACGTTGGTGTATACTACTAGCGAGATACGGCACCGTAAATAAATAGCCGCTGAATAGATACGATAAAAAAATTTCCGGCTAGGTGGTTGGGAGCCCGAGTGCTTGTAAACAGCCTTAATCTTAATCTTGGACTGTTGGTTAACAAAATAACTTCAAAAGTGAATTTGGCTACTGCAGAAATCCAGTTATAGGTGGTGAGGATAGAAATTTTCCAACCAGGTCTGGCAAATTATTATCGTACCATTGTTCCAATTCTGATTCTGGTGTTGCCTCACACATCTTTATTGGTGGCGCAGTTAGATACCAGCAAACGGGAAGTAAAATTACTCAACTGGATACGGTTGCAAATGAAAAGAAAAATAGGTAAGTTGGCTGCCAGATAGAAGGATGAACTCGTTAGAGAAATGAGGCCTATTTGGCAAAGATTATAGCACAATATAAAAGAAACTGAAAAGGATACGTGGAGGCGTATGCCCCAAAATGGGTGAAGGAGGGGTGGCCCGCGCGAGCCGCTGCACCTACTCATAAACGCTGAAAATAAAATTAAAATGATCTTTGATATTGATGAAAAGATCAAACCAAAAAAACCTTCAATTCGATTTTATTAACAGTTCAATTTTTCCGTTACTGAAGACAGTTATTCACTTATTTTCTTCTCATCTGTTTGCTCGAATTACCTATCTTGATGAAGAGAACGAATGTGTTATCAACTTAAGTAATTACTTTCTGTCAGTTTTTCGTTTTTCATTTTTTTTTTTTTTTTGTACCTTTTATAATTGTTGTGTTGTAAAATGTGCCGACAAACGAAAATTAGATAGAGGTCCAAGAAGTCGTGAAGCAGAAAGAAAACGAAAGGAACGCAATGCGACACAAGTACATATATCACCTATTCCAACAGGGTTTTTTTACGACCCAAATGAGGATTATCAACGCATGCCGTGTGTTGGGATAGCCAATAAAAGTGTGTACACTTTTTTGCAAAGACCTTGGATGACCAACCTCGAGGATTACGCTGCTCAAGTGGGGGAAAAAAGCACACGTACTATCTTTACCAGATCCACCTCAGCCGTTGAATAATTTGTTACACCACAAAGGTGATTCATAAAGTTTTTGGTAAGATTAGGGCATACAATAATGCATTGGCAAATGGCAATGACTTCAATTGGGTGTCATGAAATATAGGCGAGAATTTCATGCCAACATTTAAAATATCAGGGTACATGTATATATCATCGAGTAGGCAGCTACAAACCAAATTCCGGATCATCGCCCAAATTTTTACAAATATATTTTATTGGACACGAGGACAATGAAACGTTTATTCGATGTAGTTATAGTAACACTGAAAATAATGTAGAGTTGATGAAACAATTACAATGTTGCACGAAAACAACGAATGTGCACAGAGTTTGAAAAGTACTTAATATGAAAAAGTAATAAGCAGTAACCACATTATAGAAGAATTAAAATCGCGGCCTCCTGTACTTTCATTTCAAATATTAAAGAGTGTAGCCGACCTGAAGATGTAACTGGTCGGGAGTCTTAATCATACAGAACGAATCTTAAAAACAGGAGAAGTGAAATCAGTATCCATTATTACACTCATGGATCATACCGCTTCATTGATGTAACTTTCTGGGCACATGCTGAGAAATTTGATGAAATCGCGAATTACGAGTTATCAAATACAGTCATGAAACCCTAATTGTAAAAACAACCACAGTCAGTTTTGATTTTTTGACTTAAGACTGAGCTATATCCACTCCTCAGAGTTTCCTGAAAATTGTTCGCACGAAAATTAAGCGCAGAAAATTGTTAGCACGAAAATTGTTCGCAGAGGAAAACTAATCGCATACGAAAATTGATCACACGAAGATTAGCCGCAAGAAAATTGAAAGCAGAGAAAATTGATCGCACAATTGTTCGCACCAGAAAAATTTATTTTCATTTTCACAGAAAAAATTTTTTAATTTACTAATGTAGACTAATATTATGAGCAACCCCTCTCCAGTACTTTGAGATACTGTCTTTATCCTGACGCAGACCCAATCGGGGTAATTCCAGGATACGGGATGCGGTGTCCCGTGGCCAATTTGGCGTGCGTGCATCGCCATACACCCCACCATCAATCGAAGGAGTAATTGTTATGTGTAGTTTCTACAGTGGAGCGTATATTTTGCATGTGGGACAAAGGGCTAATATCACAATCGATCCAAATAATGAACTGGCTCAAAAGTTGAGGACCTTATTTCAGGTGATGACTTCCTTAAATCTTTTTCATTATTTCTGCATCTTCAAGCCAGAATACTACTACCTCTGTTGGTCTGTTGGAGAGTTCAGTTCCGTCTTTCAGCCAAAATACTACACCATCATTTCCCACAGGACAGCTAATCTCAATGATCAAACGGAGCAACTCAAAATTAAAAAGTTTCTACTTCAAGAGCAACTGTGTCCCAGACTCACGCATACTTTCAGTCTTAAGCAATTTTCTTTCATTATCTTTGTACACCTTTTCTTTTTGTTATTCGTTTAATTTGAATGTTACTTCCAAATACATCTTTGTTTTTCACATTTCATGACCATAATTATAGTACCTACTTATTATTTCTCAGGAGTCATGCATTCTTTGTTTTCCCTCCAAAGGGCGGGTAACTCAGTTGGTAATCAAATACAACGACGCCTGAAATATTACTTTATAATCATAATTTTATGGAGTTCAAACAAGTTCTTCTAAAGAAAATTGTAATGACCCGATCGGTAGAGAATTTTATGCGAAACATTTTTAGTAATAACTACTTTCCCGAAAAACACTATATTTCGCGAGATAATTGCAAAAAAAAAAAAACGCCGCGGTGGGACACATTCCATGTTATAGCACTCGAAGCAGGCGGGTACACAGTACACACAGATTGCATTCACTGCAGAATCCCGCCAAAAAACCTTCTGTAGGAATTAGTCCAAATAATAAACATATCTCTCCCAGGCTATTAATTACCAAGCTCACAAAATAAAATTCCAGAAAATGACGCTGCTTCCAGGGTTTTATTTAGACATCCCGATTTTTCTTGAACATCCTTATAGAAAGCGTATACTGAGTCGAATGCAAATTCAGAAAAAATTTCAAAATACTTCTCTTCATGACATAAGAGCTTGAAAGATGAGTTCAGTTCCACTAAACACAAGCTGTGCGACATTGTGCTAGAAAAGAGTTTGTGATGTCGAGATGACAAAATTGTAAAAATTATCATTTTAACTGTGAAACTTTGTTTTGGGCGCCAAAATCAACGATGTATCAAAATTATAATTAAATATTCGAAATTAGAAACCTAAATATCCTGTTTCGATATAGTTATCTCAGTTTTCTGAATCAACTCAATTTACTCGTAACCCCTCGATCGACAGTGCGATTTTTGTACCGATTTATGTCGCTTGAGACAAACTTTTTAGCCATAGACGCAACCGCAAGGCCGGTTAGTTCGGAGATTTTGCGTTTGACACTAAATAAAACACAATGTCGACAGAAAACGACCATTTTCACTCAATTTAAAAGAAAATTTCACACGCGAGTGAACTTTGGTATCCTTATTTCGCTTTCATTTCAGAAGTTTTTTATTCGCTCCGCCTACCGGTAGCACGGGCTGAGACTTCGATTTTTCCCACATGTCGCAAAATTTCAATCGTAAACGTAGGCTAGGCCCCCATCCCCTTGACAAGTTCAAAAAATAGTATTTTTCCATACTCAGTGGACTTGTTTGATAGTTCAGGGTAGACCAAGGGTATTGTAGGGGGGTCATGGCTTGGTTCTCCAAAGCAAAGTCCTAGAATCACTTCTTTCAGGGACACCTCCGGGTTTCCCAGGCACTCTAAGAATTTTAGACTCTATCTCAGGGCAAGGCTCAGCCTGAACCTCCCTTTCTAGGCTACCCTTGGCACATTAGATCGCGTAGTAAGTTCCTACATCATTCTTTTAGTCTTATGTACTAGAGAAGCCCTCACTCTCTGTATGAGACTGACGGGCATCAATTTTATTGTGCCCATTACATCTTGCTCGGACTCTTTAGGTGGACTGTGGCACCAAATAGGGGGCAGAAGCTCCAGCCCCTTGTCTCCTGTACATTTGTACACACATCGCTAAGTAGTGGATTAGAAGGAAACAGACCCGTACCCGTTTGGTCACAACGACGGATGGAGAAGACCACATCAAGTGGCATTCATTTCAGCGGTAAACACTAAGCAGCTAGGCTATATTTCGACTTAATTGGTATTTTTAAGCTTCCACTGTGTTAGTCTGTGAGTGCCCCTTTCCGCACCCCTGTGACGTAAATCCCCAGGTCAGCAGGAGAGCCCACCAATGTTGAACGCGCCTTTAGTTCGCCAGAAGTTGAACTTTTACATCAAATGCTCAATTCACCTAGGTATAGTTGTGTATCATTCCAATAGGTGTCACTGTTCAACCATAAAAGTGGTTTTCTTTTTATTTCACTGCGATTGGATAACTTGAGAAGAAAAGCTTTTTCCCGAGGTCCGACAAATTTTCGGCATATCGCAAAAAAATCTGGCATGTCGCAAGTGCGACATGCGCGACACGAAAGTCTTCGCCCCTGACTGGTAACTCTTTCATCTAATTTATAATCCAGGTCCATTTGTGGTTCTTTCTGAGAAAGAATCCCACAGGCGTACTTGTTCGGCAACGATGCATGTAAAAGGAAAAACAAATCAAATTTGTTTAGCAAATTTTGAAATCCTGTACTAATCCTCTCAATTCGAATATTACAATTACTTTACAGAGTACAAACATTTAATTGGAATTTTAAGAACATGGTTTAATCTCGGAAATTATTGCTCGTTTACGTAGCTCAAGAAAATGTCATCCCCCTTCTCTCAAAGATGAAGACATGAAGAGTTAAATTTAAAAGGGCTGTGTTGGCATTCGCAAGTCTCCCTCTCCCATCCTCCCCCCCCCCCCAAAAAAAAAAAAAGCTTCATCGCTCAGGCCTTGCCTACCACCGTAATCTGTAAGTCCAATCGAACTTATGATAAATTATTTTAAACAGCTGTGTGGCCAAGTGGCAACGTGCCCGATTCGCAATCCTTGCGCCTCGGGTTCGAGGCCCACTAACACCGAAAAACTAATGATATTCGAATACCCCCTGTGAAATAATCTTATGTAAGCAGAGTAATATTGCAACTCAAAATTCATACATTATCATATTTTTTATAATTTATACAAATTTATACAAGGGTTGGAATACAGATTATTTCAGCCAATTAATTATGAAAGCTCAACTTGGTGCAGTGGAAGGCTTGTGATGAGCTTAAATTGCCAGGATGGTGGGCTAGCAATGTTGTTTATGTATTGAAAGTCACTTATATAAGAATGAAAAGCCATGGTATACAATAGAAGGTATATTACAAATACTCGTAAATAATGAGCTCTTAAAGTAAAGGGTATGATTAGTTATGTGAAGCGCCAACACAAGAGGTTCTAAGGGCGGTTCATGAAGTCAGTACAAAAGAGGTGGCGTGCGAGGCGTCTTGGTAAGACGGCTTGCGCAACGGCTCATAGTATCTCTAAGTATTAGTCAACATTGTAGAAGACAGCTTGAGAACTTACCAGTGAACTCAATGTCAAGTACTGCTTGAACATCAAATACACCACAAACACCAAAACTTACAGGTGGACTCAGTGTTAAGGACTGCTTCACACCAAATGCACCACTAATAGCACTACTTATAAGTAGACTCAGGGTCAAGGATTGCTTAACACCAAATGCACCACAAACACCACAACTTACAGGTGGACTCAGTGTCAAGGACCGCTTGACACGCTTAACACTAAATGCACCAATAGTGTGCTCGAACATCAAGCGCACTACTAGCAATGTTCATTTATTACATGTTATTGTTGGCCGACACGAGGAGTTGGTGAATATATTGCAGGGTTCGTTATAGTTAGCATTTATAGTTTACTTTCGCACAACTTATTACAGAGCCTGTCAACGTATTGCCACTCGGGGCCAGTGAGCGGCCGAGCATTAGTCAGAGAGAAAGAAGAGCGAGATCAACTTAGGAAAATTAGTAGTTAATCTAACAGTTATCTGACCTGAGAATCTTCACAATTCTGCTTGGAGTGGCATCAACAAACGCACGAGCACAAATTCACTTTCACAGTAAATTACACGACGCACAAGAACGCAAGAAAAAACTCACAACTGAACCACATGAAGATCTGAACAGAAATGAGACTGAGGTCTCTTGCTGGCTACCTGGCTTGAAGTATCTGAGGCTGTCCGGTACGAGGAATTACAATAGGGACTGGACCTTTTTTATCTTATCTACTTCTTCGTTTCGGCTATTAACAATAGCGAAACACTATTGCTGTCAGTCGAAGTCGAATTTTAAGGTTACATTACAGGCTCAAGTGCATGCCTTTTGTGAAAGCATCCGGGCTGTCATTTTCGAGAAATTAACTGACCATGGGCGTAACTAGAACCTTTTTCAGAGGGGGGGGGGCAAGAAGGTAGAATTATATTGGCGCCAGTCACATATTTTCGTAATCTAGTCTCAGGCCTCTAGGCACATCCTATTTTCTGCGAATTTTATTCAGTTGGCTTTAAATATTCGAAAATAATCTTCTGAGCACTGGAACATCATTTTTTTTTCAAGATCCAGGGAGGTTGCCCCCGCCCTTGCCCTTCTCTGGCTACTCCAATGTAATTGACCACATGAATTCAATATTTCGACTATTACTTATAGTTAGATACTAATAATTAATGTCAAAATCGAATTTTTCGACACCCCCTCTAACATCCCAGCGAACACTTCGACTACAGCACCAATCGAGGAGGAAACAAAGCGCGTCCTGTAACTCCTACCAATTCGAACGAACGAGACATTACAATCGCTGAATGTGTTACCACCAGATCAGAAATATTGGTACAGCGCGTGGGCACGTCGTGGACACCTTACTCAACGTCGTGAAACATGTGGCTAGTGAGCGAACTACGGCTGCGCACTCTTCGGCACAGAGAAGGAAAACTCTAAACGCAAGAAACCGTGAGGAATGCTACGGCAAACTATCCCGACTAACCCTGCCCGGGAAAGTCGTGCGTCAGAAACCACGATCGCCAATGTCCAACATCAGATACGACACCTGAAGAAGATAAACCTTCCCCCTATTTCGAAAAGTCTGAAAAAGATCTTGAATAGTCGAAGAATCTTAAAGTATAACTTTAAGAAGTTTTAAGCAAGGCTGTAAATTTTAAATGAGTATTGAAGGATCCTAATCTTTTAGAGTCCTGTATGAGTCTTCAACAGCTGTAAAAGGTTTAGGAAGTTTAATCATGTTTCGAAATGCTACAATGAAGCCCGAAACAGTCCTACAGAGTTACAAATAAATTTTGAACAGGCCATAACGCCCCCCCCCCCCACAAAGGAATGAGAGCACAGTGCACATGAACTATAACCTTAAATGAAGCTGTTTGTTAAGAAATCACAGATGAGATGGAAAGAATGTTATTTGCCTACAGATTAGAACTGTTCACAATTAGTCATATCTTTATTTCAATAACCCAGCGATTAGGAGGGGGCGAAGAGCTGGCCATCAGGCTGCAGAAAAATTTACTAGGAATAGGTAGCCTATCAGAAGTTCGAATTTTCGATCTCGTCAAACCATCATTATATTTCATGCCAATGTTGCCTATTAAATTTGTAACTACCGTGTCGAACAACCAATCTGTGATTCCTCGTGCTCCAGCTTCTGTCTTATTTTGTGACCACAAATTACTATTGAATTCGGATGCAATTAGTGCGGCACGATCAGATCTAATCGCTGGACATTTCAGCTTCCGAAACGTTTATATCTTATGCTTCACGTCTTCAAATAAATGCACGTCCTCAATTATTTTAATTGTATATACATCTCTGTCTATTTGCAGATAAGTACAGAAAAAGAAAAGGAGTGCCAATATCAAGTATAGCGCACTGTTCGCGCATGCTAACCACAATTTGTACTCTGTTCAGAGTGACAAATTATCTTCCTGTTCATGTCACAGGTAATATTGTACTCGAATATTCGAATGTTATATTCGCAGGCATGATTGTCAACAAGCAGACAGAAAAATTTTCGGAATGATGATAGGTATAGATTTGACATTTACATGAATAACTCAGCATATCGGTGGATTAATGACCTCGATTCTGGAGAAATAATAGTGCAGTTCTTAACGAAGTCTTAAGTTAGTATTAACGATGAAGTCTAAGGGCCTGAATTTTTAGGCAAACCTTCTGTTTTTTCTCTTTCTAGTCTAGCCTATTCATAGTCCACCAAGGTTTTTTGGACAAATCAGGAAATTCTGAAACCAGTGAGCTAACTAGGTCGTTTTACCCACATACCCTTCAATAATTAAGTATATGAGATGTTCATTATATAATTTTGAAAAAAATGATCTACCGCAAAACCAACTTTCGTCGAACACAAACTCAAGTGAATAATTTGATTAATGAATGCCAGAGACTCCAGCTGGCATACCCTCTGAGCGTTCGTTTTACAAGACATCGTGCTTGCATTAAGTTCATCTCCGCTAAGTTTACCGGGCTTGTCAAGTTTGTGAAGCAGAGCTAATTTCAAGGGGGGAGACGGGAATAATCCCCTTCATAAGAACTATTTATTGGCTCTGCTCACGAATGAGTGTTTTTTAGCATTTTCGGGATCCACCTCAAAGAAAAATCCTTCCATCGGGCTTGTTAAGAAAGAAACGATTCCAGTCTGTAGCTAAGATAGAAGGGTGAATGTCGAACGGAAGCCTATTATTGGAGGACAAGCCAGGATGTCGGCTAGATTTCATTGTGTCCATGTTCATCAAGATTCGCGCAAGAACAAAGTGAACATTATTTTTGAGAACCTATTCAAATTACTATATCTTATTCTGAGTATCCCTCAGCCCGCGAAAAATGAGCACTTTATGACTCTGGGCAAGCTTTATCCCTTAGCGTGCAACAAAACACTTCATGGTTTAGATATAAAGATTGCAAGATCCACCTCCCCCATACAGAGAGGTCCGAATTGGCCAAAAAGCAAAAACAGGTACGAACACATATGATAAGTTTGTAAGGCCGATCTCCGCCATACGGGAGAGGTCCAGCCTGGGCGAAAAAGGGAAAAATCGTTAGTTCAAATGTGCAGGATTCCCTGTGATACCTGGTGAGAAACCTTAGGGTAAATGCCGAGCGAAACAGGGGACCCCACATAAACAAGAGAACTTGTTGAATAGAGCATAAGCTTGTGAAAATATTAGTATATGTGAACTGGATTCATAAAATGTGCCTCTTGTGTCAAAAAATCATTTTTAACTTTCGTGACAGTTCTTGTAGAAAAAATCACGCGTTTTCGAATGAAACAAATCGCAGATTCCTATCTTTATTAGTTTTCCCACAAATTGCATTTAAAAATTACGTCAAAAGGTTAAAAACATCCGTTTACATAGCGTCTTCGACGAGATAACCAAAAAACCGACCGCTTGTGGATCACAAAGTCTATCGGAGCCAGATCAGCTAGTACAAGGGCTGCTTCCTCGCTGACTGTCCCAGCCTCGGATGCAGAGAAGCGCCTCTTTTCTCGGCACCGCCATAAGCTACCGCCGTGTTGTGATGAGGAACAAAACCAAACCTTAAATAAACCCTAACCCCGTACTTGAACTGGAACCCGTCCAAACACGAACGTGAACTAAAACTCGAATCTAGCTCGAATGTAAGCAGATCTATGTATGTTTTTACACACACGCACGCACACGTACACCTACAAAGAAAATAAAAATGGAAAAAAAAATCCGAACCTTTAAAGCCCAAATTCGAACCTCGAAGAACCCGATCCCGTATCCGAACTCGTACCTTACCCCATCCAAATCCGAACCCAAACACGAATTCAAACTTGAACCTGAACTTACCCAAAACCAAATCGGAACTAGAGGCCAAACCCGAACCTGAACTGAAACTTGAACCTAAACCTGAACATGAATCCAAAAATCTAAACTCTAAGAAAACTGAACCCGAACTCTAAGTAAGTCTAACACTGGACCCTGAAGAGTCTAAACCCCGAATCCAAACTCGAAGGTAAACCTGAACTTGAACCTATCCAAACCTTTTTGGTTGCTATCTTAACTTCGTTGTCTGCACGTATCTCCACATAGGTCCCTCTGGTCACTGATGCGATACTCGAAAGGGTAATTTCCGGGGCCAGGGGTGCGGTGTCTGAGGAGTCACTTTGGCATGCGCGCATCGCCATACGCTCCACCAAACATCTCCAGATAGGTGTAATCCAAACTGCAACCCCAACGCGAATCCAACCTAAACCTGTACCTATACACAACTCGAACTCAAAATCTTAACCGAAACCCGAACACATACGAACCTAATCCCACATTCGAATTTCAACCCAAACCCCGAAATAAATCTGAAGCCAAATCCTGTAAAGTACCCGATCTTGAATACGAATCCGAATTTGAAACTGAATACTCCAAACCTGAGCCTAATCCGCGGATCCGAACTTGGAACTTCTTTTTTAGAGGCGGCCTCTCCCCAAAGTGGTCCGCACCTAATCCGGTACATTCCAGATTCAGGAGTAGGCCGTCGCTGAGACTCCGACCAAGTAGAAGACGGCCTCACCAATAGCACCGAAGAAGATGAAGGAGATGCTGCCGACGGTTCCACAACATTACCGAACAACGCTGGTGGCCGATGGACGAAATCCACCTTCCTCAACATCAGCGCCCGGCGTAAATACAAAATGCAGCTCTCATTTTGGACTACGCAAGCGTTGACCGGACATGGATGCATTGCCGCATTCCTCCACCACATGAAACGGCGCGCCGGTCCACTGGGCGAGTACGAAGACACATTTCCGCAGCCTGCCGAACACGTCCTCACCGAGTGCGTGCTGACTAATCCGCACGTGTCCATTCCGCCACCGACGCGACGGCTTCTGCGGCGGAGTGGAACGTGTGGGCTGAATTTGCGGCGAATACGATGCAACGACTATTGGAAACGGAGAACTCGTTGTTTCCAGCAGCAGCAACCACCACGTCATCACCAACAACACCAACCAACGGGCAACGGGAATCAGAGCGGACCCGTCCTCGGTGCCCTCGGCGGCGGCGCACCAACCTTGACTCCGTCAGTCGAAGAGCCCAGAAAAGAGCTGTACCTGACTGATGAAGAGCCTGGAAGAGGGCGGGCCTACCATCAGGATACGAACTATCAGCATCCCCCCGAAGCTGCAGCAGACACTGACAGGAGTAAGTAAGTAAGGTTGAAGGGAAAAAAGTGAAGCCCAGTGGCACCTCGACACCTGTACGTGACCTCCCCACCCCGGTTGCTCCAATGTGGGGAAGCGACAAGGAACTATAGGCGGAAGTCCTGCGGTAACCGTCTGACCAAGGAGGCGACCCTCACTACTTGGAGTTAACTTCTCGTCTTGGTGTGAATGTAAAAGAGCAGGCGGGGATGGAAGATGAAAGTTGATAAAGGTCGTGGAATCAAAGGTAACAAACGACAACTGAATAGACGTAGACACTGACTCACTGATCATAGACTACACCTTCTGTTGAGGTTTGGCAGTTGTTTTTCTTCGAGACACCCTGTATATCATTTCCATTCAGAGACTACATTTCTTCGTATTACTTTCAACGATCGATGGAATAATACGGACCATCACATTGGTACATTATTAGTACATATATCAGTATATCGATTCCAACGAAGAATACCGTACAATATGAGCTATCCATTAACTACCGAGCACCGACAGGCTCTCCTAACGAAATGTAGGTTACACAAATACACTCGAAAATATTGATGTTAAGGCACTTCACTATGTAGAACTGGAGACTAAATGATCCCGATCTTGAAAGGCGCCAGTAGCCAGTGCTGCCATGAAATATGTACGCCACCTCGACTTTACGCATATATTTAGCAGAACAGCGATTTCGCGAGCCACATCTTCAACCAGCTTTTCATTTATCTCATTCCAAAGACACCTTCTGCGAGTTCGAATCAGTGAAACGCAAACACGTCGCAGTGACAGCTAACACGATCCTAATTCATCCGAATCCGCCAGTCACGACCTCTATTGTTTGCTAAAACAACGTCCTCATTAACACCTGATTCGAGCCATTACATGCTTAATCCTGTTGCCCATACGATATAGTCTAAAAAAATCGACGTTTAAAGTAGATTGCACAGGCCTACAATGGATGAGATTCGTTTGCACTTTTTCTTCTTCTTATTCCAGTAAAGATACAGAGAGAAAGAGAGAGAAAAAGAAAAATCTTTGTAAAACGTTAAATAATTTCACGTCGTCTCTGGCTATTGTTAACTGTAAACTGCTATGAAATTGCAACAAAGCAACTATGAATTAATTTTTCTACACCATTTATGTATGTACACCTGACAACCAGTTTGTAAAACGTTTGTCGACGACTCGATAATTGAAAAAATTACTATTACTGCAATCTCAATACGTCGATTGTTGAGTGCTTTACCGAAATCTGTTGGTCGTTGCAGTGCACTGCGGACACTAAACAGTGCTGGAAACCGGAAAATGTTGGATCGATGTTGGGAGAATTAACATTGTCTACAGTATATGGATGTACCCTCACGGTTGCGGCCATTATTGCCAGAGTGCGTTAGCACAGAAGAAGGAAGAAGAAGAAGAAACTCAGTATGCATGAATTCCTTAAATGCGCACCTGAAATAGCCAATCTGCAAATACCGCAGATGGTTGGGGAGGGGGGGGGGGAGTCGTCTCCATCTCCCAACGCTATAGCCATGATTGACGGAGTGCGAAGGTACTAGGTTAATACTTCATAGCTAGCCCTACTGACAAAAATCGAAGAAAAGTCTAGAGTATTTCTAAAATGTCCAACTTCTGTTTATACAGCCAAATTACAGGAAAATCGTGAACATTATCCGGGTTTTCTTATACCATGTAGCTATAGAGTCGCGTCCTGGATATGGTTACATTTATCATAGAAAAATGGAGGCCTGATGTATGATCGATATAATGCCAATAGATGATCCCTAAAAAAAAAGCTGAAGTAAGCAAATGTGAAGGTTATCATACCAATGGTCAATTGATTAGACACTGGTGGTAATATCGGACACTCACGACTTAATCTACTAATAACGATACTAGCGTTTCTACATCAAGTAATGAATGGTCGATATTACCACCGGTGTCCGATATTACCCAAGATTCTTTTAACATGAGGTTAGCTCATTCAGAGTGCAACCGGCAAAATGCTGACGTCACCCTACTGCTCAGCGTTTGCTGCGTATATCGAGTGTCTCATGCACACTTGACCTAAGTGACAAAAACACTTTTTTTCAGGAGAGCGATTTGAAAATTATAAATAACGTTGTGTTAATACGTGGCTCAAATGGTTTACACCATCTAGCAGGCTAAAACAGGAAGTAATTCGTCATTTGCGAAAGTAACCCGATGGAGGGCATCGAGATCTATAAGAATATATATTAAACTCATTTTCGTCAAAATGTCACTTAGGTCAAGTGTGCACGAGACCCTCAATATGATACCTACGCAGACAGACACACACTTCAACGTGCGATTATACTAGTATAGCCACAGTACAGCACTATAGTGACATCACACAAACGTAGCGCCTAGGAAGTGAGCTAACATCCTATTAAAAGAATCTTGATATGACCTTTGTTGATTTTACTGATACCGATACTAGCGCTCCTACAACAAGTCATGAGTAGCCGATATTACCACCGATGTCCGATACTACCCCAGTTGATGGTACTACGAATATAAGTTTACTATCACATTCATCAAAGATTCTAGCTAGGATAATGATTAATAAATAAGAGAATGTCAGAATGATAGGTCATAATATAAGACATCCAGGGATATTGTTATTACTACTAGAGGGAATGGTCGAGGGGGAAACTGAAAAGGAAGGCAAAGAATGAGCTATGAAGAGCAGATAATGAATGATACAAAGTGTAAATCCTTCTCAGAAATGAAAAGATTAGTCCAGGAGAGGAAAAAAGTGGAGAGAAAAAATATAGGTTTCACAGTATTAGTGACAAACAGCAACTTTGTCTCATTCCTTTTTGAATTTTCGCTTCCATCACTGCATCTTCCATTTGTATTTAAAGCCTTTCATCTTCATATCATATAAGTTACATATTACTCTTCTTTCTTTATACTTAACACCTGTCTCCTTCAATATTTCAAACATTTTGGACATTTAGCATTATCAAAAGCTTTTTCTAAATCTACAAATGCTACATATGTATCCAAACCCTTTCCAGTTTTTCATTTCTAATAAAAGCCTCCCCGGTAGGTCCGATTTCACTTCGAGCTCATAGCCGATTTTAAGGTGGAGGATTTAGGGGATAATTCTCCCCGAATATCCATAATGGACATTTCTCCCTGAAATTTTTTTTTTAATTTCGAGGATTCGCTTTCAACTGAATATTTCGTACCACATTTTGGGAAGTCAACACCATTCAATCCACCCCATGAAAAAATTCCGACAGAGGGCCTGTTTGGACTCCAGGACCCGAGCCGGCCACGTCTGTGCGTGTTGATTCGAGCCCGGTACAAGATGCCTTCCGACCTCAACAGAATCATCGTGCTGCATCGACTCACCAAAACTGTCGCTCTTCACCATCGATCATTTTCGATCACGCCTCGTTCGTTCCGTTACTCGAGTGACAAGATATTAATACTAGAGATATGCAGGCGCGGTGCCAATAATTAAACTCAAATCTCACGCCACAAATCACTCGTGTAAATGTCCCTTCACCTTTTACGTAGCGTGACATTTTTGATTATAAAACAAAACGCAAGGAAAGAAAGAAAAAAAACCGCCAACTCCGGAGCCAAACGGTTAATCTGCAGATCGCGGATCGACAGATCGACACTTTCTATTATTTCGGTCATTTATCGAATCGCTAATCGACTTTTGAGTGGTCCATACCATGGAAAGTGAAAGCGATATTCGAGGTGCAGTTTGGGCGACACATTCGCCTTTTATGCGACCCTCGCGGCCCCGGCCTATGAGGTATCTGGCCCCAGTTGAGTTAACCGATGTGTTACGAGATCGTGCGGTCAAACCTGAGGTTCATTTTGCTATGCGAGATGCTCGCTCGGCGCTGTGTGCCCATAACCGTGGTAAGTTAATTTAGCGAAAATACCTATACATCGTGCGATCAACGTTAATCGTGTTTTCTTCCTTTTCTGTAAACACTCTTATACCTATGCGGAGACATAGAGAGTTTTACGTTCGTGCTCACTGATTTCCATGTAGCCACTCGATAGCTATCGCAATAATGAGATTTTTTCATAATCTGAGGTGTTAGGTGTCCGTATCGTTTTTCACGCTGTCACTGTATCGTGAAGACGAGGTGATTTTTACTTTGTGGTCTGCTACCAAGCTACTTTGTTGTCCTTTCTCTTCTAGCTCGTGGAAAATGAAATGATAGCATTTCTTTTCACCGAGGGCATACCACAACTGTAACTGAAGGTGAGAAAGAGGGGTCAAAGAAAATCATTAAGTCGTTACTAGCAACTATATTTGACTAGCTCCAATCTCGCCACTGAAGGGCCCACTGATAAATTCAGACTACGAAAGCAGTTTAGGTAATTCTAAGAATAGGAGGGCTGTTCAAAAAACGACTTATGGAGGTTTCACTGTACTATATTTTGAGAGCCTATGGCTCTAGAACTTTAGCGAAACTTTTTTTTTGTGAACTGAAAGTTAAAGATCATGCTGGACCTTCTCGGATAATGGCCGTGCTACAAACTCACGCCGGAATCTCTAAAAGCATATTACTTGAACGTAATCTTCCCACAGAATGTCTCGAAGCTTACTGAGGCCATTTTCGAGCATAATGAACATTAGACAAAAGCATTTATTGAAGTTTTCGGCTAACATCCGACCAAGCAGTATCAATTATAGCAAGAGGTTGAGTTCAATTTAATTGTTCCGCCGCAATTCTAAAAGACTACAATAGGGTTAACCACACCTGTAGACCACTAACACCTAACTAGTCTTGTGTTCCATGCAAGTTGCATGCCCCATATAGAGAAGGAAAACTCTTTCATAACCATTCCCCAGCAATGGCTCGTCACCAAGGGGCATCAGACTATAACCCTTGTATCAAAAATAATTGATCAAGGAGGCCTTTGTCCCAGCGGATCGACCGAAACATCTGTTTCAAGACTGTACTGAAAAAAAATGAAATTTCCACCTATCTAGTGTGACATTTCACTTAGATAAAGTAAGACATGCAAACCTGTCGAGATAAAGAATCAAAAATGTGAGATAGCTATTTTGAAGAGAATTTACATCTTTCTTGCGAGACAACATTAGTTTTTCACAGCAATTAATTCGTGACCGTACCAATGAGCTTATCTGAAACAAGTACTGTGTGCCTAAGAGTACGCAGTCGCTCTTATCATTCAAATAGTTATCATTTGGAGTCAGTGAGAAGTACGGTCGCTTCGAAAGCACAGTGGATATGATAATGAGTTTTTGGAATGCTGTACCAAAAAATTTAGAGAGATATAAATGCAATTTTACTGCAGTAGAAGAAGAACTGCTTAAGAAACACATTTATCTTTTCGAAAGTCGGTATTGTGGGATTCAGAAGTTGAAGAAATATACTGTCCCACAAGCGCGCAGAAATTTCAGCACCCACCCACTGAAGAATGGATTCAATGTTTATTGTGTGATTCACATGGTGGCATGAACTCTGCACCGACTACGATGCAAGCTAGTTTGTGTATGACATTTGTGAGGAGAAGAAACAAGCTCCGAAGCAGCAGCAAAGAAAAAAGAAACATTAACGTTTCAGAGACTCCAAACCTTTTTTTTTTTTTGATAAAAATGTTAATTCCATGTATTTTTAAATTTTTTAATGTTTTTTCAATTTCTAACCCCACTGAATCTTGAAATATTATTTATTTTTATATTTTAAATATTCGATATATTTCAGAAGTCAAAATCCTTAACTATTCAATATGATTTCAGTGGTGCGTACTCTTAAGAGCATATTCTGCTAAAGAGTACGCAACTTTTTTTTTACTTTTTTTTAAGAAAGCTAATAACTTATATTGTAGAACTTTCTATGGTTCCTTTATAATATGAAGAAGTTTCTAAAACATGAAAATACATATTAAAGGGAGAGGGAGGATGAAATATATAGTCGTCATAAAAACGAGTGAGGATGATTTTTCCACTAGGTGCGTACTCTTGAGCGCTCCTTCCCGACACAAAAAATTTTTTCCAGGCAGGGAATCCCTGATACATTTTTTTGTCGAAAAGCGAAGCCTGCCCACAGCCTTTCTCCATAACTGAGAAACTGTTCAAAAATCTCGAACAATTTAGAATTATCAACCAATTAAACTACTCAAAACTAACATTGGCTCAGAAATGAAAAATTGTCAGAAACTCTCATATAATCTAAAACTGAGAACACGGTCTGAAATTGAAAAACTGCCCAATTACTATTAAACAGTACGCAATTGTAAAACTATCCAGAATTCTTCACTAGCCCGTAATTGATACTCAATCCAAAACAGTCAAACGGCACAAAACTCTCGAAAAAACTAAAACTGATAAACAACTACGAGTATGAATATTCAAGCAAATTAGAACTGATAAAAAACAGCCCAAAATTGAAAAACCTACCAAAAGAGGGAACAACAAACATTCCAAAACGTTAAATAGTGAAGAACTAAAGACCAGCTTATTAACAAAGCAAAACCAAGAAAAAACAACTTCTTATAGCTTATAACTCCCCCTATCCTGATGCAGGCCCAATCGGGGTGTTTCCGGGATAGGGGGTGTGGTATCCCGGGGCCAATTGAGCATGCGCGCATCGCCATACGCCCTACTATCATCGAATGGCTTATATAACTGACTAACAACTCAAAACTGTCCATTGACCCACGATTGATAGCCTAAAATTCACCCATGGCCCGAAAACAGGGTTGTAAGGAAGCAGAAAAAAATTCTGAATTCCAAAAATCTGAATCCCTGACTAAAGTGATTCAGAATCCAAAAATTCAAATCCAGTATATTAGAATGATTCTGGATCTGAATCCAGCATCAGGATTCTAAAACTCCAGAAAAATCCGAAATGTCGAATTCGGATTTTGTTTAAGAACTGGTTTCTGGAATCCGAATTCTGAAATCTGAATTCTGAGCGTGAAATCCGAAGAACGGATTCTACAATTTCAAGTAAAATATAAAAAAATCTGTGAAAAAATTGATAAGGATAGTTCTGAAATATAACTGAATTTTGTGAAAAAGTAAAATTCTGATGCGGATTCAAAATCCTGACTTAGATACCTATGTTTAGAATCCGAAAAAAACAACTTTTCAATCAGAATACGAATTCAAAATCTGTAAGTATATGCTGGAAAGAGAATCTTAGTGGATTCTGTCGAAAAAAATCTGCGGTGACCCTCTCCTTGCCAATGTGTATTTTCTGTTCTGCTTGGCTACTTTCTGCGGAGCACAATGAAAGCGTCTAAAAATATCTTTTGTCTCCTGCATTCCTGTACTAAGGTCCGTGATCTTTCCAAAACCCCGTTCTTCTTCTTATTCTCATGACTCACTCTCCTTTTTTTCCATCGATCGGTCAGGTAGGACGTCCATATTTAGCTTAGTTACAATTTATGTTTTAACACTCGCGTCAGATCTGTTTTTACTTACATGCGCTTCTTCTACACACTCTTAATTTTTTGATTTCGGATGCCCTCACAGCGGTCCGGACCAAAAACACTTTCCTTTCTCGTGCAAATCTCAAAAAACCGCAAATTCGAGAATCCGAATCCATCAAAAACTGGATTCACAATCATGGAATCGGAACCCAGGGGAAAAATGAAAACTGTCAAAAAGTTCAAAATTAGATTACAAAACAGACAAATAGCTAGAAATTAACAGTCTGCTTGGAAATGACGAATGGCCCAAAACTCTCTAACCCAAAACTGATGAACTCTTCAAAATATTCAAACTGACTACACCGACAAAGCCGGTAACTGAAAACTTGCCCAAGCCGGTAAACAGCACAAAACCGAGAAACAGTACAGAATTAAATACTAGCTCAAAACTAAAAAATGGCTCAAAATTCTTCAACAGCCCACAACTGAAACACTATCTGAAGCAATCAAACATCTTAAAACTGACAAACAGTAGGTATGAATTCAACTTAGCCCAAAGCTTGTTAATAATCGAAAATTGAAAAACCAGTGGCATTAATAAGATATGTATATCTACCTACCCCTCAAAATCTTTACCTACCCCTCTCCTCTCCAGGAGAACGTCCTCCACATCAAACAGAAAATTGAACAGACACCAAAACTGACAAAATAGACCAAAAATAGACTCGATTTATTGCTCAGTTTGAAACTTACAGGCAGAATCACTAACAGTATGCCAGCGTGAAAAATAATGTTATTTGAGTTGACTGAACGAGCAAGCACCTAAATTACGTGCTCAGAAATTAATTATTACATTTACTCTCACAACATGCAAAACGCACAATGCTTTTTTCTCTAATTTCTGGGCACAATTTTCAGTTAACAAACTACACCCAGGTCACCTCACATATGGTATGCAAGACACGTTCGTATGAGAGCTCAACACAGTTGTCAAAGTCACCGACTGGACTCGGTATTTTGTAGGCTACAACTAAACGAAAATTGGCTCGATTATCTAGTTCAGCATTTGCCCTGATTTTTGCTTTTAAATTGATTCAAGTCGTGATCCGATGCTGAGAGTGTAACCGCAGCTTAACTGAAACAATTTTTCGATAAGTGAGACTGGTTAGAGAACATGAATTACCTCGAGAAGAGGTTGGTACAACCTGACATGTAGGACGAAATTTTTCGAAGACAACTCAATAAATCTTCATGCGGATATTTAACGACAGCTACTGATAATTTGTTTATTATATGCTCATAGAGAAAGCTTACACTCTATCACTAGTCAGACGTATAGCTCATAGTATAATTTAACATTTACAGGTCTAATTAGACATCCATAATATCAATTCCAAAAGTGGCAATCAGAAGTCAAGTTTTCAGGGACTGTTACAGCAGTTTTAAAGATCTAAATGCAGTTGTACACTGGTGGACTTTTCTAACATATTGCTCAGAGTTTCACTCAACTTGCCACAATGGCACTCTCTAAAGTACCAAGAGGTTCGTCGATTAAGAATAATTAATTACTACTGCAACCTACAGTAAATGAAAAAGAAGACTCGATTGAATGAACGTAGGTGGTCCTTTAGGTTTTTGGAGTCAAGTAGGGAAAAGAAGATTGTTTTATAGTAAATGAGTGAAAGAAACTGAGAATAATTTCGAACTTCACGAGCAAACCCACAGTCCAGTGGGAGAAGGTCACTGAAAGAAGGCAAAAGTACATAACCTATGGTGATCGTAAAATTTTTCAGTTACGATATGATAAGTATCAACTTTATTGATATGCTCGCGCTGGTACTTCTTGGCTACTGGACGAATTTTCATTCTTGCATATTACATATTGGAGAACTGTCCGACGCAGTTTCCTCCGACTTGATCTACCTACATACGTGGAGAGAATGGGAAAAAAATAAGCCAGCTAAATACAACCGTCAGCTGACAGACTGACATATGCGAACGAACCAAGATTTTCCCCAAAAACAGCTCGGAAGCTATATAGTTTAGTAGTGAATAATATTAGAAGATATGAACTCTTTTGTAGATGAAAAGACGGGAGAAGAAGGAAGCGGATCATTTAGAACTCACCAATAATACCAAGACACTATTTCTGTGAAAAAAGGGAACCGCTCAATTGCCCAAGTGTCATAGAGGACAAACATTTGAAATCGGACTTAAAACAAAAGCCCTAAATCACTTTTGTAAATACTGTTTCCCTTTCCTCCTAAGGTTGAAAATGCCTACTCTTCAGCTGAAGAAGAGAAAGGCCGAAAACAGAATAACACACAATTTTCTCTGGATACATTACAAAGATCATTTGATTCGAGATCAATACCGGATATAAGTTCATACCCAGAACTTCTCCCAGGCAAAAATGAAATTTTCAATTTATGTTTCGCTGGTAGCAACAAAAACTGAATGACAACCATCGTGATCACCAAGCAAACGAAAAAACTATCCTATTTCAATTTTGTCCGCTCGTGAACATTTTCGAGGACCTTCAGACTCCTCTTCTTTACTTTCCTATTCATACACCGTCTTCGAACTCATTTCCATTTGTTTGACTAAGAAGCTGATTGATAGCTAAAAATCTTGTCTACTCAAGAACATTTTAGAGAACGTCCAGGCTTTTCCTCCCCACTCTTCATCCGCTACTCCCCTGTTTGCGCATTACCTTCCAACCCATTCCCCCTTGTTTGACTAAGAAAAACTGATAGCTCTAAATGAAATTTTGGTAACACTTCAGAAAACATTTGCGAGATAAGTGAAACAAGATGTTGTATCATGTTTAGCTCTTGATAAATCACTCTGATCTGTGTCTCAGTTTTACTCATTCGAGTCATTTTCCTGGTCAATACTGGTGCCTAAAATCTATGAATGCTAGCCCGATATCTAGTGGATTTGATCCTCCTTTCCCTCACTGTAGTTCATAAGGGTTGTAAGCTCCTCTCGCCTGTACCTAAATCATTCCAAAGAAGATATGAAAAGAAATGAAGACTTGATATGCCTTTCAAAAGCTACAAGAAGACCATTAGGAGTTCAAGACTCCTTGGGATTCATTCTGACTCTGACAGGACCCATCCCAGTTCTGTTCCGACTCATTCAAAACTTTTACGATTCATTCTGATTAGGATGAAAACTCATTTAGAACCTCTTGTAACACTCCTTGAAACCAATCCCAACACTTTTAAGACTCATTCAAACTGTCAAGTTATTCATTGTGACTCTACAACTTTAAAATCAACCACTCTGTTCAGGGCCGGTTTGAGCCATTTTTACTGGGGGCAGTGGTGTAGCTAGGGGTTTCCCAGGGGGGGGGGCACAATAAGGTTTTCAAGGGAGAAAAATTCGAAAATTGCGGTATTTTTTATAAAATTGCTGATATTAGAGAACTATGTAAAAATATTGGGGGGGGTGCCCCCCTGTACCCCGACGCTTAGCCGCTGACTGGGGGCGAGGAAGAGGCGGATTATAAAAATACTGAATTGCCGAATAAAAATTTAAGAAGCTGGCGAACTGCCAAATAAAAATTTTATAGTCACATTTTTCTGACTTTATAAACCGTTGAAGCCAAAAAAATTTTTTTTTGACTTTTTGGATTTTTTCAACTTATTACCTGAAAATTCCCATCCCAACTTTTTCATTTAGTATTAAAAAAAAAATTGTATAATCGGCGTGAAAAAGAAATATCAGTTTCAAAAATTTTGCCGAAATGAAAGATGACTGGAGGTATGTGACACTCCACCACCCCTCATCGGCCCTGACTCTGTTAGATCGCATTAGAACTCATCAAGACTGTATTTTAATTTATGTTCAACCAGAGGTGAACTGAAAACCAAAGACTACCGGGAAAATACAATTATCCCGGTAAAATTTTTCATCACATGTCCATCTTACCACCTCTCACCCGTCACCCACCCAGCCACTATATCGGCTTTGAACCCACAAATCTCACAGAAATTTCCCGGTAACTTGCACAGTGAACCCGCTCCTGTTCAAAACATGAATAGTTCACGTAAAATTGAAATCCACTGTCTAAACTCTAGCAGGACATGTTCAGTTCCTGATAAATTTTAGCCTTCGTAGGATCATGGATGTACCGAAGTGACTTCTATGGGGGGAATTTCATTTTGCCAACTGAAAATCTGATTTTGTCAACTGACCCTATCTTCGAAATTAACAAGCAAAAAAATCAACACTTGAAAATCTTTCGACTGCCAATCCAATTTTGTCAATCAAGAGTCAATCTTAATATATTGGTCAAAACTCGGAATGGCGTTTAAGAAGGTGTCCTCGTAAACCAGCGTAGGACTAATTCAAGTTTTGTTCAAACTTTCATACTCAGGTATGAAATTAAAACTTTGAGAAGCCCGGTTGTGTTTGCCGACCTCAATTTTAAATCAACTGTCGAGTGAACGTCAATCGCGATGCGAAAAAAAACGAGTCAATGTCTTTTTATTCCATTTCATCTTTCAATGGCAATATAAGTCCACATCCAGAATGCACGAATTCACTAAGGGCTGGTTGTACACCGAGCTCCCCCCCCCCATTCACCCATACAGCCGGGATCGAGTGTTTAGTTCTCGGATTAAGAGTTAAACCCGTCTTGTATCACTGGCCATAACCCATACTGTGGACTTGGAATGCTAATAAGAAAGGGCACGAAGTTATGGTCTCATAAGGTTGACAGACTCCAATGTGGATGTTGAGCCAGAAAATCACAGCTGTGTACACCACTGAGCTCAAACCCTGGGCTTCTATGACCATATGACTGGAGGCAATATTAGCACATCTTTCGGGAACATCCGAATTGCACCAACCGTGGTCGGAATTACGCCAAGGCCGAACTGCATGTGTGTGGAGGAAGTAGGTGTGCAAAGTGGAATGAAATGCTTCACAAGCATTAGAAGTACGATGTTCAGAAGACATTGATGCCCACACGTGTGATGGAGATTTAGCTTGTTGGCTTATGTATGTGTCCCACATATAATCGACAAATTTGACAATGAGGTCGTCGTCAGGCATACACTGTAGGACATCTCCTGTGAAACATTCTTCAAGTAGATGGTTGCCAAACCCAAGTCTTGTACGCACCGCTACCAGGCCTGTATCGCGTGAAAAAGCACCCAATGAGGTCTGCAGTTAGCCACATTGTTTTTGCAGCATTTTGGAGAGCTCGCTCAAGATCTGAGACAACAAATTTTGGCACAATTTCAATGTTGAATTTCTCAGCTTCAGTGACTATTAACGTTAGTGCCTTCATCAGGTAAGTAGTTTCAGCTTTATCTGGCAATAAAAGGAAACCCAGAGGGGCGTACTGTTCATCCTGTACAGTATGAAGAGTGACGATTTGCTTAAATAACTTTGGGCAATACTTGAAGGTCCCATCCAAAAATATTTTTTCATTTTTGCTGAGGAACTCCAGATTTTGACGTGTGCCGAAGCCTACTATCTTTGAACTCGTATCATTGAACAGTAACATTTCTTCACCTGCTGTTGACAGAGTACACATTTCCTCAATGACTACATGAGCGGCGCGTAGGTATTGTAGAGGCGCAATTCGCATACTGTAATTAACGGAATCCAGCCACTTTCATTTCTTTCGACCTACCAATTTTTGTTGTTTGGCGCAATTTGTCCCAGGCCCATCTTTCTGAATCATCCTGAATGCACACAGTCACCGCAACAGACTTACAATACTGATAAGGAAAACACAAAGGCATGGCCTCGGTTGGAGTAATGTGGATTAGGAAGCCACATCATCACAGGTGTGTATACTACCAAACCCTAACACAGGCATCCATGACCACATATTGTGAAAAGGCGGCAATATGAGGATAACTTCTGGGAATATCCAGAATGCACCAGTTCACTGATGGACAAAGAACTTGGAATATTGATAAGAAAACGGCACAAAATAAAGGTCTCAGAATACGACTAACAGGCTGCATTGTTGATGGTATGCCAAAATTCAGATGACTTTGTGACTTTTTTCATTAATATATACTCCAAGTCAGAAGTCTATAGTGATAGAGCTAAGTCATACATTCAGGATGGTTCTGAAAGATGTACTCAGACAGCAGCCACATATTTAGTTATTGTCATGAAAGCCAGAGTTTTGACCTTAGTCATGTGTACACGTACTGCTGAACAACACTGGAACTCACGACCACAACTGCAGCAATATGAGCGCATCTTTCTGAATCATCCTGAACACACGAATTCATTAATGGACTGTAGACTTGGAATACTGATAAGAACGGCACAATGTGAAGGTCTTATACGGCTGTCTGACTGGATGGAATAAGAAAGAAAGCCAGAACATCAGATGTGTTTCTGACTATGCCTTAACAACTCCCTCTGGTCACTGATGCAATAGAGCCAGCAGCCAGAGGTGCGGTTTTTGGGTTGCCAATCTGGCATGCGTGCATCGCCATATGCTCCACCAAACATGCCTTAAACATATCCATGATGATGACTAGAGGCAATATGAGCATATCATTCCAAATCATTCTGAATGCATAAGTTTACTATGCTGTAGATTAGAATACTACTGAGAAAGGGCACAAGGTCAAAGTGTTTCACACGGCTGACATACTACATAGTGGATGGCAAGCCAGAACCGCACATGGGTTCACCACTAATCCCAAACACTAGTATCCATGACCATGACAAGCGCCAATAAAAGCGTATCTTTCTGAATGAACCTCAATACACGGAGTTCACTAATGGAGTTGATGTAGAACACTGATAAGAGCTGGAAGTCATAGTTCATGCGACTGATAGGCTGCAAGAAGATCATAAGGCAGAAAACTATATACTTACATCATGAAGACCAAACATTGGCATCCATGACCACGGCTGAAGATATTATGAGCACAATCATGCTAAATGCACGAGTTCAGTAATAGACTTTTGACTTCAAATGCATACTAATTGCGTGAAATTGGAACTTAAGATATATGTTCACGACTAAGCCTTAACACTGGCATCCGTGATTATGCTGACTGGCATAATGTATATACTTTACTAGCATCACCGTCCTTGCAAACTAGCTCACGCGATACACAGCTGAGTGCCGAAAAGGCCAAGCAATCAATATGAGCACTAGGCAGAAATGAAGCGATGCTTACTCAAGAGTACGAGACCGTATTATCCAATATGAGGGTCGAGTGCAGAGGATAAGTGACAAGCATGCCGGTGTCATTAACCCTGAACTGGGCTGATTTCATTTAGCATTGCTGGACACCGAAGGACTGTTTGCTGTTTGTGACGTCCAATAGCGCAGTGACCCGTAGTCTATTGAACCTCAGCAGACAAGTTCAAACATGTTACTGCTATGTCCAGTCAATTTGATCATGAACACAATCAACTGCAGAGTGATATTGCGGTGAAATTCGGCAGCATGTCGTTGACGCTACCAACTTCATCTACATACATCTGTATAGTACTCGAAGCTGTCATTTCAACTTGACGGCTATTCGAATGAACATTTCATTCATCATTTCAGAACCTACAAGCCGAGGAATAAAAGTCTGTCAGTATTATGTTCATGAGGATTCGCTGATAAGACTTTTTATTTCCGGGTTAGACTTTCTAATTCTTAGGAGAGTCCAGTATCACCTATAACAGACACCGAAACTGCGTGTCTAGCTATTCATTGTATACCACATTGAATACGAAAACAGGTACTCACCAAAAATCCACTAGAAGTGCTGCAGCGGCTCTCCTAAAATCGAACTGCCCGATTCCGCTTACGTTGTGAGTGGATATCACAAAACCATGTTAACACCGAACATACGTCGAAAATCTACGAACCGTTCTCGCGCATCGTTCGGATTTCGAACCAAAGGTCTACGTTAAGAAGCAAAACCAAAAATAAAAATGTTCGCCGGTAAATTTTTCTCGAAAAATTATCACATATTTACGCGGAACGCGGAATAGCTCGCGCGATACGACAACGCGAATGCGAACGCCACGGAGCAACAAGATAACCTGTAATTGCACGCGAGCGGACGGAGGGAAAGCTCAAGAACGAGACTTGTTCATTAGTGAACGTGCTCCTGCCCTACTGACTCAGTCTCGAATTCAAACACAGAATCATTGACAGAAGTGGTAATTGGTGTTGGCGATGCCGAGGTAGGGGTATATGAAATTCTCTGCGCCTGGATCCCAGACCTATCAGACGGATTCATTCATTTCTTTATAACGGGATTCCATCGAGTACTTATCGAATACCATCTATTTGGTAGCAATCCGCGTTCAGACTCGCTTAATCGAAGAATAACTCTATAGCAACTCGAATACTTTTGAGCATTTTTTAACGTTAATCCGGTAAAGCCAAATGCTGGTCGTGATCTGATAAAAAAAAAGCAGAAACCCTAGAAATAGCGTTCGATGGACAAATAAATACGGGAGGGAGCTAAGCTAAACAGGTCGTTCAAAAATTGTTTCCAGCAAACGCGCAGTACCTAGTCTTTCTAAACAAGTCAGGGCCGTGCCCAGGATTTAAGTAGGGGGGCTATTTTATTTATTTATTTTACAGCCTTTTCCTACGCCTTACAGAGTTTACAATAGTTAACTCAATGCGCCCATTGACGGGTGTAGGCCTCCCTCACCTTTCTCCAACAGTCCTGCATCTTTGTATTTCTTCTCTACGCAATCCCTGCATATTGGCATATTTCCCCTGCCCATCTGGTTTTTGGTCTGCCTTTTCTTTTCTTGTCTCTTGGTTCTCACTCCGTAATTGTTCTTTCCCACCGTTCCTCCCCTGCTCTTACGATATGTCCCGCATATCCGAATTTAAGTTTTTTAACAATATATCTACATTCCTCGGTTCCCGTTTTTTTCCAAATCGTACAGTTCTCGATTTTATTTATACTTCTTACTCCTGACAAAGACCTTTCCATAGCTATCTGCAACTTGGCTAGGCTGTTGGTCTGTGCCTCGGTTATAGTGCCCGCCTCTGGGCACCGTATGTTAGTACCGGTACAGTGCAACTTTCGAGAATTTCTTTTTTGTTTTCATGGGAACTTTGCTCTTAAATACGTTCCTAAAAGAGACCAAGACATTTTTCATGCATTTGCTCTTCTCTCTGTTAATTGTTTTTGTCCCTGTTGTTAACGAATGATATCGGTTGCCCTAAACACACTGTACTATCATCAGTACTTATTTTATTTTTGCCGATTGTAATGGTGAGTTTAATTACCTGATTAGATAAACGCACCGTTTTATTTGTATTTATGTAGACGCCTACTTTTTGGCATTCATTTTCTAATCCCTTGCCATTCTTTGAAGTTCGTCACCATCCTGGGTAATTAGAGCCACATTCATCAGCAAGTCTTAGATTATTTAGAAACCTCCCGTTTATTTTAATACCTCTTTCCTCCCCAATCTAATTTTTGAACAGAAAACAGTTGAAGAGCCCGATACGCAATCAGTTACCCTCTAGTTAACCAGTTACCCGCGGAAAAGTTACCCATTTGTTACCCCTAGAATACCCTTGTTTCCCTTTAGTTACCCGGGTAACTAGCGGGATACTACGCCATTAGTTACCCTCGAGTTACCCGCGGCGGAAAAGTTACCCATTTGTTACTCTCGGTTACTCTCAGATTATCCTTGTTCCCCTTTAGTTACACGAGTAACTGGTGGGATTTTGCGCATTAAGAGTTTGGGGTCTCCCTATTTTATACCCCGATTTATCTTAAAAGTTGGTCCTGTCTTGTCTAAACATATCCTACCCTTTCAGTTTTTGTACATTTCTTTTATAATTTTAACTATTTTCTCTGGAACTCCCTGTCTAAGTGATGCGTCCCATAATGCATTTAAATAAAATGGATCGAGACAAAGGCTTTTTGAAAATCAATGAGTCGCAAATTTAGTGGTAAGTTATATTCCCCAGTTTTCTCGTTCAGCTGATTTTTATATCTAATAAATAATTGATCAACTATTGAGTGGCCTTTCCTGAAACCTGCCTGTTCTAGGCTTTGGTTCAAGTTTAGCTGATTGTAAATATGGTTTTTGATATTTAACAAAAATTTCTCCCAAGTTAGAGGTAAAGCTAATCGGTCTGTAGTTATTGATATCGGTTTTATCCCCTTTTTTAAATACCTAATAAAATAATTTCTGAATTTTCCCATTGCCTGGGTATTTTTTTTTTCTGCTAAGATGAAGTTGAAAGATTTCGTTAGGGTGGGTGTAAATTTCTCTGTACACAATTTAAGATCGATATTGCTAATTTTTAATTTTTCTCGCTTACTTGATGCTTCACTATTTTCAGAAGTGTACCAAAATAAGTGTTGAAACCTCATATTCGAAAACTTACCGAATCTACAAATGTTTTTCTGGGTTAGTCCTTCATTTTAAGTTCATGTTAAGACTCACCATCCTACAAATAGCCCCTGGTGTGATATGAAGACTCAGGATCAGGAAGGTTTTTTAGGGGGTATACAAAATCTTAATATTTGAAGTATCATTTATCAACTTGCCAAATATTTTTGGTTTTTCCCTCTTTTTGGGAGGGGGTGAGGGGTCTCTCGATACGCAATCAGTTTCCCTCCAGTTACCCAGTTACCCGCGGAAAAGTTGTCCATTTGTTACCCTCGAATTACCCCCTTTTCCCCTTTAGTTACCCGGGTACCTAGCGGAATACTACGCAATTAGTTACCCTCGATTACCCTCAGAGTACCCTTGTTCCCCTTTAGTTACATGGGTAACTTGTGGGATTTTGCCCATCAGGCTATAGTGTACTCCTGTACCCACTGTTCCAACACCACTGTCCGGGATCCATCAGTTTCAGAGAACCAACATGTTCAACATACGACCCGAGTAAAGAAGGTCACTTCATAGAAAAACCAAAAACTCATTTGTATATACACAAGTTGTAGTATTCATTCCTCCTCCTTATCCAGTATCTTAGCATTAGAGAAGTGAGAATTATGTAAATCGTATTACCTCTTTAATACTCGTGGCCAGGGCCGGATTTAGGGTGGGGTCCAGGGAGCCTAGGGCCCCGGGCCTCCACAAAAGTCATGAACGTGTCGTTATTACAAATATATGTATGTTGTTCATACTTTATGTGTACTTCGAATTATTTTTACTCGTAATTTTGAACTTTTTTTTGGGGGGGGGGGGGTCATCTTGACACTTTGGGGCCTCCACATCTTCTTGGGCCTCAGGGTCACGAAATCATAAATTCGGCCATGACTCGTGCATCGTGTTCACCAAAAACTCGCCAATTGGACTGATAATATGGAAAACATGAAATTAGATGAGTTAAGGTAGTATATTTTTATAGTACTTTTCAATTCATGCGCAATATATAACTATAGTACACATGTATCATTCAAAAACCTTGGAAGCTACCTAGCAAACGACTGCACTGGAGCTAGAGGATGAGGAGGAGCACGATTCAGTCTGCTGTACACAACCACCGCAAGATGAAGTAGAAGAGCAGGAAGATGAGCTCGATGATGAGGTGGAGTAGAAACTGTACTGCGACTCACACAGACTGTTGCATAAGCCGTAGATGAAAGGGAAGTAGCTGATATCGCAGCTATCATCGCAGATATAATTCAGTGGTTGGTATAAGCAGCATGAGTCCGGAATGCAGGATAGGATTTCCCTCAGCTGGCACTTAGCTTGTTCAATGAACTGCAGCTTGGTCTGCAAGTCGCAGCTAACATCAAAAATGCCGTTGCCATTCAGGATTTCATAGATAGTTCTCAATTTCTCAATGTATTCCATATATTGCCAATCATCAAAACACGGTTTATTGCAGTTCAAATTATCAAATATCGGCTTGATGTATTGCAAGCAGTTATTGCCATACAACTCGAGTTGTTTGTAGTACCATTCCTGGTTTTTGAAATTTTTGCATTGCTCGATGATGCTTCTGTAAGGGCCAATGTCAAAGTTTGAGGACGAGGAGGATGACACCGATCTGGTTGAAGTCGAGGAGACTGATGTTGAACTCGAAGACTTTGAGTAGAATGGATATTGCGACTCACACAGACTGTTGCATAAACCGTAGATGAATGGGAAGTAGTTGATATCGCAGCTATCATCGCAGATGTAACTCAGTGGTTGGTATAAGCAGCATGAGTTCGGAATGCAGGATAGAATTTCCCTCAGCTGGCACTTAGCTTGTTCAATGAACTGCAGCTTAGTCTGCAAGTCGCAGCTAATATCAAAAATACCGTTGCCATTCAAGATTTCATAGATAGATTTCAATTTTTCAATGTGCTGCATGTACTGCCAATCGCCAAAACACGGCTTATTGCAGTTCAAATTATCAAAGATCGGCTTGATGTATTGCAAGCAGTTATTGCCATACAACTCGAGTTGTTTGTAGTACCATTCCTGGTTTTTGAAATTTTTGCATTGCTCGATGATGCTTCTGTAAGGGCCAATGTCAAAGTTTGAGCACGAGGGGGATGACACCGATCTGGTTGAAGTCGAGGAGACTGATGTTGAACTCGAAGACTTTGAGTAGAATGGATATTGCGACTCACACAGACTGTTGCATAAACCGTAGATGAATGGGAAGTAGTTGATATCGCAGCTATCATCGCAGATGTAACTCAGTGGTTGGTATAAGCTGCATGAGTTCGGAATGCAGGATAGAATTTCCCTCAGCTGGCACTTAGCTTGTTCAATGAACTGCAGCTTAGTCTGCAAGTCGCAGCTAATATCAAAAATACCGTTGCCATTCAAGATTTCATAGATAGATTTCAATTTTTCAATGTGCTGCATGTACTGCCAATCGCCAAAACATGGCTTATTGCAGTTCAAATTATCAAAGATCGGCTTGATGTACTGCAAGCAGTTATTGCCATACAGCTCAAGTTGTTTGTAGTACCATTCCTGGTTTTTGATGTATTTGCATTGCTCGATGAGGCTTCTGTAAGAAGAAAGGGACGAGCTGTCGAGTGAGCTGCAGGACGAGCTGCTGCTTGAAGACTGCTGCTGCACGCTTTTGGAGCAGGATTCAACTACTGAGCCGCAACCAGTTTCCATTTTCTGATAACTCTGTTCGCTGGCTTGTATGGATTGCTCCTGGCAAGATTCTTGTACGATGGCCGCATTATGTACGAGCTGTAACAAAAAATTTAATGAGGTTAAAAATTTCACGGTAACATTTACGGCAGTAGGTGAAGAAGATTTAAAGCTGAATATAATTTTGTTAGTAGAATAGCGCCCCCAAATTAGGTTCTGTCACACTCAAGGAATAATAATTCAAAAGTAAATTTTTAATTTTTATGGTATGTTCCCGATCCTGAAAAGTCAGAGATCCTGAAAAATAGAGGTATATTAAGAAACTAACATATAATGTGTAACAGAGAGTATTTCAACTAGCAAGAAAAACAAAGGATGGCCGGGAGACCGAACGTGTTTACCCAGTTTGTAAGCTAATTTTCTGTAAAACTAATGTTCTGATTAGTTAAAAGCTTTCAGTGTCATACTTGGGTCAATTTTAATATCCTAACTATCTGGATGTAGCATTACAAGTTCAGATGGATAAACAACCAATTTAACCGCGGAAGGGAAAATGTCCGTAAGGAAATGTACCTACTGTCAACTGGGGTAATACTGGACACTTGTGGTAATATCAGCCACTCATGACTTATTGTAGGAGCCCTATTATCATTATCAGGAAACAAGTTATGAGCGGCCGATATCACCACCGATATCCGATATTACCCCAATTGACGCTATGCTAACTACACAGGTCTGTCGACAATCAGTACCTACATGACATCGATTAGAAAAAACTTCTCAACTACGAGAAAATCACAAAAGCATTTTCTCAGTACAGCTTACCGTGAATTTTGAAATACAATTGCATCAACCAAGCGAACCATCTCATCGGAAAATACTTATCCCCCAGTACATTATATTTATAGAATCTAAAGTGACTACTGAAGTCTTACTTCATTGCCTTGCTCGACCCACTACTAATCAGCCAAGAGTAAACTCATCTTCACTATATCTACTTATAATCTCCAGTGAATATACGTTCTTACCTGAATGTCTGTACCACACCCATTAGAGTATAACTAACAAACTGAATAAGAAAATATGTAGCTTTTGTGCTTCGGACCTAACAAGATGGCAAGACCCGGATTCTTAATCATATGATCTGATTTTTTTTTTTTAGTCTTTGAGCGCAAAATCGTGATTCCCCAGAAGGGCACATCGTACATTTATTTTTCTTATGGCTCCATTTGGGCAGAGTTTTTTTTTTCGACATCTCTGAAGTGTTCTCTCTATTCTTAAGCTCAATTTTAAACCCGATCTTTGTACTCTATATGCATCGGACTTCTTCCATGCCTATCAATACTTAAAAATATTGAATTCATTTTTCAGGTACGCATAAAAAACATAAATTACGAGATGATAATAATGTGGCAGTTTATATAAAAAAGGGTAATTTTGTCGATTCGACGAATTTTGAGTTACAGTCAGTACGTAATAGAGGAATGAATGCCCATTCCAATGAGCTATCGGCGAGATCTGTAGCGATTTTAGTTGCGGAGATATAAGCGGTCAAAGATGAGGGTAACAAGAATATGCGAAAACACGTTTTTGGGAGAAACGCGCTTAAAGTTAGACATACCTTTTTTGCCCACTCCTTTGAATGGCCGTAACTCGCCGCGGAATCACGTTACCAGCCTCGACAAGGGCTTGTTGGAAAGGTAATTTTTTGCTCTTCTACGTGGTAGCAATTCAGAAAATCGGATTTATTCATGAGCTCCGAAAAACCGCGAAGAAGCGAATGCAGACATTCGCATTCTTTTCTCAGTCTCTTTCTCTCTCTCCCTCTTCTCTCTCATGTGAGTAAATTTTGTCTCTTCCTTATTGCGATGTTTTTTCTATAGAAATCGACCAAAATCTCAAAATTAATTTTTTTGACTAAAAAATTTTTTGTTTTTCTTTTTTTGCGTTTTCTGAGACTTTTATCGATTGACAAAGTTACCCCTTTTTATAGAAACTGCCACAATGTAGATATTCAAACCAATTCTACAGTTTCAAAAATGAGATCCGACACGTTTTTGAATACACCGTTGAAATAATGTGTAATGTAACTTACCTCGACATTGAGCGCCAAGAAGATGTTGACTACCACAAACACGATCATCGTTATAAGGATGATTCAGCTTACTAATTCGAAAGACCAGCTAAGTTTAAAATTACTTCTCTGCGACAGCTATTTATACCAGTCCAATTGCTGTCAATACTGTCGAAAAATAAAATTCGGATTGATGGTTGTATTTGCGAAGGTGCAAACTGAATGACAAGCTCAGCTCGTGGACAAGTTACCGATTTGAAAAATATGTTATTTTCGTGGCAGCCGATTGATTTGTTCTAGTTGGTCAATACGGATTTTTCTCACACACGAGATTCGAAAACATAATTATATGATGCGACGGTGAATGTAGGTATGGACTTTTACTTTTTCTGAAACAGCAACAGCAGCGCTAACCAAGTCCTTTAAGGAGCTACATACTCTTCCTCAAGAATACCTATTCTATGTTTTTGGACGCTGGAGAATTTTCAATAATCTTGTATCAAAAGATGAAGTTGGCGTTTCTGCGATCCATATCTTCGTGTGTTAAAATCCGTATCGATGTAATTGGCACCTGTTTGAATCATAAAGAAGTACAGTATCAAATAGTAGGTATTCTCTTCAATAGTTAATAAAATCTAAACAATGATTAGGTATAAAAACAAACTTAGTAATAATTAGGTGCTACTTTTAACAATATTTTGGAACATGTAAAACTATTTACTTATTTATCAATTTGTCCCCCACAAAATTAACTGCAATTAAAATTCCTAGGCACAAGACGTGATAGAGGAGTTACGAAAATTGATATTTAGGTATAGGTAGGAACCTTATTCAAGGTTGCAAAAGATAGTCTAGGGATCGTAGCCTTTTATATTCAAGTGTCCCTATCTGGAATAAAATACAAAATTCTTTAACAACTGAAACAAAATCGGAGATTTTGGTCACTACTCTAAACGTTGGTTGAAAAAAAAAAAATTAGTTCAAACATGACCAACTAGATGCAGGTACATATAGTACAAAATACCTATTATTCTCTTCATTCACTGATTCTGACCCCTCATTGGACACGTGACAGTATTTCTGACCAAACAGTTAAGTATGCAATGAAGTTTATTATACTCCTGGCTGATTTGTGCACTCAGTGATCCATTGCTTATCGTATGTGTAATTAGATGAAAGAGTCTTAGTACTTTCAGCGACCTATCAAAATAAATTCTGTGATAATTAATGAATAATAACTCTCAAGCAATATAAGTATAGGTACGATTAATTTATTCTTCTTTCAACATGGGAAATATCACCTCAACTTTATATCGAAAACTCAAGAATTAGTAACTATAAGCAGTTGGGCAGAATATGGACTCCATTTGAAATTACCATACGTAGCGGCAGCGATGAAGAATTCCGGGAACGGCTTTGAACCTCACAGTGTACGTCTATTTTAGAGTTGATGTATTAAAATGATTTTATTTCAGCGTTCTATATCCCTGTGAGGAAGACTTGGTTAATTATGAGCACCTAAAAGTAAATGGCTGTTAATCAGCGAGGAAAAACTTTTCTCTTGTGGATTTTACCTACATCTACCCATGTATCTATGTATTTATGCTTTCCTTTGAAAGAATTTCCATACCTTTACTTACGCACCCTGAATTTACCCTTTCAGAGGAGAAGTCTGTCACTCTGTGACCAAGTGGTCATACCCGCTTCACAATCCTAGCATGGTTTCGAGTCCCACCAATGCAGGAAGCTATAGTGATATTCGAATACCCCCCGCTAACATCCTAGCGAACAGAGCGACTACAGTATCTATCGAAGCAAAGAGATAGCGCACCCTATAACCCCGCCAGTTTGAACGAACAAGGCAATTCAATCTCAGGGTGTGTTACCACCAGATCAGTAAAACTCGGTACTGTGCGTGTGCACGTCATGAACAGCTTACTCAATGTTGTGAAAACACTTGGCTAATATGCGAGCTGCGTCTGCACACTCTTCGGCACTGAGAAGGAAAACTCTAACGCGACAAACTGCGTGGAGACAGGAGTGGCAAACTACATTGAGTAACGTGCCCAGAAAAACCGCGCAACTGCCTGAAGCCCATATAGTATGGCACCAGGAAGAAGAAAAAGAAGTCAAACGCGCCCTATTCCTCAACTACTGGGGTAATTGTACGCATACGCTGTACCAGAGCTGTCAAACAGTAAACCGTAACCTAATAATAACTATTAGCCAAATGATGTTTATTTAACATAACATAACTATGAATCAAGTAATGTAGTTAACTGTTAACTATAACAATATGACCGTTAACTGTAATAAAAATAATTAGTTATCAATTATTCTTATATACTCGTAATAACTAGACTTCACTGGAAAGCAATACTCTAGAAAAAGTATCTTGAACTCTGATGTTTTCAGTAAATTCCTTTTCCTCTGTTTCTATGTAATGTGAGACGAAGTAAAATGTATACAGATTCAAAAGAAGAGCCTTGATTTCCTGTAATTTCATCTTACTCAAGGTTCCCTTTCAGTTTCCTCAGTTTAACATACTGAAAGTGAACAAAGGAAAAAGGAAACAGACAAGACGAAAATAAGGGGGCAAGGGGGTCGCCGGCCTCCGCCGGAGTTGGGGAAATTTTAATAGATGGATCAAAAGTGGGGAAAATCCAACAAGTTAAAAAGGTTTCTTTTTTTACAATTACAAAACAAATTTGGATACTTGGGAATTTTGACTTGAGTCAGTTGAGAATTTATCAATTTTTCCCCCCTCCAGGAAAAACTCTTTGCTATGTCCCTGAAATCAGGCATCAGAGTTGACGCTGAAGACTCAATACATACAGAATTTTAGGACATTTTCCATAAACATGTATTGCACTTCCACGTTGTAGTGAACAAAAAAGAACCTAAAAAGCTTTGGTTTGCCCAAGGTAAAAGAGATAGTTCCGTTTGCCCTTTTTCGAGTTATTTCCCCGTTTTTTTCTAATTTCTGTTAACCCCGAAAATATATCGAATTAAAATTCTTCTGTCAGTATTTCGAATTCCGTGAGCCGTTCAATACTTGCTAGCCCCTGAGTGTTAGGAGTGAAAATATTTAAGTAAATATCGTTATTACCTTTTATTTTCTTGTTTTTTGGCGGTGGGGGAAGATACGTGGCCAGTGGACTTAAGGTGGGGGGTTACCCAGCGGTTCCGTTCCGCGGTTGCTGCAGTCCGGTTTGGGTAGGGGGGTTTGACCTAGGATTTAAGTAAGTTGGGTTTTGCGATTTGGGGAGCTACAAATACCCTAAATTTATCCAACTGCTCACATGTATACGAAGAAAACTTGGCCAATGGGGAGGGGGAGGTTGACCTCCTCCCCCTGGTCGATACGGGCCTGGCCTATGTTACGCATTATTCTCGCCTACTCTTCCCCCTTTTCCTGTCTTCTCTCCCTGGATCCAGTCAAGTATTGTTTGTTAAAAAGAAAATTGGACTGGAAAAATGTTCACGCATAAATTTCTTTTCATTTGCTTCAATCTTTTTTAGGGATAATCTTGAAATAGATATTTGAGTGCCGTTTGTATGTATTCTATCTTTGTATATACCTATTGCATTTAATAATTTTTTCATTTTGTTTGGCCCCGTGGAAGCTCAATGTGATTTGACAAATTTGAAAAATAAAATCACAATGCCGCAACCCAGAGTGAAACAGCCGGCGTGTCACAAGAAAAAGCTTTAGTGGTAACTGGACAATGATGCCCTCTTCTTGTGACATGTCACATTTTGATTTTCTTGACTGTAGAGTGTAGAGTGTAGAGCGAGTGTCTAATCTCAAGTGAATTTTGGCTTTCGCTATCACGCTATCAGTCATCATTTTTGTAGGTTATCTTTTATTATAAGCTTCAGCAAAAAAAGAGAAGAGAGTACTTCTTAACATTGAGTATTTTCTTCTAAAAAGAGTATGATCTGGGCAGCCTAATTTCTTGAACCCCTTTCATAACACCCCCCTCCGATTTCATTCTTTTTTATGACAGGAGACTCCATCCAAAATTTTATTAGCCTCTGTTACCGTTTAGCGGGTGCTCTAACCAAACCCCTTCCTTATCTTGCTGGAGGACAAGATTCGCAAGAAGCACTGATAATTTCGCTGGATTCCTTTATTTCCTAGCCGATCTTTTTTTGTTTTGATGTTAATTTGTAAAAATGGTGATGAATAACTGTTGTATATGTTCTAAAAACAGTAGGAAAAATCCCAAGTTGAGATTCTTCTCGTTCCTCAAGGACAGTATACAGTAAGACGTACTACTTATAGGTACCTAATAGCTTTAGAAAGAACAAAAAAGTGATCGCTTAGTTTCGCATACTCGATATTCTCTTAATCTAGCCTTCAGTAAAATATTAGTTGAACTCCAAACTTTTGAACGCTTTTTCTATTCTTCTTTGTAGTAGGTAGATCGATGTTCTCGTGATGAGAAGTCGTGGATATCGAATCGAAACTAGTAATGATAGCCATAAAATTTCTCGTTAACTCTCATTTTTCTAAAATTTTCACTTCGCTTCTGACATGAGGTGACATTCTCCATAAATAAGTCAGGATAAAAAGGAGAATATTACAATTTCAATTTCTTTATTCGTGAGAAGGGGGAGGAGAGAAAATAGCTGCATTTTCGTGTATATATCGAAATATCTCCGGTTTATTCAAAGGGTTACAGAAAGGCGTGCTCCAGGAATAATCAACCATAAATCTAAACCCGGTGATGCGTGTTTTGTATAAAGATGGCAGCGTCAGCAAGGAAGATTCCCAACATGGTTGCTTCGGATGCTGGATGTCCAATTAACGGGAACTGGCTAACTTTTTCACGTTATCAGTGTAGCGCATACTCAGTCATCCGATGTTCCAAAGCTAATGCAGGGCTTTGGACAATGCTGTTTGCATCAATTGTCCCATATGGGCAGCTCGGTGTCCGTCAAAAACACTCTGTCCCCGAGAATGTGCAATATTGGCGTCGTTCCGTTTCGTTTAGTCTAGCTCGTCCATCGTGACCAAGTTGGCCGTATCGTTAACTGCTCGCTTCCTTCTCTCATTTCTAAGTATTTATACATGTGGATATGGTTCGATGTGCGAACGTACCGTGAAATAAGGCCATCGTCGTACACTCGATGCCCGAATAATTATACCTAACAGATACATGTAACAATACGGTTGTAAAAAGAGGAATCATATATGGTTACGTAGGAAACGCGAAAATTCGTCAATGCGCGATGAGCCGCGGTCGACGCGACTCGATACGCAACAGAAATCCTGAAACACGCAGGCAGTAATTGCAAATGAGAAATGTTTATGGACCGCAGCCCCGGTAATGAACGACAGCGATCCGTAAAAATTAGGTTCATTTTTGAGAAAATTTGAATGATCGTCCGTCAGCTATTCTCGAGCACGGTTACTAAAGAGAGATCGTCCGACAATATTGCAAATGCACTACGCGACCTCTACAGAGACACCAACTGAAAAGGTGTTCAAGTGTGTATGGCCTTTAGCTCCGAGTACATAGTCAACAGAACCTTGGATCAGTCATATAATTGGATTAGGAATGTATAAGTCTTATCGTCTCAAGGGATTCATTCCCACTTCTCCACAAGAGAACAAAACAGTCTAGTGTTTGGGTAGATATTAATATTCGCATGATCAAAAATCAGAATTATACATATTTTATTTATTTAAGGTCCCCTCAACAGCCATTGGCCAATTACAGAGGAGACCGTCAAGTTAATGAATATTTAATGTTCACTCGTACTCCGTAACTTATGTATAATTGTTGAAATCGTTGAAAATTAATTGAAGTGAGATTGCAGGGGTTGTGTATGCATTATTTGGCTATTAAAATCATGTTTAAAAAAATCTAACAACTTTTTTGTTGTTGGTAAACTTATCAGGACACAAAACAACAGACAGGCGGTCAGCCAGAAAGATGATGAACAGACACATGTTCCTCCGGATCTGTGCCTTAAGTGCTGCAATCAACTCATGCAGTCATCCCATTCTTTTGCATGACTTCCTAATTTTTCACGTTTACTTGATGCATTACCATCTTCAGAAGTGTATCAAATCAAGTGTGTTGAAACCTCGTACTCGAAAACTCACCGAATCTACAAATGTCTCTCTGGGTTGATCCATGTTTTAGGTTCATTTTAAGACTTACTTTTCTACAAATATGGCCCACAGTTGACTAATATGAAGAGTCTCAGGATCACGAAGGTTTTTCAGAGGGTATATATGTACAAAGTGTAAATATTTGAAGTAACATTTTATCAACTTGCAAAATATTTTTGAATTTCCCCTTTTTTGGGGGTGGGGGCGAGGGGTCTAGTGTACCCACGCTGTTCCAACACCATTGGCCGAGATCCAAATTTGGAGAACCAACATATCCAACATAAAACCCAAGAAGAAGGTCACTTCATAGAAAAACCAAAAACTCCATTGTATATTATTAGATTTTTGAAGCTGAGTTTTGGCTATTAAAATTCAAAAATTGGCATTATTTGGCACGAAAAAAATCACAAAAATCTTGAGTAAAAGTGGAAAATTGTGTATTTGAGCAATAGATAATTTTTTTTCTTTTAATTTATTTATTTGGATCAACGATTAAGGTCATATGCCCTTGAAAAATTTTTGACGTCATAAAAATTAATATAAAAGAATAATGAACATGAAAATCTATAAAAAGCGGGGATTATGTAAAATAATCAAGTGCCCCTCAAGATTATCCTCCTTGAAACCATGTCGACGATCTGTTAAGACCATTTTGAGGTCTGAAAATGTTCGCTCAGTATCGACCGATGTTATAGGAGCCTAAACGTGTCATTTTTCCCCGTTCTTTTATACATACAAGGATTTCTTTGTTGATATTGGTCGTATTTGGCATTATTCGGCATTTTATCCGTTTCTGGCATTCATACCAGTTTTTGGCATTTTTGGCAAAAAAATTTTCTTTTCCTAGCCTCCCCGTATCCTAAAACGTGCTTACCTTTCACTCCCAATCCTTCCGCCCTCATGCAAGTAATCTGACAAATGCCACGAAATCCGTGCTCTATATATTATACATATATACTCAAATTTGTAGTATTTCTTCCTCCTCTTTATCCAGTATTTCAGCATTTGAGAAGGGAGAATTCTGTCAATTGTACTAGCTCTTTAATACGCATAAACGACTTGAAACTAGTTGTTAGTCCATTGTTAGGTACTGTCCTCTATGTGGCTGAGCCATTAAGTCAACCTGCCGAAAATGCCAACATGCCCTCCAAAGCGCATTTTGATTTTAATTTCGAAATTCTTTTTATTTCAAATTGTAGGTATCTATTTTAATTTGGAGTAGAACTCACTAATTTAAGATGTGCATCATAATTCATAATGACATTCACCAAAAACTCGCCAATCCGACTGATAATATGGAAAACATGAAATTAGATGAGTTAAGGTAGTATATTTTTATAGTACTTTTCAATACATGCGCAACATATAACTATAGTACACATGTATCATTCAAAAACATTGGAGGCTACCTAGCAAACGACTGCACTGGAGCTAGAGGATGAGGAGGAGCACGATTCAGTCTGCTGTACACAACCACCGCAAGATGAAGTAGAAGAGCAGGAAGACGAGCTCGATCATGAGGAGTAGAAACTGTACTGCGACTCACACAGACTGTTACATAAGCCATAGATGAATGGGAAGTAGCTGATATCGCAGCTATCATCGCAGATGTAACTCAGTGGTTGGTATAAGCAGCATGAGTTCGGAATGCAGGATAGGATTTCCCTCAGCTGGCACTTAGCTTGTTCAATGAACTGCAGCTTAGTCTGCAAGTCGCAGCTAATATCAAAAATACCGTTGCCATTCAAGATTTCATAGATAGATTTCAATTTTTCAATGTGCTGCATGTACTGCCAATCGCCAAAACACGGCTTATTGCAGTTCAAATTATCAAATATCGGCTTGATGTATTGCAAGCAGTTATTGCCATACAACTCAAGTTGTTTGTAGTACCATTCCTGGTTTTTGAAATTTTTGCATTGCTCGATGATGCTTCTGTAAGGGCCAATGTCAAAGTTTGAAGACGAGGAGGATGACACCGATCTGGTTGAAGTCGAGGAGACTGATGTTGAACTCGAAGACTTTGAGTAGAATGGATATTGCGACTCACACAGACTGTTGCATAAACCGTAGATGAATGGGAAGTAGTTGATATCGCAGCTATCATCGCAGATGTAACTCAGTGGTTGGTATAAGCAGCATGAGTTCGGAATGCAGGATAGGATTTCCCTCAGCTGGCACTTAGCTTGTTCAATGAACTGCAGCTTGGTCTGCAAGTCGCAGCTAATATCAAAAATACCGTTGCCATTCAAGATTTCATAGATAGATTTCAATTTTTCAATGTGCTGCATGTACTGCCAATCGCCAAAACACGGCTTATTGCAGTTCAAATTATCAAAGATCGGCTTGATGTATTGCAAGCAGTTATTGCCATACAACTCAAGTTGTTTGTAGTACCATTCCTGGTTTTTGAAATTTTTGCATTGCTCGATGATGCTTCTGTAAGGGCCAATGTCAAAGTTTGAGGACGAGGAGGATGACACCGATCTGGTTGAAGTCGAGGAGACTGATGTTGAACTCGAAGACTTTGAGTAGAATGGATATTGCGACTCACATAGACTGTTGCATAAACCGTAGATGAATGGGAAGTAGTTGATATCGCAACTATCATCGCAGATGTAACTCAGTGGTTGGTATAAGCAGCATGAGTTTGGAATGCAGGATAGGATTTCCTTCAGCTGGCACTTAGCTTGTTCAATGAACTGCAGCTTGGTCTGCAAGTCGCAGCTAATATCAAAAATGCCGTTGCTATTCAAGATTTCATAGATAGCTTTTATTTTTTCGAAGTACTGCATGTACTGCCAATCGCCAAAACATGGCTTATTGCAGTTCAAATTATCAAAGATCGGCGTGATGTACTGCAAGCAGTTATTGCCATACAGCTCAAGTTGTTTGTAGTACCATTCCTGGTTTTTGATGTATTTGCATTGCTCGATGAGGCTTCTGTAAGAAGAAAGGGACGAGCTGCCGAGTGAACTGCAGGACGAGCTGCTGCTTGAAGACTGCTGCTGCACGCTTTTGGAGCTGGATTCAACTACTGAGCCGCAACCAGTTTCAATTTCCCGATAACTCTGTTCGCTGGCTTGTATGGATTGCTCCTGGCAAGATTCTTGTACGATGGCCGCATTATGTACGAGCTGTAACAAAAAATTTAATGAGGTTAAAAATTTCACGGTAACATTCACGGCAGTAGGTGAAGAAGATTTAGAGATGAATATAATTTTGTTAGTAGAATAGCGCCCCCAAATTAAGTTCGCTGTCACACTCAAGGAATAATAATTCAAAAGTAAATTTTTTATTTTTATGGTATGTTCCCGATCCTGAAAAGTCAGAGATCTTGAAAAATAGAGGTATATTAAGAAACTAACATATAATGTGTAACAGAGAGTATTTCAACTAGCAAGAAAAACAAAGGATGGACCGGAGACCAGACGTGTTTAGCCAGTCTGAAAGCTAAATTTCTGTAAAACTAATGTTCTGATTAGTTAAAGCTTTCAGTGTCATATTTTAGTCATTTTTAGTATCCTAACTATCTGGATATAGCATTACAAGTTCAGATGGAAAAACAACAAATTTAACCGCGGAAGGGAAAATGTCCGTAAAGAAATGTACCTACTGTCAACTGGGGTAATACTGGACACCTGTGGTAATATCAGCCACTCATGACTTATTGTAGGAGCCTTTTTATCATTATCAGAAAACAAGTAATAATTGACGGTACCTATGCTAACTGCACAGGTCTGCCGACAATCAGTATATGACATCGATTAGAAAACACTTCTTAACCATGAGAAAATTACGGAAGCATTTCCTCAGTACAGCTTACCGTGAATTTCGAAATACAACTGCACCAACCAAGCGAACAATCTCATTGGAAAATACTTATCCCCAAGTACATATATGTATAGAATCTAAAGTGACTACTGAAGTCTTACTTCACTGCCTTACTAGACCCACCACTAATCAGCAAAGAGTATACTCATCTTCACTAATATCTACGTAATCTACAGTGAATACGTTCTTACCTAAATGCCTGAACGGCACTCATCAGTAACTAGCAAACTGAATAAGAAAATATGTAGCCTATGTGCTTCAGACCTTACGAGATGACAGGACCCGGATTTTCTTAATCATATGTTCTGATTTTTTGTTTTGAGTCTTCAAGCGTAAAATCGTGATTCCCGAGAAGGGCGCATCGTACAATTTTTTTTCCTGATGTCTCCATTTGGCCAGGGTTTTATTTCGATGTCTCTGAAGTGTTCTCTCTATCTTTAAGCTCAATTTTTAACCCGAACTTCACACTCTACATACATCGGACTTCTTCCATGCCTGTCAATACTCAGAAATATTGAATTCATTTTTCAGGTACGCATGAAATACGTAAATTACGAGATAATAATGTAGATATTCAAAGTAAGTACCGACCAGTTTTCACTAGAAACAATAAACGCTTTCGAGCCGTACTCTATCATCACTTATTTTACAGCTTCAAAAATGAGATTCGACACGTTTTCGAATACACCATAGAAATAATGCGTAATGTAACTTACCCCGGCGTTGAGCGCCAAGAAGATGTTGACTACCACGAACACGAACATTGTTATAAGGATGGTTCAGCTCACTAATTCGAGAGACCAGCCAAGTTGAAAATTACTTCTCTGCGACAGCTATTTATACCAGTCCAATTGCTGTCAATACTGTCGAAAAATAAAATTCGGATTGATGGTTGTATTTGCGAAGGTGCAAATTGAATGACAAGGTCAGCTCGTGGACAAGTTGCCGATTTGAAAAATATGTCATTTTTGTGGCAGCAGATTGATTTGTTCTAGTTTGTCAATACGGAATTTTCTCACCCACGAATGATTCAGCTGAGAACGAAAGTAAATAACAGATACGAAAACATAATTATGTTGCGACGGCATATGTAAGTAAGGACTTGTAGTTTTTCTGGAACAGGAACAGCAGTGTTAACCAAGTCCATCAATGAGCTAGATATAGTTTCTCAGGAACCTATTCTCTGTATTTGGACGCTGGAGAATGTTCAATCATCTCGTATCAAAAGATGAAGTTGGAGTTTCTGCGATCCACACATCTTCGAGTGTCAAAATCCGTACCGCTGTAATTGGCACCTGTTTGAATCATAAAAAAGTGAAGTATGGAATAGTATTCTCTTCAATATTTAATAAAATGTAAGTATAATGATTATAAAAACAAACTAGTAATAATTATGTGCTACTTTTAACCATATTTTCGAACATGAGTAAAACTATTTACTTATTCATTCATTTTTTCTCACATAAAATTAACTGTAATTAAAATACGAAGCACAAGACATGATAGAGGAGTTAAGAAAATTGATAGTTAGGTATAGGTACCTTATTCAAGGTTGCAAGATAGTCCAGGGATCGTAGCTTCTTATATTCAAGTGCACCTATCTGGAATAAAATAGAAAATTCTTCAACAACTGAAAAAAAAATCGGAGATCTCGGTCACTGCTCCAAAGGTTAGTTTAAAAAAAAATAGTCCAAACACGATCATCTAGATGCAAGTACGAATAGTACAAAATATTATTCTCTTCATTCATTGATTCTGATCCCTCATTGGACACGTGACAGTAGGTATTTTTGACTAAAAAGTTAGGTATACAATGAAGTTTATTTTCCTCCTTGCTGATTTGTACACTTAGCGATCCATTGCTGATCATACGTGTAATTAGATAAAAATTTTTAAGCCTTAGTCCTTAAGTGCCACTCTTAGTGAAATTCACTAAAATCGTAATAGGCAACCTTACCGGCACGGTATGTGCAGCAGTATCTGCCTGAATGTTGGGGCGCAAAACACTCGCTAATGATACGCTTTCGGAACGCCATACGTTAGGCAGATAGGGTACCCAAAAAATATTGTTTACGCGCTTCTGAAGTATTGGGTTTCTGGACATTTTGGGCATAATAGTCAAAATTGGTAATTCAATTTCGCATGACTTTTTATATTGTAAAGAAGTTTTATTTTGACCAGCAGTTTCGCACAAATAGTTTCTATCGAAATTAGCTAAATATTAGAATTCAGAGGTTCTCATTTTTTTTTTTAATATTAATTTTAAAAAAATTGTAATTTAACTTTTTTATCGGCTGGTTGCACATCCCTAACAATTATTACAGAAATAAGAACGAACATGATACATTCTAAATAGAGTAAAGAGATATACTAAGCATGTCCTAGTAACGATTTGGAGAGAATCTGTTAACATACCGTCCACTCCAGGCTTAAAAATACGATTTTAGTGAATTTCACTGAGAGTGGCATTTACGTAACAAAATATGTGTGGCATTGCAGGGTTAATACATTCAGTTAGGTACCTATTGAAAAAAATTCTGTGATAATAGAATAATAATTTTATTCTCAAGTAGTAGGTAATAGGTAGGATTAATTTATTCTTCTTTCAACATGGGAAATATCACCTCAACTTTGTATCAAAAACTCAAGAATTGGTAAGTTTTCATAAGCAGTTGGGCAGAATATGGACTCCATTTGAAATAACCATGCGCAGCGGTAATGATGAAGAATTATGGGAATTTTTAGTGGCTTGTGTTAGATGTTAGTCACAAAATATGGGGTACTTATCTTGTAATTTAGCTTCCTTGGATGGCCTTATAAATTTCGATTTTACGTCAAAGTCGTTGAATTTAACGATGCTTGGTGGCACTCCTACTTCGGATGGTATCTGATGGGTTGCCACGATATTAGATTCTCTCAGCTCAACTTTGAAAGCCCTGGCAAGGTCGTTAACTAACGCTCGAGTATTTTCACCTCTTCTTGTTGTGGGATGCCACTGATAATCATGTTGCCCTTGCGAGTAGCGACTGTAATGCTATAGCTCCTTCGATTTCATACTGGAGCTGCGCGTTCTTTTCCTTGAGATCTGCCATGTCTTTTGACAGTTCGTCCTACCTTCTTCCGACATTTCCGGCTCTGCGCGTCCAGTTTTTTGTTAGTCTCCGTGGCGATCTGTTTTTTGTCATTCACTTCTTTTGAGACTTTTTGAATTGCCTGCAAACTTTTTCTTTCCGAGGTCGATAGCTCACCTCCTTCACCCATCGCTAGTCTTCTGTAGGATCTTAGAGGAATTGGTGTTATGGGCGCGCGTAGCATTGGTGCGACTGCGCCTTAATGTTTAGTTGCGTCGCGATCACCCCGCCGCGAGTGCAGCGAATTTATATGACGGTACCTTAGCTTTTCGTCGGGCTGTCGAAATGTATGGACTGCTTGCTGGACGTACTGTAGGTACTTAACCCAAAAATTATTTAAAAAAAGGAATTATGTATCAGAATTTAAGCGATTTTATTAGTTTTTATGAACCGATACAGGCCCATAGCATTCAACTAGGGCATGAGCTATAAGGGTACAACACAAAAAATTTTCGCTCGCTGCACTCGCATGTGCAAGCCTAAAGTTAGCTGCAAACCTGTCCTCATATAGAACATTGCCATCTTTAACACGAACGTTTCAAATGATATCTAAGAATGTTTCATAACCCGTATGGTTCACAGGCCTAATGACTGCAATTGCAATAGTTTCATGAAAATGTGAGTATTTGAAAATCTATGAAATGAATTTTCGTTATCCATGACTCATTTGACTGAAAATAGTACATTCCAGTCAAATAACTCTAAGAACTGTGTAAAACCAAAAGACATGTCTGGTCGCTTTCATAGTACATGTTGAAATTAAAATCAGAAATCGTATGTATTTTCACTCTCGTGAAGTTTGTAGGAAGCGATATTCATGTCACACAAAACACTTCATGCAAGCTACACGTTGCCATATTTCCCGGTAGCGCGACGTCATCTGGATTCGCAAAATCAACAATTACCCACTGGACACAATTACCCCATTCTCCCACACTTTGTAGATAGGCGTAACTTGCCCAATGGATTGGCTGCCGTGAAAGTTTCCGTTCATTCTCGAAACAAGCTCAAAATAGGTTTCAAGTTGGTAAACAAAGCTATCCAGCCAAAAGTGAAACTGACCTTCCAGTTGTGTTTCGTGGTCTCGAGTGCTTGTAACGTACTGAGACAATGGTAAGTCGCGTCGGCGAGACCAATATACCAGTCGCAGGTAGCGACCAGCTAGTTCTCACCAATTCGGGTCAATGAAGTTACTCGCACATCATAATTGTTCTGGTACAGTCGATAGAAACGAGACTTCGAGACTTCCGTACCTTTAAATATGGAAATGCTTTCTCGCTCAATCCACACATTCTTCTTTCGAGCATGTGTGAGTGCGAACATATTTTGCACCTCGGAAGCTAGCCTTTTTTATTTTTGGTGAAAAGTGAAAGTCAGCGCGTTTGGCATTGAAAGCATTTTTATGTCATTTCGTGATACCGAAGCCCAGTGTTTATTATTTTTCAAGTGCATTCTGAAAGTTTAAAGTGTAATTCGCATATTACTTACTAATCTATAATGTACTCGGTCATATTATAACGTCGGTCGGCCTACTTAGCTACGTTTATTTGCATAATATCATACCCATAGGTCAGTGCTAGTATTTTCTCAGCAGAACCGGATATTTCCTGAGAAAGTGGAAGCGCATTAACGCCTACTTCAGGTCGAAAAATTTTCATGTTTACTTTCCATGTCGATGGTTTTTCATAAATGGAAAATACAAGCGTCGAAAACCGTTTACGCTTATTAGAATGGAACGCGTACGAAGTTGTTTTTTTCTTCTTTTCTTTTTCTGATCTTGTATCTTGTTTTAAGGAAGTTTTGAGTGGGAAAAAAGCAACGGTCACGGTTATACCTATTGATAATTTTAGGCCGTGTTTCGCGAATCATCACACGGTACAAGATCGATGTTGACTGATGTGCGCGATCCGATTACTCAATCAGGGCGAGGAAGTGACCAAAGTGGTAGAGGCGTCGAGGATATTTTAATCTTTCACGCTTTTATACATCTCTCGATCAGGGTCGGATTAAATGGAAAGTTTGGATGTTGGGATCTTTCTTTCGCATTGATGATTTGACCGTTGAAACACGAACATTTCTGACTATACAGGTGATCGATGGACAATGCGTCTGAAGTTATATTTACCTAGCTCATCTTATCAGGTATATAAAATCGACTTCGGTAACAGTATTCCTTAGAAACAGCGAGAAAACTGTTCAAAAAAACTAAATGTATAGACATAAATGCCAGTAGGGGACATTTGCTTCGAATCCCTAAAAGGAATGTTCTTTCTAATAGAAAAGGGTTAAGCTCTCAGAAATCGTCTGACCCTCTCCTCTTCTTCTTAAAAGTCAGCCAGTGCCCATGGGTGTATGGGTGACTACGGTCAAACAAGCTTGAAATAAGCTGCACTATGGTCTTCGACCACTTGATCAACAGACAACAACCAACAACACTAGGAGTCTACTTGCTGACTCTGGGATTAAAATTTAAAGCCAAATCCTCCAGGTCACTCTCTGCAACAACGTCCTGAGAAGATTCAACATAGCGGGCTCTAGACTTCTCGGTCGTATAGTTTGCTCGTCGTAACTATAGTTGTAAATGGGAACACCCCGGCTACTAAAACATATGTACATACAGAAAATAATATACGGGGAAATACACCGAGAAACATACAATCATAGAAAGTTTATAGGTACCTACATAGAGAAAAGAGGAAAGAAAAAGTACATGTATAGGGGGGACGAGGGATGAATATACATGTATTAAAAAAGAAAAGAAAAAGAAAACACATTTCAAGGAAAAATGTACAGGGAAATGTACACAAAAAAGCATGTAGTAGAAGTAGGTACATCAAAAAAACATACAGGAAAGCATATGAGGAAAATCATTTTACAAGAAACAGACCGTGAAAAGAAAAGCGCTATGGAAAAGAGGGGGCACGTAAGAAGGTATAGGTACAGACAGAACTATGTAGGGGAAATCATATCGAAAAAAAAGCAGATAAGAGGAAATATATAAAGAAAATATCTTCTTCAGACGCTATATCCGATGCCGGACGCAGGCGGTTGTAGTCTCTGGGCAGGTTAGTCGAGGTAGTTTTCCGTTGCTTTCCCCGCGGTGTTATATTTATTTAATATAGAATATTGAACATCGATCTTATCCGATTACGATACATCGAATTCTATGATTGTGATATTTAACATGGCGACTTAGTCTTATTATAACATCAGTTGTCAGTTCTCAGTTGTTATAATGGAAACAAATACAAACGAACATTTCGGTTCGGGTTTTGTGTGAAAATGTAATTTCACTCAATCTTGAGTACCATATACCATAATACATAACAAATTGGCGCAGTTGGTAGGACAGAGATGTAATATTGATATAATATGATAAAATATTGAACATCGATCTTATCTAATTACAATGCATCAAATTCTACAATTGTGATACCTTAACATCGCGAGTTGGTGTTATCATAACATCGGTTCCCAATGCGCAAAATCCCACCAATTACCCGGGTAACTAAAGAGGAACAAAGGTAATCTGAGGGTAAATGAGAGGGTAGTTAACAAATGGGTAACTTTTCCGCCGCGAGTAACTGGAGGGTAACTAACTAACTAACTGCGTAGTATCCCGCCAGTTACCGAGGGTAACAAATGGGGAACTTTTTCGCGGGTACTGGGCAACTAGAGGGTAACTCACTGCGTATTGGGTTGTCAGTTCTCAGTTGTGAAAAGTTGTATAGAATCTTTGATACAGAAAATTTAACGAGGAAAATTTTATATCATTTGTATTCTGGTCCAAAAGTGAATATATTTTTTTTTAGATAACTACAATTTAGTGAGTAAAGATCGGTTATGAAAGAAAAAATGACAAAATCCACGTTCCTTGAAACTTTTACACATTATTGCGATTATAACGGTAAATATGCATTTTAGAAAAATGTTGTATGAGAGCTTTTTTATAGGAAATTTAACAGGAAACATTTTATGTTATATGCATTTTGGTCATAAAGTTGATATGTTCCGAGATATTCGCAGTTTTTTGTAAAATCTCAGTATTACACACAACTTCAAGGTCAAAGCGGCACGGGTTAATTACTTCAGATTGAGCTCACATTCTTTATGGCGAGTTTCTCCGTCCATTGGAACGAATTTCAGTCTGACCCTAATCAATTTGCGAAAACTAGTAAGGGACACTCTATAGTGAACATGCAAAATCCATCACGTTTCTGGACATAGGTAGCATTTGATACAAGTCGAGTTTTACCATGTCAACAGCAACTTTTGGATCGAACTTAGCATAGAATCTGATACAGATTTCTATCTAAATATCAGTGTTAAAATAATGATTCGACTTCTGTATTGAATTCTATACCAAATTTTCTGCTTATGTGGGGCAAGCAGTAGTTCATTTAACTCGGGATTGAGACGCTACCGTGCTTTGACTGCTTGAATCTTCCACCACCGCCTCTAGGATAGGTAATTTGTCGCTGTTCCTATCTGGTTTAGTAGGCCGTTCTTCACCTGCGCCGAGTACTAGCCCTAACTAGACACCCCCTGCTGTCGTACACTCTTTTTGGCTGGCCGACCTGATTTCACGCTGGAATTTTATATCCATTTCTGAGTGTGAGTGAATTGGCACACCCTACACACGGAATGGAATTTTATAGTTACCTAAAGCTTCCATCAGGTTGTTCGACCAAGGCTACCACGCGTAGAAGAGTCTGGGGTAGAACTGGAGAGACTAAATGATCGCTGGTGGTCATGACATCGCATCACAGGTGGGGTCGCGAATTATAATTTTTAATTTAGGATAGTTGAGCCAGAAGCGTGAATCAATATTTTCATTGCCTCTAGATCCGCCAAAAAGGAACACGGCCATTCACTCGGGGATCTCCTCTATTTCTTCGAACATGTAGTTCTTCAGGGTTGCCACTTTTTTTCAGGATTGGTTTTCCCTGACTTTTCCCGGTTTTCCAGGCCAACTTTTCCAATTTTCCCTGACTTTTTTACAGGATTCCGAGAAAGCCCAGAGGGAGGAGAGTCACAGAAATTTTTTACAATACAGATTTTAAAAAAATCGCTATCGAGAAGAAGAAGGTACAGATGTAATTTTACCTATTTCATTTGCGAATAGATTATCATTATTCTTATGTTATGATAAAAAAAGTTTACTTTGATAAAATACGAACTCGTTTGTTATTTTCAGAAAATTTTCCTGACTTAAATGAAAATTCCCTGACTTTTCCCTGACTGACCAAATTCTCTGACTTTTCCCGGTTTTCCAGAAAGTGGCAACCCTGTTCTTTGAGTAGACACATGATACATTCGTTTTATTTACGTTAGAGCGCGCTTAACGCTACTCAAGATTTAGGAGGGGTCAAAATTATCCTCGAGAGTTCAAATTAGTACCATATCTTGTATTCCTCGATACTTCGATCGATCAACTCGACCCAACTGACTTGATAATTAGATATATGAGTATAAAAACAAATAGGTAGAATGAATTTACTATAGACCTAATACTCGAACGCCAGTGGCCATGTTCAGTGATGATACACCAAGGTAGGTACTAAAAAAGTGTCTTAAAAGGCGCCGGAGGTGCTTCTCATTGCACATCTGTCTTATAGCCAACTAACTGCTTCTGAGTGGCAAATTAAACACGCGTTTGAAGAACAAGTTCACATTTATATCCGGTTCAGTTAATGAGTAGCGGTTACAGAGTGATATTAAATTTATCACCGCGAACTCATCGTCAATATAGCTTCACATATTACAAAGTACAGCGTAATGCTCCACCTAAGCATAATAACTATAACATATATTTGTATACTCGGGTACGGTTATTATAGGCAGCCTCACTCGTAGACTACACTCACCGTTATCAATTTTTAATAGGTACTTTTTTTTCTCATTACTCGAGTACACATTAATGTTGTAATCGAAATCAACTGGATGTGTTCTGCACCCTAGTTCATATGGACTGGTTCATCTTTCACATAACAATGAATTTTTATATAACACTTTCGTGCAGGTATTCTATGTAAGTGACATGGGCACCTGGAAACTACTTAAATATTCAAATGTTTTCAAATTTGTTTCAATGTAAGCTAATTAGAGTCATTTAAAATACGCAAGAAGATGTTAGCCAGCTAATGTTTTACTACGAAAGATGGTTCAGGATAGTACCCTGACCAACATACTGCAAGCCACTCCCTGCACATTTTTTTCTAGGAGGGGTCAAAGCTCTCCAAAATTATTCTATTGCAAGTGTATTGAAAACTATCAAATTTACAACATACTGAAAATTGTTCCCCTTGAAATTTGGTACAGGAAAAGTCGAACATTTTCCCCTACTGCTCCAGGTAGATCAATTCAAAATGACCTTTCACCCTATCATGCATCAATACAGACCTTATTAAATTTTTTAATTTGTACAATAACATCGAATTCGATGAGCAGCAAGACTGCCAATTATCCTCGAGTCCACATCTACTAATAATTGGGAAATTTTCGCCACTCTTCCCTATTCGGAGGAGGTGGTCGAGGATGAGAATACAACGAGATACAGGTGGAAAGATAACGCGTTCTGTAACACCGCTAGTTCGAACGAACAAGGCATTACATCACAGGGCGTGTTACCACCAGATCTGAAAGATAGAGACTGTCATGTGCACGCAGTGGCCAGCTTACTCAAAGTCGTGCAAATACGTGGCTAGTACGTGAACTGCGGCTGCACCCTCTTCGGCACAGAAAAGGAAAACTACGCAACAAACCGTGGAGAAAGCAACAGCAAACTACCCCGACTAACCTTGCCCAGAAAAGTCGCTCTTCAGAAACCGCGACCGCCAACATTCGGCAACGGATACGGCACCCGACTGACTATTCTATTAAGTGGGTGGGAAGGGAATAAAATCGACTTTTTGGACAATATAACTTCTGTAGCCCTCCCCCCTCCCCCCGGCCTTACAACCAGTTACCACTTATAGACTTGTACATGTTCGCTGCGCAGCTGCGAGTGTTTCTCGGTACGATTATATTTATTGGCGATCGAGCGTTTCGATTTGTGTTTGCGTGCGAGCAACTTCATCTTGAGGAGCTCGTGCACAACTTACGACACCTTTGATCACGTTCCGGCATTTACAACGATATTATATTGTTTCACCGTCCGAGCCGTCGCCATTTATACGGCGACCACGTTCGCGACGGGTGAAAAATCGTGAAGCCAAGCGGTCGTAAAGCATCTATGCATATTTCCATCGTGTTTTCCCTTCATTGGTAAATCACCGCTTCATATTCATCTTACTACTCAGATATCGCTAATGCGTATTCTATGTCAGATTTTCATTTGCTCAATTATTGCTGGCTGGATGCTTTCACTTCTATTTTTTTCACACTTTCGTTTTAATTATAGAATTAACTGTATTTCATGTTTCGTTCTTTTTTTCCTTCTTCTTACACTTCTTCTTCAAGTGCTAATAATTGTAGCGCGGTTGCATGTATGGAAAATAATGCTATTTTTTCGACTGTAGAAAATACCTCTATGCCTATCCGTTATGATACGAAGAATATAATAAAATGGGATAACAAAGAGCAGGCAAATCGAGCGCAATAAAATCGTCATTAAGTACGTGATAGTATTTATTAAGAGGAAAAGTAGCCGACTCGATCGGTGCACTAACGGAAATTTAAATATTTTTAAATCACGAAAGCGTACACGAGATTGCTTTATGATTTGGTCGAGTCGAAAAAGGAACGTTGATCGATGAGTTGATCGGAGATGGACCAAGACTCGAATGTCATCAGACCGACGATATCGAGTCTTCCCAATTGGCCAGGGAAGCATGGCATACGTTCATGTCTAGTGCCTGCGAATATTCGCCTCATGCAACCTAAGTAACACGCAACTACTTTTGGCGGGTTTCCTTTAAAATTCTTAATGTTTAATTACAGCAAAGTGCTAATTGTTGGATCACTTTTTTTTCAAATCAATCTCAATGCTTCAGAGATAATTAATACCAATCGGGGTTTCACACTTCGAATTCGCTTACATCCATTCTTATCTCTCGCTTGGGGTGTTTCTTATCAACCAGGTCAACCACTCGTAAATTGAAGTCCCGAGTCGGGAATAATTAGCGAGATATTTTTATTTTCATCAGTTATTTCTTTTCCACGATGAAGTACTGCTGCGTTAAAGGATGTTTCTCAAATTCATCGGAACCAGATGTACATTTGTATTCGTTTCCCAAAATCAACACGAGATTCCAACCTGAGCTTCAAGATATACAACATTAGAGAGGAGTAACGTGGTATCACGCAATCCGAATGAAAAAAAACTTATACTCCCAATCCAACCACTAATGAAATGATTGTAACTCTCAAGCGATTTATAAGCCTTTTACTGGTTACTTGTGTCTTGTTTGTAAAACAAAATAGTAATAAATGTCAATGAGTGATAAGGAAGGCAACTCTTGATCATTACCTCCAAATAAAATAAGATCTGTACAGGGATCAAAAGAAATAACTGAAATTTTATCAACATGACCAGTCTTAGCTACGTTTGGCAGACCAGCTGCATAATTACTCAGAGTTGCACGACGTTAATCGCAAACCAAAACTCCCCATTTCCTCGATAATTTTCAACAATTATCATCCAACAAGAAAATAAAACGAAAAATTAAAACTGAACTCTAGGACTCAATCTAAAAATATCTTGCACGCTACAACTGAAATCAAAAACTGAAAAGAAACACGTCACACGAGTTAAGAATGGATGTAAACAAACTCCAAGTGTGAAAGCCCTATAATCGGGGATAACTTTGATAATCCAGGGGTAACTCTGATAACTATGTTTCTTCAACTATCATGCACTCTAGCGGCCGAACATGAAGCTACAGCAGCAGCACTTGTCTCGATCATGTTGGAAAGAGGGGTGTTCAACCTATATTCTTCACTTGCCATCAGTGATGTTTGTTGCGTTGATGATATACAATTCGAAGGTAAATCATTTTTTAATAAAAATCTTATTTAAGTAAGACTCAGTAGTGCCAGTTGGTTGTGAAGAATTCTTCTCATATTACCATTGTTACAGGCAGTAGATGTAAGCAGAGATTCCAAAAATATGCTTTTAGGTACATCACATGTTTTTTTCTGTGGAAGTAGACAGGGAATATCCATGTTGTTTCACACAATTTCAAGAATGCGTCATACTCAGAGATGGGCAAGATCGCGTTTGAAATGCAAATGATCTAGATCAAGATCAAAGATTTTTTTAATGTTCTTCGATCTTAATATCATATTAAGATCAGATCATGCCCATCTCTGATTTCAAGTCTTTTTCCTTTTGAAATTAAATTCAATGTAGATACGAATGAAGTATATCTCCACTTATTGTATCTTGTATACAATAGGGCTCTACCCCGACCACTGGCACGCTATGATCGAGCCTTCCTCCCTTTCCGCAGAGAAAGTAGAGTAGACAGAAAGAACACTATGATGGTTCAGGGCTTCAGACTTCAAAGTGTCATTATTGTGTTCGTTTAGACACAAAAATTGACACTTTTTAACACCGAGTGTTACACCAAGCAATTTTTGCCGTTCGATTTGTTCAGTGGAGAACTCCGGGGTTCAGTGTAATTTGCTGTTCTATTTACCAGTAGGGTAACACTGATGTTAACACCGGTGTTAAAAATTTTAACCCTGCTCCCGGAGTAGGGTTGAGTTTGGTGTCGTTTGGTGTCATGGTGTGTTTTTGTGGTGTTGGCTGACAAAATGAGTTATTAGTATCGTTGGAAAGGGCATAAAAGTAGAATATTTTTTTAATTGGGCTCCGGATACACCAATGTGTATACCCACGTTGAAAAGAGCTTATCAGTAAACATTATGGCATATAGTTTCTGTATGGCTCTCGAACTTCGAATCACGTGTTCTCAAAAAACAGATTTTGTCGCTTGGTTCTATTTTGCTTAACAGCGTCCATTTTAAGTATAAAAGCATGTTATGGCACAGGCATTGTCTGCTTTTTTAAAGAATAAGCTATTCAAGAATATTTGACGATTTTCCATTTCCCGGAATATTTCCAATTTTTTTCGATATTGCACCACTTTTTATCTTCTAAGAAGGTAAAACTGCAAAAATTAAAGCTTTTTTGTAGACTAACATTTTTTTTCCTACTAATTTAGAATACGTAGTCAAATGTGTTCAGTGTTCGCCTATAGAAATAAGACTTTTTGCACAACAACCTTAAGACCTTTTCCTTCTGTGTATTAATCCGCTTTATTCTTCTAATCCCATTTGGCCTGATTCTGGATCAGTAGAGACAGGAATTTTATCTGTTTCTAGAAGGTGAAATATTCGGATATTTTATCCCTTTTTTCAGTCCGAAATATTCAAAAATAGGTATTCCTTCAAATACGCGATCTTCCAAAAATATTTCCCTGGGTAACATTAGAAATGGAAAACGTAACTGAATTTGATCTCAACATTGAAAAAGAAGCTGTGTTAAGAGAATAAACAGACGATACTTGAGAAGTTGACCCCTTATTATTAGTAATGTCTATGGGCAAGGATAAAGTCATTTTCTATGTTCTAGGTAGAAATATCACCAAGAGAGAAGGCAATTTTATTGTTTTATGTAGCTTGATAGGGTATACTTTGTAGGTTTCAACCAAAAGGAAACAGTGTGCTTACAGCTCTGTAGCCTAAATTCTGAATTTTTCCTCTTAGAAATTGCGTAGATGTAGCAAAGAACTGACAAACCCTCTATTTTTTCTGAAAACGTGGTAAATATTCCTATTTTATGCTCAAAAACCCAAAATACTCTTTTGGGGGTCAAATATCTAAAAATACTCGTCCTAAAGTTTTAGGTTTATTCAACTGAAAATTTCATAAAACGCAAAAATACGTTGAAAGTTTTCACATTTCTTTACCAGGAAAGAATATTCCCTCGGATAAAATTCCTGTCTGTAATAATTACTCTCATCCATCACCTCCCAATATCCCCTTTCAAATGATGCCCATATTGCTATTTTGATAGGGAATATTTTTAGTATATTTTAGGACTTTCAGGGACTATTTTGGCATACTGGATGAAAATAAAAGCATATACTGTAAGCGCATACTTGACCCCTTCCAGAGCATACATTTGGAATCCATAGAAGTAAGTAGCTATGTTTCTTTTACATGGATTTTGCATAATCTGGATTACGGATTGTAAAAATCCAACAAAATTCTGTTTTATTTACAAATCCGAAATCGGATTTTGAAAATCCACCTTGTTCGTTTTGCCAGAGATTCTGAACAGTTTAATCCAGATTATGAAAATCTAAAATCTACTAGGGTAGTAGATTTTGAAAATGGATTGTGGATTCTTCTTATCACATAGAACTAACTTTACGAATTTTGTTGTTCGTTTTACTGGATTTTTATAGATGGATTCTGGTTTTTTGGATTTTGCAACAGAAAATTCGTGCATAATCAAATTAAAATCTGCCATAATCCAGATTTTAGATTCTGGCAAAATCCGTGTAAAAGAAACAAACTTAGTAAATCCCAGATATTTGTGTACTTTGAAAAAAAAAATTGTTTTATATCTTTGGTTGAAGCTGCAGGATTCGAGGATTTCAAAAACGGGGTAAGACTGATAGTACAGTTATATTCGGGCCGTCCATCTAACAGAGAGCGCTGCCATCGGATACATGGTAAGTTATGAAAAGGTGAACCTTTTATTTGTACATGGTGCCGAAAACATTCACCTTTTCATATGATATCAGCGTTATCACTAATAGCGATACTAGCGCTGCTCGGCCCGAATTGATTAACCATCTATTTTATAGATGCCACGAATATTGCTCTCTTCGACAGTGTTGCTAGATGGGAAGTTGAAAAATATATCAGCAAGAAAATCAGGTTTCAAATGAAATGTCTGATCTTTGATCTTTGAAATTGTACCAAATGTAAAAAAAAATTTTGATAAAAATTTTGATAAAAATTTATAAAATGTAGCCGAAATCCGCTGAATAATATATTAAAATGTACCAAAACGACGGATCAAATAATGACAAAACGTACCAGAAAATGAACCAAATCCGACAAAGAATAAGGAGAATGAGCCAACCCGTTGAACATTTTGGGTGCTGCAAACTTGTGGCTGCGTAGGGGCAGCTCCACACTTCACTACTACACTCATAAATACATAAGTAAATATACGTGTCGTGTAGCTGCAATGTAGTTGCAGCTCCACAATCATTCGCACCTCTAAGGTGCAGCAACCTTGCGTAAATTCGCGTAGCTGCAGAATAGTTGCAAGGCCACTATTTCTCGCACCCCTAACATGCAGCTACGCTGCGTAGATCCTGCGTAGTTGAAACTCCACTAATTCGCAGCTACGTTGCGGTACCTTCGCCACGCATGCGCGGTCCTCGAAATTGAAAGCCGAAGAAAACCGTTTTATTTGAATTACCAGTTACCTATCACTATCAGTGTTTAGCAGTTGTCAGTTATTCAAAAGTGCAGTGTTTTATTCTGTATTGTGGTATAGTTCAGAAGATCAAATTAATGTTGAATATAGTGAGTACGTAATCCATTGTCGCAATGGAAGGAGATAATGAACAACGAAAGAGAAATTATTTCATCCCAGGCGTGGGTTTTGTAAAGAAATCAGAATTTTATTAGCATCAAAATCAGCCTTACAGAAGGAAGTAAGTACATGCTTAGCATTTATTTCGCGTGCGATCGCATAGAATATACCTATTGACAATATTCAAAATTTATCTTACTTGACAGGCTACTCATAGAGAGATTCACAATGGCCACTTTAATAACAAGTTCTAGTCACTCTACTGATACGTATCAAGGAGAAACTTCCTGTACACCATCAACGAGTTTTTTGGTGCGTCATCCTGATGCTGAATTATCTAAGACCAGTGACAATTGTATATAAATTATGCTCATGTCTCAGAACAGCTCTCTGATAAGGTGCCTGATATTAGTGAAATTGAAGATGACGGATTCTGTTTTGGTAAGAGTACCGGCGTCGTTTATTTTTAAGAATTTTTCCCCCTGCATCGTGACGATGAGTCAACATGCGTATGCAGTAACTAAGTAGAAGAAGACAAGGGTACACTTTCGAGCTTTTCGACAGTGATGAAGAAAAGCCTGACGAGATGTCAAATACAGAAACGCCGCCTGTGATGGCGATCGATCAGTTAAAAGCAGAGTTGCGTGTTATGAATTTCAAGATCACACGTCATTTTGCGATATAAGTGGTCTCTGTTGAACCTTCTCAAACTAACGAATTATGAATAGTGTATTCGCTCATCTATCGAAGGATTCATTTATTTTTTCAGCCGAGCCCCAGGAGCATCACTGGAATTTAGTTTATATTTAGGTTACTGTAATTTTACTTTTCTGCTTGGGATAGAGTGGGTACCAGACGTTGGGCCGATGATGCTCTACCAGAACTTAGTTTATTTTTAAGTTACCTCAGGATAATATTTTTCTTTTCTGCTTGATTTGCAATTGATTCTGCAAAAAGTTAGTGTTACGTTTCAGCTTATTTTAATTTGCTCCAACGATTATTATGCTATTTTTGGTATGGTGGGTACCATCAGACTTGAAGGGTACAGGGGAAAAGGTTCAATGTCACATTTTTTTGAAAATGAAGATATGGGCATCGCTGGATTCAGGATGAGGTGTAGAATCATCCTAAGCACTCATCCGCCGAAAAAACTCTATTTAAAAGGTTGAAAATAGCCGGAGAAAAAAGTATAGCACAGGGAAATAAAGATGTGTCAAACTTTAAAATGATTTTTCTCTAAAACACAAAATTGTGACATTGAACCTTTTTTCCCTGTGCCCTTCACTTGATGCCGATGATGCTGCAACAGAATTTATAGTTATTCATTTTCAGGTTACTTTGAAATAATTTTTAGTTATCAGTTTGATCTGCAGTTGATTCTGCACTAGGTTAGTGTCATTTTTCAGCTGATTTTAGTTTGCACCAACGATTGTCCTATTTTTGGTATGGTGGGAACCGCAGACTTGAAACGCAATTTACTTTTAGGTCATATATTCAGCGTTTGTGAGTGAATGCTGTGGCTCTCTGGGGCCACCCCCTCCGCCCATTTTCGGGCATACGCCTACATGTAGCTTTTTCATTGTCATTTATTAGTAAGTGGTCATTCTCATTTTAGTTTTCCCGTCTGGCAATATCCATGTCCATTTCCTTTTGACTTTTTTCTTGTAAAAAGTGTTTGCAGTACGCAAGCTTAATTTTTGGGCCATTTCTACTAATCTTTCCCCCCTGTCGTTTCTCTCCCCCAGACCAAATGGGCCGCAGTATTTTGAGTTTGCCTCCCCTCCTACTGTATTCCTTCTCTTTTTGAATTGTTCCCTCCTGCTTGTCATAAAATTTATCTACATCTACCTTCTCTGCTTCGGCTGTAGGTGCATCCACTTGCAAGATTAGAATTTTTGTATTCTCATCTATTTTCAGTTTCATTGGGCATATTCTTTAAGATACCTATTTTAATTTCCACAACATTATTTTCGATATTTTTGTTAATATGTAACCTTTTGTGGAACCAAAGTAGTATAGATAGTTGCCTCTCCTCCTTTCTACCAGTCTTTCCCCATATTTTCTAACTGCTGACAGTCCAGACATTGCCCCACTTAATTTTTCTATTTCCTTTTCAAATAGGTATAATGTGTCATTATATAGTAATTTCCAACAGGGATTTCTAACTTTGTATTTCATCATTCCAGATTATGCTGTAGCGAAACCGTCTTCAGCTCAAGGCAAACATATTGTCCTGGAGTGGATTCGGAATTCGCATAGCACGAGAGAAAGATTCCATGAGCACGAAGCCAAAAGGAGTTGTGAGAATTGCTCAAAGGAAATTGTAAAAAATAATATTATGTTCAAAAATGATGCTGATAATAATAGTAATAACTATACAAGTAATAATTGTATATGTGAATGATAATAACATGTAGATACAGTAGTCATATGCTATTGAATTTTTATTTTTCTGCGTTTCTTGTCCAATTTGTAATAAATTGCCTTAATTCAGTATGATTATGAAGGTTCTCTTGGAGAAAATAGTGTTTCTGTATCCCAGAAGCCCCAGAAGGCATGTGTGGCCGATGAGTGGAATGATATTCACAACCAAGTGGAAAAACGTACACGCAGTTTTGTTGCAGCACTATGGTTACGCAACTACGCAACGAATACGCGAAGTCCCTTCGCAACCCAGTGGAAAAACGTATACGCAGTATTGTTGCAGCGCTGTGGTGACGCAACTACGCAACGAATACGCAAAGTCCCTAAAAAGCCCCTCGAGCGAAGTGGAGAAGTAGTGGAGCTGCAGCTACTTCGCCCCTACGTAAATTTACACTGCTGTGGTGAGATCTACGCACAGGCAGTCCGTAACTCTGCGCAGCCACTATTTTTACATGTGTTTTTAGTGGAGACTTCCACAACGTTACCACAGTTTTCGAGTGGTGGGTGCCGCAACTATTTTCCCGTTTTAGTGGTGGAATGTTCAGCGGGAAAACGTACCAGAATTGTCGAAAACACCAGACACTCTGCTAAAAAAGTTGGAAGGTGCCAGATCTGACAGTGTTGTTAGACATAACAAAACAAAATGACAAAATGACAATTCTATTTTAGAAATTTTATCATAATGACAAAACCATTCATCAGTTTTGTCATATGACAAAATGGAAATGACATAACAAAAAAATGAATCAAATGACAAAACAAAATTACAAAAAGTTTGGTATGACATTTTGTCATTACGCGTTTGGTTTTTTTTTCGATTCTCATTAAATAATAAATAGAAATAAAAATCAGGAGTTCTTTATTGTTGCTCTCATGTTACAATAAATGGTTTTCTATATTATATATTTGAAAGATTATATGTATTTCATATTAATTGAACAGAGTTCTGAACAGAAAAACAAGATGACCTGTGCAACTGGAATTTTGTATGGTTTCACGCAAAAGTCTGTCAAGTCAGCTTGTATGTAGAAGAACCTTTCTCTTCCATCGCTTCATTCTCCTGTTATTGTTATGTGTCTTACTTTTTTCATTCTTATCTTTTACTCTTACTCATATATTCAAAGGGAAACTTGGTAAGTTGCTATTGTTATAATTGTTAGTTTGTGTCGCCGCCAGATAGCAAAACGTAACTGCTGCTGTTCTGCTAGATGTTTTCATAGGAATCACTAGCTCTTTAATTTTTAAAATGCATTTACCTATTGACTACAATGCAACCTTTGTTGGAATAACATTGATGATTCGTGAAACTGGATTGTATGCAAAAATACCTGTAATTTGATGGGTACCTATGACATAATATTTTGTCATGACATAACAAAACTATGAAAAAACAAAATGACAGAGAACTCCAAACATAACAAGAAACGTGTATCTACTCGACATTATGTAGGTAATCTATACTTGCGGTTACAAGAGTAGAAAAATGCTCAGCCAGTCTCAAGTCTGGAAACGAAATGCGAAGGGATCTGAGCACCAAATAATTCGTCTGTTTTGTTATAACTTACGTGTACTGCGTTACAGAGAGCTAGATAGATACTCAGTGTTCCTCCATCTAACTATCAATATCTAACTCATTTTAGCCTACAGTTTAGATGAGTCACGGAGCGGATAAGCTAGTTATTCATAATTGAAAATATTATAAACGATGTGAAAATTCGTGTCACCAAAGAAAGTGCAAAAAAATAGTCCATAAATAATGGCGAGTTAATCTTGAAAATATATTATGTAGAATGGCTATAACATATTTTTATCAGTTAGTGCCAATAACGGATTATGCCAAATGGAAATGAAATTTTTCCACTCGTAACTCAAAATATTTCACATACATTGATAACATAAAAGATATCATTTGATGTATTTCACAAACTCTGAAGATAATAACTTCCTTCGCAAGAAAGTTACTGGAAGGCCTATGCCACTAGTTGCCGATACTTCTGTTGTTGCGCATTAAATTGTAAATTGGCTATAAGAACTGACGCCGATTCATAATAAAGTTTCCCTGCACTCCTACCTTACAATTCGAATCAAAATAAATACCTACAGAAGTAACTGAATTTTACTCACCAAATAAAAATTCAGTTCGCGCAATTTTCATGGACACTATTTTTTCGAGAGAAAATGCACAACAAAACTACGAACACGATAAAAACAAGCCCAGGTCGCTTTGCGACCTAGTAATAGGGTCGGTCTTTCAGTTGAAGTCTCGGCAACTATTCCACTAACCAACTTTGAACAAAAAGTACAATCACACTTGGATGCTGTGTTATAAGCGTGAGGGAACCAACCAGCAAAATATGTTTTTTGAGAACACGTGATTTCAAGTTCAAGAGCCATGTAGAAAATATGGTAAGCTTTGATCAACGTAAGTACCTACACAGTTTGAATCGGGGGTCCAATTCTGGTAAATTCTACTTTTTACCCTCTTTCCAACGATACTGATAACTCATTTTGTTTACAAAAATGTCAGTTGGTTCACGCTGACCCTAATTTCAGCAAGAATCATACACAATATTACAAACCTCACAAAATTAACTCCTTTCATCGATTCCTTATGTTGATACCTCGAGTCGCTTTTGCTGAGACTGTAAGCACAATGTAAAACTGCATCTTCCTATTTGTTTCTTTCACACACACAATTACGTTCACTTTTACATTTAAAACCACAAGCGCCACTGTCAAAAGCAAAAGCGATTCATTCTCATGTATCTCGAACTTTGATTGATAACTGATAAGAAAAACAAACCACCAACATCACGCGTCGCGTAGATTTATTTTTTCCATTGTATAAGGCTCGGCTGTGCCGACATGCCGACCCTAAAAACAGTATAACAAACAGGATACAGGATATTTTTTACCAATTTGGCTCAAAGGCTATGGATAGACGCGCAAATAGGTTTACTTCCATTTCTACATAGAGAGCGCTCATATGAGGCTTACTTCATGCTGCACGCGGCTTCCAAGTTTGTGATCCAAAATTGGCACTGATGCAACTGACACTTTGCTCTATTAAACTTATATGGCCACGTGGGGTCATACAACTGACACTTTGCTCTATTAAACTACACTTTCGAACTACGTGTCGTCTACCTCTTTGCCTATGATCTAAAGAAGGATTCTTGTATCAAAATCAAAAGAAACGGGAATAAAAACTACTTATAGCTTCTTTAATGAATGCAATGTCTCTTAAGTCCATTAAATACTCGTCTTCAATACATAAAAAGTCGTATCAATAAAATTAATAGAAAAAATTTACTTGGTAACATTCGACGAACAATTATGCGGTTCAAAATTGTCTTTTATCACCATTTTCATCATGGACATTGAAGTTTTACACTTAATTGAAAATAAAATATACAATAAAAAAAAAAATAAATGGAAGTCTTATTCGCAAGAACAAACAATTGTTATTGGAAGGAAAGACGGTAAGATCCCTATGTAATAGTATTCGTTTTCAGAACGTTCTTTCTGTTGAAACTGGCAGTGAAGTAAGGGGGAAGGCGGTAACTAATGTCAAGTCTTAGATCTTATGTGGTCGATGAATCGTTGAATTATCCAAGAATTTTCGGTGAATTAACCGAATTATTGAATTTTTATTGAGAAACTTCAAAAAAAAATCGATGATTTCAAACATTCATTAGTTTTTTTTTCTTTCTTCAAAATTAGCTGATTAAAAATATTTGTTACTTAGAAATGGAAATATTAACACAGTAGAGGGGACAGTGGAAAGATGCAACCAATTATTCAAATGACCTGAGGAATAGATCATCATCATTAAAAATTTGTTGATATTACAAAATTTTAACAAAAAATTGAATATTAAAAAAAATATATATTAAATTTAAAAAGAAGTTATTTGTTTTTCAAACTTGGCTGATTAAAAAAAATTTGTTGAGTTAGCAAATATGTTTAGTTCAATAAATTTGCTAAATCTGATGTATTTCATAAATTTGACAGTTCTGTTAAATTTATCAAATTTTATTCAACTCAACAAATGTTTGATTAAATATGACAAATTGACAATGTTGATAAATTCAACAAATTTGAATGATGTAATCACTTTGCTTACCATAATAAACTTATGGTAAGCATATCTGACAAACTGACTTAATTAGATGAATCAACTGAAGGTGACAAGTCTGCTAAATTTGATAAATTTCCTGAGGTAGTCAGATTTGACCAATTTTGTTCAGTTCAAAAATGTTGCTAGACTTGATAAATTCAACTAATTTTGACAACTTTTGTAAATCTAGCAAATTTCAGAAGATTAAAAGAACTGTTAAACTCCAGTAATGAGTTTTAGCTTTGATAAATTTATTAAATCTGGCAAGTAAATTAAAATCAACAAATTCGGCAATTTAGTAGAATTGGCAAATTTTGTTAATTTAAAAATTTATATAGATTTTATTAAATTAAAAAACTTTGCCAATTTCAACACCTGTTTGAAAAATAAGAAAATTTGAGAAATTAGACAAATTAATTGAATTTCAACACGAAGACTAAGTTCAATTACTTAATTTGACAAGTTTGCAGAATTCTACACATTTGACAAATGAGCTGAATTTGGTAAATTTTGCTGAATTAAAAAAAATATCGAAAATTCTGCAAATTTAGTGTACTCTTGAAAGATGTACTGGACTTAAAAGATGGCTAAAATTTGCCAAGTTTAATAAATTGGCCGAATCTAAGAGATTTGAAATAGTGCTAACATAAGATTCCATAAATTCGCCAAATTACTGACATTTTCAATCTGACAAATTAATTACTTTTGGATCAAATCTGGCTATGGTGCCTGATGGACAAAATTTTACCAATTCAATCGACTTTAAGGTACAGTTCTACATATTGGTCAAAATTTTGAAGCCATATATCGGGTCTGCTAGAGGGCGTGAGAGATTTTTTTTCAGTGTCTGGCGGGCACGCAATACTTCAATGTGATCTGTATTCGAAGTGATTTTGATGATTTGCGTTGAAAATATGAGCTGTGGAAAAATTTGCCCAATTTTTGGAGGAATAACCTTCCCTTATATTCGAAGCATGTCACCAAAATCGAAAAAGTAGGAACTTCATGTTATTAATTTCGGACTTTTTGTAATTGTGAGTTCAAAAGACATGGTAAGGAACATTTTTCGAACAATTAACAGACGACTGAGTAACTACTTATTGAGAGCGGGTCCTGGGAATCGGACACGGAATCCAGTTGTGGAACTGACTGTACCTCAGTGCTACACTATGTTTTTTGATTTCAGTAAGTTAGATAGCCAATTTGAGAGTTGCAGAACATATAGCAATGATGAAATTCAATTTACGAGAGAAAAAAATTTGACTAGCATTTTTGGTCTGCATAATATTAGGCTTCAATTTTTTTTGGCCCATGATTGGCTAATGTTTTCTTTCTCTTATTGAATTCTTCATTTTTTCATTCTGAGGAGCCTTTTTGGAATTACTACGATTTTGTATTTTACTTTGATTACAATAATTAAATTTAATTTCATCCGTCAATTTCAGATAATTCTTTTCTAGATTGTGCCAAACATTGTCGACCGATAATTGCCAAATTCTTACATATTTTCAAAAATTTACAAAAACAGCACTTGAGCTTAACGTCGATGTATGTGAGGGAAACACATTTCTGATACCATATTATGCTGTGATTAAAAGTGGAAAATTTTGCAGACCAATAATTGGCAACAGTTGGAAAATTATGGTTTTGGACTCCTTGTAGGATACCTGTGTATTAATCTAGGGGATAATAGCGACGCCATCTTGTTATATGTTGTAGAGGAAGGATGAAAGTATTCATCGATTCCAAAATCAACTTCCCTATGTAATTAGAGTTCGAGATAACACCGTCCAAAAAAACTGACCAATAAGTGGCACCTTCATCTTCTAAATTTTGATTTTTTTTCTTTTGCGACTCACAACATACTCAATATCTGTTAATTCCCTACTTCAGTTCTGGGAGTGGGCTTTCGACAACAAATACAGAAAAGAGAGAATAAAATAAGAAAGATTTTTTTACTGACTTCAGGGTTTTAGTTTTTAGTTTCCAAGGCATACAAAAATTCCCAACATTTTGGGCAGCGGGCAAAATCTCCTTCAACGTGAAAAAAGCTGGAAAATTCGGATTTCATCCATTTCAAACCTTCTGTGTTAGCTTAGATTGGCTCACATGAATTTTCCTTCTGCCAAATCTTAATATTTTCCTTCGTAAATTTCATCTATAGAGGAAAACCCATATTCATCACATTATCAGTTTCTATTTCCTTCACTCATTTCTTTCTACAAGAAAACTAATTTCAAGATTTAAAAAAGAATGATTCTTGGGAGATATTAAAAAATGTGGCAAATGCTCGAGCTTTACTCACCTTACACTACAAAAAGTACATATACGGTCTATCCCAAATTTATGTTGATACGCAAAAGAAAGAAAGGAATGCAGCTTCCTTAATTGTACATCAATATTGAAAAATCACACAAAATCTCTCCGTTACGTCTTTGTTCTCCTATAATTGTCATTCTGGGAGGTTGGGTTCCGTTTGAAAATCCCAAGGCCCCGATTTCCTACATTTTTGCTCATCACCTAAAACGAAAACAAAATAAATATTATTGACTATATACATAAAAAATTTCACACTCGCGTTTTTTTTTGTTTTTTTTTTGTTTTTTTTTTTGTTTGTTTGTTTGTTTACTAACCCAATCATTTCAGAGAATAATACGAACGTTCAAGAACTCCATCTTAATAATGTAAATTTCAGCTTTTGATGAAACGTTGCCAGATTCAGCCTTTCAGCCGAATAATTATGGATGCGAATGGTACACCCCTGAAAAATCAATCTTTTGAACGTACATCCCGAATTTCTGAACACAGTAGTGGGTTTTTTCGAAAACTTCGTTTGCTTTCACAAATAAAACTCGAATTACATCATACACAAATATCAACACGTAAAATAATAATAGGAACTAAATAAACAAAATATTCGAGTTCATAATTTCGAAGTCACAAAGGGATAAACGTTATACACGTCATACATCAGTTCGAATTTCATTCTTAAAGGGCACAACAAACAGTGGCGAATAAAGAATATCGATATGACTGGCACAGTAGTTTGAAAACAAACATTCCTAATTTTGAGAATACGTTGTTAGAAATTACCAAAAATAACGCACTGAATTTGTACATCTAATATTTTTGTTCCCGGTAACTTAAAGCTTTGATTAAACGTTTGGAAAAAGAACTTCAAGAGCTTCTATAGCTTTTCCGTTCCTCTGAATCCGTATTTGAAACACAACACGGAAAAGGAATACTCGTGCAAATCCGGTCACAGCAACGAAGCGTATCTTCCGGCTCTCGCACCTTGACCTCGGCACTTTACTAATTAAATTATCGAAATTAATATTCGGTCTTCGACAGCGCGACTGCGGCAGTGTTTAGGTTATATTTGGAGATCGTTTCTTCAAGCTTCGTTTTATCTTGTCGTTCTGACCCGGTGGTACTATCTGCACAGCGTGGTTGCTAGGCAAGGTTCCATTGCTCTTCGTCGAGCTTTTCAATGCATCCGTTAGATTACCGATGCCTTCGGTAACGTCGACGACCTGCGAATGAAAATCACTCTTAATTCACGCGTCTCCTAAAAATTTGGGGCGGGTTTAAAGATATGCGAACGAGTATTGAGCAGGGGCGACTGGATCGCGGAGCCGAAAAGGAATCTCGTACTAACAAAAGACAACTTTATCCGTATTTTGTGATTCGCTTTCGACAACCAGAAGGGCATGTACCTCCTATAGAGGATGTACTGGTATCTCCCCTTCCGTGGTATTCTACCACAACAATATAAGGTTTCCAAATAGAGGTGGCAAACACATTTCTAATATGTTTTAATCCTTAAAAATAAAAAATCAGGATCTACCAAATCAGAAAATCCACCGCTCTACTAGGCTCTAAGCAACTAGAATCACTAATTGACTTAGCTCCCAACAGCCTAGAAGAATATTTTACATTTGTGTGCAAGGTGGCGCTATATGCACCGAGCGCTCAGACTTTGCAGTCCATTGCACTATTCCTCAAGTTGCTGTTAAGGATCAGCTCAGTAGCTTCACTTTTATAGCCAAAGTGAGAACTTTACTTAGCTCTATCCCTATAACTTCACTGGGTGCTGGATATTCTAGCTCCAATGCTTCGCGTCTTGTCCCGGCTATTGCTGGACACCGACATATGATATGGATCGAGGTTTCTTCCTCTTCTCCACAGTACCTACAGGAGCCGCTTCTTACCACTCCTATTTTATACCACATGTGTTTTGTGGCTTCATGACCGGTTAGTCGTCCGACCATGAGCCTTGCATATTTCCTGTCAAGCCCTAATAGGAACTTGGCATACTTACTGGGGGTGTTCCCTATCAGTGTTTTTCTGACGTTCATGCCACTGGCCAACCGCTAATGCATTTCCGTCTGCTTACTTATCCAGGCCTTTACTTTGGATTTTATGACGCTGTATGCTACAGGAAGACACGGCCTGGACGTTTCCAGTTCCTTTTTGGTGCCCTCCTTCGCTAGCTTGCCAGCGATCATGTTCTCTTTTATGCCGCAGTGCCCCGGTGTCCATAGTACGGTGACCCGGTTCTCCTGAGCAAGGGTGTATAATTTGTTAACACACTCCGCCACTACCAGGGATGTAGTTTGGTATGACGATAGTACTTTGATAGCCGATTGACTGTCTGTACAGATATAGATCTGCTTATTAACAAGGCCCTTCTGCTGGCTTCTCTCAATGGCCACCGTGATCGCCATTATCTCCGCTTGGAGGATAGTGACGCCCTCGCCCAGTGCCACTGAACAGTTGTCAGCGCCTTTTGCATTCGTGATTCCGATTCCTACACTTTGGTCATACTTAGAGGCATCTGCAAACCACACATTCTCCTCTTTTCCTAGAATGCTTGGCCACCTCTTTTCCCAAGCCTCCCGTGTGGGTATTAGCGCATGGTATGGCTTGTCAAAGAAATGTTCTATCGCAATTCTATCCTTTGGCATCCCAAAGCATTTGTCTATCGTCCCAGCCATCTCCCATATCCTTCCGTGGCCTGTCTTATGGGCCCGAAGGTTTGGTTGACCCAGATGATAAGCCCCCATTATCACCGCTGCTTCTATAGCAGTGTGAAGTGGTGGCAAGTCCAGGAGCCTTTCCAGTGCCTTTGTCGGCACCGTACTCATTGCCCCCGTTGTCATCACGCACGCGAGCCTTTGCAGGTGGTCTAGTTTCTCTCTGACGTTGGCCAGGTGGACCCGGCCTCACCACACAATGGTCGCATATGTGATTCTGGGGCGTATTACACCGGTGTATATCCAGTGCATCATTTTGGGAGAGAGTCCCCAGGTCCTGCCGACATAGGTGCGGCAAGCCCAAAGAGCCTCAATCCTTTTTCTTATTTTATCTGAAACGTGATCCCTCTAGGACAGTTTTTCGTCAAGATATACTCCTAAGTACTTCACCTTTCCTGTGAGGGCTAACAGTCTTCCCTTGTATTGCACCTTGATCAACTCCTTGCCTTTCCTTTTACGGGTGAAAAGAGTGATCTCCGTTTTGTCCGGGTTTATCGATAACCCCCTTTTCACACACCATTTTTCTACACATCGGAGTCCCCACTGCGTTAACTCCGCGATGGTTCCCGGAAATTTGCCGGTTACCACCACAGCCAAATCATCAGCGTATATAGCCCTGTGTGTATATTTTTTGCCCATTTAACTCCTCCAGCAAGCTGTCCACCACCAGGCTCCACAGTAGGGGAGAGAGTAATCCCCCTTGTGGGGAGCCCCTGATGGTAGTTGCATGGATCCGTTCTTGTTGGTATGTTATCCGGATCTCCCTGCCTTTTAGCATAGATACAATCCAGTTTATTAAGCTTTCCTTCACTTCTCTTTCCTTCAGGGCTGTTTCTATGGATTCATGAGAGGTCATCGCGTCAAACGCTCCCTGTATATCCATGAATGTTGCCAGGACATAATCTCCGCCAGTCATCCCTCTCTCAATTGCTGTAACAAGTGAGTGTAATGATGACTCTACTGATTTGCTTGCCCTATTTGCATGCTGGTTCTCATTTAGTGGGAACCTTTTCAGGGTAACCTCTCTTAGGTGCCTGTCTATCAGCCTTTCCAAGGTTTTTAGCATGAATGATGAGAGACTTATCGGCCTGTAGGATTTGGCCTTGCAGGGGTCTTTGCCTGGTTTAGGCAAAAACACCACTCTCACACTCCTGCACGATTTTGGAATGTGCCCTAGGACTAATGATGCCCTGAGGACCCTAATGAACGTTCCCATTATGGTCTCTAGTCCTGTCTGTAGGCAGACTGGATAGATTCCATCTGGGTCCGGTGCTTTGTACGGCGAGAATGTGTTTACCGCCCAACATACCCTGTCTGGTGTGACCACCTCCTTCGCCGTTTCCCAATCCGTTCCTTTTTGCACACAGTCGGCTCCTGGCTGCGGCTGTGTGTTTTCCATAATCTTTGCTCCCGGAAAATGTGTGTCAATGAGGTGCTCTATTACCTCTCTCGGGGTGGTGGAGAAACCACCTGTCGGGAGTTCGAGCGGCCCCTCTTCCACCCACCTTTCCTTACTGAGAAGTTTTTGCAGGCGTGCCGTCTCCGGTATCTTTTCTATAGATTCGCAGAAACGTCTCCACCCCTCTGATTTGGCTTGCTTAACCGCCTTTTTCTATGCTTTTTGGGCCTCATGATATAATTCCCAGTAAGCCGGTGTATTATTTTTCAGTACAGCCCTCAGCCTTCTTCGAGTGTCTTTCCTACGTTTCCCCAACTCTGCTGTCCACCAGATGGATTTACGTAATTTTATTATTTTAGACTCACAGTTCTTCTCGTAGGCGTCCCTGAGTGCACCATCCAGTATGTTGGCTTGTGCTTCCAGGTCGTCTACGTTCTGAATCCGTTGCCAGTTGTAACTTGTCAGTATTTCTAAGTCATTCTTGAAGCCTCCCCAGTTTGTTTTCCTAGGGTTCCTAATAGCTCTTTGTTTCTCCTTAGGTGCCCGGATCTGGTATTGGATGTATCGATGATCCGATAAAGACGGTTCGTCCAACACTCTCCATCCCTGGACTCGGTCCCTAGGTTTGGAATTACAGAGTGTTATGTCTTTGACTTCTTGCCTTACTTTTGTGACAAACGTTGGTTTGCTTCCCTCATTTAGAACAAGCAGATCCTGTGTCGCAAGGTAGTCTACCAGCCCTTTCCCTCTCGGATTTGTGCCTGTACTCCCCCAAATAGTATGGTGCGAGTTGGCATCGCGTCCGACAAGAAGGTCCAGCTTTTCCCTCACACAGTATTCCACCAGTTCCCTGAGCTCATCAGTTGGGGGAGGGTCCCGAGAGTCGGATGGAAAATATGCTGAGCATATTACTATCTTATTCTCGTTCCCTCTCTCCTCATATTCCAAAATGGCCGCCACAAGATCCCGTAGGGTAAATCCCGGTATTGCTGTGCAGCTCACTTGATATGTAAATATCGCTGCACGTGGTCTTCCTGCATTTTTTGCATAAATGAGGTGCCCCTGTGCCATCTGTATGCCTCACTTGTTCCCGATGATACCATGGTTCCTGTAACAGGCATATATTTGTTTGCCCCTTTTGCAGCCTCCTGCTCAGTAGGTAACAGGCTGCTTTGCATTGGTGCAGATTAATTGGCAATACCCTTATCATTCCGTGTATAGCTTTTCTCTGTTATCCTCAGACTGACACCTTGACATCAACCAGACAGTCCAGGAAAAACAGCTTGTTGCCCTTTCTTCTCAGGTACTTCACTGACTCCTCGTCGATACCCACCGCCAGAAGTGTACCTTTCGGTTCCTCCCTGCAATGGGCAACGTACCAGGACCCAGCAGACAGCCCCTGATTCTGTAGCTCCAGTCTCTTTAGGAGCACTGGCGCTGTTCGCCCACTCGTAGGCAGCCAGAACGCGCTGGTCAGCTTCGGCAGACCCTCCCAGGGTACGACTTTGAGAGTTTCCTCCCCCAGTCGCACTCCGCTGGCGAGCCCCGCCAAGAAGCGTTCTCGGCTCGTATGGTCCACGCATACCACCTGTAGTGTCCCTTGATACAGCGTTATTTGTTTGATGTTCGGTAACGCCGTTTCCGGTAGTTCTTAGAGCATCTCATGAATAACGCCTTTGGCGTCCTTTGCTTCCTCGGCCGTCAGAGTGGTCTTCGGGTAGCCGTCTCGAAAGATAGCCACCTTATGTCCCTCCTCTGCCGCCGCCGAAGCATAGCTCGTCGTCCTACTCTGCTTCGGCGGTGCCTTCTCGGGTCCCGTCGATGGGGTTTCCCGCGGTCTCTTGCCTGACAATGGAGTTCCCGCAGAGGTTCCCTTTTCAGGTGTGCCCTCCTTTGTTCCTCCACCGTCCTCCTGCTGTCTCCGCTTCTCACGCTGCGCCTTCCTTTTCTGCGCTCCTGTAAGTTTTCTCCTTTCCTCTTCTGTTGTTTTGGCGACGGATACCTGGTTCCCTGGTCCGCCCGCTTCTGTCCCTGCTTTACCCGATCCACCCGTAGATGTCTCCGGTTCCGCTGGTCCACTCGTGGGTGTCCCTGGTTCCCTGGTCTCCGTCTCCATCTTCTCGCCCAGTGTCACTCAGTCCATCACTTCTGACAGCCCTTCCGTTGAACACTTCTCTCCAGCGTCACTGCGGGTCCGGCTTTCGCCAGCTCCAGCAGGTCCGCTTTCCTTACTTAAAAAAACAAAAAACAAAACAAAAAAAAACAACAAAAAACAGATTTTGATGGTTTCTCCATGTGGTTCCCACGAGTACCGGAGAAATATATCGTCCACCGTGGCAGAGCTCCGAGTACCACGGCAAGCTTACTTACTGAAGGAGGTCAGCCGGTATCCCTCAGGTTCCTATTTGCGACTGTTTTAGCCCAACAGCCATGCATCCCTTCGGCATAGGTAACACCAACCTTGGGATTGGGCCCGTAGCTGTACTGAGATACAGGCTACGGAAAGAAAGGGGTAGGCAACTCTTCATCTGTCGTACACGGGTCACCCGACGCTGGTGACGGCCCTCACTGCTACATACCCGATTTTGAGAGGGGAGCAGCTTTGCCGTCTATGCCACACGACCATTCTGACTTTACGTCGTCGGGTCTTTATTTCGCATCCAATGTCGGGTTCCCCGCCCAGCGCACAGATTCCGAGCGCGGAACGTGCTTAACTGTAGGGACTGAAAGAAGTTAAGACACTAGCGTAAAGGTCCTCGGGTGCGCCACGCCCGTACTTGCCAACTGCAAGCCCTTGAGGTTCCCTTTTAGTCGCCTTTTACGATAGGCAGGGTTACCGTGGGAAAATTCTACTACCCGTCCCCACACGGGGATAGAAGAATATTACAACATAATACGTAAAAGTATGAAAACAGTTTTTAGGGACTTTACGATGGCAGGTAGTGATGCTCCTCCTCCCCCTCCCCCAAAGGAACCAACCTATCACGATGACCTTTACATAATTAGACAAAACTTTTGAAGAAAAAAATATAAATTAAAAGGCAAGATAGAGCTTTCCAAGGTCTCAATCAGTGGGATAGAGAAAACAAATGCAGGAAAGACATAACTTAATTTAAAAAAAGCGTTAGCACAAACCAAATCTATGATGGGGGAAAAAAAATAAGAAACTCAGTTTTGGCACACAGCTAACTATACCTACATGTTAAGCCCAGATGGGGAAAAGCGGGATGGTCACTTAGTAGAGCGTATGGCAATGCACGCATGCCTAAGTGGCTCCCCAGATACCACACTCCCGGCCCCGGAAACTACACTATCGAGTACCGCATCAATGACCAGAGGGACGCATTGAAGCTAACCAGACCCCCCAATAAAATCATGGAAAAAGGGACAGTCCTCGAAGAATGGGAATGATCGGACATGATACTTATTTTTAAAAAACGATAATGGACATCGAATTGAAAACTATCCTTCTAGAAGCCTACCACCCACAATATCAAATATTTTCTCAAAAGCACTAGAGCTTAGAATTGAAAAAACCCTCGATTACCAACAACCCCCCCCCCTGAACAAGCAGGATTCAGACAATTACTCTACACTCGACCATCTCCATACAATCGATTAGATTTTAGAAAAAGTTCATGACCACAAGTTGGAAAGCTATCTAGCTTAGCTTCAACAAAAATTTGTGGACATTCTGACCCCTGCAATTAATCTTTAGTCCGAAATGCACTCGATCTATCTAATAGTGGCGATCGATTATCGGTAATTGCAAAAAAATATTCAAATTGTAGCGAAGGTGACAGACCTGATTTATTACCAGGAGGAGTCAACTAAAATCGTTCTAAATTTTGGACGGGTGGGTGGCCAAAATCAGAGGCAGTATTGTTTCGACCTTCGCTCAGACGTGGCGATAGTTCACCTTGCCTTCGAGCACGTTGTTAATGATTTTTGGGGTTATCAGAGAAGTAAGATTTTTAAAATGCCATCCAGGTCTGATATTCGCTCAAAAATATTTATTGTTTGTGGGTACAAAGTGCGACTGAAATTCATCGAGAATTATTCGAGACATATCGCAATAATGTAATTTTGCTACAAGCAGTGGGGTTAAGGGCTGTGAAAGTACTGATGATATTCCTCGCAGTGGCAGACCAGTAGAAGTGATGGCGGACACTATCATTAGGCGTATCTGAGCTCATTCAACAAGACAGACGAATAACAATCGATGAAATAGCTGAGTCTTCATATTTCACGTGGTCTTTTTTCTAATTTCAACTCTCAACCCGAGCCCTGGAATCCGCCCTTTCGAGCCTTACTTCAGAGACGTCGGGGAGGCTGTATCTGGGGGGCCAATTTAGCATGCGTGCATCGCCATACACTGTCGCCTCGGTGGCGTAGCGAAAAACGACGGCTTTTGAAATCCAAAGGTACCGAGTTCAAATACCACTACAGCTAGCGTTTCAGGTAATGTCTACTGGCATTGTACAACTATTACCTGGAACGCATCGAGGCGCAACAGTCAGCAGCAGAGGTGATGGAAAAGCACGCAATCTGCTACCAGCATCTAAACGCTGTTAACTGACCGGAGCGTCTGTAGGAGTGCTCCAACGGAGCTCAGGGTTGATTAACCCGACTAGTGAAGTTGGCGTACACACAGACAATGTAGAAAGCAACCTGGCGCTACTACATAAGGCTCAACACGTTAAGAATAAGCATGTGCAATGGACACATAGTCCGAGCACTAGGTGTAACCACCACCTCTCCCACGACGCGACATTTAACATCGCCATACGCTCCACCAATGGACAATCAGTCTCAACTGCGGTTTTCTCTTCAATTTCTTCAACCATTTTCAATCTTATCTAGTGTAAACTTGAACACAAAGGGCGCATGGCTCCAATGGCTACCCCTTTCGATCCGCCACTCAGAGCAAACATTATAAAAGATAAATCATAAACTGCCTTCAAGAACTAATCAGCTTGAATTTTTCCATTACAGGGACACGAGCTGCTTTCACGCACCCCAGAATCACTACCACGCATTCACATGAGCCTACTTGGAATTCCAATAGCGAAGACGAGTTTCCATACGGCACTGGCCTTCCTGACCACGAGTTGTTGGCAATAACGCGTTCCTTGTCAAACCGCAGCGAATCCAAGAAGTTATCGACCAGCGATTCGTGCTCATAGCGGGCTGTGTTATTCGGTGGGCCTTGTCGGTGCACATAACTGATTGGCCAGTGTGGTGCTCCGCGTTTATGCTCCTGGTACGGGTAATAGCGATCGTTACATGGTCGCCATTGTTCTTTGGACAGGCTGCCGACGTAGCACCTGCAAATGATAACACAAATAAATGGTAGGTACGTCGTATGATACTCGCTGGTATCGACATTCGAAAGGTAATCGTATCGCACCAAGGATAACTATATCCTTCCGAGTAACCGCAATGGTGATCCGGTCTGCAGCAGTAGTCCCAATCGCCGTCCTCGGTCGCGCACGAATACACGCCGGCTTCTTTCCACAACGAACAACGCGAGCCCCATTTGCAAGGACGTCCAGTGACTGAGAACGAGGTCCACACACCATCTACGAAACAATAAATAGCTCAGGTTGAACAGCGAGTCAGGTTATTCGCGTCTGAAGAATGGGTATGAGACCTACTCTACCCGAGCTATAGCAGCTCAATCAGGAGATCCACTAGACCAGAAAAATTCAATCGAAATCATTTCCATAACTTGAATATAGCATTTTCATCTTGCACTTGAAAAATTAGACTAGAAAATCCCTATATCCACTTGTGTACTGGTTGTGAGTGAAGATGAGCACATCTCACCTGCGGGAGGTGTAATCGATGGAGAAGTGTAACACCGCGGATTTGTGAAATCCCACGAAAACAACCGGTACGAATCATGCTGCACGAAATCCTGGCCAGGCTTCAAGTCTCTCAGCTCGATATCACTCAGCTCGCAATGGCCCGACCTGTGAATTCATTTTCACAAACTGATGAACCTCCGCGGACACACTCTTAGCATACATTCTTCAGTTTCAGAAGATTATCACTAACCAGTAGCTAATTGTAGCACATCGGAATTTCGAGGTCTCTCTTGCGCGGCTGCATTCCGCTTTGCACTCTTGTTCATTGACCACAAGCACCGAATTAGCTACCGCGGCTGCTTTCAGTCTCGCCGGTGAGCCGTAAGAAATGTAGCACACTGAAACATCATCGGTTTTAGTCAATCAACAGCGAACTCTACAGCCGACACTATAAAACTATGCTGGTACTTACTCTTATCCAACTTCTTCGAATGATGTGTATCGTAGCCACCGGCTCCGGAGGACCACGGAATGTGCGGTGTATCTTTAGGAGGCAGGGTGGGAGACGCGGGAAGAACTGGTTTCTGCGGCCGGAACTTCGGACCCGGAGGGTAGGACGGTTCCGGAGGTAAATACGGCTTTCCGGGCGGCGGGAACAACGACTGTCCCGGATCGAAGGGAACAGAAGGCGTGCTAGGACCGCGGTGTCCGTAATCTTTGCCGTACGGATCGTACGGGTAGACGCCGGTGGTGACAGTGACCACAGTCGGCTTAATCGGAGGCGGTTGCAGCGGCGTCTGTGGAGACCAGTCTTTGCGGTTGACCGGCGTGAAGTTGGGGCTTCCGGTGTACGGCCACTGGTCGATCTCGCAACCGTGGCCATAGCTGCCACGATGGTACAGTTCACAGTTTGAGTCTTCGACGAAGTGCCGCCGCGGATCCATCTCGGGCACCGGGAAGTCGGTCAGTAGGCAGTTGTAGCCGCCGGTAGCGGACGAAGGCCCATATCTGAAAGCGTGCAGCGTTAGAAAGGTAGTTTCTGGCATTAGAAGTGTATATGAAATAAGGAATTTACTTGAAACTGAAAGCTCTGCATGTGAAATGGCGAATATGAAGACAAATTAGTTCGCAGTCGATGAGCGTGTCAGTGTTCACAGAAAACCGAATCATAGAGGGGTCCAGGCGAAGGCCGGTTCGGATTCGTTCGAAGCAATCTGCAGAATACAAGATGTTATAGATTTTGTAAGTAGAATGAGTTCAGGCATTCAGTTGTGTAAAAGTATCTATGGATACAAGAAATTGAATGCGAGGTTCATGATGTGTTGGTTGGTGAGCAAACTGTGTTAACTACGGTATAGAATGTTCAAACGTAGGTATTGGATGTTCATGTTGGTTGATTGATTATTCGATTAAACTGCTCTAAATTGTGTTTGCTATTATGGATGGAATAGGGTTCGTTCTTCATTTTCATCAATCTGTCAGATCTCGTTGTACTCATTGTTGTATGCTGTTAGATCGGCATATCAACAATCTTAAAATGAGCAATTTAGCAAAAGTATTAGCTATGTTTTTCGCTTCATCGTTAAGCTTCGGTTCCAAAAAAGGCCAAAATGTATCTACCTGACAAGCGAGCTAATTGCATTGCTGGTTGTCTGAGGCATCTGCCTAACGGCCAAAACACCATGAAAAATGTCATTTTAGCACTTTTGAAAGATGGCCCGTGTTTGCAGATCGCATCCGTATAAGCTGAACAGGTGAACAATGGCGCCGAATTCGTATAACACCTGCTTCAGTCTATTTCGGGCTTAATAACGGCATCAAACAATTACAGTGGCAAATTTCAAGGAATTTGAGGAAGCGCTTTATCAATGCCGCAATTTTGTTAATACGCTCAGTGAATCTCACCAGAGTTTTGCGAATATGAAAAATTTCTCAGTGAAATATTTTGTAAAATAGGTAAAATTATCGCAAAATCATAAAAATGAATTTCAAAAGAAAATTTTGAATGTATCGTTTTTAAAGTGATAATAACTGATAGGAGCACACACAAACTCGCAGCATATAAAATTATTCAACATTAATTACTGTTTAACTGCCATTAATTGCAGTGTTATAAGATATAACCAGACAAAATGGCAATTAGGTACTGAATTTTCAAAATTTTATTACATAACAAAACCTTAAAGGAAATGCTTTTTGTCAGAACCATTTTGTCAACGACACAACGAAGAAATTAATCCAATGACAAAAAACTTGAGTTATGACATTTCCTCAACGTTTAAATAAATGATGAACTATGCTAAACAGTACAATAACTGATGATATAGCTTATGCTAAGTGATATACGTGCAGTAGGTATGATAAGGAAGCGTTCATACAGTCTGTGTTCTGCCCAATGTTTCATTGTCTTTTATTTGTTACAAGTTGAAGTTGATTTTGTACATGAAAACTTATTTTCTCGGGAATTTTCAGGGTAAGTGGCGCTTACTTTGCTTGCCTGGAATGCACGCCACTGAAATGCAGCATATTACAGACTAATCACCTTATCACTGATATCAGTCATTATTCTACATTATTCTACGCGATTTAGTTTGTTTTTTTTACATATTTTACGTTTATTTTACATTTACATCATTATTCTACATTATTTTACACGTAATGTCCAAAATAGTATATTATTTACACACCAAGAGTCAAAAGTGAGTGTTTATATGGGAGGCAAAGTTTGTGAACGATTGTGGCATTCACTTTTGGCTCTTGTTTTGTAAGATATTTTTTACAATACATGAACAGAAAGACGACGTTCACTTTAGTATTTTTCAAGTGGAAAGTAGCACTTTTCATTGACAAATCAGATACAAGCATAACCTCAATGTAAAGTAAATGTGCCTCAATATAAAAACATGAGTCACATTTTTACATGCAAGCATATTTATCAACCAACACAAAGAATACTGACAGATGCTGAGAATGCCCGACTAATACCAAGTATGTTATTACAACGTTATCATGGCAATAATTGCTTCCTGATATTATTTGCTGTTGGAATTGTAGGTTTCCTCTTAGTTGAGAAATGCATATTATACTGAATTTTTCAGCGTTGCTCATTTAGATAAGACAAAGCGGTTAATGTTTTCCCTTTCTGATCATGTATTGTAGAAAATATCTTACAAAACAAGAGCCAAAAGTGAGTTCACATGACTAGGGAATTGTTCACTTACTGCGCTCATTTGCAAACTTTCACTCACCTGTAAACACTCACTTTTGACTCTTGGTGTGTAATACCTATACTATTTTACAATACATGATCAGAATGGGAAAACAAACAGCTTTGTCAAGAAAGCAACGCCAATAAATTCAGCATGTGCCTTTTCCCAACTGAAAGGAAACCTGAGTTTGGACAGCAAATAATATTAAAAAGCAACTGCAATGATAACGTCTATCACATCCTCGGCATTAGTCGGCCATTCTCGGCATCTGTCAGCATTCTTGGTATCGCTCTGTCCTGTTGGTTGGTAAATGTGCCTGTATGTAAAAATGTGACTCATGTTTTTACATTGAGGCACATTTACTTTACATTGAGGTTATGTTTGTATCTGATTTGTCAATGAAAAGTGCTGCTTTCCACTTGCAAGATACTAAAGTAAACATTGTCTTTCTGATTATGTATTGTAAAAACGTTTTCTTTGCATAGTGGAACAACCCTGCTTCCATTATAATGTAGCTGTGAAAGTGCTAGCGAGAAAACTCACAGTTGGCAGTAACAAGTATGAGTTTTGGCACGAACAAATCTTAACAGCGCAGAATTATTTGCTGAGAATCCAGATGATTAGCTAAAATTTTGATTGTTCTTCCAGTGGAATATTGTACGTTGTGTGCTTTAAGCCGTCTTCAGCGTAATTTAAAATACTCCTTCCATTTTGGTATACTGCCATTGCAGTATAACTTACTCTTTAGCTTAGGGATTTTTTTCAGTTAGTCGTTTCAGTGCGCTACTTGTAGATCTTTGTTAACATCAAATTACACCAGTGTCTCACATGATTACATGAAAATTCGTACGTTTTTTGTATTGCAAAAACAGATGTGAGAATCAAAACTCATACATGTCATTTTGCCTCTCCTCCTGCACCATCTTGTGACTATCTTGGACAAGTCTGACTGTACGAATCATGTTATCCGGTAACACTTCACACGTAACACACGTTGAAAAATATAAACCACTGCTGCCACTATGCTTCTCAGTAATTCCTGCTTTTCTTAAAATGACATATGTCAGGCAAGTGTGTGTTCTGATTCTAACCTCTTCAAATATACCTATAAATAATGTCGTTGAGCGATTGTCCACCACATTTCAAGAATGCATCAAGTTGCAAGCTGTTTAGCAGAGGGTGACAAATAAGGCACATTATCTATATTCAGGTGTCGAAAAGTGCTGAACAAATGGCAGGTCACTACAAGTAATAAACTGCTCGTCCAGTGACGCAAGCCAACAGTGATACAGCTAAAGAAGGACAAGGTAATGTAGCGGGAGAAAACCCGAGATGAACTGGGGCAAGGCAACGGGAAACCACCATATTGTACTCTTCTGTAGACTATAGTCATCGATACAAGACAACACCAGCCTCATAAGCCTCATATATGGCTGAACCCACGGACAGCAATGGACATGCCTACATACAGGCACAGGCAACTCTCACGGTTAACATTCGTTGGTTTCTTTGCATTCATTCGTACGCATACCGCAGTCGATTTGGGACTACTTGGCACTTTCAATCAACAATACAACATTTACATCTACTTTTTGTTCATTTTGAGCATGTGCAATGTCACCCCATCGCGGTGCCCCTTGGTATACTTATAATAAACTGAACGATTAGACAACCATTACGACGCCCGGGGCCCAACATGAAATGTAAGTTCGAAATATAGCGAGTTTGAAAATACAAAGATACTATATAAAATAATGTCACGGTTAGGGGTATGACATATCTTTAATTCTATCGAAAAATTTGTAGGACGGGTATGTCGTCACAATCTTGAACAATGTATTCCGCAATGTACCATCAAAATTACAAAAATATCGCGGTTCTCTGACACAGTTTCTACGGTTTGTACAGCACGTCAAACTTGAAAGTACAGAAAAAAGTGGGCAAAGTCACCCTGTATTAAGTTAATTTTTCTTTCTTTTCTCCCTTGGGTTAATCGCTGCTCCCATGAAATGCAAAAAAAAAAAAAGGTACTCACCGCTGTCCCATGTTCTCGTGGGCTGACAACCCGGCCGACTGTACTCATTACGAATGTACACATCGTAATCGCGATCCGGAACCAGATCATAATAGAACTCGAGCTGTCTGATTGTCTTCTCACCCAGCATACAGTTATCGGTGGATGGTACCGAGCTGTACCTGCGATTCAAATAAAATGATGTAATATTAGGGCACAAAGTTACCCTTGGTAGGGAGAGTTGATACAGCACTACTCACCTGTAGCTCAAAATGTTGCACATGAATTTACGTTCGTTGGCACACACAAATTCGCAGTCGTATAAAGTTGGCGCGTTCAGTGTCATCACGACAACCTGCCTGTGCAGTCGAAAACCAGTTCTGGCACGAACAAAACATTCTACGTACACGAAAAATCACAATTTGTCCAAACATTTTAGAGGTTATATTATCTACAGATTTACAGGTTAGAGGGTATGAACACGATAAGAGTCCCAGTCTGCTGTACGGAAGTATGAAATACGGGGAGCCGAATTTGAATACGGAGAAAGATGGCATGGCGGGTGTTTCTGTAGAGATGACATGACATGTGCTTTTGTAGAGATGACAAGGCATGCGCTTTTGTACTTTAGAGATAACAGAATTTCAGCAGCCGAGTCAGTGCTTTTATTTACGTGATACCGCAGCGTAAAAGGCTCGAGGAGGAACAATGCGGTAGCTGAGCGGCAACAGTCCGGCGCATATGACTACTATTGGACTTCTAGACTGCGTTTCAAAAACCCACCGACACCCCTCCCAGCACTTATAGAAAATTGCAAAAATCTTACACATGCTTGTGAAAGAATACATATATTTAAAAGAAGAAAAAGAAGTACAAAAAGTGATAAAACAGAGCGAAAATAAGAAGCCATAAATAGTCGTATCGTAATTATAGAACGAATAGGTAATAAAAAAGGAACTTTCAAAATGAGAATTTTTGAATAGATAAATAACGAACAATTTTGTACCCATACCGTGCTTTATATGTGCATTTATGCAGCGTTTCGATCACCGTATAGAAATCTGTGCGGATGCGAGACTATCGAAAGTTGATTTACACTGCGATTTGCTACAGCAAAAAAGGAATAACGACGACTACGTACGCAAAATCGCATCACAAAGTTCCGATCACCTGTACAAATGCACATACAAAGCAGCAACCACCGACTCTGGTTTTCCTCAGGACCCGCGAAATTTCGAGCGCAATTATAGCCCCAGTGGTCTGCTCTGCCCGGAGTGCTCAACCTGCCACGATCAGCCTAAGCGAAACTGGATACCGTCACCACGAGGCCAACCCGTCACCAAAATATCATGTGCTTGGAAAATTACCATAACCATGGCTATTCCACTTATTATTATAAATATCGTCGAGATCGATTCGCGGCTGCAGCTTCACCGCGTAGTCGCCCGGTATCTGCGTCGGCCTCTGCCACCAGTCGCCCGGGCCGTAGTTGGTGCGGCCCGGATAGTAGTTCCACGTTTTGTAACTTAGGTGTCCGCAGGCCGCCGGCGCGTTCCGATCCCTCGTGTAGAAATCGTAGTCGGTGTCCGACGTGAAGTCCAACGTCAAATCCAGGTTCATGCCGGGCATCGCGGTCAGCTGGCAGCTGTTGCTGATGTCCGGACTCGTGCCGAATCTACGCAGTGGCCGTCCAATTACTAACGAATGGGGAATGGGAACCTAAAGAACTTACATGACAGGCTAGTGAAAGAGCCAAATACGCACCGATAATTAAATCCTTCGCAGATGAACTCTCGTTCGATAGAGCATGCCAGTTGACATCTAGCCAGCGAGTCGCATGGAAACGTTCGCCTGATGTAGCGGTCGATCAGCCGCCGGCCGTTCACCAATCGTCTGAAACACACTGAAGCAAAATGAAGGTTCAGTTGGTTTTCACTGTCCAGTTTCGGCTTAAAATGGGTCAGAGATTTACTGGTAACACATAAATAAACTGACGCCGAATATCTACACTGCATGCAGATACATTGGTACATGGATATGTCTTGAGGCTACGGAACACGTTCCATTCATTCAGTCAATGCAGGAATGTCGACGTCATCGGATATCACTGACTGCACACCTGCGCGCACACACACGAGAAATATAGCCTATATCATGAAGCTACAAATACTTATGACTGCCGTGACGACGTCATCCTAATAACATTCTCGGCATCCGTCGGCATTCCTAGTATCACTCATGTCAGTCAGTCGGTCAAGAGTGACATACATTTTGACATAAGTAGATACATCTATATTCGTTGACTCTCAAGGAAATATTTACCTATATCACGTCTGAACGACCGACCAATCGACTGACACCAAGACTGCCGACATATGTGGAGCATGGCCGACTTATTTCGAGAATGTTATTAGGATGACGTCATCACGGCAATTGTAACTTCATGATATTCGCTATCGTTCTCTGTTATGTGTACGTTCAATGATATCAGATAACGTCAACATTCCTATGTTGACTGAATGAGTAGAACGTGTTCCATGACATATCCATGTACCAATGTACCTGCACACAGTGTGGATACTCGGCATCAGTTCAGTGATTTTTTTTTCGTTGAGGGCCAGCCAATGTCAGTAGGTTAGACTCTTTTTCACGATATTGGATTCGATTTTCAGGTTTATAGGTTACTGGATCTGTTTTTGGAGTTAGTTTTTAGTTTTGATCCCCCAGTATCACTAAAGAAGGCTGATCCACCGCCCCCCCCCCCCGAAATGATAGCCAATTTATAGATTTACAGGTCTCTGCATCCATTTGCGGGGTATTCTTTTAATTTTAGCACCCAGGTACCACTGGAGAGGAGTGAGCAGGGATGTTTGTCTACGCGTAGACAATATTTCCCAGCCAGCAAAAAAGGGTAGCACTACTGTAAGCAAGGGAAAGCACATGCTACTGTTACTAACACACTGGTAATTATTGAATAAAATACTTCGTCGCTTTATTTGTGTTGGTATTGGGCAAGGAAGCAAAAGAGTAGCACAGGGAAGCATATGCTACCATAGCAGAAAAGGAAGTGTTACAGTAGCACAATGGTAGCCTATAGGGCAGCAAGAACAATAGCGCAGGGGAGCATATGCTACTGTAGCAGAAAGGAAGCGTTACAGCAGCACAAGGGTAGCCTGTAGGGTAGCAAGAACTGTAGTGTAGATGCCATTGTTGCTGCTGAAAAGAAAAGACAGAAGCAAACAGTAGTACAGGCTGATGCTGTGCAAACTTATATTGAATGTCCATAATAATCAATAATGATTTTAAAAAATGGCAAAAAGGACTTTTGTCGCTGTGGAGAGCAAGAAAAGAGGGTGAGGGACTTATGTCTCTCCGAATCTCAAATAGAATTATTCGATCATGATTTCCAAAGAAATTCTACTGAATCTTAAAATCTACCATCACCCTGGGATTTATCTCGGATAATGTCTTATCTAAGTCCTCTATTCTGAGGAGAAAGAGAAGCGAAGAGGGCAAGATAGTTTGGCGCCTGGTACCTCGTTCATCTTTCTTCTGAACTAAGTGAAGCGGAGGGGGGGGCAATAGTGACGCAGGTTACATAATCTGGGATTTTCTCTTATGGTTCACGTACATAGAAAAATAGGGATTTTCCACATCTTACGCCATAAAATATATAGGGAAGAGAAATACGGTAATTTAGAGACATGGATGTCTCAAGATATATCGTGGAACTGGTTGTGACAGAGGCTACAATTTTATTATTTCCAGTGTTAGTGAGGGCAGCAGAAAAAGAGATTCTCCATTTCTCCAGTCATTGAGATTTCTCTTCCAGGAAGAGGGACGCTGGAATAAAGGGAAAGAAAGAAAGGGAGAGAGAGAGAGAGAGAGAGGGAGAGATTTTTTATTTAATGGATTCGCCTGACTTGTGTCCTTGTGACTTTTTCCTCTTTTTTATATTGAAAAATCACCTCGAAGGAAATCACTTTGGGATACTCGAAAATATTCAAACTGAATTCCAGCACTGCTACGAGGATTGAAAGAATCATCTGTAGAGCTGAGTGACTTTTAATGAAGTGATTTTGAACATAACCATATTGAATTGTAGTTCTATTCAAGTAAAAAAATTGAAAAAACTCAGTCTCATCATAAACTCGACATAGAACATTCCAACTGGCATAACTTTGACATCACGATAGAAAGATCAGAGGAAGGCCCATTTCCTGCCCAATTCACCTCGCCTATTATCTCATACCCGATCTGCAAAGATCTTGTATGGGCTGTTACCTATTTGTGATGCTGTATACCCCTTTGTGCGCCCACACAAAGGCCGCACAAAAGCGTAACTTCATTCAGAAACCTTAGCTTATTCCCGATACAGTGTTGTGAGGCCTCACAAAGGGGTCACACTTCCTCCAGCCGCTGCGACATCACATAGAGTGTATGTATTCTATAATTTGTTGATGTACTGTGTGGCCACACTAGAGCATCACAATTCCATCACAGGTGTCAACATCACAAACAAGGTGTATGTAGCATCCGTCATATTGCATGGTGAAGCCTGTGCACCCTCCCTCACCCACTAATTTGATTTCATCCGTAAACTATCAGTTTACATTTAAATTAACGACATTTGTGTCTTTTGGTGCTCGCTTTTCTCGTTGCCGCAATTGTTGTGAATAACCTAGTGTATATATATGATTGATACCAGTGCTTTTGCGGTGTACTTCTATTCGAGTTATTATAACTGAGGTGTTTTACTGTACATATCAGGTAAGTATTTTCTATTATTGCTAAATTTCATTTTGTCCGCCCAGTGAATAAGAACCCCTACCCGGCAAACCAGATCGCCCGGCGATAAGCGGTCGTTATAAGACGGCGTCGAATATCAACTTATATCGTCGCAATATCGCCATGTACTTAATCGATTTTAAGGCGACTTCTGGCGTCTTTCTAAATTGCAAACAAAATCGCCCATCTTTGAAGTCGAACTTCGTCGATTGGGAAAAATGAAACTTGATAATTTTTTCCACTCAGTAAGCAGACATTGAATGGACGACGTTGCAAGTCGTAAAGTGGTCCGTGAAATATATTGTGTAAATTGGACATGAGAACGTCGTCGAAATGAGGTCGAAATTCTGGAAGAAAAGTATAGCTGCTGTGAATAGACGGTACTGCAAGACGTAGTAAACTGGTCGGTGGGATATTGAGGTCGTAATTCCATTTTTGAACAACGTCTATAAGAGGTCGATGAAATATTTTGTATAAATTCTGCTTGTGAACGACGTCTGTATGTGGTCAAAATTTTGAAGAAAAAATAGTTGCTGCGAACGGACAACACTGCACCACATAAATTGGGCGCTGGGATTTTATGGTTTTAACTTGACTACAGACCAACGTCTACTAGAGGTCGGCGGAATATTTTGTACAAACTCGACTTGTGAACGACGTCTATATGAGGACGAAATTCTGAAGGAAAAAATAGCTGCTGTGAATGGACGGCACTGCTCGACGTAAGTGGGGTTTTATGGCTTTAACTTGACTGCTGATCAGAGTCTACTAGAGGTCGGTGGAATATTTTGTACAAATTCGATTTGTGAATGACGCCCAGCTAGGAAATATTAGTAGCGCTCCCTTGTGCTTCCTTTACAACTGGGGGTGGAAAGCTCTCCTTTTTCGATTTTTACTAATAAATCTTCATGTATTGAAGACAATGGGAAAGTGTTCAGATATACCTACATCAAGATAGCTCGTTAAAGGCTATATCCCATTAGGATAGGTGAATTGGTCTCTGGCGATATTTTCGATTTTTATTTTAGTCTTCTTTGAGTACTGTTATAAAAAATTTTTGAGCCTATAACGACATTCCCATCTACCTCCAGGGAGGCGTGACCTTGAAATATGTCATTTTCTTGATTTTAGCATTATCTCAGGCATTTTTCGATCAGTTGGAGTAAAACATGATAAATTGTAGGTGGTCTTGGGTACCTACAAATATTCTCAATTTTTTTCAGATTTTTCAAATCATTTGACAGCCTTTTCTCTTAAAAAAAACAACAAAAAAACTCTTTCATTTTTTATGTAATGCCACCAAAATCCCGCTAAATGGTCTGAAGTTAGCCCTCTATGGAATGAAACCAAATAACGCTGTATGGCACCTTCCGCACTGTGCGCTATGCATATTGAAACGCTGATAACTTTCCTTCTGAACCAATAGCAGCGGCTTGCGGCTGCGCAGTAAGGTATTATCAGTTATCACGTTATCTACGAAGGCGAAGGCGGTGGTGGTACCAGGCATGCCGTATTTCCAGACTGCCGCGCCGTTACAAAAAGAAATTCGAAGTATCGAAGTTTGGAGTTTCGTTTTTCGTTACCCGCACATGTCTGTATCTTTTCTGATGCTATTACAGTTTATTTTAAATTCAGTGTTACTTAATTATTACTCTATTTTGATGTGATAGTCTCTGTTGCGTAAATGCATACCTATGGTGAATGCCGAGTTGTTTTATTGGTTTTAAAACACGATTAATTGTGTTCCTGAGTTATGGCGTATATCTTCCGAAGTGAGTAATCCTATCTTTTGTGTAGATACTTTTAGCACGATATGTTTATGGTGTATTTGAAAGTAACGTACAGATGCTGGCAAACGCGTAATTATCGACAAGGAAATATTTGAACTGATCATGAATCCATCCTTGATTGTAGTCGAGAGTGCGGTGCCACGAGTAACACGTGCCAGCTGTAATTCACTGAACACTGAAGCAACATTTGATCGCGGATATTTTGAAGTAAGTGTTTCCGTGTTCATTTACCGTTGAGTTCGTATTTTACATACTACTAACCAACTACGGAACAGCCAAAAATCCTCCAAAATGAAAAGAATTGATTCTGGAAGTATTGTGCACCTTGAATTCGATGGCGATTTCCATATTTTGATCGGACATAGAGATTTCTCGTAATGTTCTTGTTCACTCTCGTTGTGGATCCTCGTGAAATGAAATGAATTGGTTCTCGAGCTGTGATTCTGCTAATATCGTTGATACGTTCCACGACGAGTAAACTAGAATATTGCAAGAAATCTCTACATCTAATGAACGAACGGAATATTTTTTTTAGTTTGCAGAATAGCTCGAAAAACATATTCTAGTCTGAGAGAATTTCAGTAAGTTGAAATTTGTTCCGTAGTATAATCACAGATCTCAGATTAACGCAATAACGTAGATATTATCCTAATTTCTTTCGCATTGGCTTCCTTACCACCTAGGAAGGAACGTGATATCTAGTCGCGTTATTTTGAGACTGAATTTTTAAATACTGTCACTCATCTTCTATAGTAAGTATTTTATTGCTGATAGTGACGACGTCGCGTTTATTATTTTGAAAATTATTTAAAGCGTTCTTCAAAAATGCTCTTCAACAATTGTATTCGTGATTTGAATTGAAAAATTGAAAGATCCATGATTTTGGTTTGAAATATATTGACTCGCATTCGTGTTCCTATGCTGCTTGATACCTCCCCTAAAAGAGATTTTGGGAACCTTATTCCCGGACAAATGAAAATTTCTATATAGTAAGCTGTTGCGGGGTAGTTCCGTAGCAACAAATATATTCTGAGGGGACTTAGCAAGGTCCCTTAGCATTTGTCAAGTAGCCACCTTGCCCAGTCAGATCATGCATACACTTGTTTTAAATCTACACAAGTTGTATTTGCAACGCATGTGTGAACAATGGAATTTGTAAGGCATAAATTTTCATGCAATCTTCATAAAAGTACATATTTCTTTTAGCATGATCTTTTAGTTGAATATCTAAGTAGGATTTTAGTTCCTCGTTGCTATCCAAGAATACTGGAATACTTTTATTCTAAAGTTTTTAACTGTATTTGTGGTCATAATAGATTACAAATAATGGAATCAGTAGGAATGTTTTTAATTTGCAATCACAGCTTTTCCGATGGGGCATCTGTAATAACTGTGCACCAAGAAGGTCCAGTGATGATTTAAAAAAAAAGCTAGTCATCACCAGGTCTGAGCTATCTATTTTTTACCCAAGTGCTATAGTTCTCGCTAAATTTTCAAAAAAACCAAAGTGGTGAACACATTGCGCCCCCTAGGGGAGATGGCAAGAGGGATTGGGCAGTTGACTTTGTTCTAAATTACTAAGGGGACCAATACAAACACATGAATTTTTGTCCGTTTTCGGACTATTATCGAGCTAATTCGCCTAGACTAAATGTTCTCTTTACCCTCATACCTTAAATCCTCTCTGTTTGTGAAAAAGTTTGCAACAATGGCAGAAAAAATTTGTCATGACATGCCTGAGTTTACCTTCACAAATGAACCTGAGTTCATTCAATATCCTGTTTTGATGTAACATGTTTCCTCTGCCAAGTTACTAATACATTGCTATCCACTCCCTCCCTCCATCTTTTGAATATTGCCAAGCATGGATCCTGGTGGATAAGTATTCAACTGCTCTGTTTACTTTACAGAATGTCAAAACGAGTCCTGAATGGCAAAGTGTGCAGTAAAGCCACATACTATAGAGCTGTAAACAAGGAAGTTGTAAGTAATATTCTCAACGGTGTAGGTTAAGAGCAACAAATTACTGATGTAAATATGTACCTATTAGTTTGCTTCTTTGGTGTGGTTGTGACGCTGTGCAGCTTTAAAATCTTCACACCTTGGCTCCGTGTCTTTCCAGAATCAATGATAAATATCAATCAACTCACTCCTCCTATCATTGTTACATACTATTACCATTTTCATCTTGCACATTGATTTAGTCAATACTGTATATTGTTACTATCTTTGATGAAGTAATACTTTCTCTCTACCTCTCCACATTATTGCTCTTTAGAAATACTTCTCTATCAGTAAGAGAGCTTGTTCTAATTTTTTGCTTACTCACCTGCAGTTTTTCCTTATTGCAATCTTCTGGAATTTTATTCTCAGTTTTTTGTGGAATGGTGTAGTAATAGTCTTCTGTGCCTCCAATTTTGCATATTCACGTTCTTCTTTTACGAATTTGTACAGCAGGCTTTAGAGGCAGGCCCAGAAATAGCTGACGACTTGTCAGAAGAAGACTGTTCTATAAGCTTTGAAATTGATGTTGGAAACAATGATAACGACTATCTTTCATCAGCAATTGCAGGTTTTGAAAATGAGAATGAAGAAGACCATACCTCATTTTTGTGTTCTGTGCAAGAGGGTGGGTACATTATTCTTGGTAAGATTTTCCTATTAGTAGGATCTCAACATTGGCCATCCCACTTTTTTTCTTCTTCTTGTAGAACTTGATAGTGCAATTTATGGAGATTTTGGTGATGAAGAGGAGTTATATTGTGAAGCAGAAAATGCAATTTATGGAGATTGGGATGATGAAGAGGAGTTATATTGCGAAGCAGAAAAATCTAATTTTATAGGAAACGAAGATCTACTCCGAACATTTGTTGAACTTCATCTTCCAATTAGTCATATCAATAAAATTATAAATGTTTTACGCTGCTACTCAAATCCATCTGAAGTACGCTGTTTGCCGCAAGATTTTCGCTCGACAGTTGGAAAGTACCCTGAGTTCAAGGTGAAAAATATTGATGCAATGGATGAAGAAGAAGAATCAAGTGTGAATAAAAGTAGCGAATTTATCTATTTTGGTATAAAAGAGTCCATGCGGAGTGGTGCAGCAAAATTTAATCCCGAAAGTTCATCTTGTCTTCAACTAAGCGTAAACATTGATGGCCTACCAATTTTTAATAGCTCTAAAAAGTCCTTCTGGCCAATTCTAGGCAAGTTAGACAATAATGAAGAATTCCCAATTGCTCTTTATTATGGCCTTTCAAAACCTAAAGACAGCAATAAATTCCTGAAAGATTTTGTCGACGAACTGATTGATATTTATGCAAATGGAGCCATTGTTGGAAATAGAATGTATAACATACGCTTGGGAAGCCTTCATTTTGATAGCCCAGCTCGAAGTTTTGCATTGAATAGTAGCTACTTCAATGCATATGATGGGTGTTTCCGGTGTAAAGTCAAAGGTGTCTATTTGGAAAAGCGGATGTCCTTCCTGGATACAAAAGCAGAGCCTCGCACTAATGATGATTTTCTACTCACAGAACTAAGCCGGATACCAGATCTAGATCTTGTGAGAGAAGTAGTTTTGGATGCTATGCACGTTATCGACCTTGGAGTCATGCGAAAATTGATGACTTTGTGGCTGAAAATGCTTTTGCCTTCTCTGAGAGCTTCACTATCTGAACGACTAAGAAGATTGTACGCTTACACTCCTCAAGAATTCCAAAGAAAATGTAGATCTCTCGACGATGTAAAGTTTTTTAAAGCAAAAGAATACCGTGCCCTTCTACTGTATACAGGTCCTGTGGTTCTTCGAGATATACTTCCTTCTAAACTATACAATCATTTTCTATCACTGCATATCAGCTATAGAATACTAAACGATGAAACCTTGATACAGAACGACGAATACTTAGATTACGCGGTACAATTATTAAATAATTTTGTCCATGATTTTGCTATACTTTATGGAGAGCATTCAATTTCGTTCAATGTTCACGCTTTGACTCACATAGTTGATGATGTGCGGAAATTTCAAAGAACATTAATATCACTCTCATCATATCCATATGAAGATTATCTTGGTCAGTTAGGAAGTTTGGTGCGATCAGCTCACTATCCTGCTAGACAGGTGGCTCGGAGGATCCATGAAATGAATGTTTTTAAAGTTCATGCATATAAAAACAAGAAGACTGGCTTAAGTGGTCCTAATCCACACGACCCTACCAGTTTCCATAATTTAAGCACGGAAAAATATTTTTATAATGGAAAGCTTGCAAATAAATTTTGTCAAGTTGACCACAAAGATATCTTTATCATTCACCATTTCACCAAGATGGATGGTCAGGAATATGCTCAGGGCATCTATTTGAAAGAAGTAGCGTCATTCTTTGATGTGCCTTGTGAATCTAAATCCTTCAGTATTGTCGTCGTAACATACATCCCTGTGGAAAACCGGAGGATGCTGTTTCCATTCCAGTTCAACGTATTACTGGAAAATACTATATAATGCCTGTATACGCAAAGCCAGAACCAAAAAAGAACGAAGATGAACTTGACAATGAAAATCAGCCTGCACAAAAAAAACAAAAAACACAAAAAGAATCAAAAAAAAAAATACTAGGTTCCCTACCTGTACCAGTTGTTGAAAACCAATACATTCTATTTAAATTGCTCCACTGTAAGTTTTTCTTTCTTAGTGTAACTTCAAGGCTCATAGACAATATTTCAATTCTTTTGAAATTAACTTTTCTTCTTTTTTTCATTTTTGTAGAATGCCCAAGCTAGATGAGCTTAAAAAGTACGTGCTTGTCCAGGAGCATGAATGCGAATATAATGACTATTCATGTCCAAAAGAAATCATTCCCAAGATCTGGATTGCAGATGATAATTGCAAGGCTTTTTTGTGGCCGCCACGTCATGCTGGAAATTATAAAGATATGATGTTAGATGCGGTGCCATCTGATGCCTCAACGTGGATGAAAGTACCTATTCGACGAGTTCTCTTTTCCGATGGTAAGCATTTGAAAATTTACTTTTTTTTAAAATTTATTTATTTACTGACATCATGTTTGTGTTATTAGACCGGCATGGTAAAGTTCTGGCAGAACGAACACGGCTCGAAAATACAGATACATCAGAGTTTGATCTTGATGAGTCTACTTTCGCCACCAAAAAAAAGATGCTTCAAGTGAAACGAAAGAAAATTGATCATTCGAAAACAGGAACAAGGTGAAACAGAAGGTTCTGAATGTACAATTTCTGCATGTTTTGAAGACATGAAAGTAAACCCTTGTAACGTGATTTTTTCAGGGGTTCTTTGATGACTAGTGCGGTTTTGAAACCCCCGCCTATTCCACGTCCTACTGATGTTAATGGCCTAAAACTAATGGATACAAAGAAGAACCATGCGTTTCCGAGGAATAAAGTGTATGTGGGATTGTACTGACTTTTTACTGCATAACAAATAAGAGTTATTTTGCATTTTATTCATTTATTATTATTATTAGGTATTATTATTATTATTTTCTTCTGTACAGAGCGATTAATCTGTCGCAAACAGAAGAATTTCAACAGCCAGATGAATATAATAGCAAATTGGACCGAATTAATGAGTGGCTGCTTGATTTTCACCCTAAATCAATAGAGACTTATCCGCCAAGGTAAAATATTTTCAGCAAGGAACCTCCAACCCGCTGAACGCGTATCTTATACTGTACATATGTTTCAGGTCTGATAATTTCAATAATGATGATGACAATTTGCAAGCTAGGTAAGATGAGTCGCAGCTCGCTTCCCTCACTGCTCCAAGGGAAGGTGCTCTGAACTCTGTTCAGTAGTAGTGAACGGAATATGTTTTATGGCGACCATTACAGTGACGGTTCTGCTAGTCTCACGCCCCCTCCTTATAAGAGAGACACTGAAATGTTTGAAGTCTCACGCCTCTTCCTAATGAGGGGGGCCCTGAAATTTTGTCTGCTGGCTAATAAGAAAGAATGAATAGAAGTGGCAGCCTCACTTATTTTCCCCCCTCCTCTCGAAGCAGAATTCGTAATTTTTCTGAGTCCTCCTGTAACGTCATTACAGAGGTGGTTCAGCTTTGTGTCTGCGGAGCCGGCCCACTTTTCCCTGGGATGTACAAATGTACAGATGGATATTTTGCTCCAAATTACTAGCCATAAAACACGTTCCGTATTAAAAAATTCCTCTCCACTACATACAATGTGGTTTTTTCTAATATTTGCTGCTCATTGCATTTAGATAGAAAAACAAATTTCAATTTTCCACCCTTATGGCTTAATTCATTGCCAGCAATTTTCTTCTTCTGATCTTTTCAGCCTCAATACAAAAAGTTTCTTTGATGATGGTTCACTTACAAAAGCGAGTAACATCCTAAGTCCTGAGTAAGATGATTAGTGTAGTATATACTTATTAGAACATGAACCAACAGTTTAAAGTGGTATCAATATTTTTTCTTACTTTCAGTTATCTCACCAATGCAGGCCTTGAACCTGTTACAAGAAATTCAGCCAATAAAGAGTAAGATAATATTATAACTTGACTTTCATTTGCTTATATAAAAGGCAAAGTAATCCTACACAAAGGGCTGCATTACTTTGTTACAGTACTATTGAAAACGTAATGGACCTGTCTCAAAATGAGTGTAGAAATGCGTTTGCAGAACACAGAAGTTCTGACACTGATGATAGAAGGTAAGCATGTCTAAACTCTGAACTTCATGTGAAGATAGGAAAATGATTTTCTACATGATGTGGTACTATTTTTTATTTATTTTTTTCAGTTATGTCTGTAAGGAAAATGGAAATGACATACTCGAACTTTCTAATGAACACAAGGAACCTCCTGGTTTAAGTCATTCCAATGACAAGTCTACAAATAATAGGTAGGAATTGGTTTATGGCTCAACTTTGAATTTTATTTATTTAAGAAGCCTCGTTATAAATTAGAGCAAGCTAGATATTTTCGTATTACATAATTGCGAGAAATGCTTCTCCAAATGCTAGAAACTACAATCTAAGACAACGTTTGAACAGCCTGTGTAAATACTGATACGAGAATCGCCTGCTTCTGATATACAAGTTGAAGAAATTTTAGCGTTCAAGTCGCCGCTTTCGAAAACGCAGCTTTCAACATTCGTATAAACCTTGTGAAAACGTCCTCATTATTTAAACTACGCGTGTTGGGGCCTTAATGGTTTTTTCAAAATATAACTTACTTACATGCGAATTGTTAGAGCTCCCTTCAGGCAGCTGTTACTTCTTGTACACTTTGGTTAACTTATCATTCGGCGGTGGTGGATTGAACGTTGAGCTCCAGCCCCTATTAGGACTGTTCGTACCAGCTCCAAAGTTCTGCGAGATGATATTTGATGAGCGCGCTGGTAGTGACTGCTGAGTGAACTGCGACTGACTGACGTTGAACCCTGGACCGCCCGCATCTTTGGCGATTTGTTCTATCTCTTCTATTGATCTCAATCGGTGACTTTTGCTGCCTTCGGCCTTCTTTCTGCACCATATCGCTCCATTCTTGGTCCAAATGAGATGACTCTGCCATAAGACTTTTGCTTTTTTCCAGATTTCCGCATTTTTCTTGGTCAAGTGTTCGTTGTAGAATACTTTCCTCTGGCCTTGACCACCAAATGCTGCGTCCGATGTTTGTGCTGTTTTGCCACCCTCATTAACTCTTCTTTTTTGAATTCTGCTACATAATTTAAGCACAAACGGTTGAGGCTGCAGTTTAGATGGGAGTCTGTGGGCTGCGTCCACCTCGAATGGCTGCACTATAACTCCTACTACTTCTCCTACCTTCATTGCTAGTTTCAGCGGGTTTTCGTTTTCCTCAGCTGGAATACCATGCACAATAATATTGTTGCGCCGAGAATACGCAAACTGCTCGTCCAGCTCATCTTCCAACTTGGCTACCTTGTTTTTGAGTTCTGCGTTTTCTCGAAACACTGTATCAAAGATGCCTCTCTGCTCGTCTATAAATTCTTTGAAGAGACCTTTGATCATCTCTCTCATTGCACTGACTGTGGCCGGGCTATCTTCGTTGGGGTTTTCGTTTCCCATTTTGCTTTTTTTCAGAGGTGGCTTGGCTGTATTTCTCGCACTGGGAGTTACGCTTCTGTAGAATATTTAACTATAAAGAAACAACTGATTTTTTACTCAACATGGTTTTCTTACAGATCTGTTGACAATGAAAACATGAACCAGTTGATGAACCTTGCTCATGAGCTGTCTACATCTAATATTGACAAGTCCGCGAATAATAAGTGGGTTTATCATAGACGATTTTTATATATAGTTGAATAAGTATTCAAATACTAGAGAAGAATTTGATGTGTAATTTAATGGTTATATGTATTTCTTGTACAGAGTGTCCGAGGTAAGAACGGAAACGGTATTAAAAAAGCCCTGTCGAAAAATTGGAATGCCAAGAATAATACGTGACGCTAAAAAAAAATAAAGTAATGTAAAATTTTTACAGTCTTTTCAAGTTTTCTTCATATGACACATGTCAAGAAATTACTGTATTTTTTTATATTATTCTATAGTGATGGTCGAGAAATTACAAATAATGAGAACGCTGCTCTTTCTATATGCATCTATGAGCATCTAACTTTGCAAAACAGTGAGTATAATTTTTCTTGCTGATATATTTTTGACCTGAAGGATTAATGAATAATTTGCTGTTAAACGTATTCCAATTTTTTTCCCTGATTAATTCTTTTCAGCACGTTTGCAGTTTACATTAAATAATCTAAATAAGAACATCGCTGAAGACACTCCAGAGAATGCGTCTTCTTTCATTTCAAATGAATTTAAGTTTCCTATAGAAGGAGATAAACTGCTGACTTTCAATCAGTTTTTATCGGAAAACGTGGACAAAGAAAAAGAATTTGTAAGTTAATATTCCTCTTTATAACAATTAAGAAAAGACGAGTCTTAAGGGAGGGGAATTATAAATTGGTGCACAAAATAGAAGTCCCTATTAATTGGTGCGTTACAGACTGATTAAAAAGAGATTTCTGTTCTTGATCAAATGGTGAAAAACAATACAGTTGGTCTTCATAGCAAGTGTTTATGTATTGAGCTACAAATTGTTGTCTTTTGAAGCCATGATATTTTAATGTAAGGAATTTAGAGCTCCTATCAATTCATATATGGTATGGTTCAAGAGGGAGAGCGAGTCCTCCCCTCTCCTTCACTTTGATGTTCTTTCAAGCTGCTGTTGTCTAAGCGTTGTGTTACATGTTGAAAACATTTGATTCATGTTTTCATAATACCCTACATTCATGAAGTCAGTTCCAAACACATTGCTTGGTCTCTACTGCGCAAACATGCACTATAGAAAGCAAATGTTAATATTTTTCGCAAAACTTAGTACAAAAAATTGAAAATGGCCTTACGTTTTCTTTCTACAGAGGATTTTTATTATTTCAGAGTTCATATCTTCAGCGCGTACTCACACAGCATCGTAAAAATCAACCAAAGTCATCAATTTACAGTTGTATGAAGACCATAGTTACCGACGAAATTTTCTTTTATTACCAGTGGCGCAGCACAAAAAAGGACACTCACAAAAAAGAATTTATAAATTCTAAGATTTATCAGTGTTTGAATAGTAAGTATGGTTTTTGGCATTTGTTAGCTTTAAATAGACTATATTTTTTTCTAACTTCTTTCCTCGCACATCAGAATTTTTCTTTGGATTTATTTTAGATTTCTCAGAGAGACATAGGAAAAGAGAAAGATAGAGAGGGATGGGGAGAGACTGAGAAAAGACTGCTGTGTTGTACATATGCGGCATCTAAGATAAACTTTTAAAAAGATAGGCAGGGACAGATTGGGCAAATAGAAACAAAATGAACAAACAAATTGACAAGGGAGTATAGATTGCACTAATTACTGATCAAAAGACCAGGAAAGAGTAACTGTTATTGCAATGGATAAGGAAAGTACAGAAAACTTTGAAATAAATGCCACACCGGGGAAGTGAATCCAAATATTAGCTGTTTAGCTCATTCATGCTTTGTTAGGAGGTTAAGGGCTTATCATGCGCTGGAAGATGAAATTGATCTACTAACTTTGTGCCTATTCTACCAACCTCTTTGGAAGTACTACACGCCACTTTTTGCTATTATCCATACTTTAGTATCAGAATTAATAATCTCATTCTGTCAATCATCAATTGATGTCAGTAATAACTTGTGAAAAGAAAAAGTGTGCTGAAAATTCATGTTTATCAAACATGTTCGGATATTTCCAAGTGTAACTTTTATGGTTTTCTATCTTACAGCGGCTTGTTGGAATGTCTTCTTTGGGTCTCATAATCCAGAAGGAAGAATGGAGGCCCGGAAAGCCATCCATGAATGGTTTAAGTCGAGGAACCAAGTTCGTACTAGGTATTTGAAGCAAAAGACACCAGCAAAACTTACCATTAGTGCCAGTAATACATAGTGTTATAGTTTCATGTCACAACAGTACCGAAGCAATACGAGAAACGGTGTTACATTCTCACGTCTATTTCACACGTCTTACGAACATTAACTAACTCTGTACGTAACTAGATAAGATACATGTGAATATACAACATCTCCTCCTTTGAGACAAATAAAACATACCAAGACAATAAAATTAACTAAACTAAAAATTAACTAAACTATAAATTTTAACGAATTACAAAAGGAGAGTCAACGAAACAAAAAAGATTTATTTTTCTTAAACGAACACTGATATAAACCTTAGTCATCTGTCGACTTTGTACGATCACGAATAGGGCCTGTAGCCTGAAGTCGATCTAGGGGTGAACCTCGCGTCCACTGCGGGTTGTGTACGGCACATTCAGGCCGCGTCTGAAGATGACCACTTTTTTCGATGGAGATTTTGATGGGGACTGTGATGATGACGATGAACTAGGTGTCAAAACGCAACTAGATTTTGGTGGTGAATTAGCTGTGTCAGGGAAGAAGTCGGCATCGTATGATATCTTCCCGCTTGGGAGAGCGCGAAGACTTTCCCGATTTCGACGAGCAATACCTCCATTGCTCAACCGACCATCATAGGAACGTGGTTCATTTCTTTTTCTAACCACCGTTCCCCTTTTTTGCAAATCTTCGACGTATACTTTCGAACCTGGGCTGAGTGTAGAAAGAGTTCTGGCCGCATGCGAGTTGTTGAAATTTTCTTCCATACGTTGTCGACATTGGGTGTGGCGATTTTCGATGATTTTTCGACATGGAACTCGACTTTTCAAGTCGATTGTAGGTATTGTAGTTCGAATTTTTTGGTGCATCAGCAATTCTGCCGGGCTGTAGCCATTTGAAATGGGAGTAGCTCGATAACTCATTAGGGAAACACATGGTGATGGCGTACTCAGAATTTTCTTTGCGATTTTAACGGCTGCCTCTGCTTGACCATTAGCTTGTGGGTAGGATAGGCTACGAGTAATTATCTCAAAGTCTATTTTCTCTGCGAAATTGTACATTTCAGTTGACGTGAGCTGTGACCCATTATCGGTAAACAGCACTTCTGGAATACCGAAACGAGCAAATATGGCTTCCAGTCGTTTGATCACTATCGAACTGAGACTAGAAAGGCTGGAAAGCTCCAGGTACTTCGAATAGTAGTCGATTATGACCATGTACCATTCGCCGTTGAATTTCAGCAAGTCGATAGCAACTTTCTGCCATGCACGATCTGGTAATGATGGTGTCATTATCAGCGGCTCACTGCGATTCGGCCTGGTTTCAGCACAGCGGTCGCAATCTTTGACAATCTGCTCGATGTCATTGTTGATTTTCAGCCACCAAACAGAGGTGTTTGAGCATGAGAAATTGTTTTGGTAACACCAAAATGAGACTCATGCAGACAATTCAGGATTTCTCGATGCTCAGCAAACCTTGGTGTTGCCAGTACCCTGACAGGCTTTCAGGAAACTCGTTGCGCTACTTTGGCCAACCGTTGTGGATGAACTGCCGAAGTTTTCTACCAATATCGCCCCATTGAGCTGCCTTTACGCGCTTTAACATGTTAAGTGATGTTGTATTCAAGTTGATTGATCGAATGGTGATGATGTGTAGTTCATTTTCGAACTTCTCCTCTGCTGCACCTGGTGAGGAAACTGGTTTACATGAGAGTAGGTCGGCTGTAGTTAAGTCTTTTCCTGCTGTATAAACAACGTCGTAATTAAATCGGGCTAGCCTCATTCGGATTCGTTTCAGCCTAGGTGTCAAATCATTGAGAAACTTGGACGTCAAAATTGGTAGCAAAGGGTTGTGGTCGGTTTTGATTGTGAACTTGATACCTATCAGGAAGTATTGAAATTTGGTACAGGCCCAAGCAATGCCTAACGCCTCTTTTTCAATTTGAGCGTATCTTTTCTCGGCTGGTGATAGTGTTCGTGATGGAAATGCGACTGGATGGGGAATTTCATTCTCATCAAGCTGCAGAAGAACTGCATTTAGACAATTCAGTAACTCGAAAGCTTGCGCTGCTCAGCTCATCAACTAGGTACACTTTCTGCATTGAAGTCTGACCCTTGTATTTCAGCGGCAAAATCTGCATACCATGGACTGACAGTCTGTGCTGGCCTGGAGCGTTCAAACGAGCATCTGGTTTATACAGCTCGAAGTTCGGATCATAATAGCTGCTGGGCATGACTGTTTCATCTGCTCTGCTATCAATCTCAAACTCTCATTCTGCATCACCGACCTACATTGTAATCTGCCACTCTCTCTCGACAGCTCGAATGTTGTGGGCTCGTTCAATACGGCTCATAAAAATCATCCGATGTTGACGCTGATGACTCATCAGCATCATCACTGCACTCACTGGCTGCTTCAACCTGCTTTACATGTCGACGGCGCAAATTTGTTGGTTTCATCCAATCGTTATTAGATGACGAACTTTTCGAAGATGAAAAACACTGGTCGGCATAGTGTCCTTTACCTTGACACTTATAGCACCGTGCATATCTGGCTGGACACTGGTCGCGTTTGTGTTGAGGGCCTCCACATCGGTTACACTCCAACTGCCTGCCTGATCTGGACTGCTTGGTGTAGCGCTGTGTACGTACTCGGTCGACTGTAGGAGATGTAGGTTGCTGCACTTCCTGCTGCTGAATAACGTTTTCATAGGTCCTGACCTCCGCAGATTCATCCGTTTTTTGGTTTCGCGTATAAAAAACGTATTTCTCGTGTATCACGTTCTTGTGTGGCATAAAGTGAGCATTAAACTTACTCAGTACCGTTTCATATTTCGCCTGGTCTTCTTTGTCGCCGTAACTAAAAGATTTGACAGTGTAGTTCGCCTTCAAACCAATGACGTAAATAAGGGCGTTGATCTGCTCCTCGTCTGTCAGCTTAGCAAATCCTGAGGCAATTCTATACCTCTCAAAATTCTCCTGCTATAACGGCCAATCTCTCGGATCGAACGAAAAATTTTTTGGCGGATCAAATTGGAGCACAGACATAATAAAATTCGCGCACTTTTCACTCGTTTTTACTAACGAAAAAAATAACATAAATCTCACGAAGAATTTCTGTGGATTAAAATCAAACTGAATCGACACTGGATTCTTTCTTACCGCTTTACCGCTGCCACCGTGTTATAGTTTCATGTCACGACAGTACCGAAGCAATACGAGAAACGGTGTTACATTCTCACGTCTATTTCACACGTCTTAACATTAACTAACTCTGTACGTAACTAGATAAGATACATGTGAATATACAACACATAGTGTAAAGCAGCATATTTTGTGCTGTATTCCTTTTCTGTAAATGTTGATCTGTTAGTTTTAACCCTTTAGCGCGCAGACTTTTGTCAAATTTTGTTGGCTGGGGCCATGGTGTGGTAAGGCCTTGTAAGCGGATATTATGCCGCATTGCACTCAAGGAATACTGCAGCGACCTTCGCATTGCACCAGTTCTTATCACATCCATATTCCCAGCCACCACATTCTTCTATTCCTCATATAGTGCTATCTTCAATGCTTCGGAAATATTGAAAAAAAAAAATTTTGGGAGAGTTGCAGGGTTACCAAAAATTCATAGCGCACAGACTTTTGTCGAATTTTGTTGGCTGGGGCCATGGTGTGGTAAGGTCTTGTAAGCGGACATTATGCCGCATTGCACTGAAGGAATACTGCAGTGACTTTCGCATTGCACGCAGTTCTTATCACAGCCATGTTCCCAGCCACCACATTCTTCTATTCCTCATACAGTGCTATATTTTCAATGCCTCAGATATAGCGAAAAAATATTTTTTGGGAGAGTTGCAGGGTTACCAAAAATTCAGACACTTACTACTCTTGTAGTATAATACATTAAATCTCATTCATATAATATTTTGCACGTTTCATGTGGTAAAACTGTAGACATATCATATACATATGATATGTTGCGCATTAAAGGGTTAACTTAATTGTCCATATTTCCCTCATATTCTTTAGAATGTATTCCTCTTCAAGTATGTCATCCCAGTTTTTGTTTTCTGCCACTTTTTTTAAAATCTTTTTTTCAAAAATAATTTTGGCTCCACCATCAGGGGAGTAGACCTAATGTATGGAATATTCCAGCTACATCTTTTTTAATTGTATGTTTATAAGATTTTTACTATGTACACAGAATAAATGTTTATGTATTTTACTAGAAATAAATGTTAATTTTGCATTTCCTAAGCTCAGATGATTCATTTTTAGTGCAGCTGCAGGGGGATGCTTTTAATTGATGGCAGGAAGGGGAGGGGCTGTATTGATGAGAGAAGCAAGAAAATAAGCATGTACTATAGCGCTGTTGTAAGCGCTACCATAAGCGCTATTGTAAGTACTATCGTAAGCGCTACTGTAAGCGCTACCATAAGCGCTACCGTAAGCGCTACCGTAAACAATAAGGAGAAGCGTTACAGCAGCATGTACATCAGCACACAAGAGTAGCACTTCTTTAAGAATAAAGGTAGCACTACTGTAGCACTACTGCAGCACTGCCGCAGCACAAAAATAAGCACAACAGTAGCAACTTGTCGTTCTAGTCTCACCGCTCCTTTCTATGCTACCGGTAGCGCAGAACAGAAGCATGTCTTCAAAAACAGTAGTACTTTGCTGGCTGGGAATTGTCTACATTTTTGTATAAAGAAATGTGGACAATGTATAGAAAGTAGACAAATGTAAACAATTCCTCGAATGATATAAAAAAAAAACCTTCGACTATTACATGATGGACTGATATTAATTGTATTTTGTTCAATAGGTAGGTATGCTCGAAAAGCGTCTTATTTGTAACCACTTTTCAGTGCAAGAAGTGAAACTTTGAAATCTACAATGCAGTGCACAAACAGGACACCTAACGAGCCAGATCGCTTTGCGACCTAGTAATAGGTCGGCCTTTCAGCTGAAGTCTGGGCAGGGGCGAAACTATAGGGGTGTGGGGGGTTGAACTTCCTCCCCCCCCCAATAATTTAGCAGTCGGCAAATTTTAAGACTGTTCATTTGACCCAGCCACCAATAATTTGACAGTCGGCAAATTTTGAAACTGTTCATTTGAATTTTCAGTTTGTTTGTTTATTTATTTTCTTTTTCAATTATAAGAAAATATTTCGATTAAAAAATTGGCAAGTTTTTATTTTTTAAACATTTTGTTGGCGAATTTTTTGTTTTCAAAAAATATTTGCCGGCAAATTTTTCTTCTAAACCTTTCCGAACTGAAAGTCTCATTTCATTTCTGAAAATAGAGTACCCTGGACCCCTGTTAGAGACTAGTCAGTCAAAAGCAGAAGGTTTCAAGCTGAGTATCGAACGTTATTTGAGAGGTTGAAACAAAGCTGAAATGTGGAAGACATTTCGAAAATCTGAAAGTCGGTAACAAACGTTGAATTTCAAATTTCAATGACTATTAGGACTGCCGGCGCGAAAGAGTCGCCCTCTATAATTTTAGGCACGTGAAAAAAAAAAGGAACTATTGAAACCCTACATATTTTAGAAGAATGCGTCAAATTGAAAATCTAGTTATTCATTCACTTCCTCACTTCGTCGCTCACTCAATGAGTCAGTGATTTGCTCACTCATTCACAATCATTCGTAAACGACTACAGCACGCCACCGCTTTGAGCAGCCCGAAATCTGTTGTTACTAGATTCTCTGTTTGACCTAGAGACTGAAATTTGAGAAAGTTGAACATTTTATTAAAATCTAAAAGTTGAAAAGCAAAAGACTTATCTTCCAATGTTACAAGCTGAATCCGATAGCAAATGTTCTATTGTTTAATTTACGGTCTTTGGTTCTGGTGAATATTCGGGCCGTACATCCGAGATTCCAAAATTTTGCTACATGTGTCAAAAACTTCACCTTTTGGTCGCTGATAGGAGTAGTCGATATTAGTGCTGTACGGCCCGATAAAGGAGGGAAATTTAGGCTGGAACAAAAGTCAGAACTCCATGTATTTTTCTTATAAGAACGAAAGGGAACTTCTGGCCCGGATTCCCCTAATCCATTCGACAGGAAACTTTGTAGGTTTTTTTTTTGGTTTTTTTTTTTAATATGTATTTTATTTGTTTTTATTGGAATCAATTTAGGAGAAGAATCAGAGGAAATTCAAGAAAAAAAAAAAAATCACCAAGAGTAAACAACGACCACCTCAATGTGTAAAGGAAGTTGTGTGTTCCTCTCAAGTATTCCTAACATCCTCCCACCTTATCCTCCCAGAATAGAGTATGCTCATGTACGCAAATATGAGTGCTTGGAGGATAAGGTTCCAATCTGCATTTGCCGGGACGAAACTATGGGGAGTAGGGTGAAACACCCTCAATAATTAGGCAGTCAGCAAATTTTGAAACTGTTTATTTGAATTTTTCATTTTCTAAGAACGTTTGTTTGTTTATTATTATTAGTTTTTTTTTTTTTAATTAAAAAATATTTTGATTGAAAAATCGACGAATTTTCAAATTTTTAGAAAATTTTGTCGTCAAATTTTTAGTTAAAAGAAAAGATTCCCGGTCAATTTTCCTACTCCATTTTTCCTACTTCCGAAATTCCTACTGCAATGAATTCCTACTGGACAAGTTACCTACAGACAATATTCACACGGACAATTTTTCTTATCTCTTTGATTTCGCAAGTTTCATTACAAATTTTGTAAGAGATATTATGTAATTATGAAATTGTGGCCAATGGTCTCCAGGTAGCCAATGATATCACCTGTATCCTTGTAGTCTGCGTACTTTGCTGCAGTTCCTTGGATGCGTTCTTGAACTTCGACCCACTTTCTTTTAGGTGCGCCTTTGACACGCTTTCCGAGGGCAGATTTCTGTGGAAGCCTGCTCTTTGTTGTTTATTCTGTGCTCCTTCAGCACTGCCGCTGCGTGTGGGTTCCACATTTCATTGGTTTATCGTCATTGCAATAGAAATTTTGGAAGTAGGAACAATAGAGTACCTAGGAAAATTGACCGGGAACGAAAGGACAATATTTGTCGGCAAATTTTCCTTCTCCATCCCCCCAAACTGAAAGTCTAGTTTCGCCTCTGAGTCTGGGCGGATATTCCACTAACCAACTTCGAACATAAAGTATGATCGCACTTGGAAGCTGTTAAGCGTAAGGAAACCAACCAGCAAAATCTGTTTTTTGAGAATATGTGATTCTAAGTTGAAGAGCCATGTAGAAACTATATGACATAGCGTTTACTGATAAGCTTTGATCAACGTGAGCACACATTTTTGAATCGGGGGCCCAATTCTGAAAAATTCTACTTTTTACGCTCTTTCCAGCGATACTAATAACTCATTTTGTTTACAAATGTCGGTTGGTTCACGCCGACCCTAATTTCAGCAAGAATCATCCCGATGCGCAATCAGTTCCCCATTTGCTACCCTCGCATTACCCTCGAATTACCCTCAGATTACCCTTGTTCCCCTTTAGTTACCCGGGTAACTGTGGGATTTTGCGCATCGAGTACTCAAATAAATGCAAATTATTTCATTAACTCTCAAAATCACCATGAACCGTGAGTTCATACTGCAGTCAGACCACCAAGTTTTGCAGAAAGGTTGACCAGTACACATTTCTGCATCCATTAAAGATTCTTTTACATTCCATATGCAGATAAAGACCACCTTTGCATCATTTCAAAAGCGTGTGGCGACCCTCTCCTCGCGAATGTACCAACATTTTTAGAGTCGGCGTAACCGAGCATATTTCAATCGCTATTGATCTTCTTTCCTTTCCAATCCAGAGTCATAGTTCAGTTCAGTAAGTTAACTCTCGGTTGTTATCCCCTCCCAAAATTTCCTTATTTGTCAGAATTACTAGTCCTATCCCTATTCGCATAACTGATGGCTGCGCCAGTGCTTTTGAAAATTGATTCGGTCAAGTTGCTCTCCATTCGGATCTACGATTCATTATCGTATAACTGTATTCGTGCATGTACTTCAGTAATTTCCATTCCGTCTTTCTTCAAACTTCCGACCATTCGTTTTGATTCGCCAAATAAAGGTTAGCCCGGAATAGAGTGCTTGCTACACCGTTTAAGTTGTCACTTAGTCCACAAATCGCATTTGATACAAACAGTGTAATCATCTCGTTTTGTTATGTCAATGCTTGCAGTTTTTCGTGTCTACATGCTACTGACCTCGTAATTTATCATAATGAGAGTTCCACTTCGAATCCTCTTCCTCATACAGTTTGTGTGACTATAATGATAATTCTAGAAGTTCATCCTATGGTCAACTTCGTATACATCGAAGTCATTGTAGTAAATAGAGGTTCTGTTGTTAGGTACTACCTATTCTCCGAAAATATCTGCGCAGGATGTGTTAGTCTGAGAAATTCAGGAAATTTAGACAATTGTACCTATAATACAGTTAAATTGTAATCCAAAATTGATGCCACGTATATTAAATGACGTAGTAGCGATTTTTTCACACAATGTTCGGAATAACGTGAGGGTACTCTAATCAAGTTTTCGACCTCGGGGCCCCTCCGAAACTTAGTTTCCCAGCCCAAAAACTGCAATTTTTTAGCACTTTTTCAGTTTTTGGCCATTTTGATCATGAAGGAGTGGTTTTTCGACCATGACCACGCACACCTTCTTTAAACTAGATAAAATCTGCTAAATTTTGAGAATTTTTGTCTCTGTAGACCTAATAGTTTCCAAATATCAGCTTTTCAAAGTTTGCGGTGTTTTTGGCCAATTTTCCTGCACCAAGTGTGCTCATCACTGCCTGCAGAACATGTTTGAATCGAGTCAGAACACTGACCAAAAGGTGAAGTCTTTGACGCATGTGAATGTAGCAAAATTCTGGAATCTCGGATGTACGGCTCGAATATTCACCAGGACCAAAGATCGTATAAATTAAACAACAGAACATTTGCTATCGGATTCAGCTTGTGACATTGGAAGATAAGTCTTTCGCTTTTCAACTTTTAAATTTTAATAAAATGTTCAACTTTCTCAAATTCCAGGCTCTAGGTCAAACAGAGAATCTAGTAACAACAGATTTCGGACCGCTCAAAGGGGTGGCGCGCTGTAGTCGTTCACGAATGACTAAGTGAGTGAGTGAATCACTGAATGAGTGACTGAGTAACTGAATGAATAAGTCAATGAGTAAGCGAGTGAGTGAGTGAATTGTAAGTGACTGAGCAACTGTGTGAATAACTCAATAAGTAAACGAGTGACTCAATAAATAAGTAAGCGAATGACCGAGTGAGTGAGTGAGTGAGTAAATCACTGACTCATTGGGTGAGTGACGGAGTGAGGAAGTGAATGAATAACTTAATTAGAGAATGAATGAATGAATAAGTGAGTAAGTGAGTGAATCACTAAATAAGTAAGCGAGTGACTGAGTGAATCACTGATTTATTGAGTGAATGATAGAGTGAGGAAGTGAATGAATAACTAAATTAGAGAATGCGTAAATGACTAAATGAGTGAGTGAGTCACTGAGCAAGTGAGTGAGTAACTTAGTGAATCACTAAATGAGTAAGCGAGTGACTGAGTGACTGAGCTAGTCACTGAGTAAGTGATTGAGTAACTGAGTGAATCACTAAATAAGTAAGCGAATGACTGACTGAGTGAGTGAATCACTGACTTATTGAGTGAATGATAGAGTGCAGAAGTGAATGAATAACTACTTTACAGAAATAGTAAATATCTAAGTGAGTGAGTGAATCACTGAGTCACTGAGTGTGTAATTTAGTGAATCATTAAATGAGTAAGTAAGCTAGTGGCTGAGTGAGTCATTGAGTAAATGACTGAGTGAATCACTGACTCACTGAGTGAGTGACGGAGTAACTGAGTGAATAACTCAAATAAGCGAGTAACTGAGTGAATCACTGAGTAAGTAGGTGAGTAAGTAACTCAGTGAATCACTAAATGAGTAAGCGAGTGATTGAGTGAGTCACTGAGTAATTGATTGAGTGAATCACTGACTCATTGAGTGAGTGACGGAGTAACTGATGAATAGCTGAATAAGTAAGCGAGTGACTGAGTGAATCACTAAATAAGTAAGCGAATGACTGAGTACGTGAGTGAATCACTGACTCAGTGAGTGACGAAGTGACAAAGTGAACAGATTTTGGGCTGCTCAAAGCGGAGGTGCGCTGTAGTCGTTTGCCTTGTAACCCTGATCGAGGGAAATATTTCATTTACAGGCATACGAAGAAATCTCAAAATATTATGAAAACGAAAGCGTTTATCGAAAAAAGGATTAGGACAAAATTTATAGTACATAAAATTTTCCTTCCATTGAAACCATTTTCATTTCAATCTGATGAATTTTTCTAAAATATGTAGGGTTTCAATAGTTCACGGGCTTAAAATTATAGAGTGCGACTCTTTCGTGCTGGTAGTCCGAATAGTCAATAAATTTTGAAATTCAACGTTTGCTACCGACTTTCAGATTTTCGAAATGTTTTTCACCTTTGAGCTTTGTTTCAACCTTTCAAATAACGTTCGGTACTTACTCAGCTTGAACCTTCTGCTTTTGACCGACTAGTCTCTAACAGGGGTCCAGGGTACTCCATTTTCAGAAACGAAATTTGACTTTCAGTTTGGAAAGGTGGAGAAGAAAAATTTACCGACAAATATTTTTTGAAAACTAAAAATTCGCCGGCAAAATGTTTAGAAAATTAAAAATATTTGCCAATTTTTAAATCGAAATATTTTTTAATTGAAAAAGAAAATAAAAAAACAAACAAACATGCATAAAAATGAAAATTCAAATGAACAGTTTTAAAATTTGCCGACTGTCAAATTATTGGGGTGGGGGCTCCAATGAACAGTCTTAAAATTTGCCGACTGCCAAATTATTGGGTGGATTTTTAACCCCCCCCCCCCACCTCCTATAGTTTCGCCCCTGGAGTGAACTTAAGCAACCGAATAAACACAACAAATAACTTCCAAAGCGAGAACTTATTCCAACTAATAACATAATACCCACGGATTGGACAGACTGCACAATCACAGACAACCAATAGGAGCACACAACTAATAACACTCACTGATTGGACAGACTGCATAATCACAGACAACCAATAGGAGTACATGACTAAACAGGCTCACCATACACTCGACTATGACTACAGGACCACAAGAAACAAGTCTCATTCGGGGTACTCTACTGCTGGTGGATGGTATAATAGCCGAAAGCGCTCTGGACTACAGAAGAAGAAAAAGTGAATTGGCACACCTACAAATGGAGTAATATAGAACTTATAAAAGGATCAAAAAGCTTAAATATAAATAGAGGATGAAGTGGGAGAAGCTAAAATACAAAAAAGAGTGAGACAAGATTGCTGTTTGTTACCAGTGATACAGAAAAAGTAATTGAAGAATTGAATGATAGAAAATCAGGCGTGATAATGCAAGGAGAGATGGTTAGGATAATAAGGTTTGCAGATGACATAGCTATAGTGGAAAGAAGTAAAGAAGAACTAAAGAAAACATTGAAAAAGTTGGACGGAAAATTGAAAATAAAATCTAAACTGAAGATGAATAAAACTAAAACAAAAATGATGGTAGTTAGTAGACGGAAACAAAATCCAAGAAATATGGAAATAGGAGCTGAAGAAATAAAGGAGGTAAAAGATTTTAAAAACTTAAGTAGTTTGATACTGCAAGATGGAAGAAGTAAAATAGAACTACAGAGTAGAATGAAACAAGTAGACAGTGTTTCTTTTCAAAAAGGAGACATATTCAGGGCAAATATAAAGATTTAAAAGTAAGACTGAGATGTCTTCAAACGTATATTTGGAGTGGAGCATTGTATGGATGTGAGACCTGAACAATATAGGAACACAAGAAAGAAAAAGGATAAAAGCTTTTGAAATTTGGTGCTATCGGAGTGTGTTGAAGATCGAATGGACAGAAAAGATCAAGAATGAGGAAATACTGAGGCGAATAGAAAGGAAAAGATAACTTTGAAATATTATAGAGCTAAAATGATAGGTCATGATATACCTATGATAGTCTGTTCCAAATAAGAATGTCAATAACTCTGAAGCAGACCACAGACTAATGCGTTTACGAGTCATTTTCGCAACCAATCACGGCTCGGCAACCTTGAATTGTGCGATGCGTCTTTAACGCGTTCAGTGTGCATTTCGTACCTCTCTTTTCTCCTGTGATGCCGCCACGGCTATGAGTTATTGATACTCTTATCAGGAACAGACTATAACATCCTGGGATATTGTCATTACTGCTAGAGGGAATGGTTGAGAAAGAGCCGGAAACAAAGGCAAAGAATGAGCTATGGAGAGTAGATAATGAAGGATACAAAGTGTAAATCCTTCTCAGAAATGAAAAGATTAACGCAGGAGAGGAAAAAAGCGGAGAGACGCAACCTACTAGTCGAGAGACTAAGGAGCACAACAATAACAACAACAACATACCTTGGAGCGAAATTTTTTGAAGAAAGCCTTTAGCGGACCATTCTATTATCTATTATAATAAGCAGAACGTGTAAGTTCAGTACAATATTGGGTAACTCGTGAACTCATCAAATCTAATTCAGGGTGGGGAAAAAATTATTCGTAAAAGAAAAATAACGAAAATTTTCAGCCAGGCAAAAACCACCTCGAGGGCAATGCCCCCTGTTGCCCACCTCGGGATTGATTTCCGGCCCAATCCAAGACCCTCCCGAACAGAGAATCGCTGAATTGTACATACCAGCGGTGAAAGCGCGAGAGTCGAATTCATCGCGACTCCCGTTATCAAACTTCTGGACACCACTCAACAGCACGAACACGGCTAGCGCGCTCACGCTCATGGTTCTTCCGACTGCACGCAAGTAGCTCCCGGATCCTTTCACATCTCACAAACGAAGCCGGTAAAAGAAGCGAAAACGCCGGCGGAAAAACGCGAAAAACGAATTTGGACTGGAAAATTTGAACCATACACCGGGAAGTAGTAACGAGTCGCGCGCGACTATACGGCCCGCGCTACGGCAGCAAACGAAGAGCGCGAGACCTCCGGACTCAGCGCGGAAGTCGGCGCGAAGACGAGCAAACTGAAAATCGTCAATGTCAAGCGACTTTTTCGCGCATCGTAATTCGAGAATACGTTCCCATAATTAAAGGCGCAATTAGACGCGAATGAGCGAGCGTGTGCGCGGGTGTGAGTGCGTGCACATGCACACGTCTAACCTCTCAGCGCTGGCCCGCGTGCTGCGGGGCGACCTTGTAACGCATTCGCGGCCGCATTCGATCGTCCCGCGCCGGAAGTGCGCTACGGTTGCGCCACCGCCGAGAACAATAAGCGCGCGGTACTATCCGCGATTAAAAGCCGCCGCGACGCTAGCACCTCTCCGCAGTTAGAGAGCCGCGCAGACCGCTCGAACGATATCGCCGATTCCCGGATCCGCGTCTTCCGCCGGTGCGAACACGTTCGACGGACACGACGATTAAACGGTATTTACGATAAATTAGCGAGGCGATTAATTATACACGCGCGAGCGGTAATCGTTAATCCAAATAGCACTGCGGCGGGTTCGTTAGGCGCCGACGGGGGATCCACCTTCGCGACCGAGTGCGACCACTGGACGTGGACGACAATTTCGCCGGCGCGACAACCAGCAGCGAGACTACGCGACAACCGACGAGTGATTAGCGATGAAGTGGCAACCGAAGCGGCGGAATGCGAGCCGTCGATAGCGGGCAGCCGGCCACGAGTCGACGGACTACGATGGTCCTGCTGGCTGGCGACCGGTGCGGCGACGAGGACTGTTGATGCGGAAAATTTTTCAAATGGAAACGCGGTCGAATTGTACCGTATGCTAGAAGCTTCTGCGGGCGGCGTTCGATACCGGCCTTCATTTTGCTCGGTTGCACGTATCAGTGGTCGTAGGTAGGGTAAAGCGGGACATTTCTTCAGCTATGACTTCGCTTGCCAAATTCGCGTAATGAAACGGATTTTCGATCAAGAATGCCGGCTGCGGGCTCTGTAACTGGGTTAAGTTCACTCGTAACTGATAAGTAAAAGGCGATCGAAGACAGTAGCGTATCTAGGATGAAATCATAGGGGGGGGGGGGACTTTTGATTTTGAGGGTGTTCCTAAAAAAAAAAAAGTGTTAAATGAGCATATATTTTTGATATTTTTTTAGACCTTTTTTGGCCATAGCCCCCCCCCCCCCATTAAATACGCCACTGATCGAAGATAAGCTTTTTCTTATCTTTTCAGCTTCGTCTAATGCGGTAATGCCGCGTGATTAGAACATGAGGAGGTGTGCTACATACATAATAAGGCAGGTGAACCCAATAAGGCCCTAATGTAAGGTTTTGGCATTCCAGGCTTTTATATGTATAAGTGTTTTCATTTTTTTTTTTTTTCGTTTTTATGGTAGTTGTCGAGCGTTGTGCCGTAAATTTACACAAGTCTGTCTCTACGGTAATATAATGCGTATAATAACGTAGAATGACTCGTGTAAAATAATAGTTTTTTTTTTTTTTTTTACATTTATTCTCCATAATAATGTAGAATAACGATACTACATAGTATAGAATAACCCGAATTTCAGATTTTCAACTAAGCACATTGTACGATTGTATCATTGTAATCACTGTTATACTTATTAGTATCGATTTTACATTATTCTACATCACTAAGTAATTTATGACGCGTCACGAGGAAATATACTTCAAGATGAAAATCCCTATTTTTCTGTAGAGGGAAAACTAGGATAAAAAACTAATTTTTAGTGAAATTGAGTTTTCAATGGGAAGTTTTTGTTCAGTTTACTGGCAACACTGCGTTAACCTGTGGACTTAGACCATCTAGTATTACTAGATGGTCTAAGCTTGTGGAGGCCTAATTCGACATGTTTACCAGTCGTCATTGGTAGCCTTGTAAAAAGGGACCTAAGTGTCTATAATTTAGTGTGACGATGAAGTTCTGAGGGCGGAACTTTACAAGCGCTCTCGGGAAATACTTGTATTATTTTTAATGCAATTTCTCCTGCGCACCATGCAAGTTTTAGCTTACTGCGCCGACGGAAACATTGTACAGAATTTTTTATTTGTAGCGAGGTTTTAGGACTATCATTACCAAAAAAAGAAAAAAAAACAAAAAAAACCACACACACGGAGTAACGTTTGGCTATTAAATTCTCGAAACCAACTACATTTTGGAATGTTCTAATTTCAAAACGCTGTATCTCAGTTGGGAAAAGAGTTCGAGAATTGCGGTAAATTGCATTGGATTCCTCATGCCTACTTCTACAGCGTATTCCACGAAAGTTACCCCCCATTTTTTCCCGAACCGATCGGCGGATCTTTGCCGGAGAAATTGCCATCTTTCTGCGGTAAGGTCTAGTTTCTCTAGGGCTTGAAAAACCTTCTCCCCCCTTCATGGGGGCTGTAACGTGCCACCAACTTCGGAATCTTAAATGGAAAGGTATGTCTTTATGCTAATCGCTGGAAAGGGCATATCCTGCAAAATACGAATCCGTGAAAAAATTTCAAAATTCATCAATTTTGGAGGCAAGGGGCCTAAGATGACCAAAATCCATCAAAAATCAAAATGTCATAACCTAGCAAACAAACGATTGAAAGAGGGGTTTTCGAGGTCACAGATTCCGAATACACGATTTAACCCGGTTTAGGGCTTTAAAATTCAAATTTTCAACCTAAGATTGGTTCCATATTCACAAATTTTTGACTTTCTGAATGCAGATGATTAAAGTGGCTTCACGCATATCGTTGAATAGGGAACTTCCTCCAGAGTATGAATCCATGAAAAAAATTTCAAAATTCATCAAATTTGAGGGTAAGGGGCCTAGAAATGACCAAAATCCGTCCAAAATTGAAGTATCATGACCTAGCAAACAGACTATCGGAAAGGGGGTTTTCGAGGTCACTGATTCCGAATGCCACACACTTTCCTCCCGGTCTAACCCGTTTTAGGGCCCTAAAATTCAATTTTAGACTCTGAAGTGATTCTAATTTACAAATTTTTGAGTTTCTGAACGCAAGTTATCAAGGCGGCTTCATGCACATCGTTGGATAGGGCAGTTCCTCTAAAATACAAATTCGTGAAGAAAAATGGCAAATTCCTCAATTTTGGGAGACAGGGTCTAACCCCAGCCAAGACTTATCCAAAATCAGATACCTAAACGTGCTGCCATTTTCAGATTTTTGAATTTCTCATTGCAGATTATCCAAATGGCATGGTGCACGTCATTGGAAAATAAACTCCCCCCAAAAACGAATCTGTGCGAAAAAAGTTTGGGTTCATCACGTGATTTCCTACACCCAGCACATTCTAGGGCCCCGAAATCCGAAATTTGAATGAGAAAGATGGTGTCAAGTACAAATTTTTGACATTTTGGGACTTACAAGACATACAGGGTTATTCAGTTCTCGTTGCAACATAGGAAAACCCGCCGGTATGTTGCGTGGTAATTATGAATAAACGGGCACACGATGGCCGTTTATTCAGATTTAAACGCACATTACTGTGCTCTGTGGCGCCGTGACGGACAACAGAAAATGCAACGATTCGGGGGGAAAACTTCGATGTTTTGAAGAATTTTATCGAAACTCGTCAGGAAAAATGTTCGATAATCTCCGGAGAATTTCTTCGGAAACCTCGGGGAAAATCTCGGATGATTTTTAAGGAATTTCATCGGAAACGGTAGGAAAATCTCCTATAATTTTTTAAAAAATTCATCGGAACTCGGGAAAAATCTCCGATCATTTTTAAAGAATTTTATCGGAACTCGGGAAAGTCTCCGATAAATTGTAAAGAATTTTTTTGGAAACGGGAAAAATCTCGGATATGATTATTAAAGAATTTCATCAGAAATCTTTGGAAAAAATTCCGATAATGTCCATAGAATCTCATCGGAAATCTTTAGAAAAATTTCCAATGAGTTCCAAAAAAAGTTTCATCAAAATTCTTCAAGAAAATTTGTCGATAATTTTTGAAGTATTTCTGAGAAATACTCAAGAAAAATTTCCGATAATTTTTAAGGAATTTCAACGGAAATTGTTGAGAAAAATTCCGATAATGTCCGAAGAATCTCATCGGAAACCTTTAGAAAAAATTTCCTATAATTTCCAAAAAGTTTCATCAAAATTTTGCGAGGAAGTTTTTCCGATAATTTTTGAAGCTTGCCTAGGAAATATTCGGGGTATACTCTCATGGTTTAATAATTCAAGAATTATCGGAAAATATTCTCGAAGAGCTTAATGAAATTTTTTTGGAAATCATTGGAAATTTTTCCTAAAGATTTCCGATGAGATTCTTCGGAAATTATCGGAATTAGTTTCTAACAATTTCCGATAAAATTCCTTAAAATCTATCAGAGATTTTTCCCGAGTTCCCATAAAATTCCTTAAAATTTATTGGAGATTTTTCCCAACGTTTCTGAAGAAATTCTTTGGAGATTATTGGAATTTTTTCAACAATTTCCGATAAAATTCCTTAAAATTTATCGGAGATTCTTCCCGAGTTCCAATAAAATTCCTAAAAAATTATTAGAGATTTTTCCCGAGTATTTCCTAGAAATACTTCAAAATTATCGAAAAATTTTATGGAAGAATTTTGATGAAATTTCTTGGAAATCATTGGAAATTTTTTCTAAAGATTTCCAATGAGATTCTTCGGACATTATCGGAATTTTTTCCAATAATTTCCGATGAAATTCCTTAAGAATCATCCAATATTTTCCCCGACGTTTCCAAAAAAATTATTTGGAAATTCTTAGAATTTTTCCCCAACAAAATTCCGGTGAAATTCCTTAAAAATCAGCAGAGATTTTTCCGTGTGACATTCGGAATCAGCGACCTCAAAAACCCCCTTTTCTTTAGTCTGTTTGCTAGGTCATGATACTTCAATTTTGGTCGGATTTTGGTCATCTCTAGACCCCTTACCCTCAAATTTGATGAATTTTGAAATTTTTGTTTCATGGATATTCATACTCTAGAGGAAGTTCCCTATTCAACGATATGCGTGAAGCCACTTTAATAATCTGCATTCAGAAAGTCAAAAATTTGTGAATATGGAACCAATTTTAGGTTGAAAATTTGGATTTTAAAGCCCTAAACCGGCTTAAATCGTGTATTTGGAATTTGTGAACTCGAAAACCCCTCTTTCAATCGTTTGTTTGCAAGGTTATGACACTTTGATTTTTGATGGATTTTGGTCATATTTAGGCCCCTTGCCCCCCCAAAATTGATGAATTTTTAAATTTTTTCGCGGATTCGTATTTTGCAGGATATGCCCTTTCCAGCGATGTGCATAAAGGCATACCTTTCCATTTAAGATTCCGAAGTTGGTGGCACGTTACAGCCCTCGTAAATGGGGAGAAAATTTTTCCAGCCCTAGAGAAACTAGACCTTACATCGGTTCGGGGGGGAATGGGGGGGGGTAACTTTCGTGAACACCCGATTTAAAAATTAGTTAAAATCTAAATTTCAACCTTTTCATCACCCTAAGGTATGTTTTCTCGTGACGCGTCACATTTTATATTATTTTGCATTTTACACCATTATTCTACATATAACGAAAAATAATTATTTTACGCGTAGAGGAATAACCCTTATTTTCCTATACTTCCCCCACGCCCCTCAGATCCTTCACCGAAAATACCTCCTTTTAAAAATATAGAATTTTATGATACAGCAAGTTACATAGAAGATGAAATGGTCTTCATATACCGCGTATTTGATCGAGGGATTTTGAAATCAAAACGTACAGAGCTGCACCCCTCGCTCTCAATTTTGTCCAGCCCCCAGCAAATCCTCGCTAAAGGCATAAAGGCAAACGCGCTTGTAGTAAAGCCAGATATGTAGGCGAATCTTCGCACTAAAAGTTCCCTGGCTGGCCAGTGGACCGAAGCAAGGGAGAAGATTCCACAGAGAGGACCGATCCCACATTGGTGACTCCAGTCATGCATTTACAAGTTTCTTTGAGAGAATCGTTAAACTTTTGACATTCTTCTAAGGTCACATGGTTCAGCGAGCAGCAAAGTTGCTAATTACACTCGAGCCCGTTTCTCTACCTCTCTAGCAATCTACTGAAGTCGATGGGTCTCGGAAACAGCGAACAAGAACAGTGCGGTGACTCTCTCCTCTCGGATGTACATTTTCGTATGAATCGTCTAATCGTCCTGCCTGGTCAGTTTCTATGTAGCACGATGCGAACGTCTCACAAATATCTTTTGTCTCCTGCATTCCTACACATCCGGCACAACCTTTTCAAAATCACATTCTTCTTTTTTTTCTTATTATTCTCATGACTTACTTTGCTTTTTTCCCTTGATCGGCCGAGGCAGGACATCCGGTTAGCACTGCTGCCAAGTGCCAACCTCAAGATAAATCTTGAGATCTCAGGATTTTGTGGTTTTTCTCAAGATCTCAAAATCTTCAGACAAAATCCGAAGACTTTCAAGAAAATCTCAAGAGTTCTCAAGAATTTACATAAAACTGAGTGAATATCTTACATGCATTGCTTCTTCAAATTTTTCACCACCAAAATTGGGAAATTGAATATTTATTGCCTTGCCTTATGGGAGTAATGAGCGCTCATATTTTACATAGCATTCAAAATGTAAAAAACATCTGTGATCTGTCATAAGAAAAGGGTTCTTAGTGGCATCGAAATGATCTAAGAAAAGGGCCCTTTTTTGTGACAGATCACATCTCTACGATCAATAACAAAAGTGGGGAAAAAAAGGAAAACCTTTAGGATTGTCGACAGAACTGAGGCTGGAGGCGGTAAAACAACAAATATACAGGTACAAACAAGATAGTTACATAATACTCACTAGTCATATTTCGGCACTGCAGCACCCTGATGAAGAGATCATAATCGGGGTCTTCACTGGGCGGCGATTTAGGAAGCTGCACGCTGATTTCGCAAGTTCCATTGCCAGTTGGTCCAATCCTGAAAAATCGCCCTATCAATATCAAATATTTAAATCAACGTTTGAATCGTAATAAAATTAATGATTTCGGTACTTGTACAAACTATAAAGTATTGTAAGACTAGAAACCCATGTTATGTTTCATAACAGACGGTTGGACGGAGTTATGTTTATCCTGAAGTAACACTTTCTAACCGTTTCCCTTAATCGGGATAAGACGTGCGTTAACCGCGAATCGACGGCGCAATATGGACGCTATAATTCAATTTACATGCAAGGTCGCTCTGCATTAAACCGTGATTTCGCACGAAAATTTTTATAAAAATTGGTAACGGTGGTAAGAATATAATTTTGACGCGGTGTCGTGAACACCGTGCACCGAAAAACGTATCGCTTCCTTGTCATTTAGCAATTCTAATGTAGTTTGTACTTTCATGCTCCACGGCGTGCTGCCTTCATTTTGGAAAAGAAAATCCGTACACCGATGGGGGAGGGGGTCGCAATCTTCATCAATGCATCAGAGCTACAAGAACCATAACAAGATACAGGAAGATCGTGAACGCTTTCAGAATAGATTGTAAAATGAAAGGAAATAGCAAGCTTTGAAGTATAATTAACTCGATCTTCGCGAGAACAGAAATCGAAGTAAATTAATTTCGATGTTCACTGTTTCCTGTTATCATATGAAACAATATTCGCTTTTGCCAGGTAACACGTTTAGCATGCCGAGTTTTCTCAACTATCTTTTACTCCCCCACCATACGTTCCTACGTACACCTTTATAATATAGGTATGTATACGCACTAGGGTGTATCTTATTTTACAAGTTTTCGCCAACTGATTAGGGTCGCACTGAAATTTGTTCCAATGGACCTAGAAACTCGCCATAAAAAATTTGAGCTCAATCTGAGGTCATTAACCCGTGCCACTTTGACCTTGAAGTTATGTGTAATACTGAGATTTTGCGAAAAACCGCAAATATCTCGGAACATATCAACTTCAAGACCGAAATGTATATGATATAAAATGTTCCCTGTTAAATCTTCTATAAAGAAGACCCTATACAACTTTTCTCTAAAATGCATATTTACTGAGATAATCGCCATAATGTGTGAACGTTTCGAGGAACGTGGATTTTGTTCATTTTTCCTTTCATAACCGATCTTCACTCGCTAAATCGTAGTTATCTAAAAAAATATTCACTTTAGGACCAAAACTTAAATAATATAAAATGTTCCTCGTCAAATTTTCTGTAAAAAAGATTGTATACAACTTTTCGTTAGAAAACATATTTATCGAAATAATCGTAAAAATGAGTGGAATTTTCGAAAAACATTGGTTTTTTTGATCACATAAAATTTTAGTGCCACCCAGTAAGAATTGCTTAAAATACGCTCGGTGCTTGGCAGACACCAGGGCGAGAGTACACAATCCAAGAAAGGAGGTTCAAAAGATACGTCATAGGTAAATCATTTCCGGACTATTTAGAATGCAGAATGCCTCACATAACGGTGGGGGATGGTATGGCAGGGACTACTCCATTCGCCAATTTTGAAGAGGTGATAATCCAAAATTCATGATTTAGGGTATTAGAAAAATGGGTTCAAGACTTCTGTACCATTTTTGATGATTTCGCAATTTTACTTTGGCGCGGGGGGATGTACTAGCGAAACGAACCCCACTTGTCCCTATTTCAGGGCATGCAGCATCAACAGAAATTATAATTAGAGCTCATTCAGGCACAAAATTGCTATTATTCGAAATTTCACTCAAAAGTCATGCGATGAATCAAATAATCTGACTTTGCCTGTGACAGCGGGTGGGGGTGTGCACAAACGGTGGGGTGTGTTGCACATTTCTGCACAAACAGGGAACAAATGATTGACATGGTTTTCAAGCCTAAATTAGAATTGGAGGGGCCATCGTGTCTACAGCCCCCCAGACAGATGTCCCTTTATCTGTGTATGGTGGTGTGCACAAACAGTGGGATGTGTTGCACATTTCTGCACAAACGATTAACGAAAGGATTTTTAATTTTGCCGGGGGGGACATGGACTTTTACGTGACCAGACTTAATCCTTTCTAACAAGTTACACTCGACTAGCGTACATGTTACTCTCAGTATAGCAAGACGCATATGTACACTTCACAAGTGGAACAGGTTCACGACTTTACGCGAAAAGAAATCGAGCTTCGTTTCCACACGAATACTCCAGATCCAAGGTCGGGTCAGATAGCGACAATTTTGCGGAAATAAAAATGATATTTTAATTTTTACGGTTCATGTAAATGTCAAGCCACTCCATGCAGAAAATCCAGGCCCAGTGAAGAAAAAAAAACGCAATTTCCCTCGAGTTCTTCTCGAAAATTACGATATTGGTCTCAAAGACCCCCTGCCCCCCCCCTCCCCGCAAAAATCAGATGGTAAAAAATCCATACCTCCAAAAAAGTTTGGATTTAAAGGGATCCCCATTTCCCCCCTCTCGTCATGCCTGATGCCATGCCGTGGCGTATACACCACTGTGCGGCTTTATGGTTTCGATTCGAGAAAATTTACATTTTCCTACGTTGTGCAAGTCGAATTCAAGGAGGTAATTGAATATAAAAACGTTGGTCAACGGACACACAATGCTTATAATTACATACGATTGTGGAATTGCGTTTAAAAACAATCGCCTCTCTGTTTTTTCCTGTCACTCGACATAACGAGAGAATCACAGGTTTCATGTCGACCAAAACCGGTGATTATCAATAGCCGAGCACAGACCAGTGGCGTAGTAGTTCTCGAGAATTCCGCAGGTCAATTTTTAGGTAGTCAGGATACCTACTGAAACTGAAAACAAGTTACTATTCGGATGCCCTAAAATCCAAAAAAACAATTGTATATGTGAACGAGAAGCGACGCCTTTGGTGTCTCTTACTTTCCATAGGCACAGCTGTATAGCTAAGATTGACAAGGTCTTTCTAACTCAAGGTAGCATGGGTCAAACTGACACATGATCTAGTGACAGTACTGTAGTATAGCAGGGTGCTCCTAGTGACAGTACTGTAGTATAGCAGGGTGCTCCTCACGCCTCATCTTTGAAAGACTGACATCATTATCAGTTTGACCAAATTAACAGAACTAAAAATGTGTACTTTTTCTAAAAAGGTATTGAGTTAAATCCACCTTGTAATGCTAGATAAAATTCCGGATTGTTTGAGACCTCGCGGAGCTTTCTAAGTGCAGAATTTGCCGAGATATTCGCATTTAAAGCTGAACTTGCAAAAAAACATAGTTTTGAGAAAAATGTGTTAAAAGTTTTCGTTAGTGAAAATACGAATTTTTCAACTTCAAATATACATATCTCGAAGAATTATGCACTTAGAAGGCTCCACAACGTCTCAATCGATCCGAAATTTCATCCAGCTTATTTCTGCAAAAATGTGCTGTTTTTTTTCCAAAAAAAATTTACGAAATCATAGGAGACACATTCACGTTTACCGCCACAGAGCACGAACGGGAGATCGGATCGACTCGCGCTAAGCGGCACTCGAAAGACCAGGGTTGACTCTGTTAGAGCCGCTGAAAATCCCAATATTGTCGTTTTAGATCCAGTTATCAAAAAATACTTTTCTCCTAATCTAATACCCCAAAAATGAGACCTTAGAAAAACATTCCTTCCCAAGACGAAGTCACCCATCGCGGGGAAGTAAGACCAGGGACGTACCAAAGAGTTTTTCCTGGAGGAGGGGGAGGGGGGCAAAAATTGTGAAAGTCCAAACTGACTCATCAGAATTCATTATCAAAGCAAAAAATAAATAAAAATAAAGACATAAGAATGTCAAGAACCTTTTGACATGCTGAATTTTTCCAACAGACTCAACTCAAAATTCCCAAGTATGAAAGCAAAAGAAGAAAAATCAAAAACACCAAACCAAAAACCTTTAGACTTGCTGGGTTTTCCCAATTCTCAACTTCTCAACGTTGCATTTTCCCAACTCGCCGGACGGAAATGGTAAATTTTCCCAACCTCCATCGGTACGTCTCTGAGTAAGGCTGAAAACCCCTAAAAGGTAATTTTTTTGCGAAACCAAAATTTAGAAATTCTGCCAGGAAATAACAAAAAAATGAATAATTCCTCGTTTCTAAAAAATTACATCAGGAGAGAAGATTCTTCCATTCAAAGAGAAACTAGACCCCCACTTGAAGATTCTCGATCCGACTTCGCGTACAGAATAAAATACGGCGAGATCATCTTTTTACAACCCGTGTATCATCCAATCGAATTAAACTTTTTTGAAAATTTGGAGGAGAGCCAGCCCGAGACAATTTGTAAAATATTGCTCACCTTAATACAGATATTTATAATACCACATAAAACGTTAATTGCACTCGTTGAGTATCATGGGTTGGTTTTATATGTTGGAAATTGGCCGATCATGACCCACTGTTCCAGTCAACTGGTGAAAACTGACTTGAATCACAAATCAAAGACAAAGCATAACGATTTGATTCAAATCATAATTCAGTCCTCTGGATTATTGTGATACTCAGATCCTATTTTTGCAAATACAAGTGACCAAAATTTGAAGTCATACTCTCATTGATGTCTGATTTGAATTGTCTTTAAAGGATCTTAGTGTACCCACCGCCGTACAAAACTCCCTGAATGTAACGCGCTGCAACACCAGTATTGACGTGTTGAATATTTTGCCTATCCTTTCCCGTAAATATTCTCCATCAGAGGTGACCATCATGTTACCCGTACAGTCGCGGCATTTTCTTTCGGATGTTCTCAACCAGTGGTGCCACAAGTGAGGGATTGCTTTTCCCTCCCCACTTTTATACCACCAAGGGCGAAAGTATAATTATCCCCCACCGTTTTCAACAAAAGAAACAGTAAGAATGGAAGCTCGCTCACGCGAAACGGTAAATGAAGAACGTTCATTTTTCCCTGGAGACAAGGAAATGGCTTATTCTCAACTAGAAAAACCCTAATTACCATTACAGTTGAGGTGGATTGTAAGCAAAGGGATACTAGTAACACGAATGCAATGTTAAGTCACTTGAGCTTAAATTTTAGTAACAAATAATATGGTCTACGTAAATTCCAAACAGTAGCGGGCGGGTTGCATAGAAATTTTCACCGATCGAAGGAAGACTAAGAAGGATCTGAATACTGAAATTGTAAAGTCCAGTTTTTTAAAGATGCACACAAATTCTTCCCCCGCCAACAGAGGGCTAGGAAAAAACCCACCAACATAGAAACTTTAAGTAAAAATTCTTCAGTCGCTGATTGCAAAATTTCTATCAAATTTTCAATTTCAGCTCAGATGTGGCTATCCAGACAGAAACTTTTCCCTAAGATTGACTAGACTTCACAAATCGAACGACGTATCAAAGCACATTAGTGGAATGTCTGAGTAAGTAAAATACAAAAATACTCTGAAAAAATTTGTTCCCTTGTCCGCCACAGATTAGGTCAAAAGAATTGGCAAAATCTACTGGGCTAACAAAAAAATTAAAACGCTATTGAAATAATTTTTCTTTAGACTAATGTCGAATACTGGATCAACTTTTCGATCAGGGTCATTACTTAAGATCCCAGAATCCAAATTTTATGATAAAAGTAAAGCTTTCATAATCTTTACCTAAGTAATTTTCACGAACGTCTTTATGGAGCTTGTGGAAAATGTAATCACAAAATGTTTGGGGTAAGATCAAGAGATTTCTCGTCTAGATCGCGCAGAGGGTTTCAGATGGATTATTCTAGTAATTTATTAATCTGGTTATACAATCAAGTGCTTGATTCGTCTCCAATTTGAGCTTCCAAACTTCAAATTTTACACAGGGATTTCAGCGCTTTGGTTAGGCTCCGATGAAAAAGATGAATGCAATTTCAAAATCAGCAACGATGAAACACCTTGTTATTTTTAATATCTTTCAAAATTGAAATTTTGATAATTTTAATTTTTTGTCATTCCATGAACTGTTTCTAGGAAAATTTTGTTCTTGGAAGGTTTTTTCCCCTCTAGTAGATTTTAATTCAATCCAAACGTTTCAAAGGTTCGTGTGAACATGCCATATGAAGTAAAAACATCAATTTCAATGTAATTTTTCTCAAAAGGTAACTAAAAGATACATAGTAGAATTTTTCCGGAGTAAAATTCAGATTTAGAGGTTTCAGTCGCTTCCTAAATATTATACAATAAAATTCGGAATCCGTGATCAAGATTCGTAATTTAATATTTCGTTTTCTCGATTCACAAGTCGAGTCAATTTTACTCATCTCAAGTTGTTTTTCAACTTATTACAAGGCGAAAAACGGAAATTTTCAATTTTACGGTATCCCCATTTAGGTACAAAAGTAGAAAAAGTTCATGCTCCAACAAATTTTCTTTTCTCCCCGATTCTACGAATTTTTTTTTTCCTGGCTCTTCTCCACTGGGGCAGTTTGGCCAATTGGGTAATCCTCAGAAAAAGTCCACATTTGATGTTTGAAAAGTTGAAAAACAAAAGGCTATTTTATTCGAGTTTATGTATGGGGATTATCGGTACAGATGTATCCTACATGTTATTTTCACTTTTGCCGGAGTTCATTTCCACTGGGGGAGGTGGCACAGCGTTTCTAAAATTTGATGCCCACGGCCTAGGAATTTCTTGGGTTGTGGTGAACATCTTTCAAGTTATGCTGCATATTCAGAGGCTTTTTGTTACACTGCAATGGAATCTGAACGCAAATAATAATAGGCAACATATCTTGTCCAGTTTGGTCGATATTATGGGGAACGAATTATGTATTGATTGCAGGGAAAATATATGTCATTTGAAGTTTCCAAATCCAATGTGGATGCAACTAGGTTCAAATGGCTTAGTGCTTCAGAAGCAGTGATACCGATTATTAATCGATTAAATCAAATAATCGATTATTTGCCCGATTAAATCAATTTATTTAATTGATGGTGAATGCTGATTAATCACAATCAATTATTTATCTTGTCAAAATAATCGATCTTTTTTCGTTATGTGCTATTTTTACATTCATTATCACTTGAAAATTGGTATAGTGTATATAAGCCTACAAGCTATAAAGTGCAAAGCAGTATAAAATAAACTTTTTATAATGCTTCGAACTCGCTACAAGCTACTACTACCATTAATTTTTACTAATAAAATAAATGGGAAAAATCGATTTAATCAAAATAATCGATTGATTGTAGTCGATTTTTTTAAACAATCGGTCGATTAAGATTAATCGATTATTTTTTAATAATCGGCATCACTGTTCAGAAGTCATACCCAGGAAGCAGAGCCGGTGCGAGTGTGAGGTGTAGGGGGTGTTAACCATCCTCCTCCAGTCATTTTTCATTGACAATTTCGGCAAAATTTTGGAAATTGATAGGTCTTTTACACACCGATTTCACAATTTTTTTTGAAAATACTGAACGAAAAATTTCATTAATTTTGACAAAATGGTATTCGGTTAAGCCCGAGAAAAATTTGGAAAAAGGCATATTTAAAACTTCTATTTGGCTAATTCGGCATTTTTATAATCCACCCCCTCCCTCCATCCCCCTAATAAAAATTGCTCAAATGGTCTCTGCTAGAAAGCGTCAAATTTCCATGGAGGTCAACGCTGTTATATGCGTAGGTAATAAAATACAATGCAACACTAAACTTGCATGCAGTAATTTGATGTAATATAATTGAAATAGTGTACGCATGTTCTGAAAAAAAGGAAAGCACCATAATTTTATTTCTGAACCTCATGTTTAAGAAAGACCTCATAATATTATATTTTTGACCTCAAAAAATTCTCAGTTTATAACTAAATTGCAAAATGATAAAAATAATGTGAAAGTCAACTCTTGAAGATGATTAAATTTTAGCTTTTCACCATTCACACCTTAACTTCTGTAAGTTAATACATCACAGACGATACACATTTTCTAATTAATATACCAGTACCCATAATTGCACGCTGTTAAGCGAGACCGAACCAAGCGACAAAACGACAAAATCCGTTTTTTGAGAACATGTGATTCGAAGTTCAAGAGCCGTGAAGAAACTATATGACACGGCGTTTACTGACCAGCTTTTTTCAACGTGAGTACACATTCTATCGGGGGCCCAATTTTGGAAAATTCTACTTTTTACGCTCTTTCCAACGATACTAATAACTGATTTTGTCAACAAATGTCGCTTGGTTCTGCCTCATCGCTTAACAGCGTCAAATTATCAGATTATCACTCGCTGATTGATAACACGGAAATATTCAAAGTACCCCGGGCGCATTTTTCAGGTCGTGGTCAAGATCATTAGAAAGGAAAGGTTAGCTCACTGAGATCATGCAACCCACACCGCTTGACGTCACTGCCACAAAAGGAAACGCATTGGAGTAAAAACGCACTAACGACACAATTATGATCTGGAGACAAAGAACTCTCTACCTCGAACAACCAATCTTTGTTTCCAGATCGTTGTTGCTTCGTTCAGTAACACAATCATCTTGATTTGCCACGACCCCGAAAAACAGACTGCAGACCACGACCTAGGAAGGAATATTCATAATTTATATTTTTATGTTAGAAAAATGATTACTTAGGAAGTTTAACGTTTTATTATATTTAATACATTACTAATTGAGCGCATTTCATTTGTTCTAGGTGGAAATGTGTCACACAGGCCAAGAATTGATTAGCCACGACCCAGGAAGTAAAAAATTATAAAAACGCTAGTTCTCACACACAGGATAATGCTACAAAAATGACAACACTGAACTCGGATCTCATGTACATAGACGGATAGTGTTGATATGACAGACCTGCAGCAATACAGGTGGTCATCAATATGAACTAGTGACATGCAGTGTGGCTCCAGGAGCAAATAAAAACTGACCACAGCCCAAAAACGGCAAAAACTAAAACCAGTAACCGAACTTTGGACTTCACCGGAAGTGCCATAGTACACTTTGGGTTCCATTTTTGGTATTAACCTACGTCGCAATCCCTTTTGAATAAATTCTCATGTCATTTTTTCCAAAACAATTGCTCAATTACAGCAATATTGAGGCACAGAAATTTTGATATACAAGGGGAAACAAGCCACGGCCTAGGAATTTGTAGATATGTCAGCAATCTGTGACGACATGGAGTGGGGGAATTCATATTTATTGATGGGAACACATAGAGGATAATACTCTATAATGTAGAGAAAAAAAACATATCATAAATATTCAGTATGGCGTCTTGTAGCACAGAAAAACTGAATTGTGGACTTTTTCTCAGAATTACCCGATTCACTAATGTTTCCAATTTCCATTTATACCAGAGAAGTTCGGCAGTCTTCTTGCTACGGAGTTGCGGAATTTGTCTCAAGCATGATATTCTTTGGACATACTGCTGTACTCCAAAATTATTTCCATACCTTGTGAAGGTTACAGCCGGAGCAGGTATTTTCAAAATTCTACGGGCTCACCTTTTCAGACTCGAAAATTTTGTTTACAGCGATGCAGTTGTCCGCCTTCTGGCTTGTTGATTCCCTTTCAGCCGTCAATATGTCACGTTCTTTGACAAGCGTTTAGCTTTCTCTGTTACTCGAGCAAAAGCCAAACTACGTACGTGTCTCAGGTTGGAAGGTTGTCATCCCCACTAACCTGCTCAGTAATCAAGGCCAATGAGAGTCGAGGTAAATTTTGGGGGCTTGGTTACTCGAGAGATTCCAAATTTCCAGATATGATTTTTGACTAGTAGGTTGCATCTCTCCACGTTCCTCTCACCTAAGTTAATCTTTCATTTCTGAGAAGCAATTACACTTTCTCCTTTATTATCTGCTCTTCATAGCTCATTCTTTGTCTTCCTTTTCAGTTCTTTCCCTCAACCAGTCCATGGGATCCCTCGATGTCTTATATTATGACCTATCACTTTAACTCTTCTCTTTACAATTATATTCCAAATTTCTCTTTTCCTTCCTATTCGCCCCAATACTTCCTCATTCCTGTCCCTCCGGCTACTGATGCGATACTCGAAAGGGTAGTTTCCGAGGCCGGAGGTGCGGTGTCATAAAGGCCATTTTGGCATGCGTGCATCGCCATACGTCCCACCACACCACTTCCTCATTCCTGATCTTTTCTATTCATTTGATTTTCAACATTGTCCGATAAAACCACATTTCAGAAGTGGTATCCTTTTTTCTTCTTCCTGTTCCTATTGTCTAATTCTCACATCTATCCAATGCAATAATTTCGATCGGTCGTTCGATATCTTCTTTAGAAAAAGAAAAGTTGGTGGACCTCCAGCCTCTCTTTTTGGTACAGAACGATGATCCTGGATTTTAGTAATCAAGATCCTGCTTAGTTGCTGGACGTAGGCGACCGCGGTTTCTTACGCGCGGCTCTCCTGGACAGGGCTAGTCGCGGTAGTTTGCCATTGCTTTCCCCACGATGTGTTGTGTCAGAATTTCCTCTCTCTTTCTCTCTGTGCCGATGATTTTGCGGACGCAGTTTGCTTACTACCCACGTGTTTTCACAACGTTATGTCAGCTGTCTAACAATTTGCACACGCACAGTACCAAATCTTTCCGATCTGCTGGTAACACGCCGTGCGAGTATAACGCCTTGTTCAGTCGAACTGGCGAGGTAACAGGACGCGCTATCTTTCTACCTCAATTCAGGACCTGAATTCTAAAACGCGCTCAGTCCAAAATTACCGAAATTGAGATTTTAGCGCTATCCGGTGGAGAAGAAGAAAATACACATTCCAGCGTTCACTGCGAATTTCTATCTCTATAGTTATATGTGTTCAAAGCACTGATACGACTATGATAGTTGAAGACCGGATTCCTCGGCATTAATCAAGTCATTTCCTTGATAGGCAGACGAGTTATTTTGAAAGGTAAGCACGAATCATGGTGGCAGGGGGCTGGAAAAAAATTTTATATTGCCGAAAATTGGTTAAATGCCGAAACTGGCCCTTGCGTGCCGAGAAATGCCGAAATAAGCTATTTTGTCAACCCATGATTGTAAAATGCGAAAAGCAACCCTGATGAGAGGGGAGGGAGAAAAGGAAGAAATACCCGGGGCCCGGACTTTCAGGGGCGCTCGATATTTGTAAAAGGCCTGAATTTCAACCCTTACGGCTGCATCATATTGTACATCAAATCAGCAATATCACTCCTTACACCATGAACGAAACGTCTTATCCTGTAGCTTATAATTTTCCCCATCTGACAAAAGAGCAGAATGAATTGGAAGAGAGGGGGGCCCGTGGAAATTCCTCCTTGCCCTCTTTTTCTCACTAGGAGGCTGGCGAAAAGGTGTATATTTAAAAGTGGAAATATATAGAATGAAGATGAAATTATGCAATCAGGTTTCGGACTACATAGATACCCATAAAATGAGTTACTCAGGCAACCGTTTGTTCGTTTTTCGCAGTTCACTTTTTAAATTTTGCGGAACTCATTTCGGAATTACCGAATGATTCTCAACATGTGGGAAAATTGAAAACACTGATCCGGAAGAAAAATTTACCTACTAACCTCGCTTTCATACAAACCTACCTTTCGTTTCTCCCAGAAAAGATTAAGAAATTGGAAACGTGAGATTTGTCTTCACACGATCAAGTCGAGATCATAGAAGAAGTGCACCGAAAAATTCAGATCATTCCAGGGGCTCGAGGATACCTACTCCAGAAAAAATTAGAACAAGTTTTTTCGAAAAATGAAAGGTTTGCGTTATTTCGAGAATTGAGTATTTCTTTCAGTGACACTTCTTACTAAGTAGCACGGCGGTTTCTCTGATTTAGAGCGCTCATTCTCAGCTTACAATTTAATATTGGTGTAGGCGCCAACAATTTACTCGGCAAAATTTAACAAAACATCTTATTATTATGTATAATCAGAATCTTTTGTGATTTTAATTTAAAATTTAAAATTATTAGATTATTTTGTGAAAAAAGTTTTTTTTTTTTGTTGAAAACGCCAAATTCTGTAGATGTTACTGCCAAATTTCCAATTTTTTAATGCCGAAGAATCCGGTCTCTAATGATAGTAAATAGGACCTTAGTTGCATTTTTTTTTTTAAATTTCCCAAACTTTGGTGTTTTGGACTAAAGGCATTTTGGAAGTCAGCTCTTCAACTGATACTGTAGTCGCTTTGTTCACTCTAGTTTTCCTGGGCTGGTGGGGAGATGCAAAGATTGCGAAGCGAGCATGTAACCCCTCGGCCACGGAGCGACGCTTACATCAAAAACGTGTGGTATATCGTTACAGAGAAACAGTATCTCCGATTGTTCCGAAATTTAGATTGAACAACTCGGTTCCTAATTCTCACCCCTCCCTCCATCGACTCCAATTAAGACTGAATTAGCAACAGAAACGAGCAAAAAAAGTCACGTCATCTAATTTTTTGAACTGTGCCCCTTCCCCCAAGATTCTCTCCCGTGGCCCTAGTTTCGGAAAACCAGTACTAAAGAAAGCCCCCCCCCCCCAAAAAAAAACAACAACAAAAAAAACCTGAGTGAGCTGATGAAATAATCCGCGACTGCACTCGTGTCGGTCGTATTACTGAGCACGTATTCCACAGTGTTTGTGACTTACCCGTAAGAGTAGGCATTGCACGTTTCCCGTTCACATTCGACGTCACATTGTTTGAGTGTGGTATTCGCAACAGAGCGTGACACGTCACTACGACTCAATCGTTTCCCGATGGACACGCGCTCGAAACATTCTAAAAACAAACAACAGATTCGTTAATTATCTCAGCTTGTAATTTTCGGAAAATGAACGCCAGTATTAAGGATAGTACCTACATCTGAGTAAGTTTCAGGATTGGGCGCCTTTTCAATGTAACCCTCTGCTCTCTCACTGCACCCAAAAAGATTTCGATTTTACAACAAGTGTTCTTAAAACAATTGCCTCCGATACCGAAATATGGTATATTATTCGTCAGGGCATAAAAGAGGAATTGGTCAGGGCCGGTCCCCAGTAAAAATTGCCCAAACCGGCCATGGAACTGGTCACGCCCACGCCGCATCTTCCTGTAGCATGTAGCGTTATAAAATCCAAAGTGAAGGCTCGAATAAGTAAGCAGACGGAAATGCACCAGCGAATGGCCAGTGGCATGAAAGTCAGCAAAATACTGATAGGAGACGTCCCCAGTAAGTACGCCAAGTTTCTACTAGGACTTGACAGGAAACATGCAAGGCTTATGGTCGGACTACTAACTGGTCATGGGGACACAACACATGTGATATAAAATAGAGGCGAAAAGCGGCTCCTGTAGGCACTGTGGAGAAGAGGAAGAAACCTCGATCCATATCATAGGTATGTCAACGCCCAGCAATAGCCGGGACAAGACGCGAAGTACTGGGACTAGAGTCTCCAGCACGCAGTGAAGTCAAAGGGATAGAACTCAGTACAATTCTCACTTTGGCCATAAAAGTGAGGCTACTGGGCTGATCCTTAACAGTAATCTGAGGAATAGTACAATGGACTAAAGTCTGAGCACTCCACCTCACACAAATGTAATGTAATATTATTCGTCGCTCTAGCTTGGGAGGTTTAGCGCAAGAAATAGTCAAATCGATTCAATCCGATTTTCGATCGGACTCAGTTTCGGGTCCAAAATTCAACTTTTTCCCCTTCTGAGGGCGAATTCAAATTTGCCGGGGCAACTGAACAGGATGTAGGAATAAAGGTCTTTTAAGAACTATATGGATAGTTTGATAGTACTAAATTTAGTAAAAACTATCGACACTATCAAACAACTATCCGATTACTGAAAGGATGGCGACAAGGCTCGCTCCGCCCCTGTCGCCATCCTTTTCAGCCCCGTGAACGAAAATCAGAAAATCGGCTTGCATCGCAGTATACGCGTTTTGCGATCACCAGAAAATCGATTCTTCATCAGCTTATCGGTCTGCTTTATTTCAAATATCGTGCTTTGGCGATACGCTCTAAACCTGCGCTGAGCACAGAACATTGCTCAATGTTCCCGTCGAATTTCGCGATACCGGATTAAAAACGTATATCTGCTTTCTACTATACGACGCCTACATTCAGGCTGTTCGGTTACCTCGAAATTATTTCAGAATCATCTCATTTCCACCAATTTACGACGTTCAACGGCGTGTACGAGCTGCATCCGGTTGATCACCACCTTTTTCTCGATATCAGTTAATTTAACCGGCGGTTACCTTAAATTGTACTACCTTAACTAGCATGTCACGGCTAATGGAGCGCACCATCGCCGAAACAATACGCCAGTTTACTTAATCTTCATTGTACTCGGGTAATTAAACGGCGTCTCGCCCATCGATCAGATCTGTATAATTTTTTCGTGATGGGTTCTCAAACGCGTATTCTTATTTTGCTCAATCAATGGAAGCTATTTGAGGGATTCTTTGGAACGAAACTGAGAGTTCTTCCTCGGATTGGATCGATTTTTATTCTTCTCTGCCTGCAAGGGTTACAGGCAACAACTATGTGTACGTGAAGGGGGGGCTAGCCCTGCCCTTTCAATCATTCTTTCGATGTTATGTGGGATTATTGGGGACTTTGGGCTTTAATTTTTGGATTTTACGGGGATTTTTCTCATTTTGGCATCGAGAGACTTTCTAGAGAAGATTCATAAATTCTACTTTCATCTAAGAAAAATACTTCCCATTTGATTTTTGGAAGGCTTTTTATCAAAATGGGAGACTGAAGGACTTTTTTTAAATGGACTTCCGGGAAACTTGGAAGAATTGAGAGGCCGGTTAGACCCTGTACTACTTTTAAACCAACCACCAACGTACCATCATATCTGTAGTAATTTTTTGACTGATACCGTGATACTGAAACCTGAAAGGGTGAATGCTGAAGAAACTAAAGATAATTCGAATAAGTTTTGCTTATGTAAGAGACTATTTGAAGCAACATTGCTACGAGATGACATGAGAATACTCTGTCGTCTCATTTTCTTCATTCAAATGCAGTGATAGAAACCATCAAAATTATTTGTAAGTTTTGATATTCTTCCGAATCCTATCAAACTACGTTCCATAGTATTAACAGCTTTGTTTTTTAGCGAAGCTTTCTTACGCAAGTGTTAAGACGGGTAGAGAAAACGTGAAACGATGAACCAAACGCGAAAACATGCAACGGAAGTGACGTAGAAACGCCCCACCCACATTTAGTGAGATAGAAAGCAAACAAAAAACGAGAGAGCGCGCGCGCGCGAGAGAGAGAGAGAGAGCGTGCGTATGCGAAACCAGATTGCCTAGTGATGGGCAAATTTGCTCGTTTATGGAACCAGGTCTGCCTACTCCCGGTTTTTACAAAAACCTGGTTTTCCCCTCAGCTTCATGCTCCCAAACTGCTCCGGGCATACTCCAAATGTAAAAAATGCAGCACCTTATAATTTTTAAATCAGTGTTCACTGTTCAGTGTTGGTTTGTAGGAACAGGAGCTAAGTTGGTGCAAATTGCGTGGCGTTACAATTCATGAGAAATGAAGATGTAAGGACACTTTTCACTCTATTGCTGTGTTAATTTAAAATTTCAATTCCTTTTTTCAATCAAATTAATCTATTTCGAATGCAATATCCTGAATCCTGATTAGTGACGGGTAAATTTCAGTATCGAAATCCAGTACTGAAAACGATTCTTTCGATTCAATATTACGAGAAAAAGAAATACATTCCAACCGATTTCGGAGTATTCGGAGTAGAAAGGAGCAGAGAGCAGCTTCGATGCGTAGAGAGCAGTTTCTCGAACCTGCACATTTTAAAAACCTGGTTCATTGAACCAGGCTGCTCCGGAGGAGACCATCCCTAAGACTGCTTCCCCTCCACATCCCCGTTAACAGTTTTTTGTCAGATGACATTTCAGTACATACATTTACCGACTGATGTGGCAACTCACACAGTGCAATCACTGGTATCAAATCATGCCTCAACTGAATCAAAAAAGGTTGTATTTAGTGACTGAATGTAGTTTTTGCTGTGTTCAGGCATTGGCAATATTCGTAATACTTTGTTTGTTGTTCTCAAACTTACATGGATATGTTGTCCAAGCTACCGCGTTGACCCACCAACGTACATTCCAATGCCTTCTCTAGTCGTCCACTCTCGGCTTCTGTCGGCATTGTCCGCCATGTCAGCCAGTCGAAACGTAATGAAACGAATAACTGCGTATAGAGGAATACGCAACAACATCCTAATGGTAACGTTTTTCTGTGGAATTGTTCTCATTCGCATGGCGAGCCATTAGACATATCCATGCCAAAAAATACGTGTCTCTAGAGACACGTAGTGTAACATTTTATATGCTTTTGTACCCTAATGAAAACTGAACTGAATTGTCACCATGAAGAGCTAAAACGGACGGACTGGCTTCGTGTTGGTGGGCATGGAAATGTCTGTTAACAACACAGCTGCAGACAGTAGTCGTACAGGGTGCAGAAAATGTCAACCACTGATCTTGTGTCGGGAGGAGCATTACAGTTTTCACTTAAGTATACCCATGGCTGAAAGAAAAATAAATTTCCATGGAAATGTCAACCACTGAATTCGTGTCAGAGGAGCGGGTCGGGGGAGTGTTACGGTTTTTGCTCTAGTATACCCAGTAGTAAAAGCATATAAATGCTAAAATACACATCATTACTTTCGCTTCACAGCGGACTAATCCTCAATCATACTAATGTTCACGTTCTTTGTACCAAATAAGAAGCATGTTCATTCATTGGGTTAAAATAAAAGAAAAAAAGTCTGGTTTCTTCCCTCCGTGAGGAAAACCTATTCTTGTCCTCAAGCAAGAATGAGAAAATCACCATTTCTCTTTGAATAATTTTCTATAATGAAAAAAATTCCGCAAAAAAAAAAATTGTAAAAGAAACCAGTGAGTACAAAAAAAAAAAAAAAAAAAAAAAAAAAAACAGTGCGCTATTGCCTCAACTGTTCAAGTTCAACCTTGACTTTGAATAAGTGCAACTTCAAATTTTTTTACAATTATTTTCGTAAATATTTTTTAACAATTTTTGTTAATAAATAAATTTTGAAAACTGTGTATAATACACTGTTTTGCGGAACTGTCCAAAAAAATGTTGGTACTGCCCAATATGGGCAGTGCTGCCTATTATGGCCCCTAAGAAAAAAAGATAGAAATATTCAGAATAAAATATCATACTTCAAATTCGATTACGAACGCCACCACAGGAAGGAATTAAAAAATTGAAAGAAAAATCAAAATAGGATTGTAATAAAAGCACCACAAACCAAAACTCACAATACAGGAGATAAAATTGTAATCCAGAATAAAATAAGCCAGAAAGAAAAAAGTAGAAAAATATCACCAAAGTCATATCTTCCTTTTTTGAATAAAAAGTATGTACTTGTATTTAGTTTTTTTCTTTGAATAGAAAAAAAGAAAAAATTAATAAACACCTCCCCTTTTCTGTCAATAAAGGAAGAAAATTCTTTTTTATGCGAAAAAATGTGTCCTTCGACTGAAAAATTTAAAAAATAATTCACAACGAAAAATTTTACCCCACCCCCTCCAAAAAAGAGTGTAGAATAATCATTCATTCTACATGGTGTATTCTACGCGTAGAATAAAAAATCTACGTTGGTTTATTCTACGGCACAACCCCGATGCGGAAAGAGCGAGAAAGGAATCAGTGATACCAAAATAAAGTTCATAAAAATGTATAGTAATTCCTAATCTTACTGGGGGGTAATTAGAAGGTAGAAACAGTTTTTCCGATTTTATCGGGGGACTTCGCTAGAAAGACGTAGCCCCCCCCCCCGGATATTGGCCTGGAGTAGCCGAAAGACTAACTCCTCGTAGCAGCGTCCATATTCTAGAAGTGGCAGACAATTTACCAATAGAAGTAGACCTAAACCTGTTGCGAGATGCATGGCTCATGTTGCAACATGAAAAAGGTTATGCTTTCAGTTATTCAATGAGGACTGACAATATGGAGACAGTTATATAATGATGTCAGATATCCAAAAACAACGCGCGTCTTTAAAGCATCTTTATCAATGGTTCATGGAAGTGGTGACACTGAACGAAGATTTTCAGATTCAACTAGCATTCGTTCAGCTCAAATGAAAGAGAGAACGTTGGACTGCATATCGACAATAATTAAAAATTTCACTAAGCCGTATGATAATAAAGTGGGTCGTATCATCATTCCAAAACAATTTATTTGGCAGAGCGAGCTACAAAAAAAAAAAAAAAAAAAGGAAGAAGAAAGAGTAAAACCTGAGAAAAAAGCGAAGAAGGAAGCTTTCCAAGGAAAAACTACGCAAGTATCACATGAAATTGAAGATCAAGAAGAAGACATACCTAAAAGGAACACGAAGGAATCCCTGAAAAAAGCTGCTTCTGGGAAACGTTCTGAAGCAGCCAATAAGCGACTAAAGGAAGGGGTGCGCAAGAATAATATGGTTCAGATTCAGGTAGCTCAAGCAATGATGGATTCCAACAATAAGCAGTTTTGAAAAAAAAGATGTCGGACATTCTCAATAAAGTTATCAATAAGAAAAAAGATCGTTCAACCTATTATTATACACATTCATTGAAGAAATAATTTTTATTTTTGTAAAGAAATATCGATCAGCTAACTAAGGGTGTCCCAAAGAGCGATGGAAAGAAGTATATTCAATACCGGACTTGCAGACAAAATTGAAAATACAAAAATTAGGGCAAAAACAAAAATGCAGGACATTGGTTATTTTGTAAAGAAAAGCAAGTGGAAGTACACGGGTCACATTTGGCAACAGGAGGATGAAAGATAGGGGAAAAGGGTGGAGGGATGGATCCCGTATGATGGGAAAAGATGAAGGGGAGACCCCTCGCCCGGTGAAAGGATGAAATAACCAAAATGTTCGGCCATCGGAGACCTGAAAAGATTTGGCAGAGTGTGCCGAAGAATTCGTTCAGGTGTATAGACAAGCCGGGTTAAAAATAAAAAACATGAGCAAAACAAAAATCTTATGGAATGCGAGGAAAAAATCGGTGACGTGGGTCCTTACAAATTCAAATGTAGAAAGACTAAGGGTGTCCCAAAGAGCGATGAAAAGAAGTATACTCAATATCAGACTTGCAGACAAAAATCAAAATACAAAAATTAGGGCACAAACAAAAATGCAGAACCACTGGTCATTCTGTAAAAAAAAAAAGCTCATTATTTTCCAAAAAATTGTTACTTTTAATTCATGACAGTGATCTGCTTATTTATTATTTATTTCAGCATATATGTGATGTCTGATGTACATTCAATTCTGCTACAAAAAGAACCATCTCTTCCCCTGCTGCGCACACCGCCCATTTTAGGACAAATGCTCCCCCTTCACCCTCCATACTTCCCTGTCAGCGGTCTGCTTCCTTCACTTATGGCCCAACCTTTTGGTTATTTCATTCTTCCAGGGGTCTCCCTCTTCTCCTTTTCCTATCATACGGAATCCATCCCTCGACCCTTTTATCCCATCTTTCTCCCTCTGTCGCCGAATGAGACCCGGGTATTTCCACTTGCTTTTCTATACAAAATAACCAATGTCCTGCATTTTTGCCCTAATTTTTGTACTTTGAATTTTGTCTGCAAGTCTGATATTGAGTATACTTCTTTCCATCGCTCTTTGAGACGCCCTTAGTCTTTCTACATTTGATTTTATGAGGGCCCACATCTGGGCTCCGCAGGTCAAAGAGGGTAGAATGCAACTTCTCCATACTTCTGTTTTGGTCCGGATATGCAGTCTACCTTTGAAGATATCCTCCAACTTCCAGTAGTTGTTCCAGTCACTTCTTATTCAGTATGACAATTCTATTTCTCTCCCTTTGTTAAATGAAACTGTCTGCTCTAGGTAGATTAGTTCTCTCGCCCATTCGATTTCCTCTTCTGCGATTAACACCGGTTCTTTCCTCGTATTCGATAAGATGTTTGTTTGCTCATGTTTATTTTCAACCCGGCTTGTCTACACACCTGAATGAATTCTTAGACACATTCTGCCAAATTTTTCAGGTCTTCGAAAATCAATACCACGTCATCCGCGAATCTTAGGTTGTTTAGTATTCGCCATCGATTTTTAGGCCCTTCTTCTCCCAATCTAACTTTCTCACGGCGCACTCTAATATACAGTTGAATAAGCTTGGTGCTAAGGGGGGAGGGCTTTGCATGACCCCTCGGTTTATTTGAAGGTTTCCCCTTTCACATCTGTCTTGACGTTAGCGATAGTATCTTCGTAAGTATTTTTTAGAATATTAATTATCTTTTGGCCCACCCCCTATACCTGGAGTGCTTTCCATAAGTACATGTGACTGATCGAATCAAACGCTTTCTCGAAGTCTATAAAAAGCAAAGGACACTTTGAAGTTTTATTCGAAGGTTTTTTTCGATAATTTGGTCGATTATAAAAATCCGATCAACTGTGGAGCGATTCCTTCGAAACAGAGCCTATCCTTCATCATTTTCGTAAATAATTTCCCTATGCCGAAATTGAAACGACTATAATAGGGCTATAATTTTTTATTCCCTTTTTCTATCTTTTTTTTGTACTTGCATACTACAAATAAATTCTCTACATTGGTGATAGTATTTTTATCAGCCTTTTAGTTTGAGAGCATTCCGGTCACTAATCCCTCCGGTCACTGGTCACTGACGCGATACTCGAAAGGGTAGTTCCTGTGGCCGGGGGAGCGGTGTCATAGGGGCCACTTTGGCATGCGTGCATCGCCATACGTTCCACCACACCACTGTATACTTCATCTACTTTTCTGCAAAAATCTAGATGTTCTGCCACTTTTTTAATTCACTAATCCACTCTTTCAACCAGGAAAAAAAAGGTGATCTCCACACTGCATTTACATCGGTCGCACTGCAGTCATAACTCACAACATTCAGTGTATGTCGATACGATGGGGGACCTGAATTCCAGGCTAGTGCTCGGGGAGCGCGAACCTTGGTCAGTGGGGAAGCCACGGTGGCCCTTGCACGACACGCGTACCGGAAGCGGAACGGCGAAATGGGGGCTCGGGCTCATCAAAGCGTCCTTCCGGCCACTGATGCGATACTCGAAAGGGTAGTTTCCAGGGCCGGGGTGCGGTGTCTTAGGGGCCACTTTGGCATGCGTGCATCGCCATACGTTCCACCACACCATGCCGATACGATGCTCCACAGAGAGTGCATCTGTGATCAAGTATATTTTAGATTTCAGAGAATTGAAATACTGTATCATTAATTCCCATTCTTTTTCATTTGGCCAAACTTTTCTTTACTTTTTCATTTTATTTATTGGCATGTTGTTTTTTCCTATTTTTTGTACTTTTGAACAATCATTCAGAATTTTTTCAGGCTATTTAGGAAAATGTCATGACTTTTGCAGGTTTTTGGACCAGATTTTAAATTTCCTGACTTTTCAGGTCCTGTAGACACCCTGAACCCTCCCACAGTTACGGCCGTGGATGAACGCTCATTCGTCTGGTGCCTACATCTGGGAAAATACATCGAAGTAGGCTTCGAGGATGGTAAAAAAAAATATGAGACGAAGAAAATCCGATAGCGATAACACGAGCACAGCCGGAGCCAATAAACCACGCAGCCGGGAAATCCGAAATCACATTTTTCACTCTTTTTTTCACGCCGAAACATGAACTCCACTTTTTTTAGCTCGTCAAAAAGCAAGCAATCGCTGTTATAAATCGCAGCCATGTCACTCGAATTTATTAGCCTCGACGCAGTAACATGGAAAAGGGTTCGTGTTCTCCTAATTTTAGTTAGGTTTCAAAAAAAAAAACAAAAAAAAAAAAAAAACCGATTTGCAACGAACGGCTTCGTGAGGTAGGAATTCGAATTTGAGCACCGAACTTACCGTTCACGCCGAGGGTGAATGACGATGGAGATGCCCCGGGATGCAGCACTATCACCACCAACATCACCAACTGCACGACACTGAAGACCGTCGAAATCACACATACCGAGACAATTTCCATTATGATCTGGAAATTTAATACTAGGTTCGGGGAAAAAATCGACACTAATCAAAGAGGCGATCTGAAATTCCTACATCGCGCATGCGTTCGACCGTATAAATCACCATGTCCACATCGCGAACTGATTATAAACGATTATGACAAAATGCTCGTTCTATTTTTCAGTTCATTCATTCTTGTACTTTATGCATTATTTTTATTATTTTTTTCCATCGTGTTACTGGAATATACGTATATATTAGAGGTATTTATTACATGCGTGTATAAGTTAAACGTTCTAGAGGCGTGTGTACGCAAATAACGTTTATAGTGAATTTTTTACTATATATCGCTGTCTGCGTCTCGCTATTGAAAACCCGCGTGACAGATACAGGGAGAAGGTCATCAAATGTCCCCACACAGGTTTCGGCGCACCGACGCTATCATTAGAAGATTTCATTTTCTAACGGAATTTTCTAATCCGATGATTGAGTCGCAGAAACGAGAAACAGGTCGGCCTGCAGAAGGCGCACAGTGGGACAGATTAAAATTCTAGCCGGAGACAGAAGTCGCAAAAAGAAAAGTTCCGCGAATGACTGGAACACTAGATCTTATTCACACATGGACACGTTCATGAATTTTCAAAAAAAAAATCAAGAACAGTTTACTCGTGGAGGGGGGGGGGGCTGTATCATTCTCTTTACTTTGCAGAATAGCTTGTTTTAGACTAGTCAAAATAATCGCTTATAATCGATAACGAGTCTTTATAACGATTATCGATTACCAAAAATCGATCCTAATCGATTTTGTGCAAAATCAAGACAATAATGCTGTGATGATGAATGATGCAGCCATTAAGCAGTGCATCTACAGCTCAAACTCTTTGATTTCTTGAAAAGTGAAGTTGAGACAGAACATTAATCGTTATTTTTTTACAGTGAGATAAGAACAAAACGAAACATTAAGACTTTCAATTAGTGTCTAGCAGGGCTGGCAAACGGTAACGGAAACGAAATAACGGAATAACGGAAAATTTTGGGCAAAAATGAAGAAACCGTAAACGAAAAACGAAACGGGAAAAAAATTTGGGGTACTGAAAAACCGAAAAACGAAACGAAAAAAAAACATTTGAAGTACCGAAAAACGAAAAACGGAACGAAAAAGCCAAAAGAAAATTTCGTTTGCCAGCCCTGGTGTCTAGTAATTTCTTCTTTCAAACGGTCTATTGCATAGCTGCTTAACCCGCTCCCAAATGTAAATTTTTCTTGTAATAGACCTTTTCATGAGCGACGTCATGAGGAAGATTGCGCAGCTGCTCCAGCATTCGCAGCAGTTTGCAGCCTGCAGGGTCCAGCTTTCTTTGTTTACATTCATTTTACACGTAAAACTCCATAAGCGAACGTTCGTTCTTCTTTGCGGGTCCATAAATATGAAAAAGAGCATTTCTTGAAATTGAACGATTATTTAAATAAAAACTAAATGCTTTTAGATCACAAATAAGTGTCCGGAAGCATTAAGAAATGCTGTCTTTAATATTTGTGGACTCACAAATAAGAACGAAAGTTCGCTTATGGAGTTTTACGTATAAAATGAATGCATACAAACAGGGCTGGACCCTGATGGCTGCGACTGGCTGGAGCAGCTGCGCAACAGTCCTCCTCATGACGTCACCGTGAAGAGGTCTATTGAATTTACAATTTTCAACCACTGGCACCATGGCACGTTACCTTACTGTCTCTTAGTTTCTTTCTCATGTAGCACTGAGGTTCATTTCACAACCCCCCCCCCCTTCGTGCTTCGGATCCAAAGTGAACCAGTTGAATTGTGCTTGTTTTGTGCCGAAATTGGTATGTTTTGTGTTCCTCCACTTCTCCAGGTAATTCCAAGTCTTTGGGTGGGGTCAGTGAAATGACAGCCCCCAGGACGAATTTAGGGTCCAAAATGGGCTGATTGAATTGTGCTCGTTTTGTGCCGAATTGTGGCACCAAGATTACGTTTTGTACTTCGCCCTCTTTCAAAATATTAACAAAACTCTTTCAAGAGCTAGCCCCCCCCCCAGGATGAATTTAGGGTCCGGAATGGGCTCATTGATTTGTGCTCATTTTGTGCCTAATTGTGCCACAAATAATCTGTATTGTGCTCCGCCCTTTTCAAAATAGTCACAAAATACCTTCAGGAGGGGCCCCCATCCAATTCGAATTTATGTTTCGAGATGGGCTCATTGAATTGTGCTCGTTTTGTGCCGAATTGTGCTACCAATAGTACGTTCTGTGCTTCGTCCATTTTTGAAATATCTGCAAAAGACCGTGAGGAGCCATTTTTCCTCTTCCCAACATAATTTTAGGGCCCAATATGGGCTCAATGGTTTCTAATTTTTTTTTGCCCCCAGTAATACTACCAATGTTATAATATGTACTGTTTGTTCCGCCCACTTCTTCAATTCAACTTCTGGCTTTAAAATAAACTCAATGTATGTGTATTATGTTGTTAATAAGTAATATTAGCGTAGATTGGTTTAATCATGCTATTTCGGAAGCAATCCACGAGTCTATAAAACTGACTGGTGCAATAAAATCTCTGGAAACAAACACTAGAGGGTCGTCAGGAAGCAATTACAAGAACCTATTTTGGATAAAATTAAATTACTTATAAAAAAACAGAGAAAAATTAAGGAACAAAAAATATCTCTCAGCCAACGAAAAAATAGAACCGAACCTACTATGTATATTGGTAAAAAAAGAATTTCGAACTCTAAAAAATGTGAAACAACAAAAAATAATAGAAGACACTCCTCGAGGAACAAAAATTATTTAAAAAATGTGGAAAAATCTATCAACGGGAAAGAGATGGACATCTCATTTAATTGACTCCAAAGGAGTAAGAGTGTACGATAGGAAACAAATCAATGAAGTGGCCTATGAATTTTATGCAAAATTATACGAGGTAAAATTATGGGAAGACTGTATCTCTTCTATTATTTGTTGTTGTGGAAGCATATCTCATTTTTAAATTATCACTAGATAATTACATTTTATAATTAAATACATTTGCAGGGTGATTATCAAGCGATTTCTCCACTACTTACAATCATATATTATGTGGAAGACATCATTACTTGTAGCACGCAGTTACAGTCAACATGTGCTCTTTTAGTAATAGAGAATGTGCGAAATTTTCTGGTAAAAATTAATTTCTTTATGGAATGGGAGAGGTCATCTTGAAATATGAATCAAGTGTTGACTCTCCTTCATTACAGAGGGTTTGCGATAAGGCTGCTGGAAATTTTAGTTCAGGAGGTTTTGAGTGAATGATACATCCCTGACAGTGTTCTAGTACAACCACTCAGTTTAGGATTTTGGAGCGATATGGTATTTGCTCCTATATTACTGGTCAGTTACTGGTTCATTTGTGAACCCAAAGGCAGTGTGACAGACTCTTAATCTACCGCTGGTATCCAATGCACTTGCACAAGAGCAGGTAATGTGAAGGTAAGGGTAATATTACTTCACTTCAATTCAATATACCTTGACTTGACCTTAGAGGTTAAGTTGCTCTCTGCTGGGCAAAAACATCTCTCAAGCGCGTCCATTCTCCTCTATGCAATGCAATTCTTTGGTTTTATTTTGTTTTTGGGTGATTCTCCGAAAAATGGACAATTCAACGTGGACAAAAACCAAAAAAATGAGGTTCACTTTTCAAATTTTTTTCGTTGAAATCGATACTAGGGGTGTTGAGAAATCATATTCCGGTACCGACCGGGCTTAAATTTGATTTTGGAGGGTTGTAAAAAAAAATTGTTGTCCACGTTGAAAGACAAATTTTTCAAGTTTACATAGTGTGATAAGATGAGGCTGTACGATCACACAGCGGCACCGTGGGTTACAATCTCACGGATCACGGTTTTATGAAGTACCAAAAATTCATCTAGGAAAGTAGTCTCTGCACGAAGAAGATTTAAAGGCTGTTTCTACAGACTGCTTCTAAGTGTCGAAAGATTCACGTCCTTCAGCATGGATACAAGAAATACGTGAGTAGCCAAGGTTGAATAATATTTTATGTCCACGTTTAAGGACAAACTCGCCTTTTCCCTTTTCCCATTGGGTAAATATGCGGAAAATATTTGATACATGTTGCTGAATGTAATGTGGCCAACATTAGTTATATTATTACGTTTTTACAAATTCGGAGCTATAAATTCAATATGGCTGTTGATGTCCACGATGAAGGACACTTTTTTTTTTTAGAAACCAGGATCTCAGCAATAAATGAGTATTTTAGCATACAAATTATCATTATTTCACAGAAGTTCTTACACAGCCTTCTAGAGGAAGTTACGAGGAAGTTATATGAGCATTTGAGAGAAGTTTATGCTTATAGTGGAACCCTACAGAGAGGTTTGAAAATTATCCACGTTGAAGGACATATCTCTTCCTAGACACAACTTTGAGGTATTCTAAAGGTTACTTAACTTGGTTAGAAAAAGATTGTAAGACCTATACCGTGTTGCCTCAACTTACCTCTTCAACAATGGGAAACAGTAGTTCCTGAAAATGATGTATTAAACCCTTCCAGCAAGCAAAAAAAATGGAACTAGGCCAGGTTGACACCCACGCTGATGGACATTTCAGGTGCATTTTCGATTTTCTAATGATGTTCTGCTGAACTAGGGAGAGCTTTTACCACTGTCTCCATCAGAAGAGTTCATTTCCTCAATTTTGATATATTGCGCATAGCATTCTGATAATAAGTGGCAGAGTTACAGCCTATTTACATGAATTGTCCATTTTTCGGAGAATTACCCTTCTGTATTTTTTGATTTTCCGATTTTCTTTTTCCAAATTGTTCTATGTAGTAGTTTTTTTGTTGTTTTTTTCTATCATTTTATATATACAATTTTTTTTAATCCGCGTAGTTACACAAAAAATTCAAAAAATATTATTGTACAGCCTCGAAACGAGCTCCGCTCAGTGAGTGCAAGAAAAAGACGCAAATAAAGTTTTTCATTTCAAAAAAAAAAAAAAAGTTCCGGTCCCGATGCGCAGTCAGTTACCCTCTAGTTACCCAGTTACTCGCGGAAAAGTTACCCATTCGTTACCCTCAGATTACTCTTGTTCCCGTTCAGTTACCCGGGTAACTGGCGGGATACTACATCATTAGTAATCCTCTAGTACCCGCGGCGGAAAAGTTACCCATGTGTTACCCTCGGTTACCTTCAGATTACCCTTGTTCCCATTTACTCGAGTAAATGGTGAGATTTTGCGCATCGGGGTGTTTCAACATTTTGTCCAATCTCATCCCTCCATCTTGTTCTTTGTTTCCCTTTTTTCTGTCCCCCTTCAGAAACCAGTCCGAGGTTAATTTTGCCTATCTGTTGTTATCCATCCTAGCCAGATGTCCAGCCCAATCCCACTTCAGCCTCCTTATCGCGTGTAGGAAGTTTAGGTTGTACTTGAGTTTATTTTTTATTTCGGAACTTTTTTTTCTTATCCCTCCTCTTAATTCCCAAAATTGCTCTTTCCATGTTGTTTTGATGGGTCTCTATTTTCTGTTCTTGTTTGGTGACCAGGTTTGACACCCGTACGACAGGGTGGGGAAGAGACACAGCCGCTCAGAATTTCCCTTTTGTGTTTTCTCGAAAAATTACCTTTAAAAATTGTTTGCAAAGACCAGCATTTTTTCCAAGAGTTGGCTATTCTCGTATCAAGTTCCAAGTTTTTGGTGTTTTTCGTGTTTTTCCCTAAATATTTAATTTCTTGTACCAACTCTACCTTTTTCTCATGATAAGCCAGAGTTTTCCCGTTTTTGTTTGACAGAATTTTTGTTTTGTCCGTGTTAATTTTTAGCCCTGCTTTCTCCCCTCCTCCCTCCACTTCGATTATCATGTCTTTCAACTCTTCTTTTGATCCCGCGATCAGTGCGATGAAGTGCGTGAATATAACCGCGAAGATGGTGCCGATTTTTGTAAGCCTACGCAAAATTTGTCAGAAAAAGCAAAAGCACCAAAAAAAGACGTTGTTGTGTGACCCATGGTATTTTCATAAATGAATTTCTGCTGTCAAATTGACCTGCTTGACATGCTATAGCGGATGCTAATGGAACCCACCGATTTATACTAGTTGACCAAGAATACCTGACAAAATTTGTCATTCTTTGGCTTCTTTATACGAAAAGTGCATGTGAGGTTGCCTCTAAACCTATTGATATTTTTACTATGTTTAGTGCCCCAAACATTTTGCAATGAGATAAGGGCCGCGAATTTGCCAATCAAGTTGTAGAAGAAGTGTGCAGTATGTGGCCAGAACTGAAAGCGTCCATGGCAAACCACGTCACTCCCGAAGTCAGGGGTCTGTGGAGTGCGCTAACCAAGATGTAGAGAATATGCTGAGTGGCTGGCTTCACGAAAATAGCACTAAAAAATGGAGCCAGGGCCTACGTTTTTTGTAGCTCATGAAAAATAGGGAATATCACAGGTGGCATCAAGACAACTCGACACGAAGCCATGTTCGGTACTGCGACACGAATGGGTTTAGCATTCACCCCTATCCCTCAGAATCTTTTTTCCATGAAAACATAACGTACTGGAGAAGCGCTAGAAGAACTGTTTGCTTCTATTTCTACAGTCCAAGAGGAGCCTGAACGTGAGAATGATAATAATGCAGCATCGGATACAATGACCCGAGACTCCGAAGCTGACACTGTGCACGTTGAAAGAAGAATTGCAGCTATCAAAAGAATGCGAGCAGGAGTTAAGGAAGCCCTCACTCAGCAAGACGCAAAAATGCAGAAGCTGTCTAAAGAGAGAAATAGGGATATTGAAATGGGTGAAACTGTCCCTATACCTATACCTGAAGTAAATCGAGCTCGTGCAGATCTTGGAAATATATTAGGAGTAGTCCTCTCACATACTGAGAGTGTTTATGAAACTGGAACACATTTTGGAAAATTAAATCAGCCCTACAGCCGGAATCAATTTACCGTATGTACTGACCAATTCTTAAGCGCTACTGATGTGCCAAATCAAGAAATATCTCCGCGAGAATGCGCAAAGAAGTGAATTAGTTACAGGAGGACAAGGAACCGAGAGGTGCATATGCAAGACAGAGTGCCAGACAGACAGATGTTCTTGCGAAATCAAAAGCCGTTTATATACCTCTAAATGTCATTTAAGCTTGTCTTGCGCCAGTAAATAAGTCAACTGAACCTCACCATAAAAGTTTGTGTGAATTTTATAATAAATTTTCTTGAAATTTATTTTTGGTATTTTTTTATACATTCACCAATCACCGTTGGTTAATATATATAATCACCGGTTATTTTATGAAATTTCATATTATATTCACCGAACTTGAAATAGTGGTACTGGTGATTCTATGAAATCCTCGGTTATTTTATAAAATGACCAATTACACACATTAACCGTAACATATAAATATACTGTTTTTTGGAACTGCCCAAAACATTTTTGGTGCTGCCCATTGAAACCCCTGAAAAAAAAATCAGAATAAAATATCATATTTCAAATTCGATTACGAACGCATAAGTCACAGTGGAAAGAACAGAAAAATCGGAAGAAATATCAAAATAGAATTGTGATAATAGCACCAAAAAACCAAAACTCACAATACATGAGATAAAATTGTGATCCAGAATAAAGTAAGCCAAAAACAAAAAAGTAAAAAATATCGCCGAAGTCATATCTTTCAATTTTTGAATAAAAAATAGATACTTAGTATTTCTCTTTGAATAAAAATAATAAGCGCCTCTCCTTCCGGTCAATAAAGAAAGAAAACTGTTTTTCGATACGAACAAATTTGTCCTCTGACTCGAAAATTTAAAAATTTACCCCCTCCTCCCCAAAAAGGATGAAATAGTCATTCATTCTACATGGTGTATTCTACGTGTAAAATAAAAAAATCTACGCCAGTTTATTCTACGGCACAACCCTGATGTAGGGATTCCAAAAATATGCTTTTGCATGTTTTTTTCTGTTGAAGTAGATAGGGAATATCCATGTTATTTTTGTGATTCATAGAATTTCGAGAAGAATAAGCCACACTTGATCGAGCATATTTTGGGTGTAAAAGCATGTTTCATATTTTCTGTTTTTTTTAGAGCATATTCAAGAATATTTGGTCAATTTTCACCATTTCTGCGGAATATTTTCAATTTTTTTCAATATTGCACTATTTTTGTCTCCTGTGGAAATAAAACTGCTACAACTGCAACTTTTTTGTAAACCAAAAAATTTTTTCCGCAAAGTTTTCCGCCTATGTGGAACACTGTTAAATATATTCAGTGTTCGCCTATGAAAACGGACTTTTTGCCCGATAACTTTAGGAACTTTTTCTTTTGTATATCTGTCATTTCTCGATTTCCTTTCAAAATGATACCCATATTGACCCATTTAATTATTTATTATCACTTTAATTGGGAATATTTTGGCATATTTCGAGATTTTTAGGGAATATTTTAGCATATTTGACGAGAATAAAAGCATATTATAAGCGCATATATTTGACCCTTTTTCAGAGCATATTTTTGGAATCCTTATGCGATGCGGAATTATGCGGAATGAACGGGAAAGGAATCAGTGATACCAAACAAAGTTTCGAAAAATATGTAGCAATCCCTAATCTTACTGGGATAACTAGAAAGTAAAAAACGTTTTTTCCGATTTTCTCAGGGGGTAGGGCAAATAACTGCGCCAGGGGAGGCGTTGTCCCTGGGCCCCCTCTGGCTACGGGCCTTATGGTCTGCCGTCGAAAAACCTTTCCTGAAGCCCGCTTGTTCGATTGGTTGTTGTTCCAGGAGTATGTATTTTAGGCGATTCTCGATGATTTTTTTTGCTAATGCGGAATTCAGATTTTATTGGGCGATAATTATTGAGTGTGTATTTATCTTCTTTTTTGTGAAGTAAAATTATGTCGGTTTTTTTTTCAGTCGTCTGGTATTTCTTTAGAGTCCAAAATTTCATTAAAAAATTCAACCAGAAAATTTAATGATTATCAATATCGACGATAGAGTGGCGTATGGCGATACACGCATGCCAAATTGGCCCCGGGATAACTCCCTATTCCGGAAATGCCCCGAATGAGCCTGCTTCAGAATAGGGGGAAATGATTATCAATATATGTATTGACTGTTTAATTATCAATGCATAGCTCGTTTTAGTTATTGATTAATCGACTGTTTCAATTGCCGACATATCAGTTGTTTCAACTATAGATCCTCCAATTTGTCGCAATGCCTCTACATACTTATTCTATAGAAAAATGAATTTTACGCCCAGCAAATTGAGTGAACTCCCCATGCCTTTTTTGAAGACAGTTTTAGAATAAATTTTCAACTCTCCTTCACTTTTTTCTCACGCATGCGGTTCAGCATCGATAAATGCTACATCACGAATCATTCTCTTAAGAATAGAAAAGCGCACGAAAAACGACTCATTAATTAAGCGTCTTATTATTGGACACTTACAGTCATTGATTGACCTGGTTGTGCCAAGTTAATTTCTAGTAATAATAGAGGAATCGACGTATAGTCGTGCCGCGCCAGGTAGTTAATGTTTACTAAAATGTTCAAATTACAACGTACACCACTCTCTCACTTGACAAGGGCAAGGGTTATATGACCGAGAAGGAACGTGTTATGTAACAGTTACTGATGAGTGACGTCTAATTGTGTTCTTGTGGTAACACAACAGACAACAGTTTCGCATTTCCATGTAGTGGCCGCCTGTTTCTTCCTGGTTCATTTAAGTGAGCAAACACTGTATTGAATATACAGCTCTGTGTAACCTGGTCTGGAAACAGGATCTGCCGGCCATCAGGGAGTCTCAGAAACACACAGAAATGATAACTTTAAACAGATAACGTTATACGCTCAATGATACGGATTCACAGTCGACTACCGCGTAACTCGCCGACAAAATTTCGACCGGCTCTTTCCCTTCAAAGTTCAAGGGCACCATTGGATTGGTAATGCATGAAAAAGTACCTAATTTCTTTTTAATCCATCAATGACGTGCGATGTACACCGTAACCCATCCATCGCATCGTAACGACACTTCGATGTTCTAAGGTCAGAAACACAGAACCATAACCATAACAAGGCCAGCACTGCCGTAACCGAAATTTTTCAAATTAACCCGCGTTCAACGAGTCTACGAAATTTTTTCGTGTAAGCAACAGGGAAATCATAACTTAGACTGTCAGTCAAGTCTGAGATCTTATTCGTCTTTTGTTCGAATGTACACCGGAAATACAACACACTGAGCCGGTAGTCCGTACATGAAAACGATCAGATAATGCAAAAAATTTAAATATGGTAATGGCATTGAATTCTTCGTACTAGGTAACGCTTCGCGTTTTCACACCGAAATTATAATTATTACTTTTGCAACTAAAAAACCAACACATTGCGAATGGCGCCGATTATATAGACGACCGGTGAAATTTTCAGATATTTTATTCTGGGATATAAATGAGACGGATTCCATAGTATGCGATAACGGTACCCCAGTGGCACACTGACGAGTTTACAGAACGCCTTCGCTATAAATCCGCCCGGTTTTTCTAGATCAGGAGTAACAGCAGGACTCGCAGAAACCGAAACAAGTAACAACAAAATAAATTTATTAATAACAATGACTCGGTCGACGCTCGACTCTCCTCTCCTCTCCCAAAATCCAAGATCAAAACGATAGGCCTGAAACAGATCAAGGGAAATTCGAATTAAGTATACCATTCGAAAATGATAAAATCCGCCAATATGCTGTGGAAATCGACAACCACACAATTTGTCGCCTTCAGCGCGAACAGAAAATTAGCAACCATACACCCGATGGCCATTATGAGCGATGGCAAGGGCTTCATAATCAATTCCAAATTACGAAGCAAAACCACAGGCTAGTATGTTGGGGCGACCATAACCCCTTCAATTGCTCGGCGAAAGTGTCAGAAACACACTAAAGTGAATTTCTTCAAGGAGAAAGAGGAGAGCGGCTAATTTACGAACTCAAAATGCAAATGTTTCCAGCTAACAAATCTTGGAGTTGGATAAGGAAAATTGGATTAGTTAAACTAGAAAACTGCAAGGAATTGATAGCAATAAGATATATTCCCATCGAAAGTCGTTAGAATGGTCTCCAAAGTCCTCAAAATAAAATCACCGTGCTTATCTGGCTCAATAATAAATTTATAGGGGGGTTTGACCCCCACGGGTTTTTCTTAACAATTTCGAAAATTACTGAATTTATGAGAAAAGTTTTTAAACAAAAACCAAGGACCGTAGCGAAGAGTTTTTCTGGAACAGCAAAAATTATTAAATTCCCAACTGACTCGACTCAAAATTCCCAAGTAACAAAATTTGTTTGTACTGGCTAGAAAACACGAAAAAACAACTACTTTTGACATGTTAGATTTTCACAACATTGGATCCATCTACTAAAATTTTCCAACTCCGGCGGAGGCTTGGGGGCAGGCTGTCCTCTGTGTCCCCCTTATTTTCGTACCTGACAGAAATTGTTCTACACTGCTGATTTTCTATAAAATTGGTTCTTCACACTTTTTCTTGTATCTGCTGCTAAAAGTTATGAACAGGACGAAAGGGGGTCAAATATCCTTTTAGCAGATTACATAATAACACGGGTCTTATGTAGAGAAAACGTTTTCTGAATTTTTTCTTCATTCACATTGTTTTGATAAAAGTATGGGAGTAAATTTGGCAAGCGACAACTTCCCTGCCACCGCAACAATCCATCAGTGAGATTTTTTCGTTCCCTGGCCGCATCCCTGTCACAGATAACGAAACTGGATTTTTGGGTTTCAATGACTCGAGAAAGGACATCTTTTCACGTATCTACTAGGTGTCTCAGCACATGACCGCCTTCCTCCTTCAATCACACAAGCAGGCAACGCCTTCTGATACCGTGTAGATATGTTTGCCTGCTCTTACATTTGAAGGGGAATAGATACGAACATTAGAAAAAATTACGGGTACAGTAGAGTAGTCCCTATTTTCGAATATTCGAATTTTTATAACGCTCCCTTCCCCCAAATCGATTCTAATAAAATAAGAATCCTATAATGTTACAGTTCGATCGGACAAAAGGAACACGTGCCGCAGGCCCCACTCACCCTTCTTATGGCAAAATATACTAAGTCTTGACTTCTATCACTAAACCTCACTTATGAGGAAGAGCGTCGGTCTATTCTATTTGCGGACAGACTACAGTACGAGTACTTCACTCATGTGAGATCGGGTTGAAAAATCAGTTTTGAGAAAATACAAAAACTTAACAAACCTATAAACCTGAACTGATTCAAGTTTTTTTTTTACTTCTCATTCACAACTTTTACGGTGCATATTTTCAACGGAAGAAATTGTACTTCCGGTTTCCCACGGTGGAGGGGGGAGGTTAAATTTCTAGGGGAGTATTTTTGAAAGCTAAAGGGGGTCACCGCACCACTGGTGAGCAGCTCCCCCAAGCCTTCACCGGAGTTCGGAAATTTTAGTAGAAGGATCAAAAGTTGGGAAAATTCAACCAGTCAAAATAACATTTGATACTTAGGAATTTTGAGTTGAGTCAGTTAGGAATTTAACAATTTTTGTCCCCGTAGGAAAAACTCTTCGCTATGTTCCTGAGTGAAAGAATGGACCAAAGTATACTAGGGTGAAGAATAAAAGACAGCGTGAAAAACATTTTAAAAAATGAGAGAGGAAACGGGTATGAAAGAGGTAGGTTGGAGATCAAGAAATTAAAATGGGATTACGCGGGACCTATCGCATATCAAGAAGGAACACAATAGAACAAAAATATCAGTGAGTGGACATCCTACGACAAGAAAATAAGAAAGACAGAAAGCCCAGGTACAAAATGGCGAGATGATATAACAAAATTACAGAAATAATGTGGGGAAGAGTAGCCCAAGACCAAAAAAGGTGGAAAAAAGTTGGGGAGGCCTATATCCAAAAGGTTTGAGTAATTCGGTGTACGAAGTGTATATCTTCTATATTGTACGTATTTATCAAACTGCAGAACTATACACAAATAGAAGGCTGATATTAATTACTATCCCAAGGATTTCAATTTTTGGAAACCATATTCAGCATTTATATTCTAGTTATCCGATTGAATTTGTAAGAACCCTAAAATCTTTGTCTGAACAACACAAATATGAAGCGATAAACTGTAAATGAATCAGGACGCTCCGCATGAACGCAATGTGACTTGAAGAGCAGGTGCCCAGGAAATTTGAACCACCTTGCAACTTCGTCAAATAGTTTTTGTGTTCCTAATTTTAGCACCCACCATTGGTCTAGATGAGCCGCGAAGCGGGTCAGCTAGTATATTATGAACAACAGAGTGAAACGTTAATCTTGATAAAAATCATAAGTTTCATCTTTTTTCAATTTTCGGCAACACTGATACGCAGGTTGCCGCTCTAAGGTTGTCTACACCGCTGCCTAGCCTAAGTTACGACCGAATTGGTACCCTCACTCTTACTAGAGAGATTTCGATCATTAGCAGTTTTGTAATCCATTTTACTCGAAAATCGATCATTTAAAAAAAATCGTATCAATCGGGAGGAAAAATTAATTTTTCGACCAATCGATCATCGATTTTTAAATTACAATTCATCACAAACGTTTTTGTTGAAAATAACGAGATATAACGTACGAAAATTTATTTCAATAATTTTGGCCGCACTTAATCTCAGAACTATGAATGAAAAGATCACACCACACTCATAGAGTCTTTGAGTCAACTTTGAGTTCTCAGCTTATCAATCCGGCAAAAATAGTAAGAAGACCGAAAATCGATCATGAAGAAACAAAATGATCGATTTTAAATAATCGAAAGTTGATGATCGAATTAAAGCTCTAAAAGAACGGGTAAAGACACGAAGGCAAACTGGATCCGTAGCAATGGAACTGTCATAAGAACGTGTGTAACTTTAGTTGCTAATATCTAGACAAATATTTCTGTTGATGAATAATTGAAGAGAATAAAATTTATCGTACTTAAAATTTCCTATCTGAAGCAATATTTTTTTTTCAAGATCTTTTCGGATTATATTTTAAAGTCATTTTCCCTCTCTGCGTGTCTCATTGTGATAGCACTGCAGGACGATAGATCCAGTTAGCTCTCGTGACGCTACCTATACTTATAGGGCCCTAATCGAATCAAGGAATAGATTTTTAAAGACCGATCAATCGAAAATGATCGATGATCGATTTGTGATCGGAATCACTACTCTTACTTTCATGACGACTTCGGTGAACGACAGACGACTCTTACGACCAGTGGCGTAAATACCCCCGGGCCTCCAGAACGTCTTATACCTATCTAATAAGTTTGTTTCTTTTTAGGTTAATTTAATGAAAATTGAACATGGTAAAAATATACCTACTTTTTATTCTACGATTCCAATCCCCCCCCCCCCCAGAAGGAATGAGCAATTACGCTACTGTTTACGACGTTTACGATATTACGAGATGTGCGACGCTATAATATTCGATGTTAACCAGTTACCTTAATATACGAAGTTCATTAAACTAGTGTTTGTTCTTTCAACGGAGTTTCAAGCAAGGGGTCTGGGCTCGTACCTCCCCCTCTCCTTCTCGGTATCATCACCTCTAGACCGAGCGATTTCCCATGAGTAACAGACTCCATTCATACTTTTCAAAAATACTCCTTAGTCTCACTGCTACCTATTTTGGTTCCAAATTTGAAAATTTTGATAAATACAATTGGAATTTACCCATAAAAAATTGCACTACAAAAAACTCGCCATTTTGTTAGTATTCGCAGAAAATAAAATGAAGAAGTAGACGAATACGAAGAAGAAGAAAACGATCAACACTTTTGAAATTTTTGGTGACTGTCAATCTAAGTTTGCCAACCGAGGTCGAATTTTCTAAATTTACCAATTCTGGAAAATGATGGTAGGGGAATCCTCCTTAGTAAACGTCCTTCAACTTGACCAGTTTTTGAATAGACGAACAAACTAATAAAGGAAGAAATAACGAATACAGTGCACACTTCCAGAATTTGGGCAACTAAGGATGTGCTCAACCGAACTGACGGATACTTTTTACAATCAGCCATCAAAATCGAGAAGATCTACATTCCTGACATCCGGCCACTAAGGATTCAATTTCATGAACTGATCAAACTGCGGGGGGAGCACTCCCCCTACGGAATGTCTCCGGGTGTCTGCAGTCCGAGAACATTCTCACATTCTCGCGACCCCGTCGCCAAGAGAAGGTTTGGAATGCTAAAGGACAACAGTGCGATATGTTAAGGTATTAAATAAGCTTGTTAGGCAATCGGCAACAGAGACGAATAAAAACAATATAATATCTCGTTATTCATTTCTTTTAATCGACACGCTCCATCAAGCTCCGGTAACCGTTCTTGGGTTCCTGGTATTTTCACGGACTCCGGTCTTGGAAGGGAAAGACAGAAAAGAAAAAAAAACATTCAGAACAAACGTGATTTGCCATCTCGTGTAAACGCTTTTCGTTTTCACCTTTAATGGTTTTGTTAAACACATCCTGTACGTTCGTATGGTGATAATATTACACATTTATTCAACGTCGAATGATTTCAATATGATTACAAGCGCCGCGAAAATTATTCGTATCTAGGTTAAACGACCGAATCGGCTTGTCTTGAAGTACATATGTGTACATTTCCTCGCAAGAAAATTCTTATAAACTAAGAAGGACAAACCAGACGTGACAGAATAATGGTTCAGAAATTTATATCAAAGCCTAAATTATTTTCAAAAATACACAAAAGAAAAAAATATCATAGCTTCAAATGATACTGTAAGTTGATAGGAGAGCATTTTATCAACTGATATACGAGTTTTGGCGCGAATAAATATGAAAACATTGACAGAGAGGGGAGAACGGGAAATGGTTGCACAAAGCCAGAGTACAGAACCACAGCCAGCGCACAGAGCATCATAGTAGTCATTCGAGAACACACGAATTTCATAAGAAGTACTTGCACGGAGAATCGAACATGCCGAAAAACAGTTTCATAAGTTACTCGGAGGACTGCGATTTCCCGATTGAGAATCTTCCATATGGAGTCTTTTCGACTGCGAACGATGTAAGATCACACATTAGAAATTTAAGTAACACATTATTTATTTATAATACCTCGAGTGTAGGAAAGTATAAATAGATTTCAGCGCTGACATGTTTTACTTTTTCGTAATTGTACTTCAAGTCTTAATTAAATGAGCTGATAATCTCTCACGAACATTAGCGGAATGAATTCAGATTCACTATCTTCGAGTTACGCGGAGAAATAGAACACAGTTTAAGAAAATGGAATGGCTGCGTTTTCAGTAACATAAACATGACCTTGAAATTGTTGTTCAACTACAAACAGTATGGAGGAATTTTTAAATAATCGTTGTTTAAAACTAACACAATTATTTCATTCAGGGAAAAGGAACCCGTCCCAGAACTTGTCCAATCAAATAGAAAATTCTTCAGAGTTAGAAACTAGAGAACTTTAGGTTCAGTTAGGTTATGGTACCTCAGAAAACCAAAGTTTTTTATTGGAACTTTGTGACACTGAGTACTGAGACCATTGACAAATGAAATTTAATGTAGTTAGCGTAGTGTAAGTAGTTATAACGAACCAGTTGCTCAGTATTATTCTCGGCAGATGGCAGTAGTAACTATACTCCATAAATATTGGGATATAAATTGGAGATGTGAATGTTGGCACGATTGCGTCTTATCAGTGGTATGAATGGGTTATCAATGATCATGGAGATTTATCCGTAAGCGTGTAGCAACAACTTCAACTATCATTAAGTCGATTAGAAATTCATTTCCAAAGAAAATTTGTCCTAAATTTTAACTGCATTATCACTAAAAAACTGAATTATAATCAGTTCCACTGGTAGAGTAATTTCTACTCCTTGGTTCCCTTCCTGAAGACAGCAGTGTTTCTATTTGAAAGTACACATGATCATCTTTTGATTTTCCCCCGCTAACACCCGCGCAGCAGGTGATTTTGCAGTGGTACAGGTTTATATCCCAATAGTTCAGGTTTTCAACTTCAACTTAGTAATTCATTTATACTTTCAACTGATTGTGAGTTTTAGTGTGTTCACAGTGAGAAAAGTTCACAGGAAATAAGATCATAATCAGATTCCAAAAACTGACCGGTTACACGGCGTCGTGTGAAGCCAGCCTAAGGATATATTAAACTATCAGAGAAATTGATAACGATAATGATCAATAACTTTTTCTATCATATCAATACGTACTGATAACTATTAGTTACTTTCCCTGTCGCTTAGCGTAGTCTATCATCTGTGTATATCGCTTAGCACTATTCTATCATGTCGAGAATATGTCACTCACCAGTGTAGGAAGGTCTCAGTCTCAGTGGGAGGGGGTTAGTGGTTGCTACAGCATATATCCCGTCATCTCATTGCTGAAATTAATGCGCTAAAATACATTCTGAAATGCTCTTTTTGACAACGTTGGAGGAGGGGGGAGTCTAACCTGAACCCCCTCCCGGTCCTTCAACGGTGACGCAGATTAAGAATTATTTAACGCTATCATTTTAGTTATCAATAAGACGGATAGGACATCTATATTATATTTATATCAATTTCTGGGTACCCAGCTAGGAAATTTTTGGGAGCACACCTGAAAGTCAGCGCACCTACACTAATACAATAAAAAATTTCAAGTAAATACATAGATGCGCGCATAAATGTTAGTATTGAAGGAATAGGAGCGACATAGGAGTGGTTGCTACTATGGAGCATCGATGGTAGCGGATAGGTGCACATACAACCATTAGAGAATACCATACTTACACCTAGGAGTGCGCCTACAAGGGTATAGTATTTTGTGGTACTATACGATAGTGGCAGAATAGGAGCGTTTACTACTAGGAGCAAAGATGGTTGCTGATGGGTGTATGCGCAACTATTACTGATACCATGTTTACACCCAGGAGCACACCTACTAGTGAATAGTATTTTGTGGTTCTATCAGATGGAAGTGCGATAGGTGCGTTTGGAACTGGGAGCAAAGATAGTTACAGATGGGTTCATACGCAACTATTACTGACTCCGTGCTTATACCAGGAGCGCTCCTAGTAGTGTATATAGTATTTTATGAATACACCCATTCCACTGATTTCTTCTTCCTCATCTAACTCAACTTACTGTTTCGCCGAGCTAATAATCGCTGTAATTTTAAAGCTCGTAAATAACATTAAAAAAAACTTTTATTCTTCCTAATTCTTTGATTGAGGCTATTGGAAGGTTAGTAAGTAGATGAAAAAAGTAAGACCTTCCAGATTTCTGAAGTCGGTCCGTATTCAGTGTTTTTCTAGTGTTAAACGGAATGTCGCTACTAATCTCCGTTAACCTTGAAAGAGATGTTATATTCCTTTGATACAGTCTTACCCCCTTACCCATCCAAGTACATTAGTACTATATATTTAATTAGTCCACCGGACGAAGTAGTGCTTTTGTTATTTTATTTTGTGATTGATGTTCAAATTTTTAAAATTCCGCGTGGTGTGCTGTCGACATCATTGAAAAATGAAGCCATGATCAGGATTACAGAAACCTACAATTAAGATCACAGTTAAGTACTCTAAATGAAAGTAAGTAATTTCAGAATAGAATTATCCTAATGAGTTACTTAGATTTTTCCAATTTTTCAATTTTGAAGCGCTAATTGTGTTTTCCAAGTAATGTACGCGGTTTGTAAAATTAAAATAGTTGGAATAAGTAATCTATTGAGAAGTGTCGTCGTAATATTTCGGAGTGTATTACTATGACATGGCGAATTACTTACTTATTCCTTTCTTATACAGCTATCCTAATACGAAGTTTTGGGAAATTGAGGTTCTGGCTTCCGGTGTTATGTGTATCTTTCGGCCATAGTTCAAAACCAAACCAGAGATCGAACATTTACGATCGTTTGGAAGAAAGTGATAGGTGAACAAAGGACGAAAAAGACGCTTCAAAAGCAAACCAGAGAAGATTTGTTAGTGCTCGTATATCTAGAGAGAGTTGAACTGCTCCAACTTTATTTGTCTCAGAAATATGCCACTTTGAATTTGTAATTTTTCGTTTTTTAAACCTCTTTTTAAATTGCATTATTCTCAGAATCAGACGGAAGGCGAAATGGGGGCTCGAGCCAGCCTCAAAGTGTCCACACTGGTCTCTGACGCGATACTCGAAAGGGTAGTTTCCGGGGGCCAGGAAAGGGGCGGTGTCTGGGGAGCCAATCTGGCATGCATGCATCGCCATACGCTCCACCAAACATACTCAGAATCAGGTTTTTTGAAATGTCAACTTTAAACAACCATATCTCGACGAATTTTGAAGCCAGAGAGCTCCGCAAGATCTCATTTTGTCAGCAATTTTTCCTAGTATATGTCGGTACTCATAACTCTATATCGACAAAGTGGGACCTTATTATCAATACGCCAATATCTGGGGCAAAATCTTACCGCGCGCAATCAAAGAACTTCGATTATTTTTACTCGCGAACATCTGGAGACGAGAATGAGTTTGTTGACTTCGATTCATTCAGAAAGACGTTCACTGATCTACTTGTTCGTCAGTGGTCGCATATGGTCACTACGAAATACGACTCGACGTGCTATTTCGACCTTTTTTAATCATTAATCATTTTAACAATGCCTATGTACAGAATAATACTGGTTTGGTTTTCAGCACCGGCGGATGTCGGTGGAGGTTCAGCTCGAAACTAATATTGAAAATCAGCCTGGTCGAAAACAATTTAAGACAGACAAAGAGTGACCCTTTTTATGCGTTTTTGATACACTCAGAAAAGTGCCGATGTTGTAGAAATAGTTCCAATTCTCGTCGTTTTCATTAGTAAAAGTGTAGGTTTATAAGGCAATCACTGTCCATAGCTCGGTATTGTCCCGAGATGTATAGAAAAAAAAAGAAGAAAAAAAACTTGAATTTGAATGCACAAAAAAGCCTACGGTTTGGTTTTGGAAGAGCGAAGATAGCTTCACAGCCCAGACTGTTACACTTGTCCATATGTTTTCAGCAGTTCATAGCGATACAGTGCGTTTGATGCGTTTGTTTGGTTTTTCTGCGGTAATTGTGTAATACCCGTGCGTTCGTACATTGTACTAATTACTCATTGAGACCAGTGTGTAACAGAACATCTAAAACTCGCGATAACCGATTTTTGTTTGAGAATCAACTATAGGTGAGTGATCACGGGTTCCTTTCTTTCGTAATGCTGTCGCGGAGACTTATACATAGTAGTTACCCGTTAGCGTTTATTTTGGTTAATTTTTGGAAGAATGCGAGCAATAAGGCAAAAACGGTATATACCAATTAGCATTTGTTTGGATTAATAACCTCACTACCTATACATACTGAAAGTGGCCAAGTATATGCCTTTTACTTTGGCACTTATTTTCTTAATTATTTTTGGTGTGCAAAATTCAATTAAGTTTTAAATCGCTATAATATATTGTTACGTGCTCACCGAGTTACGAGAGAGAATAACGACACGATTCAAACTTAACCCTTTTAATTGATTAACTAGATCGACACATGTATCGTAAGGTGCCTCCTGGCATCAAGAAAGAATATGAATGCACTTAATCTAGGCTTATTTCATAGTTTATATAGTTATGAGAGGAGAGATCAGTAGTATTATTCCCCGATAAAGTTTGATTGAAGTTCGAAAACGTACGCGTATTTCGTCTATTTACTTTTGAATGGTTCGAAAGAGTTATCTAAGTACTTTGCTGTTTACTTTGGTTATCCGTTAATACTGTATGCCTGAATATCGTACTTAGATAGACGTTAGGTATATTTCCGTAACAATATACGTAGGAGTATTATTTTTCCTGTATCATCTGTGTCATGTGAGGACTCATTTTACGTAAAAAGGCTCATTTTAGGTAAAAAAAGTCATCAGTTTTCCGGTCGTAAGGTTCTACACGTTTTACCACTGATGCGATGAAGCATATTAAAATCTTACTACATACATAAAATTATAAGTTATTGCTCAAAAACAGCATAACTGACGATAATATTGTAAAAGGAAGATTTGTACGAAATATTATGTATTTTCCCCCTTTTTGTAATCTCATTCTCTGCGGTTGCTAACCACGAGTTTGTACGTAGGGAAAGACGACGAATCACCCATGCGTCAATTCACATATTATGCACAGGGCCGCACCGACGGGAGGGTCATTAGCCCCCTTCCCAACCAAAAAAAGGAAAAATCTCTGGGAGAGGGGCAGCAAAAAATTGTCTGGATCCGCGCCTGGGGCAGTTGAATAAATTTGGGGTATTCGTAGCGCCCCCCCACCCCCCACCGAGAAAAAAGTTATCTAAATCGCAAAACACCCCCTTTATTTAAATCCTGGGTACGGCCCTGCATATATATATATATGTATATATTATACAGGCAGCAGCGAGAAAATATGACTGGCTAAAAAGTCGTTAAATAAGATCGACATGGAACCTGACGAAGTGTCATAGGCAAAATATTTACACAACATAGATTCATCGTATAATCAGTGCTTCTACAGTGATCAGATAGTGCGAGTCGTCCGTCGTCGTAAGGTTTCGAACCGTACTCTGAGTGTTGAGGCTGACTTCTCGCGAGTGCTGGTGAATGTGAGGTTGTGCCACCTACATCTCGTCTGAATCCAAATTGATTGAATAAACTATAGATTGATAGTCGAGTAGCCCTCTGCAATGGCATGCAGATAGGTACATGGGTCGCACGTCGGCTCATTAGTCGTAAGTTAGAATGGAATATCTGATAGTTATTATGTTAAGGTAGATCGACACCCCATCTCACAATATCATTTGTGTTATGCCCACTTGACTTTCGAATTTGAAGAAATTCAAAAACTGATATGCACAGAAACACGTAACCCTGAACAAAGGAAAGAATTGATGACTAATGTTTTCATAATCCGAAGGAAGTTTTCAAATTAAGTCTTCAGCATGATCTGGATTTTTCTCGTTTTTGTTTCACAAAAGCCTGTCGTGTGGCAATGCTGCGAAAACAGGTTGATTATAAATGTGCAATCATCAGGAATACATCGCAATATATGTGTATAGGTATGTTGGCTTTTAAAACAGCTCTTAATGTCTTTTACCAATCTGAGGCTTACGTCATACTTAGCAAGTATTTTTCGAAGTCACCGAAGGTAATTTTATTCGTGTAATAATAAATTGTACGCCAAAGAAGAAGGAGAAAAGAGAGACAGATTTGCAGTGTTTAAAATAACGGCACTGAATAGGAAAATGCATGTTGAGTAAGTTTTGGCGTGCAGTTAAAAATCATACACCTCTCCATTCTATATACCAAGAATCAATGAAAGCAAGAAGGAGAAAGTCAAGAAAGTCATGAAACCTTACATGATCACAATTTTGTACAATAGAATCGTTTTCATCGACGGAAATGTGTGTTTAGGTAATTATCTAAGAGGGATCGCGCGCCGCTACGTACAATTTTTTGCGTTTTTTTTTTTTTTTTTTCAGTTGCCATTTGGGGCTCAACAGGACAAAAACGTAGCGTGAAGAAGTTTGACGGTGCGATTACATTGAACTAACCGATATCCGATGAGCAACTTTTTCATTCATTCTTCCCTTAAAATTTCATCGTATAATACTCGAGCGTTTTTAATCCCCTTCCATTTTAAATTTCAAATTCTTTTTAAATTTCAAATTATAACCGAGCACTGGCTCCATAAGGTTATTGACTCGTGGTTAGGGAGTGAGAATTAAATTATCAGTAGAAGTTTGCTTAGGAAAGGGGTCTCACAAGGAATTCGACAAGCAGGAGTCTGAATTTGTTAAGTCTACGTAAAATTTCGCTTCGTGCAAGAGCCTGTAGCACAATAGTACGTGATGTGTTTTTGCTTCATCCATGGGTAACTTGTAAAAATACCTAATACGTTTCGGCAGTCCAGCTGTCAAATATTAATATTTTAAAATTGAACTTCACCAAGAAACTTCAATTCCTACTTGCGTTTATATTTTGTAGATAAAGTGAAAATTGGATTTTTTGAGGAACTGGCACTAAGAAATGATTTTCAGTAATCTGCTTGATAATCTAAAAGACAAAGAGAGAATAATTTAATAGGAAAAATGTCAGTGGGTTTTATTTCACATCCCTTACAGTACATACCATTATGATCTACATAGGCAACCCTATTTGGTTTGATCGGAAAATATTCAAAAATTAAAATGTACTCTGTTCCTAAGGACAGCTGGGAGGTACTTTTACGTGACATAATATATTGTGCTTGGAATTCACATTGTCTTACTTCTTTTCTGTATGTTACAGCCGCTGTAAAAAACGTGTTTTTTGAGTGCGATCTGGACGAAAAAGGAGCCAAGAGAGCAGATCTCTTGTTGCAGAAACCACTCCAGAAAAACGTGACTGATAATTGCTTTTTTTTTTGTACATAATTTATAATTTTTATATTTTTTTATTCTATATACATATTCTGTCATCCCCCATAATTATTTCATAATTTCTGTAAATACCTATACCTACCTATGTTATTTTCCCTAAAAGTAATATATATTATTTTCATATAAACAAACCGCCTATTAATTTTATTTATATTCTTACATCGGGGTTAGGATGAAATTGCAATCATTGTTGAAAGCAAGGGTGCGGACTAAATTCCCTTTTCTTAGGGTGGCTGGTGGGGAAAATTAATGCTCGCGTGAATGCACTACTGTGAACGCCGATATCATTGCGCCCATTTGCACTACTATAAATACTACTATCTCTACTCCCAGGAGTACTACTATGAGTACAACTATACACGTTTAGTGAAATGCAACCTTGAATGCTCCTACGTACGCTACTATCATTGCTCCCACGTACGCTACTATCATTGCTCCTATGTGCGCTACTATCATTGCTCCTATATGCGCTACTAGCATTGCTCCTATGTGCGCTACTATCATTGCTCCTATGTGCGCAACCATCACTGCACCCATATGCGCTACCATAAATGAGACCACCTGTGTAGTGCATAGGACTATCGTCGCTCCTAGGTGTGCTACCATGAACGCTACCATTATAGTTGGGTGCGAATCTAAATTTTGAACCTGTATGTACTGATAGGTGTATTACTAGAAGCGGAATTAGGTGTAGACATGGTCTCGGGACTATACTAACTGTACCAAGACTCCCATCTCTGCTCCATAGGCGCGGGGATGGTAGCAAAATTTAAAAAATGGGAGCAAAATCCTAGCTGGGTAATGATATCAATACCACTAACCTAAGTACTGATAGATAGTTTGACAAACCTAAATCTAATACATAATAAACTATGAGCAATTCGCTCATTGCAAGTAGGCGTTTTCCCAAAAATATTTTCAATTGGAAATTCGAAAAATGAAACCCCTCCCCCACCCAAAAGAAAAAAAAGAGACAATGTTTCAGGAAACGCCTAACATTATCTGGAAACTAGAAATCAGGAATTACTTTTTTAAAGAACGGTATTTCAGAAAACTGGAACTTTCATTACTGACTATCAAGTGATGGAGTATGCTAAGCAAACAAGAAGGACTGAGTCACTTAGCATACTCCGTCACTTGATTTCAAGGTTTCCTAACATTGAAGGTGTCAAACTACTAAAATATGGAGAATAGATAATTATCAATAATTTTTTGTAGTGTAATAATATACATCGATGACTATTGATTACTTTGTTTCCTGTCGTTTAGCATAGTTTCAATTCAATCCAAAAAACCTTTATTAAGGGGCTTGTAAGTACATACTACATAATTATTTACTGAGCTCGTTCCTCCCCTGACCCATGCCGGGCCAAGGTTTCCTGTAGACGCTCCCATTCATTCCTTTTCCTCGCTATTCTTTGGAAGTTAGAATTTTTTAGAAATTTATTAATAACTCTCATCTTAACATTTGTTTATTACCACTTCTTTTACCGTCCAGCGGTTACCAAAAGGTGGCCCTGTAGGTCCATCGGTCGTCTCTGAGACGGAAGATGTGTCCCGCCCACCTAGCATAGTTTATCATTTGTGTATTAAAACACTGTCGCCGTTGACAAAAGCATCGACATTTGTATCGACATCATCTTTCTACTTTTTTTGAGTTTTTGTATCTAAGTACTTTGGAACACATTGTATTAAACCTACCCATACAAAAATTATGACAATAACTTAATTTATACAACAATTATCTAGCCTAGACCATTTGTCGAGCAAACATGTAAATGCAAATGTCGACTGTACAGTTGGATCTAATTTTGTATACACTGATACTACAGTGTTGATAGTAATGTGATACCCGTCGACTATAATGCCAACTGAAATGTCGACTATACAAAATTTGTTGATGTATACTGAACGCGTGTCAGTTTGTTGCATACTACAAGGTTTATAGTAATGACGATACATTAATACTTGTTGATTACGATGTCAACTGCCTTTTACATCCACTAATGCTTGTCTCTACCCAGTCGAGAGTACACAGAGCATCGACATTTGTATGTGCACTGCATATTATGAAAATGTGTACTGAAAATGTCTAGATTTCAATACTGACATTTTAGTCGACATTTCCATATGCATGCGCTTAGTGTAGTTTACTATACCAAGGATACGTCACTAGCATAGTCTACTGTAGTTTAACCTTTGTTTAACTCTATAATAATAGTTATCAATAAGACAGAGAACATATATTACCCATCATCAAAAATAATCCATGAATCAAAAATTGTTGATTAATTGAAAAAAATCATCTTCTGCAGTGTGTCAATTTTGGTGGAGATTTTTGACATTTATGAAACTTTCACTTCTTCCATCTTTTTCAGACTCTCTCATATGATTGTTTTTCCAATTTTCCAAATCAGCAGGAAGAAGCCAAAAATTCCTTGATACAAATCGTTCTTAGAGAACAAACGTCTTATAGTTTCCCGAATGGGATTTTAACAAATGTTCCCTCCCAAGTCTGTACCAAGTCACACCAATACACAATTTTTGAGATTTCTGAGGTCAAGAGCTCAGCCTATTTAATTACATTTACGTAAAATCGATTTTGTTCATTTAGTTGCTTAGAAGCCCATTCTGGACACTCAGCGAAAAAGAAAATCTGCAAAATGCTGGTCTTTCTCGGCGTCAATTCTTAAAATCTACCCAGGGACGTACTGACAGGGAGTGGGCAGGGGGCAACTTACCGCCGTAGGGAAAACCCAACAAGTCAAAAGGTTTTCCTTCTTTTGCTTTGATATTTGGGAATTTTGAGTTCAGTCAGTTTGAAAAATCCAATAGGTTAAAAAGTTTTTATTTTTATTTTTAAGTTCGATACTTGGGAATTCTAAGTTGAGTCAGTTGAGACATTCACAATTTTACCCCCCCCCCCCCCTCAGGAAGAATTCTTCGATACATCCCTGAATCTGCCTTAACGTATGAGGGTGCCAGTACTGTTTCTCGAAGAGGTAACAGAACCCTTTTCTGGGAGAAAAACCAAGCCAATTCTGCAAAAATAATGCGTTTTTAAACATTCAGGGAGCGCCAATATGCGATTTGCCTCTCTTGGCAGTACCCATGCAAACACATACTACAGTGAATTAACAAAGAAATTGAGTATTCGTGCAATCTTCGAAATATTACCTAGATCTGTTACCAAGCTGCACTTTAGATACTCCCTCCTCCCCCCTTTCAGAAAAAAGTTGAACAATCCATGTTTTGGAAAATGCTTATTCAATCTGATATCGTATACACACACGAACTGTTAATTATTACTAATACAATAATTACAGAAAACACCGCGTATTGGTGTCGCCATTGGAGACGTTGTTCTGGATCTGAAGAAGTCAGCCGATATATTCAAGGGACCTTTGTTAAAAGACAAAACGGATGTATTTCAAAAGGTCAGTACCTCAGCACACCAGCATTACATAATTCCGTCCACTATTCGACCCGGTCACACGAGTGATCGTTAAGGAATCTCAATTCAAATCCAGAAAAACACGTCTCTGAGTAAGCAGCCGAGTTCGATAGGAGAGGAGAGATGCGCGTGCAATAAAAGTACATCAAAACCAAATAGAAAAAAACGAGTTTTTCATCAAGAAAAGATAAAGATGAACTTTCTCTTCCTCAAATGCGTCGTATACTGTTCAAATAAAACATTTTATACTAACGACAGGAATGCGCACATGGTCATATTGAATTTATTGCTGTTATCAGCAATGGTCCAATCATAAATTATGTTCAATGAATTACGCTTCAGAAGCACACTGTTTTCTACTAACAACTGATATGTACTCACATTTTTAAACTGAAGATTTAATTTGTTCTAGGAGACGCTCAACGCTTTCATGTCACTTGGAAAGCCGTACTGGAAGGAAGCAAGAGAAAGTCTTCAATCCTATCTTTCGGCTGAAAACGCGGGCAATCAGAAAAAAGGGTGACTATACTGATTATTCAGTTACACTTCTTGATGCAATTTCATGAGTACGAAATTAAAAATCCAATCAGTCTACTGGTTGATCATCAGTCCACTGCTTCGATTTTATAACATCAACCAAAAGATCAGAGATATGTCCATATTAGTGAGTAGAGAGCACCTATACATTTCAGGCTTCATCTTCAACATGAAGCGAATGAAATTTGAAGTTCTGGATTTCGGACGTTTTTGAACGACGAATCGAATATCAAGCCTCGCCTCCTAATACAATAATTGAACAGAAGTTACTCATTCTATGAATTTCACTTCCAGAATCTTCGTCAAACAATCGGACGTCAAAATGCATCTACCTGCTACGATAGGCGACTACACAGACTTTTTCTCCTCTTATTACCACGCTTACAATTGCAGCCTCATGTTCAATATGGCCATCCTGAAATCGAATTGGTAAAGTTTTACGAAAAAAACAACACGTGAAGCAAGACCCAGTCATATCACCAGAAAATACGATACAATTTGTATTCCTGTTATAGGAGATATGTGCCGATAGGCTACCACGGTCGTTCATCTTCCGTCTTCGTATCGGGCACATCAGTGAGACGACCAACAGGACAGATAATCGAAGACCCTAACAACCCGGTGCCTGTTTTGCAACCGACCAAACGTCTAGACTTTGAGCTTGAGGTAGGCGTTTTCATGGGTGGTCAGCTGAATGAACCAGGACAGCCGCTGAACATTGAGAACGTCGATGATTATATTTTCGGAATGGTGCTGCTGAATGACTGGAGCGGTAAAACCGAGTGAATTAGTTTTTACAAATCAGGACACGGATTTTGAAATAACCCGTGGGTTGTACTAAGAGCACAAAGTTTTTGGAACATTTGACGGACAGAACGCGATTGGGAGGGCAGTTATTTGGAGGTCATGGTGACTACGAAAAACCGGAATGTTTACCTCAATTTGGAAATAGTTTTTCAAAATAATGGATGCGTCTTTTTATGTTATCTTCACAACGTATCGCCAGTTTTATTGGTAGAGCCTCGTATCAGTTTTCTCCAGATCCTTGTATCCAGGGACGGAATTAGGACTCGATACAGGGTGTTCTAGCTGAGTATGCCAGGTCGGTAGGAGGTGAGCATAGTCAGCGAGAGAAACAAAAATGCTACATACATAGTCTGTACTCAAGACTGAAGCAATGACAAGTCTCTCAATGAAAAGTCTCACTTTCCTTTCTTCTTGAAATGGTAACACAGATTTATTCAACTGAAATGCAATGCCTACCTTTCTTTGATATTGAAGCAACTATGCAGTTTTACAATTCTAATATAAAATTTAAGTATAATTTTTGGTGCACAGCTTTCAATTTTCACAGGCCCTTCAATTTTCAGATTGACAACAAGAGGTAGTAATAATTTTCATTTCCATTCTATGATACACTACTATCATTCAAAACAAATCGCAAAGAAGTTACCACGGACAAAATTCCATTCCAGATCAGGAAATTTTATAAGATTTTTGAACGAACGATCACTAAACAAAATGTCATGCTTCGTCAAGGTGGCTATGAATCGAGACTACTTTGAAGGAGAAGCAAAAAGTACTTTCACCACCAATTGCCTATCGCAAAAATTGAAGGAGCTAGAAAAATTGAAAGTGTTGCACTTCAGCAAATTCATTCGAATTCTATAATTAGAATTTTAATACCGGTAGAGCTTCTTAAAAAAAAAAAACCAAAACGGAAAGCAGACGCCGCGGGGGCAGAAGCCTGCAAAAACTTATCGTCCATGAAGATCGAGGGAATTCCGGGGCAAAAAAGTAAAAAAGAGTGAAAGGAGAGGAGGAAGGGCAAGGCCTCCCTACAAATCTTACACTACAATTGTCAAGGTCTTGTGGGCGAACCCAGGTTATCCGAACACGAAAAAGCACAGGAGAGGATAAAGTTGGATGTGATTGGATTATCAGAAATAAGAAGGGAAGGGGAGAAAATGATAGAAAGGGAGAATGGAAATCTTTTATACTATTTTGGACAAACTAGGGGCCACAGAAGGGTGGGCTTTTATGTGAACAAAAATGGGGTACAAAAATAGTCATGATAAAAGGGGTTTCAGAGAGGATTGCAGTACTGAAACTAGATATGGGAAATGGGAAACTGCTATCAATAATTCAGGTGTATGCGCCTACCAATGTAGCTCCAGTGGAGAAGGCAGAGGATTTTTTCAAGTTCGTGGAAGAAACAATAATAAGTACGAGGAGATGTCACACAATAGCGATGGGAGTTTGGAATGCAAGGCTAGGAGAAGACTCTCCTCAGTCACAAGTTCTGGGGGAATTTAGAACCGGGGAAACTAACGAAAATGGGGAACGGTTAATTGAAGTGGCGTTAGGGCAAAATTTAAAAATTGTGAATACCTTTTGGAACAAACCTTTAAAGAAAAAATGGACTTGGCAATCGCCTGACAATAAGACAAGGTGAGAATTGGATCATTTTCTCATGAACGATCCGATAATGGTGAAGAAATTCGAAATGATAAACAGATTTGAGTTCTCATCAGACCATAGGTTGATAAGAGTAAACGCGGACCTCACCCCTGACCCCACGAATAGCAGGGAAAAGGGATTATACCAGTGTACAGATGTGAGGAGGCGAACAAAATGCTCAAGGAGAAATTGGAGCTGGCTAAAGGTATCTCCTTTCCTGGACTGCAAGAGGAATACGATTGGATGGAGGACGCCATCAATGGGGTGGTAACGTTGGTTGGGGAAAGGAAGCCTAGGCCAACAGCCAACGACAAGATTAGCGTGGAAACAAAGGGCCTTATCGATAAAAGAACTGAATTAAGATGGGATCAAATAAAATTGTGCGAAATTAAAAAATTAATTAAAAGAAGAATCAGAATGAATATAAGAGAGTATGACCAGGAAATGATTGCAGAAATATTGGGGGAAAGTGGATCAAGCAAGAAGACGCGTAAGGGTCTGATGAACGGGAAATATTTGCTCCCAGCTATCAAAGCAAAAAATTCCAAAATTAAGCTGTATGGTAGGGAGGAGATAATTAAAGAGGCCACTGAATTTTTCAAGGAACCTAACTCAAGCGAAAACAACAGGGATGCAAGAGAAGTTGGGGTAACCTTGGGGAGAACAACATAGAGATAAGAGGGGGAAACCAAGAGGGAGTAGTGGATGAAGAAAGGGGAGGCGAGGAAAATACTCAATGTTTTCTGAGAAGAAGTTTGGAAAGTCCTAGTAACAGCAAACAAGGGTAAAGTTACAGGGTCGGATGGAATGGAGAATGAGATACTGAGAATCCTAGCAAACGCGCGTGCGCCATTTATGGCAGAATTTTTCAACAGGTTGGTCCAAACAGGCTTTACACCGAAACAATGGCATTAAACTGAAATAATATTGCTCATAAAAAAGGCGATAGAAGCGAGCTAAATAATTATAGACCAATAAGCCTGACTTCGAATATAAGTAAAATTTTCGGTAAAATAGTGAAAAGTAGAATATTCGGAATTTTGAACTGGAATCAACCAAGGGAGCAAGCCGGGTTTAGGAAAGGATATTCAACGCTTGACCACACTTTCACCGTGAATCAAATTTTGGAAAAAGACAAGCGAATATCGGTACCATTGGGGCTCATGTTTATTGATTATAACAAGGCATTCGATTCGATTTATCATTGGGCGGTGTGGGATGCGTTGTCTAAGCAGGAGATGAACAACGAAATTATAAGAGTACTCAGAAGATAATACGGGGAAACAAAAGCGTACGTAAGATTGGACAGGGTTGGGGAAGTCTTTAATATTGAGAAAGGGGTAAAACAGGGGGATACACTTCCTCCAAACCTGTTCAATGCAGTCCTGGAGGAAGTCTTCAAAAAATTGAATCAGGAGGGAAAAGGGGTGAAAATAAATGGTCAGTGGTTGAATAACCTACGCTTCGCCGACGATATAATATCAATGAGTAACAATCTGGAACAACTGAAAAATGGCAGAGGAGCTCAGTATCTAAAGCGAGAGAGTGAGGCTGACAATGAACTTCTCCAAGACTAAAGTAATGACTAACCTAGGATGCGAAGGGTTTCAGGTAAGAAGGGAAGATATACAAATTATCGAGGAATATAGTTATCAGGGCCAAATGATCGCTTTTGAAGACAGGAGAAAAGAGGAGCTAGGGGTAAGGACTACTGAAGCGTGGAAAAACTTTTGGGCTCACAGGACACTTCTCAAAGGTAACCTACCACTAAAAACGAAAATCAAAATATTAGAGCGATGTGTGATACCCACTCTCACTTACGGAGCCCAATCCTGGTCACTGACTAAAGGGCACTACGAAAAATTGAGGATAACGTACTTTAGCATGTTGCGCAGCGTAATGAACGTCAGAATCAAGGACAGGATTGTTTAAGTTAGAAGAAATAGTAAAAGCCACGGGGGCAAGGTAATAGGCTGGAGGGTAAAAAATTAAACTAAGCTTTGCAGGACATACAGTGAAGGGAGAAGGAAAATGGGGCAGATTAGCAGAAGAATGGTCGCCTAGGGAATGGAAAAGGAAAAGGAGTAGGCCGCCTACAAGATGGAGAGACGAAATGACGAAATTGTAAAATCTTTTGTAATTCTACGGGGAAGAATAGGAAGGGTTAGGGTATGGTGGTGGAGAAGGACGATAAGAGCGCATGCCCGTCTATGGGCGCGTTCGATGGCATGAGCACTCCTCGCACATCCGAACGAAAGCTGTAAATAAGATAAAATAAAAAATATAGCCTCTTCAATATTACAGGCAGTGAATTTAGTTCGGTGAATTTCTATTGCCTCTTTAATGTATTACTCACTAGTTACCTTCGAAGACAAATTTCGAACTGAAATGAATTATCGGACTTGCGTTAAAGTTCACTATTTTCAATACTTACAAACTTGTAGCTTCTTTAGTTTTGAGTATAGGCCATACCAGTACATTAATTCGTTTGTTCTTCTTGCCGAGTATTCACCCCCTACCGGCTTCACATACTAAGCTGAAACATCCCGTATTTCCACTCGGGTTCAACTAACAAAGTATAATTCGTAGTTTTTTATCGCAGAAGTTTGATTTTGGTAATTCAAATTAGGTCTGGATTAAAAATCGAATGGTACTTCACATCCATGATCAAGAATCCCCCCCCCCCCCCGTTGCATTCTTCTGGAAATGAATATTTACATGAGAATGACTTCGAACCTAGCACTGAAGAAATTATGAAATTCTTATTTTTGATTGCAAACATTTGATTTTGGGAACACAAGTTGGACCGGATGAGATACCGAATCGAGAATTCCACATCGATAGATAATACGCAAAAATCTTGTAAATCTTCAAAAACCTAAAATTTCGTCTTCGAACTCTTTTATGGGGCCTTCTTTATTAAACAGTTTTTCAGCAGAATTAATAATTCCGTATATCATTTTCTGTCTTGAATGGTTGAACTTCACGTTTCCTTCGTTTCTTCAAGAGCGAGCGAGCGAGAGAGAGAGAGAGAGAGAGTTACAAGATAATTATGGATGTTTCCATCAATCATCATTCTTGAGCCTAAACGGATGCAAGAATCGTAAAGACTAATAAACGCTATTACGAAGAATATATCGCAACGTCATACACATGAAATGAAATAATATCTCAAGGAACAAAGAAGCCTCTATCGTTCAGCATACGCTGTTATTTGATTTCCTTGGCGCTTCGATACCTAAATTCCTCGCGCAAAGTGCATACACATCTTTACCTCAGACTATTCTCAAGTCCTTTATAAATTACCAAGGTTTCATACGTGTACCGCACTGCATAATGAACATCAAACATGATGCATTTACTCTTTACAGCTCGAGATATTCAATTATGGGAAATGGTACCACTTGGCCCATTTTTATCCAAAAATTTCTCCACAGTCATCTCACCATGGGTCGTAACGATGGAGGCACTGGAAGCGTTTAAAACCGACAATATGCAACAGGACCCAGTTCCGCTGCCATATCTACAACATCGTGACAATTACAACTTCGATATTACTCTGGAAGCCCACCTTAAAAGTACGCAACTTACAAGACGATTCAAGAAGAGGTGCACGCATCTTTTACGCTTGTGCACATCTTTCTGAACCACCAAGTATTTGTTTATCGTAATAACAGTATGCCCTCGATCACATTATTTGATATACAACTTCATATTACCCACAGCCAGCGATTGGAAAACAACCAGACTGTGTGAGAGCAATTACAAGTACTTGTACTGGACAGCGAAACAACAACTGTGTCATCATGCGATCACTGGGTGTAATATGCGGCCAGGAGATCTGATGGGTTCGGGTACCGTCAGTGGACCTGTAAGTACTTTTCAGTAACATCATTTCAGTGCTTAAGAACTTCCACTAATTAATATACTTTTCAGACTGATGACTCGGGCGGATGTCTCATGGAACTAACGTTCAATGGTAAGAATCCGGTTACTCTATCCAATGGACAAACAAGAACATTCCTTGAGGATGGCGACGAAGTTATCTTAACAGGTGATTAGGTTAGCTTTATTAAACTAAAACCACAGGTTCAGTACCAATAGAAAACTAACCTTCGGGTAGATTTTGACAAACTTCTTGAAAAATATGAATGCTACTGAACAAAATGAACAACGATATCTTTGTTAATCAGAATAGTAGGATCAGAGTGCAGTTAGCTGGCAAAACGTTACCATTAAGAATCCATTACTTTCGCCATTAATCAATTAATCCACCTCATTAAACAGGTTATTGTCGCGGAGACGGTTTTCGTATTGGATTTGGCACATGTGCAGGAAAAGTGCTCCCAAATAAGTAAAAGCTTGAGCTTGAGCCGTGAAACTGAAGATTTTCGAGGATATTCATAACTGAGTCAGAAACTTCATAGTTTTATTAAGATTGTATACTTTCATTTGAATACACCAAAGTCACCTCTTGATTTTATCTTACTACTCGTCACTCACACTATCTGATCTACTCCAGCGTACGTAATGAATCATACCTGTGTTTATTTAGTCAGTATTTCGGCGCCATTCTTCGTTATCAGAATAGTGTGTTCGAACTGCGCGGTGCGTGAATCATCTTCGGTTACCAGTGTCCAGCCATCATCAAGTGACACTAATTCACCGGAACCTTCACTTATAACAGGTTCAAGCGTGAATGTCATTCCTGCTTCCATATATTCCTCTTCGGCATAAACGTCAGAATAATTATCTGTCAAATAATAAGAACGTTGAACCCATGTACCATGTTCATTCTAATTATAACTTTTATTTTAAAATTTATTTACTATCATGAATAATTGGCGGGGCCTCGTGAAAATAATGTCCGATTCCGTGTCCATAAATAGATGGAACAACAGTGAATCCAAGTCCTTTAACTTCTTTGCTGATAATGTCTCCTGCGAACAGATATTGGGTGTATTTTCCATTTCGTAAAAAGTTAATACGATAGCAAAAAATACGCGACAACGGGTTTTTTGTACTACCTATCATAGTCAGTGGTTCACCAGGTTTGCACCTGGAAATCACGGTATTCAGTGCTTTTTCAGTTTCGGTGACCAAACGTTTGCCAGCTTCATCTACATCGCCGACTAAAAAGGTGGCACAACAATCTCCGTGATATCCTTGATAGTAAACCTAGGCACAGAGGTTGCAACTTCACATTCTAAAGAATTTAATTGAAACAGCAATAGGACACCGAATACGTACCGTCACATCTACACTGATAATATCACCGTTCGCTAAAGGCCGATCATCTGGAATACCGTGACATGCTACATTATTAACTGAGGTACATATAGACTTCGGAAATCCGTTATAACGCAGTGGTGATGGGTATGCCAAATTATTAATGATCAGCTTATGGATGTACTCGTCCAATTCATCTGTTGTCATTCCAACCTGGGAAAATTCACGTTCAAAAAGTAAGAGACATTAACATTGCTGTAGAAAGCTGTGAAAACTAAGCACGACTATGCAATTCATTTATCCTGAAGTCATTTAAGGTGGGGGAAATTTCCTAATATGATCAAATCTCTCAAGATATGTTTCGACTTTCGAATGCGAGCAATCGAAACAAATTTACTAACTTTCAGACGTTTTCCAGCGGCATTCAATATTTTCTTGGCTAAGGAACAACTCTGTCGCATCAGCGGTATTTCTCCGTCTGTTTTGAAAATAATATCATGAGGCACTTCCTCCGACTGTCCAAATGCATAGGCGGGAGGCGTAATATGATCCGGTATTTTATTTGGAGAAGTTACGTTTCTCGGGAAGACTAATTCATAAGACGGAGTCCTGAAATTTTTCACAGGATTTATTAATAGACTCATACATATAACATAATCCTTGATGTTGTATTATTATTCACTTACGGTCTCTTTAATGTAGGCATAGACAGTCCAAAATGATCCTTCAACAACCTGGCACAGTGCTTCTTCGACCAGTCGATAGCTGTCTGGATCTTGATTCTATTCATTGTTGAAATTCAGACGGTAAAATGCACGAACAAGCTCATTATGTCATAGGAAAGTTTTCTCTGTGAAATTTTATTCAGTGATTTAGTATCTCATGAATTGTAATGGCACTTTTCAATAATTTCAACCAAAAATTCATTGCAATGAGATTGCTCTTGCTGAGGTTAAAATGAAAGATTATATCTTTATCAGAACCGACCGGGAAGATTCTACCTTTACCTAGATTTGCATATGAAAAATAATTCTGTGATGCATCACAGATTCTAGTTTCAATTAAAAAACATATTATCAATACTTTTTAATGTTTACATTAGGGTCGGCTTTGGACTGACGTGAGAAATTATACTCTGTTCGTCTGTTCGCAAATAGAAAGGGTCATGTAAACAAACGTTGTGTACTGATAAGCTTTTTTCAACGTGAGTACATAGGGGGCCCAATTTTGAAAAATTCTACTTTTTACGCTCTTTCCAACGATACTAAAATACTAATAACTCATTTCGTTCACAAATGTTGGTTGGTTCCCTTAAGCTTAACAGCATCCAAGTGTTGTAAATGTTCAAAAATATGTCCAAAAATGCAAAAATTCAGAAAATGTGATAAAATGTGCTTCTAAAATATTTGTACCAAATATGCAATTATATCAAAACGTGCAAAAATATGGAATTTCAAATAGGGCTCATTTCACTCAGAATTTCATGGTTTGCAAAGATAATTTAGATAATATCTTCAAAATGTTTGATTTGATTCACATAATAAAAGTTAGGTGGACAGTGGACACTAAACTGAGAAAAAAAAAAAAAAAGCGACCAGTCTTGCAGATAGCGAGGTAGTAAGAGGGTTTTTGCTATGTTCTATGTTGTTGTCTGCTTATATGGAAATTGTACCTACTGCACTCATTGACTAGCTGATAAGTTAAAAAGTCAATAAAATGAGCTTTTCGCTAGCTTCATCGCCTACTTCCTGCACTTGTATTGATAAAACAAAACCAAATCTGAAATGTTCAAGCTTTGAAGCTAATATTCAGACACAGTACCAACGTCGGTTATCTGAATAACCGTACCCAGTGGCGTATCCAGGATGAGATTGAGGGGGAGGGGCAAAATAAAAAAATGAATATGGGTGATAGGGCAGAGTGGTAAACGAGGGAAGGGGACGCAAGTAGATTATAAAAAATTTGGAGTTGCCAAGGGGGGGAAGGGGTCCAGACCCACTGGACCCCCCCCCCCTTAAATACGCCACTGACCGTACCTATATGTAACTGTAAGTCTGTAACCCATAATAATCAATAATGTTGAAATTATGAATTAAAAAAATTGAAAATTCATGAAATTGTTGTTTTTAATAGTTTGTTGTAAACATGTTTTTTTTTTGGTTTTAAACGCGTTTAAAACATTGGTATTTGCAAACATTCAGTTGTGTTTTAAAACAAAAAACGTTTTAAACAAAAAAACTGTTTGTTTTGTTGTTTTTTTTCCAAAAAAAACAAACTTTTTTTGCAGCCCTGCTCGGCTATAAGACATCCTGCTTCTGGTTTTTGGATTTGTTCTTTTAAATTATTTCATGTTCTGAAACTTCAATCAGAGCATTAGGGCTGGTTCTACACAACACAACAGTATACATCCGAATCAGGTAGAAAAATAAGTGTATAAAATTAAACACCAAACAAAAAAGTCTGTTTAAATTTTTTATCAAGGTTCTAACGCATAAAAATTTTTCACGTGTTTTTTCTTAACATTTTTCTTTCTTTTTTTAATTTATTTTCTTTAACAAAATATTAAACTCACATCAAAATTCAAAAACAATTGGAAATATCCTAAAAATATCAATACTCTTGAAAAATAAAAATAATATCAAAGAAATGCGGTTTTCTTTTTTTTTTCCTTTTTTTTTTTTTCAAATGTTTAAATTAATAAACTATGAAAATTGTTGAATCTTCTTTTTCATTACTCAACAATTCGACATTTGTGGATAACAAATAAAACGCCAAATCTGAAGCTAGGGCAGATTGTTCAAAACAGAAAAGTGTATAACATTTTTTTTTTAAGTGTTTAAATCACGTTTAAAATAAAAATAAAAAAACTTTCTAATTCTTAAGCATTTGTTCAAAAGAGGAGAAAAGGTTTAGTCTTATTCTCAACATTAAAAAAAAAAATTTTCTCGTTTTTTGAACAATATCAAAATTAGAGCAAAAATATCCAAAATATAGGGGGGGGGGGGATCAATAATATTAAAATATCAATAATGTCAATACAACTAGGAAAAAATTTTGAAATCAGGTTTTTAATTTTTCAAGTTACAAGTTGAAATAAATTATGGGCAGCTCATAATCAATGATTGAAAAGCCTGGAGAAGGAGGATTAATGACTATAAAGCAAATGGATATCACACTGCTCGACACCAGTCAAACACTGAACCGACTGAACACCAATGTGGTACATGTGGAAGAAAGATCACATACAAGATTGGACTAATCTCACATATCAAGACACGCGTGCTTTGAAAAGTAAGAATTAATGCTGTTTGAGCGAAAAATGGTTCGTTACATAGAAATTCTTTTCGTTATAGAACACATTTTCGTGTGTAAATTTCAAGGGACCACGAAAAAATTCGTTGAATAGAAGTTCGACTGTAATTCCTTTTTCCCTTTTTAGAGTAGATAAAATCATTTATTTAAAGAAAATTGTTTTTCCAAGAGAATATTACCAGCCCTAATCTGAACGTGAGATTTTTTTCGTCATTAAAACGCTGTTCTTAGACGTTCATTGGCCTTTGCAGAAAATAAATGAGTTCAAAAGGGGCCATTGCCTACTCCGAAATTTTGCTAAGGAGTAGCGGTCCTCTGCGCCACAGTTCCATCATCTGCAGTCGCATCGGCTCATCCTATATCTAGACTGAATTTTTTATCCAAAGACAAAATGATAAACTCACACTCCTTGCCCGCAAATATACAATAGTAAGTGCTATCTAATCTGCTCAAATTCCTTACCTTTCCTCGCACGACTTCTTCCGATAACACAACCCATTAACCAAACCATCTGCAATTCAACTTTTCAAATACAGGTCCGTCCATTCACGTGTACTCGTATTTATAATTTTCAGAGAAATATACAGGTTGACGAGACTGACTCCTGCAGACGAAAAAATATGATTTAAACTTTGAATCAGTTAGAATTCTGCTTATAAAATTTCTGGTACTAACTATACTGGACTGCATGCAAGTATAAATACGTAAATAGATACTAAGCTAAAGATGCTGCCCCTTAATGCCTGAACATTATGCATTCAGAACTACAGATTACAGTAATCAGTTGCACAAGCAACTTGTTCCCTAGGTGTTTGTATGAAAAATTACTATAACAGTTACTTAGAACTAATACTATACCTATAAAATAAGAATATGATATAAAAATTTTAATAATTGTACTCACTGTGAAAATATATGCTGAGATAGATGCTGCATTCATGGCACAAAAAAAAAAAAAAACTTTAACTACAAACAATTCAAACAAGAAAGCACTGAACTTTAACCACGCATAATTTATACAAAAAAGCACTAACATACTGAGATACGGATCATAAATCACAAATATAAATTAATCCATATTTCCTGTATGTAAATAACTTAATAACCCATCACCAACTAACTACACACCGGATACAATAGGTAAAAGAGGAGTCTGGAAAGTATATGGTACTATTCTATTAACAGATAGGGAAATCTTATAAATATAATATCCGCTGTTAAATACCCTGAAAATTAGAAACGACTTACCAACTGGAACACTTCAGGCAAAGGTGCCCAACATAAAAGTAACAAAAATCAAAATTTTGATAATACGCTTATACATTCAACCGCAAATGCAAATTTAAAAAAAAACGCAAAGGACATTATGAAAAATACTATTTAAAAATGCAAATACACGACGGGGAAGCAGAATGTACGCAAATAGAGGTAGGGCATCCGGAGCCATCGCGAACACGTCACTGAACTTCACGGCACTGCACTCCACTGCAAAAAAAAAAATCATAATTGAAATTGACTCTGTAAAAATTTCTAACAGGTGTTTAGTAAAAAAAATAAATAAATAAATAATAAGAATAACAGAAAAAGAAGTACTGCTCTTTAAAAATCTTGTAAAACCAACAACTTTACACTTGAATGTTTATTTGATTTTAGTTTGTTTTAACCTCTGAGAAAACATACATTTTTATTTTTTACTATATAAGGAGTTAATTTGTTGTTCATACTGTAAAACTGAGCTACTGGAAAGCAGCCTGTAAGTACATATGAAATAGAAGCTTAAACCCGTATGAATAGATCCATCAGCAAATTAACAAAATGCGAATATAGGAAGGAAAGGCTGTAGGTAGGTTCTTGTCCATCATAGTCTTACCCTACTGGGTAGGGCAATCTTGTGATCCCCCAATTCTTGGCCATGCAAAGCAATGAAAAAATATTCCCATTATAAAATTAGGCCTAATATGAAAAGTATGTGCATCAGAAACTTATAGGAACAAAAAATGCCTCGAGATATAAGCGTAAATGATAATTTTTTTAAATAAAAAGGGGGAAAATAAAAAAAATAAAATATAGCATTATACGAATGCAGGGCTTAGAAATATTGTGCAACAACTAAGCTTTTCTGAACAATCCTTATATCTTTTCAGCTTCTAGCATTCTTTTGTATGTATGAATTTAATGACACAAATATAATGTATTACAAAGTTCCCGTCCCATATATTACTTATTTTCTTCTTAAATGGAACTCAGTCTCAATATTTCAAGTGTGATATTTTTTCAACCGCAGAACCTTCTGTAAATGGCTATACGAATTTTATATTATGTAGTTCCAAGAATATTTTGTCTTCCCTATATGTAATTTGAAAGTTGGAACCCACTCTTTAGAAAGCCACAGTCACTCATGTCATACTTTCATTCAACTTGTATGTACCACTGTTCCATTCACAAGTGTTCATATTCTGCTACATTCCTTAGTCTTTACTGATTCCACCTATAGAGAGAATGTTATAGTCAGTCCTGTTCACTGGCTAATTCGTTGTAAAGGCTGTGCGGCAGCTTTGTCATAAAAGTTATCCACCAGTTACAAAGTAACCCCATTTTATGGTATCTTAAGAAACTGAAGTTTGACTGTAGTTAATCAAGTCAAAATTCCTAGCCCAACTCTCCATTAATACTCCTTTCATTAATGTTTTACTATTTTTGTTTGTTCAAAGTGGTTTGTAACAAAGAAGCTTGTCTTTTATTAGCTCTGTGTACCTGACTCTCTCTCTCTCTCTCTCTCGCTTGCAGGAAACTGCTGTGATAGAAGACTAACTGTTTTGCTATCTTCATCTTAGGCTGAGTAACTAGCCAGCTGCCTCTCAGTACGGATGACTATCTTTGTATTTGATAGTATCTCCAGCTGCTGATACGTTTTTGGGTACTACTGAGAAGGACAACTGAGGCATTTGCTCCTCCCTGAATTGCAATTAAGAGTTGCATTTTTCAACTAAAAATTCTAAGATTTTCCTCTCATATTTGCAACCTTCTGAAACTAGGGATGAGCCTTCTTATATGTGCAGACATGTCAGAATGAAACACAAGATAATTGATTTCAGATTGATCATGAATAATGCTGAGCACCCTGGATCTGAAAATTATACTTCAAATTATTCAATGACGAGAACTAAAAAATTTAATAGTATAATCATATGACCCAACAATAAAGATGAGAAAATCATAGAACTTTTCCAAAGGAATAACAAAAAATGTATCATATACATATGTGACCTATACCAAATAATACGTATGTTGATCTACGCTCCCAAATAAGAAATAACGTTAACATAAATTTGACATACTTTTTTTGTACCTTCCAGCCTACCTCCTTCCTAACCAACTTCAAACTTAGGCATTCCTTCCCTTCAGGTGGCGCAAATTGCTAACTTCTTCTGTAAATTTAACGAACCCTAACTCTAAGGTATCTTATTTTGCAAGCACTGAGCACAGTCACACAAGAGCTAAATACTTAATAAAACTCGTATTTGATGCACTTTTTGTTATCTCATTTTAGTTCAGGTGATATTATTATTGGCCCTAATTTTTGGATAACAGATTTGTATCGGGGGGAATGCTTTTGCTTTTATTTTTTAAAGTTCATACATACTCGCAAACAATTTTTCACTTAATGTAGTTTCACTCTGTTGTGTTAACCTGAACATAATTTGGCCGATTATAAATTCTCACAGTTGCAGTTTTGAATATTGATATTTCAAAAGTCGATGTTAAACTATTGGAGTTTTTGTTTATAAAGTGACAGGGAAATTCTTCAGTTTTGTCACAAGAACTAGAGTTGATAGGTGCCATTCAGGTCCAAATATGCTACTTGCAACTCTACCCCACAATAATTGTTTCCTCATCTCTTAGGTATTCTCAAAATCTATCATCCTCATTTTATAGGAAAGTTGCACAGAATGCCTACACAAATCCAAAACCTAGCAGATGCACATCTACCATCCCACAAATCAGCCTGAAGAGAAACAGTCATCCAGACAGACTGATAAATAAATATGTAGTTTGATAAGAAGGTTGGAAGATTATTGAGCAAACAAGTAGGAAAGAAGACAAGTAGACAAACAGCGGCAACAAGCAGACAATCTTGCAGGCAGAGAGATTATGTAGACAGACATACAGGCCAGCTCCCTGCTCATTGCTGGAATAGAACAGAACTGAGAGTGGAGGTATCCTAAGCCTAAAACTGGTTCTGCAGTGAAACTGGAAACAGGGCAGTTGTTGCATCCCTCTCTGGTATTGCAGAAGTAAAATCATCTAAAAGTTATGAAAAATAATATATGTCAATTTTGATCAACAGAAGATATCCCATCTGTAAGTTTGCAATGTAATTGAACAATTTCTTTAGAAGCTATAAGACAGTAATATATATATACGTCTGCGCAGTCGAATAAACTATTCCTAATAGCATTCCCTAATCTATCAGGATTACAGGCTCAGATTTTAGCTTAGATAACAAATTCGCTGTTCCATTTGCAGCGCTTCAATTACGTTATCCAGAACTTTCAGAATCTCTAGGAAGTCGCACACGCATTTAGAAACCTATATAAATTCGCACTTAGAAATGCAAGTATTCGCTTAAAATATCTGAAATTGCAATCCCTGACTTCTCATTCTGTTCAGTGGTGAGACATCAACAGATCAACACTATACACATTATTTGTATTTCGTCCATTTTACCAATTGAGCTGTTTCAGAAAAGAGCATTTGCTAGTTGCAATCAAAGGCTCAAGTATCTTTATTACTTTTCCAACCAAATTAGACTCTTGTTTTACAATTTTAAGCCAAAGAATTATGTGTAGGCTAACTCCATTAGGAGACATATCTAATATATAATTTGAAAGATACAGTTAGAAGTACTTCTCGGAATTAAACGTACCTGTTCCCCAGGACAAGTTGGTGATTTCACATTCCGACAAAAATAAACATCTTTTCAACGTAGAGTTCATTATTCACTTTCCACTTAACTTAGCTACACGAGAAAAAACTACAGAGGACAGAGAGGACCAACAACTTAAAAGACAACTACATCAACTTCCCGCAATTTCAATAGCCGTGTCATAGGTTAGATCAGGTTAACTCGGTGTTAACGTTAACATCGACACGAAATTAAGGTACTATATTATACCGGGTTGCGGACATCGGCCATTTTGGATCCTACAGTGCCCGTGAATGCCGAATTGACTACGTGGTACGCTAAGTGTACCTTCATAGTGGAGCAACAATAGCAGAGTAGAGCGGAGCAGCGATGAACGCTGCAAAGAATGGTGAATACCATTCTTCAGCGCGCTATTCCCCCATCTTCCCTTTGGTCACTGTTTTACAGCGTCGCTCCGTTCGGTTCTGCTACTGTGTGTCGCTCCACTACGAACATACACTAAGGGTACGCTCCGCATAGTCGGATTTGGTATCCGTGGGCACTGTAGGATCCAAAATTGCGGATGTCCGCACCTGGTATATAGTACCTTAACAAAATAAGGTCGAAACCATATGGCGTTGTAATATCAGCAGTGGTACCAAATGATGAATCATAAATCTTTTTATCAGAGATGCTCAGCCAATCAGATTGGCTAGAACTAACAGCTAAAACTAATTTTTTTTTTATTAATTGGCTTCGGCTAACCGCTAATGGCTACAGGACGCTGATTGGCTAGCTAACGGCTAGCTAACAGCTAAAGACTAATCCACATTTTTGGTAAAAATAAAATAGGTGAAGGGGTAACTTGGTTGCAATTCTTTTTCTTTCCCCCAATTCTGAGTCTGAGTTTGACCAAGCTTGCAGTTTCAATCCAAAAAACGAAAATCCACCAAAAAGGAATAGAAAAAAAAATTCAGTTTGAATGTAGTCAGAAGGGAAAAGGCAAGAAATTAGCAAAATGAAATCAGCCGTTAGCTTCCGAATTTTCATTGGCTTATGGCTAGCTAATGGCTAAAAAATTATCAATCGTCTAGCTAACGGCTGGCTAAAAATCTCCCAAAAACTGCAAGCTAACAGCTAACCGCTAATGGCTAATGGCTAGCTAAGCACCTCTGCTTTTTATACTTTTAATTCTATTGAAAAGTTGAAACTGGGTTGAAATCTTGAAATCTATTTTATCACGTTTATTCTCTCCTACAATTTTTAAATGAGCAACTCAGAATTGGAAAAGTCATGGAAACAATTTTGAATAGAATTTGTTATCATCAAAACTCGTGTCAGAAATTCATGTTCAACACGAATACCTGTGACAAATTTCCCTACCTGAAGTCGCAGATCTTTTACGCAATTTACCTACACCATCTGTGAGGAAACAAAACACAACAATAATTAAAGCCAGAAGCCGGGTTCCTTACAGCTTTTCGGCGACAATATACAATTTCTAATACACGCCATTGAACACCATTTCCGATCAATCTATTCGACAACATAGCGATTATTTACTGACCATATTATTCTCTGTAGGGTTGTTATCTTCCACAGTTTCTATGATTCGACGAAAGTATTCAAATTTTTAATTAATTAATTGAAAATTGTATAAAAATTGCAACGAGATGATCCGTCATTGAAGAAGTATTACTAGAGCATTCTAAACACGGGCATAATCATCCGCCATTTTGATTCACACTGCGCCCGTCAATGCCAAATTGACTACTCGGTACGCTCCGCATAATTAGATTCGGCATCCACTTCATCCACAGGCATGCTGTGAATCAAAATGGCGGATGATTATACTCATGTTTGTAGTGCCCTAGTATTATGCATCAACGGCTAAGGCTTAGCTAAGGTGGGCTTAAGGACTACGTGGTCATGTGCAAAGAACAGAGATGGAAAGCCATATGATAAAACTTTTGCTTACGGCTTTAGCTTCTGACCAGAGCCGTATTTCCCAAAAGGCTGATAAGGCTGCAGCCTCGGCAATAAATTTGAGCGGCGCAAAATTTTTGAGAGAAAAAAATTTGGAAAAGGGAAAAAAATTAAAGGAAAAATTCACTATTTTTGATGAAATAATTTATTTAGTTGCAATCCATCCATGTAATTGACAGAGCAAGTTCGCTGGAACATCTATGTTATCTACAGTGATGGGCAAGATCTCAAAAAAAAAAAGAAGATCTATATCAAGATCATAGATCTTGCCGAAAAAAAGATCTAGATCATATCTAAGATCTTTCAAAAAGATCCTTGATCTGAAAAAAAAAGATCAAAGATCAGATCTTTTTTTTTCTTCTGAAATACAAAATAGGTAATAAAAATAAATAACCACAAAATTTTTGAATCAAATACCTATAAATTTAATAATTATATTATTAATTATTATATTATTATCATTACAATTTATTATGAATTTACAATCTTTCTTTGTTGCTGTGTAAAAAAAGCAACCAGATGTGAAACGTCTCATTGCTCATTTTCCCTCTCATGGGAGCAATTAAATAAGTTGTAATTCTGAACTACTACTACTACTACTACTACTACATAACATCGAAGGGTACAATATTCATGTTGAGGAACGGGGGGAGGGGCAAAAATCAGGAGGGGTTGTAGTGTATGTTAAAAATGGCCTACAATATGTCTCCGAGAACATTTCAAGAAAAAGGGCGTATAATGCTATCAGATGCCAATTTAGTAGAGGGAATAATGAAAGCGTTCTGAACTGCATTTGTGTATACAGATTTTGTAAATCATCAAAAATGGAATTTCTTCAGCAACTAGACCAGCTACTGAGAGAGGCACCAAAAAATACGCTTGTGGGGGGAGACTTTAATATCGATCTGCTTAAGGAAGAAAATACCAGCTACCTAAATGTGGTATATTCCAATGGCTTTGCATCGTTGGTAAACGAGCCTACACGGGAGGATGCCACTTCTAGGTCTTGCTTAGATCACTGTTTGTATAAAAAGGATGCCAGAGAGGAAGCAGCTGTTTCCTGCTTTGTGCAAGATGCGACTGGATCCGACCATAAGGCAATTGTAGTGAAAATAAGTAGCCCAAACACAACTCTACCCAAGGGGCAAACTGACTCGCCGAACCTACATACAAAGTACAATTGGAAGCAGTATGAGAAAGCCGTCCAGAAGGTTAACTGGACAGAGGAACATCAGACCACACATAATAATACCATTGGCACAGTACTGGTGAAAATCAAAAATGCTATGAACACAGCGAAATATACAGTTAAACAGGGGGGAAACAAAGCAGTTAAAAAAAGGTCAACGTGGGCCTCAAAAGAGCTGTGTACCCTAGCAAAGAAAAGAAGCGACATGGCAAAGGAAAGGAAGAAAAAGCCGTGGGATTTGTCACTGAAGGAGGGCTATCAGAAATTGAGCAAAGAAATTCATAAGCTTACTAAGAGGGACAAGCGCCAACACTACACAAAGCTACTGCAGGACAATGGTGGAGACGCTAGGAAGTACTGGGGAATAATTAAGGAGGTCTCAAATCGTAAAGTTGAGAAGCTAAAAACCATACTCATAGACGGTATTGCCATAGATGTTAAGGGTAGTGAAAAGGTAGTAGCGAATGCATTTGCAAATTATTTCTCTGAAATAACTGGAGAAGAGGGAATAATCAATGTACAATCCAGAAACAGAGACCTCCACCCACAGGTGAATTCATTTTGGTACTCACCCATTACAAGTGGGGAAGTAGTCAAAGAGATCAAGGCGTTAGCTGGGAAGCCAAGTACGGGAATAGATGAGATTCCGATTTCTGCACTGAAATCTGTGCCAAAGGTACCCGATCTGCGAATTTTTCAGAAAAAGTGCTCAAATGTGACATGATAATTTCAGCACTTTTTTGTACAATTTGTGACAATTAATTCCACCAATCAGAGACGAGAACGGGTTTTTGTCAGTCTGCTGCCACCAGTGTCACAACTGGGCAGTTTTTAATACCATTTGTGACAGAAATGTGCTCATTTGTGACAGAAATGTGCTCATTTGTGTCAATTTAAAAAATGTCACGTTTAAGCAGTTTTTTGCTTACTGGGCAGTTTTTAATACCACTTGTGACAGAAATGTGCTCATTTGTGCCATTTTAATAAGTGTCACATTTACGCAGTTTTTTGCTCGCCTCTGCAGGCGCTGGTTATAGCCCCCGCTGCACCCTCAATTGTGAGCATCGCATAGGTATATTACATATATTACAGAAATATATTTCTGCCATAAGAATAAATAAATACACGATACCGCAAAGCGAGTGTGGTAGGAGCGCGATAACAATGTAAATAATGTAGTCAATATTTACAAAAAGCACGTAGAAAATGTATATTTTACATACATACAACAAAATAATAATTATAGATAGGTACTAAAAATAAAGTACAGGACTATAAAAACAACCCCTGACTAAGTTGTTCAACTTAATTGGACGCTATATTCAGCGTCAAGGAACCAACCAACATTTGTAAACAAAATGAGTTATTAGTATGTTTGGAAAGAGCGTAAAAAGTAGAATTTTTCAAAATTGGGCTGCCGATTCAAAAATGTGTACTCACATTGAAAAATGCTTATCAGTAAACGCTATGTCATATAGTTTCTACCAAAATATTGAGTTCTTATTTATATGCACTTTTGGTTTTGGTTGATGTTGGAGCGCTCCTTCTCAGAATACAAACTGCCAGCAATTCCAAAATGCACGGATATTATTCTCTCAGCGCAGTGCAATCACAAAATACAGGTATCATGCAGCTATGTTGATTCCAGCTTATCTATCAGGTGAACAAGCGTAGATACTTATAAAGGATGTTATTCTACAGAAAAATTCCGCCAGCAAAGATCATCCTACTTATCCTGTGTATTTTTTCCTCTTTCAGCCTGTTCTGTTATTTGGAGAGCTTCATCGTCTATATACGATCGAGTATATTTTGAAATCACTGGTGAACAGCGTGAGGAACATACACGCGCTGTTTACCAGTGATTTTGAAATATATACTCGTATATATACTAAGAAGCTCCAAATAACAGAACAGACTGAAAGAGGAAAAATACACAGGATAATAATTATAATTAGGTAACTTACTCGTTTTCATTGTAGCCATGTATTTCATTAGCACACGTGGTGGTCAAGGAGCACAGCAACACACGAACGAAATATATTTAAATATAAAATCATAAATTATAAGTAGTCGTCAAATTTCAAATTAAAACACAGAAATGAGAGCACAATCACAATCCCAGTTAGTACAAGACAATATATGTTCAAAGTTGAATTTAAGTATAACGATTAATTATTTAATTTCTAGGTTCTCTCAAATTGCCACAAATAAGCAGTTTTCTGCTTAAATATTACAACATAAACTGTCACACATAAGCATATTTGTGACACTTTAATGTCACGGAGGCCGTGTGACATATTTCCAGTGATAAAAGGGGCGGATCTAAATATTTACCACACTTTTACCACAAATTTGCGAAATTTACAGACTTGAGCACTTTTTTTTGCCACAGATAGTGTCACAAGCTTAAAAACGCAGATCGGGTACTAGCTCCCACACTGAGCAGTTGCTTCAACAGCTCAGTTGCTGAAGGGATCTTTCCGGAGGAGCTGAAAGTTGCGAAAGTCGTACCTATACATAAAAACGGAGATAATAAACTAGTAGAAAATTACCGCCCGATAGCAATACTATCCCCAATCTCCAAGTTATTTGAGAAACTGATGCATAAAAGAATTGTGAGCTATCTACATAAAAACAACTTTCTCGCAACCAATCAGTATGGATTTGTGGAGGGAAAAGGGACGACCGAAGCACTTGTTCACCACATAAGAAGTATTAGTGAGGGGGTGGAATGTAACCTGATCACAATAGGGATTTATATCGATATTAAAAAAACATTCGACACGGTGAATCATACGAAGCTGTTGGAAAAACTTGAGACTATTGGTATCAGGGGTTTCACAAAACAATGGTTTGACTCCTACCTTAAAAATCTAAAAATGAGAGTAGAGATAGCGGGGGTCCTCAGTGAGCCCAAGAACATTCTCAGAGGTGTCCCACAAGGCAGTTGCCTGGGACCACTTCTGTTTACCATCTATGTGAACGACCTATGCAAACTTAAACTGAAGGGCAAATTGTTCTGCTTTGCAGACGATACCGCGATCGTGTATAATGGCATGGATAAAACTAAGTTAATCAAAGAAATCAACGCGGACCTCACAAAAATTGCAGAATGGTACAGGGACAATGGCCTAGAAATAAACGTTAAGAAAACCAGCTATGTTATACATATATGGTCATAGGTACTTTACACCTTCCGAAATTGTAATTAAAATGCCCAACAAAGATAACATACTCGACAAGATAGTAAGGGCAGAGGAAACCACCTACCTAGGGCTTACACTTGATGGGAAATTAACATGGGGCCCTCACTTACAAAACTTACTGAAAAGGCTTCGCCAACTTAATTATCTCATGTACCACCTGAATTCCCATTTTAACACCAAACAAATGACTCAGATATATAAAGCCCTATATGAATCAGTCCTAAGATATGGACTTATTATGTGGGGAGGGGCTTCGGAGGTCAACACTGAACCAGTAAAGGTGCTACAGAGAAAAGTAATTAGAAGTATCAGTAGACAGAACCGAGAATCAGAGAAAACTGCCAAAGCCTTTCAAAGGCTGAAGATAGGGAATGTTGATCAACTATATAAACTAGTCAGCTGCTTATATGTCGCAAAACATCTCAGTGAATTCAGAAAAGCCAGACAAACCCAAACAAGAGGAGGTAGCACTGTACACTTGGAAAAGCCATTTTACTTAAAAGCTACATGCCGGAAACAGGTTGATTACAAGTTACCCCAAATGTTCAACGAATTACCCGCCAAGCTGAGAACAGGCGCAGGGGACCTCTTCAATGGGACAAAGAGGGACACAATGGCCAAACTAAAAAAATTCAAAATCGAACTTACCGGTCACATTATTGACTCTCCAGTTGTTGACGCATAGGCTCAAGGTAATGAAGGGAAGAGGCGGCAAAATAATACGAACGACGAGAGCAAGCCTATAGTCGGCACAAGTATTCCGATTGTATCCTGCTTATTACTGTATCCTCGCCAGGCTAATTTCTACCTCTGTTAATGTCCCTTACTGTTGTATTCATTGTATTCATTGTTACCGGCTGTCGTATTTCTATATTATTCCACTGTTTACCCTTAACATTCGTTACCATAAAAATATTTGTTACCTTAACTTATTTATATTCCATCTGTTAGATATAGGTTTTGCTGTTTACCTTGTTATTGTTGCTTAGTGTCGTTGTTATATTCATGTTGCATATTACCTTGCCTCGAATTGTTATTGCTGCCTGAAACCGTTATTTATATGCCACTATTTCCTGTTACAGCTTAGTGCCCCTTACTGTTATGTTCACTGTTACCGGCTGTCTCTTTCTATTGTTCCGCAGTCTACCCCTAGTATTTTGTCGTAACTCTGTGCATGTTTCATCTGTTATGGGTTCTGCTCTTGTCCCTTTGTGATTGTTGTTTGTGTTCATGTCGCATATTGCCTTGCCTTGGTTTGTATTGTTGCCCAAAATTGTTGTTTTTAGGTCTTTGTTTCCTGTTGTCCTGCAGTTACCGCTTGTTTATTGAGTGCCCATGTGTACATTCAGGAGTGGTGGTGGTCCTCGGTGATCCCCACTCGGGCCATCTGGCCATCGGGGGATCACAATGCCGTGTATTATCATAATTGATCATTTTTGCCATTATATATTATTATTATTATTATTATTACTACTACTACTACTACTACTACTACTATACTATCGCATATCGCACAATAAAGCATTAAGCAAATAAACTTTTTGGGGCTTATTAAATTGAATTTTATGCTTATCAAATATCATTCAATTAATCAATTCTTATTTCTTATTCGAATCATTAATCAACATCAACATTTCAACGGCAACGCAAAGTCGCCAACCGAGAAAAAATAAAGCAGAATAAAAGTTAAAAATAGAAAGATAAAAGATTTAAAGATCTGATCTTTTTGAAAAAATAAAAAAATCTAAAGATCAAAGATCTAAAATATAAAAGAAATCTTAGACCAGATCAAAGATCTCGAAAAGATCTAGATCGTGCCTGCCTATCACTGGTTACCTACCGTCATTGCGAGCGAAGCGAGCAAAAAATTTTTGAGCGTGGCGCAAATTTTTCATTAGCCTCATGCGCAAAATACCCTAAGTCCGCCTCTGCTTCTGACCTTGGAAAATAAAACTTTAGCTTCTGCTTTCCAAATTTTTTCATGTTTAGCTTTCCCTTTTAGCTTTTGCTTTTCATCGCAAAAATCATAAGCTTTCAGCTTTTCGCTTTTGACTTTCTGCTTTTCCCAAAATTTTGAATATTTTGTACAACATATATTTTTTAGAAATAGCTTTTCACAACACTGCTTAACAGTGAACACTCCAACAGCAGAACAGCACTGACCATTAAGATAATGAAAATAAAATGAAAATTTGAAATTATAATTTATAAAAAATTAAAAATAGATAAATACTGGAAAAACTTTAAAAAATAAAACGTTTGCTTTTGCTTTCAATTATTTGTACATTCTAACTTTTGCTTTCAGCTTTTGCTTTTTAGATAAAAAAAAACTCTTCGCTTTTGGCTTTCCGCTTTCAGCTTTTTGCTTGCTTTCCATCTCTGGGTCTCTGGTCATGATGTGAGTAGGGTACAAATGAGGAGTTATCTGTCAAAAGGGCGTCCGTTCCATAAGAAATACATTGAACGGGCGCCCTTTTGACAGATAACTCCTCAAATGAGTACGTTTTATGACGTCATTATGAAGCCTCTGTACACTGTACAGTTTCTCCAACACGTGTATTGGCACCAAAACATAGTTTTGTCAGTTTTTGTTGGAATTGTGTAGTGTTGATCATTTAAAAGATGAAAATTCCTGGTCCAGGTAAATGTATAGCCTACCATGATATAATATTATTGTTGCGGCGTAGGCTACGTCTAAATATGTTACATACATCATTCAGTATAATTTGTAAAACATTTTTGCAATAGCTCCGTATTTCAAGATATGGCTCATGCTCATACCATTAAAACATTAAAAGTGTCGATTTTTGTGTCTAAACGAACATGGCTAATGAGTCACAGGGTATGCCAAAGACTGTATTCTTAAGGTATTTTAGCATACAACAGCGTGCATTAAATTTTTGAAAATTTGTTCAAATAAAAAATACCTACCCCTAATACAGATTTGTGTCCTTTTTCATAGACTATTGTCGGGCGTTGGTAGGGCTCTATAGTTTCACCTGGGTATACTAAGCCACCATTTTGGTTCATACTGCGCCCGTCGATGCCGAATTGACTACGCGGTACGCTCCGCATAGTCGGATTCGGCATCCACGGGCGCAGTATGAACCAAAATGGCGGCTTAGTATACCCAGGTGAAACTATAGAGCCCTAGCGTTGGGTGCTAGAAAGATTAAATATGGCGTATAATTCATCCTCAACTGTTTGTAGGTGTCCTACAAATAATAATACCGGGACGCCTTCAAGCAAATTTCTGTTTAGCAAAGCGAAGAGGCAAAACGGCTTTCATCTGCTTTCACAAGCAACGTTGTTACTTTTGATAACGTAATTAAACGCCCGTTTATTGAAGCTGTGAAACATCGAATTTACTTCTACACTTCTAGTATCGAAAATCATTCACGATGGCTTACGCAACGCGAGTTCAGAAGGTGATGATCCAGCCCATAAATCTGATCTTCCGGTAAGACCATTACAATCATATTATCATCCATCATGTCAGTAAAATCACAGCTTAATATCAATAAGGCTGGAGTATCTTAAAAGTGTTTCGTTAATGTGTAGATGTAATACTCAATTTGCTCACACTTCAACGTTTATAACCTGAATCAGTGATTACTGAATGAAACTTGACTAAAAATTATGAATTGGACGACATTTCCATTTTTTGGATGTTGATAGCTGAACCCTTCATTCATTAGTCTGATATACAATCCAAATTTTATGTTTTGTAGTTATTTGCAATCAAGAGCCCGAGTTTCCATTTGGCTGTTCGAGAATGTAAATGAAAGAATCGAAGGACAGATCATTGGTTTCGATGAGTATATGAACTTGGTTTTAGACGACGGAGAAGAAGTAAACGTGAAAACTGCCAAACGAGTTTCCTTGGGACGAATTCTTCTAAAAGGAGATAGTGTAACTCTGATTCAAAATATTTCTGATATGGGGAAGTAACCGTCGTCATTCTACTAAAACAGAATCTTGTACAGTACATCATGTTAAATTAATAAACTAGGTTAATTTTAAGTCGGCATTTACTCATTTACGGTGAAAACATTTGCGCTTAGGTTTATAGTAACTCGTTTGCTTTCCACGAAGTGATATTCTGTACATTCGAAAGCTGCTTCTCCGAAACTACAGAAGTCCATACTTCTAAATTATCTAAGAAGTACAAAACACTGTCTTAGATCAGTTTTGATTTTCTTTTCTCTGATTTTTGACAGCTAGCCTCAACCCTAACGAACATGATTTGAACATTTCATTTTCAAAATTAAAATATAAGCTGAAGAAAACTCCCAAAACTGGACGTCTTCTTCTGGAAACGAACTTCATTAGCGAAGACTGTAATACTATGGACGAAAGTGATTGTTTGCAACTCAACAAAACGATACTGATGAATCGGGGGTTCCATCACCCGATTCTGAAAAACAAAATAGTGGACTCACTGCCTTTTGCAAAATTATCTCTCGTTTGGTGAACATATTATGATGGCGAAGCAAAACCCCCAGCAATCGCTCGGTATTACTTAGGACGAGCGCTCGGCGTGGATTATTCATTTACAATATGCATTGCTGAAAAGAAATCGTGACAAAAAACTGTATCTTTCATTTAATTACTACAATCGGTGAAAATGTGAGACACTAGGAACTTTCGTTTCTTTTTGTTACGAATTCTTGTTATCAGTCCGTATTTCAGTGCTATACACTCACTGCATAAAACCAGAAGCTAATTGTTCTCAATCAAGAACACACATTTGAGTGTTTTTCATCATAGATTATTTTAGTTTATATTCTTCACATAGTTGTCTTCAGTACCTTGTAACATCAGAGTGCTTTATCTGAACCCTGAATGAATGATTCTGTTTCAATATGTGGGTAATGCAGTTTGAACTAACACAAGAACCAGATAAAACAATATATTCATCACGTAATGGAAACGGGCATACAATCTTACTTCTATGGGACTGTGGAATTACATATTATAATATTACTATTGAATTTTTTCATTCCCGGAAGCCAGAAACTGAATTACGGTTAATAATCAAAAGCTCCCAGTTTAGGTGGCATAGCGTACTTGATTGGACGTTCTCCAGATCGGAATTGTCTACTTCGCTCCGCCCGCATAATTTTTAGTCGCTCATGCTGTAACATATGAACAAAGTTTTAAATTTCATTAGGTAGAAATGACTGATGTTTTGAGACGCAGTTTGATACTACTATTCAAGGATACGAAGAATGAAATTAATCGGTCGACTTCGAGTGGCCGGCACACTCTTGTCTTCGAGTGACCACTATGATACTTTGCAGAAAATTTTTTATTTTGAAACAATTTTAAGTAGAGTCAGCAAGAAACCTAGTTTTTCGTTCAGTTCAAGTATTTCAACATACCCGTTTCATGTTGGTAACACATTCGCTGAAATCATCCATATAAGCACTGCATTTTCTGAAACCTTTCGGAAGTGCATACGCTTCCAAACAGTTCATCATTCTCATTTCCATCGGGGCGCAGACTGGATCGTGTTGATAATTAACTAGTCCGTCCATATAATCTTTTATAGGAGTTCTCAAGAACCCCGCCATTATACCAGGTTCGCAACGATTATCGTACCCTGAAGGGATTACAAATTGTTAGTTTTTCACAGATACACGTTTTTAATGTCCAATGCTTCGCAAGGGAACTTGCTGATTGTAGGCTGAGCAAGTACTTATGAAACAGCTCCACAACTGAAATTAAAATCATGGTTCTTTTCGCTGATTTTGAATGAAAAGCAAATGAGGATTCGATAATATACAACACTTTTACTATTACACTATCGAGGAAATATACCTCATTCCAGTATAACACTGAAAATGTCACATAATTTTAATTAGGTGAACATATTTAATGTAATTTTCAACGTACATCCTTGGTATTCTGGGTCATCGTGTTGCGGAGGAATTTGCTTGGTGATATAGAAATTTTCCTCATCTTGTTTTTTTCTGTATTTGTCTCCTTTATTGCTGAAAGCACTCATTGTGCAACTGAATTCACAACACTCAGCGAATTAGTGGCGATTCGAACGAAGTTATGACAGAACCGTCCTAATTGACGATCGAAGTAAAATTAATAAGAACTAAAAACTACACCTAACAAATTGTGCACGACAAGAAATAGAATCAACATTGGATAAGAAGGTCAAACGAGTGTTAGCTCAGCAGGCATCTTTGATTAGGGCTCTATAGTTTCACCTGGGTATACTAAGCCACCATTTTGGTTCGTACTGCGCCCGTCAATGCCGAATTGACTACGTGTTACGCTCCGCATAGTCGGATTCGGCATCCACGGGCGCAGTATGAACCAAAATGGCGGCTTAGTATACCCAGGTGAAACTATAGAGCCCTACTTTGATAAGATGATAAAGGCCGGTGGAGCGGAAGCGTGACGGGGTGTAAATCGAAGCATCGCAGCTTCGCAGCCCACAGATTCATGAATGGACGTTGTTAAGCATAACAGAACCAACCAACAAAATCTTTAGTTCAGAAGCCAGAGTTTTCTTCGCTGCTCATCTTTTGAAAAACAATGAAGTTAATAACTATCTGTGGATCCTGTTCAACAATCTGCACCCGCACAACCAGTATTTTACTCATTATTTCTTATCACGCAGGGACACAGGTAACAGGTTTGAAATCACATCATATTGTGCATTTCTGACATTTGAAGGGCGTCTTTTGTAAACATTTTTACAAAATTAAAATGAAAACTCGGAAAGTCCTATTCGCGTACTATGATCATTGAGTAGACATTTTCAACGTTCGTCGGCCAGGGGCGGAAATTGTCAACCTCCTCCCCTGTCACGGCTCACTTCAGCACTACTAAGCGTTTTAGCCTAATGATAAGTGCACAGTGCAGTAATTTTTTTGTCTGATACTTCGACTCCAAAATCCGAACTTATTTCAAATGGACGGCTTATGTCAGTGCAAGTAGTGGTAAGCAGATTTTTTCAAAGTAAAACAGACTATACTAACTGAGATTACATCCCTCATAGTGACTTCTTCCACACAGCCCTCCCTCCCCCTCCCAGATTGCTATAGAACTGACAAACGTGCCAGGCACATCTACAACTTTATTCCATATGTTACAGAATTTCTATTTCTCATCTTTTTACCAAACAGAAAGAAGAGAATAACAGAATCAAAACAAACAAAACAAAAAAACACAAAAAAAAACAAGAATTAAAATAAAATAATGTTTTTGCTTTCAACGTTGCAACATTTACAATGATGCGTTATAAAATTCTTTGACATATTTTTTTTTTTTTTAATGAATACGTTCATATTTGTTTCTTCATTGGAAAATACTTCTACATTCTTTACACTTGTATCTTCGTAAAATGAGATTATGTATGAATAAATATAAAACACGACAAAAACAAGACATTCGAAAGAATAACATAAATTCGTACAGATATAAAAATGATAGTAATTGTAAAATTAAACAATACATTATCACAATTAAGGAAAATAAAAACGAGAGCATAAAATTAATCATCGTTGTTTAACGGCGGAGGTACATTTGGCATCACAGTGACATTTCCTTGAGTTAAATACCCGCTATTCGGGGCTAATCCTCCTGCAAGCAAACACGATTCGATATTGTGCATTACATTGTACATAAAATTTTCTAACGAGCACCATTGAGCAAAAAATTACCTGTGAGATATGGTAACGAATTTGTATTAGTTAGGAACAGATCGTGATTCTGTTCGCGGTAATTGGACCATACGGACGATCGATCGAGAATACTGATGACCGAATTGCCGTAGGTCAAACTGTACGTCATGTTCTTCAGGGTTTTCACAATGTGCGCCTTAGTCCGGGCACTGTTTTCCGTGCTGTCCAGTCTGCCATCCAGCAGTTGCAGAAGGAACGGTACCAGATCTACATCTAACGCCTGCACAGTGACCGAAATAAGAAAATTATTTCATCACTTCTTCATAAAGATGCGAGAGGAAATTAGAGACCACCACAAATTAATTATAAAATGTGGCATTCAACAGACGCGGTGGAATGAGAAAATGTGCAAAAACTTTTCAAGAAATAATAATTTAGAGGGACAAATGAGCAGATTATAATGCCAACATTGTTCCAAGTTTTTCGTACTAGTGTCTAGTGTGTCAAAAATCTTAGCAAACAGTGTTGTCACAACCGACAACTTTCATTTTCTCCAACGTTTACCACATACCAGTGCAGCAAAATAATAAAAATAATAATAATAAATAAATACACTCAACAATATAATGTAGCGGATCTTCAAGAATACGTCCAAAAATACAAAGATTTAAAAAATTTGATAAAATATGCTCCAAATATGTTTCTAAAACACCAAATATGCAATTATATTGAAATATGCAAAAATCTGCAATTTCAAATAGGGCTTATTTCACTAAGAATTTCATGTTTCGCAAAGATATCTTCAAAATGCTTGATTTGATTCACAGAAGAAACATAATATGCCAAAGCATACTTTTGGTAGCCCTACGTTATCAGTTGTCGCATTCTCGCATATCACGGGGAATCAGTGCTGCCACATGTCAATATACAGAAAAAAAAGTTACTATAAAGCGTGCTCACTTTCCCGTTTTTATTTACCACGAAAATGAGGAACACTGTCAATAATTCAAAAATGAAGTTCGATTAGAAAAAACGAACATTTTTGGGGAAAAATATAATTTATTTTGTCTATGTGCGCCAAGAAGAAAGTCTCCCAATTTGGGACTAGTCGCCTGAGTAGATTTTTCGTCGCAGACGGGTCTCCCAAGGTGCCCAATTAGCGATTTATGGCCCAATCTGGAGACCTATTATAAAACTTTTATCACCATACCACAAATCGTTACAGTGATAACTTGATAGGGTTTACTGTACAAGTTACCACTGTAACGATTTGTGGTATCGTGATAAAAGTTTTATAATAGGTCTTCTGGTAACCCTGGTTATGAACATATTATTGACACCGTCGAGCAAAATAGTGTTATCTACATTTTATTGAAACTGGCAGCAATAGTCCATCACTCCTGTGTTGCGAAATCTGGACGCCAAGTTTAGGTAAAGTTGATATTTTGCCAGCATCAACAATGCAGTGTTGCACATGATAGAGCGTGAAATTTCCTTTCTTATTATACCAATAACTAATTTCCCCCAAAAAATATACATAGCACTACATATTTTGCTCTAAGGAGTCGTTATATAATCTACGTGATTCGACAATTGAAGGAGCTAGTAGTCTTCAATATTCGAACAACATTTTCACAGCAAATTTAATAGAAAATTCCAATTCAGAAATCTTTTGAAGCGGAGCAATAGATAGTATATTGAAGAAAAAAAATAATAAAGAACTTGCATAACTATGTATGGTCAATCTTCAATATTCAAGGAATAATATAGGTTAGAAAACTCGAATCATGATTGAGTATAATTTTTACCTACTCGAATTTCAACTTCGGCAGTCCCTTCAATATTCAGAATAGGCAACAACTAGCGATAATTGTTTTTGTTATACTGTCAAGGTACCGTTCAATACAAGATGTAATGATATCAGTAGCGTCGACAGAACATTTTAGAGGGTAGAGGAGGCGGGAGAGTAAGCATCTTGTGGGTAAAAGAGTGGCAGATGTACAAAATTTGACTTTCGCAAGAAAAAAAAAGAACAAGGTTCTTCAGTCACAATTGTACGTAAAAAAAAAAATCTTGCGTCTGAAATATTAGACAAATAGGAACTCTACAATTTTACTTTCTCTCGGTTCTGACGGGATATATACCCACATCCCCCTCCCTTTCACATTCATATCTTAGGGAGAAAGTCAACAATAAATTTTGATACCAAAATATGAAACTTTTTATTAGCATTTGAAAACTACAAAATTTTACAGTCAAGTTTCACTAAGTAATTCTTTCTTCATCAAGAATGCTTATGGAGAGCTCTTACTTGAAAAATTAATCAGAGAATAGCCATTTGTTGTCTATTCTGAATATTGAAAGGGCTAAGAAAACTAAGATTTACGTGATTATAAACGTCACCCAAATTTTACAATTCGCATTTTTATACTCCTATAGCCCCTTCAATATTAAAGATACGCAATCATTAGTTACGTAAGTTCTGTTACATTTTCAATGTACTAAACATTGCTTACTTTTGAAGAAATGTCGGAATTGAAATTTGCTATCGAATTCGCTATTTTTCAAACTTTGGAGATTTGTAGTCCCTTCAATTGAACCACATAGTTCAGAAACAAGGTAAGTCCCAAAATTTCGAGAATTGGTTTTTCACAGAAAAATGTTCCTTAACCCTAATAAACCACGTAACTCCGGGACTTACGCTGTATCTGCACTACATGAAAAGTTGAAAAAGTTCCGAACGAGTTCCGACTTTTGCCATCCTGTTCTACTGTTACTGAACGCAAATATCAAGAAAATTCAATATCGATAATATCAGTATCGAAACCAAGTGATATCAATTAAGGATGGGCAAAAACCGGGAATTGATTTTTATTCCCAAATAGATTCCCTCCCGGGGAATTTTGGGAGGGAAACTTGGGAACATTGGGAATATGATAATTGATAAAATCTAAGACAGTTTATGACTGGTTGATACTGTTAGCTGTTACAGTGCTACTGAACTGGTGCCTGCAAGCCCCTGAAAAAAATAACTTCCCACCCAAAATTTCTTTCCTTCCCAGTTTCTTTTTCCCCAGGAATATTCTCAACACCCATCCCTAATATCAATATCAATGTCAAACGAAAAATTTTCAATAATCGAGTATAGAGCTGCGCGACTGCAGTCTGCAGCTCCGTCGAGTAGACAGGGACGCACTGATAGGGGGAGGAGGGAAACTTATTCTTTTTCACTCAGCAGCTGGTAAAATTTACCATTTCAGTAATAAGTTGGGAAAACTGGATAGTTGCACTTTTTTTTGTTACAGAGACTAAAATAAGGGAGGCACGGGGATCGCTTGCCCTCCAAGTCTCCTCACCGGAGTTCGGAAATTTTAGTAGATGGATCAAAAGTTGGAAAAATCCAACAAATAAAAGGTTTTTTGAAAACACAATGCAAAAAACTTTTAGATACTTGGAAATTTTGAGTTGAGTCAAACGAGATTTCAACTATTTTTACCCCCCATCCCCCCCCAGAAAAACTCTTCGGTACATCATCCCTACAATTAGAGAGGTTACATGTTTCTTTTTTGTTAGAAAAATTGTTTTCAACTTTTTTACTTTTTCCTCTTCCCAACATTAGTCAATTTTTTTTTTCTTTTTACAAGAATGAAACGCAAAATAGCCCTATTTTAAACAATGTTGGTGAATTTGGTAAAATATGTAATGTAAAAAAATAAATAAATAAAAAACTGACAACAACATGAAATATGTAAAAATACGTGACCTGGAATCATGAAATGTGCCTCTGGTGTCAAAAAACATTCTTCATTTTATTGACAATTCTTACAGAAAAAAATCACGCTCTTTCGAATGAAATGAATCGCAGCTTATCTTTATTAGTTCTTTCACAAAAATTGCATTTAAAAATTATGTCAAAGTTTAAAAACATCCGTTCACATAACGTCGTGTGAAACGGGCCTATGGGAATGACAGAGAACGAGAATTCGAAACGTGGTTGTCATAGCAACGCGTGTAAACGCACCCTCACATATGTACATCTGTTCGCACCACTACTACCATCCCATCTTTACTCTTGTTTATCTTGAAAACCTGTTTTTACACAATTGGCACATTTCATGATTCCAGGTCACATAGGCATTTTTACCTGAATTATGTAAAATACGCAAAATACGCAAAATGAAATGGGACTCAAAATGTAGGGGTTTTTCTGAAACGTAAACATATTTCATCACTTTTGGGATTTGAGATGACCTAAAAAATATGCATTATTTTGCAATTTTATGAGACAGGTTGGTTCCGCAAACTGAATTGGATCCAAATATTTCATGCTCTAATTTTTACATTCATTCCGCTCCTTTCTGAACGAGTTGAAATAAATTTACTATAATTTAATGAAATCATTCAGAATTACGTAGTTTCTTTTTAAGGCTTCTAAAACCCTGAATTCTGAGTTAATAAGAAATAAAACACGTATTTACACGAGATAACAACAAATTAATGCAAGTCTAGGCGATGAACAGCATTAGCTAAGGTGCGAATCAGTCATGTAGTGCAGAAATCACGTAAGTCCAGTACACTGAAACACCGCCCGCAACGATAGATGTTGCTAATGAGCGGAAATTTGTGTGACAATGTCTACCCATTACTAATGCATCCAGTGACATGCAATTTTTTCGCTAAGACCACGTTAGAAGGCTATGACTGTTTTATTTTGTTCCCGAAAAGTTTAGCTTTTTGGAGTTACGTGGTTTCTGAAATATACGATTCAATTCTAATAACAGACCATACATGCACCTAACGTTTTCGATACTGCTCGACTAGTACCAACTTCATCAGTGTTCCTAGATGTGGTACCATTGTACCCCATGTGGTACATCGTACTTTTAGTGACATAATTTGTGGTACATTTGCAATATGTGGTACAATTTCAATTTTTTGAACTGAATTTGCTCCACAAGATTTTGAATATAAAGTTGTGAAACCTGATAACACTGATTGTAGTGTTGTTCGTTTTATTTCGGGGTATTTTGAAAGTTGAGAAAACCAAAATCAAGTTTCCAATAACTGCAAAGCTGCGTCTGATATAAAGTACCCCTACTCACATCGGAATTTCATGCTCCTCTCATGATTACAAAGCCTAGTCTGATTTCGTTACGCAAAATGGACCAGAAAATATTTTTCAAAAAAGGCCTTCAATTTTGAGTTTTAAGGCTGTTTTTCAAGTGACTAGAAAATTCAGTAGTACCTAACTACCTACAGGTTTTGTTTCAGCATCACCCCACCTGTCCTCGGCTTTGTCTAATTATGAATTTTCCTCTTTTAAACATACTTCTTACGTGAAAACAACAACAAAACTATGGATTTGGGACACTAGCGAACCTCGTATCATATATTTCAACTTATGAGTTATCCAAAAAAAAGTCAGAAACTGTTTGCACGCATCAAAAAATTTAAAATAAGAATTTCCAGTTTTTTTCCAGTTTTTAGAATTAAGAAAACTGAATTATTCAGTAAACTGAGAGCGTGCAAACAGACCTATAAACAGTCATGAGATGAGATTGACAGAAATATAAATTTAATATTATGGGTTATGGGCGCTAAGAGAGCTAGTAATGGCATGGTTTGGAGGCTCAAAAATAATGATACAACATAGAATAAAATAACATACTGAAAACTGAACATAGCAAATGAAAATTCGCATGATTTTTAACCACGCTTACGAATTTTAAGCTGTTTGGCAGTATAAAATTATTACATTCAATGATTTTGAAATGTGGTGGTACAATTTTTTCCTCTTAGTGGAACATTTTTGAAAGTTTCATCCGGGAACACTGAAGTCAGACGCCGTATCCGATTTGGACTGTACCGGAACTAAACCCAACTGATAAGCGAACAGTGATGGTTACTTTGACTCCCATAACGCCATAAGAAAAATACACGGAGCAAACATCATTATGTTACTACCTGAGAATAAGAAATGTCTTAGAAACCAAAGGTATACATATTTAATCCAGAAGGTTTCTAGCATTGGGTAATAAACTTCTGGTTACTCGTACAGATTGGAAAAAATATGGAGGAAATTAATGCAATGATTGAGGACCTGAAATAACAAGGGGCTAATGTAGGACTTCCGATTAACTTGGAGAAATCTAAAATAATGAGGAACGATTACAAAAAGAACGCCTCCCCAACACAGTAAAACTCGAGGTAGTAGACGAATATAAGTACTTAGGACAATTCGTGTCATTTAAAAACAGAACCGACAAGGAAATTAAAGTTCGCATTAATAACTCGTGGAAAGCATTTTGGGCCCAAAAACATATTTTTAAAAGTAATGTGAAAACCAAAACTAAAGCAAAAATCCTAAGTAGCTACGTGATACCAGTGGCAAACATACGGGGCTCAAACATGGTCAATAACGAAAAAGCATTTGAAGAAACTAAAAGTAATGCAAAATCCCATGTTCAGAAGTATTTTGAAAACTAAGCTGAGAGACAAAATTAGACTTTCAGACATAAAAAGAAAAATTAACGTTACCTGATATTGGCTATGTGATTAGAAAATTAATATGGAATTATGCAGGTCACTTGATAAGAGAGGAAGAACCCAAATGGCATAAAATTGCAACTTTTTGGACCCCGTATGGCCATAAACGCGCAAGAGGCCGACCACTACTGCGCTGGAGAGACGACTTTAAAGAGCTGGGGGGAGGGTGGACAAGATTGGCGAGAAACCGCGACACATGGAAGGAGGTGGTGGAAAACTATGCCCTCAAATGGGCGGGGTAGCTGGCTGTAGCACACCTACCCAAGGTTGTAAATAAAATAAAATAATACTAACAAATTTCTTATTCTCAGGTAGTAAATATTGATCTTTGCTCCCCTGTGTTTTCCTTATGGGAGTCAAAACGTTCCCTGGCCAAAAATGGGTATTTTTGCTAACAGTAACCAAGAACTGTAACTCACTGTGGGACGTCAAAATCACCGTTCGCTTATCAAATATTACCTATTCCACACTAGCGCTTCTACAATTTGCACAGTTCTAATGCCGGACGTTGACAGTCGCGGTTTGTGACGCGCGACTCTTTAGTGCAGGTTAGTCGGGGTAGTTTGCCGTAGCTTTCCCTACAGTTTTGTTGCGTTATAATTTTCCTTCTCCGTACCGAAGAGTGTGCAGCCGCAGTTCGCTTACTAGCCACGTTAACTAAGCTGTCGAAGACGTGCACACGCACAGTACTAATCTTTCTGATCTGATGGTAAGACGCCCTGCAAGTGTAATGCCTTGTTCCTGCGAACTGGCGGGGGTTACACGACGCGCTATGTTTCCACCTCGATTGATATTGTAGTTTTTGTGGTCGCTAGGATGTCAGTAGGGGTATTCGAACATCATCAGATTTCCGGCGTTGGTGAGACTCGAAATTGGGACGCAAGGATAGCGAAACGGGCACGTTCCCACTTGACCATACAGCGATACTAATACTAAGAGTTTTCTTCACCTACACGTAAGCTGGGACAATCTGTGTAAGGTTATCTTGGACCCCCTCCCATTAAGCATATTTCTGAGGTAGTTGGTGTGGTGGGACGTATGGCGATGCACGCATGCCAAAGTGGCCTCTAAGACACCGCACCCCCAGCACTGGAAACTACCCTTTCGGGCATCGCATCAGTGCCGAGGGGGTTCTGAGGTAGTTACGAACAGACTGTAAAATTTTTCTTCTGGGAAACCCAAATAGCTTTAATTTGTCTGCGAAACGTTTTCCATTTTACATCATAAGATAGTGTCTATTTCGGAGTGTGAGTGAACTTGGTAATATTCCGTTTGGAGGGGGTGCCAATTCACTTTTTCTTCTTCTGTAATCCAGAGCGCTTTCGGCTGTTATGCCATCATCAGTGGAGAACCCTAAATGAGACTTATCTCTTGTGGTCCTGTAGATCACAGACAACCAATAGGAGCCACACGACTAAACAGGTTCACCACACGGTACTACTTTCGACTATGACTACAGGACCACAGGAGACAAGTCTCATTTAGGGTACTCGACTGATGATAGCACAGCAGCCGAAAGCGCTCTGGACTACAGAAGAAAAAGTGAATTGGCACACCCTAAAAACGGAAAGGCATAAGATAGCTATAACCTAAACACTAAATCCGACGCCTCTTTTCTTCCTCAACAGTACACATACAAGGAGTCTGATGGGGTAAAGCTGACATTAAATTTGATTCGTAAGCTGTTCAAAACTAATATACCACTTTTCATGCGTGTTCACGATTTTCATGAAATTTTGGCATAAATCAGTCAAACTACAGATGTTTCTTGAATTTATAACTACAACACAATCTTTGAAAAAAATTACCTGTTTCACCAAACTATCTTTTTTAGATAAGAACAGCCTACTCATGGTTTCCGCCGCCACAACTATCACATTGGGGCACTGACGCATCGCCTGTTTCATAGGACCCAGGCACTCGGTCTGAGATATACTGCTCACGCAGGCCTGAAACACATTAAAAAGTGTAAATTAGCGAGTTAATTCGGCAAGCATTACACTCCGACATCGAGAAACCAGGCCTCACCTCGTTCAGAGATAACTGGTGTAAAATGGTAACCGCCGCGAAAGGTACGCTCGGGTTCGCGTGAGACAACTGAAGGCAGAGTTTCGGAATATAACCCAGCGACGGTATATGGTCGCACAGGTTCGGTTGGACTTCCAGCAGTCGAACCACCGACGTGGTATACAATTCCAATTTGTCGGACTGTAAAACACAATCATTAGTACACTTGTATCTGAAGTTGCGCGCAGACGCCGTTGATGACGTACCTGATCTTTGGCCATAATGTTCAGACACGAATCGAATAATTCATTAAGGAATTCCTTCGGCCGTCTAACGTTCCAGCCAGGATTTTGATTGAATAACCTAAGATACACGCCGGCCACCACGACCTCGCTTGTTATGTCGGCCGGCAAGACACCTTCATCCGGTGGTTTGAATTGCGTTTGCGGATTATTCTGTTGCATTTCGTGCAATCTGCAATTGTAATAACGTGAAACAAAAGCTACCGAGCCGAACCCCTTTCCGTTCGCTTTTTTCGCTTACCGTTTGGCGTATTTTCGAATGATGTTGTAGATTTTCTTTTTGATTTTGTCGTTCCACACCAGTTCCGGATTCTCTTGACTGCTGTCCAGCAGCGAAAGCACCGAACTGGGAGAATCTTTCAACGTATCGCAAATCGAAGGTGGCAGGAAATGTCCGAGAGCGAGTCTAACTCGCGGACCCGACAACTTGTCGTACAGCAGGCGACTAAATACTTCGGTCGTTTTCAATCGTACTTCCAGTATCGTAGAATTGCACAGCAAGTCCAAAAGGTAAATATATCCACCTGGGAACACGATTTAATTAAAATAGTTTTCTGAGGGAAAGAACTAAAATACTGATCGAGAGGTTAAGCAAACAGCCAAAATTAATTCAGGAAAGCAGACTCGGTTAGAATCTCAGTAGGAAGGGCGTCACTTGACCTCATTTTTATCTTTCTCTTCACTATGGCTTCTCTACCATTATGTGTTTTGATCTGTCTGTTCGTGTGGTCTTTTACTCCTGTGCAGTTTATAACCAGGAGTTCGCAGATGTGCGCGCATCTCAAGTGACTGTTATAAAAAAATTTTCCAACTTTTTAACATAATTTTTCTCTGCAATGTGTCACTTCACACCAATTTTTATCCCTTCTCTGGCGGTCCTCTACCATATTGTATACTAGTGTTCAGATCTACCTGTTCCTGTTAATACCAAAAACCGTTTGGAGATGCGCGCGCATTATTAAGTGACCATTATAAAACACTTTTTCAACTTGTAATTTTTCTCTGATATAGAGGTTACTCGATCCCAATTTTTATCTATCCTCGCTGAGGACCATTAGGTGTACCATAAGAAATACAGAAATAAACATACAAAATACAAAAGTGAGCGGTGTTCTATTGAAAACAGAGGTGGGTAAGTTCACGAACTTTAAAAATCGTTCACATTCACCTAAAAGTTTGCTCGTTCACGTTCAGTTCACGTTCACCTACAAATATAGTAGTTCACGTTCTTTTGCTGTTTGTGAACGAGTAAACGGCGTTCACATCCTTTCTAATTTTCGTGGTATTCTTTATTTTAGTCTTGATTTCACAACGCGCCCATCCTTGTAAATACGAAAAGTTATTCCTCGACCCAAGTTCCAGTCAGCTGTAAGAAGCTAGTCTATTTTGCAGTTATAAAGACAAAAGTTATCAGAAGATAGCATTTCTGATATTAAAATTTTGTAATTCTTTTTTATTCAGTCACTTCAATATTCTGAGGTGAATCACATACACGGAAATAGATAATTATTTCTGGAGGGGGGGGGGGAGGCTTATTTTGCATGTGGGGCTCAGCCCCCTGAGTCCTTCTTCTCTAGTTCCATCAAGAGAGAATCATCATTTTTCGGCTTTTATTCATGTTCGCCCATAATATTTACCTTACATTACTCTTAGTAGTTTTCTACAACAACAGTGCAAATTTTGTTTTTAATTGCGACAGCAAAACTAAACCAAACAAAACAGGATTAAATTAAAGTCGGCTAATGCGTGAAGGTGGAAGTACAACACCATTTTGCATCTCGCCCTCATTTCTTCAGAAAGGAAAGAAATCTCGTTCACTCGTTCACGTTTGTCAGAAATTTCGTTCACGTTCACTCTTAAAAATATCGTTCTCGTTCATCTTCACGTTCGTCAAAAATGTGAACGAGTTCACAAACTGAACGACGTTCACAAGTGAACGTACTCACCTCTGATTGAAAACAGCTTATTGTTAAAAAAATATTTGCTAGCTAAGAAAATACCCATTCTCCTTCCATGGTATTCTGAGCATTTAGTCGTTTTCATACCTTAAGTGGGTTGGGTGTTTCTTTTATAGGATAGCTTGTTCACTTGTTATTATTGTTGTATTTCTAGATGAAAATAGGTTCTGTTATATGTATAATTAGTGGTCGATTGATGTTGAAAATTATCGTTATCTCTGAAATATTCTCTTTCTTTAGCGTTTTTATAGTTTATTGTGTGTTCAGTAGGGTGTCCCTTATTTCACCAGTTTTCGCCAATTGATTAGGGTCGCACTGAAATTTGTTTCAATGGACCTAGAAACTCGCCATAAAAAATTTTGAGCTCAATCTGAGATCATTATCCCGCGCAGCTTTGACCTCGAAGTTAGGTGTAATACTGAGATTTTACAAAAAAACCGCGAATATCTCAAAACATATCAACTTCAAGACCGAAATGCATATAACACAAAATATTCCCTGTTAAATTTCCTATAATAAAGATCCTATACAACTTTTCTCTAAAACGCACATTCATCGAGGTAATAGCAATAATGTATGAAATTTTCGAGGAACGTGGATTTTGTAATTTTTTCCCTCATAACCGATCTTCACTCGCTAAGTCGTAGTTATCTAAACAAATATTCACTTTAGGACCAAAATGCAAATAACATGACATGTTCCTCGTTAAATTTTCTGTAAAAAAGATTCCGTGCAACTATTCTTTAGAAAACATGTTTATCGAGATAATCGCAAAAATTCGTGGAATTTTCGAAAAACAATTTTTTTTACGGAATCTTAGAATGCTCAAGACCCAATACAAACATTGGAATTAGTTATGGCTAATGGATGCCTAACTAACGTTTTAATTTTAGGCTCTGCCGCAAATTTCTTATCCCCAGGATCAGACCAACAGTCCTCCCTCTTGCAAATACAAGCTTTTAACAATCGCAAACACTTCTGCACATGTTTTTCTTCATCTCATCGTTCAAGGGGTGAAGATGGACACATGCAGAAGTGTTTGCGATTGTTAAAAGCTTGTATTTGCAAGAGCGAAGACTGTTGGTCTGACCTCAGTGATGAAAAATTTGCGGAAGAACCTAAAATTGAAACGTTAACTAGGTATCTATGAGCCATTGACCAGGAAGGTTGGCGTCTTCCTGTAATCCGCGCTATAAGGAGGTTTCATCACTGCTTACTGTCATCACACATAGCGGTTCCACGGGCTCCACTCCAAGTATCGTTGGGCGCTAGCGCTGTCTCCACAAAGGTCAGCTGCACTATTGCGAAAGTGAGCGACCGGCTTCGAAATACCCTCGGCAGACTTGGTATGGTGGACTTAAGATGACGGGCATCATCAACAGGAAACAGCGATTTGCTCATAGGAAATGACAATGAATTCTGAGAACATGTGACTGTTCCTTAACAGCACAATGTTATATCTTATGCGCAGTGTTGACTATTATTTATATACATACATAATCCGAGGTCTACTCTATAGTAGGTACCCAACAAATTGTCATGGGCGTAGCCAGGTGAGGACCGGCGCAAACTGGCACTTGCCCCAGTAGATAGAGACTGCAGTTATACTGCAGTATGCATTACCCGACATTAATAGGTATTTCAGCAGTAAATTTTTTTTTTTTTCCCTCGAAAATTCCACGAATTTTCACGATTATTTCGATAAATATGTTTTCTAAAGAAAAGTTGCACAGAATCTTTTTTACAGAAAATTTAACGAGGAACATTTCACTTTATTTGTATTTTGGTCCTAAAGTGAATTTTTTTTTTTAGATAACTACGATTTAGCGAGTGAAGATCGGTTATGAAGGAAAAAATAACAAAATCCACGTTCCTCGAAAATTTCATACATTATTGCGATTACATCGATAAATATGCGTTTTAGAGAAAAGTTATATAGGATCTTTTTATAGGAAATTTAACAGGGAACATTTAATGTTATATGCATTCCGTTCCTGAAGTTGATTCTCATGTCAAGTAGGACCTCTTATATGGACTTTGTTAGCATTTTGATTGTCTGAGGGTGCGAGGTAGAGAAGCCATAGAGAAGATACATAAAAAATTGAAGTCAAAAGACGCCTTACTACTAATCTCAATATCTCCTCGATCTTTCAGAGACGAACGGATTACGCGAATTCATTACTAGTTTTAACACGGTCCTTGTCCATGCAAAATCCACATGGACAATAGGGAAAGAATCTCAATGCGAACATTCGCATTTTTTTCACTTTTTTCGTACGTTTATGATGTCTAAGATCAGCGTGAGTAGCCGCTCGCCAGCAACTGAATAACGAACAAATAGGTACCTTTTGACAGAACATCTTTGACAATCGTGCCCGAAGTAGACAACGCGCTCAAAGTGGACAAAACAGTGACTTGCTCACTGGGCAGCGTGTACAGCGTTAGTAGTAAATACACGACAACGCCGATGGCGGCGATATCATTCACACATTCCTGATTCCTGGTTGCCGTCGCGATTACATGCAACGTACTTTGTTGGATCGCCTGGAACTCGTTGATGTTCAATAACGAAAACAACAGCTGGAAGTACCCTATGCACATGATCTCCAGACCTGCAACAATACACGGTTATAGTCGGGAATACTCGAACTCCGACAGATTCTCGAGAGACAATTGTGATTACCGTACCTGGAGTGTTTAAGATAAGGTTTTTCAGAGCATGCAGCGCCATTGTAGTGTTTTTGATTTTAGCGACATCGTCGCCTTTCACTGGTAAATTACTTTTTACGTACTCCAATAAATCGTGTAAGAAACCTTTCGGATTCTGTAGACAACAAATTGGGTTAGAAACAGACGTCAAGTGAAGTTGATTGTATTTACCTGAACTATCGAGTCCAGGGTTCCACCCTTGGCTCAGTTTTCCCCACAGGAAAGCAGGGGTGATTGAGAGTGTAGAAGGACAAGAGGGTGGAGACACGATAATCTGATTAATTTATGAATCTTTTTGATCTCTTATCTACTTAAGACATTTTCCGCAGTGGGTAACTAAATCTTGGTTCTCGACTAATTCCTCACTTTTCTAGGAAGGGCGAGAAGTTAGGATTCTAGTAAACAAAGTGACGGTGTCAGCATTCATGAGATTCAGGTCATTCGAACAATAATCTGTGCCATGAGAAATGCCCGCTGCAGCATGTAAACTGTGTAGGGCGAAATACCTGACCAACTAACAAAGGTAATGGACAATCAAGCTTAAGAGAGATACTTGAGTTCTTCGCAAATGAGTCCTAGAGAAAAAGCAGACAAAGATACAGAGATACACACTAGAGGGCGTAATGCGAGGACGACTTATTGAAAAATGAGAAAAATCCTTGTTTTCAGATCCAGGAACTTTGCTTTTCTTTTTCCCAGATGAGACGGCGAGAGGCTAGGGTTTTTCAGGGTGTTTAAACGTTGTAGAGGTAGCTCTTGATACGAGCAATACATTTTTTTGTACGAATATGAAGCTAATACCGAAAAACTAGAAGAGCATTTCTCTCCAAAGGAAGTGATTTTAAAAGGATACTTTTAGTATACTGTATGAGACTGTATGAGAGTGCCACAATGCTGGGATATTTATGAATGTAATTAAAAGAAGCATTAAATTTGAAACCACGCCCACTTGGCAGTTGGGTGAAATGTCAGCAGGTTCGAATTTTATATACTCAGAGCTATCGCGCTATGTTGGTAGTTATGTTCTGAATCTTATTGAAATGCAAGGGAATATATTTGGACTTAAACCTCATCTAGGTAGCGCTACCATAGACAAACTGATAAGAATACAATGAAAATACTGACAGTGCTGCTAATACAGGCAACTTAGGTTCAAGTCCGAACAACAAATCGATAGAAATACAAATAAAAGTAGCTCCTTCAAATCGTTACCAATTTCAGAGCAGTGGGGTGTTGACAACATGCAACAAAGTTTCCCGTCATTCAGTGAACAACAAAGTGTTAGTTTCGTCAATTTTTCGAAAAATGGGTCATCAATACAAGTTTCAATTAGGGTCCACATCCCTCACTCGTGAGAAACTAAATTCAACTTAAAATAAGTTCTAGAATGGAGAGTTAAGGCATTACAAAGTGATTTTAAGAAGGAAGGGGCTTCGCTTGGTGACTGTTAGACTCGAAATTCTTTGTCACAATTTTTAGAGGGACACGATAATAATTCTGTACTTTAATTCTTTTCAAGCGCAACAGTTCCCTTATTCCTTTTCCAAAATTACTACTTATATCAGGAATGAAAAACGCTCGAGTATTTCCAAAAAATTTTCCGTACTATAATAATTAAAGACGACAAATTATCGAGAAAAATGACAATCGTTCAATTCCAACAGTTCTATTTTGAATGTAGATTTTAAAACATTTCCTAATTTCCCGCAATCTTGAAATTTTACAAAATATTTTCCCTACACGTCTAGAAGTTTCAGAAATTTAGAAAAATTTTATCATTGAAAAAGATCTTTACTTTCTGCTGGGGTTAGAAATTTCGTAAGCGAGAATATTCTGGAGTATTTAGAGAATGTTCTCTCCATCACAATACAGAACATCATGCGGAGATGACTAAGCATGAAAAAATAAACTACCAGTAAGCTTCTACAGCTCTGATTTCAACAAAAAATGCAAATATTTTTCAAAATTCCAAATATTTTTTTCAATTTTTTCATTTTTATTGTAAACAGGATTCCCACTTTATGGGAAGTCAGGGAATTGCTATAATTTTATCAAAATCAGGGAACTTTTTGAGAATAATGAGAATTAAAGAATATAAACAACTTCCATAGTAATCAATGAGTATGAAATTTGATCTCGAACAGTAAGTACAAAATTTGGAAAATTGGTCTGGAAAACTGGGAAAAGTCAAGGAAAACCATTCTGAAAAAGTGGCTACCCTGTGAAATCCCAATTTTGATCTATCAGACGGATCGGCGCTGAAAGTGGTATTTTCGGCATTATCCGGCAAAAATGTCCTACAAATTCAAAGAAAAATAAAAAAAGAGCGGAAAAATGTTCCTTTTATTTCTTATAGACATCTAAGAATTTAGCATTATGGTATATTACGACGTGACTTTCTAAATTTTGCCAGTACATTCGCTCAAACTCCTGGAAAAAGCGCGACCGTCATACGAACATTTCTAGTTTTTTCTTCTCATTTAGTTTGAAATATCCTTTCGGTTCTTTTCGGCGTTTTTGACTGTTTTTGGCATTTACGCCATTTTCGGCATTCTTCGGCAAAAATAAGTTTCTTCTTCAGCCCCCTCCACCCTTCGCTCCAAAACGTGCTAGTACATCATCAGCACCCTTCTATCATTAAGCATAATGAAGTTATAAATGCTGAAGAATCCGGTTTCCACTAATGATCTCAGATAATTTTTCAACTGATCTCGCCCATCACTGTCCAGTACAAAGACACACGTGACTGAAATCCGAATTCACAAAGCCTTTTTAATCCAGGAGGTGACCATGGGCACTCATTCTAGTCATTAACGAAAAAGAAGAAAATTTCCCTTTTAGTCTTTCGAAGTACGGCTTTCTACAAGTTTTCATATACTAATCAAAAACTTTGCTCTTTCAGCTTTCCCAGGAGAGCAATCCTGCAAGTTTTGAATAACTCAACAAGAGGCATCACTGTGCCAAATATTTTCCAATTATGCTGAAACACCCAGCCGAGACAGACAGAGAGTAATAATTACCTCGATTGTGAAAGTAGGTTGTGAATTGTAAATCCTAATGAATACGTTGCCAATAATGAGCTCATCGGCGTGACTGGAAAAGGTGATGTCAATATTCTGCAACACACTGTCGCCTTTCTCGTGCCGATGCTCTTTACGCTTACTCTCCAGAAAATCAGTCAATTCTGCTCGCGTGCTGTTGTTCCATATCAGGTACGGAGATTCGCAGTTGCTCGTCAGCACCTTCAACAGCTAACGCACCACCTAACTCGTTAAATTTGTACTTGAAAATGTCTACAAAATTATCCTTAAGCATAAAAAACGCACCTGGTGAGGGTCTTCGTTACCCAGTTGTTCGGTCAGATACGGAGTGATGAGCCGAGAGAAGATCTTCCTCGCCACTTCGTTAACCGGCGTCTTGAGCTCGCCTTGTAGAAAACCGCCGAGTGCGGCGCACGCTTTCACCGATAACTTTGAAAGATTATTCCACACTTCCTACACAACAATACTATAAGTTTATCTTCATTTCAGCCAAAATAAATAGGACTAGTGATGGAAATAATCACAGTCTGAATTTTAAGAGTCAGTGACAACATCTTCAAGTTTTGTAGAGGCTGTAATATGTACCATTTCATCAAAAACTAACTTGAGTGTTCTGTTCTTCCGATCGCTCTACTCCACACTCTTCCAGAGTGTAATCGTATTTGAAAAGGAACGCCAACAGATACCATATCACTCCGCCTTCGATCAACCGGTTCTGAAGCAATTCTTCTTCGGAGAATGAAATTACACACTCGACAACGTGGCAACACAATTTGGGCAGATTCTGAGACCGAAAAAAGGCAATGTGTGAAGGGTTGCTCGACGAGCACGCTTATGAAGTCACTGAGCAGAACTTTTCTCACCCACCTTAAATCGGAGTATCCTAATAAGATCAAGGACCAATTGAGGCATTGATGTGAACGAGGTCCGACACGCCGGAAACTGAGCAGCCACGGCGAAACACCGCGAGCAATGCGTGCAAACAGAAACGGCCACATCGCCGGGTTTCGATGATTTACTCAACACTGAAACGCATCTCGAAAACGCTTCGGCCAGACTCTGAAAAGCGAGCCAAACGTACATTCATATTCGGTAAATTACATCATTACATGGTTGAGTATAAAAAATATAAACTGAGATGACACATACAGCGAATCCGTTCTCACGGTTCAGTTCCTCCGCGTTGAGTGCGGAACAGTTCACCGTGTGGTAGGCAAGTTCACAGGCGGCAGTCAACAGCATACTTGATTTCGAAAACAGCTGGTCATCGGACGTCTCCAGTTTTATCGTTTTGATCAGCTGTTTATAACCGGCATACTTGTACGGTTGTAAATCTGCAAGTCGAAGGAAAGACGGGTTAGTGTGATACGTATACCAGTGGTTGGTGAAGTAATGCGAAGAGATCCGGGAGTGGGTATCTACAATTAAGACGGGAATTACTGTTTTACTAGAGGAAAATTCGGAAAGCCAAAAGCTGACATAAAGGTTACGCGATCCAAAGAGCTCCTTGATCAACGTTAGAACATCAAACCTGTGGAATATCTCGCGAACAAAATACTCTGAGTTCGTAGGATCAGCACGATGTTATTTGGATTCGGACCGTCAACAACCCACGAGCATCGGCTGCAGAGAAAATCGTACGCGTTGTTCACGACTAAGAATTTATCCTGGTGTACACAAAAACTAATTAAAAACGGAGATCTTTTCAGGTGATTAACATCAATGGGATCTAGAAGGCGACACTACCTTTCCTTTGGGATTCTTATCAGGATGGTAAACTTGAGCAAGTTTGTAATACGCTTTCCTGATCACGTGCTCTTCGTGATGTTTACTACGTTCCAAGCCGAGGGCTTCGTACGCGTCGTCCACCGACATTGTAGGCGGCTTCTTCTCCACTTCTTCGAGCCAAGCTTCCAAAACATCTCGAAGTAGTTTCACCTACGGGTAAAACACATAAATAAGGCCAAACTGATTGCAATACTAGAAAGTACCACGATAGTTACGAATCGATTTTAAAATGATGTGAAATAACATTAGTTATTAGATCTCTCAATTGCAGGATAGGGATAACCCGAACACTCCTGCCAAAATCAGCTAGATGCGCTACTTCATTCCGAATTGAACTTATTTCTGAGCTAAATGTACTAAACTATGGCATTCAACGGCCAAATAACCTCACAGAAGCCAAAAGCCTCCCCCAGCCTGCCTCCACTCATTGCGGTGCTGGGCAATCTTTTGAAAGGCACTATGTCCCAGCAGCCTACCAAAGCCGTCCCTCCATCTGATCCTCTGTTTACCTTGTCGTCTTGTTCCCGTATTGTACCAAAAGGTCAATTTGTACGTCCAACGGTTGTCCTGCAGTCTTGGTACGTGGCCACCCCGACTCAATTTTTTGTTTCCTATCAGCTCTACAGCACATTGTTCTTTAACTTAAATTTGATAGTTGAGACTCTAATGTGGTCCTTTTTCTTGATATTTGAAATTAATCGTTCCATCAAATTTTGAGTAGTTCTAATTTTTTGTACCATTTTTTTGGACAAAATCCAAGTTTCGGAGCCATATGTTAAGAGTGGGGGGGGGGGGCATGCATTGAAAATTTCGCTTTTCGATCGAAATGAAAAGAAACCTTTCAAAATGAATTTTTGAGACCAGAATTTATTCCAAATGAGGGTTATTTTGCGTTCAACTTCTTCCTCTTCAGATTTGTTGCATGCAATTTTTGGCCCAAATATACTACAGGGTAGGCAACCCGCAGTGGGTTCTTTCTCCCGGGGGCGGTGGCGGCGGCGGATTTTACTAAGTTCCCTCCTCCACCATGAACCCCCTCCCAGGGGTAAGCTACCCCTGGAGAAATGAGCAATTAAGGGGCACGGTAGGCAACCCGCAGTGGGTTTTTTTCTCCCAGCGATGGCGGCGGCGGATTTTACTTTTTTAGTAATAGAGAGATAGAGAGAAAGTGCTGCTAGAAAGAAGAGTGGAAGGAAAGAATTGGGTAGGTCGATAAAGGTTCCAGTATGTTCAGCAGATAATCAAGGATGTGAAATGTAAGTGTTATTGTGAAATGTAAGTGTTATTACGAAATTAAAAAACTTGCACAAGATAGGGAGAAATGGAGAACTTCATCAAACCGGTCGGAAGACTGATAACCTTATCATCATCAAGTAAAAAAGCAGGGCTGAAAATAAATCATAAGAAAACAAAAATACTGTCAAATGGGAAGAAAGAAAAAACATTCATAGAGGGAAATGAAATAGAATGGGTTGAAGAAATCGAATGTTTAGGACAACTAATATCATTTGAAAATAGAAGAGGCAAAGGAATAAGTAAAAGAACTGAACAAGGATGGAAAAGTTACTGGAGTTTAAAATCAATTTATAAAAGTAAAAAAGTAAACAAGTAAACTTGAAAATGAAAACTGAGACGTGGGGCAGTTGCACCCAACCAGTATTGACGTATGACGCCCAGACTTGGGTATTAACTTAACAAAACACGCAAACCTCAATGGAAAGGAGCATTTTGGGTATAAAAAGAAGGGGCAAGATTAAAAACGAAATCGTAAGGGAAAAAACGGGGATGGCAAATTTACAATATAAAACTAAAAAATTGAAATGGAGTTATACTGGCCACATCCGGCGACAAAATTTAGATAGGTGCGATAACAAGGCGGATGTCTGGACGCAATACGAGACAAAAAGATTGAGGGATAGGCCGCTGACAAGATGGAGGGACGAGATTGAGAAATTTATGTGCCTTCCACGGCGAAGAGCAGCTGCCAATCGCAACAACTGGGCTATGTACGAAGAGGTCTTTGACCGGAATGGGACCTAAACATATGAGAAGGGGGACTTTCCCCTCGTTTACAAATAGTAATATCTAAGAATACAATATGTACGTGCTTATAAAATGAATAGGCTGTAATAATTCTTTTTTAAATAATATTCAATTTGATTTTTTCATTTTCATATTTTCAATTTACTCTAAATTGTTAAACACCATATTAAGGCGGATGGGAATCCTAAACAGCTATCAGGAAAATGCCATTGCATTAGCCCAACTTTCCTTTTCATTGCCCCTCCATCCTTTCTATTTTCTTCTCCTCTTTCTCTCTCTCTCTCTTCTAACCATTACACAGGCTAACTTTATTCCCAATCCGCCCCTATCACTTTAGACTCTCAGTCGATTAGTAATCAATAATCCAGCCCTCAAAGTCATACTGACTTCGTTTCATTCCTGTCCTCCTCCCCCTATCGAAAATGTCAATGAAGAAAGATGTAACAGGAAACAATACCACTGACAGAAAGTTCAAATGATAACGTACAAACACAGAAGAAAAGAACTGCAAGCTTACCGGCTCGTTAATTGGCCAATCTGGGAATCGTGTGGTGTCACACAGATGACGCAGATAATAAATATTGCAAAACAATTCCGCCTGTAATTGTTGATAACGAATAGTGGGTATGCCACAATACTGGTACAGCGCACGGTTATTTCCTCGCAAGCGTGGTGTGAAATCGGCGATGTGATATGCGATTTTCTCTATCAACAAGCGCCTGTGAAGAACAAAGCAATAACAACATTACTACTAACATGCTAATAAAATATTTTATCCAACATGTAATTGATAAAGACTATTTTTCCAAACAGCATCGAATGAGTAGACTGGCTTTTTTATTTGACTGAAATGGAGAGTGAGGTAAAAACCGGAGAGTGAGGAAAAAATTTTTTACCTCACGGCTTGCCTACAACACGTGACGAAAACACGAAAAGTCGTAGTCGTGAATTACATGCCCTGTAGGAGTGCTACAATCGCTGAACAAACGTGATCTGATAAGACTGGATGTAATCTTTTGATTTTGAGTAGATTTTTGAATTTTAATAGGTAATTTATATATATGTCACGCAAAATGAATGTTTCTATCGATGTGGACGATATATTTAACTTCATCCGTCAAGAATATTGGTAACCCATTCGTTTTAGCCATGCAGCGTATGAAAGCTAGTCACATTTTCAATGTAATGATAAAGCAGTAGCAAAAGCCTTTGTCCAACACAATAGTGATGGGCAGTATCGATACATTTATACATCGATGTTTTCGATACTTTGGAAATTGTGTATCGATGCATCGATACACCTTCTTTATGGAAAATATATCGATGTATCGAGCGATGCATCGATACATCGCCCACCACTACAACACAACACCTTCCCCAAGATTACGTTTCTCGAGAATTTTGGAATCTCTGACTGCGAATTTATCGCACGCTTTTCTTCAAAACATTTTGCACACAAATATAGTTCCTCGGGAAGATGGAGCTCCTAGCATGAATTTCACTATAAGTATGTGGATTTCCTTATAACAGAAATGCGTTCTAATGTTACAATTCAAATTTAAGTAAAATATAACAATACCGACTATAATTGATATATTGCAAATTACAGAAATTGAAACATATAAAAATTATCGCCTGCCTACTATCTTGATGCGAATGTGCAGGTATGTCAATTCGTGTATTGACTCGCAATTCGCAACTACACTCCTCATTATTATGTTGGATAAAGTTACGTTCGTCACTCGTGGAAAAGTGAGCCAACACTGCTCGTGCAATTAACGAAACTCGCCTGCGGCTCGTTTTGTTAACTTTGCACTCGCAGGTAAAATTGCTCACTTTACCCACTTGTAACGAAGATAACTATTCAGACGATTAAAACAAAAGTCCCGAAAGTACTTCTTTTACATACATTGTTTCACTCAAATCGACTTTCCATACCATATCGTTACTTAAATAACAGACTGGTACGAAATCAAGTAACAGATTTTGGTAAACAGCATCGGGTACTCTGTCCTTTAGCACAGTCGACTCAAATGTCGCTTACGACAGTCAACGAGTCAATTCTTCAACTATCACTTGGTACAAATTGTATTGATCCATTTGTACTCTATGAGGATAAAGGTTGACTCTGTTATTAGGGGAACGCAACTGAGATTCATTCTTTAGATTCATTTTTTCGGTCAACTAGGAAGCTTCATCCCCAGCTGCTCCTCGGCCCAATTCATCGCTGTATTTATGAGAATCCATTACTTGGCGCTGCACCTTCGAATTTTTGTTGTCTATATCTACTCGTCAACTTGTCCATGCCCATTCCGACGTTGCACATGCGCCTAACATCAAACCATGTGAAGTACCCTACTTCGAAAAACTAAAGAGAAAAATTTATTTTTCCGTCCGTCTTCAATAAAGTGTACAAGTAGTGCCAGGAACATACTGTAGAAAGTGGGAGAGTTTTCCTTAAACAATTCAGTTAACTGACAATCAAGCACCAATATTTCTCGGCTCGCCAAACGAACACTGAACAAGGCAAGATCAATATCACTCATTTGTTACTAAGAGATATTCATCTCCCCTGCAATTGGCAATATTTAGTATTTTCCCCTTTCCCCCCAACAAACACATAAACAGTTCTTTTGATACGTCTTTAAGATCAAAAATTTTCAGATCCGCACCAAGATCAGTATCAACAAATTCAGCTAAATTCTCAGATCTTGATATCATTCTTGGGTATTAATATCATGTACCAGCCTGCGAGCACTACGCTCTGCTAGTGCTTCATCTTGCAGACTAGATAGAGTGTTGAGTCAAGTCAGTCTTATTATTATTATTATAATTATTTTCGCAACGCTCTTTTCGTCACGCTCCAAGGTAACGCTTTTTCCGTTGTGTGCCAAAGTAAAGACAAAAAAAGTCAATATCATTCAAATTGTAAAAATAAAAAAATTCTTACAAGCCACGAACATCGAACTGGAGACAAATTCAGATTTACAATAAATTAAATTTTATAAGAATTTAAAACTCACGAAAAATCTTCAATTTATAAATTTCATCTCGTATTTACTAAACATTTTAAATAATTAAATGAATTGATTTTGCAATCAAATTTAAAACAATTCTAACAATCTTTTGAAATCTACAAAATAACTCAAAATTTGCTACGATTATTCATTGAAAATTCGAAAAAAATTCATAAGGTTTATCAAGTTAAATTCAACACAGAAAGGTCGTGTATCATTTTTTCAATTAAAATACGTAAAATTTCATTAATTTTGCTTTCAATTTCATCCACATGCGCCTATGATATGGATAGTAAGGGCGGGGGAGAGAGTTACACACATCCATCGGAAACGTATTTTTTAGACATAAAGATGTACCTATTACAATTTGTTTAGTTTTCAATTTTGGGACCTTTTTATTTTCAGTTCATCCAGTAGAGGTGGGTGGAACCATTGAAGCGTTACTGGGATGTGGAATGAAATGTGTGCTCGTGACGCAACACACACACACACACTTCCCCAAGATTACGTTTCTCGAGAATTTTGGAATCTCTGACTGCGAATTTATCGCACGCTTTTCTTCAAAACATTTTGCACACAAATATAGTTCCTCGGGAAGATGGAGCTCCTAGCATGAATTTCACTATAAGTATGTGGATTTCCTTATAACAGAAATGCGTTCTAATGTTACAATTCAAATTTAAGTAAAATATAACAATACCGACTATAATTGATATATTGCAAATTACAGAAATTGAAACATATAAAAATTATCGCCTGCCTACTATCTTATGCGAATGTGCAGGTATGTCAATTCGTGTATTGACTCGCAATTCGCAACTACACTCCTCATTATTATGTTGGATAAAGTTACGTTCGTCACTCGTGGAAAAGTGAGCCAACACTGCTCGTGCAATTAACGAAACTCGCCTGCGGCTCGTTTTGTTAACTTTGCACTCGCAGGTAAAATTGCTCACTTTACCCACTTGTAACGAAGATAACTATTCAGACGATTAAAACAAAAGTCCCGAAAGTACTTCTTTTACATACATTGTTTCACTCAAATCGACTTTCCATACCATATCGTTACTTAAATAACAGACTGGTACGAAATCAAGTAACAGATTTTGGTAAACAGCATCGGGTACTCTGTCCTTTAGCACAGTCGACTCAAATGTCGCTTACGACAGTCAACGAGTCAATTCTTCAACTATCACTTGGTACAAATTGTATTGATCCATTTGTACTCTATGAGGATAAAGGTTGACTCTGTTATTAGGGGAACGCAACTGAGATTCATTCTTTAGATTCATTTTTCGGTCAACTAGGAAGCTTCATCCCCAGCTGCTCCTCGGCCCAATTCATCGCTGTATTTATGAGAATCCATTACTTGGCGCTGCACCTTCGAATTTTTGTTGTCTATATCTACTCGTCAACTTGTCCATGCCCATTCCGACGTTGCACATGCGCCTAACATCAAACCATGTGAAGTACCCTACTTCGAAAAACTAAAGAGAAAAATTTATTTTTCCGTCCGTCTTCAATAAAGTGTACAAGTAGTGCCAGGAACATACTGTAGAAAGTGGGAGAGTTTTCCTTAAACAATTCAGTTAACTGACAATCAAGCACCAATATTTCTCGGCTCGCCAAACGAACACTGAACAAGGCAAGATCAATATCACTCATTTGTTACTAAGAGATATTCATCTCCCCTGCAATTGGCAATATTTAGTATTTTCCCCTTTCCCCCCAACAAACACATAAACAGTTCTTTTGATACGTCTTTAAGATCAAAAATTTTCAGATCCGCACCAAGATCAGTATCAACAAATTCAGCTAAATTCTCAGATCTTGATATCATTCTTGGGTATTAATATCATGTACCAGCCTGCGAGCACTACGCTCTGCTAGTGCTTCATCTTGCAGACTAGATAGAGTGTTGAGTCAAGTCAGTCTTATTATTATTATTATTATTATTATTTTCGCAACGCTCTTTTCGTCACGCTCCAAGGTAACGCTTTTTCCGTTGTGTGCCAAAGTAAAGACAAAAAAAGTCAATATCATTCAAATTGTAAAAATAAAAAAATTCTTACAAGCCACGAACATCGAACTGGAGACAAATTCAGATTTACAATAAATTAAATTTTATAAGAATTTAAAACTCACGAAAAATCTTCAATTTATAAATTTCATCTCGTATTTACTAAACATTTTAAATAATTAAATGAATTGATTTGCAATCAAATTTAAAACAATTCTTAACAATCTTTTGAAATCTACAAAATAACTCAAAATTTGCTACGATTATTCATTGAAAAATATGAACTTTTCGAAAAAAATTCATAAGGTTTATCAAGTTAAATTCAACACAGAAAGGTCGTGTATCATTTTTTCAATTAAAATACGTAAAATTTCATTAATTTTGCTTTCAATTTCATCCACATGCGCCTATGATATGGATAGTAAGGGCGGGGGAGAGAGTTACACACATCCATCGGAAACGTATTTTTTAGACATAAAGATGTACCTATTACAATTTGTTTAGTTTTCAATTTTGGGACCTTTTTATTTTCAGTTCATCCAGTAGAGGTGGGTGGAACCATTGAAGCGTTACTGGGATGTGGAATGAAATGTGTGCTCGTGACGCAACACACACACACACACACACACAGAGCACATTGTACACTTACTAACAGTGACGACTTTAGTAGAGCCTAAAGATGATTGGAAGAATAAATTTCATGGAAATTTCGTAGAGCCTAAAGATGATTGTTGGAGTAAATTCACCCGAACGCACTTTGCAGTCAATTACTGAAAAATGGTTGAAGAAAAGGAAAAAAGTGATGCAAGAAAGACTCGTTGCAACTCAAAAATTACCTTTTCCCGATTTCCTAACAATGGAAATGTCCAATAGAAAAAAGTAAAAAGCTAATCGAAAAAATTTGCAAACTCGATTTCCCTTAAATTTTTTTAATGTTCTCCATAGCAATTTTGCCAATGTTAAGTTCTGTGTTTGAAAGAATTTACCATCCTTCCCGAATGATTTCCTTGTTTTTTTTTATGTAGCGGAATTGTTTCGAGCTGGACATTTTTTGAACATTGTACGCCTAAAATTTTAATTTACCTCGTCGAAGGTCACGACTGGAGCAGTAGTTCGAAATCCGGCTTCACTATTTGGACACATTACCTCATAAGGTTCATCCCTAAGGCGTGGAGGACGAATCAGGTCGAGTTTGAAATTCCTCTGGCTTAACCAGATTCGGAAAGTTTGTTGAACTTGTTTTCAGCTTTGTCGAAATGCGGTTTGTACCCCTCCCGGCTACGGATTCCCTTTCGCTATCAATTTTCACCCTTAACCGTTTAAGATTTCCTTTATATCGTGAGAAAGCTGAAACCATTGTCTTCGCCGCCCTTATCACCGTCGGCAATACGAATTTGGATTTATTTTTACAATTATCTGCCCAACGACATTTGGTTTTTAGTTTAATATACCTCTGGTGGCGGTTTGTTACCCATGCCCGACTGCGGATTCAAGCCATCAAAGTGGAGTCATTTTAGGGGCCATCAGTTACTTAGAGATTTCTATCTTCGTCTGCTATAGTTTTAATTTGCATATCATTATGCAGAGTATTCTTCATTGAAGTTTCTCCAAATTTCGATTCCGGTGTCGGTGCCTTTTGGAATGGTCTTGGTTTGATAAGTCGTGATGGAGTTTTGATTTTGCATCCGTAGTTTTGATTTGTCGATTTTGCGTTTTATTTTGGTACCCAAATGATTCCTGTTGCCTGCCCTGTACTGTTATGTTTGGTTTATTCATATTTAATTGATCGATGTTTTTTGCATGTTTGCTGCATGTGGTTCGGTCGTGTTTTATCTTGGTTGTTGCCTGCCATTTGACTGTTATACTTTCCCACATATTTGATCGATCGTCATATTTTTGCATGTTTGCTGCATGTGGTTGCCGCGCTTGTCTTTTGACTATCATATATATTTTGTTCGCTATATTTTTGGATGTTTGCTGCATGTGATCACTGGTCATGATCTGCCTCTATTCTTCAAGAATTTCGGATCCGATCATGTGTGCATTTTGGATTGGTTGCTTGGATCCGCCAAGCCTGATGGAGTTTTTATTTTGCATCCGTACTGTGAGTTTGCCGATTTTGCATGTTTAATTTTGGTACCCAAATGATTGCCTGTTGCCTGCCCTGTGACTGTTATGTTTTTGGTTTATTACATATTTAATTGATCGATGTATTTTTGCATGTTTGCTGCATGTGGTTCCTGGTCGTGTTTTATCTTGGTTGTTGCCTGCCATTTGACTGTTATACTTTCCCACATATTTGATTGATCGTCATATTTTTGCATGTTTGCTGCATGTGGTTGCCGCGCTTGTCTTTTGACTATCATATATATTTTGTTCGCTATATTTTTGGATGTTTGCTGCATGTGATCACTGGTCATGATCTGCCTCTATTCTTCAAGAATTTTGGATCCGATCATGTGTGCATTTTGGATTGGTTGCTTGGATCCGCCAAGCCTGATGGAGTTTTTATTTTGCATCCGTACTGTGAGTTTGCCGATTTTGCATGTTGTTTAATTTTGGTACCCAAATAATTGCCTGTTGCCTGTCCTTTGACTGTTATGTTTAGTTTATTACATATCTGATTGATCGTTGTATTTTTGCATGTTTGCTGGCATGTGGTTACTGGTCGTGTTCTATCTTGGTTGTTGCCTGTCATTTGATTGTTATACTTTCCCACATATTTGATCGATCGTCATATTTTTGCATGTTTGCTGCATGTGGTTGCCGCGCTTGTCTTTTGACTATCATATATATTTTGTTCGCTATATTTTTGGATGTTTGCTGCATGTGATCACTGGTCATGATCTGCCTCTCTTGTTCAAGAATTTCGGGTCCGATCATGTGTGCATTTTGGATTGGTTGCTTGGATTTGCCAAGTCTGATGGAGTTTTGATTTTGCACTCGGATAGTGTTATGTCGATTTTGCATGTATAATTTCGGTACCCAAATGATTGCCGTGGCCTGTCCTTTGACTGTTATAATTGTGATAGTCGTATTTTTGCACGTTTGCTGCATGCGGTTGCTATGTTTGTCATTTGACTGTTATATGTATTTTGTTCGCCATATTTTTGGATGTTTGCTGCATGTGATTACTGGTCGTGATCTGCCTTCTTCGTTCCATGATCTGCCTCCTTCGTTCAAGTTTATGAATTTCAAATCCGATCAAGTTGTGTGCATTTTGGATTGGATGCTTGGATTCGCCAAGTTGGACGGAGGTTTGATTTCGCACGCAAAAGTTTTGGATTTACTAAGTTCCTGAAATACGTCGCTGGATATAAACAGTATGTGGTGTAACAATTTTGCTGGTTTATAGGTGAGAGAATTCATTTTTTCATAAGCTTTTGAATTCCCCCCCCCCCGAATTGTGATACTGCAAATTTATTTTTCAAGCTTCCGATTGAACAATTGTATCTTCGAGGATTTCTTAGACCGCTGATGCTGATTCATCAAAGCGCCTCTCTTCTGTGCAAGTATCGAGTACCAGCAGATTTTTAATTTTCTCCGTGGAAGTTTAGGCTTTTTCAAGTTTCTCGAAATTTGTTGCTGGATATAACAGTATGTGATGTAAAAATTTTGTTGCCTTGGGTTCATATTTTTCCCCCGAATTGTAATATAGCATAATAACATTTACAGCTTCTGATTTCAACGATTTTCGCATTATAGGCAAGAAAATGAGTTTCATCAGCGTATTTTCCCCCCAAATTATGGCTCAGCAAAATTATTTTTACAACTTCTGATTGAATGATTGTAGACCTGGCGATTGCTTTGTGAAAACACTTCTTCAACACAAACACTAAACACCAGCACTTTCTGAATTTTCTCCGTGAAATTTCTGGATCCGTTGGAAATTTCTAAATCCATCGCGCCTTGAATATAACGGTATGTGGTATATTAATTTTAATTTTGATGGGTTGCAAGCTTTGTATATCGTCTCATCTGACCCCTTTTAGATTATATAAGTTCCCTTTGTTTTTTTATTTTCGAATCTTTGTACAGCAAAATCATCTTTCTTGCTCTTGATTGAACAGATTTGGATTTTCTCTGTGGAACAGTCGGATCTGTCAAGTTTCCCGAAATTCGTCACTGGACATAACAGTATGTGGTGTTGTAACAATTTACCTGCCTTATAAGTGAGAGAATTCATTTGTCCATTAGCTTTCGAATTTTTCCCCCGAATTGTGATAGAATTTGATCGAATAGATTTTGGATTTTCTCCGTGAAACATTTGGTTCTGTCAAAGTTTCCCGAAATTCGTTGCTGAAGATGACAGTCTGCAGTGTGTGGTGTAACAAAAAATGTTAAATGTTGTAGGAGAGGTGGTGGTTACACCGAGTGCTCAGACTTTAATGTCCATTGCACTATGCCTCTAATGTGTTGAGCCATTTGTCATAGCGCCAGGTTGCTTTCTACATTGTCCGTGTAGTACTACGCTAACCTCACTAGCCGGGTTATTACAACCCTGAGTTCTGTTGGAGCAGTCCCATCGAGGCTCCGGCCAGTTAACAGCGTTCAGCGAGGCGACACTGTGTGGTGTAACAATTTACCTGCCTTCTAAGTGAGAGAATTCATTTTTTCATTAGCTTTCGAATTCCCCCCCCCCAAATTGTGATACCACCAATTTAGTTATACAGCTTCTGATCGAACGATCAAATCATCGAGGATCTACTAGAATGCTGATTCGTAGAAGCGCCTCGTCTATGTAGTCACTGAATACAAACAGATTCTGGAATTTCTCTGGAAGTTTTGGACCTGTCGCTATCTCAGAAATTCGTCACTAGATATAAAAACAAGTGATGTACTAATTTGGCTGCCTTATAGGTGAGAGAATTCATTTTTTCATTAGTTTTCGTTTCCTATTGCTTCCCTGAACTTTGGTACTGCAAATGTATTTTTACAGCTTCTGGATGATCGAACGTTAGAGGATCTACTAGACTTGGACGTTGCTTCCTGGAAACTCTTTAGCAGAAACACCAAAATTTCTCCGTGGAAATTCTGGATCTGTCGAAATTTCCAAATCCCTCGTATCTTGAATCACTGGTAAGTGGCATAATACTTCAGATTTTTATGGGTTCGTAAGATTTCTATATTGTCTTCCCAAACCCCTTCGAGATCAAAATAATTCATTTTATTTCTAATTTTCTAAATACATTTTTTTTCTCGAATTTTGATACAGCAAAAATATTTTTATAGCTTTTGACTGGATGATCTCATATCGAGCATCTACTAGACCGCTGATTGGTGAAAGCGTCTCTCCTATCCCAACACCGAGTACAAGCAGATTTTGGATTTCCTCTATGGAACTTTTGGATCTGTCGAGTTTCGCGAAATTCGTTGCTGGACATGGAAGTATGTGGTGTGTGGTGTAAAAATTTTGCTGCCATATGAGAATTTATTCTTTCATTAGCTATCGAATTTTCCCCCGAATTGTAATGGGCAAATTTATTATTACAGCTTCTGATTGAAGAATCGAATCATCGAGAATCTAAGCGCCTCTTTTATTGGATATTCTCTGGAAGTTTTGGATCTGTCGCGTTCCCCGAAATTCGTCGCTAAATATAAAAATATGTGATGTACAAATTTCGCTGCCATATAGGTGAGAGAATTCATTTTTTCATTAGCTTTCATTTTGTATTGCTATCCCGAATTTTGATACTGCAAGTTTATTTTTACAGCTTCTGAATGATCGTATCATAGCGGATTGACTAGACCTGGCCGTTGCTTCGTTCAAATGCTTCAGCGGAAACAAACACCAACATTTTTTGGTACTTCTCCATTAAAATTCTGGACCTGTCGAAGCTTCCAAATCTATCTTGAATCACTGGTATGTAGCGTAATACTTCGGATTTTGGATTTTCATGGGTTTTTAAGATTTGTATATCGTCTTACCTAAACCCTTTGAGATCGAAATAATTCTTTTTATTTCTAATTATCTTCATTTTGTTTTAAATTGACACAGTAAAATTATCTTTATATCCTTTGATTGAATAATCACGTATATCGAGGATTTTCTAGACCGCTGATTTGTGAGAGTGCCTTCTATCCCAACACAGAGTACTAGCAGATTTTGGATTTTCTCCATGGAACTTTTGGATCTGCCGAGTTTTCCAAAATTCGTCGCTGGACATACGTGGTGGTGTAAAAATTTACCTGCCTTATGTGAGAGAATTCATTTTCCCATGAGCTTTCAAATTTTCTCCCGGAATAATTATGATGCGGCAAAGCTTTCATTTCCTATCGAGTTTCCCAAAATGAGCCGCTGGACATGAAAGTATGTGGTGGTGTAACAATTTACCTGCCTTATAAGTGAGGGAATTCATTTGTCCATTAGCTTTTGAATTTTTTCCCCGAACTGTGATACGGCAAAGCTTTTGATTGAACAGATTTTGGATTTTCTCCGGGATGTTTTGGATCAGTGGAGTTTCCCGAAATTCGCCGCTGGACGTAAAAGTGTGTGGTGTTGAAATAATTTACCTGCCTTATAAGTGAGAGAATTCAATTTTTCTTTGGCTTTTGAATTTTTCCCCCGAATTGTGATATGGCAAATTTATCTATACAGCTCCTGATTGAACGATTGAATCATCAAGGATCTACTAAACCACTGATTCGTGGAAGCGCCTGTTCTATGCAATCACCGAATACGAGAATATTTTGGATCTGTCGCGTTCCCCGAAATTCGTCGCTAGATTTAAAAATATGTGATGTACAAATTTTGCTGCCTCATAGGTGCGAGAATTCATTTTTTCATTAGCTTTCATTTTATACTGCTTTCCTGAATTTCGATACTGCAAATTTATTTTTACAGCATCTGAATAATCGTATCTTAGTGGACCGACTAGACCGGGACGTTGTTCTGTGGAAACGCTTCAGCGGGAACACCAAACACCAGCCAATTTTTGGTATTTTTCCATGAAAATTCTAGATCTGTCGAAATTTACAAATCCCTCGTATCTTGAATCACTGGTACGTAGTATAATACTTCGAATTTTCATGGTTTCTTAAGATTTATATATTGTCTTACCTGACCCCCTTGAGATAAAAATAATTCACTTTTATTTCTTTGATACAGCAAAATTATTTTTATCGCTTTTGAATGAAAATGATCACATATCAAGAATCTACTAGACCAATGAATTGGGAAAGGCCCGGCTCTTCTACGCCAACACAAGAGTACTAACAGATTTTGGATTTCCTCCATGGAACTTTTGGATTGGTCGAGTTTCCCGAAATTCGTCACTGTATATAAAAGTATGTGGTGTTGTTGAGGATCAACTAGACCGCTAATTTGTGAAAGCGTCTCTTCTATGCCAACACCGAGTACGAGCAGACTTTGGGATTTCTTCAGTGCCGCTGGGTGTAAAAGTAAGAGGTGTAATAATTTTAATTATCAAAGGTTCAATTTATTATCGAATACGAGAGTTGTATCAGTCTAAGAAAGTGTATTGTTTTTCTTTTTTTTTTCCAGGAACTTGGGCTTCTTCCTACAATAAACCGAACTCTGATCAGCGAGTAATTTCCATGTTTTTCCTTATTTATCTTCTAATATTTTTCTTTATTCCCCTTCACCAGCATCCTTCACTGAGTCATGAAACATACACAGTCATTAAAGTCTCTTTCCAGTTGGTAACGGTTGGTTTGCTTCTATTCTGTTTCTGTCATCCGCACCACTCGTTCTGTCCATTGTCTGTTGTCTGCTCCGCTTGTTCCATCTGTCATCTGTTGTCTGCACCGCTCGTTCCATCTGTGATCTGTCGTCCGCACCACTCGTTCTGTCCGTGATCTGTCGTTTGCGCCGCTCGTTCCGTCCGTGATCTGTCGTTTGCGTCGCTCGTTCCGTCCATAATCTGTCGTTTGCGTCGCTCGTTCCGTCTGTCGTTTGCGTCGCTCGTTCCGTCTGTCGTTTGCGTCGCTTGTTCCGTCTGTCGTCTGTCGTTCGCGCCGCTTGTTCCATCCGTCATCTGTCGTTCACGCCGCTCGTTCTGTTTGTTGTCTGTTGTTTGCGCCGCTCATTCCATCTGTCGTTTTTGTCGCTTGTTCCATCCGTTGTCTGTTGTTTGCGCCGCTCATTCTGTCTGTCGTTGGCGTCGCTCGTTCTGTCCGTTGTCTGTTGTTCGCACTGCTCATTCCATCTGTTGTTTGCACCGCTTGTATCAGTCATCTGTTGTCTGTCCACTCATTCCATCCATTATTGGTCATCCATTGCTCGTCATCTGTGCCACTCGTTGCCCATCATCCACGCCACTTGTTCCGTCCATCATCTGTTGTCCATTGCCCCTGTCACTCATCATACCATCCTCTTGTCTGTGGTCCACTGTGTTGAATTCTAAAAGCTCCCCCCCCCCCAGAGAATTTCAGTTTTGTTGGACTAAGGGAGCACATGCAGTGACTCTCTACTCTTATGTACCAACGAGTTTGACATTTTCAACCGTGTATTCCAAAGTTTGATTATGAAACTCTAATTGGGTGCCACTAAAGGAGGTCACATTTTAGAATTATACTTCCATACTGAAAAAATTTTTGACTTGACCCCCGTTTTTTTAAATGTATACCCCTGCTTCCTTACAGGCGATAGAATTAATTTTTAGAATTGACTTTTTCATGACTTTCTGTATTTTTTCCCCCAGAATTTTGATACTGCCAAATTACTTTTGCAGCTTCTAGTTAACTTCCAAGATCCACTAGTGTTCCTGAGCCACTCTGCTGTGGTTTAAAGATTAGGGTGCATTTGCGTATCATTTGTAGGAAATTTGGTTGGTGAAATTGGCATTTATATCTAGGTAGATTGGGGGAATGTTTTTGAGTCAACCTTTGTTATAGGAGGTACTATCCAAAGAATCTAGAGTCCTGAGATGATTCCAGTAGTGACAACTGTTGGTAAAAGTCCTATAATGGGATGGTTTCAGCAGGCTACTGGTGCCAGTAACAATAATTGCTGGTTGAAAGTCCAGCATTGGATGATTCCAGCAAGTTACTGGCGGAAAATCTCATACTGATTGAAAGTCCTGAGACGATTCCAGTAGCAACCACTGTTGGTTGAAAGTCCTATCATGGGATGATTCCAACAAGCTAACTGGCAGAAAGTCTCATCATAGGACGATTCCAGTCGTGATCCAATTGTGCTCCTTGAAATCTTTATCGTGCCGGTAGAAAGTCTCATCGGATGATTTCGGTTACAATCCATCTATTCCTTTAAATCTTATGTCTGTAAAAGTATTGTGGTGGGGTAATTCACATTCTAAAATTCAGAACTGATGGCTGCCTAAAGTTGCACGACTTCTGGGTCACTTATTGGGTCAAAAAGTCTAAAACTGATGAACAATATCGGGGTTATTTAGGGGTTGTTTTTAGGTCAAACTGTTGATTGATACCGGTCACGATCTAATCTCTTCCATTCCTAAGATCCTTGGGTCCTGAGATGATTCCAGTAGCGACAACTGTTAGTAACAGTCCTGTGATGGGATGATTTCAACAGGCTGCTGGTGCTAGTAGCAATAATTTGTTGGTTGAAAGTCCTGTAATGGGATGATTCCAGCAAGTTACTGGCGGAAAGTCTCACACCGGTGGAAAGTCCTGGGACGATTCCAGTAGCAACAACTGTTGGTCGAAAGTCCTGTAACGGGACGATTCCAACAAGCTACTGGTAGAAAGTCTCATAGGATGATTCCGGTTGTGATCCAATCTCTTCCTTTAAATCTATCCAGAGATCCAATCTCAGTATTCCGTCTCGTGCTGGTAAAGGTATTGTCGAGAGTTTATAAGTTATGGTAATTTGTTGGGATGGTGGATATAAAAATTTGAGCCCATGATGCGCCACTTTTATTCTCCAGCCGAGCCTCAGGAGCTCTATTGGAAATTCGTTTCTATTTAGGTTACCGTAATTTTACTTTTTAGCTTCGTTTACTTTTAAGTTACCTTATGCGTTATTTGTATGGTAATTTTCAATTTTAACCTGGGCTATTATTACTATTTTTTTTTTTTTTTTAAATGAGAGACTGACAGGGCAATGCAAAGTTGACGATGAATGTAGTAGACCAAAAATGATACAATTTTACTTGTTACTAGTTTTTGTTTTTGTGCAGCTAATTTTATTTTTCAGTTTCCCGCATTGCTATATATTTCGATATAATTGGTGCGCGACTTTTTTTACTTGTTTCAATTCATTTTGTCTTTCTCTATAATCGTTAAATAATGACAGCAATCAATGTTTCAAAACACTGAGCTATCAATAAGCCGATAGAAACATAGTTTGGTAGTCTGCAAATTTATTGCTTCCCTAGTATATTAATATTCATATTATAATTACTTACTTATTACTATTGTAATTTTTAAAACCTTATTCAGGGTAATGATATCAAGCTTTTTGGTATTCGGCCAATTTATTATTACTTTTTATTATTGATGTAAATATGATTACTTGCTAATGCTGGCTATTTTTTTGATATGAGTTTGACAGGAGCGTGCAAGATCAATGATGAATGTAATGGAGACCAGTTTATAAATTGTTGCCAAGTTAGTGCGTCGTGTTCAATGTACGTATGAACCTTTGATGTATATTCCTGCTACCTTATAGGTAAGAGAATTTTTTCACTAACTTTTGTATTTTCCCCCCTCGAATTTTGATACTGCACAAGTACTTTTACAGTTCTTGATTGAACGATCATCGTATCATTGAGGATCTACTAGACCGCTGATTCGTGGAAGCCCTTCTAGGTGAATACCGGATACCAGCAGGTTTTGGATTTCCCCCGGACAAGTTTTGGATTTGTCAACTTTCCCAAAATTCGTCGCTGGATAACGGTATGCGGAGTAAAATATTTATTGGTTGGCGTCCATATTTTTATCGAATTTTGATACTACTAATTACTTTTGCAGCTTCTGGTTGAATAGCCATATTTTCGAGGATCTACTGGACTTCGCCGTTCATTTGTGGAAACACAATACTTCGATGTATGGAAAACAGCTGTTTATGGATTTTCTCCCAGGAAATTCGAATCTATCGAATGTCCCAAATGGTTATCACTGTATGTATTGTGTAACTTTGATTTTAATGGGCTTGGAAGACTTGCATCTCGTCCTACCTGCCCGGTTCTAGATTTTAAGTCATTCATTTTCTTGTTCACTAGCTTTCTTGCACCCACTGAATTTTGATACTGAAAACTTTTTTTAGTTTTTGATTGAACGATCGTAACTCGAAGATTCACAGAAACCTCGCCGTTGACTGTAGAAGTCCTTCAGTACAAACACCACATACAAAATGTTGGAATTTTTTTCTGTGGAAATTCTGAATTTTTCCAGAATTTATTGCTGTACTGGGTAACGGTATACTATATATGTCGCAATTTCGATTTTCACGGTTTCAATTTGTCAAAGAATACATCGGTTCAAGTTCAATTAGACGTTTGTTTCATTTTTATTCTTGTATTACTGAAATTCTGTCTGCTTTAATAAATTTGATGTGGAACTTCTCTCGGTGTCTTCAATTTTTTTCCTCCTTCCCCTCCCCCATTCCCTTTGTTCACTAGCATCCTTATGTAACAGTACAGTGATAAGAGAGTCATTCCTCTGGTTAGGGGTTTGGTTGTGTTTTATGTTTCATTAGGAGACTACTTTCAATAATATTCTGTAAAAACAGTACACACCATTTTTCTGTGCCCTTCCCCAAATATTACGATGCCATGTTCAGTTTTTTCAGTAAGGTCAAATGAATATTTAAAGCACTCCTATTTGGAGTTTGGAGGCCAAAGGCCAAATTGAGGTCGAAACAATAATTTATAACTTTTTAAAATTCAGCTATATCCCAAAACCCACTATTCTGATAGGTACCTCATTCCATTTTTGATCAAAGTCAGATTGGTTCATTTGAAGAACTCCTACACTTTGCGGTCCAAGCCGGAGTCTGATCAAGACTTGCATACAATTTTTAAGGCAAGAAACCCCTATTTTGATACCTGGTTTAATTCTTTTGGCAAAGTCAAATTTATCCCTTCGAAGGGAAAAACATCAGATTTGGGGAATTAGTCAGGATCGAATCGAAAATCTGATCAAAAATATTCGACTTCTCGATGTTTCGATTAAGTTTTTAATTTGGGCTAATCTTACTCACTTGACGGAATAAAGTTTAACTTTGGGGCACAAATCAGAGTATCATTAAGGATCTGTTTCAATTTTTTTTTCTGCGATCCAACAAACCCCTACATCGATATCTTCTTCAGTATTTTCAATAACATGAAATCGGCTCGTTTCAAGAGGTGAAGTTTGAATTTTGGTTCGCGAATTGGAATTCGATATTTTTTTTCAATTTTTGTGCAAAGTTAAGCCGGTTCCTTACATACAGGAAAAGTCGAATTGACGCTCAAATCTGAATCGGATCGGAAATCTGACTACAGTGAGAAACCTCTACTTCGGTATTTTGACATGTTTCCATTTCAGATTCCAAAGTTGGTGGCAACAGAATTTTCTAATTTTGCTCAGACCCTAAATTCATTAAAAACCGAGGCAATAGGCAGGGGTACATCGTTCCTCGTATTCTCTAGATGATTTGATGTACACTTGATTATTAGCGATGAGAATGACGAATTTGAGGTTCAACATTTCTTTGATTTTTCACCAATGAAATTTTATTAAAATTCTATCATCGATTTTTGATTTTTAATGAGCCACTTTCCATGGTCTCTGTTTTCTTCTAGTGTTTTAAGTTCACATACATTGTCTCAATTTTTACCTAGTGTTAGTTCAGAATGGTGTGGAATAGGGTGGTCTATATTTTTCGACTTTTGATTTTTAATGAGTCACTCTCCATGGTCTCGGTTTTTTTCTAGTGTTCTTACGTTCAGTGTCCAATAGGATGGTCCGTATTTTCGATTTTCGATGAGTAATGAGACACCTTCTAACATATAGTTAAAGAGTTGCATCTGCTGAAAGTTTGACCGATTATACAACCAATGTATAGTTTACAAATATAAACACACACACACACACACACACCAGGAGGTCAAGTGATCAAAATCGATATTGCCTATCCATTAACACGGGGAGCAAAGATCGGTCTTGTCTTACGAGAATTCCACCTGGTAATTTGTTTCAACGACTGTTTTAATTTGTAGTCAATGTTATGGAAAAATTATTTCAATAAGAATTTACCCTTAGATTTTCAAGATTCTAAGTACCGAATCATCGCCTGTACATTTCTTATGGGAGTGAATCATCTGATCCCTCAAACTAGACAGGTTCTCAACTCAGCCACCAGGGGTCAGCCACTTCAATTCCGAATCCTAATACGAGCAGACTTCACCAGGTGGCTTTTTCTAGTATTCAAACACAGCCCTCGACAATGCAAGAAGTAAGTTTGAGGGAAGAATCCCCTTCAATTTTTTGACATAGGCAACATATGCCCGTAATAAGATTCATTATGCTCATCAAAAGGGAAGACTTACAATCAGTCAGGGATACGGAAGATCTCAGATCACGAAAAGGTCGTCCGATACTCTATTATTTCTGGAATAATCTAAGATCAAAAACGATCACAAAAATCAGACAAAACGGTTACAAGGTCCTTATCTTTTTCAAGATCAAAATTATTTTTTCCCCTTTAAACAGAGATATTTTTTAATTTTTCAAATGATCTGCAGATCTCTATCTTAAACCACTGAATTCATGCTCTTTTCCATCTCTGCAATCAAGTTGAAAGATCCTGTACATGGTATAGAGAGACGGACAGATCTTGGCTCCTAGATTTCGCAAAATTCGAATTCTAGGGCTTAAAAGGAGCCCGTTTAAAACGTTGATGCGACATACGAAATTCATAACATCAAAACCCCACTACCCACATTGTTTTCACTAATGATTCTAGAAGCTTTTATAAGGTTTTCTCCATTCTAACTCGTAATTTAACCCATGAGGACTTAGATGAAAAATCGATGGTACTTCCTACTCCCCCCGCACTATCGAAGGGGGAGACATCGCTAGACTATACTACATAGATATACAATTAGATTACATGTCAATCTTGTGACATGTACAAATTAGGAATTTTCATAATCCGACCTGAAACATGGTTTTCCGATTTTCATGGAGCCGCTAACTTTTTGAGATGACATATCGATTGGAATTTTCAAACTGTCCTCCCTCCCCTCACCGAACAACAAAAGCTAGTATACTCCTAAATGAGTAGTATGAAGAACAGATCAAATCAACCTTGGCTCATGACTTTTTTCGGCTCTTTAATCGTTTGATGACAGTTGAACTCTAATATCAATTTATCGGTTCGGATTCAAGTAAATCATACCTCTCCGTCTTATTCCATTCCCTAGGTCACTCGCTCAGTCTGATTACATTACATACAAACCTCATTTCCGCATTCCAAATTGCCTCGGGCGTGTCGAATTCGCCCAAAAATATTTGAGCGAATTTTTCTGCTCCGTGGTTCTCCAAATAATAAACCATCGCATCAGGTAACAAAGGTCCCAGAATACTTCTTTGCATCAGTTCGCCGGACTGCGCCTGCGACACGAAATCATCGATAAAACACCTCGCTACCTTCGGCCATTACCAAAAAATAGTATCCGAAAAGCTTACCGTCTCCGATCTGAAGGCCTGCTTCGTATGCGTCATTTGCAGGAATCGTGCCACCGGCAGGACATTCGACCCGGTATACATCAAAATGAAAAAGAAAACACCGGTAAGGTAGAATTTAGCAACAGCCGGATTGTCGGCGGCGATCTCGCAAAGTAACGTGGCTACTTTTTCAATGAGAATCGGATCAAACGTGAGCAGCAACTGGACTATATGTGGCAAGCAGTGAGCTTCACATAGAGTACGTTTGATTTTTGAAATCGGCCATATTACAGCGCCGTCGTTATCCCTAAGCAGAACAAGTTATTAAGATCCGACAACATCACACGAATTCGCCAATAGATAAGACCTACGTAGAACTTTCACTAGCTCGACTTGAAATAGAATGAAAATATTCACCTGCTGGGAAAGAACTGGCACATGCGAATCAGTATGGACAACAACATGGATGCTAAATCGCTTTCGTTTAATATAGGCGTTCCTTTAGCGAACAAGGTCCATTTTAATTGAGGCACCTGCTGCAGCAGCCGCCAGCCATCCATTCCCTGAGCCCAGCACTTGCTTCTAGGGTGTAAGGCATTAGACTTGTACAAATCTTGCAACTGTCACACAAAAAAATTACTGAATCAAGTGGCAGATCTAAACACCAAATCTAGACATCTGAATGAGCAAAGTACTTCGGAAAATGTAACAGGGCCTTTTCTCTCATCGCCGTTTCCATAATACCATTCTTTTTCGTTATCATGCTTCATATCGTGCCCGGCCTCGATCACATTACTCTGAGTTGGTACTACAGCTCTGAAACACGAATATAAATGCATCGTTCACAGTTCACGAATGATATCATGCTGCCGTTCAATATGAATAACTATCGTGCTAACCGTGAAGTGTGCATATGAGCCAATGTGAGCAAGTCCACCAGCACACTAATGCCTTTCGCATCGATGATATGTTTAGCATTTTCCTTCACTAAAATCAGTTTGTTGATGAATAAAATCATTCTGTCTCGTTCTGATCGATCCGAACTCTGCATCAGTAATCAAGTCAGGTGAGAATAATTCACATTGACCAAATAAATAAATAATTAAATAAGACGAGGAACTCGTCAACCTCTTCGGGCACCAGTTTCAGCAAACAACTGAAATACAGCGCATCACGATATGAAGCTAATTCTTACTGAAAACTGCGGGAATGAACATTCATCATTCTGATCGCAACATTTTTACCTAGATTGAGATACAAAAATGATACAGAAATCCACTCATTTGGGAGAATTTTGCAAATCACAATAAGAATTTTACTTCCTCACAGCCATTCATCAGAAGGGAAAATAAACACACTTTCACTAGAAACAATCACAAACTGAATGACTCCGGAACAAAAAACCAAAGGGCATTCTTATAAGGCGATACAAAATGTGTGTAAAACTGAGACTAGCGCCCGAAAAACTAAATAAATAAATGAAACTTAAACCAAATTCTCAAGCCTAGATGAAGTTGACGAATAAGATTACAATTTATAACAGCTAAGGTAATTACCTTTTCCAGCATTGCAATTATGTACTTAGTGTCTGAAAACGGTCCAATTTGTTCATAGTATTGCGAATAGACAACTGCCATCGCTTGCAGGCACAGACATCTCAACTCGACCTTCGTAGAGAGCAAGAAACGATGATATAAATCGTTAAAAAAATGGAATCTAGAATCATGATCACAATCAATCAGTAACAAAGTTTTTCTTCATAAGTAGTTATCAATGGAAAACGCTTTTTACAAGTATCTGTTACAGTAATTCTTAAACTCAGACCCGAGCCGTATTTTTTGAAGTCTCCTAAAATTCGGTTAAATCAAGACTCCTTAAAACTATGTTGAAACTCATTTAACCGATTTAAAACTTAGCAGATCTTTAGGGCCATGTCAAGATTCATTGAGGTTCTGTCAACAGGCTTTTAAGACTTGTTCAGACTACGTTCAAACTTGCTGAGATTTCTGTCAAGACAATTCAAGGTACGAAAGATTCCTTAACCTCTATCAAGAGCCGATTCGGACACATGACTAGTTTGGATAATTGTGAACTCGTGAAGACTCTTCTGAAACTTAGTGAGACTCATGTTAAAGCAACTTGAGACACTTTAAGGTTCCTCAAACTCTGCTGAGACGGGGATAAGATTCGTTAAGATTGATGAGAACTTGAGAAGACTCTTTTAAAATATACTGAGACTTGAGTCATGACTATTCAAGACACTTTAAGGTTCGTGCCCTGATTATACTCAGCAAGACTTGTTAAGATTGATGAAAACTCGTAACGACTCCTTTGAAACTCACTGAGACTTGAATTGAAACTATTGAAGATATTTCAAGGTTCCTTAAATTATGCTGAAATTGGATCTAGACTCATTGAGACTCGTTCAAATTTGATGCGAAAACTAACAGAATTTTAGGAGCTCACTGGCATGTGAGACTAATCTGGAATGATTGAAAATTGCACAGACCAATAAAGATACACTTACAACTTTCATAAATTTCTATGAATACTCGTTCAGACTCACGAAGGCTAATAACACACCGTACGAATCTATTAAAACTCATTTAGATTCCATCAGAACTTTTCAAGACTAAATAGAGCCGCATTGCGGCTAAAACCTCTTTTGACGACATTTATTGGAGGAAGTAGCCATCCGAAGATATACACTTAGCTTTTCGTCAGTCAGTCGGTCGGCCAATATATCTGTCTGTCTGAGTCTCTGTTGGCTTTACCTTATAATCCGAAATTTCTTCTCGGTGTACAAGAGAAGTTTGGTCTACCTGTTCGCCTCTTGTTTGCTAATATATCTGTCCTCTTTTCGGTCTGTACTTCTGCGTGTTTAGTGGTCTGTTAGGGTCTCTGACCCAAAACCACAAAGAATGTATTCCAAGACCTGAAGTGCGTGTCACAAGGATCAATTTGACATGCGTGTATCGACATTCACCTTAAGAGAATGGTCTGCTAGACGAGGTAACTGATAATTTCTCCAACTATCTGCCTATCCGTTTCACAGAGTGACTGGTTCGTTGGCTACCTTGGCTGGATTTTGGGGTAACAGATCTGCTCCGGCAAGTTTTCGCATGTTTCAGGTTGGCAACCAGATTCACGTCTTCTCAGGGTGTCTACACTGAATTTGGGAAACAAAATATCATGACTTTTCATGACATTTTTTCATGACTATCAAGGGGATATAAAAAGAAAGTGGAGGGGAGGGGCAAACTCGGCGCTTCGCGCCTCACCGGGGGCTCAATACAGAGCGCGCTAAACTTCCATGATAAAATATTCACTCAATATTTTTTTCTCATTAAATGAATAAAACTTTTTTTTTTTTTTGATAATGGAAATATTGTGAACTATGACATCACATCACATATCATGACTTTTTCGAGTTTTGCTTGAAATATCATGACTTTTTACGACTTTTATGACAATTTCTTGAAATCATGACTTTTCAGGCCAGTAGACACCCTGTTTCTTGAACTGAGGAAGCAGGCCGGGTCCCGATTTTTAACATGTAAAGAGGTTAAGAATCTATTGAGATTCATCGGCACCAGCAGAGTTCAGAAACTGGAGAGGATAAAGATGTTTAAAGACTCCTTAAACCATGTAAGGATTTCATCAGGACAGACTGAGAGCTCTCAGGACCTAATAAGGATCTATTATAATTCCAAAGGACCATGTAATGATCCATCAAGACAAGCTCAGAATCACTGCAAATTTTTCAAGTAAGACCTACTTTAGAATTTCAGAACCCAGAACTAAAGTTGAAGAGGACTCTAAACATATCATCTTCAAAAACTGTGATGAAACGGAGATCCCATATTTTCACTCACCCGGTATTTTTGGAAAATTCAGAGTACTATCAGCAAATTAATTACACTTGTGAGCTGACAGGAAGACAGGGACTTCAGGGCAAAAAAAAAAACATTTTTGTGATAACAATTGTTTTTGACTAACTTTTGGCCGCTCTTTCGCGTGGTGTTGTCGAAAAAATTCGAAAAAATTTTCCCAAACGGCTGTAAGTCTTCAAATTTGAGTGTCTTCCTAACGTGTAAACGTTATCAATTTTGTTTATCCGCTCTCCTGTAAAATTTACATTTTTGCGCTGAGATCCCTTTCTTCCTGCAGGGTTGCCACTTTTTTTCAGGATTGGTTTTCCCTGACTTTTCCCGGTTTTCCAGGCCAACTTTTCCAATTTTCCCTGACTTTTTTACAGGATTCCGAAAAAGCCCAGAGGGAGGAGAGTCACAGAAATTTTTTACAATACAGATTTTAAAAAAATCGCTATCGAGAAGAAGAAGGTACAAATGTAATTTATGTAATATTTTTCAATATTATAGACTTTTTCATTTGCGAATAGATTATCATTATTCTTATGTTATGATAAAAAAAGTTTACTCTGATAAAATACAAACTTATTTGTTATTTTCAGAAAATTTCCCTGACTTAAATGAAAATTCCCTGACTTTTCCCTGACTGACCAAATTCCCTGACTTTTCCCGGTTTTCCAGAAAGTGGCAACCCTGTCCTGTCAGCTCACACCTTTACTTTTAATTTTAAATTACAAGAAAGAGGGAGAAGGAAAAAAACGAAAATATTTTTTTGTCACATTAGTGGGAGGACTGGAACCAGATGGACTTACTGCAGCTGATTATGGTCCTATTTCCAAGATTAATCAAGATATTAATTTTTCAAAAGGAGGAAAAAGAAGAGACTATATATTGGCTCTCGCTTTACATTTTCATGGTCCAACGGAAGATTAAAAATGAGAGACTGCAGAGGATTAATTTTCTAATTTTGGAGGATTTTCTTTCAATTTTGCACGGTCGATTCTCAACAAATTTCATAAGAGAATTTATAATTTTCATTTTCATTCTGGAAATATGCACTCCTTTCGAATTTTTGATGGATTTTATATTAAAATAGCATACTGCTGGAACGCCGGGGGAACTCTTTCTAAAATGGGAGACTCAAAGACTGATACATACCCTGATTTCTTTCAGAGAGATAAGTTGGATGTCGGATTTTCAAACGTCAGACAGAAGCGACTGATGGGCGTAAATGCTGATGAACAAATTACCCAGCAAAATACAAATAGACAGACAGATAATCAAACAAACAAAAAAAAAGAAGACCAAAGACAGAAAACCAGTTAGGGATTCGTTTGATATTTTAGAAATCCTGGATCTCCAATATGGTATCCAGAGTTTGCCCCACCTGCTTTTTCTCTGATTGAGGGCTACCGCCAGACCTTCTCAGCAAGGGAGTTACACTTCTGGAAAAAGTAAAAAAAAAAAATCCACGAACGAGTGAACACTTTAAAACTCTGAAGTAATCTCCACGAAAAAAATGATATTTTGACCTACTAAGAAAAAGGCTTCAACTTTAAAACTGCGGCCCTACTTTCAGTTGAAGTCAAAGAGCTATTAGTACGAAACCATGTGAAAAGATTTGGCAATCTCGGGTCTGCACGCCGTATTCACGTAACGAGACTGACCTCAAGTCAGGACATAACGTAAATAGGTTCGGTTACTTACGGATTTTTAATCAGTGAATCACAGTTATTTTCCAGCAGTAATCTCAAGTAGTACCCGTTGATGCACACTTCGTCTTGAAGGGAGCTATACTGAATCTCGAACTCGGCATGGTTCCACGATATCAGCGTGGCCGTCGAGACTTCTCTGTCGACCGCAAACATGCGCAGTTCTTTGTCCATCAACTCTCTCAACTCTTCTCGCGTCTAATTACAAACATGCACGATTAAAACTAAATCATCAACCGACCAGCAAAAACTTCCAAAGCCACATTAAGCCTATTGACCTTATGGTTCCAGATCAGACTAGGTAGAACATGATTTTGATTAAATTTCCAGTAAAACAGCTTCCAATTCGACGCGCTTTTCACCCGTTCGCGTCTTTTCCGCAACACGATCGGCCGATCTTTCATTCGTTCTTCTCGCTCTCGTCGCTCTAAGCCTAATGAAGTTCCCCAGTGCGCCAAAGCGGCCTATTCAACACGTATACAACATTAATCAGAGCATGTGTAGACACGAAACTGATATCTTGAAATAGCAAGCGAATATATCAATACCTCCACTTCCTTTTCAAAACTTCGCCATTTCCTTTCAAACGCCATCAAGTGCGGATTCCGCGCATTACGATTCGCGTGATCTTGCGCCAACTTCAAATTATCGCGAGTCATCAAATGCTCGCCTTCTTGATCCACTGGCACTAGTTCGTCGCTCTCGAGATAACTTAACAGTCCTGAAGGCTGCACACAGGAATATTTTAGTAAATTATTGTAAATTTGAAGTAAAACTTCACAAATCTACAAAGTCAGCTACTCACAAGAATGCGTGTCAGCAAGTCCATAGCCATTTCGTTGTTCGTCACCCACAAGCCGACTAGATGTCTGGATAGCTGACGATGGGCCAACAACCGCTTGTCATCGTCGCTAGTGAACAAAGCGATTAGCAGGTGCTTCAGGAGAGCTCCTTCGGACAATGCCAGCTCCTGCATGCGTTTAGCCACCGCCGGATCTCCCTCTTCGATTAATGCTCTCATAACAAGTCCGGCACCTTTCACTATCGTCAATGAGGAATGCTAAACAGGAAGTCACTCAGTTCGTCAGCACGTATTCGTTATATTTTTCGTACAGCACGAATTACGGGTTGTTACCTGAAAAAGTTGGAACAGAGATCGGCCTCGCTCGGCGACCATTTCTAACAGCGCGTCGAAGTGCCTACCTTCGGTGGTCTCGCTGTACGGAATACACAAAGCGAATGTCAACATGTCCAGCATGGCGGACACAACTAACGCAGCCGTATTTTGTTTCTTAAAGAAAAATAAGGCTTTTAGTCGCATTATTACAGCAAATACATGACGGACAAAAATTACGGACAAAATAACTTACTATGTGGTTAACCCACATATCGAGTAGGGCCTTCAGGAACGCGTGGGTCGAGAGTAACGATGATTTGTTCAGCTGCTCTCGGTGCAGATCATAGTCTTGGTGCATCGGTTGCATGAGGGCGCAGATCATATCGATCGCGGCATGTGTGATCGCTTCGTTTTCGCGTTTCAAAGCTCGGGTCACTTTCTTGCCCAGCTTTTCACGGAAACTATACAGATCACGAATGAATAACGAGAGAGGACAGAGGGGAATTCGTAAGACGAATGTAAACTTACTCGGCCAGCATCGTTAGGGCTGCGAAGCCAACTTTGGACGCGACCAGCCTTCGGAGGGCCTGGAACTGCGCCTCGAGCTCAACAAACGGTATCTCAGTTTGATCTCCTTCACGCTGCATTAAAGCTTGCAACGCCATTATGATGAGTTTCTCTTTATTCTCGGAGAATATTCCCTGGAGGATGAGAACAGGCACAAGTGAAATGATATGTGATTAGAGATTCTAAAAAGAGTTTCACACACGTTAGAACTAGAAGTGTCCCAGCGAGTTTGGAAGTACCCAAGATTATCGAAGAGAATCGTAAAAAGTCTTAAACGTGTCTGGAGACACCCTGAAACATCTCAATTATGTGTAAAGGGGTTGGAAGTAGTCTTGAAAAATGTTAACTAATGTTCCACTCCTCGGGCGAAACTTACATATTATTTTTCAACACGATATGGACGTACAACTTTCTTCTTAGGGGCATTATCAAATTGGATTTTTTGTTCTACCAGGCTGTGCATTCAGGTCTGTCTATTAATCAACAGACAAACAATCTCGATCCTCGTAGATCTCAGTTTCGTTTTTTTCTTGAAGAGGAGGGAGGAGTTCCCAGTCTGACAATAGGAGTCTCCTCAACTGTCTAGCCAACTGCTTGTCTAGATCTCTGATTTTTCACCTGCTCGTTTTGCCAAAGATGTTTTATCAGTGTGATTGGCGGACCATCTTTCTGTCAAAAGGGAGAGGGGCTGCCTGCATGACAATCGGAGGATATTCAACTGTCTACTCCTTTTTTTATGTATCCGTCTAACTGTACGTCTAAATGACTGGCTGGACGTCTACATCTATCTTTGGTTTTTGTCTAATTGATGGATTATCTTTCTGTTGAAGGGTAGAGAGTCTACCGGCTTAATAATTGGAAGCTGTTCAGTTGCCTACTGGTTTGTCTATCTACCCGTCCAACTATTGGTGTCTAGATATCATCTGACTCTGTTTTTGCTAGCAACTCTTTCTCGGTCTCGCTGATTGTCCATTTTCATGGCTGGGCTGAATCTAGTCTTAAGGTACCTAAGTACAACTTTCTACTTAGGCGTATGATCAAAATTGGATTTTTTGTTCAACCTGGCTATGCATTCAGGTCTGTCTATTAATCGACTGACGAACTATCTCGATCCTCGTATTCTAGATCTCAGTTTCGTTATTTTCTTGAAGGGGAGAGAGGAGGAGTTCCTAGTCTGACAATAGGAGTCTGCTCAACTGTCTAGCCAACTGTTTGTCTAGATGGTTGACTCAGTATCTATCTGACTGATTTTTCATTTGCTCGTTTTGCCAAAGATGCTTCATCAGTCTAATTGGCGGACCATCTTTCTGTCAAAAAGGAAGGGGGCTGCCTGCATGACAATCGGAGGATATTCAACTGTCTACTCCTTTTTTTATGTATCCGTCTAACTGTACGTCAAATGGCTGGCTAGACGTCTATATCTATCTCTGGTTCTTGTCTAATTGATGGATTATCTTTCTGTTGAAGAAGAGGGAGTCTACTGGCTTAACAATCGGAAGCTGTTCAGCTACCTACTGATTTGTCTATCTACCCGTTCAAATGCTTGTCTAGATATCACATGACTCTGTTTTTGCCAGTAACTCTTCCTCGGTCTCGTTGACTGTCCATTTTTATGACTAGGCTGAAAATCTTAAGGTACCTAATTTACCAATCTGAATTTTCAGACTTCGGAACTTCGAGCAGACAATCCGTTCGGTGTTTTTGCTTAATCCAGAGAGGAAGGAAGGAAACAGGAGATCACATTTTTAGGATATCGTAATTTTATGATGAAATTAGGATTAGGGAATCCACACGTAATATAATATTGAAGATGAAGACCAAAAAAACCCTACTGCAATAGTTTGGTCAACTTTTCAAATCAATTCAATTTCGCCTACCTCGAGTCACCATTCGACCTAATATACAACGGCCGAGAAATTTTGATATCTTTTCGGTGGATTTGTATTCCATAGACAAACTCCAGGAGCGGATAGACCATATACATTTCCCGGTAGATTGGCTTAGTTCATGAGATAGGGGCCGGTAAAAAGGCTAGAAGGGAGAAAGGGAAAAAGAGGGACATTAAGGAAGAATAACGAAAAAAAAAATTGGGCCGATATGATGGGACTTTTTCTTTGATTTTCTAGGTCCCAGTTCGCCCTTGACAAGTTCAACGAAGATCTACGCGAAATTAATTTTGAATAAGTAATGGGGTGAGGGGGAATCATTTCTACCGTGAGATTTAGTATTTTTACGGCCACATTGGAGCCGGATCATCAATACAATGCAATATTTAAAACCAACATTTCGATAGTTTGACCGGTTTTTCCAATCAATACAATTTGGTCAATTGCAAGTGATCATTCTAATCGCTAATCTGATTCGTGCCTTACAGATTTACATTCCGCTGAACATGGGTTTAACAACGATACATGAGAACATTTCGAACGTTAGCATAAAAAATGTCATGTTTATTGTCAAATTCGGATTTCAGGGGCCCAAATCAAGACAGGATAGGAATGTAAAGGGGACATTCAGAATCGAGGACCAAAGAAATCCCGAGGACGTAGCCGTGGAGAGCACGGGTGCTTCGCGGACACTTATCAGTAGATAAAATGGTCACCATTCAGGGAATGATGGATGATTTGAGGCATCCGTTGGCGAAATTAACAGAGCGAAGACCTTTGAATCTTCTGTTTTTGTGTATTGATTTCAAAAATTCTCACTGGATGTCAAAATTTGAAAAAAGATCTTTTCTTTTTTATTTGCTAGCCGATTTCACAATTTTCCAGTTAACAAATTTATGCAGTAAGATTTAAAACTACCCCTTCCCGTTTAACGAAGTCCTTTAGACACATCCTGGAAACTCCAATTTCGACACCTGTTCCGACTTTCAAAACAAGTCAATGTAACCCTTCTCAAGTTTCTCGACTGTAAGGGGCGAGGAGGGAGCGATTTCGAAATCATTTCCACAGTTTTGTATTCAAATGATCTTTAAGCTGTACCTCGTAATTTGAAACCTCCAAGTTAGTATGCCTGTGACTATTCATTACAATGGCGGGGGAGGAGGGACCATTTTTGATTTCTTAATGAGCTACACCTTTCGAAGGTGTGGCCCAAACTCGTGATTATCCAAAACGTATGTTCGAAAGAATGACACCAATTTATGGAACCCTCTGTAAATTACTTCACATAAAAATAACATCACAGCAAAGCTACTCACATCTTGCGTCACAGAATGCAATAACCCGCTGTACGGTACGTTCGCGTTAAATCGCTCTATGATTTCCGGGTATGCCTTCTTTACCGGAGGCTGCGATAGGAACTTCAAGTGAGTCAACTCCAACTGCAAATACATGTAACGAATTAACACTCGATGAAGCACGATTTTAGTCGAGAACAATAATATACGCACCTCTTCTTCGGGTAAGGCGTTAAAAGGAATCAGTCTTTTGCTTTTTGGAGTAGGATTCATCCGCACGTGAACATTATGATTACCAGTTGAGCGAACACCATCTAGCAAGGTGGCGAGCAAGGAATCCCTGTACCATAAATCTTTATAAGATCGCTGACGGGGATAAGCTATCGGAGAGCTGGAAATTAGAATAAATTACCTCTGGGGAGCTGAGTAACTCCGGCTTGAGCCGTTGACGTACTCAATAGAGAAAAGCTGAATGTCGCTGGAATCACGTATCAACGCGTACACCGAATTCAGCGGTCTTAAGGTAACGATCGAGTAGGTTTGAGGATCACGTTCGATGATACAGGCCTCGCTGAGACACAGCAATCTTCTTTGACTTTCTCTATGACGCTGTGTTTTCACTTTGCTCACGTGGAATTCAGACATGGATGTTATATGTTCGTCTGAACTACGATCAGGTAGAAGATAAGTATTAGAAATCTTTTTTTTTTCTTCCAGAAAATCTAAGCTCTGTATCAGCACAGATACTAGTAAACTCGACACTACTACAGAATTTCATTTGTTTTATAGGAAGGATAATTTTCAACACACCTATACTGGCCCAAACGAGTGTACAAAAAATCCTGGTACGTGATTGTTTGCTGCGAAAATATAAACGGCAACACCAGGTAACACATGGACTGCTCCTTCATCTTATTGAAGATTTCCGATTTATTTTTACACGAGAACATATGCTGCAATTAAACAATAAATTTCGGTTGAACTACAGGCATTAATAAAAATTTTAAAAAAGTTCTACGAACGTTCGAGCAACATCAGTCCGTCACTCATCATTATTTGACAACGGAAGCGATATAATTTCAAGGTCAGAAGATATACCGCAATTCGGAGTTATTTACTTTCATTCACAAACTATTCTCAACAGCTTAATTTTCGATTATTATTAGGTACGCTTAAATTGTGTTGATCAGCCCGCATTAGACCGTGGGCATACGTGTAACACATATACGATATCGTGGTGACACAATTAATGGTTTCAATCCATCGAACTAACTGGACAAAATTGTAGGTGGTAAAACAGGCGCATATTTACTACATGAAAATTTAATTATAGGGGCCAACATGGGTATTGCGACTGATACGATGATTAAAGGGCAAAGGCGAATTTTACTGTAATTTGAAGGGAGCTACACTTGATGCGGAGTTTTTTCGTACTTTATTGAAAATTCGGAAATAATCCGATTTTAAAATATTTCTCGATTTATTGCATGGACACTTCAGCAAGAGTTCATAGCAAACCTACCAGACGATCATCCGGTGCAGAAACAATCACGAACCCATCTGGAATGTCAGACACCTCTTGTATAGCTTTGATATCTTTAAAGCAATATGAAGCTAGAACTTGAGTAGTTGTAATATCCAATTGATCCAGTGAAAACGGAGTCACTTCCAGCATCACAGGTAACTTTGTTTCGGACCAATGGTACTTAAAAGCTTCATATCTCTGGAACACAGAATCGTCAAATGATATTTATAAACTTTCGAAATAATTTTTTTCAGTAATTTATATAAATGTCTAGATTATAATTGCAGAATAACACTTCACGGTACAGTTTTAGAAATTGGTTTGCTGGGGATACAAACGTTCATCTCTTTATCTTTTTGATGAGACTGAGACATTACTTCTTTCTGAAGCTACTAGCTCAGTTTAGTTGGAGATATTCAAATTGGATAATCCTTCGAATTGTGGAATTTTTCATTAACAAATCATCTAACTGTTGAATCTACTGTTACCTATTCCCATCTCATCAACACCATCAGCACCAGCTATTTTATTGTTCCCAGGGTTAGGTGATTCTTACATTCACATGGCCGAGCATAAAAAATAGAAATAGGCCCCTCTGGGCTGTGCTTTTCAGCTTACTAGTCAAAACAAGCCTGCCTATAACGATGCCATCAAAGCTGCGTGATTTTATTACAAACTTGATGAAATCTTTGGAACACTCACCTCTCGGTAAACCATTTACAATTTACGAAAACTTTTCTACTAGGAAAATCAGAAATACCATTTTGTCTAATTTTACTTAGAAATAAGCAATTTTTATTTATTTTACAGCCGTTCATTTGTCGTAACCTTATGCCCCGGAATGTGGGGGCCATTGTGACGCCGAATGTATCCATTTCCAGGCACTGGCATCCATCGCTTTTTTCCACCATTACCTGTCCCTTCCCACTCTTCCCCATAATATCCCAAATTCCTTCGTAATCTCGTCCCTCCACTTTGCAGGTGGTCTACCCTTTTTTCTTTTCCATTCTCTAGGTGACCATTCTTCTGTCACCTTTCTCCATTTGTCTATGCCCCTCACCATATGCCCTGCGAATCCTAATTTTGCCTTTTTATATTCTCTCTCCAATATCATTCGAGCCCGTATTTTCAAATATTTTTTTCAGACTTATTCTATGTATCTTTGATGCGTATTCCCATAGTACTACGGAGCATCCTAAAGTGTGTTACCCTTAAGTTCTTGTATTGTGCCTTAGTCAAAGACCAGGTTTGTGCTCCGTAAGTGAGGGTGGATATCACACATCGGGTCCAGTATTTTTATTTTTTCCCTTAGTGGTAAAAGTTACCTTTTAGCATCGCTCTGTGGGCCCAGAAACTTTTCCAAGCTTTCGCGGTTCTTGCACTCAGCTTCAGTTTCCCTCTATTTTCAAAGGCCACCATTTGCCCTAAATAATTATATTCCTCCACGTTTTCGATTTCTGTATCTTTAATTTTCCTTCCTGAGTATTTGACATCAGCTTGGTTTTTTTCAAGTTCATTGGCAGTCTTACTCTTCTACTTTCGACACTGAGTTCTTCTGCCATCTCTTGTAACTCCTCTATTTCATTACTTAGCAACACAATATCATCTACGAATCGTGGTGTTATTCAGCCATCGACCATTTATCCTCATCCCTTTTTTCTCCCAGTTTAATCTCCGAAATACCCCCCCCCCCCTTAGAGCAGTATTATTAAAAAATTTTCGCGATGTTACCGATAACATCCCGTTTAAAGAACATGCTAACAGATTGGTAACATCGCGGAAACATTTCAATAACACGACTCCAGTACAGCCATGAATAGGTTGAGAGACAGAGGGCCCCCTCTGCTTCACTTCTTTCTATATTTCTAATTCTTCTCCCACTCTGTCCAACTTTACGTATGCTATTGTTTTTCCATACGTTCGCCTTCAACAAATGAAAAAAATCAGAGTTAGAACTATGTAAATTGAGGAAACTGATTAGGAAGGGGATAAGGAAAGATGGATGAACGTACGATCAGGAAGCAATAAGGGAAATAATCGAGGAGATTGGCTCTATCAGGAAAGTACGTAAAGCACTTGCTCGAGGGCAAAACCTATTCCCAGCCATAAAAACGAAGAAATCTGAAGAAAAACTTTTTGAAAGAGAGGAAATAGTAAGAGAGGCAACAGAATCTTATAAGAAGCTATATACGGAAAAAAGGAAGGTGAAAAGGGAAGGAAATGAGCAATGGCGAACTTTTGATGAAAACTGAATCGACTTACAAACACAGATTCCTTCAAAGAAACTTTCATGATGGATCCGTGAGGAAATCCAAAGTAGAAAACCCCAACATAGCGGATACGTCCGTAAGAAACCTCGATCTTACAGAGCTGAGCAATAAGAAAATTAGCATAACTACACTTTCAAATCTAAACGGTAATTCGACTTACAAATAGATCCTGACGTCTCTCGGCAAATAAGTTTCTAAACTTTAATGCATCAGAAAGCACATGTGATCGATGCACGGTTGAAAATCGCATCGTATCCGGCTTCTTGTCTTTGCCCTTTTTGATCGTGATCGCAAATTCGTGCGCTTGCGGCAGAGCACGAATTGAGATCACGTCTTCGTACAGCCATCGGTTCGTTATTTCTAACGTGGTACAGTTGTACGTGGTAATTCCATGGCTACCAATGCTGAAAATCCGACTATATCTGCACAAATCAAAAATCATAATTAGTTGCGTTGGAGTTTCAGCTTTACTCCAAAATCTACGATCTAACTTTTGGTACTGCAACTAGAAGGTTGAATACGGCTTATTTTAAAAAATCGCTCCGGTATTAAAATACCATTTTATTCAAAACTGAGGTCCGATGCATACTATCTCAAATGGGGTTATACATTTTCTATTTCTCAGATCATTAATTCAGTCTGACTTCTGCCTACTTGCCACACTATACCTACAGAGCCGGCTATAGACTTGTCGCATGTCAGCCGATTTTCACTTGTCTTCAATTTCGTGAACTTGAGAGGAAAAAGTATTGAGAGTACGCGAAAAACACTACGACATTAGTCACATATAATCGACCAGACTATGTCCCAAGATAGGAGGCATCAAGTCCAGTTTAAGCAGTTTAGGTTCACAACATTCAACAAAAATACTAAAATTAACAAAACTAACAAATTTACCAAAAACAATGAAATTAAAACTGAAAAAACTACTGCCTACCGTGAGAACTTCCAGGGGATGGCCGGCGAAGAAAGATTAGCAGAATTTGAAAACGCTTCAACTTATAAATACATGGGGTTATTGGCCTATCGGAGGTCAAAAGAAGGTGAAAGACTGATAGTCCGAAAAAACAGCAACATTCTATCACTTTGGCACTACGATAGGACACAGAGTGAAAAAACATAAGAGTCAAATCATCGAATTGAAAGGTCTTTCAGAAGGACTAGCCTCATTTAAAAATTAAAATTAACGAAAAAGAAACCCTTTCGATTTTCCAGGTATACGCCCCAAATTTGTCAGCTTCCAAGGAAGAAATCACTGATCAACAGGCGCACACTACTGAGGCAGAGAATAGAGCTCTCAAACCATGAACAAATTGAACCGGCCAAGATCAAAACACTTATTAGGAAAAAAATAAGAGAAGATAATTTCAAATCCAATCAGAATCTAGCTAGATCAATAATCGAGGACTCTTTGTCCACTATGCAGGTCAGGAGAGCGTTGGCTAACAGCAAATACTTGTTCCCCAAAATCAAAAATCAGAACGGATCAATCATAACAAATAGGGACGAGATAGCTGCTACAAATACAGAGTTCTACAGAAAAATTTAAGAAAGCAGGGCTTTGAATGCTTCAACGGGAAACCATGGGGGAAGCCACCCGATCAATCGCGACGATACTCCCACTGTCCAATAAGAGCGGGAACAAGCGGCGGCCGCCTTTCAAAACAAAAGGCGGTTAGCCGCTTACACCGGAGAACCTGGTCCCGACCATGCTGAAGAGCAAAGCGGGATGGGATCAGGCTGCTGCCTTTGTCAAGAAGACGTTGGGCCGCAAGATGGAACTGGAGTGGCAGAGATAAAGGGAGCTGCCAACAACCGACGGAGAAGACGATCCAGCGCAACTCGACAGCGAAGAAACAAAAGATTAAGACGCGGTAGGTTCGCCGCCGTGAAGAGGCGACAGGAAAAATGGGGGTAGTAGGAGCTACCCCGAAGCTATCCTCCCTATTCTGACGTAGGTCCATTCGGGGCGCTTCCGGGATAGGGGGTGCTGTGTCCCGGGGCCAATTTGACATGCGTGCATCGCCATACGCCCCTCTATCATCGATCCAATCTCGGGAGATGGCCGAGAATTTTTGCTCCTCCAGAAGAAACTCTTCACTACGTCCCTGCATCCTTAATGTACTTATCGCGTTTCGCGTTTCCTGGCATTTTACGATAAGTCTGTAGCGGGCTTATCAGCTATTTACAAAAATGATAAGAGTACGTACTTTCCTTTCCAGGAATGCTTCGTAACGTAGTAGCACGAAAGGTCTGCATTATTCGGTAGTGGTATCATATTTTCATCTGCGAATACAAAATGCGGTCATTAATATCAGTTATTTCGTCCAATCGCATCAACATTTTAGACAGCCAGTTGCTCGATAACATTTCGCTGACGGATATCAGAATACAAAGATAACCGAAAGACTTACTAGACATCAAAGCCCCCATAATCTAACGTGTGATTTCATATCAATTTTTATTAAGTAACCTACGGAAGAAATAATTTCAATTATTCAAAGTATTCGAGAATAATTACAACTTATAAAACACAAAAATAAGCCACCGAATGCAAGAAGAATATTTTTGAAGCAGCTGAGTCACTGCTGAATCCGTACATATTCGTCAGGAAGTTTTAAAATGTACTTGAGAAACGTCGAAGCAGAATGACATATCACCAGACCATCCATAGAAGTGCGAATTATACGATAATTGCGAAGCATTTTATAATACGCAGTCGGAATATGGACATGCTTATTCTGAGGAAATACAAAAATGCTCAGGTGCAGAAAGCCTCCAAAATACCCGATAAAATTCGACCAAAATTCTGATATGAGGAAAGTTTATTATCAGCTGTTATCTGCAACATAGCTGGCTTGATACGCGTTCGTGGTCCAAATTTCAAATCTCATAATCGATATCGTCTCAACGACGATTGGAATAACAGATACTCAATAATCATTTACAGAACCCCGGATCTTACTCTATGGGGACACATGATTAGCAAGGCAACTGACGAACACCACACATTTATTTTACAAGCAATGCCGTGTTAGATGATACCACACACACACATATTTTACAAAATTTTACTGGGTTAGATGACAGTCACTTCAGTCTCATTAGCGGCGACAAATGAAACATAAAGTTAACATCATGCATATAGTACTTAAATTATTGAATACTTACAACGGTTTCTGAGATTAACAGGACAACAGTCAACAGCTCAGTATCGTACGATAAGAAAGACTAATTTTCATCTCCAACCTAAACGAAGTAATTTCAGATATACAATATATGCAAGCTCAAGGAAATACTGATATCAGATTTTGCTAAACAATAGAATCTCATTTCTCAGTTTTGCTGACATATGCGTTTAGAAACGAAGGCAACATTTCAAATTTATGCTTACCCGTTAAACTGAGGTGGATTAAGCCGCTACCATTGAATTTGAACAACAATCTGTTTTGAATAAAATTCGTGTTCATTGATTTTTGTCGCGCTCTACCAAGTACTCATACATCCGTAGGATGAAAACGGCGATAATCTGAGACTATCTTCATTATTTCATGCGGAATCATTCCAACATTACATAAAATCAGTTGAATGTTCTGCCGCGATGACTAGCTAGACCACCGTCGAGAATCGCACCAAGCACTTAGGTACATCAATCGAAATTAAGCCGAATAGAAGTGAACAAAAAACAAGAAATATGAAAGTGATAAAAAGAGAATAGAAGTTGGAAGCAAGTTACCATGGATAATTTACCACATAAACAAATTATAATGGAAAGGGAAACGAAGATGATAAAAGATAAAACTGCAATTTATTATCATTTTTTGTGTGGAAAATTGAAAGGTGTTCACATACTAAACTGTTCAACTTGCCTTGAATACTGCACACCCAGTATCTAGAAAAACGGACTTAATGAGTATCTAAATTTAGGTACTTTTCCCACGACTTATTTACTGAGTACAGCCACACTGGACAGACGTTTGGAACGAATGAAATCGGAACTTTGTATTTAGTATTTTTACCAAAGTATTTAAATTCGAGTCGGTAACATGTGAGTATGCTAGTTCCATAGGTAGACTTCTCCAAAAACCTAGTTTTCCAGAAAACGCAAAAAACTGTTTCTCAGCTAATGTTCGGGCTTAATGGTTGGATATAGGTGCGATGGATCACTTTTTGTGCTCACATTGAAGATATAGGTCGAAAATTTTTTCAAGTACTCCGATTCGTGTTCAAAAGGCGTTCAAAGATGGAGAAGTCTGGGTTTGACACGATGTTTTGAAATTGCTTATCAATTTTTGTTTATTATTGCTATAAAAGGCTGCAAAAGAGGAATAACATGGAAATTTATTATCAGTTGTTATGACCTTTCAAAATGAGACATTTTTATTATCAATACACAAAAAATGAAAACGCAACATGATTCAGTTTTTGCTATATAGTTATAAAAAATTGAGCAATAATTGAAAAGAAAAGACTACTAATTGTTTTACATTAGTACACGATGACAATAATTCATTATCAAAAACACAGTTTTGTAAACAAAACAATAATCGTGTCAGACCCAGACTTCTCCATAGGATAAGTCTACCTATGATTCTAAACCAATTTTCGTTTGCATACTGGAGCGCTTCTGTTGTTTTTTGAAAATCGATGACGTCACGTCGTAGGCAGTGTTGTACAGTAACCGAAACGATACTTAACTCAATTTCCCTAAATTCGGAGAAGTCTACCTATGGAACTAGCATACTCATGTCACGGACAAACTTTTCAATGCTAAAAGTGTGTCCGCGACATGTCGCCGACTCGATCACCTTTAGACATAACAAAACAAAATGACACAATGACGAAATGACAACTGAATTTTCACAATTTTGTCATACGGCATCATTTTTTGTCAAGACCATTTTTTGTCAATGACATAACCGAAAAAAATCCAATGACAAAACAAACTGACAAAAAAACAAAAAAAAACATAATATGTAATGAAATGAGCTAATGACTCATGGCCAAAGATGGGGCGATTCCCTGGTGTTGGAGAATCGGATTCCCAAAATGCGATTCAGTCAGATTTGACTTGAGACTTGGATTCAATCATTTGCGATTCTGTGTTGTGGATAATCCGATTCTCAAAAGCGGTTCCTGTAATTCCATTTTTGCGATTAATTTTTTTTTTTTTTGTAATAATGAGATGGGTTATTCTTTAGAAATGTTGATGTTTCAGTCCTCAGCAATTATCTCCTTATCTCACAAGTTATTAACGATACAGGCATTCCCCCCCCCCTCATTGATAGATATGACTGAATTATACTTTTTCAAGGTTTCAGAAGAAATTTTGATCCACTTTTGCAAGACATCGAAACCTGCACTAGAGAGCACTACAAAATCACCTGCGCAGATGAAACTGAAAGGGTGATCATGGATACTTTTAAATGAAAATACTGCTATCCTTAGGAACGCAAAAAACGACCGAAAATTATTCCACCCACTTGCGTTGACTATAATTCTATTGTTTAGTAAAAATACAATAAAATGTAGGACGAGATTTTTTTTAAAATTAATTTCTAATTATGATTTAAAGACGTTTAAACTTTGCTGTAATCTTATGGAAAATTGTACATGATCACCTTTTTCAGTACGCAATACTACCAACTTTGGAAACTCCCAAGTTTTAGCGCCTATGGGCCAAAATTGGATTAAACATGCTAAATGGTAAAACTGTATATTCTTATTAGAGCAATATGGTCCGCATATCAAATTCCGTTTTTTTTTTTTTGTGACAAGACTCGTGCATTTGCGTATTATTGTCCAGAAATAAAAGTTAAAAAGTGTCTTTCGGCATGGTCATCCTTATGCAACAATAGACGTCCATCATCCAAAAATAATTACATCTAATTAATGGGTTAGTATGACTTTATCAACTCACCACACATTTTTTTTTGTTTTGGAATCTACTAATCAACGGCAGAACACTTTTTTGTTCGCTAACTGTCTTTCAGTATGGACTTTTTCATGTGTCCTTCGGCATGGCATTCATTATGTTGATCGCCGTGCCAAAATACAGAATCCCGCCTTCACTGTCGGCCCAATCTTACCAATATGTTATATAGAACGCCTCTTAACGACTCCCATCAAAAAAAAGTTCAAATATCAACAACTTTCCTCCATGAAAACACATAGAATAGGTACCTTTGAAATATCAACATTTTTGAAAAATGACCCAAAAAGAGAAACTATACATAGAAAAGTGATACAAAACTGATACAAGTTAAAAATAAACAGTATCTTAGGTAATTAATAATATTATGTTTTATTACAAACCAACATGTAAGATGTGTAATTAAAGAAGGGCGTTGCTCTTGAAGAGCATGTTGTTCACTTGCTTTTATCCACTATTTGGTGAAATTAGTTTTGAACTAGTTCACCACCCCTCCCCCCCCCCAAAAAAAAAAACAACAACAAAAAACAAGAACTAGGTCACGATTTTTGGATGTGTTCAACTTTGTTTATCCTTTGTTCCTCTATTTTTATTTATTTTATTTTTATTTTTGGAGGGAGGGGTATTGTATATTTCCACGTTCCAGACTTTATTTTCAACTTTCATAATGGTTTCAGGTTTTGGATTAAGAATGTCAATGGGTATGAGGTATTAATTTTAATCAACAATTTCGTAGAATTTCAATAGGGATTTTTAAAAATTGTTTCAGTAATAGCCTAGTTTTCAGTTATAGGCTGTAAGTCCATCGGTGAGTCGAGATCACCACTTGTGGAACCGTGGACACCGGTCGACCACTTTGGGGGCTGATCCCCTTGAGCGACCCCTGTCCCCTGCTCAGTACCGCCGGCCAGTTAGGAAGCGTACTTCAGCGAGTTCTCGCCGCAGCCACCAACCGGTTCACAGCGCGCCGGCCCTCAACGTTCACAACGATTGCTCAGCCGAAACAGGGCGCAGTGAGAGCGGAGGAGTAAGGGTCGGTAGACTCCACCAAAAAACCGCAATAAAGAACTACACTAGTACAGTTAGGAACTAGTATGATTCCAGTCAAAAGAAGCAGTAAATACACGATATTGGTGTGGTGGGACGTATGGCAATGCACGCACGCCAAAGTGGCCCCTATGACACCGCATCCCCGGCCACAGGAACTACGCTTTCGAGTATCGCGTCAGTGACCGGAGGGACGCCTTGGGGCCGGGCCCGAGCCCCCATTTCTACGTGCCGGAACGATGTGCGCGTCCTACCAGGGCCACCATGGGGTTTCCTACTGACCGAGGTCCGCACTCCCTGAGCGCTCGCCTGGAAATTTCAGGTCCCCCACGGCCGGACGCGCTGCCTCTCTTCACTCACCCCTCACCTCCTCGTCTTGGTCCGTGTGTCGACGCAGGCAGGTGGTGACGACGGGTGAGTCCTGCCGGTCGGTCCGCAGTGCAGCTGCACCAGCTCTTCTTAGAATGGTACAGAGTTCTCCTCTTGTTCGATGGTGTGGGCCGAGCTTGGTGAATCGTCGGCCCTCTGTCTCGACCACTCCGTCTGCAATCTTCTTCTTCATGATGGCCGAGACGAAGGCCGACACCCGGTTCCAACTGCTTCCGTTCTTCATCATCTCCGGAACCAGGCTGTCCGGCGCGAGACGGCTGGTCACGCCGTCGTCTTCATCGCTTCTTCCGCCGGGATCGATCGCTGTTGTGGCCGTCCCGCGCCTCTCCTGCTCCCAGGCCTCACACTCGAACAGGGTGTGCCAATGTGTGTCCTCCGCCCCTCGATCACAGTGCGCGCACACGGGGCTCGGCGCTATTGATATCCGATGTAGGTACGTGCCGAAGGACCCGTGGCCGCTCAATACTTGGCTAAGGTGGAAGTTAAGCGCTCCGTGCGTTCTGCCTACCCATCCGTCGAGGTCGCGTATCAGCGCTCGGGTCCACTCGCCCTTGGTCGAATGGGCGAGCGCGTCCTTCCACTTCCGAAGCGTGTCCTGCTGGATGACTCGCTTGACCCGAAGTGCTTCCCGTTTCGTCTTCGCTTTCTTCTTTGCACCGTATACCGCCGCAATTTCGCCGACCTTGAGTTCGATCGGCAGTATACGCGCTAACACGCCTACTGCATCCGAAGAAACAGTGCGGTACGCACTGACACACCTCATCGCGGTTTTTCGCTGGATCTTCTCCATCTCCGCTTTCCTGTATGGTATATCGATGGCGTCGGCGAATACTGGCGCCCCGTATAGGAGGACCGACATGATGACGTTCACGTACATCCTACGTTGCTGCTCTCTCGGCCCCCCCCCCTAGGTTCGACATCAAACGGGACAGCTGGCCGGCTACTCGATCCGCCTTCTCAGCTGCCCGTCGGAAGTTCTCTCGGAAATTCAACTTCCCATCAAACCACAGCCTCAGCTACTTCAGGGCTGTACAGAGCCCAATCTCCACACCTTTTAGGACAAAGGGGGGTGGAAATACACGATATTACGTAACGTCTTATATCTGTAACTGTAACGAACTTTATAAGCGAGTATCGCCACATAGGCTATTACCAAAGAGAAATTTTTGCTCGCTCCGCTCGCTACAATGAACTAGATCAGTCAGAAGACCAAGTGAACAAGAGCAAGAACGGTGGTTCACTAAAAATGGAAAAGAACAAGAGCAAGTTCATTAAATAATGAACAACGCCAATCTCTGGATGTAACCAGGGGCGGAAATAGGCGAGGGGGCTAGGGTGGGCTAAGCCCCCCCCCCGGTTTCAACATTAGCCCTCTAATTGAAAAATGTAAAATTATACGAGTACTGCTATTATTGTTTGTGATGTTTTGCTTTCTATTTTTTTATTTTTTTTTCTTACAGAAAAGTATTACAGCCGAGGAAAATCTATTTTTTTGTTGGGGCGGGGGGCTATGATTTTAGGATTTTTATAAGGTTATTTTAAGCGCTGGTCTTCAGGTCCCCCCTCCAAGTTTTAACTCTATTTCCTCCCTCTTGATGACTGAGCACTGAGTGCAGTGCTTTCTTGGCAGCTATACGCTTGGCATTTGCCTCCTCAGCCTCGAGAGGCTCAATGTCTTCTGGCAGCCTGCCGACGTCTGAGGGAACACTCACAATGGAGTTTTGCAGTATCTCTTCCAACTACCTGCATGTATGTACTGCGATGGGCCTGACCTGCCTTGATTTTTGACAGTGCTACACTGCACGCGTTCGACGATCCATGTAGATATCTGTGAGGCACTCGGGGCTTCCTCTCCTCTGTGACTACTATTACAGTCTCCAATCCATCACGATTAAAGTTCCTCGTGTTCCGTCGCCTGCCTTCTCGCTCTCTCTCTCTCTCTCTCTCTCTCTCTCTCTCTCTCTCTCTCTCTCTCACTCTCTCTCTCTCTTTTTTTTGCCTTATCAAATGATTATAAATAGCCCGTTAATGTTCGAATGTACCAGAGTTAAAAATTCATGAATAGGTACTATCATGACATGCTAAAACTGAAAAAACACGTGCATTGCTATTATACCTATGTATTACATAAGCTCATATCTAATTAATTATTCGACAAGGACTTAGTGTGTTAATTAATTGAGAATAGATATACACTATGACGATTATTTCCAATCTTCAAAGGTCCAACCACTCGCAGTAATATTCCTTTATAATTAACGCTAACCTTTATTTATCCTGTTAATTATAAGTTACCTAAAAGGCAATTTCGAAATGAAATCCGGCTTCAAGAAATTCACATCAATAATTTTAGCTATCAAATAAGCCGAGAGTGTGGCTAGCTTTTGCATTGTGTCTGTTCTAGAAATTGCGCCAAATTTTGATATTTTTCTTGAAGTTTCAAAGCACGTGTAGCTATTATTGTGCCGAAATGAATGTTGTGCGAAAAATAGCAGCGTGGCTGTTTCACAGCTACGAGGAGTTTTGCGAGTTAAATCTCACCTACTTCAAAATCTTCGGGTTGTTTCAGATGGTGAATCCTTACAACAGAGTCTCAAACTTCAGTCAGAAACTTTGGCTCTATTTCCACGCTGGTATTACATTGTTCACTGGTGTCCACACAGTTATTCAGCTAATCGGTATGTTCGCAGGCGATTCTGATTACAAACACTTGATGAACACATTTACTCACATTGGAAACTGGACCATCGCCGCTCTGAAATTCGTCAATTTCGCGTATAATCGGAAACGTTTGCAACACTTATTCGATTTGTTCAAACTAGATTTTCTGGCAGTCACAAACATAAAGGAAAGGAGAGATATTTTATTCGACCATGCTTATATGTGCAACTGGTTCATCTTGCTGTACGTTCTTAGTTGTCTGATGACTTGCTGTGTCTGGAACATCTACCCTTTGGCTGAGTTGACTTATTATACTCTTATACAGCGAAACAGTGCCTATAAGCCTCGGAATATTCTAGACAGCTGGTATCCATTTGATTCGACCGAGATGCCAACTTTTTATTATATATACGTGTATGAATTTCTTATATACTTTTACATGCTGTTCGCATTCTGCTGTTACGATTCTTATTTATTTTCAATGTTCACGATGACGACGGCGCAGTTCGAGGTGCTGAATCATTCATTTTCGGATATCGGCTATGACAGGCCAATCAAGGGGTATGATCCACATCTGGATGATTTGTTCTTATTTAGACCAGAAGAAACGCTTCCTCTGGTGAGAGAGAAATTGTTCAAGTCGATTAAAAGCGAATCCCCTCTAGATAATTTAGCATTGTTCACATCAGAACAACTTTTGGATGTGCAATTCAAAGCACGAGTGATATATGTGAAAGGTGAGTTGATTGATTCACTTGAACATTACATAATTTTGTTTTTACATTATGTGTACGAGCTCAGTAGCGGATCTACTGTGACTGGGTGTCTGGGTCCAATACCCTTTATTTTTACTTTGAAAAAACTGGAACTTGAAAGGCCCCCTCCCCCTTACTGACAGTAACGATTCTGCCGAAAAGAGGAGAACGTTCCGGGTCCCTCCCGAACTTTTTTTTTAGAATTTTGAACCGGCTACTATATGGGGAAAAACTGAACTGTAATATGAAAAATCCCCTCTTAAATGAAATCCTGGGTCCGCCAATAGGATATTTGAAAGTCTGACTATGTGGAAAAGAATAACCATCTATTGTGTCCCGATAATAATGCAAGTTTTTATTATAGGAGCCGAAGAAACACGTAAGGCGCAAGATTTCTTTGAAAGTCTGTTAGAATGCACACTAGATTTACAGAAAGCAAACAGGTAACTCTCAGTATACCTGCATATATTCGTATTATTAAGAATTTTCTGGATTAAAAAGAGCGTGTTCTTGTAAACCTGCGGCAGATTTATAAAGAAAAAAGAAATATTGATTTTTTTGAAAGGAAAATATTCCTACATTCCTTCTAAATCCATTTTCGGGCAAACATTTTTCAGAGAACTTTTCTTCCAACCTTAAAATTTTATTAAATTTTTATATCACCTGCATTTGATGCAAAACTATCAAGTACATACCTATGATCCTGTATAACACTTCACCAGGTAGTCTCAGTGAATTTCAATTCCATACTTACCACCACTGTATATAGTAAAATGAGCACATTAAAAATTGTATATAATAATAAATTGTACCACAGATACGCCAACGATTTAATTGAAGTATACAATGACGTAATAGTTTTTCAAGTACTAGTCAGCATAATTACCATTTGTTTGATGGCATTTCAAACTGTCGTGGTAAGTTACACCATAAACATATCTAATTTATTAATTATTTAAGTTGAAGTCCATTATCATGAAAACAAAAGGTTTGAAAAAAAATTTATGGATCATATGACTATAGTTTAGCCAGGCGAAAAACATATAGCAATAAACTGAACTTGGGAGGTTGGTACTTGGTACTATACGTTTGGTGTGTTTATGGACCTTCTTGCTTTTTGTGTCGTTCGAATTGACCGATTGGGAACTAAGTGAGTTGTAAATTATTGTCCAAAGAAGTTATCATTTTCTTTTTCGTTTACAATTAGGGAATTTGAAGTGAATTTTTTTTTCTCGATTTTTATAAGATAATTTTTTATACCAACTTTTCTTTATTTCTACGAGAAAAAAATAATAAAAACGAAACTCACCTTATCATTTTTATGTTTTGTTAAGTTCAGTTTTTCCTTCTCATGGTGTAGAAACGGGAATGGGGGTTGAGGTTAGAACACCCCTCCCTCAACGCTGTCAAAAAGAGTATTTCAGACTGTATTTTAGCGCATTAATTACAGCAATAAGATGACAGGATAATGTGTTATAGTGACCCCTCCCCTCCTAGACAGAGATCTTCTTAAGTTGGTGTCCCTATACTTGACTTTGGTTTCCAAAGATAGCATACCTATGTTTTAGTTTTTCGATTTGCAGCACTGCGTCGTATGCAGTGATTTGCGTATGCCCATGTCCAAGATTTATATGCCTAAGCCCTAAGGCTGGAGCCCAAAAGTTCATACTTGAACGGTTCCATGAAAATGTTTCGGGCGCCAACGCCACACGTATTAAATGACAGAATATGCTAAAGAAGAGAGGGACATATACGTCGATTAACACAACCCATTCATTCTTAATTGATTTTCTTTGGGCTTTGACCCTCTTTTTTCATATCGTCCACTTTTTGTCTTGCCTAAAGCCAAAGAACACTCACCGAGAGAAAGGAGGGTGGGAAGAATAAAGAGATATTTAGATGGAACCCATTCCACCTGGAGGTTGTCAATATACTTATTTAAACATTTGCATGAGAAGTTGAGAAAGTTTAAATGTAGTTCTAAAACGCAACTTGCTATCATATGCCACTTCTTCGGAAATCTTGGATATGTTCGTCTTTTGTACTGCCAACAAGTTCACAACTTTTTTTACATATGTTTTAGTACCTTTCCAGCGTAGACGACGAATTCACTGGAACGTTACAAATTTCCAAGAGTTTATTATATTTTGCTTGCGCTTTTTTGTTGCTACTCTTATCGTGCAAGTGTTCCGGAGACCTGAATGATGCGGTATGTATTTAAGCGATAGCAAGCTGAAATATTGAAAATACTTTTCCCTTAAGAACCGATGAGAGGCTAAACCCTGAATTCTTCAAAGAGTGCGTGTATTTCGTGGTGTTGACTCTTGAAAAGTGATAAAAGAACTATCATTTGTAAGCGAATCGAGGAAAATGTTTTCAATTGTTGGGAACATTTCCATGAAAAATTACATTTTGGATGGCCATGATTATCCCCTAAATTCAACCCCTTAAAGCCGGCTATGACGAGAAGAGCCACAGAAGAATTGAGCGTATTCGTTTGGGTTATGAAATTTCGACCAATATATCCTTTTATCTATTCTCCTGTGCTCGATTATGTTTTTTTTCATTCGACGGAATCTTTAATCATCCAAAATTACTGAGCGACGGGGATACTTGCTTCACTTTTCCAAATTCTGAACTTATACATTCTATCTTCACGGCTATACTTATTTGGGATATAAATTTGAGTTACAAATAGAAGTGTTTCTATTTGAAAGTACACATGATCACCCTTTCATTTTCCCCCGCTAGCACTCGCACAGGTGATTTTGCAGCGCACTCTAGTCCAAGCTTATATCCCACTTGGCTGAGGTGATGACACACACTTTTTCTGTCAGAAATTAGGATATAAATTAGAGCTGCAAATATTGGCTTCCCCTGCTGACACCCGCACAGGTGATTTTGCAACGCACTCTTGTGCAGGTTTATATCCCAATTGGATTGCCCTTACTGAACCCTACGTGTGCAGTGGTTTTATCTGGCTTCTCATCAGCTTATTTATGATCCCTGTTGGTGTTTTGCATTCATATTTCTTAAAGAATTAATTTCAAATTCCAAAGGTTGATTGATTATAATCAATGGTATGTTATGTTTGAGTAACCTTTGCATTTTAAAAACAGTTTGGTCAATTTACTTTATCATGCGATTCTTTAGTATCATACCTGATTTAGATCTTAATTTTTTTCGTTCCGAGATAAAAACACTAACTGTAGACCATATGTATCCGACACAGCGGAAGGGAATCAACGCTGCATTTTATAACGCCCACTGGCACGAATTTCGCCTACCCAAAGACTTGATGCGAAATTTGTTGTTTTCAATGACTTGCAATCAACGGTCCCACGTCGTAGAAATTACACATCGATTTCCGGTCGACTTGCACACTTTCTCAGAGGTATGAATTGTTTGAATACTCGTATTTTCAACAAAGTAACTTTATTCAGTACAAACATTAAAATGACTTAAATTATAAGTTATTTGAACAACAGAATAACATGACAGGTTTGGAAACTGACAAGGAATATTCGGTAATTTAAACAAATAATAGAAGGCTGCAGGACAAGCACACATTTATTATAGTTATTTATGAGAAATGTATAGTAAAATGCTTTACTTCTATCAAGGGCATTCAATCGAAAAGCTTCTTTCCTACATTTTTGTCGCGAGATCTGTACTTGAAATGATTTGCGTATACATTTCTATCATGTTTTACAAAGAGTAAAACAAGTTTTCATTCAGCCCTATTCCATTCGCGAAATCAAATCATTCTTCGAGGTTATTACATAGAAGAGTAAGGTAATCATGTGGTTTACTGTAAGAAAGAATTACATCGACGGCAAATCAACGAACTAGAAAATCGAATTATGTTGTAATAGTTTAGACTTTCCAAAAACAAGTAACAAATTTTAGGCGAAGAAATGAAGTTGAAGTTAATATCGAATAGTACCTAACTACCTATACCTATGGGTCAAGGAATTCGAATATCTGGGTCAGCTAATATCATTCGCTAGTAGAAGGGAGAAAGAACTGGGGAGAAGGATTCACAAAGGATGGAATAACTTTTGGGCACTGAAAGAAATTTATAAACCGTCGGACGGGGTAACTTGGTAAATGCGAGGTGACTTGGCAGAAGTAGGTATTCTTTCATTGCTGAGCTCTTGAGGCAATACAACGTACTATGAAGAGTTTGTGAATGCTGCAATGTGTAGCCTGGCCATAACCCTTCATTTTGAGCTTCAAACTTCGGGTCTTGCAAAATAAGCGTTGTTGTAAAAATACTATTTAACTAATGAAAGTGTGTGATAGCTCATTGAATCAGAAATTTAATCAGCTTTTCGTTACGGTATTTAGTTTTTTTCTACTGCGAGTGATTTTTCTCAAGATTTTATTGTTTCTAAAAAAAAAGTTTGGGGTGACTTTGCGGGTTAATTTGCGACTGCTTATGATTACTTATGAGATTTTATTACATTAACAGGGGTTCGTCATGCCACGAAAGTATTACAGGGAGCCGGGCAGCCGTCAATATCACGACTACTCTGAAAAAATGCTCTCCGATTGCTAGCAGTCTATACGGAATGAAATGTACTGAAGCATCTGCGGTTTATAAAATTCCCATTCGAACGATCTATAATAAATCGAAACAGCCTGGAAATAGTGTCTTGATCATTTGGTGGCTAACCAGTGTTTTCACCTATGCAATTTCATCGATTTGCTAAGTCACCCCAAAACGAGGTGACTTTACACACTTTTTTCAAAAATTATTTAAAAATAAACTATCAAAGGTATCCAAAATGTATTTTTTCCATCTTTTAGAGAAATAACAGATCTATATTTAAAAATATTTTCCATGACAAATAGCGCAACTGTGTAACCTACAGAGCACCGCTAAGTTGAAACTTGCTTGAAAAACATGCCAAACCCCATCCGACGGAAGGGAAAACTCCATCAAAAACAAACTTGAAAGATGTGGGACAAATTACCAAGAAATTAAAACGGAATTACGCAGGGCATATTACGAGACAAGAAGGATGATGGGCTAAAAAAGTTGAAGTTTGGATGCCGTACGACGGGAAAAGACAACAAGGTAGACCGTTGACACGATGGTGCGACGAAATTAAAAAAGAATTGAACCCACTATGGAGGAAAGTAGCCGCCAACAACAAAAAAGAATGGAAGGAACACGGGGAGGCATTTGCCCGGAAGTGGGTATGTGATGGGGAAGAGAAGGGTGTTCTCCCCTCCCGTTCTCTGCTTAAAATATTCTAGTGAATTATAAATACACATCACTATACTGTAAATAAAATGAAAATAAATAAAGACCGGCTGCTAGTAAAATAATGAAATTAGATGGAACGTGGTCATAATGGAATGTTTGAAAAAGAATTTAAAATGATGGAATTCTGCATCATAAAAATTAACATTGTACAAAGGATGAATTAATTATTCTTCCAGACTTTCACACGTATGTTTAAACTACCCTATAATTAATGTAATAATTTTCTAATTGTTTCAGATAGCAGAAGTTTGTTTTTCGTATTTCACGTTTCTACTCAATTACTATAATAAAAAAGGTTACTGAAATACGAAATGTCAGTCAAATCGATACATAATTCCAACAGAAAAAGAATCATACACATGAAAAAAAAACTACTCAGCGAAATCAAAGATTACCAAGTTATTTTCCAGACATTGACAAAGATTGGATGTGTACCATTTTCTAATAAACAAGCACACTTTTTTCAACTCATCAATTATACGTCAAATGCATTCGTCACTGATTACAGGCTATCATTTATCAGTATATTATTTTACTCCGTAACACGAACTGCTATTATTCGAAAACTGAAAACGCATGTTTGTTTATTAAGGCTTGTAATCGGTAACCTGTTTGATAACAGGGGAATTCTTCGACTCGGAAAAGTGATAATCCTTTCCCATTCAGTAATTTTTTAGTTTCACGCACGCGGCAATAAGAATACTACCGATTACAACTATATGTAACTTTTATGATCATATCGAACACAGCCACAATAAAACTAAATAACACATAAAAATAAACGCATACGTTCTGGTGAAAAGGTAACTCGGATTTGTGGAAACAGGAAATATCAAACATCAGTACTTATCACAACTGTCCACATTCAGTTGATTAACGTAAAGGAAATATACATCGAGATGCTCTAGTTTCAAAATTACTGTTTACATACTTACTTCTCGTTTTCTCGTCAAAAGTAAACTTGTACCATGTAACCGGTATTTCTCATCTAAAAGAAGCATACCAAGTAAAAAGTTTCCGCTGGGAAATTATCGTGTACCCTCTGTAGGTTAATTTTTCTCAACACTGAGACTTAAGATTTAATCGGACAACCTATAAGTAGCATGGATTATACCTTATTCTTACACTTTTTTTCTGACCAATCAACATCCATTTTTTCAATTAAATCGGTACAAAACTCAATAACGACTCTGTTAGAAATCCGTAACTTTTCTTTTCCAAGAGGTCTCAACAAAGTTTCAGAATTCGAAACCGTGAAATTATTGCTGGTCGTTGAGACCTCATGAGAAACATTACGGATTTATAACAGAAGTAGTTATTAATGGTTTTTGTACCGATTTAATCGAAACAACAGACATTGATTGATCAGGAACAAAATGCGAGAATCAGGTGTGATCCATACTACTCTTATATCGATCACATTGTATGAAAAATATAGCCCCCAGTTTAAAGACAGACATCAACTGTCGCAGAACTCAAATGTATCACGAAATTTATCAAACGTTCGGGCACTTAGCGCAGTATTTTCAAATTTCCGTAAGTGAATCTGCAAATGAAGTATACCATCAGACAATGAAGTCGTCATCTCGTAAACTAAATACATCCAATAGGCATCGTACATGTGTTGCCTTACTTTCAAATGCAAGTTAACTTCTTCAGCCCTGCTAAGGTAAGGAAAATTTCCGCCAGTTTTTAGCTGGGCCAACTTGGCTTGGGGATAAAGTTCGTAAATTTCTTCGCGTACCGGAGGACTGATGGCATATTCGTCGAACACATCAATAATAGTTATCGCAAGCAAGCCTCTCATACGAGATGGTCTGACATGATTACAAACACAGTTAATAGTCAGTCGAGAAGCTAGATCTGTTCGCCTTAAGGAATAACTCTGCAATGAGAAGGTATCATGTAATAATCTACACTGTTTAGAAATCTGAACTACCTGAAATATAATTTACCTTTTCAGCCACAAACTCGACGGCTGCCACGATATCAGGGTCGTAGCTATTCGTTAGCAAACTAGGTAGAATCAGCCTCCTCAGAAACATCAACGGCAACATCCAAAAACTGAAAAAATTCAATTAGAGCTTAGAATCGTGGCGAAACCGAGCAATGATGTACATGTACAGGTGCAAGTTCGGTAACTAATGACACCAAATACCTTAAGATGACAGACAGTTCGTTTCTCAAGCACCACACGTTTTCATGAAAACAGGCAAAATCAGCGGTAGCGTAGATTGCAATTTTGAAAGCGGAGGTATAACCAATGAAACATGAGGAAAATGAACGAGTTTTTCCTATTTTGAAAATCCCTTAACCACGTCATAGACAACCCCCTACACCGACACTCACTTTGTTGGCATTGCCCTCTCGCTTTTTGCCAGTTCATCTCTCTTTTTGCCTGTCTGTCAGGCTCGAGTTGGCTGCTTGCCTTCCCATCACTCAAACTGGCTGAATGACTATCTTTCTTTTTGTCAGGTTGACCGGCTGGCTGTATGTGTCTGTCTGTGAGGCTAGCTGACCAGTCATCTAACTGGTGGCTTGTACGTTTCAGATCTTACAGTTTTTTCAACGACAGATGGCGGAGAAGATGAGACAAATCAGTTTTTTAATCGGCCTGTCTTTCACGCCGATTCACTGACTTGACTATTCGTTTGCTGTTTGACTGCCAGACAACCCGTCTCTTTGTCTAATAGGCAGTCTACCAGTTTGGTGATGAAAGCAGTCGATGAAACCCATTAGCGGAGCTAGCGGAACTGAAACAAGGTATGAAAAATTAACGGGTCCCACAAGAATTGTACAAACGATGTAATATTGTAAACCGCCAACAGTTTTCTGAAGGCAGATATTGATCGAAAGTATTTTTTGCATTGAGGAAAACAGATCAAGATAGCAATGGAATTTCAAATGTTTGGGAAACGAGAATGATCTAGGCTCCCCGGGTGAAAGAATGAGAGAAGTCGATTTTTTCATATATAAAGAGCTTAGAATTGGGACTGCAAGTGCGACAAAGTCGCTCTCCACAATTTTAGGCACGTGAAAAAAAAAAGAACTACTGAAACCTTACAAATTTTAGAAAAATTTATCAGATTGAAATAAAAATGGTCTCAATGGAAGGAGAATTTTATGTACGACAAATTTTGTTCTATTCATTTTTTCGACAAATGCTTTCATATTCATAATATGTATTCTGAGATTTCTTCATAATATGCGATAAAACTTGCACTAGAGAGCGCTACAAAATCACCTGCGCGGATGAAACTAAAAGGGTGATCATGGATAATTATAAATGGAAATACTGCTATCCTTAGGAAGGCAAAAAACAGCCCAAAATTATTCCACCCACTTGCATTGACTGTAATTCTATTGTTTAGTAACAATATAATAAAATGTAAAAAGAGATTTTTTTTTTTAAATCAATTTCTAATTGATTTCAAGACGTTTAAAGTTTGCTGTAATTTTATGGAAAATTTTACATGATCACCTTTTCAGTACGCAGGGCTACCAACTTTGGGAACTCCAAGTTTCAGTGCCTATGGCTGTAAATGAAATACTGCCCTTGATCAGGGTTACAAGGTTGTAATGACGACACACTTCGTCGTACTAAAAATTCTCGATTTGCAAACGAACTGTCCGAATGACTTTGCCGAGTCACATCTACCCCGAGAGCGTACCACCTTTGGACCTGTAGATGAAGTTGAATGACCGTGGCCACCGCAGAAAATTATCTCCGCCATCGCCAGTCCAGCCCCTGACCCGCGGTGGGAAATTGTCAGAGCGTCACCAGGGCTTGAACCAGCCTATCGAGACACCGCCATTGATGAAGAGGTCCGCCTTGTGGGGACATCTGAGTGGGATGCCGACACCTTCAACATATATCACGCTGTCAACCGCTAAACATCTCCAACGATAGGTGAAGCTCGGAAGCTCACCCGACCGACAGCCACGGTACCCTTCAACCGCTTCCAAAACGAGCTGCTGGCCGAACATACCAAGGCCGCCCATTCCAAGAGGAGCTGCACCCAACTACTGCGGGACCACCCCGCAAAGAGATACCAAGGACTACCAACACCACGACAATGTCTGTCAGCCCTTCACGCACGCCCCCGCCTGCCAAGGACATCATTTCACCACAATCAGACCACTGCAGAAGCCGATGCGGTTGGTGCAGAGATCAAGAGACCACTTGCCGCTCGAAACGCCTTCCTAGGTTCCTAGTAAGACGGTTCATGCTTTGTGGAGGCAATCGGACAGTTGTTTGCCCCCCTCCCACGGCATGTAATGACGACACACTTCGTCATCCTAAAAATTCTCGATTTGCAAACGAACTGTCCGAATGCCTCCGCAGGTAGAACGCGCGGCTTAATTAATATTCACCCTCGCGAACTTGTATCGACTGCATCCCTCCAGTCCTCCGCTTCCTTCCTAAACCAATTCTAAAACGTCCGGAGATGCGATGCTCGCACGACCGGCTACCTATTTTCCCTTGTCCATTAGCCCCGATATTCATGCTGTCTTTTCAGTCCCTTTCTCCCGATATCGGCGAATTCGGCCGTCGAGCCACAGCCACATCTATCAAATCCTCCAGATCCTGCGACCCGGAAGACGCCGTGCCTCCCAATATATTCTCCGTTTCCACCCTCATTCGACACACTCGTCCGACATTCGGTCGGCGACTCTCTCGCTGAAACAGTCGATCTGCGTCTCGCTTCGCAACGCTGGCTAAGTTCGTACTTCATCTCGCCGTTCCTGTGGATTTCTCTTGCCATCTCGTCCAGCCTAAAAAACCTATCGTCCAGTCTAGAAACCATATCGTCTCCAGCCTAACACTGCTACTCCCGAAAAAACCCTCGCTTCCTGCTAGCCTACTAATCGCTCCCCGGTCGTTGCGCCGCTGCGTTTTCCTGTAGCATACTTCTAAATCAAGGCCTACACTCTTACTTGTCTCTATGCGTATCTGTTCGGTATCCAGTAGGTTGCAAAGAGCCAAGTAGATCCGGCTTTACTTGCTACTGCATAAGTAGCAAGTACAACCGTTGTGCCATCTTCTAACCCTTCGCCTAAACGTCCAGGCCTACACTCTACTTGCCTCTATGCGTACCTGTTCGGTATCCAGTAGGTTGCAAAGAGCTAAGTAGATCCGGCTTTACTTGCTACTACATAAGTAGCAAGTACACCCGTTGTGCCTTTTCGACCTCCTTTCCCCCAGGATAGGCTGTTCCTCTTTCACACCTCCTCTTCCCCTTACCACGCACCCCTTAGTAAGAGCTACGAAAAGTGAAATTAGTTAGGCCGCACGGTCACCACGGACCTGTACCGCCGTCGGAACACCGCTAACCGTCGCGCCGCCGTACCGCCACTGTCGACGCCATTTACGAACCTATTTGTACTCTTAGTCAGTTTTATGCGCCCCCCCCCCCCTAAGAAAGCGTTCCGCATGCTATTCAAAACATTGCTGTGCCGTAAAAGTGTAAAAATTCTGTAATATTTGAACATTCCTGTACATACGTATTTACCCCCTCTTATTTTTCTGTGCCTAGTATTAATGTATCGTTCGAAATTCGCCCCGCGGTTTTTCGATTTGTAAAGTTGATATAATACATTTCATCATCCCACAATTTGTGTTTTCTGTGCCACGAACTGATTTATTTTGGCTCGACACTCGCCATTTACCCCAAGGGATCAAATAGGCAAAATGCTGTACACGGGTACAGGAATCTCTTGCTGCGCCTGAGAACGTGGAGTATGCAATATATATCGCATATTCACAGACAGAGTAAGACATATTCCTGCACCCGTGTACTGTATTTTACCTATTTGCGCACTTGTGAGTAAAATGATAAGTGTCGGTTTTATTTCTAACCTCTTCATATGTTTTACTGAATGTTTGAGTTTGTTAGTGTTAGAGCGTGAGTCGAGTATCTTGGGATTTCTTTCCTGGTTGCCGAAAGGATGATGGGATGGGAGGCCAATCTTTATGAATGTAGAGAGATTAGGGCTTTTACCTTTGTATACTTCGCAGTCCATTCCCCTCACCAACACTATATTTCTGTGACTGACTTATCTAGTACTTTCGATTCTGCAATTATTCACCAGTGAGTAGGAAGCGCATGTGCCCAACTGTCTGTCTGTCCATCTACCCATTTGTCTGACTGTCGGACGAAATAACTAACCGGATATTTATTCATCTGTTTATCGAATCTTGGGGTAAAAGATTTGAATTTAAAATTTCTAACATTTTTCGGTAAATATCTCGTCTGGGCTTCTTTTTTTTTTTTTTTTCAGCGAAGAAAACGGAGGCTAGGTTTTTAACATACATAAGGATAAGAACTCTACTCAAACACGACTCCTTAGGGAGCCCAGATAAAGGGGGATATTTGGTCGGTCACGACGGGTTCTCTTTAGTGTTCGACGATATCTTAGCTGCTAATAAATCGTTAAAATGGACCAATCATATTTTGAAATTGAACGTTTCATAAGGTAAGTAATCTGAAGATAACAAAATTAAACCGTGACTGCTCAACATACTTAAAATTTTCTGATAAATCATAATTATTGCGCAGCTATAATTGACCATTTGAGTGAAGTGACCTTTAGATTACTATACGCATCTCTTTGCCGACTGCCAAGAAATATCGTATTTAAATAACAGATTAGAAAATAATTAGAATACTAACAATGATGATGATTCTGTGAAGTCGAATATTTCTGTATCCACAAAAGAGTTGCATAAAATCAGTGAAACTACTCGAGGATTAGAGCTAGTGAATTCGACAAATTTCTGAGCCAGAAATCCTCCTGTCAGAATAAATAAACTACATTATTTCCCGATTTATTATGACGAAGTTGGAAGAAGATTATGTTAACAGTTCAAGGTTTTAGGTATTTTCAGCTCATTAAAAACGAACTATGACGGTACTGTTAACATGAGTTCAAAACGGAATTTTCTGTCAACATTCTTCGCTTGCCGAATTGGTTTGTTTTTCTATTATCGACAATTTGAATGAATACTTCCTTTTTGACCTCTTAATTGCAGACCAATAATATCGTTTTCACAAGGCTTTTTCAAACGCTAGTTGTTATCTGAGACAGCATTTGAACAGCGTCTGAGCGATTATGCGTAAGTACTAATGAGAAAATCGTCTGCTAAGAGCTAAAAGTTGAAGAAATTTGAACTTTTAGCGTTTAAAACACAGCTTTTAGCGTTCGTAAATTCCTCGTGAAAACGGCCTAATTCAATTTATCATATTAATATGCATTAATTCCCTCCAAAACAACCGGACATCGAGTCAGTATCAGTATCAAGAATGTGATACAGTATATATGAAATAGAAAGGTTACCTAAAGAAGCTCCGAACAAATGCACTTTGTCGAATCCAAAATGATCCAGAAGCAGTTTAAAACCGATACACCAGTCAGTTGCCGTCCAATATGACCCTGGAGATTCCACCTAAGCAAAATTCAACGAGAATAATGCAATTTCGACTCGAAACCAAATCTGATCAACCAACGACACAGGAAAACGTTTGTTATACTAACTGCAAGTACGCGGTAACCTTGCTTCCCTAATTCCACCAATTGTTTAAAGTAAATATCTGCAGTTCCACAAGCTGGCGGCAGAAGTATTAACGGATATCGTACCGTTTTAGGACCAAACTCAAATACTTTCCAACTCTGTGAATATATTGCACCGGTAATTACAATGAATTAGTAAGTATAAGCGATGTGTGTATACACTGAAAAAGTATTACTTTTCCTTTGCTATTATCCACGCAGATATTCTTCAAAGGAACGGTACTCCTAAAAGTCATGTATTCTTCGGAATGTAACAGTTTACTGAACATGTTCACAAATTACATTTTTTCAACATTAGAAACAGAAAACGTAGACAGTTGCTAAACTTTTTTTGAGCAATAACTCGAACAACACATGTAAACAACTTCAAATTCGTAACAGAGATTCCGAGTACAACTGCAAACAACTTGTAAGAAGTTGAGACAAGCAGCAAGCTGCTGGTAAGGCTCTGTAGTTCCGTACGGGTATGCTAGGCCGCCATTTTGGTTCAGTTTTTTGAAAACTTTTAAAGCGACTGATACCACACGACGCGTCGTATTCAAAATTTACAGTGCTCCAACACCACACCATAACCACACCGAAAGATAACAAGAATTCCTTTTCCGTATTATTCCGTTTAATGCGTTCAGAATTCATTTTCCGTTTTAATGAGTTCTACGCGGTAATCAGTAGGGCTGCAATACTCGTGCTTTTATACATTTTTTATCTGTAATCTGTATTGGGCACATTGTTCCCATCTTTACGTTTTAGATCATTTTTCTGCATTTGTTGCGGCACATGTTGGCACAATAGAGTCATAAAAGCACATTTTGTCACATTTGAAGCTTTTTTTGAGAAATTTTGGGAATTTTTAGTCATTTTTCAAATTTTTAATAGTTTTTAATTTTATAACAAAAATTTCAGGAATACCAACTGTTTTAATGATCTGAGAGGCTGCAAACTGCGTGTAACTTTCAAAAAAGGTTCCTCAAATTTTTGGTAGTGCATTGAAAATTGTAGTTGGAAAACATCAAATTATGGCATGAATGAAAATGTGTGTAGAAGGCCTGCAAAATGATACCCATATTGTAAGGAAATTTTTTGGCACATTTATTGATTTTAGGGAATGTTTTAGCATTTTCAGCACTGAATAAGGGCACGTTTATAGCGCACATTTCACCTGTTTTTAGAGCATAAAAATAGCAGCCCTAGTAATCAGACAGAACAGAACACTAAACATAAACACTAGGTAATGCTGGTGCCTCCTAGCCGACTTGAAAAACATCAAATGAGGAGTTATCTGTCAAAAGGGCGTCCGTTTCATAAGAAATACATTGAACGGATGCCCTTTTGATAGATAACTCATCAAATAATGATTAGCGAACAATTATCAAGCATCGGCTACTAGTAGGCAAATAAACACTAATGCTACAGTGGCCAGGGTGATCAAAGATCATACTGGAAAAGTTGAAAATTCGATTGCAATAGGCTCGGCTACTATAGTCTGTTCGCAAATAGAAAGGGTCATGTTGTAAACAAAGACCAGAACAGGGATCCAGAACGGTAGAGATTTTCCTATTGTTCCGTTCCCATTCCAGTCATCAACTCAAATTTATTTAGGTACTGTTCCGATTACAGTTCCGGTCATGACTTGAAAATTTTAAAGGGTCACATTCCTGTTCCAGTCACAAAAATTTTCCGGTTATTGTTCCAGTAATTTTTCCGGTTACCGTTCCAGTTACCGTTCCGCACGTGACTGGTTAGTGGTTAACACTGATGTGAGACTGTGAGTGAGCCAGTGCGCAAAAAACAAAAAGTCAAAAGAAAGTAGTCGGAACAGTAATGTTGGAATGCTAAAAATGTCAAAAAAAAACTCTACCCTTCCAGTTATGGTTCCGGTCACAATTTTTCCCCGTTAATCGTTCCTGTTCCTGTTCCAGTCATGAAGTTCCATGACCGCTGTTTTTAAACCGATTACCGTTCCGTTCCGGATCCCTGGACCAGAATACCAGCACATGCACACAAGCACAGACTGTAATTCCCTATAAGATGATAACACTAGCATACCCATACATATACATCAATACATGCACACAACAATCGAATACCTACATGTAACCACTTCACGCCGCAGATACCGTGAGTTCTATAATGTTTGTTCACATGACCCTTTCTATTTGCGAACGGAGTATAGTAGCCGACCCTAAAAATTCATAAGTTACCGTAATTTAACCGTCATTTTTGGGAGAGTGAGAATTTATGGCAAATAACCCCACCTGAAGGTAATTGGAAAGTTTGAGACTTGTACCTATAATATGTCTATGGTAAAATAACTTTTTATATTTGGACTGGTGAAAATTTTAAAACTAGTACTTTCTACTTCATAGCACTACCGAATATGAAACATCAGATTCATCATCTTCATCTGAAAACTTGAAAATAAACTAAAAGCGCAAACCGGCAAACCCAACCCAGCTGAACAGAAAATCCAACATTTTATGAAAAAATTATCAGTTTACCAAGTTTTGATTTTGCCTTTGTAGTTTTGTGTAATTATTGGTTATTTTACAGAAATTATGCAATTTTTGGAAAATTACAATACTGTACGGCAAAGATGGAAAACGAAATGAAATTTCATTATGTTTTTATAACGTTATTCAGATTCAAGTATTTTTGGTTTATATATTTCGTTTTTGTTATTCCTAGGAGTTTATGTGACGTTATTTCTTCGTTCCTGTGTTATAAAATTTTAATCGTTTTATTTTGTTTCGTTATTTCACTATAAATGTTTAAAAAACGTTATTTTTCAGTTTTTTACGTTTTTTAAATTCTACTCAACAGTTTACATACAGCAAATTCCTTTCTGGCCTAAAAGCTGAAACTGAAAGTAGTTATCTACCTACCCATACATAGGCTGCAGTGGCAAGCTTGGAAAAAAATCATAGAAAACAATTACACAATTAGTCAGAATCTGGACTACATCTGGAGCTTGGTTCACTTACCAGTTATCACCAGTCCAGCCAGATATAACTTACTGTTTAAACTCAGTAAGATGAAGGTCCTTTTCCCGTTTGCTATTCAAAAAATAAACAAAAAAACGAATAACGAAAAAAAACGGAAAATTTTTCGTATTCGTTATGTTTTTTCAGTTCTGTTTCAAAGCTCAAATTTGTTACGTTGTTTGAAGTCAATTTTCTTACGTTTTAATTTCGTTTTTCGTTTCTTTAGAGAATATCGTTCTGTTATGTTATGTTTTCCAGCCTCTTAAAAATACCGTTATTTTTTGTTATTTTGTTTTGGTTACGTACTTACGTTACGTTTTCCATCACTGCTGCAAGGTAAGAATGCAATGTACTTTTATGTAAATTTGCACTACAAATCCCGCAACTCTAACGTAAATGGTACGTGTACGTGTGACTAAGGATACTATAGTTACACACGGGTATAATGAGCCGCCATTTTGATTCGCACCGCGCCCGTGAATGTCGAATCTGGTCGAATCCGACAACGCGAAGCGTACCGCCTAGTCAATTCCGCATCGACGGGCGCGGTGCGAATCAAAATGGCGGCTCATTATACCTGTGTGTAACTATAGTATCCCTAGTGTGACCTGTGACGCGTAGGCCAGTGGTGTCAGATCTAAGTTTCTGAATTTCTCTAAATTTCAAAAACATTCGGAATAATATTTAAAAGAAATGTAGGCTTCTTAAAAATCCATGGTATTCCCATGATTTTTATCCTGATTTCTTTGAATTTCTTTGGAAAATATAAAGAATTCTGAATTTCACCTTTCCTTTCCATCACGAACTTTTGCAAAACTAAAGAGATTACTTTACATCTGGTAGCACTGGAACGGCTATCCCTCGGCCCAACCCAGGTGTCTTTTGGCGGTAAAACTTTCCTAGCCCGTAGCTTACCGGCAACATGAGACGTGACCGAGAAGGAGATTTGTGTGTTTGTGTGCGTATATTGGTACAGTCATCGACAAGACAGATTCATGTGTTGTGTCATCCAAGGGTAACCTTATCTACTTTTCCAGTGTCATGGAAAAGAGATTTAATGAACACGTAGTTTTAGGCCGTTTTTCCTGGACAATTTCAGTGGCTCAGTCCGCTTAGTCACGTTTCGCTGTGCAGGCTAAGTCTTGTTCTTTTGTACCCTGTTCCTGGAAGAGTTGCAGTCCGCCATTTCCGAAAATGAGTTCGCATTTTTTGACAGTCATCAATGTGTTACAGAAACGATTAAATACAGGATGAATTTCAGTTTAAAATGGATTATAAATTGCTTCGTTTGAGCATTTTTCCTTTCAAAAAAACTGTATTTAGTGAAATGAGCGTAAACAGAATGAACATACGTATTTAGTTCGGCTCGTCAGACTTGGCAGTTTGTTTGGATGTTATGTATCTTGGGTATGTATAATAATCATAGTCAAATTCGAAAACTGGGTAATGATTTCGCGATTATTATTCTCGTAAGTGTGTACCAGTCGGTATTTTACCTACTCTTAACGTAAATCTGCCAGCTCTGGCTGGGATTGAGTCGGGTCGGAAGTTGCATATCCTTGGAATATGCTTGCACAACTACTCAGTGGTTTAATTCGGTGATTGAAATTCGTTCTGGAGTGGAAAGAATGAATATAAAGATCGTGGAAGTTCGTTGTCGGATCGGCTGCTTGTGTAGACTACATTCGGGAATTATCTTGGCTTATGTTGAATTAAGTTGGCGTATGTCGGCATATCTCGCAACACAGTACATTGAATACTCTTGTTTCACCGGCTACTGGGTAAAGATGATTCTTATTGACATTTGCACGGAAGAAATTACCACTGGGCTCTGACTGAAATAAATTGCATTTTCTTAGAACTGAACGACTTCCTGTGTGCAGTTATGAATAAGAATAAACGAGTGTATCATTTTGTATGTCCATGGATGATCACTCCTCGGAAGTAATGATTCAGTTATCTGCTATAGGTATGCGACATAGTATTGTGATGAAGTTAGAAGAAACGGTGGAGTTGCCTTTACCAGATTGAAGTCAGTTGAATCCCAGTTATGTATGTATTCGCATAAATAAAGATTCTTATCTTTTGTTAGCTTGGTATACTAGATACATATTTCCAGTAGTTCATTGTCCGTTGAAATGTACGTTAGTGCAGTTCAAAACTGCGATGTGTGAAATTCAGTTAAACACGGGAATAAAACTGACTCAAATAGCTGCAATACTTGCGGATCTGAAAAATATCGTAATATATTTTGATGCTTCTATAAGTTGTCCGGAAGCAATAGTAATAGCTACCTAGCATTTAGTGAACCCTTTGAATTTGAATTCTCTTAGGCTGCATGTGTTTAGCTTTCATCTGTTAGTACACTCCTACCGTTACTAAAAACTGGAATTTATATGTCTTGGCAGAGTGTGCAGATACATTGCATGTATACTCTTCGGTATAATGTTAGAGAAGGCCACTTGTGACACTACATTGCGTTTTTCTTATTTGAATTCTACACGGTACCCAGTCAAGGGTTGAACACGGCGATTAGTTCCTGCAGCTATCTCGATGCGCATCCCATTTGACGATTCATTTCTTCAAACAAATGTAAGTATTATGATCAGCAGTTTCCACAAATTAAAACGAACGTAGCAAATGTATTGAATTATCCAGTTGTAGTTAATTTGTAAATATCACAAATTGAACGAAACTAGGATAGGCTGCGTGAAATTCTCTTATAAACTTCCCAAGTAAAATGTCCTCGGTTTTCTTGGAACTTTCTGTAATCACTTTTATTACTTATTACTTCACAGAGTGCCGATTTCATTGCATATGTATACTGGTCGCTAATGTTGGAGAAGACCACTCGTGACTCTATACTGCGTTTCCAGCGGAAGTTGTCGTAATTGAATTCTATATGTGACACCTAGTCAGCGGCGATCTCAAAGCATAGCCCATTTGACGATTCATTTTTTCAAACAAATGTAAGTGTTATGATCAGCAGTTTCCACAAATTGAAACAAACGCAGTAAATGTATTGAATTATCCAGTTGTAATTTGTAAATATCACAAATTGATTGAAACTAGGATAGGCTGCGTGAAAGTCTATCTTATAAATTTCCCTAAGTAAAATGTGCTTGGTTTTCTTGGAATTTTCTGTAATCACTTTTACTTACTTGACATAATGCAGATTTCATTGCTACTAGTCGCTAATGTTGGAGAAGACCACTCGTGACTCTATATTGCGTTTTCTGCGGAAGTTGTCGTAATTGAATTCTACAAGGCAGCTAGTCAGCAACGATCTCAATATGCGCATCCCATTTGACGATTCATTTCTTCAAACAATTGTAAGTATTATGATCAGCAGTTTCCTTAAATCAAAACAAGCGTAGTAAATTTATTGAATTATTCAGTTGTAATCTGTGAGTATTACAAGTTGAACGAAACCAGGATAGGCTATACTTGAAATTCTCATATAAACTTTGAAAGTGAAATGTGCCTAGTTTTCTTGGAACTCTGTAATCACATACCCACTTACTTCTTACCTCTGTGTTGTTAATTCAATTCATAATAACATCCAGTTCCGTTCATTCCCAGATGGCAAAAGAGATGGTGAAAAATTGGTAATACATACTACCTTTGGATTAGCGAGTACTAGTACAAATATACAGAGAACTGAATATAAATGCTTAGAGTAGTAGTAAATACTAGGCTTGTTAAAAATTTTTCAATAACCGGGTTTCGGTTAGCCGGTTATTTCTTTACTTTTTTTTTTTTTTTTTTTTTTTTGACCAGTTATAACTGACACAATATGTCGGTTAACCGGTTATTTTGCACCAGAGGAAAATAATGTACATACATAGGATCTAAATCCCCATGTTTCGGAAATTTACACATTTACAGAATGTAGGTTGATTGATAACGCAATGAAGTTGAAAGTTGAAACTACCAGATTTGAGCTTTAACGTACCATAAATTCTTTTTTGCATCTTCAGTTTCAGTGTATGATCCAAGATTCAAAAGAATTTTTCATTTAGAACTGAACACAGGTCTCAATTTTTCTCGATAATTTTAATTTCAAGTCATAACTGATGCATATCATCTTCAGGGAAGTACTGAAGAGTTTTTCGGTTGGGGGGGGGGGGCTAATAATTGTTGTAATTGTTGATGTCTCAACTGACTCAACTCAAAATTCCCACGTATCAGCATTTTTTTGCATTGGCTAAATAAATTAAACCTTTTGAATTGTTGAATTTTTCCAACTTTTGATCCATGTACTAAAATTTCCTAACTCTAGTGTGGAGGCTTGGGGGCAAGCTGCCCCCCGTGCCCCCTACTTTCGTTCCTGTAAGAAACATAGAAGTACAGCAGTCTAGTGTTCTCAACTTATTACTGAAATGGTAAATTTTCCCAATTGCTGAGTGAAAAATCCCTACCGAGGGGTAAGTTGTCCCGTCCCCCTATCGGTACGTCCCTGATCGTCTTAAAACAGATACGAACAGTTATGAGCCGCCATTATCTTTTCATCCCACCAATAACACCGCTACCATTCATGCTGTGATAGTAATACAATTGTTAAGAATGAAGATTGTTAATTTTGAAGATTGATTTGTTGATGTATTATCAAATGGAAAAATTTATCCTTCCTTACATCGGCGCTTCAAACTGTAATATTTATTTTATTTGTAAGTGAAAAAGAGAAACTTTTCTTCTTTAATTCGATTTAGTTTTAGATTCTTTATTGATCTGCATTCTGAAACAAACAACTGGTTATACCATCATCTGTCTCAAATTTTTAATATTATTTGTTCCCATAATCTTAGAATTTTTTCCAGGATTCAGAGCAACATTATTCCGTTTAAAGCCAACTCAAACTAATTGGAAAAAAGTTCTGGCCTTCAAAATTGGCTTTGTTAGAGTTTTCGATTCATAATTCTCTAGATTGTTAAATTACTGACTTCAGTAGTGGGGATAGTTATAAAGTCGAAGCTCCTCATTCATGAGAATACATCACTGCTCAAGTGTGGTACTCAAAAAATTACATTTTGTAAAGAATAGTTTGAAGACTAGGGCAAGTGCCTCGTGGAATGTGTCATACTAGTCCTTTTAGTTCAAAATTATGAAATAAGAAAATGTTGCTTTTCTTTTCTTGTATCGTTTTTTCATTGAGAATAGTGCCTGTTTTATTCATTCTTTTTCTTGTTATTCCACGGAGTTTTGTCCCTTCGCTGCGGCCCTGAAAAAAAATACAAGGTATAGGAATTTATGGTTTTTGAAAACACCAAAACAGTTCGGACTTTTGTGGTTGATGGTTGTGCGTTTACTGTTAGGGCACGATTATTTCCATAATTATGTGGCATACCCAGTACACGTCACAAGTTGGCAGATGGTTTCTTTGTATTTTAGAGCCAAGTGCTGGAAAACTATTGAAAAAAACAAACAAACAAAAAACAAAAAAAAAACAGTTCATCCGCCAGATAGAAAAAACATGCCTTTGAACAGTTCTTGTCGAATCGAGTGGTGCAAGAGGTGTACAGTTCACAGATTCTCGACTGAGTCCCTTCCCAAGTTCGCGTTGGCCTGAGTGCTGGTAAATAATTTTTACAGGAAAGCACAGCTCTTGTCAGACAATCAAGCAAAAATTTCTTGACGGTTTGCAGATTCTCGTTTCTAAAAGTTCACCTTGACCTAACCGTTAATAAATAATTTGAGGAAAGAAAGAAAGAAAAAAAAATATAAGCAAAAATTTATATAAATGTCTAGAGCAGTATTTATTTGAAATACTATTTACAACCTCTGTTGTCACAAGCCCTAGAAAAATTGCCCCTTTATTTTAATGATAGTAATAATAATATATTTTTGTTTCCCCCTTGCACAGCCGTGAGGCCAATTACGATGTACGGAATAGATGAAAATGATTATATACTAATTGTGTAGTACATATGGGATGAGGTTTTTCTTTAAAATTATACACAAACGGAAAAAAAAAGAAGTAATAATAATATAAGAAATAAGAAATATAAAGCTCCCCCCCCCCCATCAGCCACGCCGCGTCTCTTTTCATCGCGCCCCATAATCCGGAGTACAGTACGTCCCCCTACACCTTCTGTCAGAAGCCACCTTAAACCACCGGTGAGTTTAAGAGTTTAGAGAGCTGTCTTACTCGAACAACTCCGAGATTTGTTGTTTGAATTTTGTTATGTTATTCGAGTCTAGTATGTTCAGTTTTTCCTGCTGCCTGCATACACTGTTGTATAATTATTTCATGATTCGGTTAAATGGGGCATTTAGAAAATGATTTGCGTGTGAATACTCTGGTTCGAACAGATCTATATATCTAGTATTGAAAGTCGGTACCCGGATCCTAATTTTTTCCAGCTGCGTGGGTTCTTATATTCTTCCGTGAATTATGTTGTGCATATAAACCAAAGAGGCTATGTCCCTTCGACCTCGCAAACTTTCTATCTGGTAGCCCCAAAGTAATTCGGCATAAGTTATGGAGTTTATGTAGTATGAAAAATGTTTGTAATACAGGTATCTGAGAAACCGTTTTTGTCCTTTTTCTATCGCTGTTATGGCATCGGCCGTCGCTGGGTTCCATACAATCGAGGCAAATTCCAATTGCGATCTCACGAGCGAGTAATATATTATCAGAATTGTCTCGATTTTCATGAAATTCTCCGTGTTCCTTATAATGAATCTTCCCTGGAAGTTATCCCGCGTCCCGATAATTCTGTTAGCTCATCATAAAGGTAAAAATAAAGACTCACCTCCTACCCTTGACCGATCGACTTGATAGCTGAATTTTCCGTGGAATCTTGATCTACGATCGCTTTTTCTCCCAAGCTATTTCTCATACTTTTTATATTGTCCCATGAGTTGAAACTACCCCCACCCCTCCTGTATCTCTCAGAAATTCTCAGATACTAATCTGGTTCTGAGTTTGATTTAATGTTTATTAAAACGTGTGGTATTGTATTTCTTGACGATAGGTATTGTCAAATTTGTTAAATAGGAATCAATAATTTTAAATATGTATTAATATAAAAATGTAAGCTGGAGACTCGACCTTTTTGTATCTTCATTTGCTACGGCTCGATATTTAGCCTAATTCTCTAATTCCCACTTTCCTTGAAATTTTGTTATATTATACACATGAACCTAGAATAAAAGTTTTATCAAGTAGTTTTCAGTTGTACAGCTGTAATTAATTACATTTTCATATTTTTAGGAATAACCAAGCAGACCTGAAGTTTAGAAACATCGGCGATGGATATGCGGAAGAACTTGAAGAAAAACATCGATGAAGATGTGAATGGACAACACAGATTACATTTAAATTTTCCGAAAATTTGTGCTAGTTCCTTTTTTGGGGAAAGGGATGGAAAAATTTGCAATTGAAAGTACCTCAATTTTATTTCTTATGTTGAGAAATTAATGTTGACTGTATAGTTAACCGATTTGGTATATAGGTATTGGGAAACTATAATGACTATAGCTCGAATGTTCGTGCAGTAATAGGTTTTTGAGCCCATGGACAAGTTCTGTTTTTGGTAAATCTTTATCGGCTAAATGATTACACGTTATGTTTTGTATAATGTACCTTATTACCTATGCTCCAAGGTACTTCAACTGGTCGACCATCTTTATTTTGTCATTTTCCAGGACTATTTCTGAGTTTTCGGGCTCTGTGTCTCTTGATACTACCATAATCTTCGTTTTCTTGGCGTCAGTTGTAATTCCGTACGTGTCGTATTCTTTTTCTATAGCCAGTACCAAGGATTTTTTGTTTTTTGCGCTTTGTGCCAAAATAACGGCGTCATCGACGTATCGTATTTGACCCAAGCGTCTGCCTTGATATCTGAAAATAGCTGCGTCAGCATGGACATTAAACAGAATTGGCGACAAAATGAAGCCCTGTCTTACGCCGCGTTCGATTTTCAATTCTTCTGTTTTTGCGGTTGCCCCTTGAGACTGCCGCAGTTTGCTGTTGGGATAGGTTTTTTATAATTCGTGTATCATTTGCATCGATTCCAGTATTTCTCAAAGTTTCGATTAATTTCATGACGTACTCGATCGAGCGCTTTCTCAAAGTCAAGAAAAGGGCTAGATACATCGTTCGCCGGTTCTCTTTCATCTTCTGGATTAAAATATCCATAGGAAATAATGTTTCTCGTTCCAAGTCCGCCTTTGAAGCCAAAAATTGTCCTCTTCCTATAATAGGTATATTCGCATTTTTCTCGTTTTTTGCATGAACGATTTTCAGGAAAATGTTCGCGTTGGCACATCAAACTAATAAGTTTGCATGTCTGTGTTCAGTTAACTCTGGGTACCTAGTAGAATAAACGTTGATGTCAACTACTTCTTTGGTATACGGTCAGTAGTGTAAATTCTGTTGAACAGCTTAGTAATGAGCTTTATTTCATTTTCATCGAAGATCTTGATTATTTCAATTGTTACTTCGTCTGGTCCTGGAGCCCTACATTTTTTGGCATTTTTAACATCATGCTTAACTTCGTCTTGTAGTATATGGAGAATATTTTCATTATTTTTATGGGATTCCGATGTCAATACATTGCAGTCGTCACTGAATATGTAGCGAATATGGCGTTCCCACAGTGTGTACATAATTCTTCGTTTCTTGCTATTGGTCTGCCGTCATCATTTTTTAGCGTCATTGGTCTTCTTAACCAATACACTCCTGCAGTTACCTTCAATTTTTTGTGTAAATTGTAGTCATCGTGTACACAGAGATTTTTTATAGACATTTTTCTTCTAAGATGTCCTTCTTTAGCTTTTCGGAGTTTTTGTTGTATCTTATGCTGGATTTTGTATAGCTAGTACATCACTATTTTTAGTTTTTCTACGTTTGGTAAACAGCTCTAATATCTCCGATGTGATCCATAAACATTTTTTTAAAAATGTAGCTTGGTTTTTGTCTGAGAAGCTATTAAGGACTCTTCAATCGTTATTTTTAGCACTCATTTTCTTAATGACTTTCCATTTTAGTCTTATTTTGGCGCAAATTAAGTTATAGTTTGAGTTCACATCAGCTCCGGGATATGTTCTTACAGTTTTTACAATATTTCTGTGCTTTTAATTGATCATTTCATAATATCTATTTACTTGTGCATTAATTATGTTGCTAATATGGTCTCCTGAAGCTTTCTATGTACATGTATAACCTGCACTTCAGTAGTTTATAGAACGTGTTCGCCAATATAAACTCGTTGTTTTGGCAAAAGGGCATGAGCCGCTCCCCTCGCTCATTTCTGCTTCTTAGCCCATGATTTCCTGTGACCCTGCTGGCTAAGTGACTCACATTAGCATTAAAATCTCCTATTAAAATTCGTCCAGTCCTAGAACCTTTCGTATTTTGGTATTTCTGACAGCATACTGAATTTTATCTTATAGTATAGGTATACTTAGAAAAATACTTTCGTTATTTTCATGTCAGTCAGATGTCACTATTTTGCGATCATGTATAATTGTTCGTTTCGTGCTGTTGGTTTGCTGTCATCATTTTTTGTGTCATTGGTTTTCTCGACCAGTACACGCCTGCAGGCGCCTTCAGTTCTTTGTGTAAATGGTAGTCATCGTGTTTTTTCTAAAGATTTTTTTAATGTAGACATTTTTCTTCAAAGATCCTCTCTTTAGCTTTTCGGATCTTTTGTCCTATCTCACGCCGGATTCTTTTATAGCTGGGTACATCTCTATTTTTAGCTTTTCTGTGTTTGTCAAACACAGCTCTAATATTCAATGTGATTCATATTATTTTTTCTTGTTGCTTGGTGTTTGTCTGAGAAGCTATTCCGATGACTTGATTTATGGTAATTTCTTTTGCTGCTATCCTCGGAAAATGGCTGCGAAGAAGATATCAAACAAATTTGACTTTAAAATTGCATAATTTCAGTGAAATGTCGTAGAATTCCAATGTAGTGTGAAATTTCGTCCAGCAAAATGTATTTATTGTATTTTTCAATGTGTTGGTGCTTCGAAAATGAAAATGTGAACATTATCGGCTGCTTACCTCAGTCTTGAATAATATTACTCGGTTTTCATTAACGGTTCGACTATTTTCTATTCGCTCTTGAGGAATGCTCACCCTAACGTGATAGTGTTAGGAGGTAGTTTAGTAGGTACTGATATTTCTGGTTTTCTTTTGATCTTCTGTTTAGACATCTACAGTTTTAATTTTTCAACTTTTCTGATTGCGCTATCATCGTGAGTCCACTGCTCATGACAGCTCTTGGGAATCCACCAATTCTCTCAACTATCTCGTTCACGAACACCTGCCATTCCTCGCGGTCTTCAGCATTCCGCACTAGCCATTCTAGTTTCCTATCGGACACTTCCTCAGTCTGATCGAGCCATCTTTCCGGTGAACATCCCGTGGGTTTTTTCCTTTCGATATTAACCTATGGTCCTCAATTTTTAATCTACATTTAGCCAGTCTGGACTGCATGAACATCTGGGCTTTGTTATCACTCTTTAAAGAAAGCCAATATTTTCGCATCTCCTGAGGATTTCTTTCTGTATAGTCTTCTCGACTGTAAACAGCGAAGACATGAATGAATTAACTCAACAGGATTATTATACACGACTTTCAATTTCAAGCTTATTTCCTTTCCCCCTTTTTTCCTCTCTTTTTTTTTTTAAAAATCTCGTGAAGTGCGATTGTTCGCGAATTCGTGTTCATGTGAAAAGTCAAATTAGTTTCTAAAAAATCGCGTTCGCCCGAAAAGTGTCGTGTCCGTTGAGAAGTGGTGTTCGTCCGAAAAGTGGTGTTCGTCCGAGAAATCTTGTTCGTACGAGAAGATTAGTGTTAGTTGTTAAAAAGCCTTATGCTTGTATCGAAAAGTAGTGCGCGTAATTCGTGGTCGATTTGAAAAATATCGCGTTTTTCTCAATATGTTTTAAGCTCAACGCGTAAATTCACGTGGACCGTTCTTCTGAAGCCAGCTTCCCATTTGTCAAAGGCGGCAGCGTTCCCAGCCATTCTTCGGGTATCAGGTAGGCATGTAATTTATTTGTAGGTAGTTGCATCTCATTCACTTGACTTCTAGGCTATTTGTTTTCCTCTTCATTTTCATCCTCATCACTGGAAAATAAGTGGAAACGTTCAAGAAACCTACTGCTAGGGTACATCCATATTTCTGGCCGACAATAATAGTAAAACTCCCCAATCCCACGTAAACTGATTTTGGTTAGGATATGAACTAAAGACTAGACATTTTTCAGTTTGGAAACAGCTTATTCTTTCGAGTTGGAAAAATGGAAATTTCTCTCTTCTTACCCAGAAACGGTCTTTCTAGTTATCTCCCGGAAAAATTTCAAGTTACTTCCTATAAATGCACACATTATTATTCTATACTTACTTCCTTTCTTTTTCTCTTTTTTCTTTTGGCTATGTTTTTTTAAATTATTATTTCTGTGCGCCTGTGATCTTATGAATTAGCTCCCACTATTGCGTTGTAATTCAACTATGCATATTCTATAGATCACCAGAATGGTGATTGCAAATTGGCTTGGTAAGTTTTTGTTACCTCGTTAAAAATGTTTTTTTTTTTTTTTTTTTGATTCAGGTAAACATGATATCCGAAGCTCGGTGAGTGTTTTCCAACTTGTATATTCATATGGTGATGGTAGGGTATATAGTGTGAAGATATGTTCATGAGAAAAGACTGTACCCTTGATTTTTGCTTTGAGCCGTTACCCAGAAAGAGTGCGTGTTGTTTGAATTTACGTTCAAGTTAACTAGTTTTCAGTTCATGTTATACCTATTGGTGCATTTAAGTGATATTTCATCGTGATGTTGTCCATTTGTGGAATAGTGTACAATGTTGTTTGAATTTTTGTTGAAGATTATTAATCTTCGTTCTAAGTTGTACTCATAAGTGCGTTTATGTGATACTCATTGTTTATGGTGCTTAATTGATCTGAAAATGCTGAAGAAAAATTGACAACTAGGATTTCAGTTCATCATCTCCAGATTTCATCTCCATAATACAACATGGGGAACTTGGATATCCTCAAAAGTAAGTGCCATTTTTTCTTGATTTTCCAGTTGGTAATTAGGTTGTAACATTCCATGTTCATATATGTATATTGATGTTTATCTCGGGGATTTTTAACTGGAAGATTCTAAGCAAGAGCATCCGGGACTTGGGGCCGTTGTTGGATATTATGTCACCGTATTGATGGAACTCAGGTCATATACATAGGGTGGTGGTCTCCTTCTCGCTTCTTGCTGGTGTCTGTCAGGGTTTTCTCCCTTAGTTTGAAGGTTCTCGTTTTAAGATGCTAGGAACTTATAGGTACTCATTGGGCATAGAATGGGTTTGACTGTTGTACATAGTTGAGGATGACTAGTTAGTGACCTAGGAGGTTGTTCTGCAGCAGTAAGCTTTTCATGGGAAATCATCGCAATACAAGTAATTTTGATGGTGCACAGCCCAAAATATGGAGGCTAGCAAGCTGCCCTGAGAAGGAGTACCTACTATGATGTGGTACATATAGAGGTGGGAGGTTGTTGAGAAATTGCCCTTTCTCGTTTTCTTTTGGTCTTATGAAGTAACCCAGTAGTGTAGTGGGAGGTAGTCTAAAAATGGTCGTTTCTAGTTTTCTTTTGGTCTCAAAAAGTAACTCAGTAGGCTTTTGGAGAGCTTTCAATTTTACTCTTTTTTTTTTCCTTTCTTCCTTATATTGTGAAGTGCGGTTGATCCGGAATTTGTGTTCGCGTGAAATGTCAAGTTCGTTCAAAAAAATCGTGGTTGCCTGGAAAGTGTCGCGTTTGTCCGTAAATTTTCGCGTTCGTTCGAAAAGTGTCGCATTTGTTCGAAAAGTGTTCTATTCGTCTAAAAAAAAAGTTGTGATTGTCCGGAAAGTGTCGCGTTTATGCGAAAAATCGTGTTCGTCGTAGTACGTAGATGAGTGTTTGTTTTTGAAAAGCTTTCTGCTTGTCTCTGAAAGTAGTGCGCGGTATTTGCAGTCAAATTAAGAAGTGTGCCGCGGTTTTCATCAATCTGTGTGGTGTCCGGCTTGTAAATTCACATTACACCAGCGGCGCATTCTTCTCAAAACCAACATCCCATTCAGCGGCGTTTTCGGCCATTCTTCAGGTATCAGGTAAGCATGTAATTTATTTGTAGGTAGCTATGCATCTCAATCACCAGACATATATAGGTTCATTGTTATCCTCTTCATCTTGTATCCTCACCCTTAGAGGTTAATGAGAAACTTTCAAGTAACCTACTGCCAGGCTGCATTCATATTTGTGGACCACAATAATGGTGAAACTTCACCCTTCCACAGAAATATGATTTTGCATAGGATATGAACTGAAGACTTGACATTTTTCAGTTTGAAAACTTAGCCTAGAAAATTGAAATTTCTCCCATCTTATCCTGTAATCCAAAACAATAGATTTCAAGTTATTTTCTTGAAACACATCTAAATTTATAATTCCTTTCTTGGACTCTTCCTTTTGTTAACCCCCTATTTTTTTTTTAAATTTTTATTTGTGTGTGGACCTGGGTGTTTGTTCTTGCTCTCTTATGAATTAGCCCACACTAATGCGTTGTAATTCAACTCTGCATAGGTATTCTATGGACTACGTGAACAGTGGTTACAAATAGGCTTGGAAAATTTCTGTTGCCTAATGTGAAATGGTTTTTTTTTTGTTTCGTTTCAGGTAAACATGATATCCGAAGCTCGGTGAGTGTTTTCCAACTTGTATATTCATATGGTGGTGGTAGGGTATATATGTAGTGTGAAGATATGTTAATGTGAAAAGACTGTAGCCTTGATTTTTGCTTTGAGCCGTTACCCAGAAAGAGTGCGTGTTGTTTGAATTTACGTTCAAGTTAACTAGTTTTCAGTTCATGTTATACCTATTGGTGCATTTAAGTGATATTTCATCGTGATGTTGTCCATTTGTGGAATAGTGTACAATGTTGTTTGAATTTTTGTTGAAGATTATTAATCTTCGTTCTAAGTTGTACTCATAAGTGCGTTTATGTGATACTCATTGTTTATGGTGCTTAATTGATCTGAAAATGCTGAAGAAAAATTGACAACTAGGATTTCAGTTCATCATCTCCAGATTTCATCTCCATAATACAACATGGGGAACTTGGATATCCTCAAAAGTAAGTGCCATTTTTTCTTGATTTTCCAGTTGGTAATTAGGTTGTAACATTCCATGTTCATATATGTATATTGATGTTTATCTCGGGGAGTTTTAACTGGAAGATTCTAAGCAAGAGCATCCGGGACTTGGGGCCGTTGTTTGATATTGTGTCACCGTATTGATGGAACTCAGGTATTATACATAGGGTGGTGGTCTCCTTCTTGCTTCTTGCTGGTGTCTGTCAGGGTTTTCTCCCTAAGTTTGAGGGTTCTCGTTTTAAGATGTTAGGAACTTAGGTACTCATTGGGCATAGAATGGGTTTGACTGTTGTACATAGTTGAGGATGACTAGTTAGTGACCTAGGAGGTCGTTCTGCAGCAGTAAGCTTTTCATGGGAAATCATCGCAATACAAGTAATTTTGATGGTGCTTAGCCCAAAATATGGAGGCTAGCAAGCTGCCCTGAGGAGGAGTACCTACTATGATGTGGTACATATAGAGGTGGGAGGTTGTTGAGAAATTGCCCTTTCTCGTTTTCTTTTGGTCTTATGAAGTAACCCAGTAGTGTAGTAGGAGGTAGTCTAAAAATGGTCGTTACTAGTTTTCTTTTGGTCTCAAAAAGTAACTCAGTAGGCTTTTGGAGAGCTTTCAATTTTACTCTTTTTTTTTCCTTTCTTCATTTCCTTATATTGTGAAGTGCGGTTGATCCGGAATTTGTGTTCGCGTGAAATGTCAAGTTCGTTCAAAAAAATCGTGGTTGCCTGGAAAGTGTCGCGTTTGTCCATAAATTTTCGCGTTTGTCCATAAATTTTCGCGTTCGTTCGAAAAGTGTCGCGTTTGTTCGAAAAGTGTTCTATTCGTCTAAAAAAAAAGTTGTGATTGTCCGGAAAGTGTCGCGTTTATGCGAAAAATCGTGTTCGTCGTAGTACGTAGATGAGTGTTTGTTTTTGAAAAGCTTTCTGCTTGTCTCTGAAAGTAGTGCGCGGTATTTGCAGTCAAATTAAGAAGTGTGCCGCGGTTTTCATCAATCTGTGTGGTGTCCGGCTTGTAAATTCACATTACACCAGCGGCGCATTCTTCTCAAAACCAACATCCCATTCAGCGGCGTTTTCGGCCATTCTTCAGGTATCAGGTAAGCATGTAATTTATTTGTAGGTAGCTATGCATCTCAATCACCAGACATATATAGGTTCATTGTTATCCTCTTCATCTTGTATCCTCACCCTTAGAGGTTAATGAGAAACTTTCAAGTAACCTACTGCCAGGCTGCATTCATGTTTGTGGACCACAATAACGGTGAAACTTCACCCTTCCACAGAAATATGATTTTGCATAGGATATGAACTGAAGACTTGACATTTTTCAGTTTGAAAACTTAGCCTAGAAAATTGAAATTTCTCCCATCTTATCCTGTAATCCAAAACAATAGATTTCAAGTTATTTTCTTGAAACACATCTAAATTTATAATTCCTTTCTTGGACTCTTCCTTTTGTTAACCCCCTATTTTTTTTAAAATTTTTATTTGTTTGTGGACCTGGGTGTTTGTTCTTGCTCTCTTATGAATTAGCTTACACTAATGCGTTGTAATTCAACTCTGCATAGGTATTCTATGGACTACGTGAATAGTGGTTACAAATAGGCTTGGAAAATTTCTGTTGCCTAATGTGAAATGGTTTTTTTTTTGTTTTGTTTCAGGTAAACATGATATCCGAAGCTCGGTGAGTGTTTTCCAACTTGTATATTCATATGGTGGTGGTAGGGTATATATGTAGTGTGAAGATATGTTAATGTGAAAAGACTGTAGCCTTGATTTTTGCTTTGAGCTGTTACCCAGAAAGAGTGCGTGTTGTTTGAATTTACGTTCAAGTTAACTAGTTTTCAGTTCATGTTATACCTATTGGTGCATTTAAGTGATATTTCATCGTGATGTTGTCCATTTGTGGAATAGTGTACAATGTTGTTTGAATTTTTGTTGAAGATTATTAATCTTCGTTCTAAGTCGTACTCATAAGTGCGTTTATGTGATACTAATTGTTTATGGTGCTTAATTGATCTGAAAATGCTGAAGAAAAATTGACAACTAGGATTTCAGTTCATCATCTCCAGATTTCATCTCCGTAATACAACATGGGGAACTTGGATATCCTCAAAAGTAAGTGCCATTTTTTCTTGATTTTCCAGTTGGTAATTAGGTTGTAACATTCCATGTTCATATATGTATATTGATGTTTATCTCGGGGAGTTTTAACTGGAAGATTCTAAGCAAGAGCATCCGGGACTTGGGGCCGTTGTTGGATATTGTGTCACCGTATTGATGGAACTCAGGTCATATACATAGGGTGGTGGTCTCCTTCTCGCTTCTTGCTGGTGTCCGTCAGGGTTTTCTCCCTTAGTTTGAGGGTTCTCGTTTTAAGATGCTAGGAACTTAGGTACTCATTGGGCATAGAATGGGTTTGACTGTTGTACATAGTTGAGGATGACTAGTTAGTGACCTAGGCGGTCGTTCTGCAGCAGTAAGCTTTTCATGGGAAATCATCGCAATTCAAGTAATTTTGATGGTGCACAGCCCAAAATATGGAGGCTAGCAAGCTGCCCTGAGGAGGAGTACCTACTATGATGTGGTACATATAGAGGTGGGAGGTTGTTGAGAAATTGCCCTTTCTTGTTTTCTTTTGGTCTTATGAAGTAACCCAGTAGTGTAGTGGGTGGTAGTCTAAAAATGGTCGTTTCTAGTTTTCTTTTGGTCTCAAAAAGTAACTTAGTAGGCTTTTGGAGAGCTTTCAATTTTACTTTTTGTTTCCCTTTCTTCATTTCCTCATATTGTGAAGTGCGGTTGATCCGGAATTTGTGTTCGCGTGAAAGGTCAAGTTCGTTCAAAAAAATCGTGGTTGCCTGGAAAGTGTCGCGTTCGTCCGAAAAGTGTCGCGTTTGTCCATAAATTTTCGCGTTCATTCGAAAAGTGTCGTATTCGTCAAAAAAAAAAAGTTGTGACTGTCCGGAAAGTGTCGCGTTTTTGCGAAAAATCGTGTTCGTCGTAGTACGTAGATGAGTGTTTGTTTTTGAAAAACTTTCTTCTTGTCTCTGAAAGTAGTGCGCGGTATTTGCAGTCAAATTAAAAAGTGTGCCGCGGTTTTCGTCAATCTGTGTGGTGTCCGGCTTGTAAATTCACATTACACCTGCGGCGCATTCTTCACAAAATCAGCATCCCATTCATCGGCGTTTTCGGCCATTCTTTGGGTATCAGGTAAGCATGTAATTTACTTGTAGGTAGTTATGCATCTCAATCACCAGACATATATAGGTTCATTGTTATCCTCTTCATCTTGTATCCTCACCCTTAGAGGGTAATGAGAAACTTTCAAGTAACCTCCTGCCAGGCTGCATTCATATTTGGAGACCACAATAATGTTGAAACTTCACCCTTCCACTGAAATATTTTTTTGTGTAGGATATGAACTGAAGACTTGACATTTTTCAGTTTGAAAACTTAGCCTAGAAAATTGAAATTTCTCCCATCTTATCCTGTAATCCAAAACAATAGATTTCAAGTTATTTTTTTGAAACTCATCTAAATTTATAATTCCTTTCTTGGACTCTTCCTCCCCCCCCCCCTATTTTTGTAAAATTTTTATTTGTGTGGCCCTGGGTGTTTGTTCTTGCTCTCTTATGAATTAGCCCCCACTAATGCGTTGTAATCCAACTCTGCATAGGTATTCTATGGACTACCTGAATAGTGATTACAGATAGGCTTGGAAAATTTCTGTTACCTAACGTGAAATGCTTTTTTTTTTTTTTGTTTCAGCTAAACATGATATCCGAAGCTCGGTGAGTGTTTTCCAACTTGTATATTCATATGGTGGTAGTAGGGTATGTAGTGTGAAGATGCACTTGAGACTTGACTGCTCGACATGTGAATTCTGCTGTCCTGTTTCTGTGTTTCTTCATGGAACGAGTAGTGATGATTCTTAATTGCGATTGGTACAGTGGTTGAGAGCAAATGGAGGTTGTTCTTTGTCAGGGCGCACGCATACGAAAAGAGACCAGTTGAACAAAAGTAAAATGTTACAAGAGGAGGGCTTAAAATTGAGAGTTGTTTTTTGGTTTTTTTTTGTTTTTTTTTTGTGTAATTCCCCTTTTTGTTACTTACCAACATATCAACCGTTGCGTGAAGGACCTATACACTACCACACGCTCCCCTAATCTCTTGTCCGTTTTTCTCGGAAAAAATGTCCTATGTTTTTCCAAAAAATTTAAATGCTTAATGATCTCTGAAAAATTTCATCGAAAAACTTTGGGAAAATCCTCTAGATTTTCAAGGAATTTCATTGGAAATGTTCAAATCCAAGCCCCTTAAACGGTAAGAGTAGACAGGGATTCATGCAGCAGGATAAATTGTCTACATTATAAAATTGAAGGTTCCCAGTGAGAAATGCGAGACTCTCCTTCAGCAGGTACATAGGCAACTCATCCTGACAACGGGTAAATATATTTGCCTGTTCTCGTATTTAAAAGGGCAAAAAGAAAATATGTCCCGTATTTATGGAAAATTGTTTTCGAACAATTTAATTTTACATAAGAACATTCTATTTCCGTTTTGTACTTTTTTTTTTTTTTGAAAGTTTGGAAATGAACTTGTACTTGCCTCACGTAAAACTGCAATGTCTTGCTGAGATGTCCGGGGTTGGTTTTATTCCATTTCAACGCGGTTTTTTACATAAATTTAGCCAGAAAAGTAAAAATCGAAAAATTGGTCAACTGGTTCCTTTTCGTACGCGCCTTCTCACATAATGGCGTCTTTCAGAAAGAGTTTCTCCGAATTCAGGAGTTTCTTTTATGGTACACTTCTATTGGAGGTGTTTGTAGTTCCATGTTAAAAATGATCCTGACAATTTCTCTTTTGGACTATTTGAATTCGATTTAGAGTGGTGGTGAGGACGACTGTATAGTTGTAAGGTGCATTCTATTTGTATGCTGTCTATATAATATACGTTCCTTATTCGAAGCCTAAAGTACATTAATTTCCGTAATTTGAATATTGTGCTCGTAGCCGCAACTTAAAAAAGACGTGTTCCCTCAACAAAAAAAACTTTCTGAAATTCCCCCCCCCCTCCCCATGGAACTAAAAAATTGAACGAGCGGAGTCATTTTTAACATTGTCTTGATGCTCGTCTGCACCCATGACTTCGCACCCTCCAGGCCAGGCATTTCCAGTTTAGTTTTCTAGCTATTATTATTCCCAAATACATACTTGATTTCTTCCGCTAACTTGGGTGCAGTTACAATTTTCTGTTTCCCTGTTGTACGCTGAACTAGATGAGTCTTGAGCGTCTTTTTACTTGTGGGGGTGAAGGCCACAAATTTGATTGCGTGTGTACACCTTATTACAGGAAGATTGTAATCTTACTGACGTTCACCTACAGATGGCTTCACGTTTTTTTAACTACGACAAGCAGAACTACGATTTTTCGCGCATGATGGAGAAATCTACCCGGAAAATTGTAACGCTCCTTGAATGTTTCAATAAATAAATAAAACAAATGAAGAATCCGCACCACTTGGTACAATGCGCAGGCATAGAAAAATTGGTGATTCGTTATAGCAAATGTTCAGATACCACGAGTGCGTCTTTATAGAAAACTAGAAAATTTCCTCACGAATACGATGCATTTTTCTCTGCATGATTTATCTGGACGATATGCCGGGGCGTGTAACCTTACTTCTGAAACACCCCTGGTATGCTCGGGCGTAAATTTAATCTCGGGTTTCTGTAGCCGACAGTAGAACCAGCGAAAAATAAGGCATTCTTCCAAGGGTATCGCGAGATCGCGACCTAGTTACCCCAGCTGCCCTCATAAGCTGGTGTAAATTGATAGAATTAACTTCAGCTTCGCGATTTCTTCTTAAAAACTACGTCGACATCAGTGCGACATACTGGTCTTACATGCAGGTGCATTTCCTCGCCCGCCCCCCATCCACCCTGATAGACTTGAAACATATGCCATTCGTCTGTGTTACATTTATGCTGGTTTGTGCTGAAAACCACATCCTTTGTGATTTTCCCCTTCCTGAGATATTTTGAAAATTTTGGGGGCTGTAGAAATGGGAGCACCCCTATCATTTTCACCTAGGGGATCGAAAGTGGTGTCAATCGTTTGTGCTACATTTGTGCTATTTGTGCTGAAAACTGTGTCATTTGTGTTGCTCCCGCTCAAGATGTTATGGTCTATTTTTTGGGGGTGGGTAGACGGAGAAATGGTTTTTAGAAAAGGGTTTAGACAAAGGATTGAGAAGAGAAAAATGGATGCAATCGTTTGTGCTCCGTTTGTGCTGGTGCTGCCTCTTATAATCTCCTTCAAATGAAATCAAAATGGCCTTAATTTATTTATTTTATTTTTTTATTTTTTTATTTTTTTAAATAAAATATTTGGCCCTCCAGAAAAGAACGTTCCAACGACAGACCCCTGCACGTCGCAGTAGTCGGTATAAGCGATTATTTTGATAAAAACCCACGCCTAATGAAGCGCGACTAAAAATGCGATGCGAGCGACAATAATTGATACATTTTTACACGATTTGAAATGTGTACACGAGTTCTTCATACCTGCCCATTCAACATTGTATTGGACCTGGTGAAAATTATTCAACTTTTCGTTACTAATTCAAATCCATTGCCAAAATTGATTCTTACTCAATGTTTGACCTAATATACCCCCCCCCCACTTGTATAACCACGTTTTTGATTGTATTTACAAAATGGGGGGTGAGCTGTGGATTTGGACAGCGAGTTTGAACTCAGCGAGCGAGAAAAACAGATAAAGAATGGGTGGATATCTTAATTTTTTTAATTTTCAGAAATGTTGAAAATTTCTCCATACTCCTACACATTGGGAATTCTAGTCCCAAATGTGAGTCGGATTGAAAATCTGATTCAATTTTCGAATTCAGTAATCCAAAATATCCATTGGAGAGGTCCTTATTTGATCGACCCCCGATAGGTTTCCCACATTAAAACTTGTTTTCGTAATATTTGAGCGCTGGGCCTGAAGAAAAAAAGAGGCCGACCAGCGTATTCAAAGAAGGCCTTACTGGTACAATAATGTTTTTCACCTCATCATTAAATTTTTAATATGTACATATCTAGAGGACTATTTCGACCGCGCCGATACGGCGTTAATATTATATTTCTGCGGCTTTCGATATTTTTACCTGGCGTTCAATATATTTTTTCCCGGTCAACATTTCTTTTGGCGGGATCCGATTTAATCGTCGTGCGTTCTTTATTTGAGGCGTTTTGTGTTGCTTTTTTGTTGTTCAAACAACTTTTTCTGGCGGGCTGTTATTTCTCACCCTTATTCTTTTCTTAGTCCAAAGTATAAAATATAAAAATATACTTAGCCTAGCATATAGGTTAAGCTGCCCTCTGTAGTGCAAAGGCCTCTATTTTGTGCGATTATTTGGTACTGCCCATGGCCAAATAATTTATCAATTTCATCCCTCCATTTTGTCTTTTATTTTCCCCTTTTTCTTCTCTCCTTTACAAACCAAACCGAGACTATTTTTGCCCATCTCCTGTTTTTCGTCCAGGCGGCGTGACCAGTCTAGTCCCACTTCAGTAGCCGTATCGCGTGAAGGAAGTTGATATTGTACTTCAATTTTGATTTTATTTTTGGTAAGTTGATTTTTTGTCTCTCCTCCTTACGCCCAGCATTGCTCTTTCTGTATTATTTTGATGTATTATAATTTTCCTTTCTTCTGTTTTTGTGAGCAACGAGGTCTGGTACCCATATGCCAGAGTGGGGAAGGCGCAGCTGTTTAAACTTTGTCCTTTATGTTATAATGAAAAATTTCCCTTGAATATTCTTTAGAAACCAAAAGTTTTTCCGAGAGCAGGCTATTATTTTGTGGAATTCCGAGGTATTATTTTTGTTAAAGGTTATAATTTGCTCCAAATACTTGATTACGTTCACTAATTTTTTTTTTGATTAATAAACAACAATTCTCCATTTTGGTTTGATAAAATTTTTCTTTTTTTGAAAATGATTTTTATACCGCCTATTTCACTCCCCTTGTACAGATAATTACCACTTCCTTTAATTCATTTTTGGATCGTGCTATTAGCGCAATGTCGTCTGCAAATCTTAAATTGTTCAGTCTTTTTTTGTTCATGAGTAAACCCTTTGACTCTCAATCCATTTTCCTCATAGCTTCTTCTAGAGCCGCACTGAATAGGAAGGGTGATGTTTCATCCCTGTTTATGGCGATATATCGACCTGGTCATTCTCGCTTCCACTTGGGTGTAAATTTCATTAATCAGTGAGATGATTTCCCCAGATATTCTTGAGTGAAAAGTAGGGTTTGATCAAAAACGCACTTGTTTTACAGTGAACAAATTGTGTATTGCTCAAAAACCACTTCGGAAGCCCACTTGTTCATAAGGTTGGTTTTCATTTAGTTGTTTATTTATTCTAGTTTCTAATAGTTTTGACTTTTTTTTTTTGCTAGAACTGGGATAATGCTGATTGGTCTGTAGTTTTTAATATTGTGTCTGTCTCCTGTTTTGAATATAAAAATTATATCAGATTTCTTCCATTCAGAAGGGATTTTCTCAGTCAGTAGAATCAGGTTGAAGAGATCGGTGAGGTATCTAGCCGAAGTACCCCCCCCCCCCCCGTAAATTATGTCTACGTTGCTGATGATTTTTTCCGCCCCTTTTACCGACTTTTTTTTATTATTATTGCTTCAATCTTGTGTACCAGAAAATGGGGTACTTCTTCTGTGCTACCAGAATTTAGTTCACTCTGTTGACCTCCTTATTTTTATCCTCGTGTAGTTGTGAATAGAATTCGATGACCACCTCAATCATTTCAAATCTGTCATAAATCTTTACTCTTTTGGAGTTGATTAGGTAGTTAGTTCAATTTTTGCCCGCTGATAAGCTTTTCCATATTTTTTGATACTTTTGGTACCGTTTAGAGTGTCCTCAATTATTTTTTATTGTTTCAGTTGTTTTAGGGTTCTGAATTCTTTCTTAGTCCTATTTTTTCCTTGTTTGACTAGAACTTTTTATTTCCTTTTTTAATTTAAGGGGTTACCAAACTTAAAAATTTTTTTTGGTGTTAGGGGGCTGGGTTATTTTAAAACTTATTTCCCGTTTAGGGAAAAATTTAATTACCTTTTTTTTTCCCTTTTTTTTTTTAAAAAAGAATTTTAAAATAATCCAAAAATTGGCGTTGTCTGATAAACCCCCACCCTTACAGGGAGGGTAATAGGATTTACTAAAAAAAAACAAACAAAAAAAAAGAACAAGGTAAAAAAATAAGCCTCTTAACAAGAAAAGGGGAGAGGGTTTAGAAAAAAATTTAAAATATTTACAGAATTTTTTTCTGACTTATTCCTAAAAACCCCCCCCCTTTCCCCTTGTTACCAACCCGGGAAAAACCCCGAAACTGAGTCCTGAATAAAGAACAAAACATTAAAATTTTAAAAAAAGGCAACTTAGGCACGAGGCAACATTTAAAACAGAAAAATACGGTGGGACTTTTTGTAAAAATTCTAAAATCACCTTTTTAAACGTTTAAATTTTAAAAAAAAAAAAAAAAAAAAATACCTTCGAAGGTTTCCCAAAAATAATACTTTATTTAAAAAGGCTGTAACTGTTTCCTTTTTTAAACTTTAAAATTTTTTCGTTTTAATTTTTTGGGTTTTCCAAACAAAAAAAATTTAAAATTAAAATATTTAATTTATTGCTTCGCACACATTTTTAAATTAAAAGCTTTCCCGATTTTCCCCACCGAAGTAAATCCCCTAAGCTGACCAATAAGTTAAATGCCTCCGTTAAAAATGCGTTCACTTAAAACAAACCCCCCCCGGCCGGGATGATTAGTAAACCATGACATAAATTTAAAGAAAGTAAGGTTCTTGGGAAATTTAAGCACTAAAAAAGTTTAAAAAGTCGTAACTTACCATAACAAACCCAATTTTTTCCTAATTTTTATTTTTTGTTTCTCAAACAAAAAAATTTTATTATTTTTAAATTTTATCAACATTTTTTTTTTATGCATTTCGCTACCCTTTTTAAAAAAAATAAAAAAACAATTTCCGCTGACCTTTTACCAAACGGGGAAAAAAACAAAACCAAAGTTAAGCTAAAATAACTTTCAGAATTTTTTTCAACAAAGAAAAACCTTTTAACTTTTTAATTGGCTTTCACCCTCTCCACCAACCCGAACCTCTGAAAGGCAAATCAATAATGTACTTCCATTCAAAATTACTGGAAAAAAAAAATTAAAATCGATTCTACTCCTACTTACCGCCCAATAAAAAAAAAAAAGAAGGGTAACAAGAACAACAAACAAACGGCAACCGGGGCCTATTGGGGCCAAAAAAATTTTCGCCAAAAAAAATTTTGTTTGTAGACTAAAAAAAAAATGACAAAATAAATTTTGAATTTTGGGAAAAAAATTTTTTTTTTTTTTTGCTTTGAAAAAACCGGGCCAGTTTTCCAATAAAAATTTAAAAACATAAAAAAAAATGAATCAAGCAAAAAAAAATGCAAAAATTTGCTACTTTGTTTCCAAAAAGAGGGAAAAGAAAAAGGCAAGTTTAAGAAGACAAAGCATGGACTGGCTTAGAAAATGATTAAAAATTTTTAAACCTTTTTTAAATTTTTTGAAAAATTCAGCTACAAAATTGGGAAACAAAAGAAAAAAACCCAACCGAATGAAAACTATGAAAATAATCAAAAATTTTCAACATAAAAAGTTAAAAATTTCCCTTTTCAAAAAAAAAATTGCCCAAAAACACTGCATATAAAAAATTAAATTTAAAGTTCTACGAGAAAAATTTTTACTCTTTTTTCCCCAAAAAGGGTTTTTATTTAAAGTAAAACAGGCACCACCCTTTTCCAAATAAAAACCGGGGAAAAAGGGGCCCCGGCAATTTTGCGCGCCTCTGTGCTTTAAAAAACCCAATTTTTTTAGCCTCCGAAAGCCCCTTTTTTTAAAAAAAATTTGGTGATTTTGGAAAGGTTTTTTCAACTTTTTTAATTTTTTGGGAGTTTTAGCCTTGGCCGAATGGAATCAAAATAAAATAATCTTTTTCGGGGTCCGGGTTTGGAGCCCAGTAGAATGCCGTTTTGACCAGGCCCTTTGGGCCAAAAGGGAAGAGGGAAACAGTCTAAACACCCCCCAAAGTTCGAATAATTCAAAGGGGGTTTAGGCGGGGTAAAAATTGGGAAAAGGGGGTAGGATTGGGATTGAAATGTAAAAAAAAAAGAAAATTTTGGAAAATACAAAATTTGAAAAAATTAAATTTTAGAAAACAAAAAAAAGAAAAAAAAAAAATGAAAAAATGAAAAACCCCCAAAAAATCCCAAAAAATGCCAAACAAAAAAAAAAAAAAGTTCCTCACAAAATGAAAAAAAACGTTTTTTTCCAAAATAAAAAAAAAAAATTTTTCATATTTGCCGAATCCTAAGAACGTAATAATATTTCTCTTTTGTTTCTTTTTTCTAATTTAGGTAATAATTATCTAGTTTACAAAATTTTGAGGGCAAAAAAACAAAATTTTGAAAAATTTAAGTTTTTTTTTGCTGAAAAGGAAATTATTATTTTAATCCCCAGTCCGTGCCTTTTAAATGAGTTAGTTATTTCTAGAAACCCCGTGTAAAACCCCCTTTTGAAAAACTCTAATTTTTAAAATTTTTATTTGGGTTCTTTTTTGTAAGTTTTTACCCAATATGTGGAATTTTGAAATATGAAACAATTATTCTTTAAATAAAATATTTTGGGAACCCCAGCAAATTTTCCTTCTTGAAACTCCATTTGGGGAAAAGAAAGTACCTGGAAAAATCATTTGGAGTTTAAAGTCCAAAACCGCTAAGTTTTTTGTATTGTAACTATGACCTTGTACAGTTTAAAATTAATTTTTCTCAATTGGGGGGGAAAATTCATTTTTTAGACGGTTTTTTAAAAGAAAAAAATGAGGGAAATTTTTTCCAAAACGAATTCAGAAAGGGTTTTTCCCTTCCCTTCAAAAAAACTAAAAAAGGGGGGGTTTTGTTTAAATTTTTTAAAAAAACATTTAGTCTTAAACCCTGCAAATTTAACCTTTTTTAAGAAAAAATTTTTAAATTTTTTGGCAAAAAATAAATTTGGGCCGGCCCCCTACCGGGAAAAAAAAAATTTCCTTTAATATTTTAAATTTTGGGGGGTAAAAGCTTTCCAACCCCGGGAAAAAGGGTTTGGTAAAGCTTTTATAATTAAAAAATTTTTTTTTCCTTAGTAACAGAATTTTAAACCAAAGGGGTTTCTTTTTAAATCCTAAGAAAAACCCCCGATTTTTGAATTTTAAAAATTTCCCATAAGGCCCAAAAAATGTAATTTTGGTTTTTTTTTTCTTTTTAAAAAAATTTATTTTAAAAATTAATTATGGAAAACCCCAAAAATTTCGATCAAATTTTTAGGGGGCCAAAAAGGGAATTCAAAGGGCCCTTAAAACCCTTTTAAAATTTTGTTTTTAAGGGTTAAAAAGAAACGTTTTTTTTAAAAATGGAAATTTTTAAATTTCAAACCCCTTTAAAAAAATTTTGGGTGTTTTTTTGAGGTTTATCTTCGTATTTAATTTTTTTTGTTTCGGAAAAATTTTACTTTTTTGGGGAAAAAAAATGAAAAACCCCTTAAACCCTTTTTTTTGAAAAAAAGGAAAATTTCTGTTTAAAAAAAATTTGTTTTAAAATTTTTGGATTTTTTTTTGGTTGTGTGTAAAAAAAAATTTCCCTCTTAATAAAAATTAAAATTTTGTAAAGTCCCCCCCCCTAATTTTTCAATTGAAAAACTTAAAAATTTATAGGGGAAAATTTGTTTTAAAAATTTTTGGATGTATCCCACCTTTTTTTTTAAAAATTTTTCCCGAAAAAAACAAAACCCGAAAAAAAGGGGAAAAAATTTTTTGGTTTATTGTTTTGAGTTTTTTAAAGCCCAACGGGGTTTTTAAAGGGACTCTCTTTGGGTATTTCCTTTTTTGTAAAATTTTTTCCAAATTGGGAAAATTTGTAAAATTAAATTTTTTTTTAAAAATTTTTTTTTTTAGAAAAAATAATAAATTTTGCTCCAAAATTTTTTTAAACCTAAAAAATTTTTTTCCAAATTAAAAATTTGGAAAAAAAAAAAAAAAAAAAAAAAAAAATTTTGGGTTAAAAAAATTAAAATTTCCAAACAAAAAAAAAAATTTTTAATTTTTTTCCTGTGAAATAAAAAATTCTTTTTTCTACCCCCCCCCCGAATACCAAAAAAAAAAAATTAAAATTTATTTTTAAAAAAAGTTTAAAAAGGAAATTTTTAAATTTTAAACAAACCCCCCCCCTTTAAAGTTGGGGCCTTGGGTTAATTTTTGGGGAAGGGTTTTGAAAAAAAATTTTAAAAAAAAGGGTTCCGGTTTTTTTTAAAAAACCCGGGGGAACGGAGTACTAAAATCACATGTATTTCAAGGGGGGAACCCCCAATTTTGGCTTTTCCTTTTCCCAATTTAAACCAAATTTAAAACCTTAAAGAAATGAATCATTTGGGAAAAAAATTTTTTTTTAGGAAAAAAATAAAACCCAAAACAAAAATCCAAAATTTTAACAAAGGGAAAAACCCCAATTTTTTTTTTCATCATTTTTTTAAAAAAAAAATTTTTCCTTCCAAAAAAAAATAAAAAAAATTTTTTTAGAAAAAAATTTAAATTTAAATTTAAAAATTAAATTTTAAAATTTTCAAAATACAAAAATTGGGAATTTTTTGTTTTTTTTTTAAAAAAAGGGAAAAGTTTTAAATTTTTCCAGGAAAAATCCCGGTTTTGGGGTTCTACAGGGGGGGTTTTTCATTTAAAAACCCTTTATCCGGTAAAAGGCCCAAAAATTTCTTTCCCCCCAAAATTTAAAAAATTTTAAATTTTTAAAAATTTAAAAAAATGTTTTTTCCAAAAAAAAATTCCCCCTAATTTTAAAAAAACCTTTTTAAAAAAAAAAAAAAATTTGTGAAAAAAAGGGGGAAAACCTTTTTCAAAATCTCTTTGAAAAAAAGAAAAAAAATAATTTTTCATTTTCCAAAATTAAAAGTTTCATTTAAAAAATTATTAAATTTTTTTTTTAAAAATTTAATTTTAATAAAACCCCAAGATTTTTAAAATTTGGGGTTTCCCCATTTCCCCTTTTTTAAAAAAATTTTTAAATTTTTTTTTTTAGGGGGGTTTTTTTAAAAAAGGATTTTTAAAATTGGGCCCCCGTTTTTTTTTTTTTTTTTTTTTTTTTTTTTTTTTTTTTTTTTTTTTTTTTTTTTTTTTTTTTTTTTTTTTTTTTTTTTTTTTTTGAAAAATTTTTTTTTACCTTTTGCCCAAAAAAAAACCCCTTTAAATTTTTTTTAAAAAATTTTCCCACTTGTTTTAAAAGAGTTTTTCCCAGACAAAATTTTAAACCCGCTTATCGCAAAGAGAAAGGGCGGGAGGAAAGAGGTACTAGTACGGTCGGTACTTGTTTAGTTGGTGTTGGTGGGGTCATTTCTCATTTTTCTTCTTTACTTGTTGAGTCGCTGCCGAGGTCCAAGGTCGCTTGAAATAGTTAAAAACAGTTAAAAATTCATTATTTTTTGCTAGAAACCGATGAGAATAACCGAAGAGAACTAGACATTACAAACTATACGGAGTAGAGAACGCTGTTTTCTGGAACTGGTTTGGCTTCAATTTATCGTTATTAGAATTCTGTTCTGTTCAGATTACACGTCGAAGCTGGTATTTCAATTCATGATTTATTAATCTGTATCAACTATCAAGTAAGTTCGTGCTTTCTGATAAATATTGTATGCTTTATTTACGTATCATATGGAATGTTAAAGATTTCAGGATGATCGGAAATACAGTTCCGAAATGCAGTACTCAATGTATTTGAACGAAATCCATTACTAATTTGTCAGACTTTGGTAATAACTAGTGATACTTAGATCAGCAGTAGTGATAAACTTCTATTAGGCCTTACAAGTGTACACTTGTTATCATGTAATTTATAAGTAATTAACAATTTTCTGGCGGTAATCTATTCCTATTTGGCGTAGAAACGGCTGCCGTCCAACCTATTTTGAAGTTATACTCGTCTTTATCATTTGTTGTTTGACGTTGCAGTTGCCTTTATCGTTTGCTGTTCGCCTTTCTATTTCTATATCTTAATTTTTAATGAGATAAGAAGTTGAAAGTATTTACGTTCTGTGTTCTGTTTATGGTTCAGAAATAAGAATATTTTATCAATATTTTCAAGAATCACACATTAAGCAGAATCCTATATAATTTTCAATGTAATGTATCCAAAATTAAGAACTTACCTGCTAGTACAATAACCAGATTTTTTTTAATACCGTCAGATTTTGTTGAAAATATGGCTTAGTACACCTCGTAGTTCAGTTTCACAACTGTATTAATGAATACTGGCTAGTTAATGACTAGCCAATGCTCATGAATAATTTATCTATCTTGGGGTGAGCAAATGAACGTACATTTATTATTTGTACTGGTTCCGAGAGAGTTCATTTTCAGTAACCATGAGTCTTTCTATTTTCCATTATCTTTCCACAATGTACAGGTAGAAATTTTATTGTACTTAAGTTTGAAAATCGTCAAGTTCAACAGTTTCTGAGTTCTAATTTCTTAATCATTTATAACTAGCCAAGTCCCGTTGGATTATCTTTATTATTTCTTAGAGTATTTTGATTTGTGCTCTTGTATCTAATACACTGGAATTCTATTCAATGCAAATTTTGTTTTCCCTGTTTCAGAACTATGGCAAATTTGAGATTCGATGGCCGAGTGGTGGTGGTGACTGGTGCAGGAGCAGGTAAACAATTCTATAAATTTCTTCATTTTGAATGGAAAGCAAGGTACTAATTCCTAACGACGTTCTATTTGAACAAGGCTTAGGAAGAGCGTATGCCTTGCTATTTGCATCCAGGGGCGCTTCAGTCGTCGTCAATGATCTGGGCGGAAGCAGGAGTGGAGACGGTAAAGGTACAAAAGCTGCTGATACGGTTGTAAATGAAATTAAGGCGAAAGGTGAGTGAGAATGTCACAACTTCCGAGTAATCCAACTCAAAATACAGCAGTTATTCACCTTCATGTTATGCTTCCAGGTGGAAAAGCTGTTGCTGATTATAATTCTGTTGTTGATGGAGAGAAAATCATACAGACTGCTTTAGATAACTTCGGTCGCGTAGATGTAGTCGTTAATAACGCTGGTATTCTGCGAGATAGATCTTTTGCCCGTATCAGTAACAATGATTGGGGTGAGTTACTCGTTATGGTGTCAGTTTGGTTACATTCTATACAGTATGAGAATTTACTTATTTCAATGAAATGCTGGTAGACACAAATTCTCCTATATTTCAACATATAACAGGATGTAGAATTAGCTGAAAGGAGTATTGATTTAGAAAACATTTTAAACGGGATGGAGGAGATTTTGAGTGTGGAACATCGTATGAGAATAAATAAAAATAAAACTAAAGTAGTGGTATGTAATCGATGTGAACATGATAGCTTAAATATAAATATTGGACCGGAAAAAATCGAGGAAGTAAGCGAATTTTGCTATTTAGGGAGTAAAATAACAAAAGATGGAAAGAGTAAAAGGGATATTAGTAGTAGAATATCACACGCCAAATTAGCATTTTATCGAAGAAGTAATCTCTTCAAATCAAAAATAAATCTGGAAATCAAAAAATTGTTCTTGAAAACTTATGTTTGGAGTGTAGCCTTGTATGGATGTGAAACATGGACCATAGGAAAACCAGAGAAGAGAAGGATTGAAGCTTTTGAGATGTGGTGCTATAGGCGGATACTTAACATCAAATGGACAGATAAGGTAAGAAATGAGGAAGTACTTAACAGAGTATGAGGTAAAATGGATATTCGGAATTGTCTGAAAAGAAGAAGAGATACACTAATAAGGCATAACTTGAAGCACCCAGAAATCATATCACTGCTGCTAGAAGGAAGAGTAGAGGAAAAGAATTGCGTAGGTCGGCAAAGATTCCAGTATGTTCAACAGATAATCAAGGAGGTCAAATGTAAGTGTTATTACGAAATGAAAAAACTTGCACAAGATAGGGAGAAATGGAGAGCTGCATCAAACCGGTCGTAAGACTGATAACCTTATCATCATCATTATCATTATCAGAGCGCTGAAATTGTTTTCAAAAGTTTCGAGTAGTTCAAAACTCCACCCTCCTTAGGCGTTGGCCGTAAATATTGAGAATAATGATTACTGATCTGAAAAAAGACCACGTGGCTGTGCCATAAAATTTATCTAGTTTCAAATATTGTATAAATAAGTAATACGAGACGTGATCCTCATATTTTGATGCAGATCTGATTCACGATGTCCATCTAAAGGGCGCATTTAAAGTTACTCAAGCAGCTTGGCCTCATTTCCGCAAACAAAACTACGGACGTGTTATTGTCACCTCGTCAAATGCAATCTTGGGTAATTTTGGTCAAGCAAATTATAGGTAAATTGAATCTTCACTTAAGACCCTACTTGTTTTCTGTTATTATTATTATTTTTTCACTAGTTTCATAATGATGTTTTGATTTCAGTGCCGCCAAAATGGGCCTGATTGGACTAAGTAACACTCTGGCTGTCGAGGGTAGAAAAAATAATATCAATTGCAACGCGATCATTCCTACAGCTGCATCTAGACTTACCGAAGATATTTTACCACCTGGTAATGATACGTTGACATTTAAAATGAATCATGTGTGCTGGGTCACTGAGAAAAATGAACTCACAGATTTGGTATACTGAGTGCTTTGAAATGAAGAACCATAACTTTGTAGTGGTTATCTGAAAAGAATCAGAAGTAGGGTTGATTCACGTTGAAATCCAAAGAACAGATGTTACTGTTGACATACTCTATTTCAGTTTTGTTTTTTAATCGAGAGAAATGAACTCAAAGATTCGATATACTAAGTGCCTTGAAACGAAGAGCCCCAACTTCATAGTGGTTATTTGGGAAGAAACCGCTAGTAAAGTTGGTTCACGTCCAAATCCGAAGAACAGATGTGACTGTCGAAATACTCTCGTTTTCAATTTTGTTTAAATTTTTGGTCTGGCTCACTCTCGTTTTTTATTTTGAAGTTCAACTTCTCAGAATGTGTTTTTTTGTAGTGCTAAAATAAAAATTAATGCCTTTCGTTCTGTCCAGAACTTTTCAACGAACTGAAACCGGAATTGATTGCTCCTGTTGTTGTCTGGCTGTGTCATGAATCTTGCCAAGAGTCGGGCTCTATAATCGAGTCTGCTGCCGGCTGGGCTTCTAAAGGTACTCTTGAAGAAATAAGCGTAACGTATTGAAAAATAGAAAGCACAGTCTGTGATCACATATCATATCTATTTGTGCAGTGCAAGTAGTTCGAGGAAACGGTACACTCCTGCGAAAAAGCATCACCGATGCCGTTACTCCTGAAGATGTGTGCAATAAATGGGAAGAAGTTACCGACATGACGAGTGCGTCACCTGCGACGAGTATTCAAGTAATTTATTTCACAATCGTTGTTTGATCTCAGTATTCACTCATTAAATGGCAATATGGTCCCATCCTCGAAAGAGTCCTGGGTAAAATTTTATTGTGAATTTACAAAAACGGAAAATAATTTGTTCATAGGATGCTACATTCAGTTTGATGTCATGTTTAGAGACTCTACGAAGTGGCAGTTCAGATAATTCCAGTGGCCAATCTCAGGTATTTATGTTACGTGAATGCTGCATGAATGCATTATTACTAGTCGACCTGTAACGAATTAATTCGAAATCTTCGCATACAATTGAAAAACGAGAAGTTTTAACGTAATAATTGACGTTTTCTCTGAAAATGCAAAATAACTGATTTTATGATTGTATTGCATTGTTCGAAGAGTTGAAGTAGCAATTTTATAATGTTCAGAGTACGTCTGGTTACATTGTTTGGCGCTGTACTAGAGTGCTGCAATGTCAGGAAACTAGAAGGAATCTCAGAATGTGTATCAGACTTGAAAACCAATATGCTTCTTCCAGTTATCAAACGGGTGTAGCGTGTATCTGACGAAGTTCCAGACACTGAAGAAAATATGCAGTGCTGGTACAAGTTTCTATCGTGTTGAAATCTAATGTACAAAGAAAAATGTCGGCTGTAATTTTAATGTACGAATCTAGCTCCTGCCATTCAGGCATTATATCAAGATCTTGGTACTGTAGGGAGAGAGGAATGGGGCTTAAGCAGCAAGAACATTACATAGCTTTCGCAACGTGCTGCTAGTAGTTCTTCTGCCGAGTTTTCACTTAATGAGTAATTTCCTAGTTTCGTTCAGTGTGTAAGTCCACGTATACAAAGTCGAACATTGTCTGAAATGCAAATTTTCATTTTCTCTTCAATTTCGCGTGATTTGCAATAAAATCAATATTAGTCTTAATTCAACAAGATGGTCAAAGTGTAAGCAAAGTTGTTATGAAAATGAAAAGTACTGTCATGGAATTGAAATTTTCACAAATTCTAAGATATTCAGTATTGTGGGCTCTGGAGGAAGTCCTTATGCACGAATGTTTGTATTAGTTTGTTCCATCAAAGTGTAATTCATCAAATCAAATCTGTACTTCCAGAAATATATTAATTTTACTCTTTTTTATTTATGTATGTGTTACAGCCAGCTGGATCTTTCAAATTTGGTTTCAAGGAAGTGATTCTGTACGCTTTAGGAAGTTAGTTTTCATTTGTTGCATTCGTTTATTATCTGTATTGATCGGTGGTGGACAACGAGCTATTCGCGATCTCGTTATAATTCATGTGTGTGTTACAGTTGGAGCCAGTACCTCTGTTACCAGTGATCTAAAATACTTATACGAGTCGCATGAGGATTTCTCTGTTTTCCCGACATTTGCCATCATTCCAGGCATTCTTACAGTGATGTCCGATCCCAGTTCATTGAGTGTTATTCCAAATAAAACTTTTGACTTGTCGCAGGTTAGTTACCCTTTAAAGCTGGCATTACTTGTCGTGATCTCAGTTAAACTTACCTCTCTGCGTTCTCCACGAGAAGAGGTTCGCCGACCCAGCTCAGTGAAGGGGTGATATCCATGTGCAAAGGTGCTATGATCCTTATAGATTACTTATGTATGCTCCATCGACAGACTTGAATTTAAGATAACTGTATGTTACCAGGTGTTGCACGGAGAACAATATACCGAAGTTCTTAAACCATTATCGACCGAAGGTAACTTTGTAACGGTGGCGAAAGTTGTGGATGTGGTCGACAAAGGAAAAGGAGCGTTGATTGTCACTGATGGTAAAAACCCGATTTTTGCTCCATTATATTTATAAGTACGAGTATGTGTTAGGTAAGAATACGTTTCTAAAAGTTGTTTGGAATGGCATCTTCGGAAAAATTCTTTTTCATACGTAATTTTTGTTGCGAGTTATTTGAGTTTTTCAGACTTAGTGTGAATTGAAAACAGTTTTTATTGGGACTTCTTTATACCTGTCGTCCACGACAAAAAAGGCCAATTCGGTTACTTACCCAAACCGGAAATTGCAAAAACAGATTTATTACCCCAAGATCTTGTCAGATAAAAAAGTCAATCTGCCAGAGAGTCAGCCTGCTAGCCTGCAATATTGGTTTTTTTGTGGCTCAGTTCCCTCACAGACATTATGCTCGTGTTTGCTTCCTGCTTGATGTTTCGTATCTCGCTTTCTGTCTGTCAGACTGTCTATCTGCATGGCTGTCTGGAATTCAAACAGGACTGAGTAACAGAGACATAATGACAAATATTTGGGAAAAATTCCGGGACTAACTGAATGAAACAAGACAGATGGAGACAACCAGTTAACCTGTCAGCCAGAAAGAGAGATAGTTGGATAAACAAAGGCGAGCAGGAAGCCGAAACGGCTGAAGTAGTGCTGACGACGAGATGGACTGTAAAGGAGCCAGGGAATGAAGGATTTCAGTTGACCCAGGGGTCGTCGAGATAAAACAACTATCAAAAATGGTGCTCGTTGATTGCGGTTTCATTGGCCGGAATATACGGTTTCATGACTTTTTTTTTTTAGTCGGATTCTACTGCGTGCTAGTCAGTGGCAATCGCGAGTGTTTTTGCCGGTGGAATCTGGCTTTAACTCTTGACTGGTAATTCAGATTTTTGACATTTTTATGTTTTTACTTTGGCACACAACGGAAAACCGCGTTACATTGGAGCGTTACGAAAATAATAATAACTAGTGGGCTTTGCCTCCTGGCCGCTTCGCGGCCAAGCCTCCGTTGTCATTCGCTTCGCTCATCCCGGCCTGCAGAATGAAAAGTATAACTACTATTTAAAAAAAAAACCTGGATATCATAGTAACATAAGTGTATCTTACCCTACATAAAAAATTTCCATGAAAATTATATGAAAACCACACAGCGCTACACAAGCCAGGAGCTCTCTCCTCAACCAAGGACCCCCCTGGGGTGGGCTACCATCTGCCAATCCCCACCACAGCTGTCCTCCATCACAGTCACTTTCCCCCACCATGCTCCTCCTCGCCCATCACGATGCCTTTCCTCACCGTAGCCGTCCTCTCTCTCCAGGAGCTCCCATTTCCACCGAGAAGCCCATCTAAGCGCTCTCTCTTCCACCAAGGACCCCCTGGGGTGGGCTATCCTCTGACAATCTCCACCACAGCTGTCCTCCTCCATCACAGTCACTTTCCCCCCACCGAACTCCTCCTCGCCCATCGCGACACCCTTCTTCATCGTGGCCGTCCTTTCTCTTCAGAAGCTCCCACCTACACCGAGAAGCCCTTCGGGGTAGTGTACCTCTGGTGAAACGTGGGATTAAGGTACAGGGGAGGCCACCCGAAATTTATCCCCATGGAGGGGAAGGAGGAGGTGGCTTTTACTGTTTAGTGTATAGAGAGTCCTGCCCTACCACAACTCCTCGTCCTTCACCATGACCTCCCTCCCCCTCCTTTACCATGAATGCCCTCCCACGGGTAGACTACCCCTGGAGAAATGATTAGTTAAGGAGCAGGGTAGGCAACCCGCAGTGTTTTTTTTCTCCCAGAGGTGACGGCTGTGGAGGCGGCGGATTTTACTAAGCTCTCTCTTCCACGATGAACCCCCTCCCAAGGGTAGGCTACCTCTGGAGAAACGAGCAATTAAGGGGCAGAGTAAGCAACCCGCAGTGGGGTTTTATCTCCCGGAGGTGGAGGCGGCGGATTTTACTTTTTTAGTATAGAGAGAGATACTGACTGACTGACTCAACACTTCATTCGCCTGCGAGTACCACACTCCTTGTATCAGCTTGTATTCCTTTGCGAGCATCATGTTCCTTGTACCAGCCTGCGAGTACTAGCAGAGAGTAGTGATCGCAGGCTGGTACAAGGAACGTGATGCTCGCAAGGGAATACAGGCTGATGCAAGGAGTGTGGTACTCGCAGGCGAATGAAGTGTTTTATTCAGTTTTGGCTGTGTTCTCCAGTCCTCTGATCTGACTTTAGCTCCAGGTGAAGCATGTGGATCCAGCTCAGGCTGTGTCGCCTAAAGCTGAAGTAGCACCGTCTTTTGAGCTGTGCTCTGGCGCCATCTTCGTTCTGTGTCTTATTCCACTACTCACCATTCTACTCCGATGGCTGTGAGTTGAAGCAATTCAGACTCTAAACTTTATGGAGAGAAGAATTAAGAACACCTCAAATTTTTGAAAACTAAAATTCGAAGTGAAATCGATTCTCCATCTCTCATGACCTTCTGTTTGAGCATCGGCTCTTGGTAATAAAGCGTGAAGTTGGCTCCCAACTTCGGATCCAGATTCTTGGTCACAATGATAGCATCACGAACCTCATCAGGAATCTTTAAAATCATGGAAATTCGGATCATAACGGTATCTTCTGTAAAATCCTATAATCCATGAACACATTAATTTCACGCTGTCAGCTTTCAGTCCTTTAGAATCTTTCAGGCAGTTGAGCTCATTTTCATATGCATCGAATACCATCAAATCTAAGGCAAAGCAGGTAACCTGTCGGGCGTCTGTGAGTTGATGATTCGCTCTTCAGATCGTCTTGTTAAGTTTCGAGAGAGATGGCCTTATATTTACTTCAAAACGCTTTCCTCGATGCTTGCGTCCGGTAGTCGTATTCTTTCGTTTGCAATACAAAATAAGTGAATGATTTAAGGAATAACAAACTCGCAGAACAAGTTTCCCTTATGGTCACATGTTCGCTGTTGTTACATTATTCAGCTGTCGACTGATTTCCCATGTTTTAATAATGGTTGATTGGACTTCTGCTACTTAGTAGTTCCTGTGCCGAAAGTGAAATCACCTCCTAATTGTTTGATGTCATACAGCTGTAAATATTGTTAATTTAAAATTATTTGCCGGGAGGTGGGCAATCTGTATCTGCATAATGTGCCGTATTATAACATCTCATCTTGTGATGTTGACTGATACGATGTTATTCCAGCCGATACATTCGACGAAAACGGGGAGAAGATCATTTATAATCAGATCGTCGTGTTCGTCGTTGGCGCCGGTAATTTCGGAGGTAAAACCCAAACTACGAAAATCAAACCGATTGCCGAACCGCCTTCCAGAGCTCCGGATGCCTCGTTTGTTGACAAAACACTGATCGACCAAGTGAGGACTCGATGGTTACCGATGAAGTCTAAAACTGTAACCACACGTGGCTAATATAAATTTTACTTTTTGTAGGCTGCTATTTATCGGTTGTCTGGAGACCTGAATCCTTTGCACATTGATCCAAATTTCTCGGTACTCGCTGGTTACAAAACACCGATTTTGCACGGCCTGAGCTCCTTGGGTTTCTCGGTGCGCCACGTTCTGTACCGCTTCGCCGATAACGATCCATCGCGTTTCAAAGCTGTGAAGGTGAGCAAGAATGAAATTCATTTATTCTTTCATGCTCTTGGTTTATTTTAAAATTTTGATTGTCAGTTGGTTGATTGACTGCCTATCTGTTTTGTGCCTGTCTTGTCTGCTAGTCCACTACTCTTTCATTCTGTGTGGGAAAAACGAAACAATCGAATCGGATGTACCTTTGTAATATTTTTTATTTTTACAGACACGATTTGCGAAACCCGTGTTACCGGGGCAGACTCTGAAAACTGACATGTGGCGGGATGGGTTGCGCATTTATTTCCGAACTTCGGTGGTTGAAACCCAGCAGACAGTGTTGTCAGGTTGGTGGCTTGTGAATTGGGTAGCTATAGCAGGCTTGATGATTAATGTGATTTGCATGATCATGTTCGGTCGTTTACTTAATGAAATCTACGGATCCCTGAACAGTTCACTTCGACTACGAAATATTTCTGTTTGAATCTTTGAAAATAAGCCATACTGTTTTGGCAGAATTTTCTTTAAAGTGAAGCTTTGTTGTGTTTGAACTTGAGGTTCATTAACTTCCTCAATTATTTCGAAAGCTACTGAGTATGTTGATTATAATATTTCCGTGTAAATGAAGAATGTTATCGTAGAAGCGGAGGCATTTCCGCTTCGTTTGGTATGTTAACGTCGTTGTTCGATACGTCACGTGAGCCCTGCGTAAGAAACGTACGATTACCGAAGTCGATTAGCTGACTAAATTGCTCGTCGATTTATTCTCTAGTACTGCTGGTAGTCCGATAAAAATAGCTCGCTGTTTGCATTCATTTATTCGAACGCTATAAGTATCGACGTTTAATTAATGCTCTCAACACGGTATCGCATTAACTGATGCATCCGTCTCGCATTTTATTGGTGTGACAGTCGACAGAAAGCTATAATTCTGATTTATGAATATCTAATTAGCCATGAATTATATCGCCGCATAATAAGTTTTCGAGTGCCCGATCACGTCTCTAAATAATTTTTGATCGTATCCTCGCTCTTTTTTCTATTTTTTTTTTGTTTTTGTTTTCTCTCGCTTTTCTTGGAATTATTATTCACGAATTATGGCAGGAGGCTACGTGGATTTGAAATCGGTGCAGCCCACGTCCGAGAAGCTGGAATTACGTCGAATTAACGCGGAAGATCTGACTAGTAATGTAGTATTCGCTGGAATGCAAGATCGTATTGATTCGGATCCATCTTTGATAAAAAAAATCAACGGTGTTTTCGTTTACAATATCACGAAGAATGGGAAACCGGCCGCTACGTGGAGTAAGTTGAAATGTCCATTTTGTTTTGTAACATATTTGTGTTAAATGAGCGGACATTTTAAGCTGGGGCAAGGTCATGCCAGCACGGGAATAGCTTTGTCAGTTGGCCGAATCACTCGTTGAAGAAATTGAGTCATTAGTTGGCGAAGTTGAAGAATCGAAAACCTTTTACCTACTTATTGATTTTCTCCTTTTCGTTATTTTGTCAATTCCATTCACCATTGACATTTTCTTGCGAGAAAAGTTGAATGTCGAAAATGCAGAATAAGTTAAGTGCCATTTTTTCGAAATCATTTTTTCCCAGTGCGAAATACGCAAGTCACATCCCACATGCATACAGAAGTTCATAAGTATGGTAACACTACTCAATTAGGGTCATATTTCCACCAGAAGATTTCGCTGTCCGTAACTCCATAATTTTATTTTTACACAAATCGTGCTAAGCAGGGACGAAACTAAGAGAGCGAGGCGGGCTGCCCCCGTCCCCTAATGTCCGCCGGATTTGAGAAATTTTAGTTAATGGATCAAAACCTGGGAAAATCCAGCAAGTCAAAAGGTTTTTTTTAAAGGTAATACAAAAAAATTTTTAGAAATTTTGAGTTGAGTCAGTTGGGAATTTATCCATTTTTGCCCCCCCCCCCCACCCGAAAAAACTCTTCGCTAGGTTCCTGATGCTAAGTGCCATCCAGGTACTCTGCTGAACTACAGGACGTTCTCATTGCATCGCAAACTTGAATTGGTTGGAACTAAATGGAGTTAAGTCCAAAAATCGCACTTTTCAGGAAGCGAAAAAAACTGTTTTATTCGAAAAATTGAAAATCGTGGAATACACCCTTCAGGGTGGTGGTAGAGGGTCATACGAGACAACTCTTGAGCCCGGTCCCGTCGAATAAAATTTTGATGGGCGGAGCTGGGGAGGCTCAAAATTTTTGGACTCAACCCCTTTTGGTTGGTTCTGAACGATTTTTTTGCAGTTTTACGGCTCGACATTGTCCACCTCCCCCCCTTTGTAGCCAGACATAAAGGGGTCACTTTAGTCTAGGTCCCATTCCAATCAAGCAAAATCCAAAAGTTCTGAAGCTGTATTGGAAAATTGCGATTTCGTTTTTGAAAATAGCACTTTTCAGGTATAAAAATGCAAAAAGAGGGGGTGAGCCGGAATTTTTTTATTTATTTGTATTTTTTTACACTAAGATATACCATTTTCAAACAATTTCTGGAAAAAAACCATTTTTTGAACAATTTTATTATCAATAAAATGAAAGAAAGCGATGAAATTTTACGTTTACCATGAAACTAATTCTTATAAACACATTAAAAAATCATTAAGTAAAACGTTTAAAATTTACAATAAATTTTTAGATTTACAAAAAAAAAAAAAAAAACGCACCTTAATTACAAGTAAATCTTATAAATTTCTAATTTGTTTGTGCATTTTAAATTCGATTGATTCACTATTCGTTTTGTAATTGTTATAAATTTTAATTCTTACAAATTTTGAATAGTATTCAATTTTTTATAAATTTCAAAGTTTTTAAATAAATATAAAATCTTTTATAAGTTTGAAACTTTTTTCTTAAATATTTTAAAACTTTATAACAGGGTGTCTTAACAGTCATTTAACGTCATTTATTTAGGAAGAAGGTTATTTCACTCATTTAAAGTCATTTATTCTCAATCATGGTCATTTAAAAATTTTTAAATCAGCAAATTATACTTTGAAAGAAAGAACAAAGAATTTAGAATAATTGGAAAATTCTATTGTAATAACCATCAGGGCTGCAATTGTTATGCAAATATATGTTCCAGAAGTTTCAAAAAATCTTCACGAATCACAGGATTTTGAGTTAAATGAGCAGAACTTCATTTTGCATATGTCGCATGTCTTGGCATTTACCATTTAGCGCATTCATAGCAAATTGAGGAGGGGGAGGCCATTTGAAGGTCATTTATTTTCAAAATTCGATTTTGTTAGGCACGCTGTATAGAATTTTCTGCGGGAAAACCAGCTTTACCATGAAAAATCGGAGTACTTGTTATCAAGTTATCACTATCAGTGGGAATCACTTGTTATCACACTACAATATAAAGGGACTATTCTCGGGAATTTCTCAAATGTTCAGATACAGATATGCGAGTTAGACGAGGAGATAAACGAGGGTCTACAGATTTCATTTCATCAACGTTATCAAGAAGAGTGTATCCGTCCTTGTGCCCTTCATACATTCGGTTACTCAGTTATCTTATCACAATACTCGGATTTCTGAACAAGAAATTTTTTCTGTATTCAGAAAATACTAAAGTTATTTTTTTTTTGCACGTTGCAAGTCATTATGAAATTTCGTGTAATTACCCCTGGAGTTCTCAGAATTGAAATGTTTGAAGCTTCCAACCTTATTATCTTTGAAACTTTTTAAATTCGTGCCCTTTATTCAAATATCGCTCAAGTGATTGATGCGGTTGACAGTGGCTGATAGAGGTTATCTGAAAACTTTAAAGTATGCGTTTTCTTCTCAAAAATTTATGAGCTGGGAGTCTCTTTAAAGTTTGAAGTTACGAGTACAATTTCTCGAAACACCTGAATGTGAGAACCCTTTACTCAGTAATAATCAATTTTAAGAATTTTTTCACAGGGCCGGCGATCTTTCATTTTTTCACCCCCCCCCCCTACCCAATAAAACTAAAACACAAAAAACATACAATAAGTACCAATAAGTTTTAAGAAATTGAATTTTTCAAAAAATATGGATTTCTCTACCTGGTTTAACATGCTTTAGTGTAATTGGTCTTTCGCCGGCCGTGCTTTTTCATTTTCCAACCAGGCGCTAACTCAGAAATTTCATTATTCCACGAAATGTGAGAACCATTGACCGGTATAGGGGGATAATTTTTTGGAGTAGAGAAAAATGTTTGAGTTGTCGAGTTCCGTGTGCCCCCCTCCCTCCCCCGTTATTTAGAGAAAAGAGAAAACATTATGGGAAACTTCTAATTGGGAATTTCAATTAGGTGCAAGCGTACGTTTGCACCTGTAGATTCGTCGGCCATGACCTTCGGTTGTAACCTTCTGCAATAATTTAGTTTGAAAAAGTTGAAATTACATACTTGAGTCACCAGTGATTACAAAAACAATATCGTGAATATAGCCAACGACATTTTTGAATGTACTCGACCTACTTTGTCTTCTGATGTAATATTTTTAACCTCTCATCGGACATTCGGTACACCTTACCAAAGATTGATAGTATGATGAGGCGGCGACCACTGCTTACCCTTGTATTATTCTAAGTTACGCTCAAGTCACAAGTTATCTTAGTGTTCCCTTGTCTGTTTTCCTCTTCTGAATGCCAGTGATTGATAAAATGAGGCGATGACCGTTGGTTACCCTCCCATTATTCTAAGTTACACTCAAGTCACAAGTTGCCTTAATGCTCCCTTGTTTGGCTTATTTTTCTCTTCTGATATTGCTTCATAAAATCTCCGTGCGAAAATGTGAGCTTTTTTACAAAGTAACTGAGGTCGATTCAAGGCTTTAAATTTTCTTTCAGATTTGTGTTGGCCTCTAGCTCAAATTTGAAAAAGTGTTTTTTGTTCCTTATTGAGCGCCTTAGGAAGTTTCAATATTGTTGACTCAATAATGGCAAAAAAAAGTCTTACTTTTCTGGGTGGAACAAGAAATTAACAAAACAAAGCTAAATAAATTTTTAACTGACTTGAGTAATTTTGGATTACACCTCCTCAAAGCTGGTTTGAAGATGTAGTAAGATTCTCTCCCACTCATGTGCATTGGAAAATTCACTTGCATTACTTTTCCCAAAAATTGTAATATTTTTACTCGTTTGACTCGAAAACCAGTTTTTTATATTCTTTTTGGGGAGAGGGGCAGCCTTATGGTATCTACCTCCAGCAAATTCGGGTAGCTTTTCAGTTTTATTTCGGTTTTGTATTCTAAGGTTGCTCAAATATTCAAACATTTTCAAACGCGTTTCACCTTCCTGGCGCAAGAGACTAACCAGGTTGAGGAAATTTGAAATTTCGTTATAGAACCACGTGAGGAAAAAGCACTCAAGGGTAGGGGAGTCGGGTGGTGATCCTTCCATCGCCGAAATTGTCCCAAAAATTGAAACATTTTTTCTCGCTATTCACGTAAATGAGTGTTTTTTATAATTTTTTGGAAGTCAGCGCCATGAAATTCGTTCCCAGAAAATTCTAGTTTTAGCCTTCCAGCTCTTCAGCTCACTTTTGATTTTTAATGGTAAATTAAACAATAATTCAAATTTTTTCGAATCTTGTAATAATATATCATTCTATTTTTTTTATTTATTAATAGCCGCTGACTTGAAGAAGGGCAAAGTATACAAAGGATCCCCAAAAGAGGGTGTGAAAGCAGATACCCATCTAACCATTGATGACAGCGATATGGTCGACTTGGTGAGTGTTACGTTCAATTATTAATTGCTATTTTAGTCAGTAAAGTGAATGGATGAACTCCTGTAGTTGATGTGGAGATTTGATCTCGATTTCATATAACTTTAACTTCTAACGTATGCTGTGTAAAATGTGTGTACTGGGTGTCTGTCGAAATACGCCCTCAAGTAATTTTTGTATGTAAAGAGGCTGTCTAATATTTCAAGGCTGCGTATAATTGTGGCTAAAAAAATTCTCTCCCCCAAAAGTAAGGCTCGAAGGGTCCATTAACTTGGAAACTGCAAAAGAAAAGGTATCCTGCAAAGTATCAAAATAGGGGTGTTTTGAGTCGCTGATTCTGAACGCAGAAGATCCCTAGTTTCAACATATTAAGTACTGACGTTTATATTAGTCAATTCGTATCCCCCCCACCCCCTCAATATGTGGTGCCCAAAAAAGAGGAAAACTAGCGGAAGGGACAAAAAAAGAGCTGAGTGATTCGAAAAACCCTACGTTCAATATTGTATATGTCAATATTTGTGTTAATCAATACTACCCCCTGTGAAGCTCTGCAGTTGGAAGAGGAGGGATTGGAAACAGAATAATTTCAAAATATATTCAGCAACGTGAAACACACCACTTTCAGCATACTGCTTATTAGAATTGATGTCACTCGATGTTAACTTCCCTGTGAAGCTGTAGAGTTCCACGGGGAGGGGTTGAAGATAACCTCAGAATTGGATGCAGCGACTCAGAAACACCCAGTTCGTACATATTGAGCGTTCAAATTGGTGTTAGTCTACGTTAGTCTTTTTGCAGAGCCATGTGGAGTCCAAGGGGGAGGGAAGGTGAAAACCTGACCTCAAAAGTGAAGTCAGCAGGTCGAAGAGCCCACATTTGAAGACAAAAAAAAGTATCCCTCTGAACTAGGGATCGGATTTTTATGCATCAAAAATGGCAACATATGCACATATTTTAGCATCAAATATTCATTTTTCAACAAAATATTCAAAAAAATGCAAAATCAATATGGGTGTCAGTTTACAGGATTTTTAAAGTTCTAGTACACTAATAGGATCGTATTTTGTTGAAATGTGAAGGTACAAGGTTATTTAGATAAGGCTCAGTGTGGCTCTGTGGCGTAGCGATAAAGAACTCGACTTCATAACCTGAAGGCACCGGGTTCGATTCCCAACGCCGGCATCGTTATCAGTAATGCAAGAAAGAACTCGTCACACATTCTAACACCGCATTCTGATAACATACACAGAGTCACAACCACTTACAGCAGAGGCTTCTGAGAAGTGTGTAATCGGTCGCCAGTATCTGAAAGCTGTAAATGGGTAAGGTGCTACCTGTCGATGCTCGTTGAACTCACCGTCATAAACCACAAGGCTAGTGATACGGGTATTCGACAGGAAGATAGCGCAGTTGACCTAGGCCGATTCCCGGCAAGAAGAGAAGAAGGCTAAAACAGCCCTAGAAGGCTCCCCGATGTCCCTGAGGTAATGCTCGAAGGGGCGGTTCCAGGGCTCGGGTGAGAGCAAATGGGAAGAGAGATAAGGCTCGGTAATATGCTTCACAGCTTCACTAGGCAGCCCATCGACGGGCGCGGTTGGAACCAAAATGGCGTATTGCCGCACTCGTGTTTACACGTTTACAGTGCTCTAGGCAGGCTATTGCGCATGCGCTGTACAAGAGGCAATTTTTAAACTACAGTTACCAACCTAAAAATAATTCCGTCAAAACTGGCTAAAAAAGAGATGAAAATAGGTAAATAATTTGGAAAATGCGAAAATATGCACTAAAAAGGTACAATATTCATCAAAATATGCATTTTATCTTCAAATATGCAAAATATGCATATTCAAATGGGGCTTATTTTAAAGGAAAACTTTTAAAACGGATGATTTTTTAGTCAAATTCGAGAGGACAACCTACCAATAAAATATTCACTTGCATAAAAATCCGTTCCCTACTTTGAACTGTTAGCTCCAGCAAAGGTTGCATTGTAAAACTCTGAATCTCATATATTATTTCCCATTTAAATTTTAACTTCCTTGAGGTACGTGTTTCTTCGATAGTTTTTCTCGAACTCGGGGGAAATGTTTTTATTTTTTGGCATTTATTTGAGAGGCGAAAAATATAAAGACTTCTAGTAAGAGTGTTCGTAAAAATTTTTTTTGAAAATAGATTCAGTGAATCTAAAAATTATTGAAATTGGTCATCACCTGACATTTGAAATCACTACAGCTCTATTTCGGATCTCTCCTGCATCCTCTACGTGGAATTTTTTCCAGAGAATCTTTTGTCGAGTCTTTTGGTATATTGAGAACAAATTTTTTAGGGCGGATCACTTCTTTTTCTTTTAAATTATTATTATTATTTTTTTAATGAAAACTGTAAGATGTTTTACGGGAAAATTACTAAATTTTTCTATGGGGAATTCTATGATAAATATCAAGCCTCTTGCAGACCAGCTTAAGGTTTTTCTTTTTCAAAACAGTTTTGATACGGAGCTTTTGTACCAAAACTCACTGCTTTTTCTTGTGGGATCGAGAATCTGAGGAACAGAGGAAAAAATAAGCACCTCCCCTCTGTATACAATTTGTCTTCCTAATTTGTTGATTTTGTGTCAACAGGCTATTGGTAAACTGAATCCTCAAGTTGCATTCATGAAAGGTAAATTGAAAGTAAAAGGAAACATTCTGTTAGCTCAGAAACTCAAATCTCTCTCGGCTGATGTGAAACTTTGAATCATCAAAATTACCTTTACTCTCACATTTCAAGTGGGTTAGGTTCATATTTCTTATCTTATTCGTTTTTCGGTCGTTGCTCGTTTTACACATGTTTTTATACTTTTGTTGAGGTATTTATATTTATGTAGGTGGTTTTTTAATTATATATATGTTATTATTGTAGCAATATTTGTGTTATTCAATGACGGCGATTGTTGATTCAGTTTGAACATATGAAGAGAAGGGGAGTGATAAATTGTGTTAAGGCGTTTTTTGTAATGACTATGAGGCTTTGCCCTCAGTAGGATTGTATAAAGAAATAATATTGATCTAATAAGACTAGCTTGTTGTGTCCTTATATCATATCAATTGAAGTTTTTTTCTTTCTAATGGAAGGGAGAGGTGGGGGAGATCAGGTTTTTAATGTACAGTGAAATCTGCCTATAGTGGAAACTCAACGGACTCTACTCCAAAAATTTCCATAGTGTCAGGTTTTCCACGCAGCCAGATGAATAAAAAAAAACTATACAGTATTATATTAGTGATATGTGATATACATATATGTACAGTACAATGTTAATTTAAAATACTTAAGCTTACAGTAGGTACGTATTTGTTCAAAGTAGTTTGCCGTGAACATACATTTGTTTTTAGTTTAACAATTTCATTTTCAAAGCGAAATTCAAACCCACCCCGGCAAAACTCTTCTAATACAAACCGCACAAGAGCCGCACTACCGTAAAGAAACCTGTGCTAACGTGGAAAAATCAGTAAAAGACACATGCCAATTTCCATTTTACACAGGTTTTTGTACACTTCTAGTTTCCTCTTCCACATTAGACAGGTTTTCCAGATTATACATTGAAATATACAGGTTTTCTCATTGGACCACGTGTTTTTTCCACAGTGGCGGTTTTCCAGATTAGATGAGTCCACTATAGACAGGTTTCACTGTACAATGAAAAGCGAGATAAACACAAATTTATTTTACTTATCTCTTCGGAGTATAATCGGATCAATTTCGGATCAGATCTGTAATTTGGACAAATAACATCAAATTTCAAATGACCATAAAATTAGCTGTACTGGATTCAGAAAGTCGCCATACTTGTTACTACTTGTTATTACCCATGTTATTCAGATTTTTATGGTACCTACATCCTATTTTGTATACGAGTATAAGGTACATTTTTGTAGAAAATACAACAAAATTTCGATTTTCTTTGAATATGAGCAAACTTCAAATAGATCTAGAACCTTCTGTGTCCTACATCACATTTATATTTACTCCTGCAATTCAGTACTTCCATATGAGATCTTCTTTAAAAAAATGTTTTATACTTGGATGTTACCGTATATATTTGTTCTGTCCTGTTTTTCCTTTTTTCTTTCTTTATTTCGAGTCTCTTTTCACACATTTACTTGAGTAGGCTAGTTCCATAGGTAGACTTCTCCAAAAACCTAGTTTTCCAGAAAACGCAAAAAACTGTTTCTCAGCTAATGTTCGGGCTTAATGGTTGGATATAGGTGCGATGGATCACTTTTTGTGCTCACATTGAAGATATAGGTCGAAATTTTTTTTCAAGTACTCCGATTCGTGTTCAAAAGGCGTTCAAAGATGGAGAAGTCTGGGTTTGACACGATGTTTTGAAATTGCTTATCAATTTTTGTTTATTATTGCTATAAAAGGCTGCAAAAGAGGAATAACATGGAAATTTATTATCAGTTGTTATCACCTTTCAAAATGAGACATTTTTATTATCAATACACAAAAAATGAAAACGCAACATGATTCAGTTTTTGCTATATAGTTATAAAAAATTGAGCAATAATTGAAAAGAAAAGACTACTAATTGTTTTACATTAGTACACGATGACAATAATTCATTATCAAAAACACAGTTTTGTAAACAAAACAATAATCGTGTCAGACCCAGACTTCTCCATAGGATAAGTCTACCTATGATTCTAAACCAATTTTCGTTTGCATACTGGAGCGCTTCTGTTGTTGTTTTTTGAAAATCGATGAAGTCACGTTGTAGGCAATGTTGTACAGTAACCGAAACTATACTTAACTCAATTTCCCTAAATTTGGAGAAGTCTACCTATGGAACTAGCCTACTCATTATTAGCTGGATTTTTCCTCCAGAACAGGTTGGGAGAAGAGGATGGGGAGGGAAAGACATAATGAGACATAATAGTTAATTATCGTTGTTTCATCAACTTGGTTTTTCTTCATAGGGGAAGGGGAGATAATTTCTTAAGACTTCATGATTGATTGCGTCGTTATGTCTTATCTGCTAGACTGCTAGACTTTTTCCTGGAAGGGGCAGCTGACAGCGAGGGAAATACATGATCAAGATATAACAAGACGTAATAAGACATACAGCATGACATAATTTTTTTAAACTGAGCATTTTGTTCGTTAAATTTTATATATTGAGAATCGGGGGGGGGGGGTACTGCGGATAATGATGCTGAGCTCATGGTTTCCATGCTTTATGTCTTATGTAATGTGCCTATGCCTTATGTTTTATCTTGTGTCCATGCCTTAATGTCTTCATATTATATTATGTCACGGAATTATTTAATTTTTATTTTTTTTTTCATATTTGGACTGGCAGAAAGGATACAAATAGGCAGAAAGTCGGTGCCCTATGTAAGATTGCGAGGAAAGGTCAGATTTGCCATGTCCTCAATTGATTGTGATAAAGATATAATGAAGCCACAGGATATGATAAGGGCATAATAAGGCATATTGAGATACAAAAGGCATAGTATGACAAAGGACAATCTCATATAGAAGACCTACGTACAATAGTGGATTATGTCATTATGTCTTATCAGTTGAATTCCCTCCTGAATGGGTAGGGAGAGGAGGACGAAATAGGAAGATCGATTTTTATGACTTCATAGATTAAGTCGGTATGTCTTATCTGCTAGATTTTTGTTCCTGCATGGGGTAGGGAGGACAGGGAGTAGACCTAATCAAGATATAACAAAATATATAATAAAGACATCAAACATGTAAAATGACATAATAATTATATCAAAAATGCTGTCATTTTTTAAAGCTGAACATATTGTTGGTTAATTAAATTTTGGATGTTGAAGATGAGGGGGTTAGTGATGATAATGATGATTTCATAGTTTTCATGCCTTGTTTCTATGCTTTATGTCTTCATGTCATGGAAATATTAGTTTTCTCCTCATATTTGGGATGACAGAGGGGACAGACAGGAACAACAAATTTGTACTTAATGTCAAATGGAAAGGGAAAGTCAGATTTGTCATGTCCTCAGTTGATAGGGATGAAGACATAATGAAGCCATATGAAATAATAAAGGCACCGTGAGGTATATTGAGATATAAAGGCATAATAAGACAAAGGACATAATCTCATGCATAAGTCCCATAATAGTGGATTAAACCATCATGAATGTCTTACCAGCTAGATTTTTCCTAGAACAGGTAGGACGAGGATGATGGAAAGGGAAAGACATAAGAAGATATAATAAAGACATAACAAAAGATAATATGAGACGTAATAACACATAAATGGCTGATAATATCGGTATCTTCCATCAGCTGGGGGTTCTCAGAGAGGATGGGAAGATTATCTTTTCAGATTTCATAGTTGAATAAGTCGTTATGTTTTATCTGTTAGTTTTTTTCTAGAAGGGGCAGAGGAATGGTAAAGGGAGGACTAAATCAAGATATAACAAGACATAATAAAGACATAATAAGACATACAGGATAACAATAGTTGATTATGTCAAAATTGCTGGGCCATTTTTCGAAGTTGAGCATTCTGTTTGTAATATTTTGAGGGGGTTAGTGATGATAATGATCTTGTGGTTTTCATGCCTTATGTCTTATGTCATATGTGTGTGCCTTATGTTGTGCGTCCATGCCATATGTCTTTATGTCTTATCTCTTCATGTTGCAGAATTATTAGTTTCTGTTAGAGCACACTACGTGTGACTCTTCCCTAATTCATGCCTCCACCAACATGACCTACAGTTTAACATAAACAAAGTAGTCGAAATATAGATGGCTGCTGGTTGATCGATATTTTGAACAACTAAACATGTGCTAATTCCAGCATCATTCGATGAATGTATATGTGGTGGATAAAAAAGCATCTTACTGTTTCCCCCCCCCCCCCGTATATTTGGGGTGGTGGAGGGGATAGAAAAAGAAGATTCGTACTTATGTCAGATGGGGAAGGGAGGTCAGATGAATCATGTCCTCAATTGATTGGAGGATATAATAAAGGCACGATAAGACAAATTGAGTGTGTAAGACCTATTGTAGTGAATCACATCATTATGTCTTATCAGCTTCATTTTTCCTCGGAACAAGTAGAGAGAGAAGGATGAGGAAGGAAGATGTAATGGAACATATTAGTTGTTTCATCAGGAAGGGAAGTTAAGTTTTCAGGACTTCGTAGTTGATTAGGTCGTTATGTGTTATCTGCTAGATTTTTTCCTGGAAGAGGTGGATAAGATGACATAATAGTTGACTATGTCAAAAACGCTGTCATTATTCGAAGCTGAATAGTTCGTTGGTTACATTTTGAAGTCTATTCCAAATTATTGAGTATTGCTAATGGTGAGATATAGGATGTTGAACGAAGTCGGAGGTTGTACATTTTATGAGCCGGTTTTGTGTCTTGAACTCATCAATGACTTGTTATTCCCGTTTTATCATAATTAAGTTCTGAATACCGCTCGGTTGATATAACTTCATTTCCTGAAGCATTCTGCGTATCATGTGACGTCATGTCGACGTGATTAATGCAGCTGAACCGACTGAACCGATGAATACCATGCAAATGGCCGCATTATAGAATCTGCGTTTTCTGCGCTTCTCGAACAGCCGCGGTTCCGCCAATTCTAATTTCGCACCCCGAGCCGGCATTACTGACCGCGAATTAGTCCGTTCGGCAGTACGAGTATTAACGGAATTCAATTTGAATGAAATCCCGCTTCGCGCTCTACCGTGGTACGTTAATTTAAACCCGTCAATTGTTCATGTTTACAAAAGCAGTCGTAACCGTTCGGAAGAGAATTTACTCGCTCTTTTCAATTACAGGCAGTTAACTCATTGACATTTTCAATTGAACTGACTGCTCCAGGAACCGCGCGCGGCCGTGCCGCCCGTTGAGAAGACGTACTCGGCGGCCCGAGAGCGGACTTGGATCTCGGTTTTGTTTTACGCGTTCGAGATGGCGGTGCGCGATGCCGGAATGGAGTGTCGCCTGTCCGAGAACGCGGTGGATCGCGGCAAAAGCGAAGCCTCGATCAGGTTGCTTTGCATGTTCGTGCTCGTCCTGCTCGCGACGCAGTTGGTGTCGTTTTATTGGCTGTACGCGTGCTTCCTGAATCTGGACGCGCGATACGAGGTCTGGTTCCGGCGACTGCAAACACGGATCAAGTCTTACGATGGTGCGAGAACGAAACGCGACACCAGCATACAGGACAACTCGATTGTCAGAGTCGATGAACTCACCAGGTTCATCGGCGAAAATGAAACGGCCAAGAACGATTCGATGCTGACGGTGGAGGAACTGCTGCGGATGAAGCAGAATTACTCCAGCGATGAGTGGATTTGGTTGAATAAGTACTCCCGAGTACCGGTGAGTATCAGGGGAGTGTCGATTTTGGATATGTTGGGACGACACGGATATTGGGTTTGAGGTATTTGTTCGCCTTTGACTTGCGGTTTCTTCCGAGATGAAAGCGACAGTCTCTGGTAATGTGAACAGATGTGGATAACCAAAGAAGTGGAAAATCGTGACGTACGAATATATTCCTTAGTCTCTCGACTAGTTGGTTGCGTTTTTCCATTTCTCTCTCTCTCTCTCTTTTCTGTGCTAATCGTTTCATTTCTAAGAAGGATTTGCACTTTGTAACTTTCATTATCTCTGTTCTTCACAACTTATTCTTGGCCTAGTTCTTCCCCTGAACCATTCATTCTAGCAATAATAATGACAATACATAGTATCCCTGGATGTCTTGTAACCTATTATTTTCACTCTTCTCTTTACAATTATATCCCAAATTTCTTTTTCCCTTCCTAAACGTTTCAATACTTCCTCATTCGTGATCTTGTCCATCCTAACGGACAGAAAAGATTAGGAATGAAGAAGTATTGAGGCGAATAGGAAAACAAGAGAAATTTAGAATATGTTAGTATGATAAGTCATAATATAAGGCATCCAGGGATATTATTATTACTGCTCCGAACGGTTTAGGCTAAGACCTGAAAAAGAAGGCAAAGAATGAGCGATGAAGAGCAGATAATGAATACAAAGTGTAAATTCTTCTCAGGAATGAAAAGTTTAGCACAGGAGAGAAAAAAGTGGCTAGTCGAGAGACTAAGGACTATAAGAACATTTCCATAATTATTAAATTTTGTTCCCATCTACTAACTACCATATCATTTTTATTGTTTTATTCTTATATGGGTGATTCTCCAAACATACACATACCTTGCATATTAGCAACTATTTCCAAAACTAGAAGCGCTAGAATCATAATTTTCGTGTTGGTTTAATAACTATCTCATCCATGACATACTACATATGTATTCGCTTATTGGTTAAAATTTTTCAAACAAAAAACTAAAAAAAAAAAAAAAAAAAAGTCTAAATTTTCTTTTGCAGTGGGCAAGTTTCGCGCCAAATTGAAAAAATGTGAAAATTTTCTGATGCAGTTTGTATTAAAATTGATTTTATGAACACCCTGTTGAACCGATTCCGTGTTTTTTTTTTTGTTTTTTTTGTTTTACCACAGCTGCCCTCTAATATTACCTATTGGTACCATTTTTCTGTCCATCTCTAGTCGTAAGAAGGGAGAAAAAATTGAAAGATAGAAAACTTCGAGGTTTGACCATAACCCAGCCCCTTCAAAAGTAAGAGTACGCAAACATATCTATGTATGGTCGGGGTAGATTGCCTACTTACCAGGTAGAACGGGGGTCATTGCAAAACAGACACCCTGCATGTACTTGTTTTTATGTGCAGAACAGTGTTTCAACAAAATTCCAGGAAGAATGTTTTCATCGCGGCTGAAATGGAAATTTATTTAGAAAAGTTATATTTGGATGCTGTTTAACAAAATGGACTCAAGCCACAAAATCAAGAGCCATGTATAAACTATATAACATAGCGTTCACTGATTAGCTCTTTTCAACATGAGTATACATTTTTGTATCGGGGCCCAATTTTGAAAAATTCTACTTTTTACGCTCTTTCCAACGATACTAATAACTCATTTTGTCAACAAATGTCGCCTAAGTCCTTTTTGCCTAACAGTGTTTATTTCACAATCGTAGTGTGAAGGAAATTCTATCTCTAGAGGGAAGGCAATTTGTACAAATTCTAGTGGTTAGCAACACTGCTTATGATATGTTAGGGTTACGTTACCTCTCTCTCTCTCTCATTGGATCTGTTGACTTTTTCTTTCGTAGTGGCCATGTTTTTTTCCACCGGAGTGCCAACCTGTATATTGATGACTACTACGAAGAGACTTCTAGATTTACAGAAGCGACTGAAGCGAGAGATTCTTTTCCCTTAACATTTCTTACACGCATGAATCTTCAGGCCTGCAGCTTTCAGTCAACATTATTGTTTAAATTACTTATCATTCAATATTGAGGAGCTCACTTCCAAAGTGACCTAACTGCAAAATTTTAGTCTGAGAAGAACAAACGAAACATTTTATAAGCAAAACAGTAAAGTAGGTAACGGATTTTTTAAAGTAGGTATTTTGAAAAGTTCAACCTTCAAGAAGAATTTGTTGTTTTTGTTTTTGCAAAGTATGCCACTATAGCGCGGCAAGACAGCGTGTTGAAAACAAAAACTCGTGAAATCATAATGTTGCAGCTAGGTCACATTGGAAGTGCGCTCCTCAATTGTGTAATGGTCAACATTTCCTTGGTAGTGGACAGGTTATGCTTCCCTGCCTCCCTCAAGAGTTCTTATGTTGGATAAACCCCAAGTATGGGTAGTATTATGTATACTAAAATCTTAATGGAGAAAAATTTTCAAAACTGACATCATAAAAATCTCAACTTGTCCACTACGAAATTTGGTATGTTCTGGAGAATTGCTCGTGTAGCAACTTGTCTGACTCCTTTTTGCATTTTCGCTTCTCCCACTTCTTTCTCTATTGAGACCTTTGAACCTTTCATACTTTTAATATTCCTCTTTCTTTTTTACACTTCACACGTTCACACTTATTTCCTTCAATATTTTTTGCCAGTGCTGCGAACCTAATAATTCAAAATAGGTATCTCTTAAAATTGGTTTGTCGCATATAGAGATGGGAAAAGTATCAAATGATACTGATATTATCGATATTTCGAAAAATATCTATATATCGATATCCGAAAAATATCGGTATGCTGACGTATCAAAAGGAAAGCGCCTAAACCACTTTTTAATATTTTTCTTCTTTTTTTATGGAATCTTTCTTCACTAACAATAGCAGCTTTTTCCTTTGAAAAAAATGGTAAGTTTTTTTTTTGTTGAAAACTTCCCAAAGTTTTGTTCGTTTTTTGTTTTTAAGAAGCAATTTACTATCGTTGAAGAAAATAGAAATATTTTGTAGAAAATTGCGTTCGAAAACGAAAAAAAACAACAAAATAGTGAAAAAAACCACGTTACTTTTCTGATTTTGATATTGATATTATCGATACTTTTGGTTTTGATATTGATATATATCGATATCCAAAAAGGGTTTAATATCCCATCTCTAGTCGCATAACGTAATCTGAAACGATTCAATGAATATAACATATGGTTTCATTTTCAGCTGAAAATCATGGAAGAATTCTGCAAAGTAACTCACGAAAAATGTCCGATGCAAAAGGGTGACTCAGGTCCGAAAGGTGATCCAGGTGAAAAGGGTGAGAAAGGTGACTTGGGTAGAGATGGGTCTGACGGTCAGCCTGGTCCGAGGGGTATGATTGGACCACGAGGGCCTATTGGTCCCAAAGGCGACCGTGGCGACAAAGGAGAACAAGGTGAGCTCTCGCGTCTACATGTTTCCTGTACAACAGCTAATGTGGTAGGTACCTACAAATGTTATTCTTTACGAATTCAGGTGAGCCAGGACTGGATGGCCGAGCCGGTATTCCAGGCGCACCAGGACTGGACGGCGTTCCTGGTCGACATGGAAAAGATGGAACGCCTGGTCAAAATGGAATCCCTGGTAAAGACGGAGTTAATGGCATTCCCGGAAGTAACGGATCAGAAGGTATTTTCTTGGACAGTGTTCTTAATAATGTACTCTGTTCGGCGTCATAATTGCTTTATCGGTACACAACCCTACTTACATCGGTATATCCCCACTCACGTACGTCTATATAACACCAATAGTTCTGGATTATTTAACGGTTTCTAAAATTCATATTTAAATATCTGTTTTACCTTATTCAGGTCAAAAGGGCGAACGAGGTGAAAAAGGCGATCCTGGACCAGTCGGACCAACAGGTATGGAAAATCGCGATGTCAGCGGCTTGGTATTAGATGTTCTATAATCTCAGTCATTCATTTTGATTTTTTACATTCAGGTCTGCCTGGAACTCGAGGAAGACACGGACAACCCGGCAAAGATGGCATTCCAGGTCGCCCCGGTATCTCAGCTCAGAATTGTTCAGTCAATGGAACGAATCAACTACTGGTACCTCCAACCATAGTTGGTATTAGAATTATTTTGTTTCAGATTCACTATAGACTGTTAGTCATATGAACTGCTTTTAATACCGAATTATCGGGTAGGTTCGGATCCGAAATTATTCATTGAGAATATCACAGTAAATGAAAGCGAAAACGTAAAACTGAAATGCTCATCAACTGGTGTGCCGAAACCGGTCAATGTGTGGCGTAGAATTGAAGAAGACGACGAAAAGCGGGAGTCTCAGCAGATAGCCATCATCCAGGGTCAATGGGCTGGTACTTGAATTTCAATTTGCTCTGTTCCAACGCTACTGTTCAATCCGTATGGATCGAGTATCACTGATCAAATGTAACGCTTGTAGGTATAAATTTGGACGTGGACACTTTACAATTCATAAATGTCAGTCGGAAGCATATGGGACGATACATGTGTATAGCCGATAACGCGATACCTCCAGCTGCTAATTCGTCGCACTACTTGTACGTTCATTGTAAGTTCAGTTCTAGTATTCATTGTTACCCATGGAATTCTGTCTTGTAGTTCATCACCGACGAATATTATTCCTAGTTCCGCCGTACATCGAAATCGAAAACGTGATTTTGAACGTGACACTGTATGGAACAGCTCATCTGATGTGCAAATTCGAAGCCTATCCACTGGGTGTTTACTATTGGGAAGATAGTCACGGTAACATTTTCGAAGAGACATTCGGCCGATTCGATGTGACTTATTACCACATCGGGCTGTACGAAGTGCGTATTTTGAAATTAAGATCACTGGTTGTAATTATAAATTATAGTTCACAAGAGTTGAACAGTTATGTATCCCGCTATTATTTGTAAAGTAATTCTGGTAAATATGCCGCACTTACTGAAAATTTTGGGTAAGTATTGAGACGGATCTTGTAGGAGTGGAATGAGGATGTTAAGTCTTTCTAGGGAATTGATTTAGCCTACCATGGAAAAAGTGAAGAATTGAAAATTCCTGAAAAAGTCGCATCGTGCGGGGCATGCTGAGAGGAAAACTTTTATTAAGGTAAATGTACCAATAGTGGACATTGCGCCAATAGTGGACATTTTTGAGTTTCAATTGCTAATACTAAGCTGGTATGCGTTTGGTGGCAACAGTGATACAATGGAGCAAGAGTTGATAGTATAGTGTTTCTATTGGCCATATAGAGAAAGCCAAAAGAAACATTTCATGTGGTGAATCTTATCATTTTGTTTTCTCTTTCAAATGGAAGTGAACTTTCAAAGATTCATTCAAAAAAAAAAAATTAAGGGAAATAAAATTTTTGAAATTACCTACATGTGTTTCTATTTCATCGTTTCAACTGGAATTCCTTTCGCTTTATATATTCAGTTATGAGCGATTGTAACTTGAAACAACATTTACAAGTGGCCTTTATTGGGAGACAAATTTTCTTTCTTCTAATGGTGGAATCTGATAACCACCACTGGATAGGCGTGATAATTTTTGAAAATCCATTAGGGGTCATTACGTATTTCAATTACTTATCACTTGCGTTCATCTACCCTAATTGAAATGATAGTTATCAAAAGTGTAATTTGATTTCTTAGATGGGAAAAGTGAAAACTTTTCACACGTATAACCGAAAGGCTGTTATTAATAAGTATGAGAGATCGAGGAAATATTCGCAAAACTCATGCCTATAGGTACAACTACTCGTCAGAAAAATATAGTAAAATTCAACTTTGATTTTACGAATTATAATATACGTTAATAATTCTGACTTTGTATTTTGACTTTAGGTTCAGTACTAAGTAACTTATAGGCTTAGAGTATTCTGAATGATGTGTAGTTAACCAAATATGAAGTGTACAGAATCAAAACTCACATTTGCCATTTTATTTCAAGGGCGCAAATAGGCAAAATACTGTACACGGGTGCAGGAATATCTTTGCTGTGCCTGTGAATGTGCGATATGTATAACATACTCCACGTTCACAGGCGCAGCAAAGATATTCCTGCACCTGTGTACAGTATTTTACGTATTTGCGCCCTTGAAGTAAAATGGCAAATTTTAGTTTTGATTCTTTACCCTTCATATATGCTTGCAGTAAAAATATCCTATTTCCGACCGACACGAAACTTGATTTCAGTTCAGTTGTGCGTATTGCGTGAAGCCAATTAATATGATTTTGCTCTTCGTGCTTTCAGTTCAGTGGTCCACATTTCTATGGAAATTATTTTTCCTTCTAGCCATGTGCTCATTGATTTTGATCTTTGCTGCGCGGCTGCAATATGCAACCGATTAATTTGTAATGCTTAAAAGTTCGGCATCTTACAGCCATGGGTATACTTGAGCGAAAACTGTAACGCCTCCCCCCTCCAGGGGTGGAAATAGAGCAGAAACACTGGGGGTTGAAGCCCCAATGCCTAAAATAACTTTATAGAAATCATCCAACAAAAATAAAATAAAAAATAGATTTTTTCTCGGTAATACTTCCTTTGTAAAAATTTAAAAATGATAAAAAAATCTTACTGTACATATTAAGATGAACTTAGAAGTAAAATTTAGGGGGGCCAATTTTGAAACCGGGGGAGCTTAGCCCTCCTCCCCGACACGCTTGACGCTCTATCCGAAATCCTTCCAGCCATGTGCTCACTGATCTTGATTTTAGCTGCACGACTGCAGTTTGCAGCCGTGTTATTAATGGGGACCGGGCAAATTGTAGGCTCGCTAGCATCGATTGAACAAAAACTGATACGGAAACGGAGTCGAAAAGGGGGAGTTCAGCGCAGCAGTTTATGTCAATTTTAATGTTTATTCAAAATATCTCCAGAATGAATGCGGTAACGGAAAATTGAAAAGAACATGTAGCAAATGAAATTTTATTTCAGATGAGCTCATTTTCATTGAATCCGTGTGATTTTCTTTTTCGCCTAAAAATAGCATTGCACCGTTGTTGTTGTTGTTTGCCCGGTCCGAATAGAAATTTCCATTAGGGTATGATGCACTTTTGTTACTATGACGTCATATTACTGACCTGAGTACACTTGAGCGTAAACCGTGCTTGTATTTTTATTTTTATTTTTTTCGTTTTCAATTCGAATTTGTACTATAAATTCTCTTCTTTTACAGACCATATTGCAAATGAACATAAGCAATGTGAGAAAAGACGACCTCGGTGTGTATTACTGTATTGGTAAAAATAAAAAAGGCATTACTCGAGGATACATCAACGTAACAGGTACATTCGACATTTACTTACTACTTCTCAATTTGTCATTTTACTTTCAATTGTGTTGTAGTTCTAATATGCAAAACGTATCATCAATACTGACACTTTCTTTTTATAATGAAATATTTATGATGTGAAGCGTTTCTTTAGAGAAGAGTATCATAAACTTGAAGTATAAAAGAGAAATACGAAAGTAAATGAAACTATAAGGCAGGTTGGATGGTTCCGATAGTTTTCAAACTGGAATAACAAAAATATAGCGCTGTATCGATACTAGAAAAGTATTATAGCACTTGATTGACGTACCAAGTGATTTATTTCTAATATGTTGAAAAAGTATGAGACTTTTTCATTTATGTGATGTGATAGTGATCAGGTACTGGGAACCGGAACCCGAATAATTTTTCAGGTTCCTAATAATTTGGTTCCGATTCCACAATATACAAATTACTGTGATAAATACAATAGGTTTAATACTAAATGAAAGTAAACACAATGTTGCTGTTCTAACTTTTGAAGAGGCCTTCGTGAATCATGAGTTATTGTAGGAATCGGAACCAGAACCCGATTATCAGAGAAACCGGAACCCGAAAAAATTTGCGTGATGGAACCGGAACCCGAAAGTGTTCCAAGTTTGGAACCGGAACCCGAACAAAAATTTATCGGGTTCCCATTTCCTGATTGTGATCATCAACAGAGCAGGGACGGACCGAAGAGTTTTCCTTGGGGGGGGGGGGGGGAGTCTCAACTGAATCAACGCAAAATTCCCAAGTATCGAAACAAACGAAAAAACTTGATTCTTTGGATTTCCCCAACTCCGCCTGACTGAAATGGTAAATTTTTTCAACTGTTATGTGAAAAATTCCTACAGGGGAGTAAATTGCTCCCCCTACTTCCTATCAATATGTCCCTGCAACAGAGGAAGTTTTAGAACATTTTCCATGCACATGGTTTGGTGGAGCGTATAGCGATGCACGCATGCCAAAGTGGCTCCCCAGACACCGCACCCCTGGCCCCGGACACTACTCTTTCGAGTATCGCATCAGTGGCCAGAGGGACGCATTGAGGCCGGCCTGAGCCCCCATTCAGTCATTTCACTGCCGGTGCGCGCTGTCTTGCCAGAGCCACCATAAGGTTCTCTATATACTGACCGAGGTTAACCTTCACCCAGCATTAACCTGGAATTCGGGTACCCCACGGCCGGACGCGCTTCCTCTTCACTCACTCCTAACCTCCTCGTCTTGGTACGTGTGGCGATGACGGCGGGTGACCCCTGCCGGGGGGTCCGCAGCTGCAGCAGCTTTAGGATGGTACAGAGTTGGTGTGTTCAGTGGTGTGGGCCGAGCTTTGTCCGTCGACCCTCTGTTTCGACCACTGTCGGCATTCTCTTCTTCATGATGACCGAGACAAAGGCCGACACCCGGTTCCATCCGCTTCCGCTCTTCAAAATTTCCGGAACCAAGGTGTCCGACGCGAGGCGGCTCATCACGTCGTCGTTGTCCCTCGTGTTTCCGTCGCCCTGAAATATAGATCACTTTCACAGTCCCATCGAGTGGAAAATAGTCTCAGATTCTCAACATACTGGTGACAAGTCATTGTCCCATTACTTTAAAAATGAGGGGAACGAATCGTAAATGAGCCAAGTCGGAGTTTTTCTTTCTAAGATAAAAAGGGGGTAGTTTAATTTTTCCACCCCTTGAGATTCCGAATTGTTTGCAGAGAAATTCAAATCAGGGATGATAAGTCAGCCATAAGCTATAAGATTTAAGCCATAAGCTGAAGGTTTTTGGGCAATTAAGTCAGCTATAAGTTTAAGCCAAATGTTCTGTAAGCTATAAGCCATAAGCATAAGCCATATTTTTTCGGCTGACTTATGATTTTTTTGTTTGTTTCTCAAATCTGAAAATTTTAAATATATAAATTTTATCTTAACATTTTTTATTTTATGATTTTCAAACCAATATCCCACACACAATGTTAATGGGCATTCATCACCATTTCTTCCAAAATTGATAACAGAAAAACTTACCCTGACTATAGCGCTCATACCAATTGCTGGAAATAGAAATAAGCCATAAGTTTAAGCCAGCCATAAGTTTAAGCTATAAGCCATCAGCTTAAGCCAATCAATTCATAAGCTATAAGCATCAGCCATATTTTCAAGGTCGTAAGCAAAAGCCATAAGTTTAAGCTTTATTGATTGGCTTATCATCCCTGATTCAAATTGCTAACTGCATAAATTTTAATTTCTCAGTTACTAGATTTTCAGGGTCAGTTTGATAGAAAATGAAAGGGAAATCTTCTGCTTGTCACTTATCTGATCAACTAATACTTGAAACGTTATTTTACTAACTTGTATTTTATTAGGATGTAGTTCCCCCCCCCCCCCCGAAATATTTTTAGTTCACAGTTTCATTTCTGATAATACATAAGTTGTAATAAGTGGTAGAACAGAGGAACAAAGAAGCTGCTATCTCTCCTCCCATAACAAATCATGCCCACTTCTCGAGAATGAATCTACAGATCATATAACCCTTTCTACGAGTATGCTTTTTGTTTTAAGTGTCCTCGGAAACTTTGATGTGTTGGAGAATTCAGGAAGTTGGAAAACTTCGAACACCAGTTAGTAAAATTGAAGAAGCGTTCACTGTTTCTCTTTTTACTTGCTAATTTTCGAAAATGCGATCAAGTTCGGACCCCCTCCCCCTTAAAAAAGTCACGTCGTACGTTTCTATCTGAATCAGGAATTGTGTTGAGAGAAATGTAGTTGATTTTTTTTCTCCTCAGTTTTTTCCTCTACTGGGACTTAAACCTAAATTGCATGTATTGGCAGTACTGTCAATATGTTCATTGTACTCTTATCATTTTGCAAACTGATAACAATACCCACAAAACGTTTGCCTATGGTAGCGCTACTTAGGTGAGGTTTAAACCCTAATTCCTTACTTTTTTTCACTTTATACATACAAAAATTATTTTCATTTTTCTTCTTCCTTTCTTCTTTATTTTCTTTCTCTTTCCATTCTTTCTTTGTATTCTTCTTTGTTGATCAAGTTTTTTTTTGCCAAGTTTCGTTGATAAGAACCCGTTTCCCATAAAAACTAATGGGACCGGTGGTCTTATCAGTTTTGCTTTCTGCAGCCTTGTTGATGGAACGAAATGCTTTGTGAACTTTTGACGTTGCTTTCACCAAATAATTATTTGCTCAAGTTTCTTGCGATTATGAATTTTCTAGTGCACAGTTCATATGGAGTAACTTCCGCTTTGTGAATTTGCAGGAAATGGCATTCAACAATCTCAGTAACAGTTTCTAATTTATATGTTTATTTTCTTGTCTAGATGAACCTGGAACTGAATTGCAAGTGACTGAAATCTGCCACAAAAATCGCGTTAAATTTGGCAATCCTGCGCCGCCAGCCGATGGTTCCTTATGCCCCGACTGCCCTCAATGCAAGATCTGCGGTTTCGGATTCAATGACTTCAAGATGTTCGACTTAAAAGTATCCAATGTTTCGAACCTTCCGTTCGAGAAGGCCAGAAGTGAGAACTACTTGAGAATCTGGATCCATTCGTTTAAACCAGCGCAGTGGCTAATTTTGAGAATCTAGGTGGACAAGAAGATATTAGTGACTGAATCAATTCTAAATTGATTAGTAGCCATGAAGAAATTAGTTTAAAAAATTCTTATTTCGATGGCCTAGAACCACAGAAGGAAATTCTCCTCCATCTTCAGGAATTGTCGAGCTTGCATTTTGATTCATGTGTATTTTTGGTTGTTTAGTTGAAATTTTCCTTAAGTTTCCTGCCACTTTATTCTAAAGCCCCGGGAGTCTTAATTTGGAAGCTTGATTGCTAATATTTACGCATTGCAAAACGCAATACATTAATTCTTATGTATTTTAGGTATCGAATTCCGAAGTTTTCATGCATTTTCATATCACTTCATTTTCAGCTTCTCTGAGATCCCATTCTAGGGGGTATTCGCCCACCTCAGAATAATACATCGATTCCTGGATATTTTAAAACCTTCGAGTCGAAATTCACTCTCCATTTTTATAAAACTTACCTTGAAACACCAATTTCGGAGCAATCTGAGAATAAAAACAGCTAAACAAAAGTTACATAATTGAATGAACGAAAACCCGTCCTATGACGAGGAAGATGAACAAAGAGTCGTTTTCATGTTGTGTGTATTACAAAATGGATGATGTAAGGATTCTAAAGATATGCAATTTCAATCTTAAATGGAAGCTGTTAAGCAAAAACCTCACAAGTGACAAAATCTGTTTTTTGAGAAAACGTAATATTAAAAGCTAATGAATAATGCCGCGGACATAGCGTTTACTGATTAGCTTTTTCAACGTGGATACACTTTTTTGTATCGGGGGCCCAATTTTAAAAAAAAATCTTTTTACGCATTTTCCAACGATACTTATAACCAGAGCTGGGTCGATGTAAAATAACTTTTTATTTGACATTTCACATGTAAAATGGATCAAAATGAATAAAAAAATTGAAGTTCCATTTTTCAATTGAAATTTTTAAGACGTGCACACAACTAGAACTACAGTCAAAGTGGTCGTCTCCTTTATCATTCAATTTTATAATTTATACTCCTCAAATTCACTATAGGCAGGGCCAGATTAATGTTTTTCACTGTAGTGGGCCAGAGCTGGGGGGGGGGGGCCTTATCTTCATACGAATGTGCAAACCAAAACAAAGGTACAATTGTACAAATAACATTTTTACGTTTTATTAAACTATATTTTTTTCATTATTCGCGAATAGTGTATAGCGGCTTAGATTTTTTTACCCATTACAACTTGTTGGTGGGGCCAATTTTTGTGTGGGACCGGGAACCATTGCCCCCCTCCCACCAATCGGCCCTGACTACAGGTAACTCATAAGAAAATAGAGTGTTTTATAGAAAGTGGATTACAAAAGACAAGTATAAAACAATTTTTAAAAAATTGAGCAATTCAGGCCAAAACAAATTTTAACATTTTTCGCCGAACTTTTTAAAATTTAAACTTAAAATTAAAAATTTTCAATTAACAAAAATTAACAAAAAATTATTATCAATAAATCTTATACATATTATGTAGATTCCATTGCAAAAATTAAGTTAAAACTCATCGGACTCTGTGGCATCAGCAACTTAATTTGATTAATTTCATCCCAGTTATTAAATCTGTCAATCATCAATTATGGTTTTTTCCCGCATTTTACGTCGATCTTACATTTAATTTTACATTTTACGTTCATTTTACGTAAAATGTGAAATAAATCATTTTACATGTAAAATGCCAACCCTGCTTGTAACTCATTTTGTCAACAAATGTCGCTTGGGCGGTTTTTGCTTAACAGCGTCTAATTTTCGTTACTTTTATTTTGTATCTTAACGCCTAATAATACCGAACTTGCGTTAGGTAAATCTAGTAATTTTAGGAGGCATAACAGTAAATTGGTCGAAAAAATTTAGGGAGTAACATGAGTTCAACAGAACAGATTGTATCAGGCGAGAAATAACCAAGCACAATGATGCAGTTTATGCATCGCTCCGGTTATAAGGGGGGAGGACTCAGGCCCGTACATGTTGACTATGGCTTGCGATAATAGGAACAAATAAACGATGATTCATCCGAATCTCGATTGATTTCATAGAACTCGACGTCCGCATTTTTGTCCCCCTATATTTTAACAATCAGCCTCTGTGCAGTGTGACTAATGTTAACTAATCATATTTTTGCCTCTAGAATGTCAGTTGGAAGCGATTGGAAAAGCCGTATTTCACAATTCTTGGCCAAATATGTACGGCAGCTGGATGCGAGAAACGTATTCCCCGCCGAAAGAGCATTCTTCGCCAAAAGAACGAGAAGAGTATTACTACATGACTCTGTTGGAAAACTGTACCACTTGCTTATACTTCTTCCCGAATAAGCTAGCATTTACGAACAAAACACTGGATCCCAAATACAAGTACAGCTTAACGGAGCCAATGTGGGTAAGGAAGCTCGTATCTCCCTGCTCTTCTACTGCCCAAATGTACCCGTTTTCAACCTAATTGTTTATGTCGACAGGGAAACGACCACGTAATCTACAATGGAACATTTTATTACGCCAGCAAAAGAGGAAATACCGCGTATCTGGTTAGTTTCGAGATTGTAGATAATCGTAGCGGAAAAACGCGCACATTACCACTCACCTATTGCGACACTAGTCAAGAAAATCACTTGTATAAATCGGAGATTAATTACGTGGACGTCATGTCGGATGAAAACGGCCTGTGGGCAGTGTGCTCTCTAACTGGATCGAACAACACGGTTGTTTGGAAATTCAATACTACCCATTTCGCAATCGAAAGAGCGTGGAATATCACTTTCGATCATCGAAGCGCCGGAGACATGTTCATGATTTGCGGTATTCTATATGCTGTGGATAATGTTACAGCTCCGAGTACGAGGATCAGGTAAACTCGAATGCGAACATTGCTCAAAATTAGCAGCGACGTAGATAAATCATAATTTCATAATGTTAACAACCTATCCGGTACATACATGAGAGCCCCCGCTGTATTGTAATGAGCGTAACTTAGCGAGTGAGAAATCCTCTAATATCGAAGGTACGGTTGTGTGCGTGTAGGCAGTTTGGCATTGCATCGTCCTGAAATTGGCTGTGTTTTGGCCGTAGAAAGTGATCAGTTATGAAGTCGCTGCACAACTTTCACAGGCGAATACTGCTAACGAGATAGAAAACTGCAAATCGGTCTGATTTTATTGCTCGTAATGCTGATTCACGTGTAACAACTTGTAGAGCAGAGTACAAGAACTGGTTAAGTCCATTTCTTTAAAGTGACGAAATTCACGTGAATCATGAATTGTATGCCACCAAAGTGCCTTATTTTTCTCTTTTTGTCTTATCAAATAATGTGCCAATGTGCCATTCTGTCCCACCATGACTTATCTTTTTCACTTTTCCATCTGAGGGTTGCTCAAGTCACTTTAACATAATTACGCGCAGAAAGCTTTCCTCTTTCACATACAATTTGAAAACATTCCTTTTTGTTCAATGTGCGGACACCAGAACAGAACAAAATTTAGGTATAGAACTTTCAAGTACGAAATTCCCCCCCCCCCCCCGAAACAACTCTGATTCTAACTCCGCCATCGACGAAGTATTTGGATAGAAGATAGAATGATACGAGTACATCTTTCATAATTTTGTGCAGACTGCGCTAATAGTTGGACGCTGTTAAGCAAAAAGGACTTAAGCGACATTTGTTGACAGAATGAGTTATTAGTATCGTTAGATAGAGCGTAAAAAGTAGAATTCTTCAAAATTGGGCCCCCGATACAAAAATGTGTACCCGCGTTGAAAAGAGCTTATCAGTAAACGCTATGTTATATAGTTTCTATGGCTTTTAAACTTTGAGTCGCGTGTTCTCAAGAAACAGATTTTGTCTGCTTAACAGCGTCCAGTTCGGGAAAAAATTCGACTGTGTACCATGTGCCATTGTGTACCACCTTACCTTAATTATCAAAATTAAGAAACGGAAGAAGTTGTTTCTTTCTTCTTGAAAAATGGTACCTACTAAAATAGGCTACTGGTCGTGAACTTCGTTTCGTGTAATGAGAAAGAAAAACTTATTTCTTTTCTTAAAAAACGAAAATAAAATTATTCCTTCTCTTTTTCCTGAATACGGAAATGTTCGCTCGTATCTTTGAGAAATGAGAAACTGTTCCCATCTCGGAGGCTGATCATTGGGGTGTTCTCCCTTGATTGAAGCTTAAATTTTAAAACATCAACGTTAATTCCCATAAGGAATTCAACCTTCTTCAGGCACGTGTTACTTTTCACCAGTGTTCAAACAGCAGATTTTATTTTGTAAATATATAGGTATTTGAAACCGATCTAAGTAGTGTGCCAAACGAAAAAATGATTTTTCTTTTCACCAAGAATGACTGAGGACCATCCCAGTAAATATTGGTAGCTACTAGCTAACATTTTACGTTTGATAACAGTCTTGCTCTAGACATGTATGGAGCCAATCTGCTGAAGGATATGGATATTGAATTTCAAAATCCGTTTAATAACACGACGATGATCGCTTACAACCATAAATATAATGTGAGTATTATAAAACCACTTAATTGAATATAGGAAGCTAGAAAAGCAGAGAAGGTTCTAAGCAGAAAGAATCCACTGCGTGACTCATCCAGAGGTGCCGAACGAGCTGCATACATTAATTCCTCGATTACCTCGTTTTTTTTTTGTTAGTTCATTTCTCGTTCATTGAACTCCCAGCCTGTTGAGGCTTAACAAATCAGAAAATGCAATGAACGTGAAATGAACAAACTAAAAATGGGGTACATGGGGAGTGAAAATGTAAAGCCTGTATGGCACTTCGGCACTCAACTGGAGTACCTATCTTAATGTGCTTTCTTCCTACTGCTTATTCAGCTGTTAGTAGCGCTCTTCTATTCTTTCGTGATTTCAAACTGTCGGGAAAATTTTCTAGGAGCTCAACACTTGGGATGATGGAAACATGTTAACATATCCAATAAAATGTCAAAATCTGGAAACTGAAAAAAGCAACAACGCGACGTCTTCAGGGGAGCCAACAAACACTACTATAGCCGAATCTTCATCCAAAAAATTACCATGAATTTCACGTAAATTATTTTAACCCGCGATACACTTGGAAAAGTTTATTAATTGTTGATACATTTTCATTTCATAAAGATTAGGTAACTTAAAGTATGATAACTAGAACTGACAAGATGCAATGCGCATAGGTAACTAATTAGTAAAATGTGTTTTTGAATGGTTCAGAGTCCGTTTATAAGTAAAAAGTTGATGATAACGTTTATTCACAATTATCGTAATTTTTATCGTTTGCTTATCTCTAGAAATAACGAATAAGACCTCTGTGAAAACATTGTTAAAATTGAGATACTCTTCAAAGTGATATTAAATTAATTTTCTTAATCTACTGGTTTTATTTCAGAAATAAGATATCCCCGAATAAATAAGTTACAAAGATAGGAATGTTTTTATGAGCAGTGGTAACGATAACTATGTACTTTTTTCAGGCATGGGTACACTTGAATCAGTGGTAGAATTTATATAATTACAAATAATTCAGAAACTTCTACGTTTAGTTGATGATGTTTTAATTACACTGTAAAAGTTCGAAAACTATTCGTCTTTTCCAAAATTCAATATTTGACTTCGTTATTACCACTGGGTACCCCTGGAACACATCGCTGTTATATTAAACATAATTTTCAATAATCCGTATAAAATATTACTTATCACAGTCTAAGAATCTTTGTTCGTTTTCCGAGTTAAGCTAGGTAATGGAATTAAACCTCAACTACTTCACCGCGATAAGTCACTACATTTTTATCTGTTTCGTAAATTTTTACTTCATATAGTAACGCCGGATTTTCCAAAGAAAATGTCAACATATTCCAAACAAAAACTGCAAGATTTTCAGTCGTGCTCACGATGTTTTTATCTCGGAAATAAGTGACATCTTTATCGAGGTTTTTGTGATCCAGTACGTCCATTATGGCAACCTTCATAGCACGTTTCATTTCGGCGATATTTTCGACCATACCAGTGGTTTCATCTACGGGACCCTTCAGAGTAACCTCCACTGAAGATACAGAAGAATATAAATATGTTTTAATAACTGTGTGGACATAAATTACAGAGTAAAATGATCAAATACATTATTTCATCAAGTTATTAAGTGGGGTACAAAATACGTATGATTTTTTTTTCCTTCTCGTAAGTAACTTAAAAGATAGCTCTAAGGCAAGGTACATCTCAGGGCCTCCCTATTCTATTTACGAGTTGTATAAAACGCCCAGTATTGCAGTACATAACTCAGCATGTCGCCAATCCTGACGAGCGCGGAGAGGGGGATACCCCGGGCCCGGACTTTCCGGACGGCCCGATATTTTTAAAAGGCCTGAATTTCAACGCTTACGGTTACATCATACTGTACATCAAATCAGCAATCACTCCTTACACCATGAAAGAAACCTTTTATCCCGTAGCTTATGATTTTTCCATCTGACAAAACAAAATGAACTGGAAGGAGAGGGGGGTCCGTGGAAATTCCCCTGGGGCCCTCTTTTTCTCTCTACGGGCTGCATGTTGCAAAAATCAAACATAATGTTCTGCAGCGGTTCGCGTGAGATGTGGTCGGTAAATAGGGAGTTCAATTAGCCCTGTAGCCATAGGGGTAAGCTGGTTGTCGTCAAAATGGCGGACGATTGTACTCACACGAAGTTATAGAGCTCTAAATTTAGGACTCTTGGATTTGGAATAGGATTTTTATGTAATGGCCCCATACTTTCACTAAGTTATCTCCGAGCCTGTTTAGACGAGGCGAGACACCCGAGACTCGAGCAGCCGCGTACACTCGCGATACATTATTGAAATAAAACATAATATCCATGTATCCTTTTCTGTTCGCTTGTTAAAAAATGTCAGCCTCGGTCCTCCAAAAGGTACATAGAGCCCCACCCACACATAAACTTTGGCTATGGGGCTGAGTTCAACCTTCATCAAAAGTCTTCTATATGTTTTTCAGCACTTCCTAGAAATCTGGTCATTCTGCTCAGTTTGTTCTGCAACTAGCCTACTCATATTATTTTAGTCTTTCTTACCCGTGTAATTGTGTCCGTGGCCGTTCTCATTATTGCACTTGCCAAATACAGCTAAATTGTCTTCCGCACTCAATAAGGGACTGAAATGAATTGCATCAGGCATTGAAATATAGTTACATATTGTGCAATGAAACAGTTTTATTTGAACCACACTTCTCTAGTTCACCTGTGAAGTCGATGACACGCACTAAATTTCTCGATGCGAGTTATATATCCTACTGGTCTCGCTGCCATGGTCCACTAATTAATGCCAAAAGTAATATTTCAAAAATTAACCGCCAACAAGTAGTTGATCCTGATCACCCTGTGTCAACAGATTAGGAAAGATGTGTGGTAAGCATTACGTAATTTTTATCACCCATCAACAAGTGTAATTAAATAATTCTGAAGTAACTACCTAATATGTACCTGTACGGTTGAATTCTTCCTGCATTCGTCTTCGTTATATCCGAAACACGTAAATTTACAGACGTGACAGAAATACCAGTGAGAAATCGAAATTAGGAAGATGTAATTAACATCAGTAGCCCCTAGCCGACAGGTGAATACATGAAATGAAAGTTGAAGTTACGAATTTCTTATCGATTTCGTCCCGCGACCCTACCCCCTCACCTTCCCGTACACCAACCGTCTTAATTTTCGTGATGGTTGTTGGCAGTTCTGCGTATCACTTATCAATTATAGTAAATGGTAACACTGAGACTTCGGTTCCACGGTTAACACGGGTTCACGCAGTTTCAGTGTTACCATTTAAAATGACTAATAAACCGCGAATGCCTTTCGGTAAGCTTTCGCGGTTAACATGCATGACCTACGCATCAGGCGCAAGTTATACTATGATCCGCGCAATATTTTAACACGGATACACGGCATCTTATCATCTTATGGGAGTTCGTCATGTGAACATAACACCTTCCCATTGGTTGCCTTCTTATCAATAAGTTTGTTATCGTGTTATCATATCGTGTAATTAATTTCGGGTAAATTTTGAGCAACAGAACAATTTTTGAGCGAATTGCATCCAAGTTTAGTATTGTAATGATCCAGTGTACAATATAATTTTATTAACTGTTAATCAGTTGCAACTTCGTCGATGTTGAATGCTCCAGCCTTGTATCGCCCTACAGTCCGCCGATTCCTTGAACGTGTATCTAATTTACATAACTATTTGACAAAATGGTAAGTGATAGTTCCGATTGATGAGCGGTATTTTTACAGCACTTTTCACGATACTTTGCTGAGAATTAACCAAGTTTCTATTTGTAGCAGAGTACTTTGCCCAGTAGCAAATTGTTAGCATTGAACTGGGATTGCAAGTAATCATATATGTTTACCCACGTCTGTTGTATTTCTGTTGAAGGCTGTCGGCACGAAAGATGTAGTTCTCTCGGAGCAGTTATGTAAAGAATTTGAGCAAGAAAAACATATTGAATTTATACGAAAATACTCAGAAGACCGCTCCAGCTATGTAAGTCACTCTGTCATGCTTTCGTTTACATCTGTTTCCTGTCCTTGCTTTTCTAAAGAAACAGCTTTTCCGGTTGCAGGAGTATCACATGTCGGAATATCTGAGAATGTCCGGTTTATACTGGGGTCTGACTACCCTTGAGCTTCTAGACAAAGCTAGTATTTTAAATGCAGACGAAGTAATGGAATTCGTTCTACAGTGCGTCAATGAGAATGGCGGCATAAGTCCATGCGTTGGACATGATCCACACCTTCTGTACACCCTCAGTGCTGTTCAAGTGAATATTCTATTGGAATTAACATAACCCAACTTGACTCATTCGCATGTTTGTAAAGTTACTATCAAGAGCAAGAGGTGAAATTCACCAGTTATCCGATCCCAAAATGATTTAAATTCCTGCTCGCACCATTAATGAATGCAAGTTAAATTCGGTATGACAGCGACCATTTATTCAGAATACCTTGGCACGTTGCAGATAGCCTGTATATTGAACAGAGAAAGCGATCTCCCTATCGACAAAATAGTGAATTATATCAAGAGCTTACAGCAGCCAAATGGCGGTTTTTTCGGTGATAAATGGGGCGAGCTTGATTCCAGATTTTCTTTTTGCGCTGTTGCCTGTCTTTCGCTACTGGTTGGTATTTTTTCATTTTCTTCGTTAACATATCGTTAGCGAGATATTTTAAAAAGTTATACATTTCAGGGGCGGTTGGATGCTATCGACCTACAGAAGGCTGTTAATTATGTAATGGCATGTAATAATTTCGATGGTGGTTTTGGTTCTAGACCGGATTCGGAGAGTCATGCTGGTCTCATTTACTGCTGCGTGGGATTCTTATCGGTTACGAGTAAGAGCTATAAATTAACGCCATTTTTCCAGTTGATGTATTCCTTTTACACAAAATATTTGTTTCCTTCAGATAATCTTCATCTCATAAATCCGGATACGTTGGGTCACTGGCTTTGTGAAAGACAATTACCTTCCGGTGGTTTAAATGGGCGTCCGGAGAAGTTACCAGATGTGTGTTACTCGTGGTGGGTGTTCGCTTCGTTGCAAATGATTGGACGAGCTCATTGGATAGACCAGGAAGCATTGCAGAAGTTCATTTTAGCTTGTCAGGTTAGTGTGTCTGGATTTAAAATTCGAAAGTTCTATGTAAAACAATTTTCTTCGCAATTTCATTATTGGACTGAATAGTACGACAATTTTGCGTAATTTCAGGACGCCGAAACTGGTGGATTCAGTGATAGACCAGGTAACATGCCAGATCCATTCCATACGTTGTTCGGAATTGCTGGACTTTCGTTAATTGGGCGTATATTGATCAAGGAAATTAACCCATGTTACTGCATGCCTCAACACGTTATTTCTAGACTGAGTGTTACCAATCAAGTCTTATCTTTTCCCTAATATTCCTTCTGCGAATTTGGTTGGTTAAGTTCATACTTGTGGTCAGTTGTTTCGGTTTTATTCGAAAGTCCGGGATGCTTTTCTCGCTTAATGTTTTGAGTACCTACTGTGAACATGTGTTTTGGGCTATGGTGGTCGTTCTAGAAAACGACCATGATAATCCATCTTCTCTGACTCCGTTGATAACGTTCACAAACGTGCGTAATTTAATTTGGTTAATATTTGTATTTACATGAAAATTATAAGCGTAATACTTATATCGGCTGAGTTTTCACCTCATTTTCATTCATGTTTTGTGGGACCCCAATTGACAAATAATATGCAATAATTACACTGCGTAATAGACTATTTCGCCTATCAGTTTATGTTATTAATGATATGGTATCGATTATTTATGGCATCAAAAATCCGCCTTCGAAAAGCAGGGCATCGCCTTTTATTCTGCTATAGTGACAGGATTGGAAATTGTTTTTCATCGTTTCCTGATATCTGTACGTGTGGTTCTTAATCGTTTTTTTGTAATACAAGATTCCTATCTGCACGGATAGTACAATCACAAGTATCAGTGTGAAGAATCCCACTAGCAGTGCTTTCCTGCCCAGTGACCAGGATTTTTCCAGTTTACATAAATCTCGGTTTTCTAGCGTTATTAACGCTGTGCCCCGATATTCTGCGGGTTCTTGGCACCTGTAAAAGCACAAAGTAAAATATTCGAGTTCACACGAATCTTTATTTGACTTCATTCTCACAGAAACTGATTTCATAAAACTTACTTTTATGTTTCCCTGTCATACATTTCATAATTTTACGAATCGATGAAATTGAATTTTCTAGCTAGGATTATATTTAGTGGAGTGTATCGGTAAGACTCGTTAATCTGATTTCGTAAAATGGTTTTCCGATAACGCTTATAGTACAGTATGGTACACATGGAAAATGGTGTTAATATGATGGCTAGTATGAGAATGTTGATTAGCAGTTTGCCGTCCTTCTCTGGCCTATGATTGTAGAGGTCTAAACATCGCATTTCGTAATTACGGTGGTAAAGGTCGACTATGGACAGGCCCTCCATCTCGATAGGTTCGGCGCACCTGCGATTGGGAAACCGTGAATGTGGTATTTGTCGACGTAAGAAGTTAGTAAAAGCGATACTCAGAAAAGGAATACGTGCAGTGGGATTAAAACGTGCAAAAAAAAACTAAGTTTGTAGAATTTGAACGCGAAAACTGTTCTATTGGCGTAGATATCGAAATGAAATTGGTTAGTTAAAGAAAGTTGAATGCACTGAATGATTCTGGAAAACGTTATGCATACCAGTGTTCGGACTACCTTAAGGAAGTACTGTACATACTTTGAGGTGATCTGAAGTTTGAATTGATGTTTCTCATTCAAACTGTCCGCTGTTCTTTATGACTCGCTTGGTTTGGTTTCATTCTGAAGCGTATACGGATATAAATGATCATAGCTTACTTGAAAAACTTCAGTAACTCGGGTTGCTTCTCCTCTATCATCGGCGTTAATATGGACACTAGCCATTGATTCTCGCAGTCACACATCCACGGGTTGTTCTGTAGGTCGATAACGTTCAAATGATCCCATCTACTGACTAAGTGACTATCAATCGAATGCAGGGAATTGTTTCGCAGTATAATCTGTTGTGGTAAATTTATAAAATTACATTTCATTATATTTCTAATGGCTTATATATAACGGGTTCACTTATTGACTTTCGAATAACCTTGACATGAGAGGAGGGGCAAAGAGAGAAATACCCCGGGCCCGGACTTTCACGAGGAGGGGGGGGGGATATTTTTAAAGGTCTGAAATTCAACGCTTACGGCTACATCATTTTATTTTATTACATCTTTGAATTAAGTAGGTACGTCCCTACTCATTCGCTCATCTTTGGGCATCGGCGTCCGTCACCCGTTTCCATGTCCCCCTCTTTTGCGCTGTACTTACCCAATGCGGACCCACAAATTTTATAATTTCGTCCAGCCATCTTGTAGCTGGTCTGTCCTTACGTCTCTTTTTGTCACATTGTACCCAATCCGTTGCTGTTCTACTCCATTTCCCCCTACCTCCCTGACCACATGTCCTGCAAATTTGAATTTCAGTTTTTTAATATTACATCCTGTATATCTATAATCCCCATTCTTTCCTTGATTTTTGTTATAATAATTTTATCCCTCAACCGGATACCCATAATACTTCTTACCATTGAATTTTGAACTGCCCTAAATTTTTGTATTTGTTTTCTTGTCAACGTCCATGTTTGGGCCCCATATCTTAAAATTGGCAGAATACAATTTTGTAATATTTTGGTTCTTGTTTTAATACTGAACTTGCCTTTGAATATTATTTTTTGCGCCCAAAAAGCTTTCCATGCATTTGCGGTCCTTGTTTCGATTTTTTTTTTTCATTTTATTTTCAAATGATAGCATTGGTCCCAAATATTTAAAGTCTTTTACATTTTCAATTAGCTCCCCATCTAAATATATTCTACTTGTTCCTTTATTCTTTGATAATATTTTTGTTTTTTGGGCATTCAGTTCCAGTCCTGATTTTTGGCATTCGCGTTTCAATTTCCTTGCCATCCCAACCAGTTCTTCATTAGTTTTACCTATCAGAACTATATCATCAGCTAATTTGAAATTATTTAGTTTGATTCCCCTCCCTTCAACATTTACGAAATATTTGCTAGAGAATACTGTAGAAAATGTTGGAAGAGAGGGGTCCCCTTGTTTGACTCCTCTCTGAATTTGAAAGTTTTCCCTTTTTTTCATCAAGTTTTATGTATGCTTCCAGATTTTTATGTAGATTGTCCAAAACTTGTATTATTTTTTGATGTACCTCTTGTATAGTCAATGCATTCCATGCTTTATCATGGTGTACTGAATCGAACGCTTTATTGAAGCCAATGAATATTATTTGCCTTAATGTATGGATATGATCAATGATGCTGAAATTTTTTCGGAAACCTGCTTGTTCTATTGTTTGCTCTGAATCCATAATTTTATATATTCTAGTTTTCAAAATTTTCATAAATAATTTACAAATATTGGACGAGAGGCTGATGAATTATTTATTTCTGATCTATATCACATTTTTGAATAATAAGATTATTTCAGCTATCAGCCATCGTTTAGGGATTTTTCCAGTATTTAGAATTTCGTTAAATACATATTATTATATCAGTCAAAGATTGGGAGATTTTTTCCGAAAATAACTTCAAAATACTATTATCAATTTTATACGGGCCCGGTGCTTTATTCCACTTCAGTTCCCGTAAAGCTTTTGTAACCTCATCTTCCAGAATCGGCTCTACTTCATCATGATTTCTCAAGTTTAATTCCTATTTCTCCATGTCTTGCCCAGTTGTTGCTTCCTCTTATACCCTATACAGCTTTACATTAAATTCCGTTGCTCTTTTTACTATTTGTTCCCTCTCAAATATGAAACCATTATTACCCTTGATTTTGGGTAGGATGTTAGCACCCTTTGAAATTGCTGTTTTTTTGCCTTTTTTTTTTTATTGACCGTGTTTGCTCCAGTACATTTCTTATCATTTCAGTTTTGTATTTACTAATATCTTCTTTTTCTTTTGACTAGCTTGTTGATCTCTGTGAGCTCAGTACTTTCTATTCGAGTTTTTAATTTTTTTCTTGAGTGTCATACTTCTTTCTATAAGGTTTCCTGTTTGTATACTCAGTTTGTCATCTGTTTGTGTCTCGATCTTTAGACTCTCCACTTCCCACCTTGTTTCTTTAAAGCATGTCTCAGTTTCTCAATTTTATCGTATTTTGCTTGCATCCTCCCAATGGTAACTACTGTTTCCAATTTTCTTATAGGTAATATGTTCAAAGCTTATGGTATTTTATAAATAGGGATAATGTACCTCTCATTGTCATTTGAATGTTCGTTTTATTTGGAAATTTCAATTTGTACCTCCCCATCCTGTGATCTGAGCTGAAGTATTAATTTGAAATAACATCTACGTCCATTACAATTTTCATTTCATCGATCAAAATATGATCTATTTCATTTTTTGACTTTCCATCTGGTGACTTCCATGTCTACTTAATTTATTGTTACCGCTCTTTTTGAAAAACGATCCAGCTATTGTTCAATTATATTTTATCAGCTAACCCTAACCTCCTTTCCCAATTTTCGTTTGTTTCTCCTTTAGTATATTTACCAACATTTCTTCTATTCCCCCGATTTTCACCCACCTTGGTATTAAAGTCCCCTATTATTAGTGTATAGTATTCTCTTTCATTTTCATAAATTTGGCTCAATTGGTCATAAAACTTTTCAATTTCCGCCACTGAAGAGTCACTGTAGGAGCATACACTTGGATTATCGAAAGTTTCGTTCCTTTATTTATTTCAATTTTCAATGCTGCTATGCGTTCACTTATAACCTTCATTTCCTTTACGTAGGGTACCGTAAAGTTGGTTAACTTGGAACTGGGGTACAACTTGGGACAGATGTTACATTTTTTGTGTACTTTGTGGTAACACTGGTTGCGTACCCGCTAGCGCTCGGAGAAAAAAATGATGGCGTTGTAGAGCGCTAGCGGGTACGCAACCAGTGTTACCACGACGTATACAAAAAATGTAACATCTGTCCCAAGTTGTACCCCTGTCCCAAGTTAACCAACTTTACAGTACCCACTGCTCCTGATGTAGAAACCTACTCACTCCCCTGTACCCTATTGTTGACCCAAAATAATATAAAAGAGGTTACCATTTCTCGTTTTGGATGAATTTTCCCCTTTCCTTTTTATTTCTGATATCCCAATTATATCCCACTTTAGCCCCTCCAACAGAAATGGAAATTGTAATCACAGATGTGCCGAGCTTCTAACATCGCTGTTGAAAAACAAAACAGCATCAACTTTTTTTTCTCCAGTTTCAAAAGAGTACATGATCAGACGATCACCACCGCTGAATCTTTCGAAATAACGTTCAAAAGCAGCCCCGTAGAGAGAAAAAGAGGGCATGGGGAGAATTTCCACGGGCCCTCCTCTCCTTCCAAATCATTTTGTTCTTTTGTCAGATGGGAAAAAATAATTATAAGCTACGGGATAAGAGGTTTCTTTCATGGTGTAAGAAGTGACTGCTAATTTGATGTACCGTGTAGGCGTAGGCACCAAAAAAATGTATGATGGGAGAAATAACCAAGAGGAATAGAGCCCCAAACAGGGAAGTGGGCACCTTGAGGCTGTCAGCCCACAAAGATCCGTCACCCAGACCACAAAACTGAAAAAATGAGGGGAAAATAAAGAGAAAATATGAGAATTTTGTTCTTTAATTGCTAGGGGTTAGCGAATGGGAAAATGCGTTACTCGTAATGATGTAATTTTGGAGAGGAGGGCACCAGAACTTTACACTCCTCTTCTGATATGGAATGGCAGGCGAGCATTCTACTATTGAACCACCCGGCACTGATGCGATGCCCGAAAGGGTAGTTTCCGGTGCTGGGGGTGCGGTGTCGTAGGGGCCACTTTGGCATGCGTGCATCGCCATACGTCCCGCCACACCATCTGATATGGAATGAGTGCCTTCAAATACTGATCATAGAAGTGACAGAACTGGAAGGAGATTTTATCTGAGAAGATTTCGGTTGAACTGGAGTGTGTGTAGGATAGTATCGTATATTAAGCGAAATAATAATAATATTTTGCTGGTTTGAATAGATTGAAGGAAACGAAGCGACCTTTAACAAAATTTTCAATTCTCGTTGACATTTTCTCATACTGGCACAGTTGATTTATTCAAACACCTTTTTGTTGTTTGAAAAGCTAAAATATTGCTGACATGTTGCTGGTAGGTAATGTACTATACCTAATCCAAAGCAAACGCGGTCGGAGATGACTGAGAATGTTGTTAACGTTTTGTTGTAAAAATTTGTTCGCCGCTTCAACTTGCCTTTTCAACCAAATGTATACACATAATAAGGCTTCATTAAGAAATATTCAAATTTAAAAGTTAGTCTTTAAGTCGGTTAGTAGAAAATTTCTGTTTGAAATCTATGCTTAACAGTTCTGACACATCCCGCCTTCAGAATTAGGAGTTGAGTTATGTACTGTCAGTCAGTTGAAGAGGGGGCACTATCACAGTTCATGGACAAAACTGTTTGAATTGCATTAAAGTATATCTGTTCTATCACAGAGTCGGCTTCTGAAGAGAAATATCCATCATGTTCCCTCAAGGCAGAATTTTGCTACTATTAGTGTCGAAACTTACCACTTTTAAAGGTGGCCATACTTCACCTTCACCTTCTTCCATACTTTCCATCGCACTGAATGCCGTTTTGTCGATTCTCTGTAATTTACGATTGTCGGAACAGTAAAATTCCTCCAGCCTCGGTAAGGTACTCAATGCCCTTTTCTCAATTTTAATTAAATCTGTCATTCGGCTCAAATGTAATACTTTCAGAAACTCCATTCTTGGAAATTCACTGAAAACAGCAATAGTATAAAATGTGCACCTACTGACTAATATTTTGGAAATTTACATACTTTGAAAATTTTGATACATACGCAATTCTTTGTATTGGGTTTCCATTCAAAGACAACCATCGTAAGCGGTGGCTGTTCTCTAGATCTTGAGGTGGCATCGTGAACAGGTTATTAGACAAGTCTAATAATTCCAAGTACTTAGGAGCATGAAGTAAACTTTCCGGTAATTGTTTCAGTCCCGTTCCTGATAAATTTAGTTCCTAGTTCGAAAATAAATAGGTACTTGTAGACGTTAACAGATGTCGATTTAATAACTATAGAATGAAAAATATGAAGGTCAAGTATTTACTTTCAGGAATGTCACAGAACCAATGGCTAGAATTGTATTATGACTGATGATACGTAGAGGATTTTCTTTCATATTTAATTTCTCTAAATTTGGTAAATGTTCAAATACATCCGGGCGGAGCGAGTGCAGCATATTGTTAGCAATATTCAATTCCTTCAAGCTCCGTAGAGGCTCGTATAAGTCTGGAGCGTAATGACCCTGTCGCAGCAAGTTAAATCTGTTATTACAAAACTTGGTATTCATGTATGTACTTGTTTGTCCTCTGCCTCTTTATAAATCGGGATCATTCTTTAGTAATAGAGTAACTTGTGGATCTTATTGTGCTATTTGTATCGATATTTTATTATTCATTATTATAAATTGCCACTGTATAGTTTTAGCTAGCAGGATGCCTACTCTGAATCAGATATACTCTTCCAGAGATTCTACTGAACGAGAAGAATGGCCTTTCTTTTTAATTTATAATTAAATTATTGGATAGAAATAAGTGACATTGCAGGAAGAATAGAAAAGTAAGCGAAATATTGAAACTCTATACTTAATATTGTTGTAAATTGCTAAACTTGAAGGAAGAATGCCACAGGAATGAATCACTATAGAATTGAAATATGGATGATTTATCATTATGAACCTGTGCGATAATTGGCTCAGGTTCAGCTGCCATTTGCAATAATTTGTCATTGTGGAAAAAACTGTCTAATTTTATGACGAGCTAGTCCTTGCTATTATCAGTGTGGCGGGAGGTAGAATATTGGTGACAGCGATTAAAGTTGTAGACTGATGTGAAGTGAGGACAAGCACTTCACACAAACGGATGTGAATTGATAAGCTTTCGCATTCTTCAAGATTACACGTGATCTTTCTCAGTAACTATTAGATAGTCGTTTCAGATTATTTTTGTATCTGTAAAATCAAGTTAGCAAAAAACAAGAATCTATATCATAATGTAATTAGCATACCCTGGGACAGTTACCTATTATTTCTTTATGAATATTCCTTTTAAAAGAGAGGTGTTTATTATATTTTCACGTACCATCAGTTTCATCACACTTCTCTGAAAGTCCCCATCCCCCAAGAGAAAATCAGTCCGATTACCAATATCAAGTCTTTGTTGTACTCACTCTGAATATATTGGGTAGCAACTTATCGGTACTAATTAAATTGAAACTCAGATCTAGAGCCACCAAGGATGCCATATTTTTGAACGCTGAATCGTCAATATCTGTGATTTCGTTGTGCGCCAGTGAGAGAATTTTCGCCGATAATTCAGGAAACACAGGAACGTGCGTCAACATGTTTGTATCGAGAGCGATGGTCGTTGCATTCGTGAGACCTTTTAAAGGTGGCACACTGGAAATGTTTCGATTACTGCAATTCAAAATCTTCGAATCGCATTCGCACACGGAACAAACATCACTTTCCGTCGTAGACCGCGCTGCCAGGGCAGCGCGAATGAGCAGGACACACCAAATTAACAATACCATATCGCATTCTCTTCGAATACAGACTGAAAACGCACTGCGAATTTATTCGTCCACAATGTAGGTACCTACGGTTTTTCGTGAATGTGTCATGCAGTTATTAACAGTGCTTCAGTTTGTTTAATTTACTTATCTGAAGATAACAGCCTGAACTCACTTTACACACCTATGTCGGTGTTATTAAATAAATACTCCATAATAGGGTCATTCATTAAAGAAAGGAAGTTGGCTTACGTTTGCATTACATCGATCACTTGAGTGAATCTGAAAACAGCGCATATTAGTTCAAGAAATAGCCAAGTTTCTTCAGCTTGGTTAAGGTTTTTCTCGACGTACCTCAAGAAAAAAATTCAATAAACCTCATTCAGCGCAGCGAATGTTATATTCTAGTGAAATTTTCACGTCGAGCATCAAAGTGAAAAAATATTGTCATTTTATGAAATTATTTACATTCAGTGGACTAGAACTCAAATTGAAAGCTAGATTTTTTATAACTACCCCAGGTCTCTTTTTTGTATAATCGATGGCTGTATTCTTCGTGTCTCGAAGTTGATGTGTTCAGCGTGTACCGTTCATTCGAATCTCCAAGAGCAACAGTAAACACTCGAGTTCGAAAATACGAGATATTCTATACAAGATTATGAGATAAGTCGATGAATTTTTCGATAGAAACCGCAGCGAGAACTTGAAATACGGCAACTTTCTCAGTGAGAGTTCCAACCAAATCAGCATTCATAAATTTGTAAAATTTTTAATCAAAAGCGAACAATTACAGAATAACAAAATACGTTTCAATCAAATTGTATAAAAGTACGTAAAAAACTTTCTTATCCCGTAAATTTTTTTATTATCACAATAATAACGCGTACAAAATAACAATCGCGCAAATCTATACCATAATTGTACGAATTCAGCTATAAAATTATTTAAAAATATAAAGGAACTGCATTAAAGTTGTATAGGCTGTGTCTACTGAAGCATAATACAGTCGTACAAAAGCAAGATCAACCGTCAAACAGTACATTTCCAATCTAAAGTACTTCTACATCGAATACCATCATATTCGATTACGTTGAGATCCACATCTTTGTTCCAAGAACTTTAATTACAACTTTTCATTCATACAACAGCCAGTACAACCCGATGAGAATATGATAAAATGTAAGGGTTCACTTTGGAAGATTTGAGCTTACAGCCGCGTAAGAATATTCGAAACAGACGCTGAAATGCACGCTCTTGAAACACTTCTGTCACTAGTACATTGAATCCACATCACACGAACCCTACACACTTTTGAATTCATTCCCCTACACAACCGAATCCTGTACTTCGTACCTTAAAGAAACTAAACAACAGTTACATATTTGTAGAGTATCGGGTTCGACCTTGGGGTCATTAGCTTGGTAAAATTAAGAACTGGCCATAAAATCGATACTTTCATCGGGGGAAAAAAAAAACACAAAAAACTACAAATTAAAAATATCCTCGAATGACAACCACATTAAATTAACAAAAGCAATTTATAAGTTGAAAATGAATTAGCCATTGCATTGTACCAGTGAAAAAAGCAGAATTTAATCTTTCAGTCATTTATAGATTTTTCTCAGTATCATTTTCTCCAAATAGCAATAAAATAAGCTCGTAAATTGGTTCGAATATCTTACGGTAGCCTGCTTCAGTTAACAGCAGATAATCCGGCATGTCGTGATGACTAATCGATCCGTCAGCTTGGATTAACGTTTTACTAGCGTGGATGATTTCCACTTTTGGTGAGGATGCCAACTTCTGACGAACATATTCGTTCGTTTTCTCGTTTTTCTCACGTAATGGATTAGGCATCTGTCCTCGGGGTAACAATTCCTACAATGTCAAAAATGTTAGCGCACGGAGCTACCATATGCAACCTCGTACGGAAACAAGACGAGTAATACCTACCAAAATAATGATATATGCATTTGGAAGTCTACTCTGAATTTCTTCTACAATTTTAATAATTCCTTCAGCCACATCCAGTGCGCTATCATGGACATTGCACGTGCCAACGTGTAATACTACTGCCTAGAACATAAATACTTCAGTTGAATATAAAGTACATTTCACAACAGCTTCAGCCCAAAGGATTGCGTATCGATTGTTTCTTCTCAAACACGTAAATCGAAACTTACTTTCGGTTTGATATTATCCAATACGCCGTCTTGTATCCTGTACAACACATTTTCAGTACAATCGTGAGAAATACCCAGATTGAGGGAATGCAATGGCTCGAAGAGATCGTTCCAAATAGGTCGCTGCTGTAATTCCTGAATAATTTGGTCACCGATGAAAACGACGTCCGGTTCTTTTTCTTTGGTTTCTGCTAATAATCGACTATGCTGTGAAAACACCTTCAACATTACTTACCACTTCGAAATATAGGTATCTTGTGAGAAAAATGTGTTTTCTGGGCAATACGGTTACAAATGAAAGTATCTAGATCGAACATTAGGCGTATGTACGGGTACAGCTCTAGGCGGAATATGAGACTATGATGAATTGACCATATTGTAACTGCGTTTGTCTACCTGACTGATCCATCTTCCATCACCATCAGTATCGACAGGAACTTCGGGCGTTGTGCATTTATTCATAATTGATAGATCCCCAGTTTCTGAACGAATCAATTTAGAAGACAAGTTTTAATTTGAAGCATAAAATTTGGAAAGTCGAATCGAATTGCGAAATCTAAACGGCAGCGGTAGACAACAAACACATGAATAGCGCATTCGCAACGGACAACAGAAGATTTTTCCATCATTTCCCAAACAAGACCAAAGGAAACAAGGCTTTCGTTCATAGACACGATATAAGCTGGATGACTACACGGCTGTTTTGTTTGAGTTATCAGCTCTCACGTCTCAGCTGGTGGGTTCGTCTTTCCTCTTTCGTCGTTTCGTCTACCACGCATCTACGCATCTTGTGATAAGACGATACGAGTGGCAACTGGTAAGGTGTTGAATTTGTTGAATGGAAAATAGAAAGATCATTCTTGTTATGTTTCCTAATTCTTTTTTCATTGTTATTACGATTACCATACAATAATTTTTGTTTGACCAAAGTTCACTCTCATCAAGCATCACTAACACTGTTGGATCATGAACGAATGCGTGGTACCCGCTCCTCGCTCTAGTGATGATGGCCGGTGGATCAATCAAGTATGTTCATGAATTAATATCATCTTGTTTCTCTGCCATTGTAGAGAATAATTATATTTGTATGAACGTTTCTGTGTATTAGTTTTTATGTACAATTCATGATGTATTATAATTGTATTTCCAGCATACCAGACACGTACATGAATGTAAAGAGGCAGAACCTGACGTAATTCTTATTGGGGACTCAATTATTCAGAAGATGATATACTACGAAAAATTCTGGAATGAAGTTTCGTCTTCACATCCTCTTAATTTGGGTATAGGTGGTGACCGTACCCAGCACGTTCTATGGCGTATTTTACATGGTTCTATTGATCAAACTCATCCTAAAGTAATGACCGCATTTATAACAATTTTAAGTCTGTGGATTGCGATTAGAAGACGTGGGTTATGTTTCGTCTTTCGAAACCAGATACTGGTTTAGTCTGTGCTCTGATACAGACAGAATCAGCGTTAGCGGAAATACCGAAGTGTTCATTTGCTCTGTAAATGTCCAGGTTGTCGTATTACACTGTGGTACAAATAATCATGGAAATGATCCGCAGCAGATTTCAGAAGGTATTTTGAAAATTGTGGACGAATTACGGAGAATATTTCCATCTGCATTTATCTTAGTTTGGGTTTGTATTTTAGTTTCGAAATACGGAATCGATTGATGCCACACCATGGTTATGGTTATTTAACATTATAAATTCACTGATTGCAGGGTTTACTACCTCGAGGAGAGAAACCTAATCCCGTCTGTAGTAGAAATAAAAAAGTAAATGAAATATTGAAAGAAAATCTGGATGGTAGACCCCAAGTCGAATTGATATGCTCGGGTGATATTCTTAGGCTATCAGATGGACTGATCAGTCGAAAAGATATGTATGATTACCTTCATCTAACTCAACAAGGATATGTGAAAACGTTCACGCCTGTGTTGAAGAGACTTAAACAGATTTTAGATGCATCAGACTAAGGCTATTGGTGGTTACGGCTTCGGCGGTAAGATTAAAAATATAATTATTTGAACATACGAATGTCCTACAACATATGTAGTTGAGGATGACCATGATGTTAATTTATTCTGTTCACAGAATCTACTTTCATTGTTTGTCTGAATGGATCACGGAATCTCCAGGTTCATTGGGCGGCGTGTATTCAGAATGCTACTACGTGTGTATCGAAATTGAAAGAAAATAAGTTCTGGTCATATTTTGAAACGAGTGTGCTCAGATGACATATTGAACTTGTATTATTTTCATTTTCGATAATGTCTTCATTAACCAGTTTAGAACCCATCAAACTTTCTTATTTTATTTATTTTTTAATTTGCATAACCCTCGTTGAAACTGGTTTTATTGCTTGATTAATATAATGTGCTATTATAAAAGTGACTTTCTGATGGAAATTTTATATCAATAGATATGTAATTGTTTTCATGTTCATGTTTTTTTTTGTTTTTTTTTGTTTTAAATTTTCATCATATAATATTTATTTATGGCTTGTGGTTTGTGCACGCTGATCGATCGTCTCAAGTCCATGTATCAAAATTGTTTGAAATTTACGTTTGAAGTCCTCCCACAGCATCGACTATTAAGGCATGTAAATTAGAAAATTTAAATTACATTAAGAAAACAGCCGTTGAGTTTCTGAATGCCGTGGACAGTACGGGGTATGCCAATGTTTTTATTCTATTACTTTCATTATATTATTGGAAACATGTGCCATATGTCTACTAGCATTTTCGGGTACCTATAAGATCACTGATGAAAATGAAATAAAAAAAGGTGGTCCAGATTTACAGATGGCTGCAGAGAAATTGAAACCGAACATATTAGAATTCTCTCTATATACTAAAAAAGTAAAATCCGCCACGGCCACCGCTGCCGCCTCCTAGAAAAAAAAACGCATTGCGGGTTGCCTACCTAAAAATCAGAAAAATTGCAAGGGCAGATCAGCTACTTTCAAGGACATAATCTATTCTAACATAAAAGATCTCCAAGTTTTAAGACATAAAATGACATAATTACCCATAATCTTCAAGATCACAAGTCGCCTACCCTGTCCCTTAATTGTTCAATTTTCCAGGGGTAGCCTACCCTCAGGAGGGGGTTCATGGTTGAAAAGGGAGCTCTTGAAGGGGGAGGAGGTCCCTTGTGGGGGTGTGGGCTGTGGACGGAAAGGAAGGCCCTGGGTGGGGCGGGAGTAAGAGGACCTGGTGGAGGAGAAAGTCCTTGGTGAGAGAGGGGACCGGGGAGAGAAATGGCCGTGGTGTGGGAGGGGCTGGAGGCAAGGTGGGGTCTTGAGGGGAAGAGCTCTCGGGGGAGGGGTGGTCATGGTTGTGAGAGCTCCCGGGTGGATGGCCAGGGATCTTCAAGGGGGTTGGAGGGCCATAGTTAGGACAGGGGCTCTGAAGGGAGATAAAGCCCAGGGGGTAGTGGTGGGTGAGAGGTCCTCGTGGTGGAGGAAATCCTTGGTAGGAGAGGGTGGCTATTGAGGAAGGAGGAGGTAGTGGTGGGTGAGGATCCTAGAGGGGTAGTAAAACTTTGGTAGATAAATGCCCGGGGGGGGGGGATAAAAGGTACTCATGGTGGAGGAGGGAGCTCCTGGAGGGGAGGAAAGCCACGGTGGTGGCGGGGACTGTAGAGGTAGATAAAGACCCCATAGGGGGGAGATGATGAGTACGAGGTCCTGGTGGAGGAGGAAGTCCTTGGTGAGAGATGCAGCCGGGAAGGCGAATGAAGGCCATGGTGCGGAAGGTTCTGGTCCGGGGAGGGGGTCTTGAGGAGAAGGTTCCTCGTGGGGGAGGAGTAGTCATGGTGGTGGAAGCTCCTGGTTGGAGGACCAGGGGATCATCGAGGTGGTTGAGTAAGGAGGCCGTAAAGTGATGGAGGTAGAGAGGGACTAAGGGCGCCATTGGGGAGGGAGTGTATACTGCGGAGGTAAAAAACCATGGGGTGGGCATTGAAGCCTCTGGTAGGAGATTATGGCCGTTGTGGGGGAAGAGTTTGTGGCTGAGGAGGGCTGCGACTGTTGAAGTATGACCGTAGAAGCGGAGAGCGACCGTGGTGAACAAGGGGTTCATGGTGGAAGATTGAGGACCGCTGATAGATGGGGAGCAAAAGAAGCGCAAAGCAAACCTCAACTCAAGAACAAAAGTTTTAGACCAAACACTGAGGACTGTGGTGGTTGGACGAGGCGCCGAGCAAGAGCGAGTGACGGCGGGAGGAGGGGGTGGGGTTTGGGCCGCGAACCCGCCAGGGGGCGAAGCCCTCTAGTATATTTAAATTATACTCTGTTCGCAAATAGAAAGGGTCGATGTAAACAAACATTATGGAACTCGCGGTATCCGCGGTGTAAAGTGGGTACTTGTAAGTATTCGATTGTTATGTGCATGTGTATTGATTGATGTGTATGTATGTTAGTGTTATCATCTTATAGGGAATTAAAATCTGCGCTTGTGTGCATGTGTTAGTGTTCGCGTCTTTGTTTACATTGACCCTTTCTATTTGCGAACAGAGTATAGTTCTGGAGACTTCAATTGAAGTTTCAGACTTCACTTCCATTGTCGGATCTCGTCTTTTTTCGTAAACTGTTAGCATCGTAAAACCCAACACATACTGATCTCATCAATCGCTGATACAAATGAAAAAAATTAGCTGTTAACAAATCAAATTTCAATGGCTAACGGCTAAGCTAATTGCTAACATGATTTCATTAGCTAGCTAATTTTGGGCTAAAATCGATCGGCTAACAGCTGAAAGCCTCGGCTAGTTAAGAAGCCCTGATATTAGTATTGTGGAATCGAGACTGCATCAATGATCGAACTCAGCAATCTTCAAAACCTGTAACTGAATTCCCGTATTGTATTTTAGGACATTTCAATCGTTACCCACTTCCCCTGGTACTCATTAATTTCCAACTGAGAGGAAAACCAATTTCAATATTGAATTCTGTAACCTCCATGGAACTATATCAGTGGTAACAACCTCCAATACCTTACGTATTCGATACTTTGATTCAAGTTTTGTAATTATATGGATAAAAGTTTGAAAAGGTGCACTACGAAAGTCCTTTCTCAAGTTACTGAAACGTATAAAACACCTTTTCATTAATAGGGATGCCAGGGTGGTGGAGGCAAGGGGAGGACAGATTTTCAGGGTTGAATTACTGTGGTGGTGGCTGGTAGGGAGGCTGCAACATGTGAAATTTACCCCTTTACCTTTTTCAAAACCCTGTAAAATGGCAAAAAGGGTGAAAAATATTTATTCTTCGCATAAGGTCTCATATTATGTTAATTGTGTGGATGAGTCTTGTACAAAGTCAATTTTATCATATTTTATGTAGGATGATGTGGACGCTGTTCAGCAAAAGAGAACCAGCTAGCAAAATCCGCTTTTTTAGAATACGTGATTTGAAGTTCAAATGATAAGCTTTTTTCACGTGAGCTACACATTTTTGAATCGGGGTCCCAATTTTGAAAAATTCTACGTTTTACGCTCTTTCCAACGAAACTAATAACTCATTTTGTTTACAAATGAAGAGTTATCTGTCAAAAGGGCGCTTGACATATTATGGGAATCCCATATGTCAAGCGCCCTTTTGACAGATAACTCCTCAAATGTTACTTGATTCCCTTTTGTTGTACAGATTCCATGTTAGACAATAATTTTGGTTTGAAAAACTTTTTCATAAGTTTGGGTATTACGGTATTACCAGGTATTACAGATCATAGGTATTTCCTTATAGCGTCGTTCACACTAGCGCTATTTTCGGCGTTAATTGATAAATAACGCAACGCAACCGGTCCAACTTCTTGTGATAACGCAGCGTTATTTATCAATTAACGCCGAAAATAGCGCTAGTGTGAACGACGCTTATGAGATTATTGAGTTATTCAGTTGTAGTTTCAGCCCGAATTTCAGCCCTTCAGCTTTCACGTATTCATCAAATCGAAACTAGTAAGTTTATTAATTAAAAACAGGTTAATGATATCGAATTGCCCGGCATGTAACATGTAAGTACTTTTTATTGTCACACTTACATACGTTGCGTGACGTCATTGGCACCCTGTTCTCCGATCTATCGTTCTGTTCTATGTACTCATGACATAAGCCAAACAAGTTTTTTGTCAATACCTTTCCACTTATCAGTAGTGTTTGTCTTTCGCTGGTCCGTGCTCGTTCATCCCAAGGTCCCAAGTTTTATCCCTGGAAGATTATATTTTTTGCCTTATTATTGTTTCGTGGACAGAAGACGTTATTAATTTATTCCATTCAATATGTTGAAGAGTATCTTCCGATTTCATGGAATCCGATATACTTTTCAGGTGCGTTAATAGTCTATCTAAATATTTGGTTGTTTCTAGGATAAGTTGGATAATTTTCTTGTTGGTGTTGATCAGGTATCGGAGAAGAGATTCCAAAGTACTCTGGTCATTGCCGAACACAACAATCAAAAACTGGCACCTATCACCAGAAACGCCATAACTGCAGCTAGTAAACTCGGTGGTGATGTCTCAGTACTTGTTGCAGCAGAAACGACTGGCCCAGTAAGTTCATTTACCTTGGGTTGTAACGTTGAAAGGTCAACTTGATCGTTTCAAAGAATAACAATGTGTGCATTATTTCTAGATTGTTCAAGAAGTGTCCAAAGTAAATGGTGTATCGAAAGTTCTAACTGCTGAAGCAGCTGATTTCAAAGGTTTACTTCCAGAAGTATTAGCTCCTCTTGTCATTGCTACTCAAAAGGAATTAAAATCAACCCATATTGTCGCTGGGTCATCGTCCTTTGGAAAATCATTATTACCTCGAGTCGCAGCGTTATTAGATGTATCTCCTATCAGCGATGTTATCGCTATTAAGTCTCCCGATACATTTATTAGAACTATTTATGCTGGTATGTAGAACTGATTTTCGGTGTAACTGTAAATTAAATCAGCTATAAACCATTAGAATATGCTGGTCTTGACTAATTTCTCTTTCGGCTTTTCAGGCAATGCTGTACTCACATTAAAATCGAAAGATTCTGTTAAAATCTTATCAGTTCGCGGAACAAGCTTTGAACCAGCTGCCGATGGAGGTTCCGCATCAACAGCTTCTGCACCAGCTGGAAGTTACGCCTCTGCGCTGTCTCAGTGGGTCAGCCAGGAATTGAGTAAAAGCGATCGACCTGATCTCGCTTCCGCGAAAATTGTGATCTCTGGCGGTTTGTATAATTCGTTAAGTTTTTTTCAACAGTGAACTAGTAAAAAAAAATATTCGTAATTTTATTGATGTGCGCAATTTTAGGTCGGGGAATGAAATCTGCCGAAAATTTTCAAATGTTATATCAGTTAGCTGATAAGATGGGCGCAGCTGTGGGTGCTTCGAGAGCGGCAGTTGATGCCGGCTATGTCCCGAATGACATGCAGATTGGTCAAACAGGAAAAATTGTTGCACCAGTAAGTTGGAACAAAGAGACTCAATTTCGTAATGATCACCGTAGCTGGTGATACTTGGAGGTCTTAAAACTTGATAAAACTTCGAACGAAGCGCTAATAATCAGTTTTATCCTTTGAATTTTCAAGGAATTGTATATAGCTGTCGGAATATCAGGAGCCATCCAACATCTGGCTGGCATGAAAGATTCTAAAACTATTGTTGCCATCAACAAAGATCCCGACGCTCCAATTTTCCAGGTTTCTGATTATGGTTTAGTCGCGGATTTGTTTAAAGCAGTTCCGGAAATGTTGGAAAAAATCAAATAAATTCATTCGGACCAGTTCAGCTGTCCTATTCAAACGTTACCGAAATGAAAGGGTCTGTTTATGTTTAATTTTCAGTGATTGAAGAAATGTTTATGTACAATATGATCTTACCCTAGTATTAAATAAATTTTTTGAGTATCCGTTTTGTACGTATAATCACATAAATTGTGTGGTCTAACTGCGGTCGTTCGGTGTATGCCATTTTATTTTGTATTATTCAATAAATACGTTTATTTATTTCATTTTCAACGATGTTTTCAGTTTACCTTATCAGCACTGCTGCTGATATGTGTCGGCGGTACTTATCAATTAAACGCTGTTCTAGGCACTACGAAGTTTATTTTACTACAATTATTACAGACAATGGTTGGGTCGATAAGATAAATCTAAGGGAAGGCGTAAAGCGGCACTGGAACTGGCGCAACCAGCGGATGAGCCCGGTAGTTTACAGCAATAGGAGTGTGTACGTTTTGAAAGACTGGATTTATGGCAGCGTACGCATGACCTTCCACAGTACTGTAGGCGAAATTGCCGCCCACCCGCTCTGATTGAATTATTGCCGAATCATGTTCAGGTACTCGAACTAACGTTGTTAGAGGCGAAATCAAAGGACTTGCGACACAGCATGCCACCAGCATCAATCCCAACACAATCTGAAACAAAGACATTAGCTGTTTTGAATTATTCGGTTTTGCAATGTTGGTGAGACAGTCCGTGTTGTAGTGAATATTTTTGGCGCATGAATTTCGTATATCGAACGAATCACTTCACCGGGGCATAATAATAGATCGTAATGCAAGACACAGCCTGGTGATTAAATTCGTAGGATGCAAAATGTAAGGAGCCTGGTCAACGAATAATTTAATAAAATTTCAGTGATGTTGTGGATCGCGACAAAAAGGGCCCCCAAGGCCATACCGGGATGCATTTGCATCTCCGCATCCCCTCCCCCCGCCAGACCATGCATGCGTTATACCGCTGGGTTCATATTTTCTTTGTTCCTCACCTTGGATACCTAAGTTTTAGTAAGGACGTGATGTGGAAGCTATAAAAGCTAGGGAAACAGAAGAATTATTCAATACATCTGTGCAAGTAAGCAGTCAATGATGCTTCTTTTGAAGTGCAAATATGTTCAAAAAGTTGAGCTGCTAACTCTCACGCTAGACAAAACCGGTCACTGAACGGAAAAAAATTTCAAATATTCATTTTTATTTTTTGCTTTGTAGGGTACACTGATTCGGAAAATTTATTTTTTGTCTGTTTTGGTAATTTTCATTTGGGAATAACGGCTTTTTGCTATGTCATCAGTTCTAGCTATATCTGACTAGCGGCTGATTTCACTCCAAAACGGTTCTGGAAAAGTGGCTGGTTGATAGTCCTTTCATAAAGTATACTCTGATACATTTTTTATTTTATTCTGTTTACAACTTTGGGTAGGTGAGCCGCCGCCAGCTACCCCGCCCATTACTCTTGATACATTAGCTGATCAAAAATGGATCTCTTTTTTGAACTGTTACTCGTAAAATTATAATTTAAGAATCTAAAACTGATAACATAATGAGCTTATTATAATGACCAATTGCATTCACCTGCGAAACCCTGTCCGTATGAACACTGCAGGGGGCAGGAATGTGGACATTCTTTTTCTTGTGAAGTTTCACATGGGGGTGTCTTAAGTTTAAAGGTGTGGTGTCATAACTGTGGATAGTTCCATGGTGTGACCGAGTTTAAAAGTAAATGTATCTGCACGCGGATTAACTTGATACGGGGTGTACATGTTCTTTGTACCGCGTGGTGAGTCAAGATGGTACTGATATGAATGTGCTCATGGAATATTGTGTGGGGATTTCGTATTCAATTTAATGTCTATATGAATTCTATTTAAATTGTCCGTTAGGCAAACATGTCCATTTATTTTTACAGCTTCTATGTTATAAACGCAAATACCCGACCTTGAATAAAGAGAGGCTAATGGAGCTGACAAGTATCAAAAGTAGAACGTCGTTTATCTGCATTAATTGGGACCAAGAGGGTTGTGCGGATAACGATTTTTGCGGATAATTGAACATGCGTTTAATTTAATGCAGAAAAGCACGTACAGTACAAACAGTATGAATTTTATTTTCACAATTACAGTGTCACAAAGTAGTCTGAAATTTGTTTTGGACGAGATTACCACGTCTTTTTATTGCCGCTAAATCTCTCATCCTCTTTAATAAAAGAAGTTGTGTCGGGCATCTTTCCGCCTGTTTTATTTCGTACCACGATAGTGCAGTTTCTAATGCAGTGAAGGCTCAGTGTTGCTTTTTTTTTATTTTGAGGTGTGCAGATAATTGACGTTGCGGATAAACGACGTTCGTAATGCGAAAAATTCTTTCACTTGTATACTTACTCAGCTTTCCTGGGGGGGGGGGGCTTTCAGCGTATTTGAGGGATCATGCACCCCAAGCTTCCCCCTATTTGCGCCAAGTCTCTTATGTTAATCTAACAGTCTATTACACAAAATGTCCCGATCCGCAGAAATGTGTTGAAGGTACACTTTGTTACATGCATTACGTTTCAGCCCTTGTTACAGTTTCATTGCATCATAGACGCGTTATTTATTTACTATTTTCCACGGTATAACGGATAATCCATTTTGCTAAAAAGACTTTTCACTGGCCCAGAAGCAGAGCATGATACCTAACGGGAATACGGTATCTATTACAGAAGAAATATTCCAAATCTTTTTGCTGGTTAAACGTTTCGTGACCATTATGTTCCCATTATAGTAACGTTCCTGGCCACTTTGTCCTCCTCCTTGATTGTGCCACTCCTCTCTCGCCCTCTGGTAAGCCTCTGGATACTCCATTTCACCTAGGAAGTGTGTAATGTATGTAACACATTTATGGACGAACAGTCTTTATTTCCTCGATTCATGGGCAACTCCCCCCCCCCCCCACTGTAGGAATTTCTCACTCAGCAGTTGGGAAAAAATTTACCATTTCAGTCAAGCGAGTTGGAAAAATCCAACAAGTTGCAAGTTTTTTTTTAAATTTATTTTTTTACTTTAATACTTAGGAATTGAGTTAAGAAGTTTTGGGAAAACCCAACCAAGTCAAAAGGCTTTTCTTCTTTTACATTGATACTTGGAAATTTTGAGTTGAGTCAGTTGGAAAAATCCAACCGGTCAAAAGGTTTTTTTTTTTTTTTTGCTTTGATGTACTTGGGAATTTTGAATTGAGTTAGTTGGGACTTTCACAATTTTTACCCCCCCCCCCCCGGAAAAACTCTTCGATATGTTCCTGTTCATAACGTGACTGTGAAGTTACGTTACACGTGTGGACGTTCCGTTGCTGTTATTTTGTAACTACGCCCCGGTGGAACTGTCCTGTGTAGGAATATTACAACGTAGTACGAAGGAGGATTGGGTTGACCTTCACACTGAACGGAAAAATATTTGAGATCAGTCCAATTACATATCCATCCATCGTTCCAGTTCAAAAATTTTGTAATTTTCAATTTTTAACAATACTATTATTTCTATTACAGGGTTCTTCACAAAGGTGATTTTTATTTGAATCAGTGGCGTAGCCAGCCTAGTGTTCGAGGGGAGGCTAGTCTTGACGAAAGGGAGAGGGTGTTAGAAGGGATGCTAAACTTAGAAACACCACTATTTGACGAAATCGCGGGGGATGGTTCGGTCCAGACCGCCCCCTTGGCCACACCCCTGATTTGAATATCAGTTTTAACTAATTTTATTTTGGATACAGCATAGTCAAAGAGCAGACCAAAATTAAAATAATAGAGGAAAGTGCCCTAAGATCACATGTCGACAACATGACGTGCATATATTTTGACATTTTCATGTCTTTACTTTGACACACAAACTGGAAAACGTTACATTTGAAGAGTACCAAAAAGGAATGTGATAAGAAAAAGTGCACGTTATCATTTCCATGAAATTTCTTTTTTATTCCAGCCATGGGTATACTTGAGCGAAAACTGCTACGCTCCCCAAACACGTTCAAAAACCGTAACCCCCCCCCCCCCCCCGACACGAAGTCAGTTCCTATGATTTAGCTCTTTTCCATGGAAATTTATTTTTATTCCAGCCATGTCCTCATTGATCTTGATCTTTGCGGCGTCCTGCGCGACTACAGTTTGCAGCCGTGTTGTTGCTGCGCGACTGCAGTCTGCACAGAAATTTCCATGGAAATTCTTGACACACAAACGGGAGCGGAAAGACATGAAAATGCTCTCCCGTGGTTAAACTAATGCACTAGCGTTCGTTACGGGTTTCGCTCAAGTATACCCAGTAGCAAAAGCGTATAAAGAAATAAATTTCCATGGAAATGTCAACCACTGAATTCGTGTAGGGGGAGCGTTACTTTACTGTTTTCGCCCAAGTATACTCAGTAGTAAAAGCATATGATAAATTTCCATGGAAATGTCAACCACTGAATTCGTTACTGGTGAGGGGGGGGGCGTTACAGAGGGATTTTTCAAAAACCTTGATTATCAGGCGTCATGTTATCGTGGAGGTATGTTAGCAATAAGGAATCATCTATCCAAACAGATTTATGTAGGTATCTATGAAATGCTTGATAGTAAAGTTATCAACATAATTAAGGAAAAGAAAAATATTCCCTGAAAATGTCAAAGTATACGCTTATAATATGCATTTATCTGATCCCAAATATCTAAAAGTTGTTCTTAAAACTCAAAACGTGCAAAAATATTACAAGACGACATAGATATCAAACTAGAGAATTTTCAGCTGAATAATGTATACGGTAACACACTGTACACAACATCGAAGTATGGGCAGAAGAGAAAACTCTGAAAGCTGAAAATCTTCCAGTTTTGTTTTTTGAAAGAAAACAAACTTCTCTTAAAGCCAATTTAAAAATTCTAGATTTTTTTTTGATTTTTCTGTTTTTACAATAATTTTTATTTACCTATTTGTGAAAATATGCTGCAAACCCTTGCATTACATTACATTTGTGTGTGAGGTGGCGCTACATGCACCGCAGTCCATTGAACGATTCCTCAAGTTGCTGTTAAGGATCATCTCAGTAGCCTCACTTTTATAGCCAAAGTGAGAATTTTACTTAGCTCTATCCCTTTGACTTCACTAGGTGCTGGATATTCTAGCCCCAATGCTTTTCGCGTCTTGTCCCGGCTATTGCTGGGCACCGACATGTGATATGGATCGAGGTTTCTTCCTTTTCTCCACAGTACCTACAGGAGCCGCTTCTTACCACTCCTATTTTATACCACATGTGTTTTGTGGCCCCATGACTGGTTAGTAGTCCGACCATGAGCCTTGCATGTTTCCTGTCAAGCCCTAATAGGAACTTGGCATACTTACTGGGGGTGTCCCCTATCAGTGTTTTACTGACGTTCATGCCACTGGCCAACTGCCAGTGCATTTCCGTCTGCTTGCTTATCCATGCCTTTACTTTGGATTTTAATGACGCTGTATGCTACAGGAAGACACGGCCTGGGCGTTGCCAGTTCCTTTTTGGTGCCCTCCTTCGCTAGCTTGCCAGCGATCATGTTCCCTTTTATGCCGCAGTGTCCCGGTGTCCATAGTACGGTGAACCGGTTCTCCTGTGCAAGGGTGTCTAGTTTGTTAACACACTCCGCCACTACCAGGGATGTAGTTTGGTGTGACGATAGTACTTTGATAGCCGATTGACTGTCTGTACGGATATAGATCTGCTTATTAACAAGGCCCTTCTGCTGGCGTCTTTCAATGACCACCGTGATCGCCATTATCTCTGCTTGGATGATAGTGACGCCTTCGCCTAGTGCCACTGAACAGTTGTCAGTGCCTTTTGCATTCACGATTCCGATTCCTACACTTTGGTCAGAATTAGAGGCATCTGCAAACCACACATTCTCCTCTTTTTCTAGAATGCTTGGCCACCTCTTTTCCCTAGCCTCCCGTGTGGGTATTAGCGCACGGTATGGCTTGTCAAAGAAATGTTCCATCGCAATTCTATCCTTTGGCATCCCAAAGCATTTGTCTATCGTCTTGGCCATCTCCCATATCCTTCCGTGGCCTGTCTTATGGGCCCGAAGGTTTGGTTGACCCAGACGATAAGCCCCCATTATCGCCGCTGCTTCTATAGCAGTGTGAAGTGGTGGCAAGTTCAGGAGCCTTTCTAGTGCCTTTGTCGGCACCGTACTCACTGCCCCCGTTGTCATCACGCACGTGAGCCTTTGCAGGTGGTCTAGTTCCTCTCTGACGTTGGCCAGCTGGACCCGGCCCCACCACACAATGGCCGCATATGTGATTCTGGGGCGTATTACGCCGGTATATATCCAGTGCATCATTTTTTATTTACCTATTTGTGAAAATATGCTGTAAACCCTTGAATATGCATGAATAAGCGCTAAAATGGCTGAAAAATGCATTATTATCACCAAAATATGTAAAAATATACTCTATAAAATTTCAGTACTATAATTAAAATTCTATCAATCGCAAAGAAAACACCAATTATGTAGAACATAAGCTGCACCAGATAAAAATGGATGTCATTTAATCACCCGAACGATCAGGAAAAAATGTAACGATGGAAAAATGAGTTCCCCGAAAGAAGAAGTAACGAACCCTAAAAAAACTGGATGCACGATAAAATATTTCTATTTGAGTAGGAAAAGATGTCAGCCCAATTACAAATTAAGTTGAGTAATGAAAAATAGTAAGTATCAATATACACTGCACGTTGACGTAATTGAAACTTGACTCCTAGATGCCTACGAATTGGTGAAACTAACTCATTTTCTGGAAACACTTGAATGAGACCTGAAGAGGACCACTGGAAACGGGCACTTGAGGAAAAGGTGAATTAGTAAATGGCGAACCTAAGAGTGGTAAGGGATCCTTAGCATCGAGAAGGATCCAAGAAGTGAAAATAAGTCGGATCGGGGTCATATTAGCGTGAGGAGATGGGCGAGGAAGATTGGATTATCATTGTGGAGAAGAGCGGAAAGAGTTGGTGGGCACTTCGATGGAGCCAAATTTTTCCCTATTCTATACCAGCTTTAAGAAAGTGAAATTGACTCGGGTCTGAAAAACACTTGAATGAGACTTTAGGAGAGTTGTTGGAAAAGTACATTTTGGGTACAATTGGAAAAGAAATAGCAAACCTACGATTGGTGAGGGATCTTTAGGGCCAAGAAAAGTCCAAAACGGTAAAACTGACTCGGATCCGGGCTATACATGTATGAGGATACCAGCGAGGAAAAATGGGCTAATTGTCTGAGGAAAAGTAGAAAGAGATAGCTGCATTTTGATGGTGATAAATTGAAGGGTAAAGAATCAAAACTCACCATTTTACCTTAAGGATGCAAATAGGCAAAATACTGTACACGAGTGCAGGAATATCTTTGCTGCGCCTGTGAATGTGCGATATGTATAACATATACTCCGCGTTCACAGGCGTAGCAAAAATATTCCGGCATCCGTGTACAGTATTTTGCCTATTTGCGCCTTTGAAGTAAAATGGTAAATGTGAGTTTTGATTCTTCACCCTTCAATTTTTCCTTTTCTTACACCGGTTGTAAAAAGGTAAAAACTTGAGCCTGAAAAAAAAAAAGTTGAGAGCAGTGCCGTATCCAGGAATATGGCGAGGGGGGGTCTGACCTAACATATGAGGTTTCTAATGTTTCTGAGATCCGCATTTTCCTGAATTTCTAAGCGCACAGCCGTATCTGGGGGGGGGGGGGGTCAGACCCCCCTCGTATACGGCCCTGGTTGACAGAGACTTGAGGCGGACCTATGGCAGAGGGCACCTGTAAAGAAGAAAATAAGCGTAATATATTTTTCAGTCGTTGAACTAATTTTAAGTTAATGTTATTTCATTGTAGAGAAAAGCGTGCAATGTGTAACGTTCATTGGCAAATTTCCTATCGTTCGTACACTCGATTTTATCGTTATCTTCCTATTGTTTATTCACTTTATTTCAACGTGCAATTAAAGTTTCCCCGATAAAAATATATTTCATGTTTTTTGTTTTTTTTGTTGTTTTTTTTTCTTGCTGTGAACATAACATATATGTTCGTTCTGAAGTGCCGAAAACTTGTTTTACAATTTAATAATTTATGCTTACGCCCAAAAAAATCAAATTTCTTGTTACGAATTTCTGAAAATACGTATTTTTGCAAATCTATTGATTTATGAGTTTTTCATTGCCGATAGTGTTAATGCCAAATTGAAATTTTATGAAACAAAAGTATGCATGAGTACAAAATGGCACACATGTGGTGTGTTTAAAATGACATAATAATACTGATTTCAAAATTAGTGTTCATAGCCTTTTTAAAGAATTGAGGCCTCTAGAAAAATAAGCGAAGTGTTATAACGTAGAATGTCGAAAATGGTCCCATGGTGAGTGTGCTGGGGTGGGGGCCTATACGACAGAACAATCCAATTTCAATGCGAAATTTGTACTTAGATTAATAATTGCGTGTACCTAGCTACCTACGCGACTAAATGAAATTCTTTTTTTCCACACACGTTACGAGATTTACTTAATGATATTTCAGGTATTTTTATTGGTATTGTCATTTTGTCAACAGAGGGTGTTCTAATTCTCCATGTGTAGGGTGTGCCAATTCACTTTTCTTCTTCTGTATTCCAGAGCGCTTTAGGAATACAGAAGAAGAAAAAGTGAATTGGCACACCCTACACATGGAATATTACTAAGTTCACAAGTTCACTCACACTCCGAAATGGACCTTAAAAAGGGTGTCCTAAAATGACATGGTGATAAAATAAAAAAAATTTAAAAAAGCCTTTTGAAAAATTATATAGCATTTTATGTTTTATTTTTATTCGTCTGAAGATCATAGTATCAGAAGAGGGCTCTTAGATCAGTTAAGATTTGAAGATTTTTCGTTCATATGCATCCGCGCTATAGGTATCTTTAAAAAAAGTAGGTATATCATTTTAGGACACTTTCCCCTAAAGGAAAATGTATTCATGCTCTGTTTTATCATTATCTCTATTCCTGCTCCGTCATGGCTTCCACCAAGGAATATTTGCTGTTTAGTTTTTCAAGAACGTAGTATTTTAATAAAAATATCTTATTTCTTTCCCTGAAAAAGGGTACCTATTATTCTTTTTAGAATTTCTTGGACACTTACTACCCCTCTTTCTGATTCAAATAGAAATATCTATTTCACCATCTGAAAATGTGAGTTTGTTACCTGACAGAAATTTTGAAATTAGCTGGCATTTAAAAAAATTCAATTATTCTCAGATCAAGCCACTTCTATTTCTATTAACTGGGATTCCAAGATTTATTCCAAAATTAAGCCAGAATGTCTATAAAAATATTCAAATTTATGATCTGGGGCGGGTGGTTGAGAAAAGTTTTGTATAATTAGGTATCGGAACATCAGGATCATCTTTTCATCTGTCAGCCTTCATGAAGACTCGACCCAAATTGCTCATATACAATAAAATTTATTATTTACCTATGCATTATGTAAATTGGTGAGTACTCACTTTTATCATTTCTCCAAAAGTTCAGTGTCTCGGTGCTACGTAAAATATAACGACGAACGACTTACGCAACTTCTATTACGAAATAGTTCTTCTTGGGTGCTCGCCTGGTCTTAAATAGACTCCAGAAGTGCTGGAAGTTATTAACTGTGATTGACCTTGCTCGACGAATCACGTGTGTATTTCATTATCAATGACGATGCCTACCTTTTCTCTCGTGTTCTTTCTCCAGCAACTAATCCACTGAACTGCAAAATATGACGATTAACACGCACGATCATTACATTCAAATTGTTTTCCATTTTATTGAGAAAATGCTACCTGCATTTTTATTTTCTTTCGTTACAAAATATTATTATATTACATTTTTATTTTTGGAAAATTATATTAAAAATCGAACAGAAAATCGAAAAATATTTTACTACATGATTGCGACTCACAATGTTCACGAACAGGATACCAGTAAGCAGGCCCGTAGAGAGCCTCGTCCGGGCCTGGGGCTAGAAATAAAAGGGGCCCTTCCCCTCATACCAAATTTTAGCGAAGAAAATTTTTCAGAGACATTGAATAGAACTTATATCTCCATCATCGTATTTCTTATTTTTTCTCAGATTTTTTCCTCTTTGCCGGGCCCCCAGCTTTCCCGGGCCCGGGACAAATACCCACTTGCCCCCCTTTTCTTCAGGCCTGCCAGTGAGATCGTAAAACTTTCATGTGAGATTTCTTAATGTAATTTTCGGGAACTAAGAATCTCAAACGGCCACTATCTCAGCATCCATCATAAATATCCGGGTCAGTACTGGAGAAGAAGAGCATAGTCGGAATAGTCCTACATAAAGGCCTGATGTTCGATTAAATAACTCTGAAAACGGAGTAAAGGGCAATTCTACATGATTAAATGAAGAGTAAAAATTTATAAATAAAACTTCCAAATGAAAGAAAAATAATGCTTTTCGGAACAGTAACGACCAGACTGGGAGGTTGTGAAATATGGGTCATGCTTTTGAATATAGGTGGTATTTACAAATAAAAGATGATGGCCAAGGCCAGATTGGCGCTATAAATTACCGGAATATTCCCGTTTGGGTTTGTCAGATTCAGAAAATTTAGGCTGTATATTGGGAGTTTTTTTGACTGGCGTAGTGGCTGGAATGGAAAGAGGAGGAAGATTAGACACATGGTGGAGGGTTACTATTTTCTAATTTTACTCTCAACCCGAGCCCTGGAATCCGCCCTTTCGAGCGTTACCTCAAAGACATTAGGGTTATTAGGGCTTTTTAGCCCTCTTCTCTGCTTGCCGAAAAACCGGCCTAGGGTGAAATGTTGCGAGTTGCTACGTGGGCTCGAACCCGGGACCTCCAGATTCCGAGACCAGCGCGCTATCTACTCGGCCAATCAGACCCCACGATGGCGGGGTAATGAAAATGAAAATGAAAATTTGGGCACATATGACAATGGCTTTTTCCCTGTAGCTTCTCTTAAGTTTCAATCTGCCCCTGATTGTGATCCACTGTAGTGTACTAAATAATTCAAATAACTCAATTACAAAAGAGTTTATCTTACTTCGCGTCCTTTCAAATTTTGATTTATACTTCAAAACAGTTTGCCCTTTAACCCTTTTCCAACCTTATATTTTCGTTTTCCCTCTGTCTACCTATACATTGCTATGGACCTTATCTAATTCTTGTTTTATATTCAAACTTTTATTTGAAAAGTGAGAGTAATCGCTGGAGAAAAATCAAGAAAATGTAGAGGCTCATAACAGAAAGAGTGGAGTGAAGTGCCTCTTCTTCCGTAATAAACCTCCTGACACCCCCTCTCCCCCACATACACACAGGACTTAATTTATATCTCAATGCTATCCCAACTGAGTTGCGTGCTGTCTGTGGTCTAAGCCCCCCTAACCCCTTTCACCAAAAAATATCACTCCGTTATTTCTATCTCCGCCTCTAAGAAATACTTAGGAAAATGAAAAACTCTCTAGTGGGCTGATGAGGGCCACCTTAAATGGTAAATCGATGAAGAACCTAAATTACTCGTAATATTACAAATGAACAATGGAAATAAAGTAGCTCAATATTATAAACTTCCCGAGCCTAAGTTATTCATAACTCCATAATGCTTTTCATTCATAATAACATAACGGGTTCTTTTTCATACTTCATCTAATTTGAGCGAATCTGCTAATATTTATTTGGAATGTTGTTTATTCCTACGCCTGTTCTGAGTCGACCAAAAGAAGTCGGGTGTTATAATAATTCATTCTGGATTAAAAAAACGGAAAAAAAACACATGCTGAGAATTCTGCACTGATCTCAGTTCATTACTCTGAAATACCTTTATGTACAAGCTGATTGTTCGTGGTTCATTACCTTGAATGCTATCTATTATTATTTTTTTTCTTTTACTCTACCGCGCGTATGCTCTGTTGATAAGTGCACCATATACCTAGCATGCATATCCTGTTTTTTCCCCCTTTTTTATCGTATCTGAGAATATAATTCACGAAGCATCGCCATGCAGTCTTCATTGAAAGCAGTGCTGGCAAATGGTCAAGAAATCGTATGTACTAAAATTTATGAGACCAAAAGGAAGAAAGGAGACTGTGTATCGTAAATAGGTACGTACGGTGAGACTAAACTCTAGAGATTATGGTTGTCAGGAGAGGAGCATAGATTCTTGTAGAAGGCAATTGACATTAATATTTTCAGTATTTTCAAAGCCTTCATTTTCTTAAACACAAGGTTATGTACTCATCGGTATACGTCTTACACAATTTCGATATTTAATTTCAATTTGAAAAATTGTAATAGGCACCATCGGTTTAGTTTTGCGAATAATTTAGTTTTTTCGAAACTATAGAAACAGAATATCTAATTACACATTTCGACGAAATGTGAATGAGTTACGCGATGCTTTGGAGCTCTAAGTTCGAAGTCGGAAATTTCTTCCTAAAAAGACATGGTCGGAGTGTGACGATATTTGTACATTACCCGATGCGCAATCAGTTACCCTAGTTACCCTTAGATGACCCAGAAACCCGTCAGTTACCCTTGGTTCCCCTGTAGTTAACTGGGTAACTGGCGGGATTTTGCGCATCGGATAGATTGGAAGAGGAAACTTTCTGAATAAACAAGAAGTAGATTTCTCCTGTTGAACTGAAAAAATGAAGTCATCAGGGTTGTACCTAATGAAATGACTAAATAAAACTATATTTTCTGCTAATACTCGTATTTGTTTTGCTTCTTCTATTTGTATTATTCGCTTCCGTTTGAATACTTGACTAATTTTAAAACCGCTCATCTAGCAAAGTCTAGCTACTGCCCTCATAGTTCATATTCTATTCCCTCTATTGTCTGATCATCATGCGATACCTCAATAGTCAAGATAATATCCGATTGACAATGAGGCCAATCGTGAGTGCATTTGTGAACATCATTCAGTAATCACACTAATGCTGAGTGATCACTTCGCACACTCTATTTTAAAATGATGAGACGAACACTCACAAAAAATGTGAGTGGCCAAAAGTCTCGAAACGGTTGTGGTTTGTGAGTGCATGCTCTCCAAATTGTCAATCCGGGTATACATACACTATCACTTTGCGCACTCTTTGTTTTGGAACGTGGAAAAGGAAAAATCTGAAAAAATGAGGTGAAAATTTACGCGGGTTGAAATTCTAGAAAGCAGAAATCATTCAGAATCGCTAAAGCCATCTTCTCAATATACAAGTACCTACAGGAAGAAAGAAATTCACAAGTTCAGCAGAATTTAACCTGAATCAACCGGAACCAAGCTGGAATTGACCCGAACCCGTATCAGAAAACAGAAATTCGAAATCCCCAAAACCAAGCACTGAACTAGCAGTTCCGCTTGAAATGATAATTAAGGCTTCTATTTTCATGCTTTAGCATGTTTTTTTTTCCCTAGCCGCTGAAATTGAGAATATTGAACGTATCACTGGAATTCATAACATTTTTGGAGAATGAGTTCTATTTTTTGGAGCATATTTTGGTATTATTATAACTAAAAAGCACATTTCAGACTCTATTTAAGCTGCTTTTTTTTTGGGGGGGGGGATTTAAGAGAATCTTTGTATCATTTTCCCATTTTTAGAAAACGTTCAACAAAAAAAACAGGAAAAAAAAATTATTTTTCTTGTCTTCTCGAGTTTCAAGTTGAAAATTCATATGCCCACTCAAAAAGCCAAAAAAATCCAAAATTCCCATTATCATATATCATGACGGATTTCTAAAATTCTTTGTTTATGGTTGTGGAATACGGTAACAACAGGTTTTTGAGGGTTTGAGGAGCCTACTATATTCCTTTCATTTTTCCCTGTAAAATAACACCCATATTATGAAAGAAAATTTGAGAATATTTTACCTTTTAGGAAATTTTTTCGGCATATTTTTCTTACTTTCTGCGCGTATTTTATCTACATTCCGAGCATAAAAATAGAAGCCCTATTCATATGACTCATAAGGATTCCATGATAAAAAATGATAAATTGATAATGATTATGAAGTGCCATTCTAATATGCGCTCTACCGACTTAAAAACTGTCGCAGTATGCGCTCTACCAACATATTTCTTTTCTAGTATGCGCTCTACCGCAGTAATGCAGAGGTCTGGTTGGTCGAGTGGATAGCGCATTGGTCTCAGAATCTGGAGGTCCCGAGTTCAAGCCCACGAAGCAACTCGCCGGAATTTTTGACCTAGGCCGGTTTATGGGGCAGAAGGGAAGAGGGCTCAGACAGCCCTAACAGCCTCCCTGACATCTCTGAAGTAAAGTTCGAAAGGGCGGATTCCAGGACACGGGTGGAGAGCCAATTAGGAAAAAGAGACCGCAGTAATGCGTCTACCAGCGTACCCGCCTGCACAGGAAGTAGTTATGGAAATCTTTTTATTCATATATCATAACTTGAGAATCCTTTTTCCAGTTTTACTCTCAATCCGAGCCCTGGAATCTGCCCTTTCAAGCATTACCTTAGAGACATCAAGGAGGTTGTTAGGGCTGTCTTAGCCCTTTTCTCTGCTGTGCGGCTGGATCCGTCACCCACTCTGACGAATGGCCTGCGTGTCGTTTGACAGCAAAAGGGTTCGACCATTCCACAGTTATAATCACCAAGAAAATTACGTCGACCCAGACACTGGTGCCCACACACAAGCTGTTGAAAAGTCGTGGTTGGATGCGAAAACATCGATAATAAAGAAGAATATGGGATCCGAAATTCCGAGAAAAAAAATTCTTCAGGATCATCAGCTGCGACCCTGCGATTGCGAGCCCTTGCCCCTTGCGAGCCTCAGCCAAAGTCATATAGATACACCAAGTTAGACGACTGGCGCGTTTCCGCGTTTTGCCGTCATGCCAGCGCGCTGCTATCGCTGAACCTGCGTTTTGCTCACAGCTCACAACAGACTGCAACCAGAGGTTGAAAGTCAGCCAAAAGTTTAAGCCGAAAAGCCGATAGCTGTTAATTTTCTTAGTATACAGTTGAAAGTTGAAAGCCAAAGTCTAATGTAAAAATGCTGAAAGCTTAAGCTGAAGTTTTATTAATCGACTTTCTTACGACTTTTCCTTTTTACTGGTCACACACTGTATACTGCACACTCGCAGTTTGCTGTTTGCTCGCAGAGCTAGGGCTAAGCTAACAGCGTTTTACGTTTTACTTTGCCTATGCTCTCCTTATGCTACTAATAAAAAGGGCCGTACCTCCATGTAATCTAAGGCCTATTTTCATAAATCTGATGTTGATTCTCTGGTTCTACGTTCTAGTCATCCAGGCATTGGCTCATTGCTCTTGGTCTTATCTTGGTCTCTTGGCTTGGCTTATGGCTTATCTTATCAAATTGTCTGTTCGCCGATTCACGCTGTCAAATTTGAGTTTCAAGGAACAAAAAAAAAAAAAAAAGTCAACTACTCTCAACATCCCAACTTCCTATTCGAAACTGAAATTTGAAACCAGAGTAGTTCCATTTAACTTACATCTTCGATAATTTTTAATTATATTTATTATTTAATCCAAGATGCCGAAACATAAATCGGATCCGATAGCTGAAAGCCTTATTTTAACACGTTAAGTGCCATGTCAGTCCCCGGTGACTGCCACCAAATTTCTAAAAAAGTGACATATGGGTTATCTCAATAACAAAGGTGAATAAGAAAAATCACTAAAGAATAAAATTGTTCTCTTTTGACTGATAGAGTGCGATACCATCACAAAAATGTGTCAGTCACCGGTGACTGACAAGTCAGTTTTTATTGCACATTTTCTTGTTTTTGTCGAATTATGCTCATTTATGAGAAAATATGAAATTCAAAAAAAAAGAAAGAACACAAATTATGAAAACAATAAAAATAAAATTAGGAAGACGTATTTCCGTAGTTCAACCATAGCGCTCCAACATTTCACCCGCTCAACGTTAAGATCACACTGAAGTTGTAACAATATGGCGGCATGGTATACCCGGGTGATAATATACTGCCCCACCACCGCCATCCTTCAGCTTTGCTTGCTTTCATATCACAAACTCTGCTTGGTATTCGAATTCGAATTACGGGTTTCATGTTAGTTTCATTTCATAAGAATTTATAATTAGAATTATATGTTAGTCACAAACGAAGTATGGATCAGGACGAAGATTCGGTTTCGGAATACGAATACGAGATCAGTGATGTTGAAGATCTATCGAGTGGTTCTGATAGTTTTATACCCAGTACAGAAAATTCGTCTGATGAATTTACAATTAGTAGTTCCGATTCTGCCTCAGACGATGATGATCGAATTCAAACGCCTCCTATTCTGAATATACAGCCTGTAGTTCAAGCTTGTGGTCGGAAAAGTACTGTTCGTGGACGGGCTTCGCGTGGTAGAGGCCGTGGTCATTATAATACTGGAAATCGGCAAGTTACAGTTTCAAGTTATCAGAACCCTCCAAATCGGCTAACTCCTACTGCTGCTCATAATATGGTAAGATTGATATTTGTATAAAGTATTTGAGTGTGTTTACTTCGATCCTATATTGGCATTACTTACTTTTAGGCACTCCTACAACTCGCACAGAACAATTCGTGGCGTTCCATTTCAAATCCGAAAGTGTTCCATTATCGACGACCGATACCAATTCTACTGAAGCCTTGTAAGAATGATCCAATTAGTTTTTTCAAGCTGATGGTAACTGATGAAATTATCGACTTCATGGTAACTAGAACGAATGTACATGCTCAGGATGTTCTTCAAAGGCCAATTGTAAGTAGAAAAAGTCGATTGCGTTCGTGGGTTCCAACAACTAGAGAAGAAATGATACACTTTCTTGGTATGATGTTATACATGGGACTAGTTTCGTATCCTCGTATCAAGGATTATTGGTCGAAATCACCTTTATATTCTACTGGCTTCTTGAGAAATATCATGAGTCGAAATAGGTTCCAGCTTCTTTTGAGAATGTGGAGTTTTCAATCTGAGAATGCAAGTTCCGATGATCGGCTATCGAAACTTCGATTTTTGGTGAATCTACTAAATCAGAATTTTAAGAAGAACAAGAGGATGGCTGCTGTATGCGTTATTGACGAATCTATGGTGGCATTTAGAGGAAGATTAGCTTTTCGACAGTACATTCCCGGCAAGGCCCATAAATATGGCGTGAAATTATTCAAGCTAACGAATACCCTCGGGTATACATTTACAATTCGAGTATATGCTGGGAAAAATTATGATGTATCTACACCCACCGAAGATGTAGTGATGAAGATGATGACGCCTTATCTTAATCGTGGACGACTGTTAGTAATTGATAACTTTTATACTTCAGTTCCTCTTGCTAGAAGATTATTAGCCGCAAAAACTCATTTGCTGGGTACTGTTCGTGCTGATCGAAAGGAACTGCCGTCAATGAAGAACGTGAAACTGTTGAAAGGTGAGATGATTGTCATGACCAATAACGACCAAATCACGTACATGGTATGGCGTGATAAAAGGTATGTTCGTATGCTGAATACAAAGTATAAAGTGACAATGAAGTCGATGAATCGTACTGGTCGGAATCCACAATGTATCTTCAAGCCTAATATTGTTTTTGAATATAACAAGTCGAAACAAGGAATTGATCTATCTGATCAGATGAGTTCGTATCAGACGGCTGTAAGAAAATCTATGCGATGGTATCACAAGGTTATTCAAGAACTTATTTTGGGAACATGTGTTGTAAATGCTCGGATTTTATACAATGAGTACAACCGCTCAGTTCCTGGATTCACGCCAATGTCCATTTTAGAGTTCAGAGAAAAGTTGGTATACAGTTTGCTGGATCTGAAGGCACCACTTATATCAGTCAACTGCAGAAAGAAACACCACGCCCTTGTAAAATTTGAAGGAAGGACGCGCGATAATCGACTGAAAAGGAAATACTGCACGCATTGTTATGCAAAATGGGCAACTTCAGGGTCGCGCGCTATCGCTCGTATAAAAACAAAACAAGTGTCGACTTTCTGTAATTCGTGCCCAGACGCTCCCATATTATGTTTAGATTGTTTTCGAGAGCTGCATAAATAAAAATGTATGTATAATAAACTTAGTTGTCTTGTTCGCATAATAATTATTTTGGTTTTTGATTACGTGTGACGATGGTCGAGATTGCGGATGCCACAGTGGTTTTGGGGCGCTTTGTTTCTCCTGTCTTGATAACGCATTCAAACCACATCATGTACCAGAAATTTCATTAACTTATCTCATACACATATCCCACCAGAGAGTGTTTGCAAAAAATGAAACGTCAGTCACCAGTGACTGACATGTTAGTTTTTTAGAAACTACCAAAAAACAGTGTTGGCACTTAACGTGTTAACTAAGCCGAAGCCGAAAGCCGACATGTAAAAAGTCGAAAGCCAAAGCTGAAGTTTTATTCTTGAAGGTCTTAAGTTTTTAGCCGAAGCTGAAGCTTTGTATACAGCTTTTCAACCTCTGACTGCAACAAAATCGGATGTGTTTGACAATATTCTCAAGAAGAGAAAAGAACCTTAAACAATATGACGTTTAGTACCATTTTCTCAATATGAATCATTCGCAATGAACAGGAAGCTAAAAAAAAAGTTGAAAAAAACAAAACAAAACAAAGTACACGTGCTTTTGTGTTCTATCCTCTAATCAACGCCATAATCCGAATATGCCTAATGCCTGTCCATGATCCGATAATTCGATTTCCTTCAGTGTTGAGGTAAAGTTACTGTTCTGTAAAGATGGCTGTAGATAATTCAACTTTACATGACAAGAGAAAGGTAAGTACAAAACGTAAGAATTTTGTATTCATCCAAGAGTTGCGTACTTGATTCACATTCAAATTTCCAACTTTTCTCGTGATATAGATTCAAAGTTTTCGTTCCTCCAATGTTTCTACCATGAACCCGCTTGTGGTACTAACTTACATATGTACTCGAGTATAAATTTCCAGATTGAAACTTTCGATGATCTGGCAGAACCTGTCAAGAAAAAGCGAAAGAAGTCAGAGTTCAAGAATGTGAAACCGCCGACCGCTGAAGAAATAAACCGCCTTCGAGAAACCGAGAATGTGTTTCATTCAAATTTATTTCGTTTACAAATCGAAGAAATGCTAAAGGAAATTAAAATATCTGAGAAAACCAACACTAGAATGATCACATGGACTGAGAAACTGAAAGATTTTCTCCTAAATATCGATTTTTCCTTTTCTGCGAAGGTAATTCCATTCTTATACCTCAATGTATTGCGTTTATTATCTGTTCTCACGGATCTTGTTTTCAGCTGTCAGAAAATCACCCGGTAAATGTGCCGAACGTATTGTTGCCGATGAAAAGCAAATTAAGGGCCGTAGAAACGTCATTCAAATTCGTCAAGCCCAAATCAGTGGACGTGTTTGGTTCATTTGCTTCTAACTGTGTTATGAAGAATTCTGGAAGTATTGACGTTGTTGTTGAAATGCCTAAGGTTCATTTTCACTGCTTTTTTAAACACATGCGATTGTTTTTTGAACATTCAGGAATTCAAATTTTCGTTTTTTGGTTCTCATTCCAGGAGATTTTTCAGAAAGAAGATTATTTGAATGAAAAGTATCTCAGAAAACGAAACATCTATTTGAGCTGTCTCGCCTCACAACTATTGGAATCGATTGATGATGCCCTGGTGGATCCTGACATTCAATACGTACTGATTAATAACGTTGACAAACCGTTACTTCGAGTTAAGCCTGCTGAACCGAAATTACAGAAGTATAGTGTTTTCATACACTTGATCTTGGAAGATGGAACTTTTAAAGGAACACGATTTCTTCCGTGTGTGAATAATGTGCGATATGGCTGGTTCTTCGATACCACAGGCGATGGTATTTGTTTTTTCTCATATTATAGCCAAGTAACGTATGTAATAATTCCGTGTACTAAAGAAACATACGATAGGTAAACTGAACACTGCGACTCCGTATTACAATTCCATCATTTGTCAAGATATGGTGGTGATGAAAAACGAGGAGCTAAGAAAAGTAATGTTCAATGAAAATCCAAATCTCAAAGATGCGTATCTACTACTGAAGGTTTGGTTGCATCAGAGGAAGTTAGATGAGGTATGATTTCCGAATTTCGTAGAATATTTAAATCTGCTTGAGTAAATAGTTACTTATTCATTAATTAATAGTCAACGTTAAGATCTGCTTTAAAAAATTGTGTCTGTATCAGGGACTTAGTTCGTTCAGCGGTTTCCTATTGGCTATGTTCATGGTGTATTTATTCAAAAAACGAAAGTTAAATAAATTGATGAGCAGTTATCAGATCATTCGTACAGTGTGGCTCGCTCTAGGTAAACTGAATTTTTTAGTCATATTGATACATAGTATCAGTCGATCCTTATTTCAACGTTGTACTGTTCTGGGTAGATCAGAGCGACTGGCACATCGATGGAATCTCACTAGCCGACGTTGTAAATGATTCCAAAGCAGATAATTTTGATGTATTCAAATCAAATTATGAGGTGGTTTTTGTAGATGTCACTGGACATGTGAACCTAGCTTCAGTTTTGAGTTTAGCCTCTTACTTATACGTGAGTATTGCTCGACACTTTCCATTTTTTGATATTCTGGTGAATACTCGTATTAAGAAGGATGTCATTTTTCAGCTGAAAAATCAGAGCAAATGCGCGGTACAGTGCTTAGATGACTCGAAAATGAATCACTTCCCGGCATTATTCATGACTCCTGTGGTGATTACTCGCGAATTCGATCACATCTTATAGTAAGTGTCCGTTTGATTGGTAGTTTAATTTTGTGTATGTCACTCCCGGTTATTTTGAAGACAAAGATGAGCGTGCTGAATGGTTTGATTACTGTATTGACAGAAGTAATGATTTCACTAAAACTTGTTTTCAGTTTCAAGAAGCTGTCCTGTGTGCGGAAAACAGTAAAGCAGAACGTTGACGTGCAGATGCAATTAGACCTACGAAACGATACGTACTCGCAATTCTTGAAGATCATTAGTAAACTCCTTAGACGTAGCCTTGGAAAGAGAGTGTCGCAGATCTACCACAGCGTCGAGCCTTCGAGCTTATCGTGGCTTGTAAACGAAAAAATACCGCGCTACGGTAATGTAATGGTTGCCTTGAAGATTGATTCCGAACACGCGTATAATATCATCGATAAGGGGCCGACTGCTAATTTACCCGAAGTAAGTGCCCTATGTTTTATAATCGTAGTTTTCCACGAGTTATTTGCAAGATTTATCGAATTGAATTTCTGTTTCAGGCTGCAGAGTTTCGTGAATTCTGGGGTGCGAAATCAGAACTACGTCGATTTAGAGATGGTGACGTTTGTGAAACTGTATGTTGGGCGAAGAGCAGCGATACGTTACAGAAGAAACGGCTGATTATTCGCGAGATCGTGCGCTACATTTTGGATGATAAATTACAGATTCGACCTGAACAGTATTTGTATATAGCCGATCAGTTCGAATCTGTTGTGTACGATACTTACGTAAGTTACGTTCCTTTACAGAGGATGTCGTTACATGTATCTCATTTTCTAAAGCCGTGTTCTATTTGTAGAATGAAATATTTGCGTCGCGAGGCACAGGAGAAGAAGCTACGCTTGATATTCTCGCTTCGTTCATGGAGCTATCGAAAACGTTGCGTACGTTGAAAGATCTCCCGTTGGAAATAACGTCGATACAGGGATCGTCGCCCGTGTTCAGATACTCTGAGTTATTTCCACCATTATCGAATACGTATTCAAGCATGAAGAAGAGTTTAACATCAAACGAGACAGCAACGGTTTTTAAAAGCGAAATTTCAGCTAAACATATGCCTTTGTACATTGCTCCCGTCCAAGGTAAGCTGATTAAATCAAAGCTAATACAGGGTGCTTTAGCATGGTAGGAAAGAATATCACTGGATGATTGCTCCTGATGAAAATAATAAACGTAACTCATCGGCAAATTACTGCGCAAATTTCGGTTTATATGTTGACTTGCAAAATCAGGTAGAACTTGCTTCTCCTTCCCCTGTAGGATTAGCATTGGTTTTATGGAATTACATGTTGTGTAAATCAAAGGAGCTTCGTGAATTTTCAACCTCCAGTTATCTTGATGTGTAGGTTTAAACCTAGAAAGTCGATTAAACTTGACGAGTTAATAGTTCTTGGTATTTGAAGGGGCATGTTTGGCTTTATAATTTACTAGCAGTCCCCTTAGACCCATCACAGGCAGACGATCCCGGAGAACGCAGACCCACCCCCAAGAAGACCAATGACTGCTAAGCCAGGCGCCCCCATCAGCACCTTCAGCATCTCCACAGAGCAGGAAGAAAGGGGACCTGGGACATGCGTCGGTGATGATCAGAAGGGGTGATTTCATATTTCTAACGTTCCTAGATCCGCTAAAAGGAGCTGAGACAAACAAACACTTTTACATGTATTAGAGATTAGAGATTTCTGTCCTTGATAATTTCTGAAAGGAAGCAGTTACAACTATCAAATTTAAACATAATGTGAAGAAGTTCAATGTAAAACACTTCCAAAACGTCCAGGTCGAAAAAAATTAAGGGGTCCAAAGGGGGCAAAATTTTGTAGCCCCTCTTATAATAAGAATACAGAAATTTTTTATAGTTCGAAACCTATTTAGAGTTCATACAAACACATCTAGAAAGTAAGAACCCTCCTGCTCATACCGTTCACCCGCCAACCTCAAACAAACCCACAGACAGACCAACACTTTTATATACAGGGTTCTTCAATATTCGTTGCCACATAGGGAGCGGCATGTTGCGTCGGATCATGAATAAGCATGCAGTACGTGAACCACACGAAAAAGGGGAATTGCAAAAAAATCGCCGGAGAAATGACGAATTGCGAATCTAATACTATTCGAATTTCGTATTTCACGTGATTCGCGAATCAGGCGAGGAATAATGTGCGAAATACGCGAAAACATGGCAGTTTGGTTTTGAAACCCGAGAATGAAGTTGTATTTTGTAAAAACTCCGATGGTTTTTGAAGAATTTTATCGAAAATCCTCAGGGAAAATCTCCGATGTCTTCCAAAGAATAATTTCACTGAAAATCTTCGAGAAGAATCTCCGGGAATCTCATTGGAAATCCGTAGAAAAAGTTTCCAATGTTTCCCAAAAAATTTCATCAAAATTCTTCGAGAAGATTTCCCGATAATTCTTGAATAATTTCATACTAGGAAGTATTCGGGGAAAAACTCCGATCGTTTTTGAAGAATTTTATTAAAAAATCTCCAAAGGATTTCATCGGAAATCTTCGTGAAGAATCTCCGATGATTTTTAAGGAAATTAATTGGAAATTATTGGGGAAAAGTTCCGATAATTTCCGAAACTTGAGAATAATTTTTCATTCATGCGATGGGCTCGGAGATTTTACCTGAAAATTTTCGATGAAATCCTCCAAAATCCATCTGAGTTTTTCCTCAAATACAATTTCCAATGAAATTAATTCAAAAACTATCGGAAAATTTTCCTGAAGATTTAATTGAAGAAATTCTTTAGAAAACATTGGAAATTTTTTCTGAAGATTTCCGATAAAATTCTCCGGAAAATATCAGTGATCGTTCCCAAAGGTTTTTGGTAAAATAATCATCGGAATTTTCCCCGAACAATTCTAATGAAATCCTTCGGAATTCGTTGGTAATTGATCCCAAAATTTCCGATGAAAATCTCTGGAAATCATCGACACTTTTTCAAAAATCATCGGAGATACTTCGATGATGTACGATAAAATCCTTGGGAAGTATTGGAAATTTTCCCGAAATCCGACAAAATTCTCGTGAAATCATCGGAGACTTTTCTCAATGATGTCCTATGAATTTTATCGAATTACCTCGAAATGTTAATAAAACTGCATACTCAAAACGCCGTAAATCTGTCATTGCGGAAAAATGTTCGATTATCACCGAAGAATTTCATCGGAAACTGCGGTGAAAATCTCCGATGATTCTTAAGAAATTTTATTAGAAATTTTAGGGAAAAAATTCCAATAATTTTTGAAGAATCTCATCGAAAAAAAATTTCTACTGTTTTACGTATGTGGGGGGAAAACTTCGATGGTTTTTGAAGAATTATATCAAAAATCTCGAGGGGAAATGTTCGATGATCTCTGAAGAATTTCATCGAAAATTTTCGGGAAAAATCTCCGACGATTTTCAAGGAATTTGATCGAAAATCTTTGAAAAAAAATTCCGATAATTTCCGAAGAATCTTATCGAAAAAAAAAATGTCCACTGTTTTAAGTATTCAGGGGAAAAACTCTCATGGTTTTTGAAGAATTTTATCAAAAATCTCCAGGAAAAAACTCCGATGGTTTTTGATGAAGAATAATTTTGTCAAAAATCTCCAGGAAAAATGTTCGATGATCTCCGAAGAATTTCATCGAAAATCTTTGGGAAAAATCTCCGATGATTTTCTAGGAATTTGTTCGGAAAATTTTGAAGAAAAAAAATCCGATAATTTCCGAAGAATCTCATTGGGAAAAAATTTCCCCTGTTTTAAGTATTCGGGGCAAAAACTCGGATGGTTTTTGAAGAATTTTATCAAAAATCTCCTGGAAAAATGTTCGATGATCTCCGAAAAATTTCATCGAAAATCTTCTGGAAAAATCTCCGATAATTTCCGAAGAATCTCCGATGATTTTTAAGGAATTTAATACGGAAATATTTGGAAAAATATTTCTTATGACATACCAGGAAAATTTTCTCGAAGAATTTTGATGAAATTTTTCTGGAAAACAGAGATTGCCGACTAGATTCTTCAGAAGTTATCGCAATTTTTTCCCAAAAATTTCCAATGAAATTCCTTGGAAATCATCCGAGATTTTCCCCAAAGATTTCGGATGAAATTCCTTAAAAATCATCAGCGATTCTTCTCGAAGATTTGTAGTGAAATTATTCTTTGGAAATCATAGGAGATTTTTTCTGAAGATCTTCAATAAAATTCTTCAAAAACCATCGGAGTTTTCACAAAATACAACTTCATTCTCGGGTTTCAAAACAAAACTGCCATGTTTTCACGTATTTCGCACATTATTCCTCGTGAAATATGAAATTGGGACGAAATGCGAATAGTATTAAAATCGCGATGTGTCAATTTTTCGGCGAATTTTTCAATTGCCTTTTTCGTGTGGTTCACATATAATTCAACCCAACATGCTGCTACCTATGTTGCAACGAATATTGAAGTACCCTGTATATTAAAGATACACAGAATGACGTGCAATTTGAGCCAGTATTTTCGCCAACTCTTCATAATACTCGTAATTTTCTTGTTCCGTTTCTTTCATGAAAAATTGAGGAACTATATAATTCGGAATGTAAATTCATTCGATCATCTGGATTTAAATTTCGGAACATTATTAAAAAAGTTTAGTCAGGTTATACTGTTGATTAACTACGTGTTGAAAAAAGTTTTGTCCAGGGTCGTACCGATAGGGGGTAGGGGGTCAACTTACTCAGCAGCTGGGAAAATTTACCATTTCAGTCAGGCGAGTTGGGAAAATCCAACAAGTTAAAAGTTTTGTTTTTTTTACTTCGATACTTGGGAATTGAGCTGAGAAGGGAAAAACCTAACAAGTCAAAAGGTTTTTCTTCTTTGGCTTTGATACTTGGGAATTTTGAGTTGAGTCAGTTGAAAAAATCCAGCAGGTCAAAAAGTTTTTGTTTTTTTTGCTTTGATACTTGGGAATTCTGAGTTGAGTCAGTTGGGACTTTCACAATTTTTAACCCCCAAGATAAACACTTCGGTACGTCCTTGGTTTTGTCGCATTGTAGTTCTTGTTCAGAACGCATACGTTGGTCATGATGTAGCAACTATAGATTTTTCGCTCATTGGGTAGCTGGAAAGGACAGTGTTGTTTCCAAATTATATTTCCATATCAGATAGCATCTAGTTACTGTTTTTTAATATTTAACATTCTGATTCTTTATTACATCCTCATACCCGGTATCGAAAGTACCCCCGATTTTAAGAAACAGCCCTAATACTTTTGAGTAAACCAATTTTCTTTTCATCCACTAGAGTGATTCGCAGTAATGCTAAAACACCCTATATTGGAACACTGTAAGAATACTCGTACTCGTATATCTTGGACGTGACCTGACTCAGTGTGATGTTTTTTGCTCTGTTTAGTTGTGATACAGTTTTCTATTAGTAATAAATGGCCAACCGATTTGGGAGCGATTCGCAGACTGCAAGCAGCGTTCTATTTGAAATTGTCTTCGATTTTGAAGAGCACTTGTAAATACGTTTCGCAGCCATACCGAGATCATGTTGATATTTTGAAGGTAAGATATGGTTCACCTTTCAAATAATATCTCGTATGAAATGCACATGACTGTTGGGTGACCAAAGCGTAATTCATTCCGGAAGTTGAAGAATTAAGTCATTTACGAAAAGTTGTGCTTAAAAATCCATTTCAGTGGTTGACAGTTTTGTCTCAGTTTTTTCTCTAACTTTCAAGTATCTTTTAACATTGCGGTTTAATCAGAAATGTTTTATAAACATTTTATTCGTAGTAAATTACTTATACTTCCCTTGTACATAGGGTTCTGCAGCCGGCCTCTAAATAGAAGCAATTCCGATTTAGCTCTGGTTCAGGAAAACAGCTCTGGTAAATAATTTTTCCTAGGCCCCGGGAAACCCGGGAAAATATTTTAAATGGCCCTGGTTTGAACACTTTATGGTTCATGCTTCCAGAGCCGGTGCGTGGGGAGATAGGGGTGTCAAACCCCCCAGTCATTTTTCATTCGATAATTTTGGCAAAATTTCGGAAAGTGATATTTCTTTTACACACTGATATTACAATTTATCCAGCAAGTTATTCTAATCATTTTTTTTTTTTTGTTTGTTTTGTGCTTTGATACTTGAGAATTTTAATTGGGAAGTTGAGAAATTGGAAACACCTAACAAGTCTAAAGATTTTTTTTGCTTTGATACTTGGGAATTTTGAGTTTTGAGTCCCCCCCCCCCCCCCCAGGAAAAACTTCGGCACGTCCCTGTTTGCTCCGGTTATTTCTAGGGAGATGGAGGGATATGGGGTGCAGTCACGAGGAAGAGAAGATATGTCTGGGGACCGGAGCGAAAGTCGGAGCCGGAGTTAAAAATTGGCTCCAGCTGTGGAAATAATTTTTTCTGAAGTTTGGTTCCGGATCCAGACTTCCTCCTGGTTCCTACTCTATCTTCAGCTTTTGCGAATAATTGTTTTCAATTTCCGGTTCTATGTCCAAGTTTATATGCTGCAATACGTCGTTCTTGCGGTAATGAGCTTAGCGCATAACTTGAAACGTGTTGAGTAAATGTTGACTTCAACGATTTCAATTTCTGATTTTTTCGTCGAGCTTAGAATTCTTCATGTATTGAATTGCAATAAATTTCAAAATTTGTTGTGTGTAAATATTGTATTCTTGATACGTTCTGGTATTGTCTGTATCAATTTTTTTTTCCTGAACTCCTGAGTGGATTAACATTTTCTATAAAGTGATTTTGATATTTTGAAAAGTTTTTTGGAAGTTCGATAAATTTTGGAACTGTTTTTTGTAAATTTCAAAATGTTCATTTTTAATTTCCCTATTTGTGTGTATATTTTTAAGTTTGAAAATAATTTGTATACCAACTTCAAATTTTCGGAATGAAATAATGATAATACTTTAATTTGAGGGAAATGGATTTTAGATATGATCAATACAAACATGTTGAGTTTCTGAGACGAATTTTCAACTCAAAGAGAAAAACAATCGATTGTTTTGTAAATTCTTATTCTTCGTGTAAGTTTTTATAAACCTGACTTTCTCTTCCCCTTGCCCAACAGACGAAACTCTGGTGCCTGCCTGAAATCTAAAACATAGCAGAGGTCTGTTTATTTCTCCAAAATTCCACTTATTGGTCACCTAGACTGGCATGCTAACAAGCAGGTAGATGACAAACATATCAACAGCCCCCCTATCGCCGTGTTTAAAGTTTTAACGAAGATCAAGATGCGGAATCTGAGTGTCCAAAACTTCGCAGGTCAACAGGAGGACTGAGAAACGGATTGGGAACTATACCGCCTGTCAGCCGGACCTTATTTCTCGTAATTTTTTTCAATACTTTTCTTTAAATTTACAAGTTTATTGAAGAGCCCGCAAATTTTCGAAATGTATCTAGAAAATTTCAAAATTTTCATTTCAGTTTTATGACTTTTTTAAAATTAATTTATTTGGTGTTTTTAAATTTGAAGTACAGTTTTGGGCTAATTTCAGGCTTTTTGAGTGTACATTTTATATTTTTAAAATGAGTACATCTTTTCCAGATACGTTCTGAACAAACAAGATTAAATTTTGAATTCTTGAAGAAATTATATTTTTGTTTACCGGGAAGTCTAAATTCATACAACTTTTTAATTTTTGTATGCCATTTTAATCTCTGTTGGTGAAAATCTGACCCTCCTGCACCGAAATAAAAACGCCAAATAAGATCCCTACCTGAAATTTAAAGAATTACAGGTGCAGCCTTGGTACCTCAAAATCTGCTCAAAATCAGGCAGAATGCCACTTCACTAACCAACAATTAAGCTACGAGACAAGCAGATGAACATGAAAGTTAACAGTCGGCCCCCTGTTGAAAAAAAGGAGTCGAGAGTCATGATTCTGGATCTGGGTGCCAAAATCTGCTCGAAAATGGACGAACATAGAAACAGACTATCAGCTATCTTCTCTCCCCCCGTCCTAACCATACTTTGATTATTTTTATAAAATCTTAACCTTACCAATTTAGATTGATTTCCTCCATATTTTTGAATACATTTTCTTTCGTTTCTCGTATTTTTATTCTTGAAGAAAATGAAAAATCTTAGTAAGGTTCCTTTTTATTTATTTTTCTTTCAAACTGGTTACGTTGCTTTTGATATCTGTACATCATTGTAACATTTAAATGTTATTCGCAGGACGGCTATGTTTTTCGTATCCGAATCAGTAATAACAGTGAAATATCCGCGGTTAAGCGTCGGATTACAGAGGATGGTTTGGTCCAGTATTGCGACATTCCAGAATCTTTGCATTTGGAGAGAACGCTTGTGCAGTTACCAGCTCTGACTAGCGCGATACATGGGTAAAATCTTAGTTTGGTTTCGAACGGATTTCTGTTCATTCCGTCCAAGTTTGGTGTTAATAACAAATGTGTCACTTGTTCTGTAGTTCATTAGTTCGCTAGTGAAGTTATTCCAAAAGATTTGAGAGTAACTTGACTCATTCGATAATTCGAACCCCTTTTCAGCTTTCAAAACAGTTCTATCTTACAGGTTTCTTCCTCAGTAAGAGTTAATTCACCTACTGTAATCTTTATTCGATTTAGATTGCATCAGCAGTATCCGTCATTTGGTCCAGCTTGCGCGATGGCCAAACGATGGCTTCGCAGTCAGTTGGTAGACGAGTTCTATTTCTCGGACGTCTGCGTGGATCTGTCAATGTCTCACCTATTTCTTAATCCTCAGCCGTATACACCATGCTATCAGCCGCAGACCATGTTCCTTCGATTTTTGAAATTGATCTCATCTACAGATTGGTTCGCTGATCAGATAATCATCAACTTCAACGACGAATTATCAAGTAAGTCCCACTTCCTAAATTTCCGATGTCCTCGACTAAACTGTTCATTGAGTTTCAAAATTTTTCTCGGATTTTTTCAGGAGAAAAAATTCTAGAAATAGATTCGAATGTGAATCAGAATCGTGCTAACCTGCCCCCGCTTATCCTAGTTACCCCTTTCGATAAATCAGGAATCATGTGGACTGCGGATCAACCGTCTGTGATGATTTTAAAACGATTAACTTTATTAGCCGATGCTGCTCTTCGATTGATCGACTCATCTTTGTTGATTCATGAAAGCCGTACCTCTTTACAGGTAACCGTTGTATTACAGTTGAGGTTTTAGAGAAATCTTGTATAGTTGTAAATCCGAGCTCTGACTTGAATGATATGTTCGTAGCAAATTTTTCGACCGCCTTTAAAAGGCTACGATTTACTTATTTGGACGATACCGACGGTGAATTCAATGAGGTGGTTTGCTGTAGATGCGGACATAAATACTCTGGCACCTATTAAAGATTCGCCGGACTTCGATAAGTTACCTATACTTAGTTTCCATCCTGTACAGTCGTACATCCAGGAGTTGAGGGTAATTAGAACACAAAGCTATGAAATTTACTGGCATTCCATGTGCATGAAGAGAGCATTAAATGCTCATCAATACGGTCCAAAAATTTGAAACGCTTTCTTAGTATTTAGTGCTTCCGTCGGGGATTTTTATGTTCCTGATAATAACTCGGAAGTATACAAATTTATTCAGCTTGTTATGTGGCTTTAATGAGTCACTTTGTCAACTAAATAATTCTTGTACTTTTTTCAGAAACACTACAGTGATCAGTGTTTGTTTTTTTATGACTTTTATGGCGGAAATTTCATCGGGATAGTGCTCAATCCAGAAGCAAAACTTACCAGAGATCTGAAGGTAGGTTGTAATCCGAATAATTTCAAACTGTAGCTGAGTGGCTATAATGTCAGCTTTGACTGATTCCGTATTTTTTACTTTGTGTTTTTCTACGTGACAGGTGACTAACATGAAATGTTCTATGGAAAGTCAAAATAAACTTTCTCTTAATATTGAAGCACTGATTGAAGATTTTCGTATTCTAGGCGATGGACTCGTATCGTGTATCGAAAATTGTACGGAAAATACATGAATTAAACGTAATATTGTTTGTTTCTTTTGTCAACTTTACTTTTATAACATTCAGCTTATCTCTAGACTCATTCCTTAATCTTCATCGAGGTTTTAGTTCTCAATTTGGTGAACTTGCCGAGGTCGGTTTTTTTCGCAAGTTCAAAATTCGGGTTACATGATCGTTATCTCGCGGCAAATACAAAATTGTAATCCTATAAACCCACTTTAGTGTGACGATTTCGTTATCAGTAACCTTTTACATCTGTTTTAACAGTCGTTTGGTGGAAATTTTTGTCCTAAAGCCAGACATTGTAATTTGTTTTCGAATGATAGTAATAAATAAAGACAGTACAGCGACTTGTTGGGCCCATCGCAATTTTTATTCATTTTCCCGCCCTCCCTTCGAGTTAACATTAAATCGCACATCTAATTTTAGTTCGCATGGTGCGATGCTACTACATTTCGTTTCTGACATGTGAATTATTATTTCCAGTGTATTTTGTGAAGCAAAGTTCATCTCATAATATTCTAGCCGCACTATAAATAAACCGTTCACACTGTGCCAGATTCTACTGTTAAATTTGCAATATTATTGTAAAAAGTAGGTAGCATTGCGAAGCGATGTTCCGTAATTAAATGTCGAAAGCGTTGTCATCGATTCTTCTTCGATAAATAATTTATGACTATTGACTGGCTAGAGTTTTAATTGGTTTGACGGGGATAGTGTGTCGCCTTCGTAGTATAATTACTTGAGTGTTTTTAATTCATCACGATGTCGAGAGGAAATCTGGAAGAGATAACGGAACCAATTGGAATCTTCTCAGACTAACGAAGATTGCCTTGTGTATGTTCATTTCAGTAGATGAATTACCGATGTCAAAAATCTAGATTGTTTGATAGATCGAGTACATTTTGTCATCTTGTTCATATGGATCCAGAACACGTGAATAGTTTGAGTAATATATGATGAGTCGTCGAGCACGCACTGCGTTTTCGATTTTTTGATCTTTTTCAAGTACAGTTCATTAATCTTAATTTATCGTCAATCATAAAAAAAGAAAGTGTTCTATTTTCATTGTAACTTATACTTTTAGTGCGTACATCAAATTGGCAGTTTCATTATTGCATGGGAAACATGCACGCCTTAGTTTTGTCCAACTTTTTTGAGACTATGTCAGTTACAAAATTTATACGTCTTGTTGGCATCCAGCCACTTTATGAAAAAGCAAAATTGCATTTTACTATTTTCTTTTGGTGTTGCCAACCTCCTGCAAGAGTTTCAGATTTTACTATCGCTTTAAAAATCTGTATGTGGGGTTGTGGGGTGTATCGTTTTGAAGACTAATATTTTACAAAATGTTCGAATAGGTAATTAATTTACAAAAAAAAATTTGCAGTTTCAAATAATTCTGGAATTTGTACAGATTCAGTTCAATTAAATTTTTTTGATGGGGGAGGGGGTAGGTTTTAGTACATGTCAATCATGACCCATCTAATCTGAAGACAGTGACCTCTTTTTCTAATTTGCTCTCAACCCGAGCCCTGGAATCCGCCCTTTCGAGCATTACTTCTGAGATGTCGGGGAGGCTGTTAGGGCTGTCTTAGCCCTCTTCCCTTCTGGCCGAAAAACCGGCCTAGGTCGAAATCTGGCAAGTTGCTACGTGGGCTTGAACCAGGGACCTCCGGATTCCGAGACTAACGCACTATATCCACTCGGCCTGACCCCTTAAAGACAGTAATCTGAGATTTTATTCAATAAAATTAAAACACCGTAAATTCATCAAGGTGGTCCAAAATTTCACTATTTTTGAAATTATTTGTTCCCAGTAGCTAAGTTTGTGCTAAAAATCCTCCAGCCTAATGGATCGGCCCAAGCGACAAAATCTGTTTTTTGAGAAAACGTAACATTAAAAGCCAGTAAATATTGCCACAGGCATAGCGTTTATACTGATAAGCTTGTCTCAATATGGATACACTACACAACATTTTTGTATCGGCGGCTCAGTTTAAAAAAAAAGTCTACTTTTTACGCTCTTTCCAACGATACTAATAACTCATATTCCTGCCAGGGGAGGGGAGAGTCAAGTTTAACATATAGGGTTTCTTATAAAAATATCTGCAATTCTGTTTTGAAGCTTCCCAAAAATGAATTCGTTTGATTATAAGAAATTGTTCTGAGTAGTAGGACAGTAAGAGTACCGGTACGAGAACTTTGAGAAAAAGTTGAGTCGATGGTAATGGCCTCTGCTAAATTTCGGGTAAAAAGTACATGTTTTCAGGCGCGGATTTAGAAAAAGGAGATGGGGTACAGTAGCGGTGATGCATACGGATTAGCTGTTGCTTTTATGTTGGCAGGGGTGTGGGTGCGGGGGTGCTCCCGGGAAAATATTTTATCTAATGTGGGATACGCAATGACGAATATATATAGATGCGTTATTATACATATACATTTATGGCGTGTAATGAGGGTTACAATTCATCATTTTTGTTCCTTTTTTCCTATTATTATGTTACAAATTTCAACCAAGGGGGCATGTACCCCATGCCCCCCCCCCTTGGATCCGCCACTGCATGTTTTTGAACTTCAAACATTACAGATCACAGAAATCGAATAACTCTGTTCATTGCGATCTTGCAGTATTGATACTGGGGAATTTTAGGAGCGCAGACTAAAATTACGAAAGAACTCTGGTAATTCGAGAACATTTTCCAGTTTTTTTTTTTAGAAAATTAGGGTATTTTTTCAGAGATTTAAGAGAAAATGTTGGAAATTATTTCAGGAATTTAGAGAAATTGATTGAAACTAAGAACCCGCGGAGTTGGTCCCAATACCGGAGCCGCTCCGATCTGGCTCCGGGTGTAGAGCAACTTCGAATTTAGCTCTGGCTCCGACGAAAACTGTCATAAAATTGACTCAGAATTCGGTAAATAACTTTTCTGGGCTCCGACTTTGAGAAATAATTTTTTCTAGACTCTGACTCCGTCGAGTCATTTCTGCTGGGCTCCGGCAAAAATTATTGAGAGGCTTCGGTCCAATATCATTTTCAGGGGTCAGATGGCTGAGAGGGGTTCGAAGGGAGGTCAAAAAGGGAGAGGAGGAAGGAGGAGGTTATATGGCCGGAGATGAAGTCGAAGCCGAAGCGAGAAATTGGCTCCAGCTCCGACTCCAGTAAAATTTTGAAATTGGTTCCAGCTCTGGTTGCAGCGAATAATTTTATCCAAGCTCCCGTCTCGACTTCCTCGGAAAATGGTCGCTTTGTAACAGTGCTGCTCACAGTTAATTCTTTTGAAATGACTCGCTCTCGGTTATTCTATTCAAAACTTGCGAACTATTCTAAGCTATTTAAGTTTTCGTGCTGGAAAACCACGCCGATGACGTTTTGGTGCGGATGTGAGCATTGACTACACACGATTTTTCTGCGTCTTGGAAAATGGACCCAAACTCGGATGAGTGTTGGTCTGTTTTCCTGGGCACGGCTCAGTGTATCATCATTTCGCATGAAAACTGGGAAACTGCACTAGAGGTTTTACTCGATCTCGAGATTGAGATATTGAGAAATGGAAATATTGCTGACAACATGGTAACATGCTGGGGTAAGACTCCGAGAGTCCTTGAGGGTAACGGACAGATGATGTGGAGAAGCTGGGAGCTTCGAATTAAACAGTGCCACGATTTTTAAAACTTAATAAGGATCTGTTATCTGTTCTTGAGTCTACAGCTGTCTGGATGAACATACTCATTCCAAAACTAACCGTAAAAACTGGAATGAACGAACTTTCGAGAGTCTCGAAAACGTGAATATTCAAATTTTACAGTATTCAAGTATTCAAGGCTCGACCTCCGTGCCACTTCTGAGAACATTAACGTTATAACGCAACAACGTAAGAGGATAAGTGAAAATCTTAACCTAAAGTTTAATCGCCGGACGTTAAGCCACCATGTATGGCATGTTTTTCTCATTCCCCCGAAATAACGAAAAAGCTCGATTTACCTTGAAATCGCCTTGAAAAATTCGCGGATCTCGAAAGTTTGCTCAAATCAACTCTTTTAATCTTCAACTCTGTCACAGCTTCTTACCCACTTGAATCGTTCGTTGTGCGGTCATTCTGTTCAGCGCTACGTTCGCGAGTTTCTGTTTGTCATGATGTCATGACGAGACGAGACCATGGATTCTCGAATTCTCGTTAGTTCTCGCGAAATGAAAGTGGTAGTGTGTATTTCGCGCTCGTGTACTGACATTTATCGTTATTTCACTCATAATTATCAGTATTCATTCGATATGTGATTCAGTGCTCACAATTTTCAGTAGTTCTGCGACCATTTGTGAATCGTTTTCGCGAGTTCTTCCATTCGCAGGCGTTCCGATCTATTCCTATCATGTTATTGTTAACCTTTATTTGAACTTCAATATTCGATTCCGAAGACTGAAAGCGAGTGCTACGAATTACTTCTCGTCGATTGCCTCGCAGATCATGATCCCGGAGAGTGGTTCGTCTGTTGTCACCACGTCCAAGCCTGCCATAACGTCAGCATTGAGTGATTATGGTTGCTGCAGCACATACACTTCTTCGTACCGATCACCCACTTACCTAACTTCGAATTCATCGCTCATCAGGTCGTATTCGTCGAAAAACGCCAATTTATTCAGCGATAACACGAAAGCCTACAAAATGAATGACCTAGATCGCTTGAGTATCACTTTGCGAAAATACCACGACGATTACTCTTCGTATTCGAGGCCTTTGATAACCGACAAGTACTTCAAACCTTCGAGCTACGAAAAGAAGAAATCGTTGCAAGTTTCGCCCTCGTCCATAGTCAGTAAATACCAGCCGAGTTACCGAGCAACTTCGTTACCTAGCAGCACATACGTGTCCAAAACCATAGACTCGAAAATTCTAGACGGAAATGCGAATTACCGTAACATCGACGGCGCCGATAGTTCCTTCGCTCTGTCTGAGAGGAGGCTAAACTCGCTTAAATCTCGTTCCGGTTCCGACTTGGGACTGAAGAAATACTCCACCGAGAATACCAACGGATACAACGTTAACGATTCGAGAAAAGATGACGAGAAGAAAGAGTATGTCAGCTCCTATCGAAAGAAGTACGACAGATTGGCCAACAATGAAGACAGTGGCGATGACAGCAACAACAAATGGGCCGGACTGCGTAACGTCGGCAATACGTGCTACATGAATTCCATTCTGCAGTGTCTCAGCAGCACCAAACTACTGAAAGAGTATGTAATTTCCAAATCGTACATTAAAGACGTCAATCAAGATGGCAAACTGATAGAAGTGTTTCACAACTTGTTGAGTAAAATGTGGTCGCAGGCCAGCGCCGTTGATGTGTTTGCATTCAAAGAAGTCTTTCAGCGACTTGCGCCTCAGTTCGCCGGCTACGACCAACACGACGCTCAAGAATTCTTACGCTTTCTGGTCGACAAGCTACACGTGGACGTGAATCGCGTGCACACCAAACCGAAAAACCTGCCCGAGATAAACGACAAGTTACCCGACAATCTGTTGGCCTCTGATCATTGGAAACGTTACCTCATGTCCGAGAACAGCTACATTTTAGACCTGTTCGGAGGGCAGCTCAAGTCGACGCTGCAGTGTCTAGTCTGCAAGAACAAGAGCGTAACGTTCGAAATATTCTGGGATCTGTCGCTGCCGCTGCCCTCGTACACGTCGTACAACAGCAGCGTGTCAATAGCCGACATCCTACATAACTTCACTCAGGAGGAGATTCTGGACGGCCGCGAGAAGCCGCGATGCTCACAGTGCAAAACCGAACAGAGAATGGCCAAATCGTATTCGTTTCAGAAGCTTCCCAAGTACTTGGTACTGCATTTAAAACGCTTTCAGACGACCAGCAGCTACCGGAAGCTGTCCACTGTCGTGCAGTTCCCGATGACCGGTTTGGATATGTCACCATTCCTAGCCAAGGCTGTGGTCAGCAGCCCGCGCAAGTACAATTTATACGCCGTTTCCAACCACGTCGGCACACCCTTCACCGGCCACTACACGGCCAATTGCAAACACCCGCATTGCGGAGACTGGTACACCTGTAACGACTCCTCCGTTTCGAAAATCGCGTCTCCTGTTGCACCGAAACTGGTAAGCGCCGACTCGTACATTCTATTCTACGAGGCAGTCGACTCGTAAAATTTATATGTAGGAATCGCATCCGTTCGGATATTCGACGTGCAGATCCGAAGAGCTTTTTGGCATTGTACCCTGTGAATATTCTAGTATCTACCATAGTCGTATTGGAAACGACTAGAATTTTCTACCACAACTTTCGAATTACCAAAGTTTTTCACGCTTTTAACATTTTCCGGATGAAGGGTATCTGATATTCAGATTTTTTTATATTCGTACAGTGACAGTTAACCTTTTTGGAAATAGCACAGACAAGGTATGTGCGTTTCCAGTATGAATGTGACTAGTTTTACAATCGGTGTAGTGCAGTAGCTGCGTGCCGGTGTAACCAAACTTTATTCGATCATAGGGACGTACCGATAGAGGGGACAACTTACGCCCCCTGTAGGAATTTTTCACTTAGCAGTTGGAAAAATTTACCATTTCAGTCAGCCGGAGTTGGGAAAATCCAACTAGTCAAAATGGTTCTTTTTTGTTTCGGAGTTTTGAGTTGAGTCAGTTGGGACTTTCAATTTTTGCTCCTCTCCCCCAGGAAAAACTTCGGTGCGTCCCTGTTCGATCATTTTGCTCCAAGCTCCATGCCTACCATGCAAATGTGCAGTACCGTGTCACCAAATCTTATTTGATCATTTACATGATGCTGCTTCAAGTTCTACGTCCTCCATGGAAATGTAGCGTAGTGACTTGTAGTGGCGTGCTAGTGTCACCAAACCTTATTCGATCATTTACATGATGCTGCTCTAAGCTCCAGGCCCACCATGCAAAGGTATCTGAGTATAAACTTCATCGTTTCCCAAAAGATGAGAAGCGAAGAAAACTCTGGCTTCTGAACTGTTGTCGGAAACAGTGGTCGTCGAAAATGAGTGGCCGAATACGCGAGGTAGTTTATAATTTCCAGTTAGTAACCATAGTACGTAATTATTTTCGTACTGAGATTGAACCATAATGATCTTAGGAAAAGTTTGAGAGTTGACTGTCTCCCTGTTATCAGTTCAGCGTACCTTATAGTGTCTTGGTCTAACTAGGTCTAACAACACTGGTGAGTAGCGTCACGACCGCTCTCTACATTTCATTCCGCATCCAGTTACCATTCCAACACGTCTTTCGATTTTTCGTGCCCGCTAAATATCTGAGTATACGCTTGGCTATTGCAAAATGCTCATCTGTGGCACATGATTGAAATCTACTTAATTCATTAACAACATACGATATATCCGGTCTAGTACCGGCGACAATATAAGCTAAACTTCCCACAATAGATCTAGAAGGTTTCATTGTTAATTTCCCAACACCAGATTTAATTTTCGTATTATTATCAATCGGTAGATTTACAGGCTTACAATCTAATAAACCAAACTTACGAAGTACACAGTGAATGTAATCAGTTTGATCCAATTCAATTGAACTATCATCACGTTTTACACGAATACCCAAAAATTTAGTCGGTTCCCCGATTACCCTTAACATAATTTCTCGCTTACTCGCACTAATAAGTTTCTCTATCAGAAGTTTTTCACCGAAGAAAAGGGAATCAACGTACACTAAAACAATTAATTTTCTCTCACTATACTTATAATTATTTACAAAGATACACGGTTCAGTTATTAACCTCTTCAATCCAAGATTCTCGAATACTGCGTTGATTTTATCATACCAAGATTTCGCTGCCGTATTCAAACGGTACATGGCTTTATTCAACTTTCAAACCGAAGTTTCTCTATCAATGCCGTTGAGATGTCGGCTTGCACACAGTCCCATCCGAACTCATTCGACAAAGAAAACAATACTCGAACTAAATCCAATTTCGGAACCGGCGAATAAATCTCAAAAATTTCATGTTTGGTCTTTCCCTCCTTGATAATGTCCTGTGCCGGAGCATTTGGGAAATCCCTGATATAGGCTTCGAAAAATGTTCTGACCTCGTCTTTGTCAAGAGGTTCAATCAATAAACTTGGTCTTTTCGGCTGCTGTCAACTTCCATTTGGGCAGAGACAAGGGGCATGCCAATAACAGCAGATTCTCTGGCATCTCAGATAAATGCAGCTGCACCGACCATCAAGTTCCTCTTTGCTTCTCTTGCTGCCTCTTTAAGCATGTCGTCATTTCCCTTTTTCCGGTGTTCAAGGCTACTTGAGGCAGACACCTGGATTTTTGTAACAAAATCCACCATAGCAGCCATGCCAACCCTGGAAAAGTTTCCTGCTGATTGCAGGCTCTTGTTGCGGCAAGCTGAGTCCGAAATACCTTGGAAAGCTCCGGGAACTTTCATTGTGTATTTGACAGGGTCCTCTGCGTAATCCTGGAAGGTTATTTCCCCGACTTTTTCCTTTAGAATTGAGTCTTTCATAACCTTTCCAGTGAGCGACAGATAATCTAATAGATTTACTATCGCCCAATATGTACCCATAACTTGATTTACATTTTCTGTCCGTGGTGTATCTTTCTCTCAATACTCTTCCAGTAAATTGAAATCCTGCGCCTGCAAGAGCTGTGAACATGACTGCGTTTTCTCTATCCATTTTCTCAAAATCTACTCTGGATGGTAGTGAAGATCCTGCCTTGTAATTCTTTTGATGGTTTTCAAGATGGCAAATAGCATAGAAACGATTTTTTGTTAATGCATGTGAAGGTATGTTCTCTCTGTCGATAATTAGCTCAGCACCGACCATCCGATTGTCCTCATTCTCGTACCATATTGTCACCGTTTCTTGTTTATCTACTAAAGCAGCTTTGATTTGCTTATTGACCTGTTGTCCTTTGGCCAAGAATGCCTCAATGTAAGTCTTATTCGGGATAAGTCTAGCCTCGGACATGGCAAGATGCAACTGGTAGATATCTACTGCATCTGATGCCTCTTTCAGTAGGTATCCTCCAACGTTATGGACGTTCTTTGGTGGATCGCCATAAACCATCTGAACAACTGAACGAACTAAAAGATTCAAATTATTCGATTATTTTTAATTTGTAACGATTTCTGGTATCGTGTTAAAAGTTTCATAATAGGTCTCCATATTTCAGCCACTACGCTGCTAGGTCCAAATGGTAAATAGATAAACATAATTATGATTAAAGTCTGGTCCAGTTAAGAAATATAACTGGCTACCCGCAATACACATCGATGTATGTGTATTTTGACGTTGAAGGGGAAAGACGAGTTCGAGAATACGTTATCAGCGCCGTGAAAAAATGATGTTTCGTAACTGGACACACAAACTACAGACTAGAAAACTGTACAAAAATGAGAGCTTACAATTTGTGAAAACATAAAAAGAACAAGGAAATGAAGAGTTACAAACTACAAATTAGAGAACACAGAAATAAACAGTTCACAACTTGAGAACTCCTCCTCCCCTCCCACCAAAAAAATATAATAAAAAGAATTGAAGAGTTTACAAACTACAAGCCAGAAAACTGTACAAACACAAACAAGAGTTCACTCTTGAGTTCCTTCATTGTTTAGTGGTTTCTCCAGAGCACCTACCAAACGACGAAGCAAATCGTTTTGATCTAGAAGGATGTTAGTTCTAATTTCAAAATTCTCATTGAATTTCTCCAACTGCTTCATTTTTCTCGTGGAATTTAATTTTGCTGTCGCGTAATTTCGCCACTTCAGCGGCAAGTGTTGTTTTCCGTTTTCTAGAACCTGTAATTCGAAAATTACAGTATAAGAATGCTACATAAAATGTCACATAAATAATGAAAATATTACCATTTGAAGCACCAGCAGGAGAGGCGACTCTTAAGGCGGAATTGGATGCAGAGGTTATAGAAGAAGAGGAGGTTGACGATTCAATTGGAGCAGACACAGGATAGGATAAGAAATTGTCATCGACAGGAGGAGGATCGTTAGGATCTTCAGCAAATACATCAGCCTGTGTATCAACATCGACCAACTCTTTATTGCTGGCTGCTATCTCCTCAGGTTCGTCGTCGTCTCTTTCAATAAGTGCTGTTGGGGTTACAGTTTTCTTTTCCTCCCATAAGTCCTCTACTGGTCTGAAACAATAAAAATGATTATAAATGCACTTCATTATAGATGCTTACAGAAGTAGTCCAAAACTTATTTAACGATCACTTCGGGCTCATCTAAACGGGCTATACTCTTGCATGTTTGACTATTGTGATCCCTGACTCGTTAAAAACCCCTTTCTAGCGCTGTAACTTTTATTTACTGTTTGCGTGGTCTTTACTTTGTAACCCTACCTTTGTTTCGATGGTAACATTGCGTCAATTCTTTCGCACGTGGCCCTTTTTTTTTCTTTTTTTTTTTTTAAGTGGAACCCAGTTGCTGAATGCATACTTTGTATGCGTCCAACAGATTTGTAATCAGTTTTACCAAATATCGCATCTAAAAATGGTTACGATTCTTCAAACGTGAGAATTATTGCTCTTTATTGCAACTAAATTTCCCTTTAGTAAGCAGAACTTTCCCATAAGTCTTCTGAACTGTAGAGAACCCAGTTTCATTCACATTATAAATGGAATGCACATCAAAATGATGTTCATCTATCAATGATTCTAATTTATCATAAAATCCAAAGATGTTTTCGCGCGTAATACTTTTGAGGCGAGCAATTGAAGTTCCCTCTGGTGTTTGTAGACTAAGTTCTGGGTGCCTTCGTCGAAAGCCCACTTTGCCTTTGTCATCATTGAATGGATGAGGTAGTCCATTCTGCACTGCTATATCATATGCAAGTCTACAGACAATCCAAAGTAATGGTCATCCAAGAGTCTTATATGTTCACTCAATTCTCGTTCAGTTTGTGGAGTAAATGTTGGTAGTCGACCATTTACCTGGTTATATGTTATTCCTCGTTTAACTTTCCCATCAGTATGTCTTTTCCTTCAGGAATACTGTACTTCTGGCAGCACTCATTAAATCCACACCTGCCTGATTTGAATTCATGCCCTACCTTGAGGATTTCATCTCTTGTATACGACTGCTCGTACTGTCTCTTCGACATGATGCACACACTGTACACTCACTATAATCAAGGCACAATTAATTATGAAAACAAGCGCATTCATTAGTTGAACCAAAAGTTAAACTTTGAACTCTAAAACGGGAATCTGGCAATTGCAAGTCACAAAAACCAGTGACAAATACAAAAATAGTGATAAGAATAGCGGTACGATTTGGGAACATTGTTGGTGGTACAATTTAGGCAACAGGTGTTATCAATATCTATTTGCCAGTGCTGCCTTATTGTACCACTAAATGTTATAATTACTTATATAAAACTATGCACAGATGTATGCTTAAAAATATTATGTAATAAGTTTTCCTCAATTTCAGTTTTATTTTTCCTTAACACCTTAGATGTGTTAACAAAAAAGTTTAGTTGCATACACCATTTTTACTATTTTGGTGATGAAATTTATTGAAGTCCTTCAATATAGCTAAATTTTTATGTGTGATCTTGGAATCACTAGTCTATTCGAGTTATACCACCAGGCAGTGATGCAGGTAGCTCATTTTTTGTAGAATGAAGGTAACGATGTAGGCAGTGGTACGATATTGGCGACTCTACCCTATGTTACATTGTACAATTCCAAAAAACTGCCTATGAAACGAAACTTTCCCAAGAGATCAGTGTGTGTTCCATTTTTACATTACGAAAAAACCAGTTGTTAGTTGCGCAGAGTATTATAATAATGCAAAAAATTATTAATAACAGCAAAAATCATTATTGTTTTTAGTTACGATGAAACTGACACAGATGTTCATAAAAGTGGTGGTATTCTGGCTTTAAAAATGGAATCATTTTCTGAACGTCTGAAATTTTCATAGTTGGCTCAGTTGCAAGTTTTGGAAGATTAGAAGGAATGTCTCGATACAAGTTGACCTTATTTTTAGACACTCTCACCTCAGTCCAATTCTCAATATCCCCATACGTTTTTTGTGTTAAAACACTATTCTTCAATAATGTGGGATAATCGACTTTATTAGCTTTAACAGTGCTAATTTTTAATGAACCAGTATTTAGTAATTTTTATGCAAGAAGTTTCAAATCATGAATGTCATCCTTTTTGATATCGATAACTTTAAATGGTCGCTCCAACTTCGCCTGCCTCACCACATCCTTGATTTCGGATAGAACCATAGCCGATGTGAGTCGCTTTCGTTTTTCGATGACAGCAAAGCCGCCCTGGTCACAGAGCATGAAACTGTGCCCTGAAACCAGGAAGTGACACTCGACAGATTCGTATCGTTGCATTTCAAGAAAAAGAAATCGTGTTTTCATGTGTTTTTTGTGATATTATGTATTTTGATAAAACTCCTGAGGAGGAAAATGGTTCAGCCCCCCCCCCGGCTCCGACTCCTGTAGAAAATCAAATAATATTCGAACTCAGAAATACTTCAGGTGGCATGTTATACTTGACCTAACATTTTACGACAAACAATACTGCATTTTACACGTTTTCGTGTAAATGTCCTACTTGGTTATTTTTTGCGTAGCACAGTGTTTGCGTCTGACACACGTCTTTTGTCTCCTGCATTCCTTTACTTCCGGTACGACTTTTTCAAAACCACATTAGTTTTCTGTCAGTAATTGTCTTTATCTTTATTAAAAAATGTTCCGAAAATTTTGCTGATAAATCACTAAAAATTGATTCGGATTACGGAACACGAACACGTTTGGGGAAAATGGTTTCGATCAAATCACAGATCGCAGATTTTTGAATTCAGATCATTTCTTGATACGAACATCGTCGAATCCGCCCGTCCCTGGTTCATAACTGGTTTCATCTTTCACCAGCTCGACTGAAGTTTAGTTTCTCTTAGAATTTAGTCTCAGGTTGAAGAATGTGAACATTCATAAACAAACTTCTAGGTTTACTTGTCATTTCATGAACCATCGTATTGATATGGCAACGTCAACCTGTCTGCCAATATCAATTTTTTTTTGTCATGGCTCCTTTGATGTCATTCGAAAGTGTCGTCATAGCCGGAGCATTTCCTGATTAATACTCGTTTGCGTCATAAAATCGACTTCAATAATTGAAACTTCCTAGATCTCAAACGACAACGGGTTTATCAATATTAGTTCTTCCAACTCAAGATGGCGAAATTTAAAAACAAATGATTGAAGTTTATGATTTTGAAACCATTCTTTTTTTCTTTTATTATTATCGAGCCACGGTGCTACACTCTCGGGCAGGTCGCAGAGGTATCCAGCAGCGGAAGGATAGGCGAAGGTGTTGTTTATGTGCTTGTGGGAGTTGGAGAGGCTCAAAATTCGACCATGGGGGACGTGGTGAGAGTTACGAAGGCAGGTGAGGGAGGGGCATGAGAAGAGGTGGTCCACGGTGAGATGCTCTTCATCTTTACAGTGTGGGAAGTTGAGAAGATAAAGGTGAGTGAGAAGATGCGCATGTGTGAGGCGTGTATATTCAATCCTTAGGTGGGTGTAGATAACTTCCTCGCGGAGGGAAGAACGTTGGGACGTTGACCACGGGACAGGTGTAAACTTGATTTGTGAGAGCTTGTTATGCCGAGAGGCTTGATGCCGTCACTCTGCAAAATGGTCTGGCGAATGGCGGAAGTGAGATCTGTTGAGATAGGGAGATGACTAGTAATATATGGGAGCCGTGTAGCTTGCTGTGTGCTGCTTGATCAACTGCCTCATTTCCTGGGATACCAATACAGCTTAGGATTCAGATGAGTGAAATGCTTTTGGTGTTGAAGGAAATGTGATGGAGAATGAGATGGATGCGTTGAACGAGAGCGTGCGTTAAAAGACGATCAGAAATAGACCTTAAGGAGGAAACTGAATTTGAGAGGAGCAGATAGTGGGTGGGTTTTCGAGTGAGGAGATCGTGATAGGCACTGTAGGATAGCATGGAGTTCGGCTGTGTTGTTTCTAAGTCGGAAGGAGTGTAGTTAATCTTTCAAAATTACGATTTTAAAATCGAAAAATCATTTTACCACAAATGACTGAAAATTATGATGAAAATTATTCTGTTACACGATTCCTTTGATTTTAAAATTGAAAAACTCTGCAGAAAAATTTAAATTACAAAATCATATCAAAAATAAAATGATTTAAAGTCAGTCGATTTTATTGATTTTTTAAAATTTATTTTGTCCATTTATGATCAAGACTTGATCGTTTGAAAATTAGTACAGTCGTTTGATGATGTTTTACAAAGGAATGTAATTAACTTGGATTTCAGTTTTAGTTCATTCTGTAGTTCGTGTGTACTGAAATTGTATGCTGAAAGTGAGCGCCATACCAAAACCCAAGTTCAATACACTCTTACTTGTATATTTTTTTTTCTTTTTCACTCTCTCGTTTGAATGACATAGTTAACCGTACAAATCAATCAACATTGTCTCTTGGCTCTTTTTCAATATTCGCTGTCTATTAACTGTGGTACGTGTGTGTTTCAATAGTTTCAGTATGCTATATCAGGCTCGAGTCACTGACTCTCGAGAGACGGCTAGTATTGCCTTACATGAAATTGAACCGAATTTAGATCCTACAGCCCATTTCTTCTGAAGAATAACGCGCTGCTCCGTGGTCAATTTTCTATTCATTTTGCACATTGTGATTAAAAAAAAAAACATTTTTGATCAAGTTTAAGATGTTTAAGAAAGTTCGTCATTTGGTAGCCGACAGTTTCTAACGTGCAAACGATAATAAATTAGGCTGCTGAATTGTGAATAAATTTCTCCAAGACAGTTTTAGTGAGGCTGTATTGGGCAGAGGGCAGAGCATTGCAGCCAGCCAAAAGCCGAAAGCTAAAGCTGAAAGTCGACTGTAATTTTCATGGTCAAGTCAAAAGCTGAAGCCAATACGTATAGGCAGCCGTATTCCCCAAAAAGCTGAAAAAACCGTATTTTCGTAGCTTTTTCTTTTGGCTTTTTAAATTATTTTCAGGCCCACATTGATATGCTAATTTATTTGCAGTGCAATCGTGCTGCAACGGCCTTGAGTGAGAAAAAAAAAGTGAAAAATTCCCGGGCAGTGCGAAAGTACAAAAAGTATTGATGTGAGATGAAGCATAGATACATACCTTTATGAAAAAGTGTCCAAAATAGCCTTCTTTTATGGTACCTGGAAGCTGGAAGAGATTCAGATTGCAATTTCGAGGACATTTTGAGTTCTGCTGTTCCGTGATCTACTTTATTTTAATGAAAATTAAGGGGTAGGTCGGTACGTCAAAAAAATCGAAAAAGTTGAAAGCCAGCCATAAAAAAGTCGAAAGCCAGCTTTATTCTTACCAAAGCCAAAAGCTGAAAGCTAAAGCTGTATTTTCCAAGGTTCTAAGTTTAAGCTGAAAGCTGAAGCTGTATAATACGGCTGCAATGCCCTAGTACTGGGAATTTAACTTAACACTAAAATACGCGCTCTACCGGAAAAATATACAATGTCTTCATTCTGTGACCATGGTTATCACGACGTGTAGTGTTTGTACATAGGGATCCAACATTTTTCCAAATTATTAAGAAAAAGAGTGTTATTAGTTATTTTTGTGAATTGTACAAGTTGAAATATTATTATTAGGTACTTTACATAATTTTCCCTCGTATTCATTTAGAGCACAAGTCGAGTCTCTTGCAAAATTTACCAGTTTTTGAGCATTATAATTGCGTAAGATTATTGACTTTTTTTTTTTACCGTTTTTGGTTTCTTACCGTAAGGTTTTTTATTTATTTATTTATTTATTTATTTTTTTGACCACTGTAATTATCATAAAATTATTCAGAAGTTTTCTTTTACTTTCAAAATAATAATAATAATAAACAAATAAATAGATAATTTAAAAAAAAAGGAAAAATAATTTTCATCTCATTTTTTTAGAATTTTCGTAAAAGCTTTCAATTTTTAACCAAATAAACAATGTAGATTTTCTGATTCAGCTCGAGAAAATCTACATTTTGATTTCTACATCTTATATTTTTCTTAAGAAGCTAAATACATGATGCAGAATTTGCCTTGTCTTATCCATAACGAAAGAATTGAAAGTGGATAAAAAATTTGTTGTTGGCTTACAAAATAATTACCTTCTAAATACATAAGTAGCGCGTAAATATGTTTATACTTCACCCCTACCCCTCCTTTGCAAGAACAGTGCCCTGTTATCTGAATCTCTTGATTTTCGAAAGTTTTATTTGTGATGACACTCAAGTCGTGAGGCTTGCCACTCATAGCCGACGACTGAGTGCATCTGCCAGTCACTTTCCTTCCTGTGACTCTTTTAACTGAAGCAGGTAAGTAACCTTTCCCGAGCCTATAGCCCGAGAGTGTAGCTCTGCTGCTCGATAATAAAAACAACAAAAAATCAATGAAACAGGATTAAATCTTGAATTTAGGGCCGTACCCAGGATTTAAGTAAGGGGGGTTTGGCAATTTAGATGAATTCTCTTGTTGGTGTAGGGGGATTACAAATAACCTAAATTTATCCAATTGCCCGCATGTATATGAAGGAAATTTGGCCAATGAGGGGGGGGGGACACTCCCCTCTCGTTGGTACGGCCCTGCTTCAACTTAATGCAGAAGATAATATAAGAAATTCTTCATTTAATTACTAATTGAATAAGTAATTGTGTAGTACCTACTTGGTTCCTTCATTAAATTCGACAGGTGCTTGGTATTAAGCACCTTCTTCCCTTCTATGAATGGCCTCTTTACATTGTTGAAATAATTAACTATGTCAAGCATAAACACGTTGAATTTGTTGCAAAACATGTTTTAAATAATTTTATTTTTTATTTTATTTTATTTGATGACCCGCTGGGGCTACAAGCGTGTATACATATATATAAGTACTGTGCATAAATAAAAGAGAAAAAAAATACACAAAAAAAAGGGAACGAGTGTAGTAGACAGGGGAGGTGCACCTCCCCCTTACTCAGCCCTCAGCCGCCCATTCTGGGCATAAGTCATGGACAATTCAGCCCATTTTTTCCTATTGCTAGCTCTTGTTAACCATTCTCCCTCTTCTACGTTTGCCCAAGGGCATCCACATCGTTAGAATTTTGTTCCATTTGAATGAGATCTCTCTGGCTAGGTGTCCAGCAAATTTGAGTTTGAGTTTTTTAATGGTGACGCCCACACCTTTGGCTTTTGTTTTCTCGAGAATTTTTGAAATTCGAACTTTGTCCTTGATTTTGATCTTCAGAAGATTTCGCAGCATAGAATTTTGAGTTTTAATTAATTTTTCCGTTTGTTTTTTGGTGTGTGCCCAGGTTTGGGCGCCATAAGTTAGTACAGGGATGACGTTGCTTTCGAAAATTTTAATTTTTGCTTTCAAACTGAGTTTTCCATTCCAAAAAATTTTTTGGACCCAAAATGCTTTCCAAGCATTGGCTCTTCTGATTTTTGTTTCCTTTTCTGACCTATTCTCAAATGATGTTCAAATTATGTACAAAAACCACAAAATAATGGATCAGAAAGCTAAAAAACTTTCACTCTCATTAGGGAATTAATACGACCTGATAACTATGATCACATAATGAGGTTTTCAAAATATGCTACTACTAGCGCTCCAAGTGGAGTGTTGAATTCCCAATAGCTAAATCATAGGTATACTGGACCCCAATATGGCGGCCCAGTATACCTATGCTGTAGCTATGCAGTCTTAGTTTTAGTAGAGAGCGCAATTTGTATTCCTGTAAAGTGCTATTCTTACTGAGTAAAGCGACTTTTGGACCACCCTGTAGCTGTCCATTGTCCTTTGTGCGTCTGATAACGATTTACCGTGTGATCTGGGTCTCTCCTGGTGAATACTGTTGCTCCATTCTTGCTCTCCAATTGGAATTCTTTGTTTGCCGTCGTGGTGTTCCTTGGAATGTCGATTATATGCGAAATTATAACTATGCATATAGGTAGAAGCATTTGAACCCTCCGACCAAAAATGATGACGACCAGCAGAATTCAGAGGGGTGCCTTGAAAATTTATTTGCCGTATCCTCAACCCTGCCCATCTGATCGAAGGTGAACTCCTATAGCAGCTTTAATTTTCGATTATTCCTATCTACAATAATGGTTAATCGAAGATCGAAAACGGGCACGGCAGAATTTGAAAGAATTGAGGTCAGCGGTCGACCGCACTGCCCCTCGAGCTTTGTCCGGTTGTCAATAAAATGCAGTGTCGCGGTATCGGCATTGCGGCGAAACGGAAATGATGAACACAAAAAGCTGTTCGCTAATGATTTTATTATACCGTTCTTTGTCGTGGTCATTACGAATGCAGGTAAACAAAATTCAATTGACCTTCGGGGCGATGTTGCGTCAAGAAAAATAACCATGAAAACGCATCGCACTCGTGGGAGTACCAAATTTACCAATCGGATGCGATAACTGTTTGTGTGCCCAAGATTGTGCAGCGAGTAGCCATAAAGCGGCCTCGTTTCTGTGTATTCGAGACTAGGGAACGGAAAATCGAGACCGTTCAATTGAACGACTATACAAACCTATCGATTTTCATAATTTATTAGTCGACCTTGCAGCGTGTACTGTATTATGCAGAAGCCATATTTACAAGGAATCCGAGTATGGATGCATAGAATAATTGATGAACCTATTTTGCCTGTGAGCTAGCCGTTTTTTCTCAGCGAGATAGAATTACATTTGAGAAGAGTAGAGGGGTGGTTCGGCTGAGATTCAGCAATCGTGGCAAAGAAGTTTTGGTTCTTGTAGAATGAATTTGGAGGCCGTGATGGTAGTGTGTAAAAGTTGTAGTGGTCAGGCTGCTCGACGTCTGATGGTCAAGTGTGGCGTTTTAGTAGATTTAGAGACTTTACAAACATGACAGTCAGCGATTGTAGGTGAGAGTGCAACGCCTTTCAGTTCGGGAAGGACTTTCTTCAGTTCGTACATGGCTGATAGGCTAGGGTGGCCTAATCGGTAATGTCAGAGACGACCCAACGGCGGCGATAAAGACTTAATGTCTTGTCGTTCAAGTTCCTTAAGATCATTCAAATCTACATGTGGAACAGTTGCAAGATACTCTTTAAGATCAGTATGATCTTTCACATCTTCGTGTGAGAAACGAGTTGAGTGATGAATCGAGGTATTAAGAGGGGACAAGAAAGTGTTCGAGGCTGGACTTGAGTCGAATTACTCCCTCCCAAATTTTGGGTGGTCAGAACGATATTTCGGTTTGTGGTCTCTGGGTCCGCGGGTAGGTCATAAAACCAAGTTTGACCGTTCAATCTTCCAATTAAACGCGAATCTAGCGCCGAGGGATTGGTCGACTTTACATGTAGTAGATGTACAGAGTCTTTGAAAAAGATTATAGGGTCTCCCATTTCTGTTATTCTCCGTACGGACTGTGGGTTTGCAGCAACATCTGAATTGTAATACACAGGGGCAATACGAAACATGACATCATCAATATTTTAGTAAGGAAATCTCCAATTTCATCTATTACTAAATCTGAGTTCGAGTCACTGTTCACAACTGTCACCCGAACTGGATGCGAAAGAGCTCTTATATTTGGAAGAACATTTTCCGACTTGAACAGTTGCAGAGAACATCCCGAGTCTAAGAAGAAGATAAATTGTTAATTGACATATCTTGTACAAAGTCGCCATGCGGTGTAGCTAAAGCAACTGATTCAGTCCAGAGGCGAGCATATTGTGCAGTATTCAATAGCAGGGGCAAGGCACCTTCATCATGTTCATGACACAGGACAAGATGTCTATCGCGAATGCGCGCGAATCTCGCTTGATGTGGTGTCTCATCCCTTCCATCTGTTATAATTCCCGCAGAAGGAACTATAACAATTCTCTGGGAGTTACTCAGAAAGAGACTAAACTGTGCCTACACGAAAACGAAATAAAATCAATTTAAATGATTTTCTGAGCTATAATGAATAAATTGAAATTTATGAATCGAATTATGACTTGAAGAGAAGTAAGAAACTGAAGACTTTTAAAATTACTCGAACGGCGAAACGGTATACGAAATAGAACTAAGTCTCAGAGCGGATCTGGAGACAACTTGCACAGAAGGTGCGTAAAACCCGAGTGTGAAGATGGTACCCATAACATGAGCTTATATTTAAAATCCTCAAGGATGCTTGCATGATAAGTATAAGATAAGACTAATGAAAAATCAGGGAAAAGTCGAGGAAATTCATAATTGAAGAAAAGTGGCCACTCTGTAAACTAACTTCTGGACTTGCCGTGGGAATCCTCGACCCATGCGGAAAACTAATAATAAAGGTCATCCAGCAATTGATTTCAAACATTCAGCATCAAGTTTACATGTTTCCCTCCGGCCACTGATGCCATACTCGAAAGGGTAGTTTCCGGGGCCGGAGGTGCGGTGTCTCAGGGGCCACTTTGGCACGCGTGCATCGCCATACATACCACCACACCATATGGACTAGCTACTGTAGTAATTCTATTTCTGGCTGTCAAAAATTAACAGAACTGTACAGCAAAGTGATACAGAGTACATCCTTACCAAAAACATGGAAAGAATAAGATCTGTACTGCAATGTCTGAACCTGATGTGTGTCACTGTTCATTAATGGGTTGTCTCTAGTGCCTACATTATTCTCATAAATTCTTGGGCATAATTTATTTCCCTAGTATCATGCCAGGTATTCTCCCTATTATAATGTAAAGGAGAATTGGTGAAAGAAAAGCGTTAGTGTTTTCTCGATGTCTCTCAGTACGGGTAACCAGATTTCCACAATTTTCTACTTGTTAGAGGGACCTCTTGGAGCATATTTGCACTTTTTTTTCAGCGAGGGAGAGGACCAGGACATATACCCTTGCCGCACTAGATGCTGAGACATACCAAGGCCTTTTACTTTGTTAAATTTCCAAACAATAAAATAATCCAGTCGAAGGCACAGGAGGGTTATGTGCAAAAGGACAATAAAGAAGCATGCACAAGCACGAGGCATGGTGATAATGAATATATTGCCAAAAGAGCTTCAGGTATACATTAGAAGGTAGAATAGGAAGAGTATCTGTGAGAATACCTAACTCTGTGAGAATACCTAACAGTGGTGAGAATCTGCATTCCTATTGGTAGTGGGTTAAAATCATGTGGGCCAGTCACTGCTATGTAATGGTTGCCTTGGATGTTGTCAAAAGGATCAATCCCTGTTGAGTTCCTGAGCTGCTAGATCTCCTGTACATTTCTTGTGTTCTGTGTAGGATTCATCCACCCGGGTTGTCTTTTGCTCTCAGTTCACTGTCAGCGAGATTCCTGAGTAACCCTCTATCAATTGGCATTTGCAAGCAGGTATTACATTGCAACAATTGAAGAAACTGTATTTGACCATCTTTGCCAAATCCATTCTATGAAGTGACTTCTAAACTAGTGTGCATTATTTGACATCTTAATTTTGTGTGTGGGCAGTGAAAGAATGCGCGGAATTTGGGAGCTCGGTTGTAGTTATTGCTCGCAGATACACGAATTCGAAGAAGGCAAAAAGCGCCGTGACCTTAACCCTGGTAAAGGGATATAAATGAACTGTTATTTATTACTTATTTCTTCTTCTTTTTTTCGTTGCACACTCTCGTATTTTGGTGTTCCATATGTATCGTTCGCTCTCTAAATACGTCATACAAAACGTTCGCGTCACGAGGATCGCAATGGAAGCTGCAATATAGTTAAAACTATCTAACCTACGTCAGTGTCTCTAATCAAATGTTCCATTTTAGTTGAGGAGTAATCTACCCGAATGCATAATGGTGGTAAAAATAGATTGTGATAATGCTCGGCTGACTAACTGCAGCCGAGGAGTAACAGGTGGCTGTGAAATTCTTGCCTTTTTTTTTCTTTTTTCTTTTTTTTTTTTAACCAAATACAAGTAAACATAGTGAAATAGTTAATCATCTTGCACTGTTACTGGAAGCTAATGAGAATTCTGTTCCTAATTTAATTTCTTCTATGTGTGGTGTGGTGGGACGTATGGCGATGCACGCTGAATACATCTAAAAATACCTCCCTTTTCTCCGAAAAGTCGGTAATACTGCTTTATAAGTTTGATTATATTCAGATTTGGACATTTTGACTCTGGATCTAGTTTTTGAGACTTTTCTTCTATTGACTTACGCAGGATTTCTCTCGCATGATTTAAGTTGGCTAATGATGATTCCAACTGATCATACATTTTTCTAACATCCATCACGGTTGCATACTTGGCCTCGTGATCGAGACCGTGTCGCCATGCCCAAGTATTTTCAAGAAAAACTGGCCCCTGAGACACCGCACCCCTAGCACTGAAAACTACCCTTTCGGGCATCGTATCAGTGCCGAGGGGAAACTTCTTCTATATGTGATCCTACATGTAAAAATTCCGACTAGTGTGACAAACATCGTTTTTCGTTTTGTAAGAAGAACTTACGTAGAACTGGAGGGAGAAACACAGGAGTGTAGTGGGTTGTCCCAAAAATACCCAAAAGTGGTTTCAAATGATGTGTGAAGAATTGGTTTAGAAATCCGGTTGGTGTGTCAAGACTTTGTTTTTAACCCCATCCTACAATTTCTTGCATATAAAAATTAATAGTTGCAGCTGTTCTCTTGTGGAAAAATACGGGAGTCAGGCTAGTCAGCATAAACTGTACTCTGGACGTATGTTTTGAGAAGAACGTAATTTTTGAAAGACAAATACTGAAATACTGGTGCATTTTATGGGAACAAAATTTCAAATCTTAAAGGAGGGGAAGAAATACAAAAAATTTATTCCGTTGTGGAACGCCCTTTGTGGGCAGGTCAAATGGATGTCGAGGTCATTGTAGATAAGGTCCTATAAACATCGCACGGGTAAAGACAACCGCCATTTTCTTTCCATTTAGGTCGGTCAAAAAAATCGGCAGGTAAACACCACGTCACCACGTGACCAGTTTTTGTTCCATAGAAAAAACTGAGGGAAAAATGGCGGCTGTCCTTACCTGGTTTCTGTATGCAGCCTTACTGAAGGAGCTGATAAAGATGGTTCATCAGACGCTTGTTTCTTTACTAAGCTCGGTTCTTCAACTTTTGCTTGTAAAGTAAAGTTTTATCACCATGACACACAAAAACATACTTCTTGGCATAACTCGAGTTCTAGTCGATTGATTTTGCACTACTGTATCATCGATGTAGAAACTTGAAGTGTCTGAAGATCGAAATTATGTTTTTCCTTCAAAGCGTCGTGTAAACAATAAATTGAGTGGTTTGCGGCAAAAAGGGCATATAGGCAGGAACACGTATGCGAGAAAAACGCGATTGAAGTTTCACCCATCCAGTACTACCAATACTTCAGCATGAATAGTATCAATGTTGGTATTTTTCGATAATATCATCCTTCTACTTTAGCAAAAATCATACATCACTGGAAAATTTAGCGCATGTGTTGCTGCAGTCTTGATTATAGTGAGGTACTTTATGTGCCCTTTATGTGGAAAATTTTTTCAACACAAAACTCGAGGAATAAAATGCAAAATTCTGTCATTTTTTAATGAAAACGTAGTCGGAACATTATTAATATTGAAGAGGGATGAGTAAAAGATAATATTAATGTCTGACGCTGGCATTAATGTCTGACGCTGGCGCTGCAGGTGCATTTTTGCGTGGACGTCCTCGCTTAGGTCGGGCTACCTGTTGTACAGTGCTTTCCGGTTGGTCTTCCATTCTTGGTTTCTTCGGTTGGGATGCTTTCGGTGGCCAGCCACGTCTCTTAACTGCTACCGGAGGTGGTACAGCTCCTTCTGGTTCTGTTTTACTGGGCTCGGATTGCGTTGAAGCGTACTTCTTGACTATGTCACCCACCCAATAGAAGACGATCATTGCGATTCCTCACGTATTTCAGTAGGTCTTTGACATCGTTTGCCTTCTTTTCTTTCATTCCTTTTTCAAGAGATGGTATCTTCGGAAGTTGTAGTTCTGCTTGGGTGGCATTACTTTTCGATTCTGCTTTTTTCTTTGTGCGAATTGGGTCCTCGGGATGCTCTTCACGCCTCTTACCCATAATATTTACTGTATTTCAATGCACTCATTTATTCAAACAAACTCAAACGCATAAGAAGTACAATACGTACACACTTTGAAAAAAGTTAGGAGTAGTACTTTTGCCGGAGCACTGTTATCATCATCGTTTCTTACATTTCAATCGCTTCATCCTCCACGAATGAAGACAGGGAGGTGGGGTAAAGTGCGTTAGAACCAGGAATGTACATAGATTCCAAATCCAGTTTTCCTCAAAAAGGGCACATGTGTCATATATGCCCTTTTTGCCGCAAACCACTCAATTAATTCTGGAAACTTTTCTGCATATTATTCTTCTGGAAAGTCTGAATCGACAGTTGTTTCAGCGTGGTTAGTTTGAGCAGCTTTGTTCATGTGGCGAGCTTATTCTACTCCTTCGGCAATATCACCCTTATATTTCCGTAGATTTTGTATGTATAGTTCTTAATCCTAACTGGAGTGTATCAGCAATAGACATATATTGAAGGGGGGGGGGGCTTAGCCCCAATCCTCTAAAACCCCCTTCGCCCAAAAAAGCCGAAAACTTATACTAGCGAAAGATTTTTAGCATTATTTTGATCTTGTCAACCTCCGATGAGCTCCCTCTCACCAGGTCTGCTATCAGCGCTTAGGGGTGCGTTACCAAATTGTTGAAAGTCTGAAGCCCGCCTTGTAATGAGTGTACCTCTGCTGTAAGTTAGACCTGCTCTCGTCCAGTATTGCCGACTTCATTCATCATTTATTTTATTTTATTTTTTTTGAACCGATGTTATCATACGAAGTGCAGAATCCGTGTGAGTTTTTCGCTTCTCTATTTCTCTCAATGTCGTTTTGTTTCTTACGACCCAGTTAATTTCTATTTTTCGGCACGACCTCGATTCGCCAAATTCGCTCTCATATTATCCTTTGCATGGTGGGTGTAGTTTACACACGACCGCGTAGTCTCGATTTTTTTCGGTATCATGCGTCTGTGTTACGTCGACTGTAATTTTTCATTTACATTGCAGCCCCGGCGGTAATTAACCTTGCGATACTTGTTTCGCAAAACAGAGTGTAGATGCAATATTGTTTTATAAATTGTTATGTATCCCCCCACCGACGTGCTGAGAGCACGGTTTTGAAAGACTCGGCTAAAAATAGTAGCACCCTATTAGGGATGCTGTGTACGTGTATCCCGCGGGCGACGCGGCTACTCGAAAATGTGAAAAGCGTGTTACCATACATACCAAATAGAAAAAATAAAAAATAAAAATGATGAAAAATTGAAAACGTATGTTTAAATCAAACGATTTACGTCTAGTCAATGTATGTTACTATGTATGAAAAAAATTAATGCATAACTTTCCAATTATTATTTTTGATGAGAATTGAAATAATTTTTAGTATTATTCATGTTTTTGTTTCTAGTCTTTTGTTGTATATACCTGTGTTTAAGTCTTAAGCAATTTTAAGCGATTATATACTGAAACAGCTCAGTTGATTTTTTTAGTCACATACCTTATTTTGTTTCCTTGCCGTTATTTTATTTTTTTAATAATGTTACGTTAATTCGCACAATTTTGACTTGATCGGCAAATACCTTTGTTATAGTTAATGTTAATCTATACGGGCTTAAATTATTTAATATTTTATCAATAAGTCGAATAAATGTGTTTTCTAATACTCGTGTGTCGAAATTCATTTTTTTGCAACATCGTGTCGACAGGTTGATAATGGCAACTGGACTTTCAAAACACTTGACTCACGAATTATTGATAGTAAGCTACAGAGTGTCTACCGGTCATCTAAGTCATCTGAAGTCTTCTATTTTGAAAAGAGGCCATCTAAGTCATCTGACGTTATCTTTTTTCGCCGTACGTCGTCTAAAAAATTTTTATTCTATTAAGTAGTTGGAGAAAAAACTTCTGAAATAACATATAAGATTATTGTACAGACATCAGCGAGTGAGTACATAGTCAGCGAGTAAGAATGAAATGAAATTAAAGAGTGGGAATGACGTTTTAGTAAGCGGTAGGAGCCTCCAATAATTTTTTGAGACTACTAAAAAATTGGATAAAGGTTATGTAAAGTAATTTTCTTTAGTTATAAATACTAGTAGACACCCTGAAGCAGCATTGTTGTCGAAATCTGAAGGTATAAGGGTACATTGTATTTCCCCCCCCCCCTCCCCTTCAAGAAAAACTGAAAAAAATAGTCTAAAACTATTGAGAAAGTTGATACAATACACCTTAGAGAGATTTTCAGAGAGATCTTGCGAAGATTATTTGCCTGTTTATCTCCAATTTTAAAAGTCCAGGAAAACATAACATTTTCCCCCGTTGTCGACTTCCATTAAACATTTTTGTGCCGTCCTACTAGTGTGTCCACCAGTCATGAAACTCACGAAAACGTCATATGTAAATTGACGAAGTCGCGAATTCAATCGAGTATTTAACTTGGTTTTCCTCAAAAATAATACATTTTATCCAAACTCTTCCGGGAAAAAGAAAGGTTGAAAGAAAGATGAATTCCTGTTGTACAATTTAATATTTTTTATCATATTTCTTTTTAAATGTGAACTCCGAAATATTAGCAAAGGAAGTAATTGAACAAGTTTTTGTTTTTGTAATTTAGGACCACTCACATGAGTATTGTGAGCCCGTGAAAAAAGTAGTGGAAAGGTCTTGAAAAAGTTAAAGAATTTTACAAATTTGTATTTGGTAGACACTTCGTCTAAAAACCTTTCGATGCTGTTGGTGTGCAGAAATAAGCAAAATCAAAAATCTGGTTTTAAAATCATTTTAAAACTGACTTCAAGTCAGTTAAACATCAAAAAGTCGTTTCAAAGAAAATAACTGGAATCAGGATTTTCTCAAAGTCCTAATCATAATCCGTGTTGCCAGATTACGTTCTTGCTGCGTACAGGCACCGGAAGGAAACCGTGTGAGTCCACGCCAAATAATCGGTAATACATTTTTTTTTTCCAACACCTGCTCGAAAAGTTCCTCATTTCCTCCCTATTGCTCATTGGTTTCATGTAAGTTTGTACTTTTTGAGGTGTTGAAAAAATATCCTACGCAACTCGGGAGGAAATAATAGTAAAATACGATTCTTGTAGTGCAGCCCTCACCTTCGGCTCGTGCTGCTAACTCACAGTTATCATATTTTACTATTTTTTCCTTAGTTACCTAATGCTATTTTTTCAACTGAGAATCGGAAAGTACATTATTAATGGATAATGACGTAATTAGGCTTGCGTTAAGTAACACTGTATTAACAAACACTCAGAAAGCAAAACTGATGACAAATGGACTCTGTTCAGCAGAAGGGATGAACTAACTAGCAAAATCCGCTTTTTGAGAACACGTGATTCGAAGTTCAAGAGCCATGTAGAAACTATATGGCATTGCGTTTACTGATAAGCTTTTTTCAACGTGAGTACACATTTTTGAATCGGGGCCCAATTTTGAAAAATTCTACGTTTTACACTCTCTCCAACGATACTGATAACTCATTTTGTTTACAAATGTTAGTTGGTTCCCTTTTGTTGAATAGCGTCCAAATGGTGGACAACTAGTCAGTAATGGTAGAGCACTTAAAAACCCCTGAATATTGACAGTCGCCATTTTCCGTCACTTTGGTGCCCAATGATTCACAGTTTGATATAGTTCATTCGGAATAAGAACAGCAAAAATGGCGACACATCATGTGGGCAGCGGGAAACTGAAACGTTGGTGAAACGGTACCTTTCACTTCCCCACGGCCCACATGATGCGTCGCCATTTTTGCTGTTCTTATTCCGAATGAACTTTACACAGAATGTTCCGCGTTGTGAATTTCCAATTACATTGGGCATGGAAAGACGAAATATGGCGTATGTCACTGCTCGAGTGTGTTGCCAGGTACTCCAGTAATAACGGCTCTGTCTCTGTAGTTGACACATGTGACATGCCAGGAGGAAAGGGACCCATGCGCAAAAAAAAGACCTTTTTGTGATAACAACTGTTGTTGACTAATCTTTGGCTACACTTTCACGTGGTGTTGTCCAAAAAATTCTAAAAAATTTTCCCAACCTGCTGTAAGTCTTCAAAGTTGAGTGTCTCAGAACGTAAAAACGTTATCAATTTTGTTTATCTGCTCTCCTGTAAAATTCACATTTTTGCGCACAGGTTCTTTTTCTTCCTGAAATGTCACACATACAAATAATACCATCTAGCCTCCATTTTGCTTGTAAAAAAGAAGTTTGTTTACATTTGATGGTATGCGAAATGCGATAACGTTTATATTTCTTTAATAAAGAGTGAGACTGTAGTATTACACAACAGAGCATAAAAAACAATGGGCTGAGATTGTAATGATTTCAGCTATATTTTGAGTGTTAAATATGGACGCTGTTAAGAAAAAACGAATCAAGCGACATCGGTTGGCAAAATGAGTTGGACGCTATTAGACAAAACTAAACCAAGCAACAAAATTGTTTTTTTTTTATTTTTTAGAACACGTGATAAAAAGTTCAAGAGCCATATAAAAACTAGGTATATGACTTATGACATAGCGTTTTCTAATAAGTTTTTTTTTCAACGTAGGTTCAAATTTTTGTATCGGAGGCCCAATTTTGAAAAATTCTACCTACTTTTTACACTCTTTCCAATGATACTAATAACTCATTTTGTCAACAAATGTTGGTTAGTTCTGTTTTGCTTAACAAAGCTATTAGTATCATTGGAAAGAGCGTGAAAAGTAGAATTTTTCAAAAGCGGGGTTTCAAATACAGTCATAATGCGTATCCATGTTGGAAAAAGCTTATCAGTAAACGTTATGTCCGTAAATCGGCATTATTAATTGGCTCTTAATATTACTTTATATTTTCTCAAAAAACAGATTTTGTCGCTTGGTCAGTTATTTCTTAACAGCGTTCGTATGATGGCGTTGACTTGTGTTGGCTATTTTTCTCAAAAACCTCTCGTTTTCTATGGGTATTCAAAATCAGGGATGACAAACAAAACCGGTTTTTTTTTTCATTTTGTTATTTCGTTTCAATATTTTTGACAAAAATCAATCGTTATTTCGTAATTTCGTTTCGTTTGTTTGCCATCCCTGCTATTTGCTGAACTCACCCTGACTCAACTCACCCGGGAAAAGAAATGAAATTTCGATTACAAGTAGGCTCGGCTACTACATAGTACCCGACCCTAGAAAGTGGTTGCAATAGGCTCGGCTACTAGTAGCCGATCCTAAAAATCACAAATCAGAAAACTAGGAATGGCAAACGAAACGTTTTTTTTTTTCGTTTCGTTATTTTGTTTCAATATTTTAGACAAGAATCAATCGTTGTTTCGTTATTTCGTTTTGTTTCGTTTGCCATCCCTGTTCAAAATTAAAATTTTATCACAATTTTCACTTTTTGTTTCTTTTTGTCATTCATGAATAGCTACACTGATACTGATAAGTGATAACGTTTGATCAGTGGTATCATCTTGGTGATATTAAAATCCGCATTTAAGATAGGAAATAGGGAAAAAATGAACTAGATATATTGAAAAAATTAAGATCGGCATTAAATTCCTCGTTAAAAATACATATATAATCATGTGTTGTATTCTCGTGTCATTGAAATTTAAAATTGTTGCGCAGTGTGTTATATTCATGTCAATTCACTTTGGTATATCAATTGTAAACAAACTTCTTTTTGCAAACAAAATGGAAGATAAATGTTAACTACACATCCTGTGGAATGGTAGTTTTACTGGTCATCTTCCAAAGTATCATGATTTGACTGAAAATTGTACGGCGGTTATGAATATCCTGAATTGTGTGATAATTGTTTACTGGTTTGCAACTTTAGGTACAAGTTTTGATCCGTTTTTGCAGCTTCCTGTACTCATTCATTAGAATAATTTCCAGTTTGAAGAACTATTAACTGTGAGTGTTTTCATTTATATTAATTGCTAACATGTGTTTTAAAGATGAAATGGAAGATTAGTGGTTACCAGCGTCTAGTCATAACAAATTGTTTAGAAATGGCAAAGTGGACATGTTCTATCATACCTGTTCATCATGAAATTACAATTTCAACATTTTCCTCTCATCCGTTTGGTAAAATATACCTGGTATGCATCTCGTTTGATCGGTGAATGATTGCACCTTGGGTGAATTACAACACTCACATTTGCTTGTGCTGTAACTTTCGCATTTGTCAGTAATCACACAATTATACCAAACTTGTACAGAACACAGAGTAAAAGATACAATTATGAACGACCCGAACTTCTCAGTAACTCGGCTCAAAATTATCCGATTTTTAATGAGCAATGTGTTGAAAGGAATATACCTAGTCTAGTTTTATGGATAAATCGAGGTTGGCAATCTGAAACTGAATCTGAATCTCGAAGTTTAAGACATTGTGCTGTCTGTGAAACCGAATCCAGAAGCTAAGTGTAATCACCTTACGAAGGAAAAGCCGAAACTGAGGTTCATAATACAATATTACTTAAGCTGAAACGAAGCCGTAATGTATTAGATCGTAATGGCTTCGGTTTCCGCTTCACGTGTCATACTGCTGTGATCCGTGATACACGGTATTTTGACGTACATCCACTTGAAAATGTCCAGGGAAAAGTACCTAAAGCTCGCTAGTACTAGGTCCAGCTGTGATTTGGTGAACATTTTTGGTATTAGAAAAGAATGAGATGACTCGATGACAATAAGTCAATACTTGAAGCTGAATCCAAAACTAGCTGAGGTAATCATATCAGTGAAGCTGTATCCGAAATTGAAAGTACAACATAGATATTTCTGAAGCCAGAACCCAATCTGAAACAGTGGCGGATCCAGGATTACACTTTGGGAGGGGCTAAATGTTGGAGAAAAAAAGAGCAAACAAAATTTTAAGCATGAATGCATGATTGTTGATAAGTGATAATGTTGATTCATTGATAACGCGATATGTATTCACGAACTGTGCTGTATGAGCGCTACTGTCATTAAAAACATCGGTGGCTAAAATAAGTGGAAAAGCGAGTGAAAATTTTTTTTTTTGGGGGGGGCTATAGCCCCTTTAGCCCCCCCCCCCTTGGATCCGCCACTGATCTGAAAGATCCTTCCATTTTGCAATTAAGCTGAGTCCGAATCTAAGTTCATAAGTTTCGGCTTCCCCAATCCTGGGATAAACCCCTTTATCATAATTTTTGTGAAATTGAAAACTATATTAAGGTATTAATGTGGACCTAGGTATAAATGTCTATGAACTAGCTACCTACCTTGGAAAATTAAAAAAAAAAAATCACCCATATTCGATCCTAAATGTATTTTAAAATATTGTATGTAGGTATAAGTATCTTTAACATGTTTTTTTTTTCCTTTTTTGTTATTCTTTTTCATGATTCTTTCCAAGTTTTTCACATTAAATAATTTTCGAAATGAATGAATTTCAAAACTTCAAATTTTAACAATGTGAGTTAGTAACATTGTGAAAAACAAACAATAACTTTACACAGCGTCTAAAAAGAATTGAACCGGAGTACCGAGAATTAAATGGAACAATATTGTTACAGTGTTTTAGTAACATGTTTTGAGATTAGTTTACCAGAAGCGCTGATAGTAGTTCCTGTAAGGAGTGGGCCATATTTGTACCTTGGTCCATAATTAATTGTACATTTTACTCTAATAATAAGTATACTATTTTTTTGTTACCCAATCTGGTACAAGGAGACAGGGGTTGAGAGTTGGAAGATAACGGGCACAACCAACATTTTGTAAAATTTGGAGGTACACCTCTTAAATTCCGCAACGTTGCAATATGCTCTTTTTATCCCCTTAGCTGACAGTGACGGATATATCCGTTAGTATTTTTAGTCTCTGAAAGTGCATAATGACAAGACATTCTCACAAAAGTTTTAAGATGAGGGCGAGTACAAACATCTAAATGACGGAAATATCTTGCGTGACGTTCATAGAGGTGATGTCTGATGTCTGAAACATAGGTATCACTTGCTGTTGAGTTGAAAAACAGTTTTGACAATTTTTTTGTGATTTTTGAAAACAAGGTTTTGACTTTGATGTTATTTTAGTTTGTAAGTGTTTGTTCTGCCCATTTTTATTTATTTGTGTCGTCTGTGTTCTTCTATTTGCAAAAAAAAGTACAAAAAATCCGTCATTTTGACTTTTTAAATCATCAATATACGCAGGCCCGTGCGCAGAAATTATACAAGGGGGTGGGAGGTTGACCATATATTTCATGTTAGGTTAGGTTATAAAGGGCAGTGATTGCCATAAATTATTATATTATCTACATATCAACAAAGGTCAATGGGATGGGTTTGAACCCCCCCCCCCTGCGCACGGGTTTGAATATACGTATGATGACTGTACTGATAAATCCGCAATTTTGCACTTTCAAGTCAGTTTTGATTACCAACTTTCAAATCGATTTTTTATGGTTTGGGGAATCGTAGAGAAGTGCGATACGAGCAGGGGTATTTTTTATCACCTACAGAATGATAATCGGTAAAATAAAGGTAGGAATTTTTTGAACGTTCTAGAAAAAAAATATCAATCGTTTAAGGGGTTAATATTTCTTTTCCCCAACACGAACTAATGTTCGTGTGATTAGCTATTAAAATAAGCAGCTGAAAAGAGAAGTGAGCAAGATTTTCAATTATATGATCCTGTTCCTCGACGGATTCAAGAATTCCTCCTCTCCGGAAGGAAGGCTAGGAATCCACGAATTTTGAAATTTCCTAGCGAAAGGTATCGATCAAACTATCGAAATTGTTCAGTTGTTGCGTAGGTACTTGAATATCCCATGAGATGCTTGATCCAGCCTCGATTCATACCATGAGGTGGGAATCTCATTCTTCAAATTGGCGGAACTTGATTAAAATTTCGAAATGAGAATTTCATAGGTGCAAACTTCAATAGTTTTCATCCGGTCTTGATTTTGGTTTCGAAATTGAAAATTTACTTTTAAGAGAAGGCAAAAATCTAAGTGTTAAAATATATGAGTTTTTTGCATCATTTATTACAAAAACCCCATCAGATATCAGATCCCAGAACCCTAAATCTAAATTTCATACTGCAAATGGTTTTAAGGACCTGAAATGGCAGGATGTCTACTGGTCCTAATTCTCCAAAATTACCTCATTTTGAAAGAAAATCCACAGAAAATGCGAAAAAGGTCAGTATTTTTCGTAAATAAAATTAGGGCTTATGAAATTTGTTATAAAGAAACTTTCATGGAGAATCGACAATGCAAAATTAAGCTCCTCCTTCCAGAGACCAAACTTGACTTTCATTTGGAGGTGGGAAGGGGGGGGGGAGGAAGAAAAATTTGTCGATAGATATTTTTTGAAAACTAAAAAGTCGCCGACATAATTTGTAAAAAATTGAATTTTCACCGATTTTTCAATCGAAATATTTTTTAGTTAGAACAAAATAAACATACAAGCATTCTTGAAAAATGAAAAATTCAAATGAACAGTTTCAGAACTTGCCGACTGCCAAATTATTGGGGGAGAGGGGTTCATCTCGTAGTTTCGTCCCTGCTCCCTTCTCCTAACGACAAATTTTGCTCAAAATAGTAGATTCCTTCCCTTACAGCCCTTTATCTCCCATATAATTTCCAAACTAACTCTGTCAGTTCTTTTTTCTTTACAGGTCTTACCGAGTTTTATTTAAGGGTTTCCTCAAACTTAACTAATTTTTGATGTAATGTGACATTTTTCCAAAATTTTTGTCTGAGCGAAAACAAAGTCTTAATGAATTTTCCAGAGAATCTCAATGGAATTTTCATGTCTTACAGTTTTGAATGATTTTTAGAAAATTTTAGCAGAGTCTTAATGACTTTGTAACCAAATTTGAGGTGTCAACAGCATTTTCTCTTTCCTCGAGGAAAGGAATGAGGTTCTGACTCAGGATAAGGAAGTGAATATTTTCCTTCTGTCTTTCTCCAAAGATTTTTTTTCGTTTAGGAAAAGGGAGGGGACATTCTTCCTATAATATTCTCCGAAGAAAGGAAATGGGTTATCTTACTTCCATAACAGGAAACACGTTCTTACTCAAAGCAAAAAAGATATTTGTCTTCCTTCCTCGAAGAAAGGAACACATTTCCAATTTTTCAATCGCTGCTTTTTGAAAAAAGAAATGAGCCAAGTGTCGGATCAAAATCTGCTTGGATTTTCGAAATTAGAAAAATTACGACTCCGGTAGTTTAATTTTTTCAATAAAGTTAATGCCTCCCTTTCATAGAAAAGGAGAAAAGTCAAATTTTGAGTGCAAATCGGGATCGGATCAAAAATTTGATGCGATATTTTCGAAATCCAAGACTTAGAAACCCTATTTCGATAGTTTTCTCGGTATCTTTCCACTTAGAAGTTAAAAGTTGAGGATACACATTGTAGCTCTCCTTGGAGGGGAGAAAAATTTTGTACTTGAAAATAGATCTTCCCAGGTTGACACTGTGCTGTCGCGCATCTAACTGACTTTGTGTAATCAAAAATAAAAATGGGCGCAGCATTCATTAGACACCTAAAATGTAATACAGAAATGACTTCTCACCGAAATTTCAAACCGTTTTGCTCTATGTGTCTCCAATCCAAACTGATTCGCGTTTTTACACTCCCCCCCCCCACCAGAAAATGAGAAATTTCGAAAATGTATATTGCTGTTTTGTATTGCATATTCAACGTGTTATATTTCAAAAATTCGCAAAGGGGCAGACAAAAATTAAAACTTGAATGTGGTAATGCCTTCAACGCATTGAATATGCAACACATAACGCAGCAAATACGAGTCTGGTCCAGTTAAGAAACATAATTTTTTCACGGCGCTGATAACGTGTACTTGTGCTCGTCCTACTCCTCCAAATTCAAAATGCCCTTTATCGATGTGTATTGCGGATTGCAAATTATGTTTCTTAACTGGACCAGACTTTATGTACCTTATAATGTCAGTGCATTATTAGTTTGGTAATGTTGTTATAACATGATAATTATGCCTTTCGTTCAATTACAAATCACTCTCCACCATAGAAGGTTGAAATAGCTATTTTTATAGCTGTACTTCCTAGACCCTTAATTCATCGCAAGGAAAAAAATCTTCCTTCGTCTAATTTGGATTCATGAGTACCGTATTGTTGAACTACTCCTGGTGACAAGATACATACCGATAAAAAGGAGTAAGCTTCCCCAAACACTTCGTCAAAAAATTGAATTCAACAAAACGCTGAAAATTTTAAAGCATTTGTTGGTATGAAAATTGAGATACCGAAAATTTTCTTTTAGGGTGACTCGGAGCAAAAAGTGGACACCAATTTCTGGGGCAAAACTTGAACCGGTTATATCTCTCTGGATTTGTACACTTGAAGGGAAATCTTGACGGTACAGTGTTGCTTGGACCTTCTACTTCCACAGAAAGAGAAGTGTTGAATATCTTTCCTACTAAAATTTTCAAGAGAATCTACAATGATAAACTACCCATTTTTCTCTTTGAAAAATTATATTTTGCAGTTGGGGGGGGGGGGAGGTAATTTATTCTAAAATTTCTCATTCAGTTTCTAATGTTTTTACATGAATTGATAAAACCAACTATCAGCATTCTTCCTATGTAATAGAGAGCAACAAATAATTATTTGGGCTTGAAAAAGTTCGAAATACTCTGGGGGCAAGTATTGAACGCTGCCGGGTAAAAAAGAAACTACTCTGGGACGAATAATACGCCTGTTAATTCAGTTTTGGGGCAAATTGTGAACGTGTTAAGTAATTCAATATTTCATGAAGTAGATTTTACGAACAATCATGGAGCCCGCATTCTTATTTTGAAAACAGCTTCAAGCCTCCCAGTATGCGAAATCTAAATTAGCAGTAATCAATCGCGTGGTGAGTAGCGTGTTTTTGATTGTTGCTAGCTGGCAGGACTGAGGACCGCAATTTCTATTCTTTGTTTCATATCTAGGTATACGTAGTGGTCAATCTTATCAGTAGGGCTGCCAAAAGTATGCTTTGGCATATTTTTCCTCTGTGAATCAAATCAAGCATTTTGAAGACATTTTTGCGAAACATGAAATTCTGAGTGAAATGAGCCCTATTTGAAATTGCATAATTTTGCACATTTCAATATAATTTATAATTGCCTATTTGGTGTTTTATATGTATATTTGGGGCATATTTTATCAAGTTTTCTGAATTTTTGGACATATTTCCGAACCTCCACTACACTACACATTATATCGTTGATGTATCTATTTTTTTATATTTTTTTAATCTCTTTACTGCACTTGTACGAGGGGTGATCAAAAAGAACATGGATTTTCGTTATAACTCCCGTTGTATACAGTCTGGCGAGTTCATTGCGATGGGGTGATGACGGCAAAACATTCCTCTTTCGAATGAGTGGTCGCTGGAACGTATAGCTGATGTTAAACTAGTTCCGTGTTAGTTTGGACGCAGACACGTAGGTTACCCTTTTGCGATTTATAGTCTTGGCTTTTGCATCATGACAATGCACCGTGCCACACCTCCCTTCTCATCAGAGAATTCTTAACAAAAGATGAAATGACTGTGGTGCCTCATCCCCCTTACTCCCCCATTTAGCACCGTTTGATTTCTGGATGTTTCCGAGGCTAAAATCAGTTTTGAAAGGCGAGCGATTTCAATTCATTGAAGAAATTCAAAAAAACACCGTGCAAAGATTCCGTTCCATCCCGAAAGCCGAGTTCAAAGTGTGTTTTGAAAAGTTGACGAACCGTTGGCGCAAATGTATGGATAACAATGGTAAATACTTTGAAGGAGATGTAAAACATGTAATTATAGTCCACGGCAATCGAATAAAAATAATTTTTACATTGTTTTCTCTTCATTTTCAAAAAATCGCCGACCGCATTTTGAGGACTCTTTTTCAAACAGTCATGGTTTGGAAACAACTTCTCACACTGAACAGATCAGCTGGGTGTTATTTTGTAGGGGAAGGTTGGCTCTTTTCTTTAACGCAAACCCGAACTTGCTAGGTTGTATATATGACGCGAGCTGTAACAAAAGTTCATGTTCTTTTCGATCAAACATCGTAAGTATAAACGTTGGAGAAAATTAATGTGGTCGGTTGTGATAACACTGTTTGCCTTGGTCTCTTTAATGGCACACGTGGTGAAATTCACCACCACTGCACTGTAACTCCACGCGATGCGACTGTTGGAAGAACTCAGACCCTGAAATAAAACTTAAATTTCCGCTACAGAGTTGGTTGCATACATTATATTTTGAAGGGGCAATTCAATATTAGGTATTATTTCTTTTAAAATGCTGATAATAATTTCAAAATTTCTTTGATAAAAAAATTCAAACATGGTATTTCATTGTTCATACTATTTGTAACAAAATACGTTTCAGATTTGGTTGTCTATCTTCAATATTGAAGGCGCAAAAAATTCACCAAAAATATCAATTTTTAATTAATATATGGCCCCTTCAACTTTGAGAACAGGCAATTCTTTTTGGGGAGGTTTTTTGTATTTCTGTGAATGAACTAACATACTGAGGTGAGTTTCCCCATTTAGATACATTACAAAATTTTTAAATAAAAAACTATAAATGATGACATGTGTACTGTTTAAAGGTTAACACACTAGTATGGAAAACTTGTTGGAACAATGTTGCCATTATAATCTGCTCATTTTCCCCTCTAAAATGATACCCACATGGATGCTGTTAAGCGTAAGGGAACCGACCAACATTTGCAAACAAAATGAGTTATTACTCGTAGTATCGTTGGAAAGAGCGTAAAAAGCAGATTTTTTTCAAAATTGGGCCCCCGTTTTAAAAATGTGTACTCACGTTGAAAAAAACTTATCAGTAAATGCTATGTCATATAGTTTCTACATGGCTCTCGAACTTCGGATCACGTGTTCTAAAAAAAAACAAACAGATTTTGCTGGTTTGTTCCCTTACGATTGATTAGTTAATCCATATTAGAGCAGAATATATATTTTGGAATATTTCGATTTTTTAGGGAATATTTTTGGCATATTTAGCAAAACAAAAGAACACATTAAATATGCGCATATTTCACATGTTTTTTAAGCATATTTCTGGCAGTTCTACTTACCAGTTGACTTTGCGATAAAATTATTTGTCAGATTTCCTTACATCACCAAAAAGAAGAAGAGGGCAAAATGTTTGTTGTTAAAATTGTAGAAGTCAACAGTGGAGAAGTTACTTTTGCTTATTTATGAGGCATGGTCCAAATCGTCCAAGTTTTCATTTTCCTCAAATAGGAGACAAAATGACGATTGAGAAGGCAAAAGTGGTATGTGTTCTTCAAAATTACACTTACCGTCGAGGATATGTGAAGGGTGAAGAATCAAAACTCACATTTGCTATTTTATTTCAAGAGCGCAAATAGGCAAAATACTGTACACGGGTGCAGGAATATCTTTGCTGCGCCTGTGAACGTGGAGTATGTTATACATATCGCACATTCACAGGCGCAGCAAAGATATTCCTGCACCCGTGTACAGTATTTTGCCTATTTGCGCCCTTGAAATAAAATAGCAAATGTGAGTTTTGATTCTTCACCCTTCACTTGAGTCTCCATGAAAATTGTAAACAGATAAATTTATTACTTCAATAATTCAACAATATGAATTCTGCCATTTAAAATACACGTTCCTTTTTTATCCCATGGTGTTCACTTTTTGCCCCTTTCGCTGAGGTCATTAGTGAACAGATTCATTAATTAAAGTCACTACAATAATATATTGCAGTTTTTTAATTTTTAGTGCGAGGTGAAGAGGAAGGTCCAAGCTACACATACTCACACTTTTCATTGGAAAAAGTAACTACCTATTAAGTCGGAGAAATCTGAGAAAATATGAATTTTGTCCACTTTTTGCCCCAAATCACCATACTTCATGATTTGGAGATCCCCATCAGCTTTTGGTTGAAGCATGAAAAGTGAATTATTTTTCAAGACAGGCTGGCATTTTGTAGGTAAAGATCTCTAACCCCCTTGCGCAGTTGCTAGAGGGCTTCTCTAAAACCACACTTACCAGATTCTTGATCGAACCTCTTCCGTCATATCGTACCTCAAAACGGAAAGAAAAATGACAGAAAAGTGCAAAAAAGTAGCAAAACATTTCCAAGGTCTTGTGTGTTTTTAGAAAATCAACCACAAGAGAACTAGCCGGGCGCTTTATATTGGTCATATTGTCATATTTTACACTCAACGATGCAGGAGCTTGCTTGTGAATCCAGTGATCTGGGATCAGTGCCGGGCTTAGGTAGGCTGCCGCTGGTTGCAAAATTTTTCTTACCACCCTTGGCCCAAACTGTAAAGAGCGAGCTTTCAACGCTCTGCGGTAAATTATAGAACCTCTCTTTAGTACCTATACTCTCAGTCTGACTTGTACTTAAATCTGAAAATCTATTCCCAGTCGCATTAGGCGCTATTCTGCTGTGTCTCGATTATAATAAGTACGATTTTGCCCCTCAAAAGTACACAGTCTGCACATATCGTAAATCCCCCGCTGTCTGGGATCAAGCTCTGCTGATCACTTACAAAATTAAATTCCGATTAAAAAATCAATATGGAAAGGGAAAAGATATTATGATCATCACAACACGATGTTGCCTGATGTTTGTGATTGTTTTGATCCTAAATCATTTTAAAGATCAGAAAAAGATCACGAATCTAATGATCTTTTGGTGATCTTAGATCACGATCTTTCTGATGTAATGATCACCCGATCTTGTCTATCTGTATACAGTCTTCTTATTTTAGGGGCTCTGCTGAAGGAAAAAAAAACTGCCGTAAGACTTTTCTTTTTGTCCTTGTATCTCAAAACGTAAACACGAATGCTTCACTATGTCCCAGCCTCATCCCAGCTCTCCGGGGTCGTCTGAAAAGTTTGTTCCGACTGAGGAAAGGAACTTGAAACCCCAGCTAGCCCTATTCAACTGGCAAGAGCACATTTTTGCACAACTGTATGCATTTTTAAACAAGTTTGTGTAAATTGTCATTTTCCCAAAAGGATTGCTTCACTTTCAAGTCCCCCTGTACTACACTGTGAAGATCTTTTGTCTTTAATTTTGATTTGAAGGCTATACCCACCCCAATAAGCATATCTCGTTACCCGCGAGGAAACACAACACTCACGTGGACATTAACATGAGGAATGGTAAATCTCTTCATCGCTTTAAAATTATACAGAACTAACGTAAAGTGATAACGAATATATTTCACAGTTCGTTCGTAACGAAACACAAAGTAAATTTTGTTACAAAGTTTTATCTTTCGACCGGTATCATTTCAACCCCGCCTCCCCAGTCCCCGCAGAAACACCTGACTGAAGAAAGAACTCGATCTGAACCGGTGGTCGACCTTCGTAACACGAGCTCAAAAACGATCCGATAAGAAAATTTTTCATTTTCAAATCAGTAATTAGACATTACTGCGTTCTGTAAATTCATTTACTTTTCCAAAAATGTTATTGCAAGAAATATTCGTAATTTTCACTCATGTCCGCCATCAACCCTATATCTTTCGACCGAGTTTTCATTTCAAAGTTCTGCGTTAACTTAGGTCGAAAGTCAGGATCAAGTTCAGCGAGTCGACGCACAAAAACTATTTGGGCAACATTTCCCAACGTTTGACATTTTTATTTTTCCTCCAGTCGCGTTTCTGCAACTCGTAAAACCCATTACCCGGTTGTCTACTGCTGCCGAACGAGCGTACAACGTTTACGTTTCTTCGTGACCATACACGAAAGGCATTTTAACGATCTGCTGAATATGAGTCATTTACGATGTTCTTTCGATCCAGTGTCGCTGCGCCGGAAGTAGCAGCGAATAGCGATAGATTTTACAGTCTCAGAGATCTTCCGTCTTCTGAGCAGTCGACTTCTTAGTTCCATCGCCTGCAAATGAACTGGACGGTATTACTCCGCATATAACCGAAAGAAATCATTATATTTCGCAACGACATTCAATGATAGAATGCACTAAACTTCATACTTTATTCGTCAAAATAACAACGCACTTCACGTACAGACATTTGCCATTATAAAATCGATTTGTCGACTGCTGTGAAGCGGCCAATGTCTCGACATATAAATTCAAATCGAATCAACCGATTCCGTAGAATTCATTGCGAGCCTAACAAAATATTCATGTTTTACCGTAAGATTCCATTCCGGAAACGAATTTCGTTCGCATTGGCGGTATGGCGTACTTCGCGTCCCTGGCAATCGGTCGTCTGAGTATCCCAGCTGAGTGAGTCAGTTGTAGAGCACAGTCAGGATGCGCGGTTCCAGGCAACATTGTGCACTCGCGCTCGAAAATGTCGGCAACGCCTTCCAACAGCTCAACAAATCCGAATGAGATGGCTGCTCTGCGCAGACGATTCAGCTCCTAAATGGTCACAGATCGGTTAGTACACAGTTTTAATTTTGTTTTTCTGCGAAACAAGGGACGCCAATACCTTGTAGAAATTGTTGGTTTTTTCTGGTAACTTCCTGGCCTGTCGCAGGATCTTCTGCACATCTGATTGCAATCCCGATTGCTTCACCCAAACCACGATGTTCTGATTGTAACTACGCTTTTCGGGCGGCCGTACCGGGAAACTCTCATCCGGCTCTAAAACCAGAAGATAATGTCAGCATTACTCAGGATTGTAGTTATGGTGAGAAGCCTCGGGTTCAAATTCTTCTCGTAGTCTCCTGAAATAAACACTTCTTTCTCATCATTCCCTGATAATAAAAAAATGTTTGCTAGAAGTCTGTTTAGACTTCTCTAAGGCTCGTTGCAGCCCCTTAGGACTGTTTCTGTCTCATTGACATCCTCAGATATGTTCAAACTCCTTTAAACCATTTTGAGATAAATGAAAATTTTGTCAAGCTTCATTAAGACACTCTAAGGCGGTGTTAAAACTATTCATCTCTTTCGCGATTCGTTGAGATTCCTTAGACTTATGTTAAGTCTTGTGAAGACATCCTAAGACTGTGTTTACACTTTTTAATACTGAGAGACATTCAAAAGTTTTGTCAAGACTCACCGAGACATTTTAGAGCTAACTTTTTCAAATTCGTTATTGTGAAGATATTCTACGACTGCCTTCATATTTCTTAAAACTGTAAGACATTCAAAAGTTTTACTCATATATCAGGACTCGTAACGATAGTTCAAGGTCGTGTTGACACTTATTGAGACTCATTATAGCTGTTTTAAAACTCTTCAAGACAGCATTAAGATTCTTCAAGAGTCACCTGTTTGAAACTACGTTCAAACTCGTTAATTATTCTGAAATAGCTTTGGTAAGATTGGTCAGCTCAAGACTCGTTACGATTGTTTTATAACACGTAAAGACTCAGTTAAAACTTGTATAACCCCTTGGTAAAATTCGTTACGACTTCTGAAGACTGCCCCGTGACTCCTTAAAAATCTTTACGGCGGTGATAAAGTTCACCAAGATATCGTAAGACTGTTAGGATTCGAGAGATTTCTTAAGGATATGTTAAGTCACTAGGACTGAGTTACGAGAGGTGAATATTCCTGGGACTGTTTCAGACTTGCGGAGCCTTACTAAGACCCCTTACGAGTGCATCATGATTCCTTAAAACTCTTTATGGCTGCATCAAGATTCATTAGGACTTTCTAGGATTTTTATAACAAAATTCCATAAGGATGTGCCAAGACCCTTCCAAGTGAATATTTCTTACGACTGTTCAAGACTTGTCTCCCATGAGACTGCATTATGATTCATTAAAACTTTTTAAGGCTTCGTTGAAATCCATTAAGAATTCTTAAGTTGCACGCAGACTTTTCAAAACTCGTTGCTACTGTCTAGAACTTCCTGAAACTGCGCCAAAACTCGCTATAAATTCTTATAACTCTGTTGAGCCTCATTAGGACTATTTCGGATTGCATTTTAAGAGTAGGTTGATAAAACTCCTCAAGACTGCGTAATGGTTTTTCACGACTGGTGTAAGACTTTTTGAGCTGGGTTAAAACTGCATTCAAACTTGTCACGATTCAGCAAACTTACGTCAGACCTTTGGCAAAATAATTTCACGAGTTCACGGAACAGTTGCCTATTCACAAAGAAATAGGAAGCTGAATACCTAAGAAGCCTATAAAGCGTACGGTTAGTACGGGACTTCGAGCACTAATCTATTTCGTCATCTCCTTATGGCGCCTCATTCACCCTAACACCCCCTCGTTTCCGGTGACTTTGCATGTTCTTGTGCTCGTGCCACTAATCTTACATTATGGGAGAAAACTCACCAGGTATGATATTTTCATTGGGCAAGGATCCCAGATATCGGAAGTCGCCGACCCAAGGAACTGAGATTCTATCAGGTTCCAAAACTATCAACATTAGATTCGATCTTTTCTTCGTATCGGTCCACGAAAATAACACTCCGAACCAGTTGGTGCTTAACTGACAAATAGCCACCATATTTTCCACCTGCAATTCAAACACTATTATCTTCGGTTGAAAAATATTTACAATTTTTACATCGAATACGTCACCTTCAGAGCTCCGTGGAGTAAAACACAAAACGAGGGTACTTTGCCGTCATCGTGCACGTCTTCATCACTCTCCATGTTCTCGAAATTGTCCAATACCGAAGTCTCATGAGCTCCTACTATCGGTAGAACAAGGTGACGTGATATCGCGGCAGGTGTACCAATATCCACGTTATCAACAAAGCCACAGATCTCGATTGCATTATTTATGTGAGTGGTCCTGATTTCGAAATCTACTAATGACGTGCACGGCTACAAACAATACAATACACTCGTTACTCGCCATGCACTTCGACAACTACATACCCATGTTTCTCTAATCTTTGGTTCTCACCATTGGGGGCGGTAGCAGTTGAATTTTAGAAACGATGCCCCCGCATTTGAGCACGGCGTTGCTAGACGAGTAGTTTTCTTTAGCAATCTCTCGCATGAACGCGGCTACCAAATCCAAATCAATGTGGGGATCAGTTTTCACAATTTTACCATTCGATTCGAATACGTCTAGGATCAGCTGCATTGCTGATGGTGAGTACATTTCGTCAGTCGGAGCCACGGACATGACCGTGACTGATGATGGAAAACTGACGACTGCCGGTGGAGATGATGTTAACATTTCGAACGATGAGCTGCCATCAGTGATGACAATGACCTATACAAACAAAAGTTGACTGGTACATAATTCAAGCTTACAAACTTTGCACGTTTTTGAAGTCCAGAGAATTTATAAATGATCGATATGTTGAAATTATAATGAAATTCAATCATGTTTCAATTCCGCGCAGAGTACTGAAATCAGATGCATACCTGACACGGTGTGTAACTTCCCCATTCGCTGATAATGATACGGTTCAAACAACGTATCATCGCTTCGTAATTCGTTTTATCCTTTACTTCCAACTTGGAGATTTTAGTTTTAAGGGATTCATAGTTCCTTGTAAATGACGAAACCACCTCTGCCTTCGACGAATACGCTACCTGTAACAGGCATTATGCATCAAACATTACAAGAATTCATTCAAGGAGCGGTGGTCACTGATGGAATAACTCCAGTCAGTATCGAAAGCACTCATTTGAACGGCCGTTCGGCGTGGGGCGGTTTTGTTTTTTGTCAATAGATACTGAACTTTCAGCTGAAGCACACAGAAGCGATTCTATAGATTCTGAAACAGCACAAATATCTCACCACAGCCACATATTCCAATTTCGAGTGTAATGTCAAGTAATCGAGCAACGTATTGGCAGCGTGAATTGCCAACTGCAATCGGGAATATTTTTCTCCAGTTTCGAACCCGCTGACCTGGTAGGTCATGGACAGAGATACGTCCAAAGCTAAGACAGTCGGCATCTTCAAGTTACGTTTGATACAATTTGATGAGCGAATCAGTCAACTGTAAACTAGAAGTAAAAGGTAATAGTAAATTGCAGACGAGTAGCCGTAACCACAGCTGAGACTGTATGGTACTTCTATGCCGGTATCATATTTACTTGACATAAATGTCCAACGTCTATTCACCGAATCTGACTTCAATGATTTTCGACATACTGCAGGAATATGAGTACCAATTGAAATTTGTAAACAATACTGAACAAACAGAATTAATACCAGCAGCTGACTGGCTAAACATTCATTTCATTTTCATGAATCATTTTATCTTAAATTCGACCTCAGATTCGATCTCAAGCTTCTCGGTAAAAATCAGCTGGTCAATGACATCATCGGGATTTTAGCCAATAGGAAATCACAAAAATGAATAAGCCAATAGCAATTGCTAGAGTCAAATCAAAGATCAAGGAAATGCGTCGCGGTGGCGTTTTATCAAAAATCTGACGTAAGTCTTAAAATAAGGACCATATTTCTTGCCTTACCCACATGTTTAAGGTTTTTTTTAGTTTTCAAAACTTCCTTTTCATTTTTATCAATGTTTTGCATTGTTGTTGTGTACACACAGATGTCTGTTGTGTACACAGAAGACAGTAGTTAACAGAAGCTCTTTAGGTCGAAGTATAAGATGCAATACGAAATCTGTAGTCCGTTTTACTTCCTTAACTTGACGAGCTATTGTATATGTTCAGTTAATTGATGAACAAAGCTTTCGTACACATTAAAATCTAGTTTCCCACCTAGTAAACACCTGTAGTTGTCGAACTCATCTACTGTACCGGGTACATTTCACTCACACGAAAAATTCAAGTAAGTCAAATGGAGCAGCTTGAACCTGTCGTCGTCGTTACTGGGTTCGGACCTTTCGGTATACACTTGAAGAATGCCAGCTGGGAAGCGGTGAAACTATTGGAACACATGAATTTGGAAGCAGAATGTGGAATCAAGTTAGTGACCAAAGAAGTTCCAGTAGCCTACGATGAAGTTGACAAAATAGTACCGGATCTCTGGGAACAATACAAACCAATAGTAAGGAAATTATTTTACTCCGTTGAAGACTTCGAAGTTTAAGCGAATTTATTATCATACTTCTTTTTCAGCTGATGGTTCATGTCGGAGTATCTCATATTGCCAAACACTTGACCTTAGAATCCTGTGCTAATAAGAGTGGGTATTGCAGAGAAGACGTTAAAGAATGCACATTATTAAACGGCATTAATATGTTAGGTGACGAAGAACACTTGAAAACTGGTATCGATCTTAACCTGATCAAATCAGAGGCTGAACTTTTCTCCATAAACTTGACCGTTTCCGATGATGCATCACGGTATTGTAATCATTACCTTTCTCGTGTTGTACTTATTCGTTTCATGTTTTTTTCCCTTTCATTTTCCAACGATTGTCCTTTTATTTTTCAGGTATTTATGCGAGTATATATACTACACATCTCTCAATATAAATTGTGATAGAACAATATTCATACACGTACCTATGATAAATGCTGATTATTCAGCGTCCAAGATTGCTGAACATATTAAATTGATAATTAAATTAGCGTTGAAACAATTACGTCTATCGTAAATTAATGTGTTCACTATGGAGTTTGTTTTTATTCATAATTTATTATACTTTCATCATCACAAGCTTTATTAAGAAACTAACATTAGCAATAGGTATGCCCGATAGAGATTTTGGAGCTCAGCTTTCTACGCGGTGTCTTACGTGCATGAAAATAGAAAAAATAATACAACGAAGTGACACATTATTTTTTAGTGAATTTGTATAGTATTTCAGCAAACTTAAAGTATTATAAAGAATAGGTATAACATGTAATTAGACATATTATATAATTCAAAAAATCAGTATAACATAATAGTGGAGCCCAATAATAAAAATATAGTGTGGGCTTCGTTTTATCTATCGAGCATACCTACTGTTTACTTTATTATTCTTAACTTTATCGCCACAGGAATTGCAAATTTCTATGGAAATAAATTAATTCTGTGTCTTCTTCAAAACTGAATACTGCTACGTGATCAGTACATGCTCAACAAGAAATTTTGAGTCTTACAAAAGTAGTGATTACTGTATCTTCTTGTTGAAACGTAGCCTCCCTTTCCCAGGTTGAGAAATCAGCTCATTTACTACGTTGGAGGTTCGCGTCCAAGAATACTAGAATAACTTTATCGACGTATGTTTAAATCAGACACACAATGTGTTCATTTTGTTGTTATTTTTGATATTGGAAATGTGTTTGTTGGTGTGTGCAAATTGATATTCCTTTGTACCGAGCCAGTGTGTAACGTCAGTATTATTTTGTATTCGTAACACTTTCTGGTCATGATAAAGGGGCCCTCCGTTGTGTTTAACGAGCACCTGCTTCGAAGTCTCAGTTATGAAAACTGAATTGGAGTGAAAATATGATTTCTTTGGAGAAACTAAGCAAGCTGGAAGTATAACTTCATTACGTTTTTCACTATTTTGAATTGATTTTATAGATTTGTAAGTTGTAATTGCTTCATTGTGTTGCAAAATTCTAAGTATACATTCCTTTTTAATTTTTTTTGTGCAACTTCTACGTACTTCAATGGTATACAAAGTTATGGCTATGTAAATGCATGAGTTAGCTCATGGCTTAGTTGCGTGTTCATTATTCGGTACAAAACAACTCCAGTCGTCCGCTTCATCAGCATTTTATTCAAAAACAGGGTAGATAAAAGAAAATTATCACAAAAACGTAAATTTTATACAAAATAAGAAAAAACGCAATAACATTAAACGTAAAATGAACCGTCGGCCGGTCCCAAATAGCGAATAGCTATCAACAGTACATCGACTAGAGTCCACACCCCTAAACCACCAAAACTGAATAATTTTCCAATACCTTCTTGCCAGTGTCCCAGGTAAAATCTGCAACGTAGTACAGGGTCAATCTCAAGATATCGAAACATGAATAAAAATACTTCGCTAGCAAACATATTTAATTTACCTGTCCGCACCAAAACCTCCCAGTGTTATGCTTAAAATCAAAGCAGTTGACCATTTGTGTCCTCGGGTGCAGTTCCACTTTAATTTCATTTCGAATGTCCTGTGTCCCAGACACATGACGTCATTGTGAACGGTGCAGTTAGTCCTAAAAAAAAATTAATTTTCAGCTTACAGTTTTACAGTAACGCAATCTTCAACAAATCTGAACGTTGTGTTTACTTTTGAGGTTTTGTTAGACCGGATTGGCAAAGTCTTTTTCGTTCACACGTGTATTCCCATTTCTCAGTTTGATAGCAGAATACGCATTTTGCTTGTTTGGTAAAATACTCTTCTCCCGGATTTTTCTGAAATATTTGACAGAGTTTTAAATAATAAACGCTAATATCTACAGAAGTATCCGTTCAACTATTATAACAACCAGAATTTTAATAACTTCAGAAACCATTCTCTTCGAATCAGATTCTCAATACAAGTTTTATATGATTGTCCTGTGTATTTTCGTACCTCACAATCGACGCCCTCTAAGGGCTTACACGTGACCGTAACCAGCTCACCGTAAGTGCAATTTGTCGTGTAATTGGTGCAGTTCAAACACAGATTACTTAGCTCAGAACAGTTCCTGCCTGCTGCCCACGGGCATTTTCTAACACTCTGTAATAAATAGTGTTACAAATTATCAGCGTTTGAGTTCTAGTTCTTTGATTTTTGTTTTTCTGACAACAGGACTTACGGATAAGTCGGAAAGGCGAGATTCTTCCTGTCCTGCTTGCACTGCATTGGAAGAGTCTGTAACAAATTCCACGTTGAATTATCATTTCTATGGAAGTACTTGTTGAAACTGCTGATCGATAAACTTACCACTAACACAGTACGCAATACAAACGAATACGTAAACCGACAAGATACCAGTCATAGCTGACGTTTTAATGAATGAAATACCATTATATCACGTAATTTAGAACACTGGGGAGTTATGAACAAAAAGAACAATTTTTGTAGAAGTTATTACAAGTCATTCTATAGCAGAATTAAATGAAAACTTAACGAAAAAGAATTATGAAAAATGATTGAGAGATTTCCTTGTAAGAGAAGAACCCCAGTACCGGAGAACAGAGCAGACAGCAGAAAAGGAGAGATTTAATCAGAGTGAGAAAGAGAAAGAGAAACATAATAATTGATAACTTCGCCAAGGAGGCAAGTGAACTGGATTCCTGGATTGAGCAAAGACAGAAAGAAACCATCCATCATCTCACAGATCACGAGATCACGCATGATGTCACGAAAGTAGAGGCAGGGCTGACAAGCTAAAGCGAATGATTGGCTTAGCAGAAGAAGAAGCCGTATTTGATTGGCTTGTGAAGCTAATCAAAAGCCAATCCTTCCAAAAGCATTAAGCCAATAAAAAGCCGATCAATTTATCGAAGCAGCACAAGCCAATGAATTTTTTTTTTTTTTTTTTTTCCTTCAAGAAAACGGCTCGTGCATGGTGCATCGTGGATCGTGCTCGACCGGGCGACTACATCATGAACGGCTGGAAGCAGTTGATGAAATTATGAAAAAGCCATTCCCAAGCTAATCAAAATCGGCCATTGGCTTGTAAGCCAATCGTGAAGTTTAAGCCAATGATGATTGGCTTGTCAGCCCTGAGTAGAGGTGCTTAGCTAATTGGCTAAAACTAACGGCTAAAACTAATTTTTTTTTTATTAATGGGCTTCGGCTAATGGCTACAGGACGCTGATTGCCTAGCTAACGGCTAAAGACTATAATCCACATTTTTGGTAAAAATAAAATAGGTGAAATGGTAACTTGGTTCCAATTTTTTTTCTTTCCCCCAATTCTGAGTCTGAGTTTGACCGAGATGTAGTTTCAATCCAAAAAACGAAAATCCATCGAAAAGAAATAGGAAAAAAATTAAGTTTGAATGTAGTCAAAAGGGAAAAGGCGAGAAATTAGCAGAATGAAATCAGCCGTTAGCTTCCGAGTTTTCATTGGCTTATGGCTAGCTAATGGCTAAAAAATTTTCAATCGGCTAGCTAACGCTCACAGCTAATGGCTAATGGCTAGCTAAGCACCTCTGCAGGAAAGTATAAAGCCACCTATAAAGATGAGTACTCGCATACGCCATTTGGGAGCCCATCATGGCATGCTCCACATAGTCAGATTCGGCATCCACGGGGCACGGGCACGATGGGCTCCAGAATGCCGTATGCGAGTACTTGTGTTTACAGGGCTTTAACAAAAGATAAATAAATTCAATATTCGTTCGTGATCCACAAAGTCCAAGGTCCAAGGTGTATGCCAGTGCGTGCCAAGATTGCTAGAACTAGAACAGGTTGATCCACTGAGCAAGGCACAAATACTTCAATGACATCACTGCGATGAAACTCATACAGGCCGCGTACTGGAAGTCTGGAATACAGCTTTTTTTGATCTTTACTCATAATTGATGTCCTCATCATATTTTTCTATATATATAGCATTCAATTGGTCGTCGTTTAAAAGAAAAAAGAATTCTCTACGGCAAAAATTCAATTTTCCCATTACTTTCTTATAAAGTGAATTTCGGCACGGCGCACAGGTGAGACGGGAAGAATTGTTGCGGATTGCATAATATCCGAGTAGAACAACCTGTTGAAGTAAGGTTCTAGGTATAGTTTCCCACGGGTATAATGGACCGCCATTTTGATTCCCAACTAGCTCGAACATCCTTGATCAGTGATCACCCGTTCGCGGACAGGTACAAGCGTGTCCGAGAATTGCTCGGACTAACTTGGGAATCAAAATGGCGGTCCAGTATACCTGTGTGAAAACTATAGTACCCTAGTTAAAGTTCTAGTAATCTTGATTCGTGAGTGCGTGCAGTGCATGCAGTTGCAAATCTAAATCTACATTGTCTATGATGTGTAAGCTGCATGGTTCATGTTATCAGTTCATGTCATCTCTTATCTGTGTTTCTCTGTACCCGTGATGAATTTTTCAGCGTGGAAGACCATCATTGATCCATTGGAATTCATTATACCTTTCAAATTGTGAGTTTTTGATGAATTGAAATCATAATTAAGTGTAATGTAATGTGTACGCGAACTGAAATTCGTTCAATATAGTGCGCTGGTGGACATGGATATTGCGCTTTCCATTCCTGGTCATTAAATTTTTGAGTATATTTACTGTTGATGAAAACACGAAACCCATATCTCTGCAGTTGTTCATTATTCATTGTTTTAAATCCTAATGTGTGTGGTGTACACGTGTTGATTCATTGGGGTTCTGGATGATTAAAATGCCAGTTGGAGAGCCGGTGGTAAGACATAGCTTGTAGCCTGAAATTACAAATTTTACAAGTTCGCTGAGATTCCTCACAACCCGACTACATTTCCTCTGTTCTATCCCTGATTAATCAGTGGTTGTCATCGCATCCGCGACTGCAGGCTTGAACCTCCAAGCCGATTTTACTTTCGCTAGCAGATAGATATAAAAATCTTGTATTCTGTACAGTAGAAGTTCCTGGAATCAATAAATCACAAAGCCAGGGATCTTTCATAAACGCAACTGTATTCTATTTATAGATTATTGTTTGTATAAAACTTGATTATATTTGTAATTCATTATCAGGATATAAAATAATATTCCTTTTACTGTTGCTTATATCTTGTAATAAACATAAAATTAGTTATAGTATGGCCAGTTCCAGTGATTGGTCTCTTAATGCTAGTCCTCTGTCATTACAAACCATGTCTTTTCTAGCAGGACATACTCCAGGAAGTACTGTACTTCATCAGTTTGTACTGGATCATTCTGATCCTGATCATTCGTGTAATAAATGTAGTCAAGAGTACACAGAGTGTATGCTACTGTTGATGTATGATACTCCAGTAAATATGCTCAATCATGAGGGGTGGAGTCCACTTCATTTAGCAGTGTTGAATAATAATGCTTTGATGGTCAAAAATTTATTGTCTTGTCTTAAAAACAAGATTAATGTGAATATTGAGGGAGACTTCAGGAAAACTCCTCTTCATTTAGCATCAGAAAATGGTAATACAGAAGTAGTTGAAGAGCTACTGAAAGCTTCAGGAATTTTGGTTAATAAAAAAGATGGTGATAGTCGTACCCCTCTCTATCTGGCATCAGAATATGGTTGTGACAAGGTAGTCAGTGAGCTACTAAAAGCTCCGGGAATTTCAGTTAATGTAGAATCAACTATTTATCAACGCACACCTCTTCATGTGGCATCGATAAAGGGTCATGAAAAGGTTGTAAAAGAGCTACTGAAAGCTCCAGGCATTTCAGTTAATAGAAAAGATGGTGATAGTCGTACCCCTCTCTATCTGGCATCAGCATATGGTTGTGACGAGGTAGTCAGTGAGCTACTAAAAGCTCCGGGAATTTCAGTTAATGTAGAATCAACTATTTATCAACGCACACCTCTTCATGTGGCATCGATAAAGGGTCATGAAAAGGTTGTAAAAGAGCTACTGAAAGCTCCAGGCATTTCAGTTAATAGAAAAGATGATGATAGTCGTACCCCTCTCTATCTGGCATCAGAATATGGTTGTGACAAGGTAGTCAGTGAGCTACTAAAAGCTCCGGGAATTTCAGTTAATGTAGAATCAACTATTTATCAACGCACACCTCTTCATGTGGCATTGATAAAGGGTCATGAAAAGGTTGTAAAAGAGCTACTGAAAGCTCCAGGCATTTCAGTTAATAGAAAAGATAGTGATGGTCGTACCCCTCTCTATCTGGCATCAGAATATGGTTATAACAATGTAGTTAAAGAGCTATTGAAAGCCAAGGGTAGTGAATGAAAATGATAGTGATGATCCCGCCCGTTTTACCATTTTGGATGTAATCTTAAATAAATTATATCTACATTATATACCTTCCAATCAATTAATAAATAATATCTGTAGTGTAGTAGCTATTCTTTTGTATTAATGCTGAAAAAAATGAAAACAGCTGATTGTATAATAAGTTAGACAATTCACTGACTATATTATGTTTTGTACTGTTAAATATACTGTAATATCAATATCAAATCGAATCTTTGTCTGTATCAGGTTTTGCGCCTTGTTTTAGTGATTCTTTGCGTGAACTGAGTGGGAGAACAGTTGTTCATTTCAACTTTTTATATCATATCCTAGAAAAGAGACCTAGTTGGAAGAGTGATTTTATGTTGTTCTTGGAGGACATTCATTACAGTACGGCAGGTTGCCACTTGAAATTTGCAATTTGTCACAATAACTATGCGTAAGACAGTGATTATTTTCTCGTATAAAATTAAGCTGAAATAAGTAGTGTAGTTCCTTTTAATGGTATGTATGTAGGGTATTTCACAAATTAGTACCCGCCTCTTTTTTTTTTTTTTCTTAAAAAATATTTTTTTTAAAATAATTACTATTGCGAAATTGTTTTGTCCAGAGACAACATACTCATCTCTGTGTCACAACTTCTATGCTCTTTTCTAGTGAAGAAAAGTTTACTCACCCAAAAATGGGGTGGAAGTTCAAATGTGCCAGCAGCTTTGGAATCTTAAATAAACAGGTAAACAAAGTATATTAATTATTTTGTTTTAATTTATTTATTAGGTCATTGATTTCGAATATCACATCCAATGTATGGTTGGATCTTGAATTAGGCTCAAAAATCCATATTTTGGACCGAAAATGGGAAAAACTGACTGGCGTTGAAAAATTACTCGAAGTATCATAAATAAGGTTCATTGGCCCATTGATTTCGAATATATTTAATCAATTTTCCGATGTGATCCCATATTGGATCAAAATAGTGGACCCAATATGGGTAAAATTGAATTGGCTTGAAAAATTGATCGAAATATTGAAATTGAAAGTTATTCAACTGTGCTCATCCGAAGTTGGCATTGGACCCCCTGATGTAACAGAGAGAGGCCAGAAACTCAATTTTCCCCAATGAGTTTTGATTCAGCTTCATACTAAATTTTAAATGATATGTGTGAACATTGAACATGCCTTCAAATTACCCCATAAAATTTGTAAATTTTCATATTGTAGTTCAGTTTGAATCCGAAAATTGAATTTGTAGTCTCTAGTTTGGGGTCAACCCCAAAATCTGATGCAATTTTCAAAATCAGTAACCACTGCCCTAAAAAAAATGTAGATCCTTTGTTTAATTTTTCAAGCCAATTTACCTTGGCCTATTTTGGGTCCGAAAATTGTATTTTGAAATTTTATCAGAGTCGAATCAGAAATCTGATGCGATATTTGAAATCAGCGACCCAATAGACCGTACTTTTGTTGCTTCATTCAGTATCTTAAGCCAAGGTAATTGTACCCATTTTGGGCCCCAGTTGGGGCCGAATCAAAATCTGAGCTATTCCAAATTTTTGCGGTGCACAAAAACCAATTTGCTTGTCAATTTTGCCTATTTTGGGTCTGAAAATTCAGATTTTGAGTCTAAATGAGGCCAAATCAAAAATTTGATATATTATTCGAAATGCCGGCCTAGCTGTCTTCTGCAAAGGTAAAACTGCAACCATTGCAACTTTTTTACGAACCAAAAAATATTTTCCGCCTATTTATGTATCTGCAGCTAAGTCAAATTTATTCAGCTTTCACCTACAAAAAATACTATTCGCAAGATTACCTTAGAAGCTTTTTCTTTTGCATATAGACTAGCTTTATTCTTCTTTTTCCATTCGGACTCATTTTGGATCAGTGATCGAATTAGTGATTTTCATCTGTCTTCACATGATTACATAACAGATCGATGTGAAGTCGATAACAGAGGATCAAGTTTTTATTGGTAACATAACCAAGGATTCCGAAAATATGCTTTTGCATGTCGCTCTGACCGGTCTCGCGACAGAGTGGCTGTTTCCAACGTTAACCTTGAAGGTCCTATCAGTGAGGTAGAATTGGTTCAGGGGAAAGTTTCGCTTCTACTTATACAGTAGCCCAGCATGCCAGACTTTGTCAAATGCCTTTGACACGTCTAGGAACATGACTGGGCAGTATTCGGAGTTTTCGAAGGCTTGATTGATTTGCGAGACTAGGCGGTGTGTTTGCTGAATGGTACTGTGTTTTTCTCTGAAGCCAAATTGTACATCAGGCAGGAGATTTTGTTATTGGATAGTTTTTCTCAATCTGTCTAAGATTACCTTCTCCAGAATTTTAAAAGCAATCAGAAGAATCGAGATCAGCCGGTAGGACTCAGTATTGTCTGTTTTTTCCCCCCAGGTTTGAGTATCGTAATGATTTTCGCATTTTTCCAGGCTCTTGAGACGTGCTTAAATCTCAGTACTGCGTTGATTAGTTTAGTCAATAGGAGGATTCCCTTCCTTGGAAGTTCTTTTATCATTTCTGCTGTAATTCGATCCAGTCCTGGCGATTTCTTTGGGTTCAAGTTTGTAATGATTTCTGCTACCTCAAGAGGTGTTGCGTGTTTGATAGGATCCTTCCTTACAGGTTTGCTATCAGGTAGTTTATCACAGGAGATATTATTAGGCTGGAACACTTCCTCAAGGGATTCGGCAAACAGATCAGCTTTTCCTTGGTCGGTGGTTATTCTAGTACCGTCATTTTGTACTAGCGTGTAGTTCGTCTGTGTTGGGCGACGGATACGTTTAGCCGCTTTCCATAGTGATTTGTCATTGATACCATTAGGAGATAGAGCAGATACGTAGTTTGTGAATGACTCGTTTTTGAACTCGCTAATGGCGTTCGTTACGCTTTTACTGAGTTTGTTGAACTCTGCTTTATCTGCAGGGAGCCGTGAGCGCTGCCATCTATGTCTCGCTTTCCTTCGCTCCTGCGCTTGTGCAGGAATACACGGAGGGTAGGAGGGGGGTTCCTGACTTCCGTGGTATAGTGTGTAGATGCTGTGGCTGCATTACTCAAAAGTTCGTTGAATTTACTCAAGTCGTTGTCTATCTGTAGTCGGGTGTTAATCTTGGTGCTTAGGTTAGTGATCCCGATCTTTCAAAAAAGATCGATTTGATCGAAATTTTCGATCATACGACTTCCGATATTCGATTCGATCCGATCTTATGTAAAAAGATCGATTTTTGATAAGATCGATCTGGATCAATCAGAGAATTTTTTTACTGATGTAAGTTTATCTGCATCTGCAAATCTGCAAAATCCAAATGAATTTTGGTTATTTCTCGCTGTCAATGAGTAAAAAATCTAGAAAATTTATTGAAGTTGAAAATTTTGTTAAATTCGTCACAAAAGCACATCTCCCAACATTAATAACTGATAACTGAACCTGCGAGCTGCAACCTGGAATAAAAAACATATTAAGGCTTGCTGTACAGAGATTATTTTTTTTTATTCTCCATCTTGAAGAGCTCAACAATACATTTTTTCTATGAATCCTATTGCATATATTTTGGTCAGTTGATTTGCCTTTGCATTCTTATATTTTACTTGATTTTTGCAGCTGGAGTTTGAAAAGAGAATTAGTCTCACATAATTAAAAACGACTACCCTTTCATGTTTCATTATTGTTATCACATATCACATATCAATATCACTTAACTTATCACAGATGAAGTTTACATTACACCTAGGCCGCAGCTAGCTGCCGCCGGCTGTGGAACAATGTGACGTCACACTAAACAGGTCTGTTGTTACTTTGTGAAAGATCGAAATTTCGATCATGACCAAAATGATCGATCATCGATCTTGATCGAGAATTTTAAATGATCGATAAGATCGATTAAAAGATCGATCTTTACAGATCGATCTTGAGATCGGGATCACTAGCTTAGGTTGACTTCTTTTTCGATAATATCTCGGTACTGGTCCCAGCGTGTAGATTTGTTCGTCAGGCCAGGAATGATTTCAATTTTGCTAGGTGTCGCGTTCAACCTCATCACGATGGGGAGGTGATCGGAGGTAAGGTCAGGCATAATTCATAGAGATGTTCTTTCCAATAAAGAAGTCCAGGACATCAGGTAGCTTATTCACGTCACTAGGCCAGTGGGTAGGCGAGTCGAGGGCTGCTATGCTGCATTTCTTCTCGTTAATGGCTTTGATCAATTCTGGTCCTCGTGGAGAGGTTAGTCTGGACCCCCACATAGGGTGTTTGGAGTTGTAGTCCCCACCTATGAGCCACCTATTACCAATTGAGTCGAAGGCTTCACAGAAGTCGGCTTTCTGGAGTAGATACGATGGGGAGCAGTAGACGCTGCCGATGTTTATGTCCGCACCGTGTATGCTCGTCGTTATTGCTGAAAGCTGGATGCCTTCTGTGACGTAGACACCCATGTCTGAATGGCCAATACATTTTTTGACCAGCACAAGGAAGCGGCTTCTAGGATTGCCGCTTGGGTGGCAACATACGCATGATTTGTAGTTGTTGATGGTGTGTAGCTGGTTTGCGTTGAATAAGTGTGTTTCAGTTATGAGTGCCACATCGATGTCGTGAGAGTGAAGGAAATATTCAAGTTCAAGTTTACGGGGCTAGAATCCCGTTGGCATTCCAGGATAATATGCTAATGTGCTTAGCTATTATTTTTTCAATTTCTTCCTGGCAGGGCTGGGAGAGTTTGGATTTGTCTCCAGGTTTGCAACCCGGGTTTCCAGGTTTGTGATTGAAGTGTTGACCTTGCTCTGATTGTTTTCTATACACGGAAAAATCAAAAATTCTGAATTAGAGACTGAGAGTGATTTCAACTCAATTTTTTACGCTGAGTTCGAATTCGGTGTTGAAATTTGGCGACGACGCTCCGTTCCCGAGATACACTCAAACATGTGATCAAAATGTGGTCAAAATATGACTCTAGCTCAATTTTGACAACGGATTCGAATTCGTCTCGAAAAATTGAGTAATTACCACCAGCGCCGACGCTCTCCGAAAATTTTCTCGCCCCAATAAAGACATGATGTATAAGTATGGAGAAATTTCCAAAATTCGAAAAAATCAAAAATTCTGAATTAAAGACTGGTTTTGACTCAATTTTTCACGCTGAGTTCGAATTCGGTGCTGAATTTTGGGGGCGGCGGCGCACCGTTCCTGAGATACACTCGAAAATATGGTCATAATGGGTCAATAAATGACTCTAGCTCAATTTTGACAACGGATACGAATTTGTCTCGAAAAATTGAGTAACTAGCACCAGCGCCGACGTCGAAGCTCTCCGAAATTTTTTTTGACTTAAAAAAGACATGATGTTAGTATGGAGAAATTTTCAGAATTCGAAAAAATCAAAAATTTTGATTTAAAGAGTGTTTTCAACTCAATTCTTCACGCTGAGTTCGGATTCGGTGTTCAAATTTGGCGGCGACGCTCCGTTCCCGAGATACACTCGAAAATGTGGTCAATGTGGGTCGAAAAATGACTGTAGCTCAATTTTGACGACGGATTTGAATTCGTCTCGAAAAATTGAGTTATTAGCACCAGCGCCGACGCCGAAGCTGTCCGAAAATTTGTTTGCCCCAAAAAAGACATGATGTATAGTATGGAGAAATTTTCAAAATTCGAAAAAATAAAAAATTTTGAATTAAAGAGTGTTTTCAACTCAATTTTTCACGCTGAGTTCGAATTCTATGTTTCAATTTGACGGCGACGCTCCGTTCCCGAGATATACTCGAGCATGTGGTCAATTTTGGTCAAAAATCACTATAGCTCAATTTGACGACGGATTTGAATTCGTCTCGAAAAATTGAGTAATTAGCACCAGCGCCGACGCCGGAGTTCTCCGAAAATTTTTTTTCCCAAAAAAGACATGATGTATGCATCGTGGTTTCTTCCTCTTCTCCACAATACCTACAGGAGCCGCTTCTGACCACTCCTATTTTATACCAGATGTGTTTTGCGGCCTCATGACCGGCTAGTAGTCCGACTATGAGCCTTGCATGTTTCCTGTCAAGCCCTAATAAGAACTTGGCATACTTACTGGGGGTGTTCCCTATCAGTGTTTTGCCGACGTTCATGCCACTGGCCAACCGCCAGTGCATTTCCGTCTGCTGACTTATCCAGGCCTTTACTTCGGATTTTATGATGCTGTATGCTACAGGAAGACATGGTCTGGGCGTTGCCAGTTAGAGCGATTTTTTGACCCATTTTGACCACATTTTCGAGTGTATCTCGGCAACGGAGCGTCGCCGCCAAATTTGAACTCAAAACTCGAACTCAGCGTGAAAGGTTGAGTGAAAAACAGTCTTCAAATCAAAATTTTTGGTTTCTGAAAATTTTGAAAATTTCTCCATACTATACATCATGTCTTTTTTCGAGCGAAAAAATTTTCGGAGCTTCGGCGTCGGGACTGGGTTAGAATACTCAATTTTTTGAGGCGAATTCGAATCCGAGGTCAAAATTGAGCTAGAGTGATTTTTTGACTCATTTTGACAACATTTTAGAGTGTATCTCGGCAACGGAGCGTCGCCGCCAAATTTGAACTCAAAACTCGAACTCAACGTAAAATAGTGAGTAAGAAACAGTCTTCAAATCAAAATTTTTGGTTTTTGTAAATTTTGAAAATTGTCTTTTTTCGAGCGAAAAAATTTTCGGAGAGCTTCGGTGTTGAGACTGGGTTAGAATACTCAATTTTTTGAGGCGAATTCGAATCCGTTGTCAAAATTGAACTAGAGTGATTTTTTGACCAATTTTGACCTCATTTTCGAGTGTATCTCGGCAACGGAGCTTCGCCGCCAAATTTGAACTCACAACTCGAATTCAGCGTTAAAAATTGAGTAAGAAACAGTCTTCAAATCAAAATTTTTGGTTTTTGAAAATTTTGAAAATTTCTCCATACTATACATCATGTCTTTTTTCGAGCGAAAAAATTTTCGGAGCTTCGGCGTCGGGACTGGGTTAGAATACTCAATTTTTCGATGCGAACTCGAATCCGTTGTCAAAATTGACCTAGAGTGATTTATCGACCACATTTTCGAGTGCATCTTGGTTATTTGGCGAATTTCTGAAAAATGTAGAAACGCCTTAAACTCGTCGGATCTGCAATACGATTCGCACCAATATGCGTTTTCGATATTGCGAATTTCCTGGGGCGAACTGATAAAAGGCCAAAATCTTTTGATTGGAGGCTGCTTGAGCAAAACTGAAAAGTACGTCTTATTCAAACTTATCTCCTGTATCCAAAATTTCAAACCGCACTGCTCTAGCTATCACCGTGCCAAAATTATTAGCGAATTGTTGATTCGCCCCAGAGAAATGGAGATTTGGAAAACGTCAATTGGCGTGCGATGTGTGGCATATTCAACGCGTCGAAGGCGCTGACACAAAAATCGTTTGACCACATTTTCGAGTGTATCTCGGCAGCGGAGCGCCCCCGCCGAATTTGAACACCAAATTCGAACTCAGCGTGAAAAGCTGAGTATTAAACAGTCTTCAAATGAAAATTTTTCATTTTAGAAAATTTTGAAAATTTCTCCATACTATACATCATGTCTTTTTTTGGGCGAAAAAATTTTCGGAGAGCTTCGGCGTCGGCGCTAGGTCAGATTACTCAATTTTTCGATGCGAACTCGAATCCGTTGTCAAAATTGACCTAGAGTGATTTATTGACCACATTTTCGAGTGCATCTTGGTAATTTGGGGAATTTCTGAAAAATGTAGAAACGCCTTAAACTCGTCGGATCTGCAATACGATTCGCACCAATATGCGTTTTCGATATTGCGAATTTCCTGGGGCGAACTGATAAAAGGCCAAAATCTTTTGATTGGAGGCTGCTTGAGCAAAACTGAAAAGTACGTCTTATTCAAAATTATCTCCTGTATCCAACATTTCAAACCGCACTGCTCTAGCTATCACCGTGCCAAAATTATTAGCGAATTGTTGATTCGCCCCAGAGAAATGGAGATTTGGAAAACGTCAATTGGCGTGCGATGTGTGGCATATTCAACGCGTCGAAGGCGCTGACACAAAAATCGTTTGACCACATTTCGAGTGTATCTCGGCAGCGGAGCGCCCCGCCGAATTTGAACACCAATTCGAACTCAGCGTGAAAACTGAGTATTACACAGTCTCAAATGAAATTTTTTATTTTAGAAAATTTTGAAAATTTCTCCATACATACATCATGTTTTTTTTGGGCGAAAAATTTTCGGAGAGCTTCGGCGTGGCGCTGGGTCAGATTACTCATTTTTCGATGCGAACTCGAGTCGTTGTCAAAATTGACCTAAGTGATTATTGACCACATTTTCGAGTGCATCTTGGTAATTGGCGAATTTCTGAAAATGTAGAAACGCCTTAAACTCGTCGGATCTGCAATACGATTCGCACCAATATGCGTTTTCGAATGCGAATTTCTGGGGCGAATGATAAAAGGCCAAATCTTTTGATTGGAGGCTGCTTGAGCAAAACTGAAAAGTACGTCTTATTCAAAATTATCTCTGTATCAAATTCAAACCGCACTGCTCTAGCTATCACCGTCCAAATTATTAGCGAATGTTGATTCGCCCCAGAGAAATGGAGATTTGAAAACGTCAATTGGCGTGCGATGTGTGGCATATTCAACGCGTCGAGGCGCTGACACAAAAATCGTTTGACCACATTTTCGAGTGTATCTCGGCAGCGAGCGCCCCCGCCGAATTTGAACACCAAATTCGAACTCAGCGTGAAAAACTGAGTATTAACAGTCTCAAATGAAAATTTTTATTTTAGAAAATTTTGAAAATTTCTCCGTACTATACATCATGTTTTTTTTGGGCGAAAAAATTTTCGGAGAGCTTCGGCGTCGGCGTGGGTCAGATTACTCAATTTTTCGATGCGAACTCGAGTCCGTTGTCAAAATTGACCTAGAGTGATTTATTGACCCATTTTCGAGCATCTTGGTAATTTGGCGAATTTCTGAAAAATGTAGAAACGCCTTAAACTCGTCGGATCTGCAATACGATTCGCACCAATATGCGTTTTCGATATTGCGAATTTCCTGGGGCGAACTGATAAAAGGCCAAAATCTTTTGATTGGAGGCTGCTTGAGCAAAACTGAAAAGTACGTCTTATTCAAAATTATCTCCTGTATCCAAAATTTCAAACCGCACTGCTCTAGCTATCACCGTTCCAAAATTATTAGCGAATTGTTGATTCGCCCCAGAGAAATGGAGATTTGGAAAACGTCAATTGGCGTGCGATGTGTGGCATATTCAACGCGTCGAAGGCGCTGACACAAAAATCGTTTGACCACATTTTCGAGTGTATCTCGGCAGCGGAGCGCCCCCGCCGAATTTGAACACCAAATTCGAACTCAGCGTGAAAAACTGAGTATTACACAGTCGTCAAATGAAAATTTTTTATTTTAGAAAATTTTGAAAATTTCTCCATACTATACATCATGTTTTTTTTTGGGCGAAAAATTTTTCGGAGAGCTTCGGCGTCCGGTCGCTGGTCAGATTACTCATTTTTTCGATGCGAACTCGAGTCGTTGTCAAAATTGACCTAGAGTGATTTATTGACCACATTTTCGAGTGCATCTTGGTAATTTGGCGAATTTCTGAAAAATGTAGAAACGCCTTAAACTCGTCGGATCTGCAATACGATTCGCACCAATATGCGTTTTCGATATTGCGAATTTCCTGGGGCGAACTGATAAAAGGCCAAAATCTTTTGATTGGAGGCTGCTTGAGCAAAACTGAAAAGTACGTCTTATTCAAAATTATCTCCTGTATCCAAAATTTCAAACCGCACTGCTCTAGCTATCACCGTTCCAAAATTATTAGCGAATTGTTGATTCGCCCCAGAGAAATGGAGATTTGGAAAACGTCAATTGGCGTGCGATGTGTGGCATATTCAACGCGTCGAAGGCGCTGACACAAAAATCGTTTGACCACATTTTCGAGTGTATCTCGGCAGCGGAGCGCCCCCGCCGAATTTGAACACCAAATTCGAACTCAGCGTGAAAAACTGAGTATTAAACAGTCTTCAAATGAAAATTTTTTATTTTAGAAAATTTTGAAAATTTCTCCATACTATACATCATGTCTTTTTTTGGGCGAAAAAATTTTCGGAGAGCTTCGGCGTCGGCGCTGGGTCAGATTACTCAATTTTTCGATGCGAACTCGAGTCCGTTGTCAAAATTGACCTAGAGTGATTTATTGACCACATTTTCGAGTGCATCTTGGTAATTTGGCGAATTTCTGAAAAATGTAGAAACGCCTTAAACTCGTCGGATCTGCAATACGATTCGCACCAATATGCGTTTTCGAATTGCGAATTTCTGGGGCGAACTGATAAAAGGCCAAAATCTTTTGATTGGAGGCTGCTTGAGCAAAACTGAAAAGTACGTCTTATTCAAAATTATCTCCTGTATCCAAAATTTCAAACCGCACTGCTCTAGCTATCACCGTTCCAAAATTATTAGCGAATTGTTGATTCGCCCCAGAGAAATGGAGATTTGGAAAACGTCAATTGGCGTGCGATGTGTGGCATATTCAACGCGTCGAAGGCGCTGACACAAAAATCGTTTGACCACATTTTCGAGTGTATCGCACGGAGGCCCGCATTGAACACAATTCGAACTCGGTGAAATGAGTATTACAGTCTCAATGAAAATTTTATTTAGAAAATTTGAAAATTTCTAACATAATATTTTTTTTTGCGAAAAAATTTTCGGAACTTCGTCGCTGGGTCAATTATCAATTTCGTGCGAACTCGTGTTGTCAAAATTGACCTAGAGTGTTATTGACCACATTTTCGATGCATCTTGTATTGGCGAATTTCTGAAAATGTGAAACGCCTAAACTCGTCGATCTGCAATACGATTCGCACCAATATCGTTTTCGATTGCGAATTTCCTGGCGAACTGATAAAAGGCCAAATCTTTTGATTGGAGGCTGCTGAGCAAAACTGAAAAGTACGTCTTATTCAAAATTATCTCCTGTATCCAAAATTTCAAACCGCACTGCTCTAGCTATCACCGTTCCAAAATTATTAGCGAATTGTTGATTCGCCCCAGAGAAATGGAGATTTGGAAAACGTCAATTGGCGTGCGATGTGTGGCATATTCAACGCGTCGAAGGCGCTGACACAAAAATCGTTTGACCACATTTTCGAGTGTATCTCGGCAGCGGAGCGCCCCCGCCGAATTTGAACACCAAATTCGAACTCAGCGTGAAAAACTGAGTATTACACAGTCGTCAAATGAAAATTTTTTATTTTAGAAAATTTTGAAAATTTCTCCATACTATACATCATGTTTTTTTTTGGGCGAAAAATTTTTCGGAGAGCTTCGGCGTCGGCGCTGGGTCAGATTACTCAATTTTTCGATGCGAACTCGAGTCCGTTGTCAAAATTGACCTAGAGTGATTTATTGACCACATTTTCGAGTGCATCTTGGTAATTTGGCGAATTTCTGAAAAATGTAGAAACGCCTTAAACTCGTCGGATCTGCAATACGATTCGCACCAATATGCGTTTTCGATATTGCGAATTTCCTGGGGCGAACTGATAAAAGGCCAAAATCTTTTGATTGGAGGCTGCTTGAGCAAAACTGAAAAGTACGTCTTATTCAAAATTATCTCCTGTATCCAAAATTTCAAACCGCACTGCTCTAGCTATCACCGTTCCAAAATTATTAGCGAATTGTTGATTCGCCCCAGAGAAATGGAGATTTGGAAAACGTCAATTGGCGTGCGATGTGTGGCATATTCAACGCGTCGAAGGCGCTGACACAAAAATCGTTTGACCACATTTTCGAGTGTATCTCGGCAGCGGAGCGCCCCCGCCGAATTTGAACACCAAATTCGAACTCAGCGTGAAAAGCTGAGTATTAAACAGTCTTCAAATGAAAATTTTTCATTTTAGAAAATTTTGAAAATTTCTCCATACTATACATCATGTCTTTTTTTGGGCGAAAAAATTTTCGGAGAGCTTCGGCGTCGGCGCTGGGTCAGATTACTCCATTTTTCGATGCGAACTCGAGTCCGTTGTCAAAATTGACCTAGAGTGATTTATTGACCACATTTTCGAGTGCATCTTGGTAATTTGGCGAATTTCTGAAAAATGTGAAACGCCTTAAACTCGTCGGATCTGCAATACGATTCGCACCAATATGCGTTTTCGAAATTGCGAATTTCCTGGGGCGAACTGATAAAAGGCCAAAATCTTTTGATTGGAGGCTGCTTGAGCAAAACTGAAAAGTACGCCTTATTCAAAATTATCTCCTGTATCCAAAATTTCAAACCGCACTGCTCTAGCTATCACCGTTCCAAAATTATTAGCGAATTGTTGATTCGCCCCAGAGAAATGGAGATTTGGAAAACGTCAATTGGCGTGCGATGTGTGGCATATTCAACGCGTCGAAGGCGCTGACACAAAAATCGTTTGACCACATTTTCGAGTGTATCTCGGCAGCGGAGCGCCCCCGCCGAATTTGAACACCAAATTCGAACTCACGTGAAAAACTGAGTATTAAACAGTCTTCAAATGAAAATTTTTTATTTAGAAATTTTGAAAATTTCTCCATACTATACATCATGTTTTTTTTGGCGAAAAAATTTCGGAGAGCTTCGGCGTCGGCGCTGGGTCAGATTACTCAATTTTTCGATGCGAACTCGAGTCCGTTGTCAAAATTGACCTAAGTGATTTATTGACCACATTTTCGAGTGCATCTTGGTAATTTGGCGAATTTCTGAAAAATGTGAAACCGCTTAAACTCCTCGGGATCTGCAATACGATTCGCACCAATATGCGTTTTCGAAATTGCGAATTTCCTGGGGCGAACTGATAAAAGGCCAAAATCTTTTGATTGGAGGCTGCTTGAGCAAAACTGAAAAGTACGTCTTATTCAAATTTCTCCTGTATCCAAAATTTCAAACCGCACTGCTCTAGCTATCACCGTTCCAAAATTATTAGCGAATTGTTGATTCGCCCCAGAGAAATGGAGATTTGGAAAACGTCAATTGGCGTGCGATGTGTGGCATATTCAACGCGTCGAAGGCGCTGACACAAAAATCGTTTGACCACATTTTCGAGTGTATCTCGGCAGCGGAGCGTCCCCGCCGAATTTGAACACCAAATTCGAACTCAGCGTGAAAAACTGAGTATTAAACAGTCTTCAAATGAAAATTTTTTATTTTAGAAAATTTTGAAAATTTCTCCATACTATACATCATGTCTTTTTTTGGGCGAAAAAATTTTCGGAGAGCTTCGGCGTCGGCGCTGGGTCAGATTACTCAATTTTTCGATGCGAACTCGAGTCCGTTGTCAAAATTGACCTAGAGTGATTTATTGACCACATTTTCGAGTGCATCTTGGTAATTTGGCGAATTTCTGAAAAATGTAGAAACGCCTTAAACTCGTCGGATCTGCAATACGATTCGCACCAATATGCGTTTTCGATATTGCGAATTTCCTGGGGCGAACTGATAAAAGGCCAAAATCTTTTGATTGGAGGCTGCTTGAGCAAAACTGAAAAGTACGTCTTATTCAAACTTATCTCCTGTATCCAAAATTTCAAACCGCACTGCTCTAGCTATCACCGTGCCAAAATTATTAGCGAATTGTTGATTCGCCCCAGAGAAATGGAGATTTGGAAAACGTCAATTGGCGTGCGATGTGTGGCATATTCAACGCGTCGAAGGCGCTGACACAAAAATCGTTTGACCACATTTTCGAGTGTATCTCGGCAGCGGAGCGCCCCCGCCGAATTTGAACACCAAATTCGAACTCAGCGTGAAACTGATATTAAACAGTCTCAATGAAATTTTATTAGAAAATTGAAAATTTCTCCAACATCATCATTTTTTTTTGGCAAAATTTTCGAGACTTCGCGTCGCGCTGGTCAATTACATTTTTCGATGCAACCGATCCGTGTAAAATTGACCTATGATTATTGACCAATTCGAGTGCATCTTGTATTTGCATTTCTGAAAATTGAACCCTTAAACTCGTCGATCTCAATACGATTCCACCAATATGCTTTCGATTGCGAATTCCTGGCAACTGATAAAAGGCCAAATCTTGATTGAGCTGCTGACAAAACTGAAAATACTTATTCAAAATTTCTCCGTATCCAATTTCAAACCGCACTGCTCTACTATCACCGTCAATATAGCGAATGTTGATCGCCCAAAAATGGATTTGGAAACGCAATTGGCGTGCGATGTGTGCATATTCACGCTCGAAGGCGCTGACACAAAATCGTTGACCACATTTCGATGTATCTGCAGCGAGCGTCCCCGCCGAATTTGAACACCAAATTCGAACTCAGCGTGAAAAACTGAGTATTAAACAGTCTTCAAATGAAAATTTTTTATTTTAGAAAATTTTGAAAATTTCTCCATACTATACATCATGTCTTTTTTTGGGCGAAAAAATTTTCGGAGAGCTTCGGCGTCGGCGCTGGGTCAGATTACTCAATTTTTCGATGCGAACTCGATCCGTTGTCAAAATTGACCTAGAGTGATTTATTGACCACATTTTCGAGTGCATCTTGGTAATTTGGCGAATTTCTGAAAAATGTAGAAACGCCTTAAACTCGTCGGATCTGCAATACGATTCGCACCAATATGCGTTTTCGATATTGCGAATTTCCTGGGGCGAACTGATAAAAGGCCAAAATCTTTTGATTGGAGGCTGCTTGAGCAAAACTGAAAAGTACGTCTTATTCAAAATTCTCTCCTGTATCCAAAATTTCAAACCGCACTGCTCTAGCTATCACCGTTCCAAAATTATTAGCGAATTGTTGATTCGCCCCAGAGAAATGGAGATTTGGAAAACGTCAATTGGCGTGCGATGTGTGGCATATTCAACGCGTCGAAGGCGCTGACACAAAAATCGTTTGACCACATTTTCGAGTGTATCTTGGCAGCGGAGCGTCCCCGCCGAATTTGAGCACCAAATTCGAACTCAGCGTGAAAAACTGAGTATTAAACAGTCTTCAAATGAACATTTTTTATTTTAGAAAATTTTGAAAATTTCTCCATACTATACATCATGTCTTTTTTTGGGCGAAAAAATTTTCGGAGAGCTTCGGCGTCGGCGCTGGGTCAGATTACTCAATTTTTCGATGCGAACTCGAATCTGTTGTCAAAATTGACCTAAAGTGATTTATTGACCACATTTTCGAGTGCATCTTGGTAATTTGGCGAATTTCTGAAAAATGTAGAAACGCCTTAAACTCGTCGGATCTGCAATACGATTCGCACCAATATGCGTTTCGAATTTCCTGGGGCGAACTGATAAAAGGCCAAAATCTTTTGATTGGAGGCTGCTTGAGCAAAACTGAAAAGTACGTCTTATTCAAAATTCTCTCCTGTATCCAAAATTTCAAACCGCACTGCTCTAGCTATCACCGTTCCAAAATTATTAGCGAATTGTTGATTCGCCCCAGAGAAATGGAGATTTGGAAAACGTCAATTGGCGTGCGATGTGTGGCATATTCAACGCGTCGAAGGCGCTGACACAAAAATCGTTTGACCACATTTTCGAGTGTATCTTGGCAGCGGAGCGTCCCCGCCGAATTTGAGCACCAAATTCGAACTCAGCGTGAAAAACTGAGTATTAAACAGTCTTCAAATGAACATTTTTTATTTTAGAAAATTTTGAAAATTTCTCCATACTATACATCATGTCTTTTTTATGGCAAGAAAAAATTTTCGGAGAGCTTCGGCGTCGGCGCTGGGTCAGATTACTCAATTTTTCGATGCGAACTCGAATCTGTTGTCAAAATTGACCTAAAGTGATTTATTGACCACATTTTCGAGTGCATCTTGGTAATTGGCGAATTTCGAAAATGTAGAAACGCCTTAAACTCGTCGGATCTGCAATACGATTCGCACCAATATGCGTTTTCGATATTGCGAATTTCCTGGGGCGAACTGATAAAAGGCCAAAATCTTTTGATTGGAGGCTGCTTGAGCAAAACTGAAAAGTACGCCTTATTCAAAATTATCTCCTGTATCCAAAATTTCAAACCGCACTGCTCTAGCTATCACCGTTCCAAAATTATTAGCGAATTGTTGATTCGCCCCAGAGAAATGGAGATTTGGAAAACGTCAATTGGCGTGCGATGTGTGGCATATTCAACGCGTCGAAGGCGCTGACACAAAAATCGTTTGACCACATTTTCGAGTGTATCTCGGCAGCGGAGCGCCCCCGCCGAATTTGAACACCAAATTCGAACTCAGCGTGAAAAACTGAGTATTAAACAGTCTTCAAATGAAAATTTTTTTATTTTAGAATATTTTGAAAATTTCTCCATACTATACATCATGTTTTTTTATGGGCGAAAAAATTTTCGGAGAGCTTCGGCGTCGGCGCTGGGTCAGATTACTCAATTTTTCGATGCGAACTCGAGTCCGTTGTCAAAATTGACCTAGAGTGATTTATTGACCACATTTTCGAGTGCATCTTGGTAATTTGGCGAATTTCTGAAAAATGTAGAAACGCCTTAAACTCGTCGGATCTGCAATACGATTCGCACCAATATGCGTTTTCGATATTGCGAATTTCCTGGGGCGAACTGATAAAAGGCCAAAATCTTTTGATTGGAGGCTGCTTGAGCAAAACTGAAAAGTACGTCTTATTCAAAATTATCTCCTGTATCCAAAATTTCAAACCGCACTGCTCTAGCTATCACCGTTCCAAAATTATTAGCGAATTGTTGATTCGCCCCAGAGAAATGGAGATTTGGAAAACGTCAATTGGCGTGCGATGTGTGGCATATTCAACGCGTCGAAGGCGCTGACACAAAGATCGTTTGACCACATTTTCGAGTGTATCTCGGCAGCGGAGCGTCCCCGCCGAATTTGAACACCAAATTCGAACTCAGCGTGAAAAGCTGAGTATTAAACAGTCTTCAAATGAAAATTTTTTATTTTAGAAAATTTTGAAAATTTCTCCATACTATACATCATGTCTTTTTTTGGGCGAAAAAATTTTCGGAGAGCTTCGGCGTCGGCGCTGGGTCAGATTACTCAATTTTTCGATGCGAACTCGAATCCGTTGTCAAAATTGACCTAGAGTGATTTATTGACCACATTTTCGAGTGCATCTTGGTAATTTGGCGAATTTCTGAAAAATGTAGAAACGCCTTAAACTCGTCGGATCTGCAATACGATTCGCACCAATATGCGTTTTCGATATTGCGAATTTCCTGGGGCGAACTGATAAAAGGCCAAAATCTTTTGATTGGAGGCTGCTTGAGCAAAACTGAAAAGTACGTCTTATTCAAAATTATCTCCTGTATCCAAAATTTCAAACCGCACTGCTCTAGCTATCACCGTTCCAAAATATTAGCGAATTGTTGATTCGCCCCAGAGAAATGGAGATTTGGAAAACGTCAATTGGCGTGCGATGTGTGGCATATTCAACGCGTCGAAGGCGCTGACACAAAAATCGTTTGACCACATTTTCGAGTGTATCTCGGCAGCGGAGCGCCCCCGCCGAAGTTGAACACCAAATTCGAACTCAGCGTGAAAAACTGAGTATTGAACAGTCTTCAAATGAAAATTTTTTATTTTAGAAAATTTTGAAAATTTCTCCATACTATACATCATGTCTTTTTTTGGGCGAAAAAATTTTCGGAGAGCTTCGGCGTCGGCGCTGGGTCAGATTACTCAATTTTTCGATGCGAACACGAATCCGTTGTCAAAATTGACCTAGCGTGATTTATTGACCACATTTTCGAGTGCATCTTGGTAATTTGGCGAATTTCTGAAAAATGTAGAAACGCCTTAAACACGTCGGATCTGCAATACGATTCGCACCAATATGCGTTTTCGATATTGCGAATTTCCTGGGGCGAACTGATAAAAGGCCAAAATCTTTTGATTGGAGGCTGCTTGAGCAAAACTGAAAAGTACGTCTTATTCAAAATTATCTCCTGTATCCAAAATTTCAAACCGCACTGCTCTAGCTATCACCGTTCCAAAATTATTAGGGAATTGTTGATTCGCCCCAGAGAAATGGAGATTTTTCTCCGAAAAGTCGGTAAAAATATGAATAATTAATGCTACTCGGTGTTTCCTTTTGACCGGTTCTACTTGCCAAACCCACATGGTTTCTACATTTACGTAATAAGTAGTAGGTAAGTAATTAAAAGCAAAATCAAGGAACTTACTATGCGTTCATCTGGAAGTAGACAGAATTTCCTTTCTTTTGATATTAATGCGTATTTTAATACTCTTCAATTATTGAAATGATCGCACTTTCAAAATTCAGGATACATTAAATTATTACAACACGATTCACAAATCCCTTATCAAGAAATTGTACAAAACACATTTTGCCGGTTTCGCAGATTATAATAAATTATGAGAACGGTCACTAGCTATCGAATAGTAGTGTTACCAACTGTGTGAGGTGATTAGGAAACGAGTTATTTGCGGTGGTTCCTTTTGCCCAGTGGTTACACTTGCACGAACTTCCCTTATAGTATGGAGGCATTTTCAAAATTCGAAAAAATAAAGATTTTTGAATTAAAGACTGTTTTCAACTCAATTTTCCATGCTGAGTTCGAATTCGGTGTTCAAATTTGGCGGCGGTGCACCGTTCCCGAGAGACACTGGAAAAATTTTGAAAAATTGGTCAATTTGGGTCAAAAAATCACTGTAGCTCAATTTTGACAACGAATTTGAATTCGGCTTGAAAAACTGAGTAACTTGCACCGGCACCGACGCCGAAGCTCTCCGAAAATTGTTTTGCCCCAAAAAAGACATGATGTGTTTGGAAGGATTCTGAAATTTCGAAAAAATAAAAAATTTCGAATTAAAGACTGTTTCTAACTTCATGTTTTACGCTGAGTTCGAATTCGGTGTTCAAATTTGGCGGCGATGCTCCGTTCTCGAGATACACTCGAAAATGTGGTCAATTTGAGTCAAAAAATGACTCTAGCTCAATTTTTACAACGTACTCGAATTCGTCTTGAAAAATTGAGTAATCAGCACCAGCGCCGACGCCGAAGCTCTCCGAAAATTTTTTCGCCCCCAAATAGACATTTTACCCGCCCGCATGTGTTGGCGCTTATGGTATTTTCATTATAAATAATAAATAACAAGAAAAATGTTTATTAATCACAGACACTAAATGGAATGTGGAAATAAAGGATCATCGCCACCGGAAAGGTGCGTTGCGTAAGAAATACCTGCAATAATCAGTATGAAAATGTTACCAGTGGAGGCCTAATTCGACATTCTCACCTGTCATTGGTAGCATTGTAAAAAGGGACTTACGAGTCTAGAATATGGGAAGTACATCGAGAAAAGGCGGTTAATAGTGAGCAAAGGATTTGATTTTGAGATTTTACTGGCTTTATACTAATTAATACCTGCTCTTCCACGTGTTGTCGAAAAAATTTTCAAATAATTTAAGCTTGTACATGCCATCAAAATTGAGCCCTTCATAACTGGCTCTAATCAGTGTGATGTTTTCCAGTCAAGTGAGTATTTCTCACGGGGCAGCATTTTCTTTCACAATACACAACTCAGTGGGTTGATTTAGGCTGATTTTCATCATGGCAAATGTTCATACAGTCACAATTTGTTGTATTACTGCAGTATTTTATTCCACAGTAGCCCAAGTCAGGTTGGTCACAAACTTTGATGGCCTCTCACAATAGTTCGAAAGATGGTAGGGATATCAGTTTCGCCTTTTTTGTGGTGATCGTGTGGCGTACAAACTGTTTTTATCGATTTTCTCAGAACGGCCAAAACTGACTTTGGCCACTTTGCAAAAAAGCTCTTCAGATATAATCATATGTAAAAATATGCGCAATTATCGGCCAAGTGCCGGATTGGCCACCCTTTGGGGTTAAAAAAAGAAAAAACCCGAGAGCTCAATCTGCACTTACGTTGATGTTTACCTCTAAGGCTAAAAAGTATGACTGGATTTTGTGTCTTCAGCCCCCTTCTCAGAAGTATTATTTTACCCTGTTTCTGGTCACTGCTGTTCATACTATTAGTCTAAGCTCTACAGACATTCCCAAAAACATTTTGAGGTAACACGCGTGACTTTGTCGGAAAATATAGTACTAGGTGCCAAAAACAACCTCCTGAAACCCCCCCCCCCTAAATGCTGTGCAAAATTTTCTGTGGCACATTAAAGCTCCCAGTTTCAATTTTTGCCTTATACTCGTATCTCAGAAAATTGGAGCTCTAGAAAAAAAAAGTTTTAGTCAAAAAAGATTCCTCATAAAATTTGCTACAAAACACATATATCATACATGTTAGCCTAGGTCTAATCCTTAGCCTACAATCACCGTTTACCGTTGGACAAATTTTAAAAAAATTTCGAAAAATTGACAAATTATGGCGAATATTTCGGCAAAGGCGAGTTATAAGGAAATAGTTTCAACCAAAAAAGATGTCTCGTAAATTGCGCCGTAGAATGGACTACTTTTAGTCTAGCCTAGGCCTAATTGTTCGCGTAACACACAACATACGGGTTCGTACTCGAACGTCTCCCAAAATACTGTCAACAACAACTTCAGATGAAAATTTCACGCAGAGATTGTTCTTCACTCCAGCATCAAAAAGATCTCTCACAGATTTTTGTAACTGACCCCAAAACACCCTAAATTGGGGGTTATTAGTGACCCTTCACTTTTCCATTTAAAAAATCAGGCCTTATGGTAGGAAACAGTGGCGGATACAGGGGGGGGGGTCTGAACTCCTTCCCCGAAATACCTAAATCTATCTATAGTGACCCAGAGCTATTGTATTTCAACCATACCATTTGTAATTCGGACCCTGCCCCCCCCCTGAAATTATTTTCCGTATCCGCCCCTGGCAAGAAATGCAGTTTTTTTAATACTTATTTACGGTTTTACAGATTTCAAGGGAAAATACAGGAAGAATATCACCATTGGACCCACTTTTATCTACCCACGACTACTGATCTCTAGAATTATTTCTTCTCACTCCATCTACTCCAGCCTTGACATGGTGGCCAGTTTTCTTCCAAAAAGGAAAAAAAAACTATCCTGACTTTTCCAGATTTTTTCAGAGCTATAACATGTGATATATGCGTGTTCTAGCAAAATTTTATGAGGAATATTCTTTGTCTAAACCTTTTTTTCTAAAGCTCCAATTTTCTGAGATATAAGCCAAAAACTGAAATTGGGGGGCTTTAACGTGCCACAGAAAATTTTGCTCAGCATTTGGGGTGGGATTTTTAGGAGATTGTTTCTGGCACCTTGTACGACATTTTCCGACAAAGTCCCGCTTGTTACCTCACAACGTTTTCTTTGTCGTTTTTTTTTTTCTTTGTCTATAGGACCTAGACTATATAGAATTCTTGAAGTATTTCGAAATCATAATCCCTGTATGAAGGTATACTGAAAACTTCTCAAGAAAGAATGATTATTTAAAAAAGGAACGTGTATAAAAATTTTAATTTAAAATAACAATAAAAAAAAAGAATTATTGCATTGATGAACGTACAAACAATAACAAGAACATGGAAAAAGATTCAAACGATTGCATTTTACGGTTAAAGAACTAGTGTAATATAATGCATACTGTTGGTATTGTGTAATTAATCTCCGTCACAACTTTGATTGAATAAGTTGCCTGGATTTCAGAAATCCATCGAGCAACGCGTGATCCGATAAACTGAAAAATCAACGAAAAAATTAATTTCTTGTTGATAATCTAGGTCACGCCGCATTTGCACAGATTAACAAATGTAAATATTTTTCGTTATCATGAGCCCTGTTACGCGTATTACTCTAAGTACACGGCATAATCTCTTCAGTTCATCGAGTTTATTCGACGTAGGTATTGAAAATCATAGTTATTTCGCAAACCAGTGACGCATCATTACAAACTTCAGCTTGACAACCTTGGCAGATTTAGTTGAGGAACGAAAACCACAGTGATATCAATTTATCCTATAGGATACATTGTTATTTAAAGATACCTATCATGTAGAAGCCTGAATTTCATTCTCAATGTTTTCCGGCAGTTTACATCCACAATATATCTGGCAAACTGCCTGTCTACTCAACTGACTGACTGATGAACCAACAAAAGCAAACAGACAACAAAGTTAGGCAGACAAGCATCAGAAAATACAGATAGGAAGGCCATGGCCGGCAACTTCTGTATAGCGGGGTAGTGAATGCTACACATGGCAACACCGGGGAAATTGCTGTTCAACAAAAGGGAACCAACTAACATTTGTAAACAAAATGAGTTATTAGTTTCGTTCGAAAGAGCGTAAAACGTAGAATTTTTCAAACTTGGGCCCCCGATTCAAAAATGTGTACTCACGTTGAAAAAAGCTTATCAGTAAACGCAATGCCATATAAGTTTCTACATGGCACTTGAACTTCGAATCACGTGTTCTCAAAAAGCGGATTTTGCTAGTTGGTTCCCTTTTGTTGAGCAGCGTCCAATTGGAGGTATGCATAAAGAGAAGCTTCAGCTTTCACTTCGCAAAAGTGAAGTGCAAGCTGCAGAGTGTATGCATAAAAAAAGTGAAGAGGAAGCTTGTGCTCAGGAGTGACAGCGTTTCCTCCGGGATAAAGGTTTCCCTTATGCGAAAAAATGCATCTAGTCCTGAGTAGACTTTTTTTTTTTCGAAAAACACATGCAGCAGTTATCATTCATCTCCGAGAAGATTCCCTTGATTTCCGAGGAATTTTATCGAAAATAATAAGGAAAACTTTCCGATCATTTTCGAAGAATTTCATCGGACATATCAGTGTGAAAAATCTCCCGACGATTTTAAGAGAATTTTGTGGAAAATTTAAAGGAAAATCTTCAACGGTACCAAAAGTTTTTATTGAAAATCACCGAGAAACATCTACGATGATTTTTGAAAAGATTCGATGACTTCCAGAGATTTTCATCGGAAATTTTTGGGATAAATTACCGATGATTTCCGAAGAATTTCATCAGAAATGTTCGGAGAAAATCTCCGATGATTTCCAAGGAATTTTATCAGAAATCTTTGGGAACAATCTCTGATCATTCCCGGAGAATTTCATCGGAAATCTTCAGAGGAAATTTCCAATGTTTTCCGAAGAATTTCTTCAAAAATCTTCCGATAATTTTCAAAGAATTTTAGGTATCAAAGATATTTTGGAAAAACCCGATGGTTTTGAAGAATTTTATTGGAAATCATCAGGAAAAATCCTTGATAATTTCCAAAGAATAATTTCATTGGAAATTTTCGAGAAGAATTTCCGATGATTTTAAACGAATTTTATCGGAAATTTTTGGGAAAAGATTCATAACATTTCCGAAGAATCTCATTGGAAATCTTTTGAAAGAATTTTCAATGTTTTCCGCAAAATGTTATCAAAAGTCTTCGAGAAAATTTTTCAATAATTTTTAATAGGAAACATTCGGGGAAAAACTCCGATAGTTTTTGAAGAATTTTATCGAAAACTTCAAGAAAAATCTCCGATGATTTTTAAGGAATTTCATCGGAAATGTTTGGGAAAAAATTCCTGTAATTAACGAAGAATCTCATCGGAAGTTTTTGGAAAAAATTGTCAATGTTTTCCAAAAAAATTCATCGAAATTCATCGAGAAAATTTTCTAATAATTTTTGAAGAATCTTGTAGGAAATATTCAGGAGAAAACTACGATGCTCTTTGAAGAATTTCATCAAAAACCTTCAGGAAAAATGTTCGATGATCTTCGAAGAATTTCATTGGAAATCTTCTAGAAGAATCTCCGATGATTTTTAAGGAATTTCATCGGGAATTTTTGGGAAAAATTCCGATTCCCGAAGAATTAAGACTATTTCCCACTCATGCGATGGGATCAGCGAATTTCCCCGAAGATTTTTCATAAAGTTTTTCGGAAATAGTTTGAAATTTTTTCTGAAGATATTCCCCCGAAAATTAGTGGAAATTATTTTCGAAGATTTCCAATGATATTTTTTTGAAATTATCGGAGATTTTTCTCAAATTATTTTCGATAAAATTCTTCGGAGACTGTGGGCTGATTTCCGAAGAATTTCATCAGAAATCTTCAGGAAAAATCTCTGATTCCATCGCATGAGTGGAAAATAGTCTCAATTCTTCGGAAATTATTGGAATTTTTTCCCCAAAAAATTTCCGATGAAATTCCTTAAAAATCATCGGAGATTATTCTCGAAAGATTTCCAATGAAATTACTCTCTGGAAATCATCGGAGATTCTTCCTGAAGATTTTCGATAACATTCTTCCACAAACCATCGGAATTTTTCCCCAAATATTTCCGCTGAAATTCTTCATAAATTATCGGAAAGTTTCCCTGAAGATTTTTGAAGAAATTCTTTGGAAAACATTAGAAATTTTTTCTGAAGATTTCCAATGAAATTCTCCGGGAATGATTTCCAAAAATATTCTCCTGAAATCATCGGAGATTTTCCTCAATGATGTCCGATGAATTTTTCATAAATTATCGGGAAGTTTCCCTGAAGATTTTTGAAGGAATTCTTTGGAAAACATTGGAAATTTTGAAGAAGATTTCCAAAAAAATTCTCCCGGAATCATCGGAGATTTTTCTCAATGATGTCCGATGAAATACTTTATAAATTATCGGAAAGTTTTCCTGAAATACTTCATAAATTATCGGAAAGTTTTCCTGAAGATTTTTGAAGAAATTCTTTGGAAAACACTGAAAATTTCTTCTGAAAATTTCCAATGAATTTCTTCTGAAAAGATTTCCAAAAAATTCTTCGGAAAAGATTTCCAAAAAAATTCTTCTCGAATCATCGGAGATTTTCCTCAGTGATGTTCGATAAAATTCTTCGAAAATGATCAGAAATTTTTCCCAAATACTTTCGATAAAATTCTTTGGAAATCAAAGGATCTTCTCGAAGATTTCTGATGAAATTCTTTGGAAATTATCGGAGATTTTCCCCGAAATAAATTATTGCATCGTTTTGTACGTTTGGGGCATTTTCCACCTGTACACCACCACCATCTTTGTCTTCGCTTCTTTGAATGATTTTCGATGTAGAAGAAGTTCCTTGGACACATACGTCGGCTGATAACAACTGGAACAAACGTTGTTATCTTTGAAGCACTCGCTTCATTTTGTGGAGCTTTTGCTTGGAAGAGGAAAGAGAAAGCTTATGCATACAGATTGAAGCAAAACCTTAAATTTCTATCTTTCCCTTCGGAGCGACGGCTCTCACTCCGCTCTTTTGCTTCGACGTTAAAGCTTAATTTTTATACATACGACCTAATGTTACGATAATACGAGTAAAACGTTATTGTATAAAATCAGTGATGTTTTTTTCGCTACACATGGGATTATGAAAAGTTGCCTGCCCTGAGGCAGGCAATCTGACAGACATCATACGCAAGAGCAGACTAAAACGCAGGTACGCAGCAGGGGTGAGAAACCGATTGAAAAAATTTTCTTCCAGCTTTCGGCTATTCCAAATTTATAAAGCTTCCGACTTCCAACGTCCTTCCGAAATCAAAAAACTTCCGACTACTATTTTCCGGCTCCCGATTACTGGCTACCGAGTATCAACTACCAGTTTTAGGGGAAAGTTGCCTATATCGTACCACTCTTTGGTTTTTTGTTGTTTTTTTTGTTCTCCGCCACGCAATTTTTACTCCATCTCGATCGGTAATAATATTGGCTCCTGGCTTGGGTTGACTAGTGAAGTTTTGACTGATCAGGTTTCTAACAACAAGTGTCCGGGGAAAAAGACCTAATGTATGAGTTAGTTTAAATAAATTTCCTAGGATGCCAGTTCATGTTCTCTTTCAGTCTTCCTTACTTCTCGCGTTCTTTTCCACCGACTTAATAACGCAATGACAAAATGTCATAACAATTTTTTTTTTGTAATTTTGTTTTGTCATTGATTCATTTTTTAATTTTTTTATTATGTCATTTCTATTTTGTCATATGACAAACAGGGACGTACCGATAGAGAGAAGGGGGCAGTTTACCCCCCCCCCCCCTGTAGGAATTTTTCACTCAGCAGTTGGGAAAATTTACCATTTCAGTCAGGCGAGTTGGGAAAATTCCAACAAGTTGAAAGTTTTTTTTTTTTTTTGCTTTGATACTTTGGAATTGAGAACTTGAGTAAACCCAATGAGTCGAGAGGTTTTTCTTCTAGTGCATTGATACTTGGGAATTTTGAGTTGAGTCAGTTGGAAAAATCCAACAGGTCAAAAAGCTCTTTTTTTTGCTCTGGTACTTGGGAATTTTGAATTGAGTCAGTTGTGACTTTCATCATTTCTACCCCCCCCCCCCCCCCGGAAAAACTCTTCGGTACGTCCCCGATGACAAACTGATAAATGGTTTCTTCATTATGACAAAATTCCGAAAATTCAATGTTCATTTTGTCATCCTGTTTTGTTATGTCCAATAACACTGTACAAAACAAATAGGCACAAAATTTTGATACCACTCTGGGTGCCGAATGCTTCTGTTGGGGGGGGGGGGCAGAGGGGCTACTCATTTGCGAATAAGTGGAGAAGGGAAAGGGTACAAAATTCGGGATTGGTGGTACAAAATAAGTAAAAAGTTACCGCATGACTTCCGGTGCAATATTCTCAACTAGGAGGGGGGCTACGTTTCGCAAGCCCCCAAAATTATTATTTAAAAAAATGCGGGTATTAATGATGTGGGTACAAAATTCGGCATTGGCGGTACAAATTGGTACAAATAGGTACAAAATTATGAAATAGTTTCCAACTTCCGAATCTAATTTGGGGGGCTGGCGAAACGGACGTATTTGAACGTCATGTTTTAGTAAAATTGTCTATATATGCAGAAATATGCATTTACTTCCAAATATGAATTATTTATTCTCAAAGATGTAAAAATATGCACTTTCAAATTTGGTGTGCAGACTCAGGAGGATATGAAATGTAAAATAAAGGGCTTTGATTTACGCGGCAATGTGAGTAAAAAAATATGCATTTGCATATTTTTCCTGCCCCAATTCCCTAATAATAGTATTTGTATCAGGGACGTACCAAAGAGTTTTTCCTGGGGGGAGGGGGGCAGAAATTGTAAAAGTCCCAAGTACCAAAGCAAAAAAAAAAAACACAAGGTTTGTTTGACACTGAAATGATGGTAAATTTTCCCAACTGCTAAGTGAAAAATTCCCACAGCAGGGTGAATTGTCCGTTGCCCCCTACCCCCTATTGGTATGTCCCTGATTTGTTTTAGAACAATTGCATTTTCAAACGACTTTCTGAACATTTTTTAATGTTCTGTTTGTCATTGGCATTCATTATCGTAGCAATGATTTATCTGGTTGCAATTTTCAATATTTGTTATGACATGGAAGCGGAATTTTCCGGAACGCCGATAGCAATAATTTTATCATTCTGCCGTATAATCGCAATCAACCTGAATATGGGAGGAAATTTTTTTAATTATTCATGACCGTAAGACCATAACCAATCTGGTTCTTCTATCCATGTCAACAGCAATTTGTTGAGCCTAGATTCAATAATTTGCATAAATAACATTCCTTGGCACTAAATTAATACCCCTCCCCACCCCAGAGTGTTACAGTAAATAGAAAAGATACCTACCAATATTTCCCAATACGATTTTGTGCTAAGTGAAATTTACTTTATGGAAATAATGTTTAACCACTTTCCATGATCTTCAATTTTTTTCGGTGTGGTTACCACAACTGTCATCTTGCACCTCCTTCCCGTCGGTATACGTCACAGTTCGGAAAATGTGGCCCAAGTGTTACCAAAACCGAATTTAGCTACCTTTGGAAGCAGTTATTGGATACTCATATTAAACTTTACAAAATACTAGAACCTCCTCCCCTCATCGCATGGGCCTCAATTTCAAATATGGAGTAAATAGCTGAAAGGAGGGAGGTGAATAAGCCCCATACACGATATAACTCTGTGAAGTGGTAAAGTAGCTGAAGAAGATGATTATTACCTTCATAAGGTCTATGGTGCATCTATGTAAAAAGTAATAATTCTTAATGGGGATAACCTGAACTCCATTTTGAGCAGTTCTAATTCAGATACAAGAAAATCACTAATGACCTTTTTTATGGAAAATTTAATGTACAATCTATTGCGAATAAAAAAACAGTAGCTGAAGATAGCAAATTTCGCGGGAAATTGAAAAAAAAGTGAAAATTTTCTGATATAATTTGAACTAAAATTGATTTTATGAACCCCATGTTGAATTGATTCCGACCATTTTTTTTTCTGTGGTCATCACAATTGCCCTTTACTATTACCTACGGGTACTATTTTTCTGTCCACCTCCAGTCGTGAGAAGAAAAAGAATTTCAAAGATAGAAGACTTTTCAAAATTTAACTATGTATAACACAGCCCCTTCGAAAGTACGAGTATGCAAACATATCTACATATTGTTGAGGTAGGTTGCCTACTGACCATGTGGAAGGGGGAACATGTAGACTACAAAGTCTGAGCATTCGGCGCATATACGCCACCTCAGACAAAGGTAATGTAAGATTAAAAAATTCTATTTCCTCCATCCAAATCTTTACCTTCATACCATTGACCAGACACTGATGACAAAATAAATTTTACATACTGAGTTAAAGATCTGCCCCCATCTTTGATTTCCTTGTCTACGGATGGCAATATCCAACAAATGACTATAGGCACAAATGGGGGGGGGGGCTTGGGCGCTTAGCTCTCCCTCAAACTTCTAAATAGCCCCCCCAAACACGGAAAAATTACCAAAGAAAATGATGCGGCGGTGGTGTTGCTTCATAATAAGGATGCTTAAGCCCCCCCCTCCAGTTCTGAGCCCTATTTGTGCTTCTGCAAACGACCTAATTGTACATATGTTTAAACTCACCTGAGTAAAAGGAATTTGAGATCCGAATGTGTCTAACACATGTCGCGTTCTTTTCCTTCAGAATCCATCTTCACCGGTTCGATTTTCTGCGGTTTGAACGAGCACGCGTACAACGGTATCGACAGTACCACCAAAAGGGCACCGAAAAGGAAGCGCTCATTGAATTTGTACTGGAATATGAAGAACGAACTTATCCCCGAGACTACAATAGACGCCGCCGTCGCGTATGCTTTGGACACGTTACCGGCCAACTTCATGGACACGGCCGTAATGAGGCCTCCGAAGGCCTGCAGGAATATCACCAGCCACACGATGTAATTGTAGCCGTGGAAGAAACCTTTGCGCTCAATGTGGCGCCAGTCGACCACGAAACTCTGTATAAGCGCCGGCGGAATCGAGAGTACACTCAGCTGCACGTTCCTCGCCCACACCGAGTCATTCGTCGTCTTCAATATCTTCTCGAAGTAAACGCCCGCGAAGCCGGACAACACGCAGGCCATCGTGCCGGTAACGATTCCCAAAGTTCTGTCCGGTACCAGGAACTTTTTACCCGGCCAGCTGTCCTGAAGCCGCTTCATGGATTCGTCTTCGTGGTCCTCGCACTGGACCACGATAACGCCGGCCATCAACATCACTAAAGAACAATACTGAATTTTGCGGAAGCTGCTCCCTAGTAGAATAATCGAGAATATAACGGCGGCTGGGATCTTCAGCTGATTGATGACCTGGAATGTGATCACGTCCAAATGGGTGCCGGACACGTATATCAAATTAGTCATTACGACGTAGGATATCGAGGAAACGCCGACGCTGACCGTGTCCAGCGGCGTTTTGATGATTGACTTATACACTAGTTCGTTGATGGCGTTGATCGACTTCTCGTGGGTGACCATGAGAAAGAGGCTGAAGAACATCTTGAGCACCTCGGCGATGCATACGGCCGTCGAGGTGATGTACAGCTCATCTTCGACACCGATACGCGAATATTTGTACACCAGCACGTAGGCTGCATTTTGGAAGGTCAGTAAAACGAGACATCCCAGTTTCATAAAACGGCGGTTTCCTTTTGAAGTGGTGTTTTCTTCTCCCCTGAAACAAAAAAAAAAAAAAAGTGTCAAAAAATAGAGCTTGTTTGAAGGAAATAGAAGCACCGGAAAGGGGGACGTTTGAGAGTCACAAACTAATGAAATATATGACAACAAAACTGAAATATCAAACTTTTTTAATCAACATTACACAAATATGGCAAATACGGTGAAGAATGATTTTAAAAATATAAACGAAAATTACGGGAACAATAACACAAAATCTATTACTAGGAAATTCTATGAATTCCGCTTACTGCAAAAGAATGATGTGAAAATGATAATAATGTCTTTAAAGCCATACGCAGCTGCAGGAGAAGATAGAATCCCCACAAAAATAATAAGAGAAAACTGTAATAAACTAGTAACTCCAATTAAACATTTAGTGAATCTCAGTCTGAAAAGAGGAAAATTCCCGGAAATATAATATAAATTAGCCATTTAAGACCAGTTTATAAAGAAGGCGATACTGAAGACGTAAACAACTACAGACCAATTGTCACCATTACTCTTCCTAATTTACATTAATGACTTGACTGAAATTAACACAGAGGGAGAAATAATTTCATATGCAGATGACACAGTCATAATAGAAAAAGGAGATAGCTGGGAAGAAACCAAGGGAAAAGCCGAAAAAGATATTAGAAAAGTAATAACCTGGCTGAATGATAATGAACTGATACTGAACCAAAATAAAACTAAATCAGTACAATTTGCACTAAAAAATAAGAAAAACAACGAGGAAGTAGATATTAACGTTCATACAAATCAGTGTAATAGAAATAATAAATGTTTTCAATTAAACAATAACTGCCAGCAAATAAATACCGTCGACTCTATGAAATATTTAGGGATAATAATGGATAAAAATCTAAATAGGAAACAACAAGGCAAATATTTACCAAAAACCTATTAAAGTCTATTTTTATTGCAGTTCAATTCAGGAACATAATCTCCCAAGAAGTAAAGCGCATACTTTACACAGCGATAGTTCAATCAAAAATACAATACGGAATCTCAAGCTGGGGGGCAGCCTATAAAACTAATTTAAAACCAGTTACAGTTAACCAAAAAAAAATTCTTGAAAATACTTTACAAAAAACCAAAAAGATTTAGCTCCGTACAATTTTTTGAGGAAACAAAGGCGTTAAAACTTTGGAAAAACTACATGAAATAAGTGCAATAAAATACGTGAAAAAACATAACTTATTAACGAAATACAGCAAAACTAACACTAGACTGACGAGGAACACACAATTTACAGTAACATTACCAAAAATAAAAACTAACATCGGTAAAACAAACAGCATTTACACTGGACTCAAAAACTTTAACAAACTTGATCAGCAGAATAGGGAAAAAATAATACAAACTAACAACAGAACTTACAAAACTTTGATACGAAATGCAGTTACTAATACAACTACTAATTACAGAAACAAAAAACAGCGCAGCATACAGTCCGACTAATAACAATCGCAATATGTGTAATTATTGTAAAGAATAAGTAGTGCACTAACTAAAGAAATTGTAGGAAGGAAAAAAAAGAAAGAAAAAAAAAATGTAATTTAGTGCCGTTGCTAAACACGAGCCTAGCTCAGTTGGCAACGAAATACACCATTTTTCAAAACCAAACCTAACAAATGTTTTTTTCGCAGCTGATTAAGAATATCTACGAGGAGCTTCGCTCAGACGCTTAATCCATGGCAAGGGGGTAAATAATAGCATCCCCGCCTAAAGAAACGTATTTGCCTCACACAACTTCCGTTTATTTTTTTTAATGTTTTATCTCTCTATATATGTATTAAAGAAATTACTACCCCCCTCCCCCCAGAAGAAAAACTAGCTAAGACAAGGGTTATTCGCCAAAAACTGCGAATATTTTGTTACTATCAAATTTTTGACCCTAACTTTTGATTTTTCTTATTTATTTATTTATTTATTTATTTATTTATTTACGCGGGATGTTTCAAAAGTAAGGTAACACATCTTTTTTCTCCGCAAGGGGTAACTCTGGTGCGCTGAAATCTTAAAGGACTGTCCAAGAGATGTTCCCAGACTGGTGTTTTTTATTCGGTAGTATTTCGTTGAATGATTCGCGTGCTATGTGATTTTGTACATGGAATCTATGGGTACTGGCCAGTCCAATTATGAAGTATGAGGTCGCTCCCATTTTGTTTTGTTTATAGGACTGTGACAGCTCCCATAGAACTCAACGCGAGCCAAACTTTCTCATGTGTACAAGTAGATCATAATATCAGTACTGCCAACCAAGCCTGTTGAAAAATCCCAGGATTCTTCGTAAAAAATCTTGATATTTCCCAAAAAATTTTGAAACATAAACTTTCGTCTTTTCTAGGTTTCTCAACAATTAAATGTTTACTGACTCATCACATTTGTTGTTTTACCTCATTCACCATCAGTTCTGTCGAAAATCCTAAACATTTTTCTTCTTCTTTTCACTTTTGTTCTTGAATACTGCGAAGAAGAGAGCAGAGAATTTCATTACTTACGCCTTTTTCTTAGAACATTTCGATGCCACAAAGAGCTCTCTTTTCTTGTGACAGGTCAAGGATGTATTTTACATTCCTATTGCTTGAGTACTAATTACTCCCATAAGGCGATAGATTTTCAATTTCCCAAATGTCGGGAGTGACAAATTTGAAGAAGCAATGCATATTCACTCAGTTTTATGTAAATCCTTGAGAATTCTTGAGATTTTCTTGAAAGTCTTGAGATCTCAAGATTTATCTTGAGGTTGGCAGCAGTGGTTTCAATTACAACGTGTGTCGTTATCTTGTGTGAAACAACGATCTTTGGGCAACAGAGCGCGCAAGCATGCAGTGATGCAATCCATTCGTCTAATAGCGGTCTATTTCCACGGCCCCCACCTCCGAATTGGGGGTCAAAATTAATGTCATAATTTTGGTCACATTTTGTTCAATTTTGTTCAGCAAACAAAATATTTTGTTCACCCTCTCTTTTAGAGATATACGCGCTTCAAATTATTTTTTGGGTGGGGGGCTGAAGAATGTAGCTCCCCTCATCTTCAAATTTAGAATCGAATTTGAGGTCATAATTTTGTTCATATTTTGTTCAATTTTGTTCAGCAAGTCTAACATTTTGTTCACCCTTTCTTTTTCTTATTTACACGCGTTTCAAATTTGGTGGGCTGAAGAAATATAGCTCCCCATCTCCGAATTTTGAATCAAATTTGATAGCATACTTTTGTTCAATTTTGTTCAGCAATTCCCATATTTTGTTCACCCTCCCATTTTCAGTTACACGCGTTTCAAATTTGAGGTTGCATTTCTCCATCTGCTCTCATTAAAATTTCAAACCGTTTTGCTCTACCTGTCTCCAGTCCAAATTTATTCGCGCTTTTCCACTTCTGCCCAAAAATGAGAAATTTTGGAAATGTATATTGGGCGCTCTGTGCTGCATATTCAACATGTTGAAGGCGTTGCCAAATTGAAGTTCTACGCTATCGAAAATTTTTGAAAAATGTGGTAACGCCTTCAACGCGTTATATATGCAATACAAAATACATCAATAAACATTCTGTAAATTTCTCATATAGGGGGGGGGGGTGAAAACGCGAATAACTTTGGACTGGAGACACCTAGAGTAAAATTGTTAGAAATTTTGAAGAGAGGAAATTATTTTTGACAAAATGAAGGCAATGAGAAGTAAAAACTTCTCTTGCGAGAAGCAAAAATTTTCTCGGATTTTCTCTATCACTAAGGATTCTTGAGAGAAATGAGTCTTCTTAGGTGAACTGACAGACTTGTCAGAAACCGTGTTCTTAGACATAACAAAACCAAATGACAATTGCATTTTCAAAGCGACATTGGAACTGACTGTAGAGTTGAGAAGTGGGGAAAACAGAACAAATCAAAAAGTTTTTCTACTTTTGCTCTCATACATGGGAATCTTGAGTTAAATCAGTTTAAAAATCCAAAAGTTCAAAAGTTTTTTGTTGTTTTTTTTTGGCTTTGATACTAGGGAATTTTGAGTCAAGTCAGTTGACTCAATTTTTCAGGCTGAGTTCGAATACGGTGTCCAAATTTGGCGGAGACGCCCCGTTGCCGAGATACAGTCGACAATGTGGTTAAAATGGGTCCGAAAATGACTCTAGCTCAATTTGGACAACGGATTCGAAATCGTTCGAAAAAGTAAGTATATAGCACCAGCGCCGACGCCGAAGCTCTCCGATAATTTTTTGCCCAGAAAAAAACATGATGTATAGTATGGGAAAGTTATCAAATTTCAAAAAAATCCAAAATGTTGAATTAAAGACTGTTTTTTGACTCAATTTTTCAGGTCAAGTTCGAATTCGGTGTCAATTATCGTGTAGGCTGATAGATATTTTGAATTATGAACCTGTAAACCTACTATTGGGTATTGTCGGTCCATAGGTAAATCGGACGTAATTCTCGAGCCGATGAACCTACAGACTGACGATATCCCTTCATAGGTTTATAGGTACAAATCCGAATGTACCTAACGACCTACCAAATAATCAACGTTGGTCAGTAGGTTCTTTTACCTATGAAACGATGTCCATTATCTTGTAGGTTGATAGGTAATTTGAATTATTTTTTCTGGAGCCGATGAACCTATAGACTGACGATATCCGTTTGTAGGTTTATAGGTACAGATTCGAATGTACCTATCGACCTACAAGATAATTGACGTCGGTCAATAGGTTCTTTGACCAACGGACCGACGTCAGTTCCCTTGTAGGTCGATACGTTCGTTGATTCCGGAACCTATGCACCTACAAACGGACATCGTCGGTCTGTAGGTAACTCGGATTTACAGAACGACGATATCTGTTTGTAATAGGTTCATAGGTTCAGATCCCAAATTTATCTATCGACCTATGATTCTGGAACCTATGAACCTACAAACGGTTATCGTCTGTCCCTAGGTCACTCGGACTTACAGACCAACGTCCATTATCTTGTAAGTTCATAGGGAAATTGGAATCTGAACCTATGAACCTACAAGATAATTAACATAGGTCCGTAGGTTTTTCAATTTGAGGGAAAGATACGTCCAATTTACATACAGACCGACGATACATTCTCCTTGGTTCATAGGTTAATTCGGACCTGCACCTATGTACCTACAAACAGATATTGTCGGCCTGTAGGTGATCTGTACCGGTTTTTTCCTCAAATTGAAAAATCTACAGACCAACGTCAATAATCTTGTAGGTCGATAGGTACATTGGGATCTGAACCTATGAACCTATAAACGGATATCGTCGGTCCGGAAGTCCGAGTTACCTACGGACTGACAATATCCATTTGTAGTTGCATAGGTTTGGGAATCAAAGAACGAAAGAACCTATCAATTTATAAAGGAACCAACGTCGGCCAATCGGTAAAAAATGTAAGAAATAATTGTCCGATTCACCTACGGACCGACAATACCCGTTTGTAGATTCATAGGTTCAGAATTCAAATTACCTATCGACTTACAAAATAATGGACGTCAATCCGTAGGGAAAAGAACCTACAGACCTGTGTTAATTATCTTGTAGGTCAATAGGTAAATTTGGGTCTGTACCTAAGAAACCACAAACGGATATCGTCGGTTTGTAAGTCCGAGTTACCTATGGACCGATGATATCCTTTGTAGGTTCATAGGTTCCAGAATCACAGGTCGATAGGTAAATTGATATCTGAACCTATGCACCTACAAACGGATATTGTCGGTTCGTGAGTCCGAGTTACCCACAGACCGACAATATCCGTTTGTAAGTGCATATGTTCCGGAATCAAAGAATCTATCAACCTAGAAGGGAACCAACGTCGGTCCGTCGGTAAAAGAACGCAAGAAAAAATTGTCCGATTTACCTACGGACCGACGATATTCGTTCGTAGGTTCATAGGTTTAGAATTCAAATTACCTATCAACCTACAAGATAATGGACGTCTCCACAGGTATAAGAACTTACAGACCGATATTGACTATCTTGTAGGTCGTTAGGTAAATTCGGATCTGTACCTATAAACCTACAAACGGATATCGTCAGACTGTAGGTGCATCGGCTGGAGAAAAAAGTACGTCCAATTTAACTACAGACCAACGATACCCGATCGTAGGTTTATAGGTTCATAATTCAAAATATCTATCAACCTACAAGATAATTGACACCAAATTAGAACTCAGCGTGAAAAATTGAGTCAAAAACAGTCTTTAATACAACATTTTTGATTTTTTTTTTTCTAATTTTGAAAATCAGGTCTTTTTTGGGGCGAAAAAATTTTCGGTGAGCGTCGGCGTTGGCGCTGGTGCTAATTACTCAGTTTTTCGAGACGAATTCGAATCTGTTGTCCAAATTGAGCTAGAGTCATTTTCGGACCCATTTTAACCAGACTGTCGACTGTATCTCGGAAACGGGGCGTTGCCGCCAAATTTGGACACTGAATTCGAACTCAGCGTAAAAAATAGAGTTGACAACAGTCTTTAAATCAAAATTTTTGGTTTTTTCGTATTTTGAAAATTTCTCTATACTATACATTATGTCTTTTTTGGGGCAAAAAATTTTCGGAAAGCTTCGACGTCAGCGCTGGTGCTAATTACTCAATTTTTCGAGACGAATTCAAATCCCTTGTCAAAATTGAGCTGGAGTCATTTTTTGACCTAAGTTGACCATATTTTGGAGTGTATCTCGGAAAGGGACCATCGCCGCCAAATTTGAATACCGAATAGGCTAGCTGGGAAAATCCAAGAAGTTTAAAAGGTTTTTCTACTTTTGCTTTGATACGTGGAAATTTTGAGTTGAGTCAGCTGGAAAAATCCAACAGGTCAAAAGGTTTTTTTTTTTGCTTTGATACTTGGGAATTTTGAGTTGAGTGAGTTGGGACTTTCACAAATTTTACAACCACCCTCCCTCTCAGAAAGACTCTTAGGTACGTTCCTGATGACAAAATAATTTGTCAAGACATAACAAAACTATGAAAAAACAAAATGACAAAACTCTGAAGGTGACAAAACTTATGCCATAAAAAAACGATGAAATGATCGTCTGACAAGATAATAAAAATCCGTATTGTTCAACAATACTGGTTTATATATGCAAAGAAAAAAGATCCTAAGATAGTCGCGCAAATTGTCTTTTTTCGTTTCTGCAGGGGAATATACTGAATACATGTGACTCTGTAAAAATTCATGGTTGTTGCAGTTTCACCTTCTTAGCAGACAGAAATAGTGCAATATTGAAAAAAAATTGGAAATATACTCCCAAAATGGTGGAAAATGGTCAAATATTCTTGAATATGCTCTAAAAAAAGCAGAAAACATACCGGGACAAACATGGTTGGCAATCTGTAACTGAATCTGAATCTGAAGATCGAAGTTTGAGAAATCTCCATGAAGCCGAATCCAGAAGCTAAGTGTAATCACCTTGCGAGGGAAAAGCCGAAACTGAAGTTCATAATACAATCTGACGGAAGCTGAAACGAAGCCGTAATGTATTAGATTTTAATGACTTCGGTTTCCGCTTAATGTCATTCTGCCGTGATTCGTGATACACGGTATTTTGATGTATATCCACCTGAAAATGTCCCGGGAAAAGTACCGAAAGCTCGTTAGTATTGACACTTTTCAATAATCGAAAGATCGAACCTCTTGTCTCAGATTAGTCCAGTTGTAATTCGTGAACATTTTTGGTACTTATTAAAAAAGAATGAGATGACCAGATGACGAGAAGTCGAAACTCGAAGCTGAATCCGAAACTGAAGCTGAGGCATTATGTACTCTAAGCTCTTCATTGCAGCTGCCCAAATTGGAGAATTAAGGGTTCAGAACTTTTTCCTACCCCAGTATCCCCCCCCCCGAGACTAGAATATACAATCCGAAAAATCATTTGCGTCAAGTGTTTAAAAGTAATTTTGCTTACGATTTTGTACATTACTTACCTAATTTTGAATTTTCTTACATGAGGTATTACAATTCGTTTTCATTACGTTCAGTACTTATTCTTTAATAATTTAATGAATTTTTCAAAATTATGATTTTTATATTCGTTTTCATTTTTTTGAATTAATAAAATTTTTTAAAGCATGTTCTTCCTTTCTTTTTCGGGGCTGCCCAAATATTCTCCGAAGGTGCCCAACAAGTTTTTGGTAGTGCCCAATATGGGCGGTACTGCCCGTTAGGGTACACACTGAGTTGAGGTAATCATATCAGTGAAGCCATATCCGAAATCGGAAGTACAACATAGCCATTCTGAAGCCAAAACCGAATCTGAAAGATCCTTCCATCTTGCAATTACACATAAGCTGAATCCGAATCTAAGTTCATAAGTTTCGGCTTTCCCAACCCTACGAGACATGCTTCTATACCCAGAATATACCCGATGCGCAAAATCCCACCAGTTACCCGGGTAACTAAAGGGGAACAAGGGTAATCAGAGGATAACCGAGGGTAACAAATGGCTAACTTGTCTGCCGCAGGTAACTAGAGGGTAACTATGGCGTAGTATCCCACCAGTTACCCGGGTAACTAAAGGGGAACAAGGGTAATCTGAGGGTAACCTGAGGGTATGGGTAACTTTCCCGCAGGTAACTGATTGCGCATCGGGTACGTACCAAAATATGATCGGTCATGTATGACTCATTCTTCTTGAAATTCTAGGTATGAATCGCAAAAATAAAATGGATACTCCTTATCTACTTCAACAGAAAAAACATGCAAAAACATATTCTTGGAATTCCTAGATATAATGATGAGACAGTTTTATCTGACGAGGACGAACCGGGTTATCCCAATTCAGACTTCCCAGGCGGTGACGGGCTAGCATCGGGCCTTCCTCACTCGAGAAAATGATGCTTATTAATGTTAGGATACTGATGAACAACGCTGTTACTTTCGAATAGAGAAACATGCATTTTTATTTCGTCACCAATGAGTCCGAAATTTAAGTTCAAGGCAAATTCAAACGAAACTCAGTAGCTCATAGAATTTAAAGTTTTTTTTTCGCAAGAATCTGGTTGAGAGTTGTTTAAACTGAAGAGAATTTTGTTTCTCGCAAGAGAAGTGCTTACTCTTCATTACCTTCATTTTATCGGAAATTATCTCTTATAAAAATTTCGAACAATTTTGCTCTAACTGTCTCCAGTCCAAAGTTATTCACATTTTTCTACTTGCCTCCAGAAAATGAAAAATGTCGAAAATGTCTATTGGTGTGTTTTGTATTGCATATTCAACGTGTTGAAGGCGTTACTACATTGAAATCGAAAATGTTTGAAAAATTTGGTAATGCCCTCAACACGTTGAAATGAATACAAAACACACCAATAGACATTTTCAAAATTTCTCTTTTTTGGGCAGAAATGGAAAAGCGCGAATAAATTTGGACTGGAGACAGCCAGAGCAAAACGATTTGCAATTTTGACGAGAATAGATCATTTCTGGCCAGTGTTGTTAGACAAAACGATTTTTTGTCATTTTATCAGAGGAGAATTTCACCTTTTTTTATAAGTTTGTCATTTTGTTGTTTCATGGTTTTATCATGTCTTGAAAAAATTATTTTGTCATTTTGTCTTCCTTTTTGTCATGTTCCTTAGCATAGCCTATGGTCAGTTGCAACGTCGCTTAGCACAATCTGTTATCAATTATTACGTTGTTTAGTATAGTTTACCATTTAATCGCTGAAAAAATGTCATAACATAATTTTTTTGTCATTTTGTTTTGACATTGGCGGAGTGATTCTGACAAAAAAACGATTTAAGGTTTTGTCATATTATAACAATATTTTGAAAATTCAATTGTCATTTCGCCATTTTTTCATTTTGTTTTGTTATATCTAGCAATACCGATATAGACACAGTTTACTCTTTTATTACCATTTGGACCGATTCCGGATCAGTAATTTTCTGATCTAGTGATTCTCATTGATCATCTCTCAATTTCTTATTTCATTGATATGATATCTATCGCTACGATTCAGCAAAAATCTTGTATGTCCACAGCAGTTGTTTTAAAGGAACAAAAAAGTAAGGTTTAAAAAGGGAAGTAGAGAAGCTGAAAAGATTTCATAACCAGCTCCAATGCCTTGTACAATTCTTACTTTGCCATTTCTGCCACCAGATGGTGCTCATAGATTCTTCACTTCCCTTCCTAAACCTTGAATTTTGCATTCCTTAAAAACATTTGTTGTGGACATACTTGGTTTCCATTGAGTGGTAGGCCATATTGCGCTTTTGATAGGGAATATTTTTTTATAGTTCGGGATTTTCAGGAAATATTTTAATATATTTGACTACCTTTCAAAGCACATTTTTGGAATCCCTAATTATGTCCACGTCATGAAACATGTTATTATGGCAGAGGTACCCCATAAGTGAACAAATTATAAAATAGATAAGTCTAGTTTTGTTCGCGAAGATTCCAGAGCGGCAACAATAAACGGCGAATCTTGTGTGTTCATCAGGGATACTAAGCTGAAGCCACTAACGGCTCAAGCTAAAGCTTAAGTCACAATTTTGGTCGTTATTCATTAAACCAAAAGCCAGCCAGGCGAATTCTGCAAGTCGGCTTTCAGCCTATCAGTCAGCCAAAAGCTAGGGTTTGTGGCTTAAACTTATCAATTCAGCTTCTCCAGTACCTACTCAAATTTCACTTTTTCTCAACGAACCATCCATGTTCATGTAAAAAAGTTCAGAATGTGAACAAATTCATAGTGTATCTGTTAACGTTAATGTGTCTTATCAGTTAAAGTGTATAATTTCATAAAATACTTATCAATTTTCTGCCCTCCATCGCTTCTCTTACTAACGGATCGGGGTGAAATCCAGCAAACCTGCGATTTTCATTTATCTACATCTCATTTGGAATTTTCAGCCTCGTCAACTTTAAAGAGCATCATACCGAGGCCAAAAACAATCAAAAGTTCTGGTTTCTCAAAATTCATAGCTCCTGGAAGGTGTTCTTTCAAGGCAAGTTGGTCAAAACTTCGAATTTTGAGTAAACTGACAAAAATGAAAAACCTCCAACATTTTTTGTCAATTACCTTGTGAGGGGAGAAATCAGGGACCAGAAACGAATGAGCATTTCAATGAAATTATATACTTTATCTGATTATACATATTAACAGTAACATATCTACCTATACTATACTCACTGAAAATATGTATCTGTGCGTGTGTTCATCTTTCTCTCTATTGGGTACCGTTTCCGTTTGCGATCTACCTGAGATTTAAAAATATTTGCAGCCTACCGCTATAGTTCATGCGGCAACCCTGACGAGGGAAGGAGAAAGGGGGGAAGATTCAAACTCAGACAGGTGCTCACGCGTATGCCACGACCTCTGACTATGTGTATTCGCCTCAGGGTTGGGAAAGCCGAAACTTATGATCTCAGATTCGGATTCAGCTTAGTTGCAAGATGGAAGGATTCTTCAGATTCGGTTTCGGTTTCAGAAATGTTTATGTTGTACTTCCAATTTCGGATACAGTTTCTCTGATATGATTACTGGGGCTGTCAAAAGTATGCTTTTGCATATGTATTTTTCCTCTGTGAAGCAAGTTGAGCATTTTGAAGATATCTTTGCAAAACATAAAATTCTGAATAAAATAAGCCCTAGGTATTTAAAATGGCATATTTTTGCATATTTCGACATAATATAGCATACTTACTTGGTGCTTTTTTGACATATTTGGAGCATATTTTTATCAAATTTTCTAAATGTGCATTTCTGAACTATTGAACAACCACGACTACACTATGTCGTATTTATTATTTTTTTTTTCCAATTTACTGCAAACAGCACTGATAAAAGTCGTAAAACGTTGGAGAAAATGAAAGTTATCGGTTGTGGCAACATTGTTTGGTTCACTGTTGTTTTTGTAGCGCCAGTAAATAAACCTCATTGAACAATGTTGCCGTTGTAATCTACTCATTTTCCCCTCCAAGATGATACCCATATAAAGCAGCATATTTTGGAATATTTCGACTTCTTAGAGCATATTTTTGGCATATTTAGCGACAAAAAAAAACATAAAATATGCGCATATTTCACCTGTTTTTTAGGCATATATTTGACAGCCCTAATGATTACCTCAGCTTATTCAGTTTCGGATTTAGCTTCAAATTTCGACTTCTCTTTTCTAATACCAAAAATATTCACCAATCACAACTGGACTGATCTGAGACGAGGGCTGATAAGCCGTTCCTAACTGGCTTAAACTTCCGCATTAGCTGTTGGGAATCAGCTCAAGAATGGCTTTTCCCCCATGTTATCAGCTGCTACTAGCCGTTCATGATTGGCTTACGGCTCTTAATTGGCAAGTTATATATTAGGTAGTTCAGTATAGAATGAACCACAGAATTCGAGAATGTCTCTCTTTTGTATCATAGATTATACCGATTCAAAGAAATCTCGCCTCTGAATGTTAAATTTGACTGCCACATTCCAAAGAGTGAGCCATAGAAAACTAAAGAGAAAAGGTTGAAATTGAGACTCGAGAGTGGACAGTTGCTCGTGCCAACTGCGAAACCAAAAGAGAAAAAAATCCATTGGCTATCAGCTGCTTCGAATATATATCGGCTTTTGATTGGCTTACTGCTTTCCGAAAAGCTGGCTAACGGCGTTCACTTGTGAACTTCGTTCAGTTTGTGAACTCGTTCACATTTTTGACGAACGTGAATGAGAACGATATTTTAAAGAGTGAACGTGAACGAAAACGATATTTTTAAGAGTGAACGTGAACATGAACGAAATTTCTGACGAACGTGAACGAGTGAACGAAAGTGAACAAGATTTCTGATTTTAGTTTTCTGTGAAGAGTTATTATGCTTCTTGTTCTTGTATGGTTTTATTAATTTTTACCATATTCCCTCTTCCGCGCATGACTTTTGGAAGAACCAATTCAGCACGTACACTTTCTGAGCAGTTGTCTTGGGTCTCAACATCTTGAAAAAACCAGGGGCATGTGAGTCCCAAGCCTATAAACAGAGTGAATATTGAAATGAGTTAACTGGACGAATGAGAAGGTTGGTTTCTTTATTGAAAATCATTAGAAGAATTTTCTTCACATTTTCTCCTGTTTCCAGTTATAATATTCTAATGGTGCTGTACTTCCCCCTTCACGCATTAGCCTACTGTAGTTTTATCTGCTTTGTTTGGTTTAGTTTTGCTGTCGCAATTTTTTTTTTATTTTGCAGTGTTGCTGTAGAAAATTTCTACTAAGAGTAATGTAAGGTAAATATTATATGGGCGAACATGAATAAAAGCCAAAAAATGATGATTCTCTCTTGATGGAACTAAAGAAGAAGGATTCAGGGGGCTGAGCCCCACATGCAAAATTAGCCCTCCCCCCTCCAGAAATAATTATCTAGTTCCATGTATGTGATTCACCTCAAAACATCAGAGTGACTGAATAAAAAAGAATTGCAAATTTTTAATATTTTAGATTAACTGAGGCAAAAGCATAACATAAGACATCAGAAATGCTATCTTCTGATAACTTTTGTCTTTATAACTGCAAAATAGACTATAGCTTTTTACAGCTGGTTGGAACTTAGGTCTAGGAATAACTTTTCGTATTAGCAGGGACGGGCGCGTTGTGAAATCAAGACTAAAATAAAGAATACCACGAATATTAGAAAGGATGTGAACGCCGTTCACTCGTTCACAAACAGCACAAGAACGTGAACTACTATATTTGTAGGTGAACGTGAACTGAACGTGAACGAGCAAACTTTAAGGTGAACGTAAATGTGAATGATTTTTAAAGTTCGTGAACTCACCCACCTCTGCTTGAAAAGCCGATCAAAGATGGCTGCTGCTGGCCAGAGATGGAAAGCAAGCTAAAAGCTGAAAGCGGAAAGCCAAAAGCGAAGAGTTTTTTTACCTAAAAAGCAAAATCTAGAATGCACAAATAATTGAAAGCAAAAGCAAAAGTTTTATTTTTTACAGTTTTTCCAGTATTTATCTATTTATGAATTATATAATTTCAAATATATGTCAAAATCCCGTATCACGGATCACGGCAGTATGAAATTAAGCCGAAACCGAAGCCATTAAAATCTAATACATTTTACGGCTTTGTTTCAGCTTCAGTAAAATTGTACCTATTATGAAAACTTCAGTTTTTCATCGGCTTTTCCCTCGAAAGATGATTACACTTAGCTTCAGATTCAACTACACAGCACAGTTTCTTAAACTTCGAGATTCGGATTCGGACTCAGTTTCAGATTGCCAACCCTGGTTCGCCTTGTTGTTCACACTGAATTCGTCAATTTCCCTTTTCAACCCCACGCTTTGCCACCCTAACTAAAATGGATCATTCCATCTTAAAACCTAAACCGTTCTTCCTTTGAACGACAAAAGAAAAATACCAATTCAAGTTGTACTCACATTTCATCATTCCTCGGTTTGACAGGAACAAAAGCACTTTCCTTTTCGCGAAAAACTTCAACAGACATTAACACACATTTACGAAGTCGATTCTACACAATTTCATTCGCGAACACGAAACAAACGAACACGCGTTTTACGTTTTAATTACGAAAAAGTCAATTAGAAAATCATTTAGGCTCGAACGGTACGCACACTATTCGTATTGCAGTCTTCGGAAACGATATAATAATTATGAATGAGATCGTAATTATAATTGACGTATGGATCGCGTAATGGGCTGTACTGCTCTGTGCACGTGCATCATACGCTGACTGCCGACAGCAGCCAGCATGCACTGGCAAGCACAATCTCGAACTATCGTAAATCTCACATCAACTTTTCCTCCCCACAAGAACCGGACTGAACATTGGACTGGAGTTTCCATTATCAAATTATCATCGTCTACTTGATACTCGGAACTCGAAATCGACTGCTGATTTGGTCAGGCGTAGCACAGTTATCGCTTATCAGTCGACTCGACAATCTGATAGCGAAAAAGTTTTCTTGAAATGCAGCTCTTTGTTCGCAGCCCTGCATGGTAGAATTAGTCAGAATAGTTATGTATGTCAGCTTGCAGTCTACAGCGTTCTGATTAACTGAAATTACGCAATGGTATTGCGTTCGCGGAACACAGACCATCTGCATTCGGGTCATTGTCACGCGACAGAATTTTAATTGACATCGATACTCGAGCATTCGATCAAGACTCAACTTCCTAAGGCTTTCGATTATTAGTCGATTATAAGATAAATTCACGGCAATCACTGTAGGTATACTTTTAATAACCGCCGGAATAATTGTTCGTAGATCCATTCTGAATTTGGAGATGCGGGTAACCATACAATTTGCACTTGGAACCTGCAGCGCAACCAGAAAATTGGGAAGGTTATACCTACGTTTATTGAAACTCGAAAGTCGGGTAAATTGAGCTGATTTTAATATTTTTACGAGTCTCGCAGTCTCAGAAATAGAAGACGAAATTAACACTTAATTAACGAAATGAAAGTCGAGCTTGAGGAAACGAGCGACCTCTTGCGGCTGCTAAATGTGTGTAGTGTTCCAAAATGTACTACCCGAGACGAACCTAATAAAAAATGAAGTCTCAACTCGAACTAGAAGCGGCAAAATAAAAACGTTGGCAATTCAGTAGCAATGTTTCAAAGAGGTCAAACCTCACTGGCAGGGTCGGTATGGGACTAGAAAGGTCGCTACTCAGTCAGGGACGAAAATGAGGGGGCATGGGGGAACTCTGCCCGCAAGCCTCTGCCGGAGTTGGAAAATTATAGCAGCTAGATCAAAAGTTGAAAAAAATTCAACAAGTTAAAAGGTTTTCTCTTTTACCGACTTTTCGGAGAAAAGGGAGGTATTACACTCGTCACAGTTGTCAAGATGGGGGCGGGGGCAATGTTTTTTTTACGTTTCAGGGTGTTTAGAACACGACTGTAATAGTGGCTGAATTTCAGAGGTTTCCTTATTTATACATATATGTACACACTAATTTTGTGGCACGAAAACCTCAAAAACTATTGGATCAAATGATTCCAAATTTTGATATATTATGGGGCAATACTTGAAATTGTGCAGTGAAGAGTTTGAAAGCAATCGGTCGAGCCGTTCGGGAGTTTTCCTCAATTTAAGGACAAAATTTGTGGCACGAAAATCTCAGGAACTATTGAATCATTTGATTCCAAATTTTGGTAGATTATAGAGAAGTACTCGAAATTGTGCAGGTAAAAGTTTGATGACAATCGGTCGAGTCGTTCACGAGTTTCCTCAATTTAAGTTCAGCATAAGAAGCGCGAGGCGACTTATACGTACTCAATGTTTTTTTGGGATTTAATTGATACGAAATCTAATTTTGATAGCCGCGTAGTTCTGTTATGTATTTTATACAAATATGTTTCGGTCTTACACGTTTCGGCCTTAAACGTTGCGATTTCAAATTTATACAAACTCTAATTTTGATAGCCGGGTAGTTTTCTATTTTTATAATACTATTCCTTGTCGAGAGTTGCGTTTTTTAAAACGTGAATGGCCTTAAACATTTCGGCCGAATAAAATATTATTGATACCTCTACTGCAAAGACTATAAACTGTTTATTCCTAGTGTGTACCATAGAGTTTCCATCTGTACTTTTTCCCTTTTGCCAAGAATATTAATTTAAAAAGGGCTGAGTTTACATGCGATTCAATCATAGTATGACCGTCATAATAAAACATGTGACCACTCGTATCACTTATAAAAAATAGTTATGTGGATGGACTGATCATATTTGTTACTAAAATTACATGGAAAGTATACTTAGATATAGTACCTCATTACAAGGCGACCATAGAGAAAATAGAAACAATGCCATATGTATAACCAGAAAAACTTTATTTACAACAAAAATGATTACAAGCACATTTTGATTCTCTAAAATAATTAGTTCAAAAAAAAAAATCTCCATTGGAGAAGGGACGGTTTGAATGCTTTCTCCATAAATAAGCGTTGAGATTATAAAAATAAAAATGATAGGGATTTAGCTTAGTTATTTATCGAAGTACATGTACCTAGTCTTTATTTTTTACTCTATCTGTATCAAATTTGGGACAGTGAACGGTTTCTCAAAGGACAGATGTGAATGAATCAGGAATTGATCATACTTTCCGAACGATAAGTACACGGGAATAAGAATTAATCATTTGTTATCTCTATATGAACATTTCAAATTTGATCTGATAAACTGTTCGAATCCATACCTAAATGTACCTAACTTAAACAATTATAGAAGGGGGAACAATGAGAACCCATTCCTCAATCTAAATCCTTGTAAATTACTTAAGGTGAGCAGGCACTCGTTCATCAGTTACCAATCAATATTTAGCGATAGGTAATTAGATTCTTCCTCAAGAAATTTCAGCAACGGCAGAAATGAATACAAACATAATTTTTCGAATAATTAGATAGGTAAACCTACACACTACTCATAAAGAAAATATGCAAGTAAGTTTCCTATCTATTAAAAAGAGTCGGAAAGATAATTAAAAAGGAGAAGCAAATCAGTATATCAATAGCTACAGCTCCATTTAGAACGAAGTAAGTGTTTTATATAGATAATGAACTTGATCCTTGAGGAAGAGTGTTTAAAAACTGGTAGAGCTTGCAGCTATTGCGACTTCCCTCTACGCTATCCATGCTTATTTATTGTTTCATTTTATTTTTTCAGATCGTACCACAGCATATACCAACTGAAGTCTATAATTATCTGAAAGTATCATTTTCCCTCAAAAGGTATAGGTATGTTTAGATTAACCTTAATGCCAGTCCGCATAGGTAATGACGTGGATAAAATAATGTCATGCCGGTGTCTCGTATTTGTGGAAATGTTAACCATTTTTTAAATCTGAGAACTGAAATTTGACCCACATTACAAAATCATGAAACATGAAACTGATTCAGATTACAGGTACCTACAAGAATTATGATTATAGGTAGGTACTTAGCGTTCACATAATATTAACTTCGCGAGCAGTCCAACTGTTATCAGAAACATAAATACCACTGATATACCATGTTCATTTGCAGTAGCTCTATTTCTCTCTAGTCGTTCGTTTTGAGCTGTACAACAGAAATTTGACACTCGATCAGAGCACAATTCTGCTCGTTTCAAAAAAAAAAAACAAAAAAACTATTGATCTTACCAGTTTCTGGTCTCGAATTCGTAGTCCAGCCAATCACGGATTCATTCTGATTCTGCATTTCCAGCCACTTGTGAAGGGGCCTGAAATACTCAAGCAGAGGCCGCGTGTCTAATCGACTGCTTTGACCTCCCGTTGCGATTTTCAAGACTTCGCGCCACGACAAGGAGGCTCCGACTGACATGATATCTCTTCAAGTACACAATTCAATGAGTATGAACGGGTGGCGAGAACAAACTCGGAAAAATATTTCCAATACAACTGTGAACATAGTTGAACTTACGATAGCAATTTGCCGGCGTCTCGTGACCGATAGATGTCACAGGTGTGTAATGGTCCAACGTGTCCAGCAGCAATGCACACACTTTCATGTAACTGGAATTGTATTATGAGACTGATGAAGTACCTACAATATAGAAAATGTAGTTTAGGCATCCTTCGCCTGTATATTTGCTACAAACTATTTTCAAGAACTTTTATTTCTTATTTAAAATGCGAAATCGAAGATATTTTGTGAAAGCAGGTAGCTCTTTTCAGGAGTCCAGACATCATCAAAGTTCATGGAAAATATTTTATCCACTGAAACCATTGACATGTGACACTCTATAACCAACTTATATGTAGATACAGTTTGGCAGTTCATAATTTTCATCCGCATAAAAAACTACTGAAAAACTACTCATCAGTACCTAGTCAATAGTATTTTCGACACTACTGAATACTATTGATCAGTGCCCAGTGGTAAGTATATAACTACTGAAATACATACTACTTACTTGGCAAAATTATCACCCTAGTAACTTATGAGGATATTACTTGTCCCAATTACTACTGAAAACTACAGATTATAGTAATTTATAGTAGGTAGTAACTACTGAAAGCTATTGATGACATGTTAGTAAAGAGTAGTAGTTACAAATAATAGGTACCTAACTACACCCACTGATGCTACTACTTGTGGAAATTACCACTGAAAAATCAGACAGATACTTTCCAGCAGTGAACCTACTGTCCAGAAATTTCTAGTAAAACACTGTGAATTGTTACTTATAATAAGGTAGATGAGCCCAATAAGGCCTTAATTCAACGTTTTGGCTCTTCGGGCTTTCATTAGTGTTTTCATTTTTTTTTTGTGGTAGTCGTCGACTGAAATATTTACAAATTGGCTATCTTAAAATTTTTCTACACTGCCCCACGCTCCTTAGATCCTCTACCAAAAACACCCCCTTTTCAAAACTTACTAAGGCCCGGTGCACCCAGAAAGACCTGACTCAAAGCTTACGCAGGCCCAACCTGAAACCTAATAAGGCTTAGCCTTGAATTCGATACAAATAAAAAGGTAAGTATGATTCAAATAAAAATCTATGAATAAGTTATGAGAATATGAGTTTCAATTGAAATGATAAACAACTGATTTTACTAGATTTTGGGCTTTATTAGGTTACATACCATTATTTTTCTTGAACTTCACACACCTTGGTTCTAAATTACGCAAATTTCACTTTTCTGGTGTCGATTGTTAACTAACTACCACTACAACAACTATCCAACATTTGATTTCTTGATAAATTCCATTTAACTAACATAATAAATCCTCTAAGTTACCGAAAAAACATATTGGAGCACTTTTTCGCTCTTAAAAATATATATCAGCCGCCATATATCTCGCACCCGTGTACTGATACGTATTATGACAAAAACCACGGGGACAGTATTGCTACATCATAAAGGAACAATTTTGCTGTACATTGTGATGCAGTCTGAAGCACAGCGAGCAAAATCTGTACATATTGGGCCTCATAGGACTCACCTAACGTATTTTTGCTAATAGTTAACTTATTTCTACTAATTATAATAATATATACTATTAGATAGTAGAATTTCATATTTTTGATGCATTTGGCCTTATTGATCTTTGTTTCGCTTGTTTCTCCATGTGTACTGAACAACCCTCTTGCAATGAATAAATATCTCATAGGTTGTTGAAATTATAAGCAAAAATTGGGAACCGAGAAGCTCTGAAGCTCACTTGTGCAGCGCTATAGCGCATAAATTATGTAGATCTTTATTAGACTATCCATCGTATACTGAGACTGGGCAATTATCTAGCAAAAACCTTAACTATATTTGACAGTAATTGACCTATGATATATCTACTCCAAAAGTTCATTAAATTGTTGCCAGTAGGTAAGCCATATATTGAATCATTAGCAATAGCCCAATCAACAAGCAGTAGTACACAACTAATGTGTGTTTGTCACTATATATAATAGGCAGTAGTGAACTATTTCCGTCAATTTAAAAACTTCTAAATTACTATGTAGTTTCCAAAATATGAATTGTGACACCAATGTATCATGAGAAAACGGCATTGGTGTGGTTATATGTTTCAGAGATTTCAAACCATCAGAAATATTCATCATCAACGCCCCCCATCTACAATTTTACATTTGGCCAAATATCCCGATGCGCAATCAGTTACCCTCTAGTTACCTAGTTACCCGCGGAAAAGTTACCCGTTTCTTACCCTCGAATTACCCTTACATTATCCTTGTTCCCCTTTAGTTACCGGGTAACTGGCAGGACACTACGCAGTTAGTTACCCGCGGCGGAAAAATCACCCATTTGTTACCCTCGGTTACCCTCAGACTACCCTTGTTCCCCTGTAGTTACCCGAGTAACTCGTGGGATTTTGCGCATCGGGATGGAACTACAAATGTTACACTGCCACACGCAGGCCCATGTCTTTTAACGCGATTTTTGTAGATTTTAAGTTCTGCTACTAAAACTGAGCAGTATTTTCGGCAATCTGAAAATGGTGTTTTTCAATGTCGGTACACATGGAATATCTAGTATAAAGTTGAAAAAAAAAAAAGAAGACAAATCATTCCGTGTATAAAATTTTCAACCAGGGAACTCTTAGCCCTTAAATTTGCGAGTCCAAGGCCCATGATCACGCCACTTACTTAATATATGGAATGTCGGCGATAACGTGATACTTCGAAGCTGGGTCGAAATCATTCTCACTTCGCCCAACTGGAGGCACGATTCCTTGAAATCGTAACCGCAAGTCCCACCATCGTTGATTCATGTCATTTGTACCATCTCTAAACACGCTCCATCGCCACTAAAAATGAAAACGATCAGTAATTTAACGAATGTACCAAGTTGTAAATAAATTTTACGGGCGTGTATATCTGTTGAAAATGAAATTCGATGCACACGATTAATTTGGCACAGGGTCGGGGCACACTTCGAAAATCGATTTCCCAAAACATAAGCTGCCTTTTATGTGCGCATTGATTTTGAAAAGAATGCGTACAAATCATAATCCCTGTCTTGACTTTAGTCAATTGGACATGCACAGATCTTGAACTTTCTTACTACTACAGCTTTCACCTGTAACGTCAGTACCTTGAACTCGGCGAACGTTTTAATTTCTCAACTGCACGATGGGCCTGGAGAATTTCAAATTAGGATGACTGATTAATTTTTATTACATTTCATTTTATGTCCGTGTTTTATTATAGCTTATTAAATTTATTATGAATTCTGCATTCTGTTTCTTTTATTTTAGTCTTGCGGATGGAATTGTTCTTTGCACAATCGAGAAGGTCGGCATTATAAATTTACTATAATGACCTGCTTATCTAATCTCAAGAAGTAAATTTCGAAACTATTTTCCTACCTACGTGAAATTTTAATGAGCGTGTTCATTATAATATGAATTTTATTTTCCGGAAGTGTTCTATAAGATTTTATAGTAAGTTATCTTGCTTACGCGAGGTTGAAAAAAAAGAAGGAAATTTCCTTAATTCTTGCGAAATATCCAAATTTCTGGCTATTACACAAATGAGGTAGCCCTCTTCCTCGCCTATAAAAGGGAACGTCACTTCGAGGCTCATTTTCCGTATTATCAGGGACGAAACTGGCTGTTTTTTTCTGGGGGGGGGGGTGACAACTGAAAATTTGCCGAATAAAGTGAATTGAAAATGAATATTTCGCAGAGATCGTTCGGCAACTGCCGATTTGCCGAATTTTCCAACTGCACTGACGACCCGGGGGGGAGGGGGTAACACCCCCGAGCAAGAGAACAGTTAACTAAATGTATGCATTCTAAAATTAGGACTACTCACGAGATCAACAAGATATGAAAATGGTAGATACGCTATCTTATCTAACGCGATTCCCATCAGATAATCAATGTTCGTTTCTATAATCAAAAATAAGGAAACTGATTACTAAGAGTATTACTCATAACCAAATTCGAGAGTTTCGAATATTACCTGTAATACAAAAACAAGTATTGTGAAATATTGCGCAGAGAATTTCGTTTTACAAGTAGGTAAGTAAAGAAAGTTTTTCCTTCGGTGTATTACACCAAAATGAGGACGGCCGTGTAGCCCTCTCTTTATATGCAACTATGGGTGTAAAGTAAATCATTTCAATACTAGATGTACATTCAAAAATGTAATAATTAGTCAAATTTCGGTGTTTGCGAGTAGAGGACCCGAAGATACGCAGATTCCCGTAGTAAAATATTTTATTTCTTTTTTCGAAGAAACAAGTTCGTCATTTCAGTTAAATACTTTGAAAAGCACATTCGATTTTTCCATCAGATCAGTAGGGTATTGAGTGGAGAGCCTCTCCCTACAGTCGCAAGGTCCCCGAGTTCTTTTACACAGAACAAAATGAAATCGAAGAAAGAACAAAAAGTAGTGATGACAATCGAGCAAATACTCCCCAATACATACTCGCAGCGTTTCGGAAAAATTCTCAGCAAAAGATTAATAAAAAATGTAAGATCTGTTTTTTTGTGGTGAAGCAAAGAAAAGTACACAGATTCTTATAATTACTCGAGTCTATTTTCAAAGACGCTTGGGCATTACTTCTAATACATAATTCTGATTTAAAAAATTTGGTGGGGGGGGGTACTGAAGGATAATAATACTTTCATATCTTTTTTTTGGTGTTTTTTTGTTTGTTATAGGAGCAAGGAGATACCGAGAAAAAATCTATAAATTACGGGTAACTTTTAAAATTGGGAGGGTTTTTAAAAAAAAACTTTTTGGGTTAAGGTTTTAATTCCCAATTTTTTCTGTTTTAATTTTTCCCCCCGGGGTTAAAAAGGGGAATTAGTGGAATTTGGGGTTCCCCCAAGAAAATTTTTTTGTATCCCAAGCCCGAACTTTGGCGATATAATGTTTAAAAAGTAAAAATTTCCCCATTTTTTTAAAAGGGGTTCCAACAAAACCCGTAGGAAGTTCCCCCCCGGGAAAAAAAAGGGGGAAAAAGATTTTGCCCCCAAAACCCGGGTTTGGGAAAAAAACCCCCCAAAAAAAAATTTTAAAACCCTTTAGTTCCGATAAAAAGGAATCCCCTTAAATTTTTTTAAAAAATTGGGGGTTTTTTTTATTTAATTTAGGGACCAAGCAAAATTTAAAAGGGGAAAAATTTTTTTTTTTCATGAAAACTCCCCCTTAACAAAAAAAAAAAAAACCCAAAAAAAGGGGAAAAAAAAAAAAAAATAAAAAAAAAAAAAAAAAAAAAAAAAAAAAAACCCGGAAAAACCTTTTTTTCCCTTGATTAAAATTTTCCCCAAAAGTTCAAAAAGTTTTGCATTTTTGAATATTACAATGCCCAAAAAAAGCTTTTAACAATTGTGTTTGTCACTATAAAATGGGCAGTTAATTTTCCCGGCAATTTAAAATTTTTTTTGGTTTTCCAAAATATAATTAAAAAATGAGAAAACATTGGTGTTTTTTTAAAAATTTTTAAAAAAAAAAAATTTTTCCCCCCCCCCCAAAAATTTTACAGGCCAAAATTATGGAATGGGGCCCCCTTATTTTCGCCCCGCGAAATTCCCTTTTTTTTCCCCCGAAACCCTTACAAAACCGCCCCCCTTTAGTTGGAACTCCCAAACACCTTTACCGCCAAAATCCCCATTTTTTATTTCCCCCCGATTACCCGGGAAAAAAATTTTTGGGTTTTTGGGATGGGATGGAAACAAATTTAAAAGGCACCCATTTTTTTTAAAAACTTTTTGGGTTTTTTTTTTTTTAAAAAAGAATATTTTGGGCTTAAAATTTTTTTAATGCGACAATAAATTCTATATAAATTTTAAAAAAAAAAAAAAATTTCCAAAATTTTTTCCCAGGGCCCTTTCCCCTTAAAATTTCATAAGGATGTTAATTATAATTATAATGTCGGGGGTTTTTTAAAGGGGGTCAAAAATTCTTTCTATTGCCCCGGGGGGGAAATTCCTTAAAATTCCCCCCCATTTATTACTTTTGCCTCTCAAAACACCCCCAAGAAAAAAAATAAAAACATTTTTTTCGAATTAAAGTTTTTAAATAAATTTTTTTGGGGGGATTGAAAAAATAAATTTGAAATTTTTGGGGGAAAAAAAGGGGGGAAAATTAAAAATTTTCCCAAAAAATAAATCCTTTTATTCCATTTTTTTTTGGTTTGCTAAAAAATCCCTTTTTTTTTTTCCCTTTTTGGGCAGACAACTGCTTTTTTTTTCCCGTTTTTGGGGTAGGGGGGTTTTTTTTGGTGGGGGGTTTCTTAGGGTGTTTTTTTTTTTTTTGGGTTTTTTGTTTTTTAATTTGTTTGATTTTTTTTTTTTTGCGGGTGGTTGTTTTTTGGGGGGTTTTTTTTTTGTTATTTTGGTTTTGTTTTTTTTGTGTTTTTTGGGGGGGGAAAAGTTTTTTGGAAAGTGAAAAGGTAAGTTTTGGGGGAAAAAAAAAGGGTTTTAACAAAAAAATTTTTGGTTTAAAAAATGGGCCAACTGCACTGACGACCCGGTGGGGAGGGGGTAACACCCCCGAGCAAGAGAACAGTTAACTAAATGTATGCATTCTAAAATTAGGACTACTCACGAGATCAACAAGATACGAAAATGGTAGATACGCTATCTTATCTAACGCGATTCCCATCAGATAATCAATGTTCGTTTCTATAATCAAAAATAAGGAAACTGATTACTAAGAGTATTACTCATAACCAAATTCGAGAGTTTCGAATATTACCTGTAATACAAAAACAAGTATTGTGAAATATTGCGCAGAGAATTTCGTTTTACAAGTAGGTAAGTAAAGAAAGTTTTTCCTTCGGTGTATTACACCAAAATGAGGACGACCGTGTAGCCCTCTCTTTATATTCAACTATGGGTGTAAAGTAAATGAATTCAATACTAGATGTACATTCAAAAATGTAATAATTAGTCAAATTTCGGTGTTTGCGAGTAGAGGACCCGAAGATACGCAGATTCCCGTAGTAAAATATTTTATTTCTTCTTTCGAAGAAACAAGTTCGTCATTTCGGTTAAATACTTTGAAAAGCACATTCGATTTTTCCATCAGATCAGTAGGGTATTGAGTGGAGAGCCTCTCCCTACAGTCGCAAGGTCCCGAGTTCTTTTACACAGAACAAAATGAAATCGAAGAAAGAACAAAAAGTAGTGATGACAATCGAGCAAATACTCCCCAATACATACTCGCAGCGTTTCGGAAAAATTCTCAGCAAAAGCTCTAAGAGGAAACAGACGCCAGCATTATTATAAAAGAAATGTCCAAGTGCCATGTCAATCATATATGTGACGCTGAATGCTAAAGAATAAGGACACTAGAGTTGTTTAGCATACTCTGTCAGTCTATTTTCAAGACGCTTGGGCACTTTACTCATAATAACATCCACATGCTCGATTTCAAAAATAGGTACCATACGAAAAGTAGGTCGAAACGGAGAAACTGGAAGATAAAATAAATATTTACTTTATGTAGAGAATCTTTTTTTTTTTTTTTTTTTGTGTGTGTGTGAGAGAGGGAGAGAGAGAGATCAACGAGAAAAAATCTCATAAAATTTATCGTTGAAATGTCTCAACATACCTTTTTAACCAAGTTACTTGCTAATAGTTTTTGATTTAAAAAATTTTTGTTGGGGGGGGGGGGTTAGAAGGGTTAATAATACTTCATATCCCCATTTTTTCTATGGTGTTCATAATATTTGCTTATAAGTTTTAGATAGCAATGTGACGATACTTCGAATGTAAAATTATTTGATTCAGAGACCTAGGTTCATGGCCGCTGTGGAGAGCTTTCAAATGTGGGGGTATGAGGACTGAAAAACGAAATTCGACGCATAAGTTCATAGGTTTTTCAGATTGCAGAGTTCGTTTCTGTTTCTCAATTTGATACCCCAGGGTATCACAAAAGGGAGATAAAGCTTATTTATAATCATTTTCCGAAATTGTACGTCTCTAAATTCTATTTCGAAAGTAGTTTAGTACATCCGACTCACCAAAACGTTACCGAAAGTAAGTTGAGATGAACCATTAGGAATTTTTGGGACTATATTTCATATACAGATTTTCTAGGTCACACCTTCATCAGCGAGTAATTTTAGGATCCGATTCTTCGCATGTCACCAGAGAGGATCACACCCAAATGATAATCAATGTGTAATTTTTACTCTCGAAATGGAATTCATTGACTTTGAAAAACTACAAATCGAGTACGATCTAGAGAAATGGCTGTCAATTGGTCTCAACCCCCTCAGGTGGTACCCTAGGAGATCGAACTGAGAAACTAATCTCAGAATAGAATTTAACGACCTAAGACCCCAAAATCGGCATTTTGGAGTACCACCTTCAGAGACTATTGATTCAGATTATAGAGTCAAACAATATAATATTCAAAGCACAATCAAATTGCTATCCAAAACTTATTGTATACAAATATTTTTAGCGTATTATAGGCTGAGTAAAAAAAAATAAAAATGAAAAACTGAGATACGTATTCTCCTTATATGATTATCTGAAATTTTGATAATGGGATCATTTTTTCTTCTTCTTTTTTTTGCTTCCATTGGCATGTGAAAATCAAGGATCTGACAGGAGTTACAAAATAAGGGACACTTTAGAGTACTCATATAATCAGTAAGACCTTGAAAATAGCTAATTAACAACTTAACCCCATAATTCATAATTTTTAAATACGAGCATTTCAGGTTTGTTGGATGATATAGATTATGACCAATACGACCCAATGTGAGCTCAACTTCTTAATAATCGGAAATCCCAACGAATTCTCACGTAGGAAGCATTTACTCAGTAAGTGTTGAGAATTTCTGAGCATTTGTTCGCCAGTAATGCTCTAGCATTTGCAACACTACGCAAAAATTACCTGATTAAAAATGAAAATTTTTATTTTGTGATTAAGCTAATACTTTTTAAAGCAATTGCCGGAGGAACGGTGAGGGAACATCTTTCTAATGACTAATCAGTAATCAATAATTATATCATATTTGTCTTAGATTTGGAAAATAGTTCTCCCATAAAAAAAAAAACTCATAGAAAACGAGCTTATTAAGAAAAGCGAAAAGAAGCGACCCATTCCTTTTTGAAGGGTGTAGGGATTGTAGTTTCCCGACTTAAAAAAAATAGTAATTTTGGTATCTGGAACAGTTCCAAACAGCTCTGCAATTATTGTTCCAGATACCAACTTTTTTTTTAGTGGGGAAAAGAGTCACTTCTATTTCGTTTTCTGATAAGAGGACTGTTCACTCAGTTTATGAGAGAGGGTTTCATCCCCAAACGGTGGCAACTGACCGAAATAATTATATTGCATGAAAAAGGCTCCAGAAACGATCTAAATAAGTACAGGCTCATCAGCCTGAGCTAAAATTTAGTAAAGTATTTGGGAAAGTTTTAAAAAACAGAGTTTACCCTATGCTTGATGCGCAGCAGCTAAAAGAACAGGCCGATTTTAGAAGGGGATACTCAACCATTGACCACATATTTACGTTAAATCGAATACTTATTAGAAAAAGCTACGTATAATATGCCGTTGTGCTTAGTGTATATATAGACTACAATAAAAGCTTTTGATTCAGTCATAAACATAATTCGATCTAGGGGGGGGGGCGTTAAAAAATCAGGGAGTTAAAAAGGATATTATAAAAATTTTTAAAAAGGATACAGAGGGGTAACAGCATATGTAAACTTGGAAAAAGAGGGCGGAAAGTTTGAAATTCAAAAAGGAGTAAAACAGGGGAATCCCTTGTCATCAAATTTATTCACTGCCGTTTTGGTGGAAAGGGGGATAAGAGTAAATGGTCAACAGCCGATATAGTCCTATTGAGTAACAATATGGATGAACTGGACCAAATGGCAAATGATCTCAACAAAGAAAGTAAGAAAGTAGGTCTTATTATGAACTTATCCAAAACCAAAGTGATGACAAATATGGAAGAAGAGGACTGTTGAATGGATGGTCAAAAGTTGAAAAAAGTAGAGGAATGTAAGTACCTAGGACAAACTGTTTCTGTGGAAGAGAGGGCATAGCAGGAGCTAAGAGTAAGAACGGCTAATGCCTGGAAAAGCTTTTGGGCAAATAAAAGCATTTTAAAAAGCAATAGTTATTTTTTATTTTATTTATCAAACCTGGGTTAGCGGCCGACCGACGCCTAATTAACCCGCCCAGTTTTGGGCATTGGTCTCCACCACCCTCCTCCATCGTGATCTATTTTGGGCTACCCATCCTGGACCCACTCTTGTAATTATTTCGTCGCGCCACCGAATTGGGGGTCGGCCCCTTCTCCTTTTGTAACCATAGGGGGTCCATACCGACAGCTTGTATCCCCATTTTCGGTTTCCCTCCCTGGCTAGATGACCTGCATATTTGAACTTCAATTTCTTAATTTTGTACCCAATGTCTACCATCTTCGTTTTTTCCATAATTTTATTGTTCCTTATTTTATCCTTAAGGGATAATCCCAGGATGCTACGTAACACAGAGTTTTGCGTCGTTTTAAGTCTCGAAATATTTCTCTTTGTCATAGCCCAGGTTTGAGATCCGTATGTGAGGACTGGTACTACACAACTCTGGAGTATTTTTACCTTGGTCGAGATTTTTATCCTGTTTTTAAAAATATGTTTTTGTGCCCAGAAGGCTTTCCACCCGTTCGCAATGCGCATTCCCATTTCTGCATTCATTTTGTTTTTTGTTGACATTATCTGCCCAAGGAATGTAACGTCCGGGACTTTATTTATTTCAAGACTGTCGGCCCGGACCCCTACTACTGTGTCGTCCGACGATATGATTTTAGTTTTTGTGGTATTCATCGTTAGTCCTATCTTCGCACATTCTCTGCTGAGTTCCCGTATCATTTCTTCGAGCTTGTGAATATTTTTGCCCAGCAGAACAATGTCATTGGCGAATCTCAGGTTGTTGAGGAATTCACCATTATTCTCAGACCCTTAGTTTTCCATTTCAAATTACGGAAGGCATGCTCTAGTGCGCTGTTAAAAATGTTCGGAGAAAGCGGGTCGCCTTGTTTCACTCCCCTTTGAATTTTGAATTCCCTCCCTTTTATGTCGTTTTTGACATATGCTGTTGAGTTTTTGTAAAAGTTGCTTAGTAGTCTTATAAAGCTTGAGTGAACTCCTTGTTTCGCCAAGGCCGTCCACACTTAATCATAGTAGATAGTGTCGAAGGCCTTGTTGAAGTGAATGAAGGCTAAGTATAACCATGGAAGTTGTATTCTCGCGCTTTCTCGAGGGCCTAGTTAAGGACGTGAATGTGATCGCAGGTTGCTTGGTTCTTTCTGAACCCCACCTGTTCTAGAGGCTGTTGTTCGTCTAGGACTTTATATATTCTTTCCTCTATTACTTTGAAGAGGATTTTGCCTACATTTGACGATAAGCTGATTGGGCGGTAGTTATTTATATTAGATCTGTCCCCCTTTTTATGCAGAAGTATTATATTCCAAATCGACAAAAAGTCGACGTCGACAACAATATCGGTTTCAAGTTGACTTTTTAATTAATCTTGCAGGTCAAATTCGACAGTTTTGTCGTGTTTTAGAATAGTGACTGATTTCGAATGTCGACAAAAGTATCGACTGTGTTTCGTGAGATGATTCATTACACCTGAAAAATCAAACTTATAGCTGTTCCGATTATTCATCTCGGATTTAGAAGCCTGAGACCTTAAAATTAGAAGAAGTGACCAATTAAGAAAATACCATAATCATCGGTAACGTTGTTGAGTAATCCAATACGTTGCAAATGTTTGGACGTCATAACGGATAACAGCACCATATCTCCAATAGCTTCGTGAAAAGCTGGAACAAAATTTTTTTAAAGCGGATTTATGATGATCAGTATAGGATTCAATCCAGTGGTGCGCACTACTTACAAATTTTTAATTCTCACACTCTCTGTAGCCTTTAATTACTGATACAAAATTAACGCAAACTAAATTTTTATCGAAACAACATGATTCTGTGCCCATATTCAAAACACTTTTCCAGATGCCAAATTTTCGAAAACTTTCATCATTTTAGTTTTCCAAAACCTCACGCTTAAACAGCTATAGGTAATATTTTCCCAACACAATGTCATTGACACTGACGTGCGTCCTAAATAAGCTGTACCTATTCTTCAACTTGCATATTTTTGACACAGTCCATGCTCTTAGAATGTTAGATAGGTACCTCAATAATATAAAATTTATGGAGTCATCTTTCAACTTTTTTCATTTTTCTTACGGGATTTTTGTATGCTATATCATTCCCATGCGCATAATCAGTTATCCTAGTACCCATTTGCAACCCTCAGTTACCCTCAGATTACCCGAAACCTGTCAGTTACCCTTGGTAATCCCCTTTAGTTACCTGGGTAACTGGCGGGATTTTGCGCATCGGGATGGTACAACACTCCAATTCCCATGCATGGTACAACACTCATGCTGTACCGAGCAAAATATGTTTTTTGTTTTGTGGTGTTTTTTTTGTTTTTTTTTTACAATAATTAATTTCTCTGATCCAAAAATGATCTGATTGATTCTATCGAGTGTTTTTTCTTTGGTAAACGTACATTCTTCCTGATGGACCAGGCACGGAATAGTTTACTATGTTTTTATAAGGCTCCAATATAAAAAACAATTTTTTGGTCCCATGGTACGACAGTCTCCCCTACTAAAATCGAACTTCGTGAACCAAATAACCTATGAAATAACATTCATATAACATTTTATAAATATTTTGAGCTCCACTCTTTCTAAGGTGCCTCATAAATGTTTAATTATACTGGGTGCCTCAACGTATGCAACCTCCATTTAACCGTGTATGTGAGCCACTCATCCTGACAGCGAGTATTTTTGAAGGGCATGGAGGGTTTTATGAACACTTTTCTTTGTATAATAATTACTGAATGTCAACATTCGTCTGTGATTGTTGATCTTCACCGGTGAATGTCCAAATATAAATTTTGCTTCTGACTTTCATTAAGCATTTTGGCGATTGTCAACATTCTTAAATTTCAGTCTTTATGGCCACCCGAGAAGGTGTTGATGTAAATGGGCACATGGAATGTAGAGTGGATATTGCGATGTCCTTTCTGCTTTTCAATCTCAGTGACAAAATAAATTCTTCGCAGCCAGTCTACTAGTCAGGTAAGTCCATTCCTCACATGGATATTATATGGTTCTACGGTGGCGATCACTAATTTTTTCCTAGAAGGGGAGGCACATTTTTTTGCTTGTTTGCAACCATAAAACCAAGAGAACAATCTTTTATGTGCTACAAATTTACCTACATTTACAAGAACTGGAAAAGCAAAAAAATACAAAATCTTCCATTTTTGGAGGGATGGGGGAGGGCAATGCCTCCAAATCCCCAGGACCGCCACCATTGATATGGTCAATTCATGTGAGCAGGACGGAGAAGACATCACGAAAAATAAGATCATAATGTAGTAACCTGGATTTGGACCGTCACGGAAAACCAACGGTTGAGAAGAATACTGGAGATAATATTGAATGTGAGCCATTTCATGGTGAGTAGTAAATAGGTCATCCATCGTTATTTCGGTGCATTGCTTGATTCTAAGGAAGAAAAACAAAAATTAATGAGTAAATGTTATAGTGTATATTATACACATAAGATTCTATAACATTATTAATTTGTTTTCAAACCTATAGTCTTTTTTATTACAGAAATCCCAAGCCGACGATTTGCAAACAACGGGGCGATCTTCAGGTCTTATAATCATCGAGTAACGCCAGAATTCAGCAGGCATTGGTTTCATCCCCAATGACGTGAAAAATTCTTCAGATACTTGAAAGATTCTGTAAATCAGTGCATTCACGTTATTTATTATTACTTAAAGAGAGAAGGAATGAACAAAATAACTAACTGACATTTTAGTAGTAAGATTTTTTTTAAAGTTGACAGTTAGAAATAACATACCTATCTTGGGGAAAAAACAAAACAAAAAAATGAGCCAATAGGCACTAAAACTTGGAGTTCTCCAAGTTGGTAGCTCTGCGTACTGAAAAGGTGATCATGTGCAATTTTCCTTAAGATTACAGCAAACTTTAAACGTCTTTGAATCAATTAGAAATTGATTTTTAAAAAAAAATCCTTGTCCTACATTAATTTTATTGTATTGTTACTGAACAATAGAATTATAGTCAACGCAAGTGGGTGGAATAATTTTGGGTTGTTTTTTGCCTTCCTACGGATGATAGCAGTATTTCCATTTAAAATTACTTTCAATTTCACCCGCGCAGGTGATTTCGTAGCGCTCTCTAGTACAGGTTTTATCGCCTATAAACGGTAGTCAGTTTGTAAGAGCATGTAAAACATGGATCATTTTCGGAAGTTAGATAATCAGGGTGTCTACCAAATAGAAATTTGCGAAATTTATGACTTTTTCATGACCTTCCCATAAATTTGTTCATGAGCTCATGTTACTCGTATCAGGAGTCCTAAATTGCAAAAACAAAAAATAATTTTGACGTTCCAGTGATACACTTGCTTAATTTCTTCCTTCGATATTATTTTGCAGTTCGAATTTAAAAAGGAAGATGATAAAATAACAAATTTAAGAAAATGTGCTTCAAAAATTCAGTTTTTCCTTTGAATTTGAAGAGAATTAATGATTTTTTGGGGAAAACAAATCAAATATACAATTGAATTCATGACTTTTTCATGACTTTCAATGACCACTGACTTCAATTCATAACTTTTTCGTGACTTTTATGGCCGGTAGACCCTCTGATAATAAAGTATTCAAGAAAAATATGCAGAATGCTCATACTAAGAATTCAATTCGGATCACCTGTGAGCTGTGTATCCCTGACGAAGCATTTCAGCAGTGAAGTCTATTCTTCTTTTCCCTTGGAATGGCAATACGAGATCGATAATATTCTTCCAAGATTGAGCCCACATGTTTCCTTGAGAAAGAATTACATCTATTAATATTTATGTATATATATAGAGCACACTAGATGGCTTTTTGTACTTTCGGAACAGTTGAAAAATTTGGAATTGATGGGTGTTGGAAAAGCAGCTCTCATTACGATGAGGGTAATACTGTATAGTAAGTATGCTGTATCCTCTCTTCCTATAAGCTTTTACAGCTACTTTGAGTGTGATTTGATACGGGTTGTTTTGCCCCGTCTCTTTATTGGTTGTTATTCTTCTGTTCATGTAAGTTGTTCTTAATGTGAAAACTGACGTTTTGTAAGGTGAGTGACATATGCCTCCTTCAACCAAGTAAGTAGGCAACACATCTTGACAACATGTACAGGCTGACCACTCAAATTTTCTCTGAAAAAAGTGATAAAAGTGACCAATTTCGTAAAAAAAGTGACCGAAAAGTGACCAAAAAATCACCATAATTCCCATATTTTCGACTAAAAATTATTCTCATTCAGACTTCATGTAATCTTCGGCTCTCATATGTCTTGAAAAAAACATATATCACAAGTTTTTCGCAGCATCACACACTCTACTCACGCACACACTTGTCTTGTATACTTATATCACATATATCAGATTGAAAAAACATTTTTTTCAGTTTTTTTCTCTCGATCAATTGATAATATAGTTAAAATGAGCATTTTTTATATTTTTTAAAGGAAAATTTTTTAAAAAGTGACTTTTGTGACCAAAGGTGACCAGAGGTGACTTATGGTAAAAAAAAGTGACCGAGTGGTCAGCCTGCATGTAGATATGTTTCCTGCTCCTACACTGAAAGGGGAAAAAATATAGACGATTGAAGAAGTCGACAGCTTAGAGCAAAATAGTGCTATATGTATACATTTTCAGGGGGAAATGAGTTATTGGTACAGTGGAAAAGAAATTTCACGCTCTATCATGTACAACACTGCCTATTGATACTGACAAAACATCAGCTATATGTATGTAAGCATGACGTCACGATTTCGTAACACAAGAGTGATAGGCTATTGAAAATTTCTTCTCACTCTTCTACCAATTTCAATAAGATGTATATATGTAGCACTATTCTGCTCTAAGGTGTCGAAATTAGGAGCAGTATTAATGAAAAAATTTCTTCTCAGCATCCTCAATAGATAGAATGGTGGAACTTTCTGGTAATAATATAGAGGTCAGCAGCGGCGTGCGGTGATTGTTCCTAGGAGGTAAGCGATAAGCCTAGCAGTGAAGTTAAAATCAGAATAAAATGCTTATACAAAATGGCATTAATGAAATTATTCAAATTGTCGTATCCCTGTGTAGGGTCATTATATATGCATTTATTTTGTATGACGAATAATAGACACAGGAACGTACCACCGAAGAGTTCTTCCTGGGGGAAGGGAGCAGGCAAGAATTGTGAAAGTCCCAACTGACTCAACTCCAAATTACCAAGTATCAAAGCAAAAAAAAACCTTTTGACTTGTTGAATTTTTCCAACTGACTCAACTCAAAATTCCCAAACATCACAGCAAAAAAATAAAAAACCTTTGAATTGTTGGATTTTTCCAACTTCGCAACTCAGTTCCAAGGTATCAAAGCAAAAACAAAAAAAAAACCTTTTGACTTCTTGGATTTTCCCAACTTTACCTGATTGACATTGTAAATTTTCCTAACTGCTGAGTGAGAAATTCTTACAGGGGAGTTGTCCCCCTATCGGTACGTCCCTGAATAGACATGGCCAACAAAACGGCTTTCCACCATCTTCACAACCAGTTAACCACAAAATGTTTTCATATTGCGACACGTGGCAACGTCTAGTAAGACTCGAACCACCTCTCTTTTGCTCAGTTTTTAAAAATGGTAATTCTGGTTTAGGCTTCCCATCATTAATAATTTCTGATTGTTCATTAAGAGTAAGTCGCGAAAACAGTTTTTCAATAAGATCTCGAATACGCATTTTGGGGGCAAAAAACACGGAGCATTAAAACATAACGCGTTGACTAGTGTAGAAGAACATAATCACGTTTCACTGTCAACTTTGACATTCGTGTGTAGCTAAGCCAAGCCGGAAGCGCTTTAAGAAACGCTTTCAGAACGCAACTAAACGCACAGGTTTCGCCGGGTTGAACATGCTAGTGTGTTTTTGTAACACAGAGGTGGAGCAAAAGTGCAAGGTTCCGTACAGTATAGAAAAGAAGTGTTAGATCCAACGCATACCTCGCTGGCCTATACAAATATACAGTACGAGGATTGCCAAACGCCGAACAGTATACATCTCCCGTGAATTTATTATATATGTACTTAAGCGTAAGCGTTGTAAGCGTCAGTACAGTCGCTGTTTTGCCCAATGTTTCATTATCTTTTATTTGTTACACGTTGAAGTTGATATTGTGCATGAAAACTTATTTTCTCGTGAATTTTCAAAAGGTAAGCGGGGGCGCTTGTCTTGCTTGCCTGGAATGCACGCCACTGGAAGTCAGTCACTGCAACTACTGGAAAAGAATTACAGCAATCGGATCAACAGGATGTTCAGAAAATTGATATTGGTTCAAAACTGCTCACTAAAATATTCATATTTTCTCAGTTTTCCATAAAAATTGGATACTATTCAGCAAAATGGAACCAACCAACATTTGTAAACAAAATGAGTTATTAATATCGTCGGAAAGAGCGTAAAAAGTAGAATTTTTCAAAATTGGGCCCCCGATTCAAAAATTTGTACTCACGTTGAAAAAAGCTTATCAGTAAATGCTATGTCATATATGTAGTTTCTACATGGCTCTTGAACTTCGAATCGCGTGTTCTCAAAAAGCGGATTTTGCTAGTTGATTCCCTTTTGCTGAATGTCGTCCAATTGTCCTTTGGACCCAGCAATTTTTCGCAGTGAATAATTCCCTTTTTCATACATTTCAAAAATACTCATTGGCCTTACTCCTACCTATTTCAATTTTCGAGTTTAAAAATTTGGATAAATGCAATACTTAACACCAAAAATTATAGCTTTCAAATTCGGATTGTTTCTAACAGTCCAGCTTATACAAAGTACGAGGCTTATAACAAAGAGGAGGCAGAGAGGCTATCTATGCTTTCATGTTACTTCGTTTACTCTCGACAAAATTTCCTTCTCGTGCTAAAGAAATAACTTTGGGAAAAGTACGTTCACCTAATTCTCGATGTACTCAATTGCTTTTATCAAAATTTTTTAACTGGGAAAACTAAAATAAGTAGGAGTGAGGTCACTAAGTATTTTTGAAGAATATTAAAGTGGGCATTGTTTATCGCGAAAAAGTCGCAGGCTCTAGGGAATAGTTTCTACATTATTTGAAAAGTCGGGGGAAAATGAAAATTTTTACACACAGTTTTCAACGAAAATCGACTTTGTGAACACGTTGTTGATCCGATTTTTCTTCACTATTCATTCCAATCGTTTTTTATTATAAGTAAAACTACCACCAGTCTATCTACTAGCAATGTGTGTGTTAGGGAAAAACAATTCGTTCAAATCTTTCCCCTTCAAATATGAGACCAGCAAATACATCTACATATTATAAGAATGAGTTGCCTACTCACACTATTGGGAGGAGCCAAATACCAAAAAAATAAGTTTGGCTAGATTGTTTGAGTTTTTGGTCTAATTCTAGCTATTTATTAGCGGTGGGCTGCGCCCACTAGTTTCAAATTTCCATCTGATCAATTCTGAGCTAGATTTCCATGATAGACCAATAGTTAGTTCAAGAATGTTTTTATATTCTTCGGTCACTTACAACTTTCTGCCTGTTGGTCAGTAATCAACTACCACGTGTTCAGATGATTCGGCATCATTTGTCACTTTTGGGGTTTTAGTCAATGTTGGGCTGTTAACAGTTTTAGACTTCATACCGGAATGTGATTTCTGAGTTCTTAGTCAATTGGGCTGTTGGTAGTTTTGGCCTGTTAATTTGCTTTGATTTCTTTATCACGATCACGTTATTATTCGTTATTTTTTGGGAGGGAGAGTAAGGGTTGGTCTTGCTATAAGTTCAGTTTTGAGCTGCTTATTACTCATGGGCTTGCCAATTAGTTCTGGTGAGTCTGCTTGTTTCAGGCTGTTTCAAACCGCCATCTGATTTCTGATTTTAATTTTGGACTACATCCCTCTTGGTCTATTCATCTATTTTGACAGACGAATGCTCCTGTGATATTTGCTAATGTTGAGCTATGAATTCTGGATTGTTGTCCAATTTGGGACTTTTTGCCAGTATAGGCTTTTTCTGACTTCTTAGCAATATATTAGCTTGGATAGTTCACCAGTTACGGACCGCCTATCAGTACTAGTGTTTTCTACCAGTTTCGAACTGCTTGTAAGGTAAGGTGTCCTAATATGGCCAGGTTCCTAATGGTGCAGCCAGATTTCGGGGGGGGGGGGGGTCGGATCCCGGTAATTTTGGCCGTATTAGGACATTTTATCTTGATTCTTGGTCCAGTTTTCAGTTTGAGCTATCTCTTTTGAGTTGTTTACCAATTTCATGAATTTATGCCATTGCTGGACTTTATCAATTCTGGGTAGTCGATCAGTTCTAGCTCGTTTATCAGTGTAGGCTGTTTGATACTTCTGAGAAGTTCGTCCACTTTGGGATGCTCGACGATTTTGCATAATTTGTCAGTTATAAACTGGTTGCGATTTTGGTCTGTTTGTGATTAGGCTGTTTACTTACAGTTTTGGGTCATTCGTTAGTTTTGAACTGTTATTGTTGAGCGTATGTTTGTATCCAAATTTTAGGCAAGATACTCTTCGTCAGCCTAAATCTTGATGCAAATGTAATATTTGTATGTAGTATGTAGCCCTCATATGCAGTTTTCCAGCGGTATATACTCGAAGGAAGTTTTTTTCAAAAGTTCCTGTTTGTTGGTAATCCCTTCTTTTCTGTTCCAATCAGAAACAAATGCCATCTGAAAATGAGCCATAACTCAAGTAATTCTCACCTAGAATATGAGCAGGTATTGGACCATCTGGTTTGATTCTCCTTGTTCCATAATACTGTACAAGGCGACGACGAACGTAGGTATACAGCTGTTTGTACAACGGGGAGATCTGTGACCACAGGGTTGACAGTTCCGACTCAATGTCCGGTAGCTCGTAAATAGAACGTTCTTCGTAGCCAGCATCTCCAAAACCTAAATGTTAAAATAATTCGTCATTTTCAACGGCTTTGGGTAAATTGGAAGCTGGGTAAATTCATTATTATTTCTGCGTTTCACATGGGGTGGGGAAGAGGTTCTACTTGCATCAGTTACCCCACAAAATCAGGAATAATTGTTACTTTACCGTTACGTCTCGCAGACTCGTTGACTAGTTCGATGTAACGCATATATCTAGGTTTGATAGATGGCCCGACTGCTTCTCTCCATCCTTTCCAAACATGTAGCTGCTCTTCGTAATCCCTCGATTTAGCCAGAATTCGGTTGGCTTCTATTATCGCATGCGATACAAGGTTCACGTAAACATCAAAGGGGAAGGCAACTGTTTATTATACTTCATGAAACGATAAACTAATTACAGGCGATACGGAAAAACAAAAATCCTACCAGGATCGAGAGGTAGTTCACAGGTTCCAGAAAATGTTGATTTGAATGGACAGATCCTGGCTTTCGTGTAAATATCCTTCATGTCGACAATCAGTTGCTGTAACTGTTAAAAATGGCAAAGACGATGAATGTATTCCACGGCACATATGATATGAACAGCCTTTTGCAAGAGTGTTATAAGTCCAATTTTGACAGTTTTGAGTTAAGCGATGTAACAGGAAGTACTTCTTAGAACGCGATGGTACCACTGGATTTCCAATGCGACCATTCAAAAAAAAAAAAAAAACAATGCCGGGATTTTGCCAGAATGTTATAAGTCCATTCCAACGTTGAAGGTTCACCATCCACAGCTAAGGCACGCCCTCTGTTCATTCACGGACAACTTTGCACTTCACCTCTATTTGTTCAAAATGTTATAAATCACTAGTTTTTTTGTTTTTTCTTTTTTGCAGCTCTACAGAATACTTGAAGGAAATTGTACCGAAGCGGTGCTGTTACCTACTGCTATTTTTTTTCAAACTGCAACACTACTCAGACACTCGCAATTCATACAGGAATCTTCTTTTTGCTTTCCTGAAAAATTACGTTTTTGGACTTATATAACACTCTTGCAAAAGCCTGTTCATAGGTATATATTATCCGCAAATGAATTAATTTTACATGGCAAATACAACTCAGAAGAGGAGAGAGGTGCAGAAATGCGAATTTCAGTAGTCTGCTGGTGAACCCCACATATTTGTGTGATTTTAATAATTGTTGGCGACCGCGACCTTAATGATGATTCAAGTTGACACTGTAATAGGTAATTCAAACGAGAAATCTAGCGCGTTCTTGGAGTAGCACAGCAACAGGTTAATTTTGCACAGGATGCAGGTGTTTCCGAAATATCTACTAATGAAGCTGGTATAATATTCATCGTTAATTATAATAAAAAATAAATAACGGATGTCTTTAATTAACGAATCGTCGACGAGCGACGGTCGCCTCCTTGCAGATCACATCAAACCCCTTCAGGTGTCAATTTCATCGGGTTAATTTATTATTTTAGAAGGCATTCATGATGATTGGAACCAGGCTGGCAGCTGCACTACTAGAATCTGGAAATGCGTACCAACCTCTGAGAACTGAGAGTCATTCAATGCATAGTGCCGTTTTGATGACAGAAGTTTCAGCTGGTGTTGCGTCACCGGATCCAGATTCTGATTCCACCTCAGAGACACTGCATTCCTCCACGAAGATCGATCGAATTTTGAATGTAGAGCGTGATATTCCATCTGCATCACAACAGAGCATAAATGAATTTTACCATCCAAAAAGCATCCAATAACGAGGGGGAGAGCATAGTACCATTTTATTTTTATTGAACTCGGTGATATTCGTGATGTAGGTCCAAGTGGCAGCTGTAACCTGGTAACACATTTCTGATGCTTCATCTTCCCATTCCACAAGGAAGCGGGATACGTCATTCGGTACGGAGTGTACATTCTGAAATATTTCGTAAATCTGTTTGAAAAATGAGCAATGCGAAATTTATTTTAAGATTGAAACGCACCTACAGACCCATCAACAATGTCCTCCCTGAGTTGTTAGTATATGTGCCTAGGTTACTAATTAGGCTGGGTCGTCAACTTTTTTTTTCCGAAATTTCTAACGTGACCCAGGTAAAAAGTTGCCTTTGGTAAAAGAAAATGTGTTTAAGAAATTTTTTGCAAATTTCTAAATTTTCCGCGAGGTTTCTTGAAGTTATGTACTATAAAGCTTAAAATTGAATGTTACGCAGCGCCTTAAAAATGCAGGTTATGCAAAATTTTTACATAACCTGTTTAATATTATTCATTGCGAACTTTAAATTAGTTCATATACAAATTTTGTCCATCTGTGAAATTGAAGGCGTTGAAGCACATACAATACATTGTCGCCTTATAGCGCCTTCAATTACACCGACAGGCAAAATTTGTATACGAACTAAGGTAAAGTTCGTAATGAATACTATTAAAAAAGTTAAGTGAAAATTTGTTCAGGCTCGCATATTGAAGGCGGTAGACCACTGAATAAAATTACTGGTAAAAATCAAAACTTTGAAAGAAAAGCGGTACGGGTTAAGATTACTCTTACGGCAAAATATTGACAGAGGTTCAATTTTGGACTAAATGAAACAAAATTAGACCCAATGTCAAGGACGTACCGGTAGGGGGCAACTTCCCCCCCCCCCCCCCCCGTAGGAATTTTTTACTCAGCAGTTGGGAAAATCCACCATTTCAGTCAGGCGGAGTTGGGAAAATCCAAAGAGTAAAAAATTTTTTTTGCTTTCATATTTGAGAATTGGATTGAGAAGTTGGGAAAACCCAACAAGTCAAAAGCTTTTTCTTCTTTTGCTTCGATACGTGGGAATTTTGAGTTGAGTCGGTTGAAAAAATACAACAGGTCGAATGGTTTTTTCTTGCTTTGATTCTTGGGAATTCTGAGTTGAGTGAGTTGGGACTTTCACAATTTTTACCCCTCCACCCCAGGAAAAACTTTTCGGTACGTCACTGCCCAATGTTGAAGGAAATGTTTGAAAAAATCTTTCTCTCACGTACAGGCCATGCAACCTTTGGTGGAGTTAGAATATGTCTAGGCATATTCGATTGGTCAGTAAGGCATCAGGAAGAGTCTGTAGCGAAGAAAGACGTTATGGGTTTATTTATGCTACTTTAGAAAAAGGTAAAAATCTTCCAGAAATCAAGTCGAAAAAAGATTTTTTCGGATAATTTCACCTTATTTCTTTATTTATTTTCTTTCTTTCTCTTTCTTTTTTTTTTAAATTTAATTTAATATAAAACATAATGTTCAATTTCGCTGATTTAATAAGAAAAATCGTTCGAAATTCAAGTAAAAAAAAAAAGATTTTTTCGCGTAATTTAACCTTATTATTTTATTTTTTGAATTTAAAATAAAATTTGTTTAATTTTACTGATGTTCATAATACGTTATATTTTTTCCCATACCTTTTCTTTCAAAGTTTTGATTTTTACCAGTACTTGTATTCAATGGTCTACCGCCTTCAATATGCGAAATGGACCACATTTGCACATAGCCTTTTTAGTTCTACCAATTAAGAGTAACAAAAAAGCCATTTTCAAATTTTTCCTATCAGTGAAATTGAAGGGGCTAAAGCACTTACAATACATTATCGCTTTATAGCGCCTTCAATATTGAAGACAGGCAAAATTTGTAAATAACTTATTTTGTAGATCTTAGTTATTCACGTTTTTTGCCATTTTGTTCAGTCATTGGATTCACTTTTTCGTTATCATTGACGAAATAGTTTTGACAAAAAACAATTTTAAGATTTTGTTATACATATATGATAATAAATATTTTGAAAATTCAATTGTCATTTCGTCCTCTTTTCATTTTGTTTTTTTATGCCCAGCAACACTGCAGTCTTTATTCTGATTGATCTGAAGTTAATAACGGACAACTGAAGATTCATTTTTTAAATCCACAACACTGAGTATCAAATGAGAGAACTCGTCAGCAGTGTTGTCAATTTATTCCTACAATTCTTTGTGACTAATATCCTTAATCAGTCTGTCCACAACACATAGTGAAAAAATGTAAAAAATTATAATGTTCACAGAAACACGGTTAGGGACAGTTGGACGATGGGTACTTCCGTATGACTTAATTCTCCATATAGCAGGAAAAGGGACGTATATATTTGTACCGAATGTAGACGGTACAACAGGTTACACTCTAAATAACTACGAAACATGTTTTTATCTAGCAACTAGCATTTGTAATTCATGAGATAATCAGGGGTAACAGAAGTTATAACCAGGTCCACAGGATGTTAATAGAGGCACTGCCTCCTCCCCCAGCAAAGAGAGGCCAGCCACAGCACCTTCTTTCTGTGTTTTATTCTTTTTTATTCATATTGCTTCTTGAATTTTGGGCGTATAATATTTGAAATTTTGCCCCAACTTATCCTCCAGAAAAGTAGTTCCCTCCCAGATAGGTGGTCATAATACAGGCCCGATGATAATCCCCCAGTTATATGATGACAGAATACGCTGAGCTGTTCACATTTTAATTTATCGAATCATTTATGAACCTAAAAAATTGCTAAGCTACAAAGATTTTTCTTTTGGTGTAAAATTACGCATTATTATATGAAAATAATACGAAACTATAACGCGTCGCATACATAAGAGACTGTACAGTGATAGAAAATAAGTTCAGCCCTGTGTCAGGGAAGTGTTGCTGATCCAGGATAGATAGCGTCACATGTTTGACTGGAGTTGCCGGCTGTCCCATTTTACACGACCACCCCGTTTCAGCCAACACTTCCCTACTACTACAGTACAGGTACAAAAGTTACACAGCTAATGTAAAGCAGTCTCCCTAATTTGCGAGCTTTTTGAGTAGTCATCATTGAAGGGCAATTGTGTCAGTGTGTATAAAAGCCAATGCTAGCCTACCACTTGACATAAAAAAGAGGAAATGGTTTTTCTAAGATTCCGTATCTTCCGATCCCCGACATGTTGGCAACTTCAATTTTGAGTCTAATTTCTGCAGCCATTTGAGCGCTTATTTCCTTAACGATGAGCTGATTGGGCTGTCACGTCGATACACTGAGCCAACGATTTTCTATTTTGAGTCAGATTTTTGCAGTCAGCTTTACATCTATATTTTCAGATGTAGGCGCACTACTTGCAGTTCCTCACTGTAGATGAAGGTCATACCCAAAATGAAAGTGCACATTTTATCAAAAGGCCGGTTGCACATGCGCATTCCAGGTCAGGAAGATTTCTCAGCGAGTTAATCTTCAGTTTTCGAAGAGCAAATATACCAGTGTATTGCAGACGAAAAATTCAGCTTCGGCTTTTTGCTTAACTTTCGACATTGAGAAAATATACGGCGTAATACAGATTTTAGCTTTCGGAAAAAGCTGATTTTTGGGTTTTTGATGGAAAGTTTGGCTGAATACGGCTTTCAGCTTTCAGCTGGCTGCAATACACTGCTCACGGCTACGCACACATCGGCTACTTATGTAACGTCATCTACTTTCCGACCATATAACCGACCAATTCGGGTGATCTAATTATTTACACAGCACCAAACATCCTAGAAATCTGTGCCGGCTCTCAAAATTAACCAACCATGTATGAAAGCGAAATTTATTAATTATTCTTTCACCTCATTAAGTTTCTCCGATTAGGTTATCCTCAACAGTGGACCTATTTCACGCCTCGTTCGAACGATTTAAATTTTCATCTTATAGGTTTTTTCAATTTTTTCCCTTCCTCTGTTTCTAAGACAAGTGAAGTACTATCTTGTCTCATTACCGTTTCTCAATCCAGAACTGATTACCATTCAATAATGTCTCGTTTAATTTTTTCATTACCTTTCGCCGCGTTCGTGAGATCGCAACTATGACTCGACTATACTTCGACAATCATTTCCAGACACCCAAGTTTATCATAATAATGACTGTCGAGATCTTGGCTGACAAACGACTATCTGGCTCGTTCGAAAACGCTATGTAATTAATATGCCACCAGATCTAATTCCAAGTATATAGCGGCATTTGATCGGCATGGCTTGGTACCAGATACAGAAACCAAAAATGATATTGAGAATTGAATCGCCAATGGTGTAAGCTGGACGAGTGAGGAGAGCTCGCTGATGGCTGGAAGATGTCGAAAGAAGCACGGTTTTGAGAAAACAAAGTTTTTAAGCTTTTAAATACCACATCTGCAGAGGTTTTACAATCGGAGCTCGACCTTGAATCCGTAGAAGATATTAGATAAACCTTGGATGGGTGATTCTCGAAAAATCGGCATACTATTTCAGTGCTGTTAATTTCGAAAAATAGAATGGGGGTTTTCACTTTCCTTTTTTCTTTTTTTTTTGTGGAATCATTAATGTACATGTCAAGAACAATTTTTAATCCCGGGCTCAATTCATTTATTATTCAAATTGTCAATCGGGTAATTTCGTAATTTTCAAGGCAAATTCGAACAAAAATTGGCAGCGTAAAGATACAAAACTTGAGACACATTTTTCTTATTCCACGACAGTTCGTCCAGAATATTTTGTCCAGGGACAATTGGACGCTGTTCAGCAAAAAGGACTTGACCGAAAAATCTGTTTTTTGAGAAAACGTAACATTTAAAAGCCAATGAATAATGCTGGTTTACCGACATAGCATTTACTGATAAGCTTTTTTTTTAACACGGGTACATATTTTTGTACCAGTTTTGAAAAATTCTACTTTTTACGCTCTCTTTCCAACGATACTATTAACTCATTTTGTCAAAAAATGTCGCTTAAATCATTTTTGCTTCACAGCGTCCAATTGGTCCAGCTTTTCTGTCCAGCGTCTTTTCGTCCAGAAGATATTTGCGCAAAAATAATTTGGTCCAATTTGCTTACTTGCGCGGAAAGATAAGAGTATCAAGTGCTGCACAGAGTACTGCAGCGGGTAGGTAACAATACGATTACCTAGTTTTTGTACCCGGTACCCGGTAATATCAGTTACCGGGTACCACCCGGTACTAGGTACAGTGTATTACCGGATTACCGGGTAGTAACCGGTAACTAATAGGTAAGATACCAGGTTACCGGGTTAACCTGGTAGAAAGAAAACGTTCCACAATTTCCAACCGTGTGAAAATATGAAGCGCGGGAGGAGGGGGATATTTTTTGGGGAAGACAAAGTTTCCGGGGGAGGGGTAACAATATTTTTAGGGGTGGGGAAATTTTTTGGGGGATAAAGAATTTTTGGGTGTGAACAGATTTTTTGAGGGTGCAAACTTTTTCGGGGAGTAGAAAAAATTTTTGGGTACTAAAAATTTTATGGGAGGGGGTTAACAAAAATTTTTGGGGAGGGGGTCAACAAAATTTTTGAGGGTAAAAATTTTTGGGAGAGCAACAAATTTTTTGGGAATAAAAATTTTTGGGGAGGGAGTGAAAATTTTTTGGGGGTGAAACATTTGAGGGTAGAAATTTCTTTGTGGAGGGGGTTTAAAATTTTTTGAGTAAAAATTTTTTTAGGGATAAAAATGTTGGCGGAGGGGGTAAAAAAATTGGGGTCAAGTATTTTACACCCCTCCTCCCGCCCCTTTTACGACACGCTACGCCACTGACGAGGATTGTTCTTCAGCTAGGTAAGTAGTTTCAAGTCTTACCTCCTGGTACTAGGTAACGGCAAAAACTAGGTACCTAGTTTCAATCGTTACCTCCCAGTGCTAGGTAAGCGGGAGTACTTGGTACCTAGTTTGACGAACCCGGTATCATTCACAGTACCGTGTCGTTAATACTAGGTAACGGTCAGCTGCATAGGTAAGCGTGCAGTACTCTGGGCTGCTGCATTAGTTGCTATCATGTGTAGTAGAAGGCGTACGATTAAAGGTGAATGAATAGTTTTGGAATATATTCAAAGAGACCAAAACATGAATGAGGTACTCTTAACTCAGTTGAATGGAATTCATTCAAACGTGAAACACCCGTTGAAAAAAAGTATCCAATGAACCAAGAATGGATTAAGAATATAGTAGGGCAGCATACGTTCCGATAAGTACAAAGTGTTCCAGTATTTGAGAGCTATATTGTAGAATTTGAGATTGCGTAATATTAGTGAAAATACTAAAGTGGAGGAAGCGTAATATGCGTAACACTGTATTGGTCCCCTCTTTCAATTTCTTAGATGTACCTACATTATAATTATTGTCAATTTTTGTAAAACATAGTACCTAAACGTCTGTGTTATGTATGTGTCTTTATTTCCCGTATAAGTGGCCAATGTTTTCATTCAATTCATATTAAAACTTGTCCCTTCATGTACTACATTTGACCTGTTTTTGGACGAACTTTTTTGTGGGTAAAAAATTTCTGGACGAAAACTCTTGTGGACCAACCCTCTTATTGGACAAAATGTCTCATGGGCAAACTGACTCGTAGACAACATGTTTGAAGACAAACTATCAAGGCACCGTTTTCTTTTTCTCCTAAAAATCTGATTAAGAACGTTTGAAAATCACGTTTTTACATTTTGATGGATGCCTAGCATCTCAGTAATTCTAACACTGATAAGATTGCCTAAAACATCCGCCAGGTGTCAGCTACTTTGCTGTTGTATCTTGGGAAGTCCGAATATGTGATAAATACACACAGATGAAGAAAAGAAATGCGACCCCCTGATGAGAAAATATATTTATCTGGTATTTTTTGGACAGATTTCACAATTTTTGATCTTGCTCTTTCACGTAATGAGGCCAGAAAATTTTTCAAAAAAAAAAACAAAAAAAAAAAACCACCTAACACAATTAATACGAAAAATGGATATAATAATAACAGAAGTAATAAGGTTCTTCAACTTTGGAAGCTCATTACTTCGATGTTGAATTAAATAAATTTTTATAACAGAAATATAAATTTAAAAGTCTGTTCGACTTATATTATTTACACAATTTGAGTTTAAGCCGCTGGAAAAAAAAAATTTGCCAGATAAATACCTTTTTCATCCGTGGTTATGGTCACATAATGTATCTCAGTTTTTCGAATAACATACTAGGAGCGCTACAATAGAAAGTGAAGCATCTATCCCGCAGCGGCAACGAACCCACAAGGACCCTATTAAAACCATTTCTAACTAGGATCAATTGGGCACCCATAGTCAGTGCCGGATTTAAGAAGAATGCGGCCCGGGAAAAATCTCAGGAAGTGCTCCCTTATTCTACTTTTCGTCTTTCTTTTCCTTTTCCCTTCCTTCTTGCTTTTCCTTTTCTCTTGTTTAGCTTTCATTTTCTAGATGCTCCTTTCCAGTCAACGTCCCGGGTCAATGGCTCCTTTGGCTCCTTGTAAGTCCTGCGCTATCCGTGGTCCTAGCTTTCAGCAAATCAAAGTGCATATATGAACTCAACATCTACAAGCTTATGAGTGTGTGGGATTCCGTTCACCGAGAAAATCAAGTTTATACAGGGACGTACCGAAGAGTTTTTCCGGGGGGGGGGGGGTAAAAATTATGAAAGTCCCAACTGACTCAACTGAGAATTCCAAAGTATCAAAGCAAGAAAAAAATTTAAAAAAAATTTTTACTTGTTGGATTTTTCCAACTCGTCTGACTGAAATGGTAAATTTTCCCAACTGCTAAGTGAGAAATTCCTACGGGGGGGGGAGTTTCCCCCCTTCCCCCTATCAGTACGTCCCTGGGTTTATACAGCTCAAAGAAGCAAATGTTGGCCTGTTCCAAAGTTGTGAAGGCAGAACTCAACCTTGAACACCTTTGAAACAAATGTGCAACACATTTAAAAAGGAAGTCCTACAGTTGATCTCATATGTGTATAGACATGCAGACATCATGGCCAGATGAACTTATATCTGACGCAGGTGATGAGCGAGAGCGACCATGGTGTCTTCAACAAGCACCCGAATCGAATAGGCATAGCCGAAAGCCCGCGATGCTCCTACTGCGCTGGAGGAGGGCGAGATGATGATACCTGGCACACACTGTTCACTGTTCAGTGTTCAAGGGTCCGGCATTCGACCGAGAGAGGGAAGAAGCGGCGGCCGCCTTTCGAAACGCGGGCGTTGAGCCGCCTACACCCGAGAACCTGGTCTCGACAATGCTGAAGAGTAGAGCGTGATGGGGTCAGATAGCTGCCTTTACCAAGAAGACATTGAGGTGCATGATGGAAATGGAGTGGAAAGACAAAGGCAGCGGTCACAGCACCCAATGCCGGAACTCGCCATCCCCACGATGATGCCGCTGCTGCAGACAGAAGATGAGGACGGTCTGACGCAATTCGACGCTGAAGAAGTCGAATAAGACGCCGTAGATTCGCCGCCGAGAATAGGCGAGCCTTCTGAACGTCTATAAACATTAAATTTCTTTCAAGTTGGTATTCCTGTGTTTTTTTTATTAATTGGTTTACCGTTTGTAGGTGATCGATTGTGGACTGAATTTTGTGAAAACCGACCTCGATGATAATGCGACGCACCCACCCAAATTGGCCCCGGAACACCGCACCCCTATCCCGGAATTACCCCGATTGGGCCTGCGTCAGACCTGTTCCATACCTTGATTCAACTGGTAGTACATTCTTCTTCAATTTTCATAAATACTTTACTCACATTTGAGATTAAACTGATCGGTCTGTAATTTCGATTTCTTTTTTATTAGGTATCCTTTTTGAACAGCAGCGTAATTTCCGATATTTTCCATTAGTCAGTTACTTTTCTTCTGTCTCTGGAATCGGGTTGAAGATTTTTCCTAGTGGTGTAACTAAAATTTCTGCATCGTCTTTCAGGAATTCGTTCTCTACTGAGTCTGAATCAGGAGCCCTGCTAGTTTTCAACTTCTTTAGCAAATCTTCTACCTCCTCATTTAATATTTTTAGTGTTCTACCTCGTCCCCTTCCTCTCCGTCGCCGTACTCCTCCTCGTTCACTTGTTGAATTTTCTCTTCCTCATTGCTGCTATATAGATTTCTGTACAAGTCTGTCGCTATCTGCATTATCTTTCCCCTGTCTGTCGCGACTTCTCTTTTCTTGTTTTCTAGATTCAACGTCAATATTTTAATCGCTCCGCATTTTATTTATTGATCCAACGTCCTTCCTCTTTATACTCTTTTAGGTCCTTCCAGATCTTCTTTCTAACTATTTGTTGTAGTTCACACATCTCAATTTTTTTCATCGTAGGTGTTTTTATGGCCCTTTTCATCTTTCCGTTTTTTCGATCAATGTTTTTGTTTTTTGTGACAATTTTTATCCTGAGTTTTTATCTCCCCCTTTTCCCGTATCTGTCCATTTCGACTCTTAGAGCCTTTTCACACGAATGTCGGACCAATATCGTGTCGATATCGCTGATTGGCTACGCGGATACTTTTCACACTTACCCAATTTACATCGGACACAGGGTGCTTTTCGCGTATTTCGAACTTTTCGCCCACAAAAAGATACGATTATAGGTATGGAGACATTTGAAAAATTCGGATAAACCAAAAAGAATGTGTTCATTTCTTATTTTCATCCGATTTTTCAAGATGATTCCAAATTTGTTGACCAAATTTGATGGCAACATTCCACTGCCAAGATATGGACTTGAAAATTGGCATATAATATAATAATAATAATAATAACGGCTTTATTTTTTGGGTACAATTACAATTCCTATGTGTTGACCGCTCATTCGTTGAGCGCTGAGGGTTGTGTGGGTCTCACCCCATCGTCTTCCCCATGTCTCTCACCCGCCCATTTTTGGGCATAAGCCTCCCCTTCCTCCCTCCAATTTTTCCTATCCAGGGTACGTCTCCTCCAGGTGGGGCCTAGTTGTTTCCTGAATTCGTCTCGCCATCTTGTTAGGGGTCTTCCTACCTTTCTTGTTTCGTCATATGGAGTCCATCCTTCCACCCTTCTTTCCCACCTTTCGTTCGTTTGTCTCATTACATGGCCAGCGTATCTCCATTTCAGATTTTTAACCGAAACCGCTATGTCTCTTAATTTTGTTTTGTCTCTGATCCTTGCGTTTTCAATTTTTTCTAATCTTTTTGCTCCCACCATGCTGCGTTCCATAGCTGTTTGCGTAGCTCTGAGTCGGTTTGTGTTTGTTTCGGTCAGGGCCCATGTTTGCGCTCCGTAGGTGATTGTGGGTTCTATGCAGCTCCGCCAGACCTCCGCTTTAGTTCTTACAGGGAGCTTGCTCTTAAAGATGGATTTTAATCTCCAGTAGTTATTCCATCCGTTCTTTGTACGGCTTGAAAGTTCTTTCTCTCTTGCACCTTCGAACGACATTAGTTGGCCGAGATATTTTGTTTCGTTAACCCATTTAATTTCCTGACCATCTATTTCTAACTTGTCTCTTTTGGCGTTTGAGAGGAGAGTTGTTTTGCTTATATTCACACTCAGTCCCGCTTGTTTGCATGCTGACGTAAATTCCTTTACACTCACCGTAATTTCGTTTAACTCTCTCGCGATCAGCACCACGTCGTCCGCAAAGCGTAGGTTATTTAGAAAGGATCCATCTACTTTAACCCCCCTCCCTTCCCACTTTAGTTGACGCATTGCTTCTTCCAATGCGCAGTTGAACAGGTTGGGGGACAGCGGGTCTCCTTGTCTAACCCCCCTCTCAATAGCAAAAGGTTTTCCCTTTACATCTGTTTTGACGTAAGCTCGAGCACCTTTATATGTATTTTTAATAATATTGATTGTTTTTTGGTCAACTCCTTGGTTTTTTAGTGCCTTCCAAAGAAAATTATGGTTTATAGTATCAAAAGCTTTTGAGAAATCTATGAATAGCAGGTATAGATTGAAATTGTATTCGTTAGCTTTTTCTATGAGTTGTTTGATAGTAAAAATTTGGTCTATTGTGGATCGATTTTTTCTAAAGCCTGCTTGTTCCTTTGCTTGTTGGCTGTCAAGCTGAGGATATATTCTTTCTTTTAGGATTTTCATGAAAACTTTTCCAATGTTGGAGGTCAGGCTGATTGGTCTGTAATTTTTAATATCCGCTTTATTGCCTTTTTTAAAGAGTAAAATTATTTCCGCTATTTTCCATTGTTCCGGGGGGGATTCGGTTTCTAGGATTTCGTTAAATAGCTTGGTTAACGTAGGGGTTAGTTCCTCCATAAAGAGTTTCAGGGACCCGTTGCTCACCCCGTCCGGACCAACTGCCTTCTCCGCTTTTAATGTTTTGAGTGCTTTCCTCACTTCTCCTTTCAGTATACATGGGAAATCAGGGGTATTCTGTCTCGTTTCTTTATTTCCTTTTTTGTCCACATTCCCTGACGACTTTTCCTCGTTGTTTTGGTACAGCTCCTTGTAGAATTTAGTGGCTACCTCTACTATGCCTTTACGCTCGTATATTTTTTGCTCTCTTGTGTTTTCCATATTTGGTACGAGATGATGATACCTGGCACACACTGTTCACTGTTCAGTGTTCAAGGGTCCGGCATTCGACCGAGAGAGGGAAGAAGCGGCGGCCGCCTTTCGAAACGCGGGCGTTGAGCCGCCTACACCCGAGAACCTGGTCTCGACAATGCTGAAGAGTAGAGCGTGATGGGGTCAGATCAAGAAGACATTGAGGTACATGATGGAAATGGAGTGGAAAGACAAAGGCAGCGGTCACAGCACCCAATGCCGGAACTCGCCCTCCCCACGATGATGCCGCTGCTGCAGACAGAAGATGAGGACGGTCTGACGCAATTCGACGCTGAAGAAGTCGAATAAGACGCCGTAGATTCGCCGCCGAGAATAGGCGAGCCTTCTGAACGTCTATAAACATTGAATTTGTTTCAAGTTGGTATTCCTGTGTTTTTTTTATTAATTGGTTTACCGTTTGTAGGTGATCGATTGTGGACTGAATTTTGTGAAAACCGAGCTCGATGATAATGCGACGCACCCACCCAAATTGGCCCCGGAACACCGCACCCCTATCCCGGAATTACCCTGATTGGGCCTGCGTCAGACCTGTTCCATACCTTGATTCAACTGGTAGTACATTCTTTTTCAATTTTCATAAATACTTTACTCACATTTGAGATTAAACTGATCGGTCTGTAATTTCGATTTCTTTTTTATTAGGTATCCTTTTTGAACAGCAGCGTAATTTCCGATATTTTCCATTAGTCAGTTACTTTTCTTCTGTCTCTGGAATCGGGTTGAAGATTTTTCCTAGTGGTGTAACTAAAATTTCTGCATCGTCTTTCAGGAATTCGTTCTCTACTGAGTCTGAATCAGGAGCCCTGCTAGTTTTCAACTTCTTTAGCAAATCTTCTACCTCCTCATTTAATATTTTTAGTGTTCTACCTCGTCCCCTTCCTCTCCGTCGCCGTACTCCTCCTCGTTCACTTGTTGAATTTTCTCTTCCTCATTGCTGTTATATAGATTTCTGTACAAGTCTGTCGCTATCTGCATTATCTTTCCCCTGTCCTTGTTTTCTAGATTCAACGTCAATATTTTAATCGCTCCGCATTTTATTTATTGACTCGACGTCCTTCCTCTTTATACTCTTTTAGGTCCTTCCAGATCTTCTTTCTAACTATTTGTTGTAGTTTACACATCTCAATTTTTTTCATCGTAGGTGTTTTTATGGCCCTTTTCATCTTTTCCGTTTTTTCGATCAATGTTTTTGTTTTTTAAGACAATTTTTATCCTGAGTTTTTATCTCCCCCTTTTCCCGTATCTGTCCATTTCGACTCTTAGAGCCTTTTCACACGAATGTCGGACCAATATCGTGTCGATATCGCTGATTGGCTACGCGGATACCTTTCACACTTACCCAATTTACATCGGGCACAGGGTGCTTTTCGCGTATTTCGAACTTTTCGCCCACAAAAAGATACGATTATAGGTATGGAGACATTTGAAAAATTCGGATAAACCAAAAAGAATGTGTTCATTTCTTATTTTCATCCGATTTTTCAAGATGATTCCAAATTTGTTGACCAAATTTGATGGCAACATTCCATTGCCAAGATATGGACTTAAAAATTGGCATATAATATAATAAATAATAATAATAACGGCTTTATTTTTTGGTACAATTACAATTCCTATGTGTTGACCGCGGATCTATCTGTGAAGGTTGGTGGTACCCATCGTCTTACCCCTTTCCCACCGTTTTGATAGCTCTCTTCGCACTCCAATTTCGCAATCAGGTATTCTCAGGGCCTTGTTCCTGATTGTCCGCCACTTTCCCACTATATTGAAATTTTCAATCGAAATGAACATTGACACGATCCTTTAATCCACCTTTCATGTCAAGGTTCCTACATGTACGTATCCGCCTCAATGTATTTAAAATATGATTGTTTTTGTCCTCGATCAAGAAAATTAATGATAGTATCAAAAGCTTTGAGAATCTTGAATAGCAGTATAGAGAACATCTAAAAAATTGTTTTGGGATCGATTTTCAAGTGCTTGTTCCTTTGCTTGTTGGCTGTCAACCTGAGATATATTCTTTCTTTAGGATTTTCATGAAAACTTTTCCAATGTTGGAGGTCAGGCTGATGGTCTGTAATTTTTAATATCCGCTTTATTGCCTTTTTTAAAGAGTAAAATATTTCCGCTATTTCCATTGTTCCGGGGGGGATTCGTTTCTAGGATTTCGTTAAATAGCTGGTTAACGTAGGGTTAGTTCCTCCATAAAGATTTCAGGGACCCGTTGCTCACCCCGTCCGGACCAACTGCCTTCTCCGCTTTTAATGTTTTTGAGTGCTTTCCTCACTTCTCCTTTCAGTATACATGGGAAATCAGGGGTATTCTGTCTCGTTTCTTTATTTCCTTTTTTGTCCACATTCCCTGACGACTTTTCCTCGTTGTTTTGGTACAGCTCCTTGTAGAATTTAGTGGCTACCTCTACTATGCCTTTACGCTCGTAATTTTTTGCTCTCTTGTGTTTCCATATTTGGTATCATTTTTTTGTCCGTGAAGGTTGCCATCTTAGCTTTACGGATTGAGCGCTCTCTTCCAAAATTCCTTAATACGTTTGGTATCGAAGTCCGGATATCTTCTTATCACGTCCTTAATTTTTTTTCCTTATAGCAGAAGTTCAAATTTCTCTCTTTGTGTTTTCCTCTCCTTTCTCTCCAATTCGTCTCTTTTGTTTATCCAGTCCTTCGTTTCCCTCGTGAGTTTGTCGTCTGTCCTCTCCTTAACCTAACCCTCCCATATATGTCTACTGTTTCCTTATCGCACTCTCCACGCGGTCGTAGTTTGTTTGAAGCGTGTTATGGTTCCATTCTTTTTCTAAATTACTTAGTGCCTTCTCACTCTTCTCTAGCTTCGTCTGTGCTGTTGTGGGAATACTTTTTGTGCTTTGTGGTGCTCTGGTTTGGTTTCGAAGGGTGCTCTCTTTTGTATTCTCACTGTGCTCTACAGAACCTGTGATCGGAGCTAAAGCGAAGCCCGGCAGAACTGACACGTCGTCCACAATGACATATCATTCACTAAAATATGGTCGATTTCATTTTTGTATTTGCCCCCCCGGGATTCCCAATTTTCGTTCCGATTCCGACGGGCCCCCACGATGGCTTTTCCAATCGCCCCATTTTTAAATAGTGTAGTATTCTTTATTCTTTTTTAGATTTTTTCCTCAGTTCGCCGTAAAATTTTTCTTTTTCCTTCCGACTCAGAGCCTAGCACAGGAGCGTATACAGTTTTTAAATCAACTTTTTAAAAAATTTTTTCCCGGGTTTTAAAATTTTAAGAAACAAATTTCTTTTCAGATTTTCCCTTTTAAATTTTTCCGTTACTTTGTTCAAGACTTTTGGGTTTAAATAAAAAGCCCCCCCCCCTGTATCCTTTGGTTTGCCCATAGGGGTTTAGAAACGTATCCGGATTTTTTACTTTTTAAAATTTTCCCCCTTTTTTTCTTATTTCCGACAGCCCGGGGATTATATCCCTTTTTGGATTTCGTTTATTTTGTTTTAAAATTCGTAGATTCGTTCTTTACTTACTAGCCCCCTACAATTAAAAAACCCCAAATTTAAATTTTTTCTTCTTTTTTTGAGCCGTGATTTTTTTGTTGGGGTTTCCGTATTTTTTGGGAATTTTTCGTTTCAAGGTCCTGTATTTTTCCCCTTTTTTTTTTTTGTTGTCTTTCTCCCCCCCCCCCCAGGGGAATTTTTGGGGTTTTTGAAGGGGAAAGGGCAGCTTATTCCCCCGCAGCTGCTGCCGGCTGAATTGGGGAAACGGGGGAAAGTTCCGAAAACCCTTTCCCACACCCCTAAAGCGTTTTACCTCTCCTTATCTTCTACCTCCTCATTTAATATTTTTAGTGTTCTACCTCGTCCCCTTCCTCTCCGTCGCCGTACTCCTCCTCGTTCACTTGTTGAATTTTCTCTTCCTCATTGCTGCTATATAGATTTCTGTACAAGTCTGTCGCTATCTGCATTATCTTTCCCCTGTCTGTCGCGACTTCTCTTTTCTTGTTTTCTAGATTCAACGTCAATATTTTAATCGCTCCGCATTTTATTTATTGATCCAACGTCCTTCCTCTTTATACTCTTTTAGGTCCTTCCAGATCTTCTTTCTAACTATTTGTTGTAGTTCACACATCTCAATTTTTTTCATCGTAGGTGTTTTTATGGCCCTTTTCATCTTTCCGTTTTTTCGATCAATGTTTTTGTTTTTTGTGACAATTTTTATCCTGAGTTTTTATCTCCCCCTTTTCCCGTATCTGTCCATTTCGACTCTTAGAGCCTTTTCACACGAATGTCGGACCAATATCGTGTCGATATCGCTGATTGGCTACGCGGATACTTTTCACACTTACCCAATTTACATCGGACACAGGGTGCTTTTCGCGTATTTCGAACTTTTCGCCCACAAAAAGATACGATTATAGGTATGGAGACATTTGAAAAATTCGGATAAACCAAAAAGAATGTGTTCATTTCTTATTTTCATCCGATTTTTCAAGATGATTCCAAATTTGTTGACCAAATTTGATGGCAACATTCCACTGCCAAGATATGGACTTGAAAATTGGCATATAATATAATAATAATAATAATAACGGCTTTATTTTTTGGGTACAATTACAATTCCTATGTGTTGACCGCTCATTCGTTGAGCGCTGAGGGTTGTGTGGGTCTCACCCCATCGTCTTCCCCATGTCTCTCACCCGCCCATTTTTGGGCATAAGCCTCCCCTTCCTCCCTCCAATTTTTCCTATCCAGGGTACGTCTCCTCCAGGTGGGGCCTAGTTGTTTCCTGAATTCGTCTCGCCATCTTGTTAGGGGTCTTCCTACCTTTCTTGTTTCGTCATATGGAGTCCATCCTTCCACCCTTCTTTCCCACCTTTCGTTCGTTTGTCTCATTACATGGCCAGCGTATCTCCATTTCAGATTTTTAACCGAAACCGCTATGTCTCTTAATTTTGTTTTGTCTCTGATCCTTGCGTTTTCAATTTTTTCTAATCTTTTTGCTCCCACCATGCTGCGTTCCATAGCTGTTTGCGTAGCTCTGAGTCGGTTTGTGTTTGTTTCGGTCAGGGCCCATGTTTGCGCTCCGTAGGTGATTGTGGGTTCTATGCAGCTCCGCCAGACCTCCGCTTTAGTTCTTACAGGGAGCTTGCTCTTAAAGATGGATTTTAATCTCCAGTAGTTATTCCATCCGTTCTTTGTACGGCTTGAAAGTTCTTTCTCTCTTGCACCTTCGAACGACATTAGTTGGCCGAGATATTTTGTTTCGTTAACCCATTTAATTTCCTGACCATCTATTTCTAACTTGTCTCTTTTGGCGTTTGAGAGGAGAGTTGTTTTGCTTATATTCACACTCAGTCCCGCTTGTTTGCATGCTGACGTAAATTCCTTTACACTCACCGTAATTTCGTTTAACTCTCTCGCGATCAGCACCACGTCGTCCGCAAAGCGTAGGTTATTTAGAAAGGATCCATCTACTTTAACCCCCCTCCCTTCCCACTTTAGTTGACGCATTGCTTCTTCCAATGCGCAGTTGAACAGGTTGGGGGACAGCGGGTCTCCTTGTCTAACCCCCCTCTCAATAGCAAAAGGTTTTCCCTTTACATCTGTTTTGACGTAAGCTCGAGCACCTTTATATGTATTTTTAATAATATTGATTGTTTTTTGGTCAACTCCTTGGTTTTTTAGTGCCTTCCAAAGAAAATTATGGTTTATAGTATCAAAAGCTTTTGAGAAATCTATGAATAGCAGGTATAGATTGAAATTGTATTCGTTAGCTTTTTCTATGAGTTGTTTGATAGTAAAAATTTGGTCTATTGTGGATCGATTTTTTCTAAAGCCTGCTTGTTCCTTTGCTTGTTGGCTGTCAAGCTGAGGATATATTCTTTCTTTTAGGATTTTCATGAAAACTTTTCCAATGTTGGAGGTCAGGCTGATTGGTCTGTAATTTTTAATATCCGCTTTATTGCCTTTTTTAAAGAGTAAAATTATTTCCGCTATTTTCCATTGTTCCGGGGGGGATTCGGTTTCTAGGATTTCGTTAAATAGCTTGGTTAACGTAGGGGTTAGTTCCTCCATAAAGAGTTTCAGGGACCCGTTGCTCACCCCGTCCGGACCAACTGCCTTCTCCGCTTTTAATGTTTTGAGTGCTTTCCTCACTTCTCCTTTCAGTATACATGGGAAATCAGGGGTATTCTGTCTCGTTTCTTTATTTCCTTTTTTGTCCACATTCCCTGACGACTTTTCCTCGTTGTTTTGGTACAGCTCCTTGTAGAATTTAGTGGCTACCTCTACTATGCCTTTACGCTCGTATATTTTTTGCTCTCTTGTGTTTTCCATATTTGGTATCATTTTTTTGTCCGTGAAGGTTGCCATCTTAGCTTTACGGATTGAGCCGCTCTCTTCCAAAATTTCCTTAATACGTTTGGTATCGAAGTTCCGGATATCTTCTCTTATCACGTCCTTAACTTTTTTCCTTAGTAGCAGAAGTTCAAATTTCTCTCTTTGTGTTTTCCTCTCCTTTCTCTCCAATTCGTCTCTTTTGTTTATCCAGTCCTTCGTTTCCCTCGTGAGTTTGTCGTCTGTCCTCTCCTTAAACCTAACCCTCCCATATATGTCTACTGTTTCCTTTATCGCACTCTCCACGCGGTCGTAGTTTGTTTGAAGCGTGTTATGGTTCCATTCTTTTTCTAAATTACTTAGTGCCTTTCTCAGCTCTTCTCTAGCTTCGTCTGTGCTGTGTGTGGGAATACTTTTTGTGCTTTGTGGTGCTCTGGTTTGGTTTCGATAGGGTGCTCTCTTTTGTATTCTCACTGTTGCTCTACAGAACCTGTGATCGGAGCTAAAGCGAAAGCCCGGCAGAACTGACACGTCGTCCACAATTGACATATCATTCACTAAAATATGGTCGATTTCATTTTTGTATTTGCCCCCCGGGGATTCCCAAGTCCATTTTAGTTTTTTGTTTTTATCGAAAAAAGTGTTTGCAATTTTTAGATTATTTTTGACACAAAATTCGACTAGAGTATCCCCATTATGATTTCTAATTCCCGTACCAAATTCTCCCAGATTTTCGTTCCGATTCCGACGGGCCCCCACGATGGCGTTCCAATCGCCCATTATTATAGTGTAGTATTCTTTATTCGTTTTTAGAGTTTCCTGCAGTTCGCCGTAAAATTTTTCTATTTCTTCCGACTCAGAGCCTAGCACAGGAGCGTATACAGTTATTATCAACATTTTAAAATTTTTTCCCAGGTTTAATTTTAAGAAACATAGTCTTTCAGATATTCCTTTAATTTCCGTTACTTTGTTCATGACATTTGGTTTGATATAAAAGCCCACCCCCCTGTATCCTTTGGTTTGCCCATAGTGGTAGAAGACGTATCCGGATTTTTTACTTATTAAATTTTCACCCTTTTTTCTTATTTCCGACAGTCCGATTATATCCCATTTGATTTCGTTTATTTTGTTTTCAAATTCGTAGATTCGTTCGTTACTTACTAGCCCCCTACAATTGAAGAACCCCAGATAAATTTTTTCTTCTTTTTTTGAGCCGTGATTTCTGATTGTGTTCGTATTTTTGGGGAAGTTCGTTTCAAGGTCCTGTTGTTCCTTTTTGTTTTTGTTGTCTTTCTCCCCCCACCTCCCATGGGAATTTTGGTTTTTGAAGGGGGTATTGCAGCTTATTCTCCCCGCAGCTGCTGCCGGCTGAATTGGGGAGACGGTGGAGTTCCGTATCCTTCCACACCCCTCAGCGCTTACCTCTCCTTATCTTTCCTTTTGTTGTGAGCCAACGTCCGTTACGCCACCGTGTCCTACGTTCTGTGGGTTTGCCGTCATCTGCGCCTGGTTCGGTCTTCTCATAAACTGGTCCATCTTTGATTGCCATCTCCCTGATGGGCCATTACTCGCTTGTTGGCTTATCTGCCGACTTCCATCAGCAACTCCCCATTGCGCTTTTTTGGCTATGTTTGACACTGCCCTCGATTCGTCCGGGCTACGCTCTTGGATCGTTCGTTTACCAGCACCTCCTACTGTACCATTCGTCATCCCGGTATGTCTTCTGTTTGATACTTGAAATTCGTTTAGATCGCTGAAGTCCATGATTTTCTTGGAGTCTGCATTGTCGTCCTTCCTCACGAACAGATCCCCGTTTCTAGTCCAGACGAATTTGATGAAACCTTCCTTCCGCAACAGTTTGGCCTCCCTCAACATCGCCTTCGTATTGGCCATCAGGTGCTCACCCATGTAAATTGGTACGCCTTCCACCGTTAGACGTCTTTCCTTTGGCATATAATATGTTGATAAAATTCATCAAAAAATTACTCTACCTCAATTTTGACGACAGACTTGAATTTGTCCCGGAAGACTGAAAAATTTTGATCAGCTTTCGATGCCATAGCTTTCGAAAAGATTTTCCGCACAAAAATAAAATGGTGTATAATGTGTAAAATAGGGAAATTTACGAAATTGTCAAGAATCAAAAAATTGAATTGACGATTCATTTCCACTCAATCTTTTACGTTGATTCGAACTTCATCAACCTAATTTGGCGGTGACATTCCAGTTCCGAGATAGGCTCAAAAATTGAAGTATACATATGAGGCATATAGAATCAAATGTCTACTACTCCATTTTTCAACTTTCGAGTAAAATGCAAAAAACTTCCCCAGTGCAAACTGTTACCTGAAATTACGTGGTAATTGGTGAAATGTTTTCACATCAAAATGAAGATAATGACCCATATATGTTTGTTTTACTTCACGTATTGCTGTAAAACGTTTCTGGGCGGCTTCAAGTTTTTGTCTCTAATCACATACTTTTCGAATTTTTTTAGGATAATTCATCGAAATTTTAACAAGTTAGTAATGAAATGAAATGCTAAATGTTTAGAAAACCCTGGGTAGATTCAAAAAAAAAAATTAATTAATTTTTTTGGCGATTCATCGGAATGTAATTTTTTCTAATAAAAAAATTGTTAAGTAATAGAGAACAGTAATCAAAAAATCATTTTTTTTTTTTACAAAATTCAAAATTAAAATTTTTTACGAAGTATAAAAACGAACTTGAAGTAAAATTTTAGATGGATGCAAAAACAGAAAGCTAACTACTAGAATTTTTTTTTAAATTTGAAAATTGAATAATTTCACAAGTAAAAAAAAAAAAAAAAAAAAAACAGAAAGAAAGTGCGATGAAATTAATAGCCTAGACATTTACTTAAAAATCGAAATGTACTTTTTAAATGAAAAACAAAAATTCTAAGTAATACGAAATAAAAATCAAAACATCATTTCTTCTATTTTTTGAACTCATTGAATTCCCGATCAGCGTGGATGTTTCATGCTCATCGATGTACCCATGGGTCGATTAGGACCTAAAAAGTTACTGGAAAAATGCTACTGCATCAATCTACCTTTTCACTTTTACTATCTCTCCACCATATCTCCTTATCCTCTTCTCTCCCTCTCGGTCATCGCAGCGGCTCAAAACTCCCAAATTTACCGGCCCATATCTTATAAACTAAAACGGTCCACCAGGAAATATCCCGATAACTTATACGATAAATCCGCTCCAGGCAGTATTATTTAATTTAATATTTCGGAGAGAAAGGGAAACAATTCTCCAACTTAGCTAAAACTCTTCAATCTTCAATGCTCATACAATAATTTTTCAGACTCCCCAGACTTGATTTCAGCTCTTCAAACATCTTTCAAACCTATAATTTAGGACTTGTTTCTGACTTCATGACTCTTTCAGACTTGATTATGGCTCTTCGAGACAGTAATTAAGACTTTTGAGAACCCTTACGGCTTTTTAAGATTCATATAGAACTCTACAACTCCTTGAAAATAAGACGCTCATTCAGGACTCCCCCAGACTCTTGTTCAAAGCACACTAGTTGTTTAAAACTCATTTAAGACTTCTTATGGCTTCTCCAGACTTTATTAAGTTCCTCCAAGACTGATTCACGACAAATAAGATGTCTTCCGTTCTTGTTTAAAACTAGTAGACACTCTTTAAAAGGCTTTTCTAAACTTCTGTAATACTCGCTGAGATTGTTTAAGACTCCTCGTGACTCTTCCAAACTTGCCAAAAATTCTTTCGGACCCTTTCAGGTTTGATCAGGACTCTTTTCAAGACTAGATCATAACATGAAGATTCCTCAAGACTTGAAACTATAATGAAAACGAGTTTAAGACTTGTGAAAACTTGCTTAAGAGAAGACTCTGTATGTGCTCAAAATTCTTGAATCTCTGAATTCTTATGACGGCAGAGATTATTGTTTGTCAAGATCACTGTGCACAGAATTTTTGGTTTGAGCCTCCATATCAGAACTACCCAAAATTCGATTATCGGTGACAGACCGGTTCTGCCGTGTGAGAAAGCATCAATACATATAAAGTGTATCTTTGAGCTCACCGGCCGATATTCAGCCGACACCGATATCGGTGCAGTATCGAAGGAATGGCCTATATCCGACCAATATCCAGTGCCGAGCCCAGAGCGGCAAAATTTGTAGCCCAAAAAATAGTGGTACTGTTCTAATATGCTATCTACCGGCCACTGTCATCCACCGCGAATGGAGTGATGTGTATATAGTATACGATCTACCGTTTTAAAATATTAAGCTTGGTATTTCTGTAAGTATACCTACTAACAAAGGATATGTTGGCATGCCTCTGCTGATAAGTAGGTCCAGCAAGGTAAATCACCTCTGACAGTTTGTGGTAACAGTTCCAATTCAAATGCAGTATGTACTGCCGTCTACTTGTTGGGAACAAAGCCCTGAGCCGCTGACACTGAGGATTCCTCGGATCACTGAAGAAAGCCTGATAAAAGAACAAAATGAACTGGAAGGAGAGGGGAGCTCGTGGAAATTCCTCCAGCCTCTTTTTCTCTCTACGGGGTGGTTTATCTGTGAGTAGTAGATCGCATACTAGAACAGACGTACTACCCGCGATTTTGGTAATTAGCATATCAGAACGGAATAACGGCTGGTAGATAGCATATTAGAACAGCACCAAAATAGTTACCTCAATTTGTCTGAGAGTCGGGGCGTTTGCCGAGTGGATAGCGCGTTGATCTCAGAATCCGGAGGTCCCAAGTTCGAGCCCACGTAGCAACTCACCCGAATTTTCGACCTAGGCCGGTTTTTTGGCCAGAAGGGAAGAGGGCTAAGACAGCCCTAACAGCCTCCCCGACGTCTCTGAAGTAATATGCTCGAAAGGGCGGATTCCAGGACTCGGGTGGAGAGCAAATTAGAAAAAGAGAGGGGATGTAAAAAATCAGGCGGTAAAAATACTGCAGCCCAGGGCGGCAAAGTACTTGAAACCGGCCCTACCGATATCTACCAATATTGGGCCGATAGCAAGCACGTGAGAAAACTCTCATTGTAGTACGTGTCCCAAGAATCTGATTACCGATACCGACACAATATCGGTCCGATATCCGACATTCTTGTGAAAAGGCTCTTAATATCTTTTCGAGGGTAACCAAAACACCCGCTCCCTCCCCCATGCAAGAAATCGAAAGTTAGGGTTCAAAATTTACTACTAACAAAATATTCTCAGTTTCTGGAGAATGACCCAGCAGTGTAAGATACCAGAGGCTCTAACAAGAATCAAAGCAGTAGCGGTGATAGAGGTATGCAAGGTATGCAGTCGCTTACGGGCGCCAGGCGCTTCACTCAAATGAGGGGCGCTAGAGCGCTCAAAACTGTAACTTACATTTGGCTTACGGGCGCCAAAATCCTACCGCCGCGCCAGAATCAAAATAGAGAGCAAATGACGAGCGGAACTGAAACCAGTTACCCATACACATGGGATCGACTGCGTGGCTTGCCGCCAGCAGGTTACAGTCTGCGAACTGATACCTCAAGGATCTGCAATATGGAGGTTGAACTCACCACCGCGGACGAGAGTCCATAGGATAGCGTCACGACCACAATGCGCAAGTACGTCGACTTTTCACACATCGCGTACGTAGAATAGTCTCTCGTGTATCCGCATCACCTGCCACAGTTTCTTGCAACTCGGATCAGCAATCTCAACCGTCGCAAAATTGCATTCGAACCATTATCGAACTTCGCGAACAAAACGTGTTCCAGCACTCGGCCAAAACTACCTCAATCTGGAGAACACTTTTGAAATGGTCGGGAAACCCGCAATGAACTCGTACGACACACGATGCACTCGAATCACAACACGGTAGCTCACGTGAGACTGGATGCCGCGAACTGGTTCACAGTGGCCCGTGACGGCGAAGTGTACTGCTTAATACGCTCGACATTCGGCAGGGTGAATACTACACAGTGTCTTAGTGCCGACGTGAAATGAACGCATAGTAATGAGAGGACGGACCGATGAGTAGCAGTGAAACATAGCGGAACGAACTGGATACAGTGCCTTCGTCTCCTCTGTTTGCCTTTATTCCTGTTCTAACCTGCCATACAAACGAGTTTCCACATTTTACTCTTTGCAATAGGCTAATGACGGGCTTGTGGATGGCAGAGATCCTCTTTGCCAGGAAGTCAACGTCGAGACGGATGGAGTTCGAAGATTTATTGGCGATTCAACAACTCGAGACGAGTGTATTGGAAGCGTTGAACGAGAAAAATAAGCTCGCGTAATCGGAATATAGAGATTGCGTTTCACCGAAAACATATGAGGTATCCACATTTCTAGCTGAGGTTGAGTCTTCTGCTGGAAATCATGATGGGTTTTGGATGAAAAATCTGGTCACTCGTACGGCTGGCAGACGGCTCGACATGTTCTTTCACATTGAATATAGGTACCATCAGAAATAACAGGACTAGGAGCTAGGTAGGATCTTTCACAAGTGGAGATACAAAATGATACTCTTCTACCGGGACTCGAGCCTCAAAGTGCTCACTATACGAAATAAGAGGAGAAAAATGGAATTCTCTGCGGGGGAGGGGGTAGGAAATTAGAAAGGATTGTGACCCTTAAGACCACCCCTTGACAAGCCGCTGATATTTTTGTAGGAAGCAATTATTTCTTTCGAGAATCATGGTGAGGTGAGGGAGGAATTTCCAGCAAATTAGCGAAACCATTTTTGACCTAACATAGAATAGCTCAACCGGTAGTACAGGCCAATGAGTAGCAGTAAACGCAATGGAACGACTGGATACAGTGCTTTCATCTTACTCCTGCGATAACCTGCGATAACCGATGCGTAATCAGTCACCCTCTACTTAGCTAGTTACCCGCGGAAAAGTTACCCATCTGTTACCCTCGAATTACCCTCAGATTACCCTTGTTCCCCTTCAGTTACCCGGGTAACTTGTGGGATTTTGCGCATCGGGTAAAACGAGTTTCTAAATTAATCTCGGCTACACACTAATGACGGGCTTGTTAATGGCAGAGATCCTCTTAGCTAGAAAGTCAACGTCGAGATGTATGAAGTCCGAAGATTCATTGACAATTCAACAACTCGATATGATTGCATTGAAAGCATTGAACGAGAAGAAGAAGCTGACGAAATCGGTAGAAGGTAAAATGACAGTTATTGGTCACGTGTCAATCATTGCTCATTTTCCCTCCAACTTCAAAATGTTATTACAAAGCCGGTAGAGAGCGTCAGGGTTCCATTTTTTATCAGCCTTATAGTAGAAGTCTGTGGCTTTCACCTGTGATGTTATCAGAGTGATTTGATAATTTGCGTTAAAGTTATGGTCTGTGGGAAAAAGTCGTCAGTTCGTGGCGTGATCGGTACACTACACACACTTTTGAAAACTAGGTACTGAAACCGAAAATCGAAATAGTGTAATGGTGACTACTTACGCTAATCTTTGGCAATCTTTTTTTTTCTACATGGATGTTGAAAGTTGATGTTTAGGAACATATTCTGTATTTATCAACTTTCAAGTTTCTGAGCGCGGGTCAAGGAATGAACTGAAAATCTTCTACCTTAAATCCGCTCGTATCCACAACTATTGTACATTCCGTGATTCCGATGAGTTCTAAGAATAATTTCAGAGTTGTGGAACGGTTTCCATACAACGAATATTCGTCTTTTTCGGGGAAAAAATGACCACCAATTGGCGTGACCAACAATAGGCACTAATTTTCAAGGCAACCGAAGAGAATTCCTTTTAGATGTCAATTGTTGGTCGACCAGTAGTTGACACCCACTTACTAAAATTCACCAAACAAAAATGTATACGATTGTGTTTTGTGCGGTACCGTCGAATATATTTTATAGGGTATGCGTGCACTATCGTACAAAATGTGATGGAAATTGAGAAATCCGATTTGACCTTGCCAAACATTGGTCGTTGGACCAAACTTAGACAGCTTCGTGTACAACACCCATGGGCTGTAACGACTTCATCTTCACATATGTTTGAGTTGAAGGATGGAACTACCGATTGTCCAAAAAAACTGTTTCCCTTGATACATTTACAATGGGGTGAGGACTCCCAGAAAATCTGATCAATAACTGGCATTTTACCTTATAGAAATTACATTTCACAGAAAACATGAGGTATCCACATTTCAAGCTGGGCTTAAGTCTTCTGCTGGAAATCGTGACGGGTTTTGGATGAAACAACTGTCCACTCATATGACTGGCAGACTGCTCGCATGGCAAAGTTGCGTAATCACTTTTATTCCTCCGTATACATGTATAAGTTGCTAATTTTCTGTAGTGGTTACTGTATATGACATTTGTTACCACAAAAACTAGAAACCCTGAATCTTTATAGTCAGAAAGATGTTATGTATCGTTCATAAAATAATTTCCAAAACTTCTAAAGTTAATATGGTTATGAGAATAACTTTTTTCTTTCTTTCTTTCTTTTTTATAGTAAATCCGGTAGATCAGTTAGCGAGTCAAATTAGTCAACTTGGAATGGAGATGCCAGTGACTTTGGACGAATTTGTCCAAGCTGACGATGACGTGCTTATATACATCTGAAGTTCTGACAGACGAGGCCATAGTGTAGAAACTGCTATCACGAGAATGATGAAGAAGATAATGAGGAAAATGAAGCGCCAAGAACATGTGAAACAGCTGAAGTACCGACCATTGCGCAAGTTCCCGCAGCTTTAGGAATATTGCAGGTGGAAAATAAATTTGTTAGAAGCATTTTAACGAGAAAGCACAATAACATAATTTGTGAATCATGATGCTCGTACGTAGGTCAGTTATGTTTAATGAATTTTCCTTGATACTCTTCACTATAGTACATGTGCGTTGTATTACGAGAAGCTCATTGTAAGCAATTTCTACTGCATTTGAAGGGGGGAGAGATGATGATAGTATATTCCTTAGTCTATCGACAAGAAAAGATTGCGTCTCTTCACTTTTCTCTCTCCTGTGCTAATTTTTTCATTTCTGAGAAGGATTTACTCTTTGCATCCTCTGTTCATTGTCTGCTCTTCATAGCTCATTTTTTACCTTCCTTTCCAATTCTTTTCCTCAAACATTCCCTTCAGCAATGATAACAATATCCCTGAGTGTCATATGTTATGGCCTATCATTTTTACCCTTTTCTTAACAATTATATTCCAAATTTCTTTTTTCCTTCCTATTCGCCTCAATACTTCCTCATTCCTGATATTTTCTATCAATTTAATTTTTAACATTCTCCAATGACACCACGTTTCAAAAGTTTTATCATTTTCTTTCTTGCGTTCCTATTGTCCAGGTCTGCATCCATACAATGCTATACTCCAAATAAACGTTCGAAGAAATTTCAGTCTTATTTCCAGATCTATATTAGCCCCAAACATGTCTCCTTTTCTTCAAGAAGAGCTCTCTTCGCTTGTTCTGTTTCACTCTGTATTTCTATTTCACTTCTTTCATCCTGCTTTATCGGACTACCTACCTTAGTATTTAAATTACTTTACCTCCTTTATTTTTTCACCTCTTATTTCTATTTATATTAGATTTCATCCCCTGCTGACTACCATCACTTTAGTTTTATTCTTATTAGATTTCATCCCCTACTGACTACCATTACTTCAGTTTTATTCTTATGCAGCTTCGTTTTATATTTTGTTTTCAAATTTTCATCCAACTGTTTCAAAGTTTACTTTGGTTCTTCTCAGTAGCGTAGCCAGAATATTTTTGCCAGGGGAAGGGGGAGGGGCAAGCAAAACATGTGTTAAATATGAGAAGTGTGTAGCTGGCTTTAGTGATTTTTAAATTTCATTTAAGCTGCTCATATTTTTAATAGAAGAAAAAAATCTCATGAAGGCCACGGCCCCCTTGCCCCTTTTGATAACGCCACTTGTTCTTTTTTGCTTCTTCTCTTATCATGATAATCATCTTCACACCTTATTTCCTTTCATTAATTTCTTTAATCACTTTTCATATAAATAAGTGAAACAGTACCTACTGGTGATTAACAGCAAACTTATCTCACTCTTTGAATCTTCGCTCCCCTTATCACTTCATCCTCCATATTTGTGCCCTTTGATCCTTCCTATACAAGGTGTGTCTCTTTTTCAATAACTCCCCTTCCACCTGGTACGTAGGCAACCTACACCGACAATATGTAGATATGCTTGCAAGCTCTTACTTTTGAAGAGGCTAAGTTATGATCAAATTTTGAAAAGTTTTCTATCATTGAAATTTTATTTTTCCTCTCATGACTGGAGACAGAAAAATGGTACCAGTAGGTAATAGCAGAGCGCAGTTGCGGTAACCACAGAAAAAAAAAGGTCGGAATTGGTTCAACAGGGTGTTCATAAAATCAATTTTAGTACAAATTATATCAGAAAATTTTCACATTTTCTCAGTTTCCCATGAAACTTGCTCTCTTGACCGACTTTTCTTTTTCTTTTTTTTTTACTTGCAATGGATTGTACATTAAATTTTTCATAAAAAAGGTCGTTAGCAATTGTCTTGTATCTGGATTAGAACTTAGAACTGCTCAACATAGTTCAAAATATCCCCGTTAAGAATTATTAGTACTTCTTAACACAGATGCGCAGACCTTATCCACAGAGTTATATCGTTTATGGGGCTTATTCACCTCCTTCCTTTCATCTGTTGTCCCCATACAATGGGGGGGGGGGGTTCCAGTATTTTATAAAGTTTAATATGGGTATCCAATAATTGATTCCAAAGGTCGCTAAATCCGATATTGGTAACATTTTGGCCATATTCCCTGAACTGTGGCCAGAGATGGGGCGGTTCGAATCGCGTGAAAGATCGTAAAAGAATCGCAGAACACTGTGATTCCAATCGCGATTCTTTCAAGGAAATCACAGTTTTTCACTCGCGGTTCTTTTGAGGATTTGCGATTTCTTGAAAAAAATTGCTTCTTTTATCTGGTGAGTGTTCTAACGTTGATTATCGCCATTATCGTATTTTCTTGTTTCAATTTCGGTATATGTATATGTACTTTTTAAAAAGAGTGAGTGAGCTCAATAAGCGTGAATTTTAAATCCAGGTTGGAAGTATTTCAATATAAATTTCAAACTATGGAGGTAACTTGTGTTATATCAGAGGCGGAAATGGAGCGAAAACTTGGGGGGGGACGTTGAAGCCCCAGCGCCTCAAATGACTTTATAGAAATCCAAAAATCACCCCCCCTCCAAAAAAAAAAAATATAGATTTTTTCTCTGTAATCTACTTTCTTAGTAAGAAAAAAAAAAGAAAGCACATAACAAACAATAATAACACAGTAATCGTATATAGTTTTACATTTTTCATTTAGGGGACCTAATTTTGAAACAGAGGGGGGATTGGCCCACCCTAGCCCCCTATTTCCGTCCTGGTTAAATCCAGAGATGGGCGTTGTTCACTATTTGATGAACTTGCTCTTGTTCTTTTTCATTTTTAATGTACTACCTATAGTTCTTGCTCTTGTTCACTTGGTCTTCTGACTGATCTAGTTAGTTGTATTACTTTTCTAGTTTTCTCTTTCAAGGTGATTCTCAAAAATGTTGATATTTCTGGCATGTTTTTCCATGGAGGAAAGCAGGGGATATTTGAAGTTTTTTTTGATGGGAGTCATTAAGAGGCCTTCTGTATAACATTAGGGGAGGCCTATGCCCAAAGGTGGGCGCATTAGTTATAAGTTACATTCATGTAAACGCAAATAATGTAAAATGTAAATAAATAAAGGCTGTACTACTACTACTACTGTATAACATATTGCTAAGATCGGGCCGACAAAGAGGGGATTCTGTATTTTGGCATTGCAATCAAAATAATGAATGATATGCCGAAGGACACATGAAAACGTCCATGTCGAAAGACAATAGCGAACAAAAAGTGTTCTGCCGTCAATTAGTAGATTCCAAAACAAAAAATTGTATGGAGAGTTGATAAAGGCATACTAACCCATTACTTAGATGTAATTACTTTTGGATGATGAACGTCTATCGTTGCATGAAGATGACCATGCCGAAAGACACGTTTCATTTTTAACTCCTAATTTTGGACAATAATACGCGAATGCACGAGTCTCGTCACAAGAAAACCGGGATTTGATGCGCGGACAGTATTGCTCTGATAGGAAGATACAGTTCGACTATTAATTGCGACGAGAAAATATTGAAACTGCTGTTTTGGGATTTGTTGAAAAAGAGTCACGCTGAAAGACAAAAAATCGAGGGACAATTTTCAAGGTTGGCAGCACTGACTCTCAACTGCGAAGACGCAATTTCCACGTTACCAACTCATTCATTCATTTATCTACAGTAGTATTATTTTGCCAGTTTGCTCTAATATAATTTTATTTATAGTTTGCGAAAAATAATAATAATAAAAACTGTTAGAGGGACAGCCATGCCCACGGATATTTTAACATCAATATTAAATCTAATTTTGACCTATTAAAAGTGGATCAAATTTTTTTCTGAAAGCTTGAAAAAGTAGAATTCAGTCATATCTATCAACTAAATACAAAAAAAAAAAAAAAGTATCATTAATAACTCGTGAGATAACAGCTGGGAACTGAAATATCAACATTTTTCAACAATAATCCAGCATAAAAAAAAAAAGAAGTGAATCGCAAAAATGGAATTATGGGAACCGCTTTGAGAATCGGATTCTCCACAATAATGAATCGCAAGTGACTGAATTGGACTCTCCAACACCAGAGAATCGCCCCATCTCTGACTGTGGCACATACTTATGGGAAGGAGGTGAACGATGACAGTTGAGGTATTTTTTCTGTGTAGTTGCCACAACTGTCATCTTGCACCTCCTTCCTATCGGTATGAGCCACAGTTCGGGAAATATGGCCAAAATGTTACCAAAACCGAATTTAGCGGCCTTTGGAACCAATTATTGGATATCCATATTAAACTTTACAAAATACTAACCCCCCCCCCCCATGGGCTTCAACTCCATTTTGAGCAGTTCTAATCCAAATACAAGAAAATTGCTAATGACCTTCTTCATGGAAAATTTAATGTACAATCTATTGCGAATAAAAAAACAATAGCTTAAAAGGGCAAGTTTCACAAGAAATTGAAAAAATGTGAAAATTTTCTGATATAATTTGTACTAAAATTGATTTTATGAACACCCTGTGGAACCGATTTCATTATTTTTTCTGTAATTACCACAACTGCCCTCTATTGTTACCTACTGGTACCATTTTTCTGTCTATCTCCAGTAGTATCTACATATTGTTGACGTGGTAGCCTAATTACCAGGTGGAAGGGGAGCCACTGCAAAAGAGACACCCTGTATAAGTGGCATGCCCAGTTGAAGTAATGCATACAAGTTGGTTCTGGGCTTTCAAAAAAATAAAAAAAATAAATCGTTTCGTACTAGATAGGTACTAAGGTAATACGATCAGAATATAAACATTTTTATGAGACACTTCCACATTACAATAACTTATTCATTGTAAAATGATACAGAAATAATGATGTTTCAGATAAAACGTTCATAGAATCTGGGCCTCTATTTGTGTACAAACGTGGCCAAGTGCCCTTTTCTTCGTGCCAAATGTAATAAGTGTCGTCTTTTTCTTTTAATACATGGGTGTAGGGTGTACTAATAAGGGTTGCAATAATTTTTCACACTTCTAGATATTACTAAATGTTGGCTGATTATATCCCTAATCCCTGATATCATTCTGTTCCAATTCGTTTCACAAAAGGTAATATGAGAGTTCAAAGTTATAGACACATTCAAAATATTCTCCTGAAAAACTGGTTTTGTCACTTACACACATTGTACAGGAAACCATCGAAGTTGTAACTCGACCACTCCCAGAGAAACTTACCCACCCTCAGCAAAGTTTTCTATTTACACTAATGGAAAATTCGTATCTTTGGTGCCGGGAATCAAGAATGACCTTCTGAGAATGCCAGGTGAAATACCAACTCAAAACTCAAAACCATCATTTCCATCGTTATTAACTTTGACGTATGAAAAAGTCACTCCAAAAAGCGCGGATTCTTAAAACGCGCTGGTTTCCAATCCATTTTTTTTTTCAATTAAGTCATAACAATTAACCTGAAGAGTCTGCAAGTGAAGACGGACGTGGGTATCAAACTGGAAATAAAAAGTAAACGCGGAAAGGGAATGCGAAATCGCGTCGAAAGCCAGCGCCGGCATTTTAGACGAATAAAAACGGTTACCGTTTTTCGTAAACATGTCGGACTCGCCATTTTGGTGGAAAACAAGGCGAGAGGGACACGCGGCTACTGAGCTGGAAAATAGAATCAATTCTATTTCAATTCGTAATGTAGCTTGCCAATTTGAAATTCCAACAGGGACGTAATATCAAGGAGAGTGCCTCATTAGCATTAAGAAGAGGGTATCCTCGTTCGGCGGCGGAATCAGATTGGTCGGCGGAATGGTGGAATATATTATACCACGGGTGGGCGGGCGGCGGGGCCAGAATTCACTTACACTAAGTGGTCTTGTGATAGTTTCGATCAAAAGTCGACTACCCGAACATATCGGCCTGGAATAGTTTCATTATACAATTTCCGAATGCTTAGAAACTTCGATTTTCCATTTGTTACAAATCACGCGAATTGATTCCGTTCGGCGGCGACCGCATTATACGCCGTTTCATATGTAAGACTGAAAACGAGCATAATGGCATCTTTTTCAGCGCCCTGCCCCCGCCAGCGATTATCATCGGTTATTAACGGAATACGAACCGAACCAATATAGAAAATTACACGTGAAGAAATTTCCGCCGGATTAGCTTTTGCTGTCGACGCAATAAATGAAAATCGTTTGGTATCCGTTGCCACTATACAAGGTGGTCCCTTCTACACCGGGCTCCCGAAAATTGACAGTTTAAAATTGCGTGATGGTTTTGTTTATACGAAGTTGCTAGGACAGTTTTATCTGTCCGCATCTCGAGATATTCTTAAGGTTATATCCAAGGACCGGCCGTTAAGCGACACACAGGCGAATTTCAGAAAGACAACGGACTGCGTCTATAATTACAAGAATACACACGAACAGAGCCCCGACACGGTAACGATTCGTAAAAATGATCTTCGTGCCAATTTATAACTGTAACGGCGTGTTAAGTGCGGATTTATAGGCAATGAGGATGTCTCATAACAATCTCTATGGTTCAGTTAACTCGCTATATAGTTTTCGGGCCGGAAAAGTCAACTGGAGAACGTCCTCCTCGGTCTGCGAGGATCGTAAATGCGTTTTTAGGTTTGGCGGAATTTCATAACGCGTTATTTTCCTATTTTGATGGTGGGATGCTTAGAAGGAATGTCCCAACCCGGTTAGTGGACACCGTGGGGCATAATGTCCACAAGAACCCATCACCTAAATACCCTATGTCCATGACGGAAAATCCGACCGACAGGGAACTTGATTCCAGTTCAGCTCACAGCTCAATTCAGTACAAATTACGTTTCCTTCTAGCCGTGTGTTCACTGATCTTGATCTTTGCTGCGTGGCTGCATTCCGCTGAGAGGGAAGTAAGATCAGTCATGGGAGCCCTCAAATCGAAACAATCCTGCGGACCGGACAATATTCCACAATATATGGTTAAAGCATGTAAAGACCTTCTAGCTAAACCTCTTTTACACACATCATCAACATCTCTCTCAAAAATTGCGAATTTCCAGATGCCTGGAAACATCAAAGGTGATACCTATACCCAAAAATGATAAACGAAAAGAACTAACTAACTATAGACCTTTATCCCTTATACCAGTCTCGGCCAAAGTCTTTGAAACAGCTTTATATAAAAGATTATATCCCAAATTAAAAAACCTGGCACCTTGTCAACATGGATTTGTAGAAAAGAAATCAGTCCAAACGAATCTCATACACCTAACCCAGTTTGTACTTGAAGCTTTAGATGACCAAACACAAGTAGATGTTATACACACAGATTTCAGCAAAGCTTTTGATAGAATAGACCATCAAATTCTTAAAATAAGAATGCAAGAACTTGGGTTTTCAATGAATTTAGTGCACTTTTTCCAGTCTTATCTACAGAATAGGAAATAGTTCGTATTCTTCAAAGGGGGTATCGTCTAAACATTTCTACTGCACTTCCGGGGTACCACAAGGCTCAACTCTAGGGCCTCTACTTTTTCCGATATTTATCAATACCGCCGCCACGATAGTTCGTCACTCCGAAATCCTGATGTATGCCGATGATATTAAGATTTTCAAGCAAATAAAATCATATACAGACTGTGAAATGCTGCAACAAGATTTAACCTCCCTGGCATTGTGGAGCAAACAGAATAGGCTTCCCTTCAACATAAATAAATGCGAGAAAATCACGTTTACAAGAAAACGAAATGAAATTGAACATCGCTATACCATAAATGAAATTGAACTCCAAAAAGTGGACAAAGTACAAGATCTCGGACTTACTCTAGACTCAAAATTAACGTACGAAGACCACATATGGAATATTACCAAGAGAGTAAACAAAATTTTAGGATTCATAACGAGGACTAGTAGAAACTACACTAATATAGATACACTGAAAATATTATACTTCACCCTTGTCAGAACACATCTGGAATTCCTGTCACCAATTTGGAACCCAATTATGAAAGAAGGGGTGGAGAAAATTGAAAAAATTCAAAAACATTTCTTGAAGTATCATACTTCAAGCTTTTTTCCTATTATCCCAGCGAGATTATTTGTGTTTAATTACGACAGGGGTTCGAAATTACAAGCCTGGAAAAACGTAGATTGATCAATTCGTTATTACTACTGCACCACATTATCCATAATAAGATAAGTGATGAGAATATCCTAGCGCGCAATTCCTGCACACTCACTTCGAGCCTTGGCGTGCAATATACTATACTATTTTAGTACCATCATTTCACCGAAGATCCCGTGATCTTTTTGAGACAGTAAAAGCACATTCCAACAGTTATAAAGAATCTACTATGAACAGAGCCAGTCACTTGTATAATAGAATTGTATCCAAAAATCTCGAAATTGACATTTTTCTTTTAGATCGTAAAAATTTCCAAAAAAGAGTTGCAACGATTGTGGAATCTGAAAACTTCAAAACTTAAACTCCAATATCAGAGAAGATTAGAAAAGACGGCCGGCAGACCTTGACGGGTTCCGGTTCCAAGAGGAGAGGGGAGGGGGACACTCAATGCGGATAGTTAGCCTCAATTCTATACAGTATTTTTTTTTTTAAATTTAATATAATTCTATTTTTTATTTTATTTTATTTATTTTGTTTTTTAATTACATTTTTTTTGTATATGAAACATTGTATATATTTACATGTACCCCTCTCCTGTAATAGGCCGACAGGTGTTGGAGGGGGCAATAAATCTTATTATTTTTATTATTATTATTATCATCATCTTACAGTCATTGGTATACTTGAACAAAAATTGTAACGTCCCCCCCCCCCGACACGCACGACGCTCCACTCGACATTTTTCCAGCTATGTGCTTATTGATCTTGATCTTAGCTGCGCGACTGCAGTCTGCAGCTGTATTGTTATAATAAAAACCAGATTTACATTAAAAAATACGTGGGAGACACGTAGTGTAACATTTCATAATGCTTTTGTACTCTAATAAAAATTGCCTATAAACTCATGACGCAGCTGTGTAGGGTGCTAAAGTAGACTGTTAAGATATTTGTTTATTACTTACTTCTATTTGTTCGCACAACTAACTCCCCTTCGGGGAGACAATTTGCTTCATTCATTTTCGATGAATTATGAGATAAAAATAAAAATTTGCGACATAATAAATTCCAGGGATGAGTAACACGCGGCTGCAGACTGCAGTCGCGCAGCAACAACACGGCTGCAGATTGTGAATGTCAACCACTGAATTCGTGGCGGGGGAGCGTTATGGGTTTCGTTATGGTTTTTGACATTTTTATGTCTTTACTTTGGCACATAACGGAAAAAAGCGTTACTTGGGAGCGTTATGAAAATAATAATAATAATAATACTGACTGGACTGACTGGAATGACTGACTCAACACTCTTCATTCGCCTGAGAGTGCCACACTCCTTGTATCAGCCTGCTTTACCTTGCGAGCATCATGTTCCTTGTACCAGCCTGCGAGCACTATGCTCTGCTGTTACATCATCTTCCAGACGAGTCTGCAACCACGGGAGAGCATTTTCATGTCTGCTTTGCGGACTGCGCCGACATGACAATGTTATCGTCCAGCGAACGTAGCGTCCAAAAAATATGGAGCGCAACGTGCTCTGCGGAGCGTAGCGAACGACGACATTCTCATGTCGGCGCAGTCCGCGAAGCAGACATGAAAATGCTCTCCCGTGGTTGCAGACTCGTTTGCAAGATGATTTAGACAGCATGTCTCCCTCCCACCGACCTTACAACCAAAGTCCAGTTATGGTACCGTCGGCTTTCTGGGCTGTCTGTCCTCTCAGCATTTTCCGCGTCCTAGTCTTTTCAATCTTTTTAAGGCTGGAGGGGGCATGACAGCCCTTTTCTCGAAGAAATTGAGAAAATAAATTGAAAATCCGTTCTTAAGGGAGCTAAAACTATTTTTTAGACAGCATGTCTCCTTCCCACCGACCTTGTGGTTCTTAGTCGGCTTTCTGTTTTCTTAGTTTTTTACGTCTTTTTATTTTTAATTAGTTTTTTTTTTTCAATCCTCTCAATCTTTAATTTCCTTAGATTCTTTCCTTGCTGCAGTCTATTCACTCTTTTTATTCTTTTCATTGTTTTTCCTCTTTTTTCAATCTTTATTGTATTTCCTTCTACGTACTTTTCAGAATTTCGGTTTTTACAACTTCAAAAGGATTTTTACATTTTTCCTTTTCCTTCCCCCCCCCCCTCCAATAATTTTGTTGGTCTTTCTTCATTACGATTTTTGCTCATGTATACCCAGTACTAAAAGCACATAAAATGCTAAAATATTAAAAACAAATTTTGGGAACTACAAACTCTCTTTTTCAACGGCCAGGGCTTAGCCAAGAGGAACGACTTTTGGACTTGGAAAATGCTCTAGAAAAGATAAAATTTGACGTGTTAGAACTTAGTGAAATAAAAATAAAAAGAGACTTTCTTCAAAAACGGAATAATGGAAATCTATTCTGTTTTTATGGAGAAACATTAGGGTATACAGGCCTAGGCTTTTATAGTAACAAAAGTATTCTCAAATGTATCGTCGAATTGAAAGACATCTCAGAGAGGATTGCTGCCCTAAAACTTGAAGCAGACTGAAAAAACGAAATCACATTCATACAGGTGTTCACTCCAACCCAGGATGCCAGTCAAGACGAAACTGATAGATAGGTTTTATCAACAGGTAAATGAAACAGTGCAAAAAGAAGGAGAATGAATCATAATAGTAATGGGGACCTTAACACCTAGGTGGGTACTAGCAGTCCCACAAATGCATGTTTGGGGCAATTTACATTAGACATGACTAATAAAAACTAGTACAAATTGATAGAATTTGCGGATCAAAATAATTTAAAAATTGCTGCAACCTTTTTTAAGAAAAAACCCTCAAGAAAGTGGACCTGGGAATCTTCTAATGGCTACACCAAAAATGAAATCAACCACTTCCTTACAAATACGATATATAACACAAAAAATCTGGGAATTATTAATAGCTTTGGCTTCCTTCAGACCACAGGGTAGGTAGTCAGACTGCAAACCTACGGTTGCAACACCGTAATTCGAACACTTTAGAGACCAAGTTGATAATCCCAGTCCACAAATACAGGGAAGCAAATGCAATCTAGGCCAATGAATTGAAAAACGTTGCGAAAAATAAACAAGTCCAAAATATGTACAATATCTTGGAAGAAGCCATCAGGCACACTCTATTAAGAGGGTAGAGATTCGGAGACCTATCCTAAAAACTGACGACAAACTCTCAGAAAACACAAAAGGTTTTAGAACTAAGAGAAACGTTACTGATTAAAAAACCACAAAAAACAAATATAAAGAGGATCGAACTTAGTGAAGGAAGGAAATTAGTAAGGAAGGAAATCCGCCAGGGTGTGGAAAAATTCGATACTTCCTTAGTTGAGAATATTATCAGTTTAAACGATTCCACAAAATTAGCCAAAAAACACACACACAGAGGATCCTCTGTATTTATAAAGTTAGGAAACGAGCATGGGATACTAAAATATGGAAGAGAAGAGATTTCGGAAATTGTCCTAAATTTTATAAGAACGACGTCGAAAACAGGTCGACATGAAATTCATAGCACTTCAAATCTATGTCGAAATTGATGAGTCGATTCTGGGTAAATGCCATTCCGTGCATTGTAAATCCACGGCGACATCAAGTTGAATTTGAGTATTATGATTTCCCAAAAGCCTTAAATCAGCTTTCCACTTCAAGTCGACGGCGAAGTTGAGTAGAAATTGGGTAACCCAGTAGGTATGGTTTTAATTCGACTGACTTTCGACTTTAAGTCGACGGTGAAATTAAGTAAAAATTGAGTAATACATATGACTTTTAAATTCGACTGCATTTCGACTTGAATGGATAGCGCGTTGGTCTCGGAATCCGGAGGTCCCGGGTTCGGCCTCATCACGTAGCAACTCGCCAGACTTCGACCTAGGCCGATTTTTCGGCCAGAAGGGAAGAGGGCTAAGACAGCCCTAACAGCCTCCCGGACGTCTCGGAGGTAATGCTCGAGAGGGCCCCCGAGGAATAGTTCATTTGGCCCCTAATGTGAATCCGGATCTGCCCGTCTTAACAGTCACAGAAAAGTTGACTTGAAGTTTTCGAATGATTATCATACCCTTACCACCTTACCTCCATCAATTGAATCACTTTTTAATACAGCTTAGAAAACATCTCTGAATTTTATTCCCTTTCGGCGAATGCTGGATTAGTAATCACCGTTTCGGTCATATTAACCTACTGAAGACTCGTAGGTACGCACTTAATTAAAGATTTGTCATTAAAGCGTGCCACACCGACGGAAGGTCACGTTAGTATAATTTCCACCGACATGCCATCTCAGAACCGTGTACGTGTTTTGTTTTGTTTTCTTCATTCAATCTAGGTCTTTGAGAGACGAAAAGAACGCAGAAGACGAATCCGTATCACAATGTAAGGCGAGAGTAACATTGATGATAACGTCGAGTCAGGAAGACTCATTTCCTGCTGTGTATTCAAGTAAAACGGATAGATGAGCACACGACGATTGTCATGCTGCTTCAGATCCGTTACAAACTTTTTTCAATTCGCGAGCGCAGAACGCACCGTCAATGTGATTTCTGAAGCGAGAGAGGGGTACAATGAAGTTTCTGACCCCTATCAGTTGTTACAATGATATAGGGATGATTATTATCAATTATGCTAACATTCTTGTCACCATGGGGTTATCTTACGATATGAATAAATAGTGGTAGTAATCTAAGTTTGTCCGGGGGGAAAAGAGGCATTTTTGATAAAATTATCCTACACATTTCTTATAAAGCAAAAAAAAAAGTTCGGTATTACGGTATTAGATTATCACTAAAAGTCGTGGTGAGGGTGTATATAACACTTTATACCACTTCTCTCTTCCAACACTGTTTCTAATTCATTGATCATGTCAAGTCTTTCAAAATTGTTACTTCAGGTTGTTCTTACCTTATTGCCATCCTTCTCTCCTTCATCTAGTCTCTCGATTCATCTTTGTCTCAGATTCAAACGGAAGCGCCGACAAACAAGAACAAATGAGGAAACGACTGGTCGTTTTCTACAAGGTCACAATTCCAACTTCTTATAACAGTCATATTAACAATCGATTTGAAAAATGTTAACCCACTTAACACTTACATAATATGCAAAATGCTGCAGCAATATATACTTCATCAGAAATGCTGCACGTCCTGTGCTGAACGCTCAGCAAAATGCTTAATCCATTACTGGACTGCCTCATGCGCGAATTTGGCTAGCGCTGAATGCTCAACTAAATTATAATCTGCGGCGACCAGTTATACACGTAGTACACAAGCGATAAGTCGCTGCGCTCTTGTCCGGCTCTCCCCTCCCTCCAGAGGTGATATCAATTAATGCACCGACATGCAATGTTGTTGTATACTGTAATACTGTAATGTACGTTCGGGAAAGATCTATCAGAATTTTTTGTTCACGTGCATTAATTGATATCACCTCTGGAGGGAGGGGAGAGCCGGACAAGAGCGCAGCGACTAATCGCTTGCGTACGGTTACTAGGTAGTATACTCGTTACCCGGTCGCCACACAATCCATTACTCATTAGTGGACTACCTCATAGGCGAATCTGCACAAAATACGCTTCCGCCTCAATCTGGAGCGTTGTATTTACATCGGCAAATAACCGAGATAATATTGAACGCTCTAGCTGGTGCAAATTATTCAAAATTGAAGCTAACACTTTTATTAGTCTTCAGAGATACATTGACGTTACGTATTATTACTATTGTATAGTCACCCGATTGACAATGAAGCCGAATGTGCGTGCATTTGTGAACATCACTCAGTAATCACACTAATGCTGAGCGATCACTTCACACATATACCTACTATCTTAAAATGATGAGATGTTGACCACTCACAAAAAAATGTGATCGGCCAAAAGTCTCAAAACGGTGTGGTTTGTGATACGTTGTGTAAGTGCTCTCCAAATTGTCAATTGAGCAGAGAATGCTCATATGCTTCATGTCTGGGATCCTGAATAGCATACAGCGTCTAATGTGGGATTCTGAATAGAGTAAAGCACTTTTCACATACATGGAACATACGAGGGACATCCAGAAAGTAGGTAATAAAATTGCAACAGCTGTGAAAAATCGAATATGCATTGTATTTTTTAATAATAATATTTAGAAGATACTGTGGAAATCGCTTACAACGAACTGCAAGGGAAAGAAGAATTTGTTCGTTGTAGCCGGAATTTGTACGGTCTGAAACCGCTTACAACAAACTGTTCGTTCAAAACGGAGGGGAGATAAGACATGCTTTCCGACACAGTGAAACTGACTGCAGTGTAAGTATACACTTAGTACTATGTATAATGAAGAGATGGGTCAACAAAATCTAGCAGATTGTACAGCAAACTCGTTAAAACTTGAAAGAAAAATTCAAAAAGCTGCGTGCCTATAGGCCGCTTGTTCTTGTTCATACAAGTAAATCGGTTGAGTTCGTTCTAAGCAGTTACCCACCCGTCAAAGTTCACCAGTTTCTGTTTATTGTACCTTATAAGCGTGTTCGTTCTACGCGATATTTTTTCACACAGACGTAAATGGAGTTCGGCCGGGCAAAGCAGTTTTTCATCGTTAAAAGCAATAGTTCTTTCTAAACGGTGTTCGTTACAAGCATTTTCACTGTATGTGTAAAAACATGCCCTATTTCTCCAAATAATCGCCTTCAAGGTCAACATACTTTTGAAGTCTAGGCACAAGCTTTTCATGGCCCTATTGAAGACGTTCCTCTCCAGTTCACAAGGCCACGTTTCCACTGCCTTTTTCACCTCCTCGTCGCTTGAAAACCACTATCCACCCAAAAACTCCTTCAAGTTCGTAAAAAATTGTAATATGAGGGTGCTGGGTGCGGGGAGTAGGGGGGGGGGGGTGGAAATATTCCATACAAATGACGCGATTGGATTGTGAGTGACTGCTGCAGTATGGTGTCTGGCGTTGTCATGAAGGAAAGACACACCACGAGTCAGTATCCCCATCCTTTCGTTTTTAATTTTCTTTTTTCTCAACTTCTTCAAAGTCTCACAGTATGCATTCACATTTATGGTGGTCCCTTCGGGCATAAAGTTGACCAACAAGACCCCTTCGCAATCCCAGAAGACAGATGCAATGAATTTTATCTCGGAAAACTGGACCTTGAACTTTTTGGTAGAAGGAAAATGGATATGGCGCCACTCTGGAGAGACTGCCTTTCTGACTCAGGGGTGTAGTGACACTCCCAAGTTTTGTCACCAGTGACAATTGAGTTAAGAAAACTTTCACCCTCTCTGTCAAATCGTTCAGATGGAGTTAATGGCTGACGAACTTATTGATGTTTCTGGTTCTTACAACACGTCTCAATGTACTGTAACGAACGCTCCCGAACATTATTTGAGATAAGCGAAGAAAGATCGACACGTTTCGAGCAGCAGAATAGAGGTTCGATAATGAGAGCGATAAGGAGTTCCGCCGATAACGCCAGGGTATATAAAGGCCGCTGGCCGTCGCCGTATAGTCTAGTTTTGTATGCGATAAATCGTGCGTTTTCAAAGCGATTTAGCTACTGCTTTGTGCGTTGTATTAGTGTGACATTGAAGTTCTTTTTATGTGTTTTCGTGCATTTTTTGGTACGAATTTCGTTACATTGGTGTCAGAAGTGGGATTCAACAATACGCATTGTGAAGCCCATTTCGTTAGAAATTCGTTTGGACAGTCGGACTTTTGCGTTGAAGAGGTAAGCGGCATTGAAATTCTCCATTCACTATGGCTATGAAGAAATTATTCGAACTGACGCAGAAAGAGCTTCGGGAGGAGTCGAGGAACCCTGACTGATCGCCATCGGGTTCGAAAGTCGAACTGGTCCGGCAGTTGGAGGCCTATCTGCAAGGCAAAGATCGAGCCGTTGGCTAAGCAAGTGAATGATCAATCTAGGAAGTTGGAAGACCAGAATAAGAAAATGGCCAAACTAGAAAAAGAGCTGGAAGAACTCCGGACTAGCCTCTAGGTAACCAGCAGCCTACCCAGATGGATTCAGCCACTGGTACATCATCAGTGGAGGCTCCAGACAGTTAACCACACCAAATAGTTCCAGCTTCAAGAGGTAGTGGCTCTGCAAAAGTGAAACCAATAAGGTTCCAGAAATCCTACGTGGTGTACATGATGACCAAGTGTCCGGAGTGCATCTGGGCACCACAAAAACCCTAGCGAAGATTTGAGAGCGCTTCTACTGGCCGACATACAAGGAAGATGTGGAAGACTGCTGCTGCCGCTGCACTACTTGTCAGTGAAAGGGCCACAAACTCGGTCTTGCGGGAGGAACAACGTTGGATATCTATTTGAACAGGTCGCAATGGATATTGCAGGGCCATTCCCGCTCTCGGATGCTGGAAACTGGTGTGTGTTGTGTGTATAGGCAATTACTTCAGTAAATGGCCTAAAGTATACCCAATGCCAACATAGGACGCTAAGCTAGTGGCCAGGACGCTGATGGAGAATTGGATCACACGTTATGGTGTTCCACTGGAGCTACACACAGACCAGGGGAGAAACTTCGAATCCAAGTTATTCGAAGAACTATGTCAGCTTCTGGGAATTTGGAAGACGAGAACTACTCCGCTGCATCCGCAATCTGACGGCATGGTTGAGCAATTCAACCAGACTCTCAAGGAATACCTGGCCAAAGTAGTTGCTGAGCACCAAAGAGACTAGGGCCAACACATCCCGTTGTTTTTGTTGGCCTACAGATCAGTCATCCATGAGAGTACGTAGCACACTTTCACAAAGGTCGTCTTTGGCCGGGGTTACAATTACCATGCAATCTGGAGTTTGGAACTCCACCTTAACAGCCGCAACTGGTGAACATGGTTGTTAGCCAACTGAGAGAAAAGCTCAACTCTACTCATCGCATGGTCCAAAATCACTTGCGAATTGCAAATCAACTGGAATAAGACTCGCTATAACATCAAAGGCAACAAGGTCGGCTTCCAGGCTGGGGACCATGTCTGGTTTTACAATCCGCGATGAAAGAGAGGACGGAACCCGAAGTTACAAAGTCTTTGGGAAGGACTGTACATTGTACTCAAGCAGATCAATGATGTTGTATACCGGATTCGGAAGCTTGGTGCTGGACAAGAGAAAGTCGTGCACCTTGATTGTTTGGCAGTTTGGCATGGTGACCATGAAGAAGATCTGGAGCCTGGTCAGGATATCCAGGCTTAAGGAGGGGGCAGTGTAGCGAACGCTCCCGAACATTCGAGATAAGCGAAGAAAGATTGACACACGTTTCAAGCAGCAGAATAGAAGTTCGAAAACGAGAGCGATAGAGAGTTTTGCCGATAATGTCGGGGTATACATATAAAGGCCGCTGGCCGTCGCCATATAGTCTAGTTTTGTATGCGATAAATCGTGCGTTTTCAAAGCGATTTAGCTACTGTTTTGTGCATTGTATTAGTGTGACATTAAAAGTTATTTTTACGTGTTTTTGTGCGTTTTTTGGTGCGAATTTCGTTACAGTACTGAAGAGCCAGATCACTTGTTGTGTTCGTTTTGAACAGCTCTACACGCCAAGTGTGTTACATTTGAAAAACAAAATTTCCAACGTCCTACAGAGCCCTTTTATAACCTTACTTTTTGGACGACCGTCGTATTTTGAGCTCAAATTATACCACCTCCGCATTTTTGGAACTCATACTATACCACTTTTGCGGGTTCTGAGCTCAAATTACCTATAGCATTTCCATCAACAAGGCTTCAACATCTTCCCTCGAGCTCAGCTGGTAAACAAATGCGTTCTTTTTCATACGGCTTTGCTTCAAATAGCCAACATGTCGTGTCCTACTGCCTAGCAGGAGATGCATTGAACGAACTGTTCTCTGGTTGAACCACGTGAAATGGGGAAACAGTGTTGACCACAATTCAGTGAAAAAAATACTTACATCCCTTATCAGTTTCCATGGTTGCATGCTATAGGCTGCGGCAGAGCTGCAGCTGCGTTATACTCCATGATGCACTACTATTGCAAAATAATGACATAGTACCTCACTCATTCATACGTGATTTTCAAAGACGAAGCTGAAACAAAAAGAATAAAATAAATATCAAGTTATTCATTAATTCGAGTATTTATTATTAGAAGAATAACCATATTACCTTTGATAGTTATACCCGAGATGTGCAAAATCTCACCAGTTACCCGGGTAACCAAAGGGGAACAAGGGTAATCTGAGGGTAACCGAAGGTAACAAATGGGTAACTTTTCCACCGCGGTTAACTACAGGGTAACTAATTGCGTAGTATCCCGCCGGTTACCCGGGTAACTAAAAGGGAGCAGGGGTAATCTGAAGGTAACCTGAGAGTAACAAATGGGTAACTTTTCCGCGGGTAAGTGGGTAACTAGAAGGTAACTGATTACACATCGGGTAGTGCAGTTGGAGAATGGTAGAGCGTGGTGTAGCCCTACAGAGAGGCATATATCTTCTGAAACACACGTTAAAATTTAAGTTCATTAGCTCATTGCGCCGCATTAGTCCGATTTAAATATTCATAATTGTATTGAGATCAGATAATTTCTCTGTGTATTGATCATACGCAAACTAGTAGCGGTCACATAAAAAGCTATCGCAGAAGTTTACACTATCGTACCTATTTGATGCGTTCAATACCTTGACGGATATACATATATTCATGAACCTGGATTAAAATACAATGAAATAGAAATTGTCAACGATTGTGTCTTGCAATCGTTTTTTCTCATCAACATCTGCAATTTTTGTATTTAAATGTCCAGTCCACCATTTTTCATTTCCAGCGGGTTTCTACTGGGTGGAGTTTCCTGGATTACACCCTTTGGGTGTCGATGTATCGTTGCAAATTACACCTCATTACTGTTTCAAATGTCAGTGCGAGGAGGTGCGAGGACATTCGGAGATGGTGCGAGCTGAAAAAATGACCAGTTTGTTTCATTTGACGAACGTCTTCGGTGACTCGGTTGCTCGGTTCCGGTTCCGAGTTTTGCGATTTACACTTTTCGATTCCAGCATCGTTCACGTAGACTCTATAGGATTCGGAAACACACCGCGATTCGAGAATTCGGCGGTGCTCGATGCGATAAGTAGAGCACCGAGTAATCTAATTTTTCGTCTGGATGCTCCTCGTAATTCTCGAATTAAGTCGCAGAAAGCGGCTTACTTCTGACGGTATAGCAATGCTCGCAATTGTGCGTATTACACTGTATTGAAAAGCTGACATTGATAGTGAGATGTCGACACGTCCACACACGCACACACAAACGGAAACAGAATTCTTTTCCTGTCGACAAAGCACACGGTCACCGTAGACAGATGGGACATTGATGATTAATTCGTTTTCCAAGAAAATACATAATACAGGTAGGGGAGCATGGGGAGAACTGAGACACTTTTTGGAAAACCGTTGTAAAATGACGTAGAACCACTATGGAAAGCTTTGAATAATTGCTACCTATAGTTACATGACTGAACTACAAACCCTCAGAAATTCAACTTCCTCGGGCCATTTCTAAAAATCCTACAGCCCTTCAAAAATTTTGTCTCATATCACCCCACGAGAATTTCAAAGGGAGCATTGACACAGTGCATGGGGAACAATGAGACAACACATGAAATACGAAAAATTCAATCAAATGATCATGTTACATAGTACAAAAAAGTATAAATTTATTTTATATGGACATTACAATTATTAAATTAAACTTGACATTCTGAAATTGAAGAAGGGAAAAAAAGTTGGGAAAATTGTAAATAGGGACCAATGAGACAAAAACTGGGCAACTGATAAGGCCTCTCTGCGGGATGGTTTTCAAGTTTGGTTCAAAAAAATTTCCTGTAGGTGTTCAATGTATAGTAGTCAACACATTTATTCAGTTTCGGTGGGTAAGATATTAATACATCGCAAAAATGCTGCATCAACGAAAATTTCCGATATTTTATCTAAAAAATCGTCTTATTGCTCCCTAATGCGGCAAAAATGTTCAATCGCTTATAACTCGAAAACAACTTCCTGAAAAAAAAAACGGTTTTGGTACAGTTTGGTTACTAAATAGATCATATTTTAAAAAAGATATGATTGACTTCGCAAATACAAATTTTCTTTCTTGTGAACGTTTTTTCGTAAATGCTGAAAACTAAAAAATTGACCAAATTTCGATCACGTTATCAATATCACAGCTACTAATCGATAGAACTGAAAATTTTTCTACGATAGTGTTAGCTTACTAGATAGTGACGAATATGTGATGCAGTGTTGCCATTTATAGTTTGTAGTGTCGGCTAAATCAGCACTGTCTCATTGCTCCCTTGTCTCAGTCCTCCCCATGCTCCCCTAATTATAAGTTTCAAAACCTGTGCAATCAAATCAGCTCATCGCTGTTACAACCCAATCTGATTCTGTAATAACTGGTTAAGACCCATTTATCACAGCTTTTTGAGACTCATTTTTAATTTAAATACTTTAGGGCTCATCACACTATTTGGAAATTAATTTAGGCTTTGTTGTATGTTCAAGATTCCAAAAATGGTAGTTTGTTCAAACCGCCTCCCGGGGGAGAGAAATTATTTTTATCCGAAAAGAAACTAGACTTTATCCCTTAAAGGTCTATTTTAGTCCTGCGAAGATCCGATTTCGTATTCAAAAAAAAGATGGGGGTGGAACCAATTTGTGAAACACCTTGTATACCGTTTCGTATAAGCGAGCTTTCATTCTTACAATTTTTTTTGCTGAAATTAGGGGATGATAAAGTCGCTGTGTGACTAAGTGGTAACATGCCCACTTCGCAATCCTTAAGTCTCGGGTTTGAGTCCCACCAACGCCGGAAAACTATAGATATTCGAATACCCCACTAACATCCTAGCGAGCGAACCCAGCGACTACAGTATCCATTGAGGCGGAGACATAGCGCGTCCTGTAACCTCCGCTAGTTCGAACGAACATGGAGTTACAATCGCAAGGCGTGTTACAACCAGATCAGAAAGATTGGTACTGTGCGTGTGCACGGTACAGCTTACTCAACGTCGTGAAACACATGACTAGTAAGCGAACTACGACTGCCCACTCGTCTGCACAGAGAAGGAAAACTCCAACCCAACAAACCATAGGGAAACTAACGAAACTGCGATCGCCAACGTCCGTCATCGGATATGGCACCTGAAGAAGAAGAAAAGGGGCGATACCACTGTCCCTGGCTCCAGCGTCACTGATTCGAGTAAAAGTAACGTAAACGAAGTCCCGTGAGTGAACCAGGTAGTTCAGTCTACTGAGTGGTTGAACTTCCCATCCTGCAATTCACATTATTACCTAACGAATCCCGGAGAAAAAACCCGACAGTACCCAGGGTCCGAATTTTCCCCTGGAAAATATTTAGTAATGGCTGGCATTTCTCGACAAATGGAACAAATAAAACGGCAGTAATGTTTGCAAATAGCGGTAAACGGGTCTATACATTAAGCGGTGTGATATTGCGTATGCATATCAACACAGTTTTGGTTACACATTTATTCGGATTCGGGCGTTAATGCAAGGTAAATATTGAAATACAACGATGACTGGCAATAACGTGTGCTGCCCCGCACCCCCTCAACCCCTTTCAGCGCGCTCGTTCACCTATGTATCGTTTATTTCTATTTTGCCCCGGCGGAGTGGAACGCTGCTAAATATATAATTTTCCCTGCATACCGTGACGTCATAACCCCTCCGAGACTAATTAGTTTAACGAGCTAGAACAGTAACCTATAGTGTTTTCGTTGATTGAAGGGAATTTTGTGTGCTCCCTTTTGATATTCCGCGTCTTTTAGCGTTCCTCGTCTATTATTTCCATAACGACTGCGTCGCTCGTCCCTTCGCGTCCCGAACAAGGGAGACCGAGAGGAGAATTAGTCGGAAATTCCGAGGAGGACGCGGTGCTAATGATAATTTATTTTGCGAAAAATTCGCGTACAGCGGCGCACGATAATCACGCGCGCGCCGAGCGCGGCACGAAGATGCCGAATACCTTGGGGGGGCTCGGTCGCGAAACGTGATCTCCGATTCGCGATATGGCTAAACCATCGTACTGAGGTTGTATTTCGTAAACAAAAACAATGCGAATAATTACGAGAGATTACGTGGAATAATTAGAGATCTGTCAGCGGGGTAATTGCTCGCGTTGTTTCGAGCTCACGAAATTAACAAATACACCGCACTTGCATTCTACAAATGAGGGAAAGACGATGACGAAGAAGAAGACCAGCCAGGAGGAAAAATACGCCGAAATTCTCAAACAATTTGAGAACATTAGCTGAAAGCCCGCGAGCGTTTCATTTTTGCTCGATGTCAGTTTGTAAGATTCTAACAAACTGCAATGCACGCTGTGAAAATGTACTTTCACTTTTGTGTTACCAAGTTATATAGGTACTTGCAAGCCATATTAGTGCTACTTTGCCCCCCCCCCCGCCCCCATAACAAAAAATTCTCGAAGTATCCAAAAGAAAATGGGAGGTCTTCCCAAATCATCCCTCTTGGCTGATAGAGCGAGCAATCTGCAGCGATCTCCTCTTCACCTTATGAGTTTAGTCCGCCTTTCATAAGGTCTGGGGTTTCATTTCCACAGGAATTATAGAAATCCGGCGCCACATAGGCAACTTATACAGCACAACCGCATGTATTTGTAAATAATAAAGCCTGTCGTTCCATCTCCACAGGAATTGTAGAAATACGGTGCTACCTAGGCAACTTATACAGTAGAGCCGCATTTATTTATAAATAATAAAGCCTCTGCCGTTCCATTTCCACAGGAATTGTAGAAATACGGCGCTACATAGGCAAATTACACAGCGGAGTGGCACATAAATTATAAGGCCCGCGGCTCCATTTCCACAGGAATTGTAGAAATATGGCACAACACAGGCAACTTATACAGCAGAGCGACATTTAATTATAGAGGAAGGCAAGGCAAAACATTCTCTAAACATCACAAAATATGAGGTTTGCCCGGAAAGTATCTGACCTTTGCTCATAACTCGAAAATAAATTGCTCAAGCGTTCTCCACAGGATGTTGTTGTGGAGGGGGAACCTTCGCACAGAAATCGCTTGACCAGTTTTGATAGAAATATCGTGTTATAATGTGCATGGCTAAATTTGAGCACGTTGCATTTGACAAAAATGACAAACGTATCAATCAAAGAATTTGCATTAAATTTTGCTTCAATCTTGGCCATACGGCAAAGGAAACAATAATTGCAATGATTAAAATAGATTTTGGAGACCAAGCCGTGGGTAACACGCAAATAAAAGAGTGGTTCTTCAAAATGGTCGGAAGTTGGTTTAAAGTGATCCTCGTTTGGGAAGACCTGCATCAACAAGATTGCCGGAAAATGTTAACTGTTTTACACCATGAATACGCCCCAGAAGGTCAAACTATCAATAAAGAATATTCTCTTGGAATTTTGAAACGATTACAAGACGCCGTGAGAAGAAAATGACTGAAGGTTTGAGAAAGGGATGGTTGGATGCTCTATATCACGATAACGTGCCAGCTCACTCATTCCACCTTGTTGACAAAACACGGCATTTTACGAGTTAGACAAGCTCCCTACAGTCCAGACACGGCTCCGTGTGAGTTCTGGCTTTTCCCGAAGTTAAAAATTCCGTCAAAAGGAAGAAGATTCGACGATGTAAAGGACATAAAACGAAATGCGACAAGATACCAAAAAATGCATTCTGAAAGTGTTTCCAAAAATGGGAGAAACGTTGGCAGCGGGTTTTATACTCTCAAGGGGACTACTTTGAAGGTGATACTCATCAGAAGGCCTTAGGCCTTAACGTGTTCAAACTCCAAATAAGAAGCAAAGGTCGGATACTTTCCGGGCAGACCTCGTATGCGCATATTATACATAATATGTGTTCTCAAAACCAAGCTGATACATGCGAAAATATTCTTTGAAAATTCAAAATATGCGACAATATGCGAGCTAACAGGAAGAAAGGGACCTCAGTGCAAAAATGTAAATTTTACACGAGAGCGGATAAACAAAATTGATAACGTTTTCACATTACGGAGACACTCAACTTTGGAGACTTACAGCTGTTTGGGAAAATTTTTTAGAATTTTTTTGACAACACCAGGCGAAAGAGCAGCCAAAAATTAGTCAAAAACAGTTTTTATCACAAAATGTTTTTTGTTTTTTTTTGGCCCTGAGGTCCCTTTCATTCTGTCAGCCAACATATTCTTGTGCAATAGAGGTATCAAAAAACAGGTCTGGCACGATAATGCGTGAAAGTTCATAGTATAACTTGCGCCTGACAAGTAGGTTAAGAAAATGAAGCAGCTACGTGTATGTGAATGTTTCAAACATCTCGTGAACAACTGATTTTAATGTAAAAATATTAAGAATAAAATTTATTTGACTTGTAATTTTCTATCGAATGAGACCAGTTACAAGTTTTGTTCAGAATGAGAAAAATAGTCAAAATTTAGAAAATGTTCCCAAAAAAAGAGTGAGTTTGTAAAATATTCTCCAATGTTCCTAAGAATAATACAGATATGCGAAAATATGCATTTTATATCCTAATATGCAAAAATAACATGCACAAACACATATAGGACTCATTTTACAGGGAATTTTATGATTTGCAAAAATATCATCGATATTCCTATTGAATTGTCACAGAAAAAATATGCCAAAGCATATTTTGCCTTGCCTTGGAAGGCATGCAGTTCCATTTCCACAGGAATTTTAGAAATATGGTGCTATATAGGCAACTTATATAGTAGAGTGATGCTTGTTTATAAATAATAGCTTCGCGGGTCATCTAGAACCGTGGGCTTAAATGAGTTAGTTTTAAGTGTGACGTGTAAATTATTGCTCACTAAACGAATTATTTGATGCACAATTTCCCTCACATTTGGTTTCCAGACTTTTCTTTATCTTTTGCTCTTCTTAGACTTGTCAACACTGATTGTGGATTATTAGAACAATTTCATGAGGTTTTAGCATTATATATGCTTTAACTACTGGGTATACTTGAGCGGAAACCATAACACTCCTCCCAACACGCTCGAAAACCGTCACATAACGCCCCCACCCCCCGACACGTAGCCAGTCCGTATGCTTTAGCTCTTCATGACAACAATTCAGTTCAGTGGTTCACATTTTCATGGAAATTTATTTTTCTTCCAGTCATGGGTGTATACTTGAGCAAAAACCTATTTCCATGGATAGGCGAAAATAAGACAGACAGACATTCAGTGGTTGACATTTGCTGCGCCCTGCGCGACTACAGCCTGCAGCTGTGTTGTTGCTGCGCGACTGCAGTTTGCAGCCATAGAAATTTCCATGCCCCCCCCCCCGATTCGAAGCCAGTCCATATGATTTAGCTCTTCACGGTGACAATTCAGTTCAGTGGTTGACATTTCCATGGAAATTTATTTTTCTTCCAGCCATGTGCTTATTGATCTTGATCTTTGTTGCGCCCTGCGCGACTGCAGTCTGCAGCCGTGTTGTTAACAGAAATTTCCATGGAAATTTTTTTATTAGGGTACGAAAGCATATGAAATTTTACAATACGTGTCTCTGTATGAGACACCTGCAGTCTGCAATCGTGTTGTTAATAGAAATTTCCATGGAAATGTCAACCACTGAGACACGGTTTTCGCTCAAGTATATTCAGTAATATGACATAGGAGCGTATTGGGACCCCCATTACAACTCCCCAGAAACTGTCGCGGGAGTGTACTGAACAACTTCCCAAAGTTTGATAACAACTTCCCAAAGTCTCACAGCGATCGGATGAACAGTGTAGTAAAGTCTGCAGCCGTGTTGTTGCTGCGTGACTACAGTCTGCCACTGGGTTGTCAATAGAAATTTCCATGGAAATACGAAGGACAAAGAGACAGACAGACAGACATACACACATACATTCATTTGTATATATAGACACATAAGGCCTGCGGTTCCATTTCCACAGGAATTGTAGAAATATGGCAGTACATAGGCAACTTATGTAGTGGAGTGACATTTATAAATTACTAGTAGCCCCCCCTCCCTAGACCCATTTCAGGTAAAGGATCCTAGAGAACGCAGATCCACCCCCCAGGAAGACCAGTGAGCACTAAGCTAGGCGCCTCCCAACAGCACCTTTAGCATCCCCATAGAGCAGGAAGAAAGGGGAACCCTGAGCATAGTTGCGTGTAATTTTGAATTTAGAGTTGGTTATGACCAAAAGGGGTGGATACCATACTTCTAACGCCCCTGGATCCGCCGAAAGGGGCAGAGCAAAGAGACAAGGAAACCTTTTATATGAATTAGAGATTAGAGATTTCTACTCCCTAATAATTTCTGAAGGGAGGCAGTTACAGTTACCAAATTTCAACATAATGTAAAGAAGTTCAATGTAGAACACTTACTAAACACCCAAGTTGGAAAAAAGATTAGGGGGTCTAAAGGGGGCAAAATTTTATGGCCCCCTTCTAATAAGGGTATCAACATTTTTTATAGCCTAAAACGTATTTGGAATTCATACAAACACATCCAGAAAATACGACAAACCCTTCCAGCTCTTATGGTTCACCCGCCAACCTCGAACAAACACACAGACAAAAACTTCAGTTGGGGTTCAAACTTGCGCTAGAGTGCGCTGCAAAATTCACCTATGGGAGTGAAAATGAATGAGTGATCATATAATTTCATGTAGAAAAACTGCTATCTTCAGGAGGGTAAACAAGAGTAAAAATTATTCTACCAGTAGAACTGATGATATCTAATTCAATTTTTTGGTGATGATGCAGTTAAATTTAGGACAAATTTTCTTTGAAAGTGAATTTCTAATTGACTTAATGATAGTTGAAGTTTGTTACACGCTTACGGTAAATCATACGTGATCGCTCACACATAATATACAGGACTGCCAACACTTGAAACTTCGGCAAGTTTAAATCCCAAAATATGTATATTATAGAGATGAAACATGCAGTTCCATTTCCACAGGAATTTTAGAAATACGGCGCCACACAGACAACTTATACAGTAGGGTGACATGTATTCATAAATTATTACAGGGGAACCTGCTTCTCTGTGAAACAATTTTAGAAATTTGAGTAATCTGCTTTGAATGGAGGTGTTTGTTCCATTGTGGAGATCTCAGCTCTAGATATTAGATACGATTTTAAAAAACTGCAACGTGGCAGGGGCACCTGTAATTTCAGACTGCTGGAGGGAATGAAAAGGAAGATAAAGAGAATGACCTATGAAGAGCAAATAATGAAGGATACAAAGTGTAAATCCTCATCAGAAATAAAGGGTTTGGCACAGGAGAGAGAAAAGTGGAGAGACGCAACTTATTAGTCGAGAGACTAAGGAATATACATATGTATCATCATCATCATCATCATCAACAAGTAACTGGATGAATATCCCTATAGGGATATTTTTTCTCAACAGTTTTAGGCTTGTGGACTGGAGTCATAACCAGGCACGGACTGGCCCACTGGGATACCGGGACATTCCCGGTGGCCCCCCGAAACTATATGAGGCCCTAAAGGCTGGATAAAATTATAGCAGTTATACAAACTACTAGTAGAAATTGAAAACTTTTGATGAATACGTAATTTTTAGAAAATTGAACTAAATCTTCACGTTGTATAGATGAGGGGCTTCGTTCCTTCATATTTATTCGAGTCGATCACAAACCTACAACACAACACCCTTTCATCTTATTTCATAAAACTGTCAATTAGGCCAAAACTTATATACCTCCTCATTGATTTTCTGAGTCTAACACACCTTTGAATACGGGGATCTATGACTATTAGGATCAAGACTAGAACGAGCCTACGACTGCAATACGCTGTCTGCCCGGAAAGTATCCGACCTTCGCAATTTTGTGTCAGCTAAATTTGAAGAAGACGCTATATGAAGAAGAATTTACTGTCACGAAAAACATTGAACAAACTCAAAAGAAATATGAAGCCGAAGTATTCAATGTAGTATTGAATCGAGCAAGCAAACCGATTTGAGGACTACGGTTCCCTCTATAGTAACCTTAATTGTTCCAATCCCCAACGTTTCAAACAAATCACCAAAAACTGGGTTGTGTGAAAACAATTTCTCATTATTTAAGCTTCTCAAAAGAGGAAACAGAAGACTTGAGAAAAGAATTACTGTCATTTGCAGAATTCTGGCCCACTATCAGAAAAAACCGGTTGAAGATGTGTAGGGTAAGGGCTGCCACCATGACACGATTTTTACATCGGGTGCTGTAACTTGGGTCCTAATGGTCGAATTTTGTTGATTTTTTTTTTCTTAAACCAATTGCTAGAAGCCTTGGGCAACATTTAGGAGAAATTTCAAGAAGATTCATTCATTGTGGTCCGAGAGGGCGAGGATAATGTAAATATACCTTTCTATGTCATTGTGACAGACTGCTTGTCACAATCGCACACCCTCTTGCAGTGATGACACGAATTTAAAAAGCATTTTGAGACAAGTTTCAGAAGATGAAAGCCACCACGACACAAGAAAAAAAATGTAAGTATATGTAAAGAAATTATGTAGAAAAAATTTTAATTTAAGACAATATGTGCACAAGTAAAATGCTACTTAATTAGGTATCCTTGAAATAATTTCTCAATATGAGGGAAACGATCGATATGAGGAAAACCTCATATTAGTCAGGTTTATGACACTGTGTTCTATAATGGCCAATTGTCTAGCTGTGTCATCTAGTCAACGAAGTTAGGAAGTTGTTATTCTTTGTCCTACTATGACTGAGAAATATCTACCTGCTAAGTACAATATATCAACAGAAAAGTAATTTCGAAACGAATTCATTGATATCAAACACACTTACCTTGCATTTGCGGATGTAATAAATGAAGTAGTTTTCTGTAAAATCAACTTTTCTTTTTTTGAGTCAAGAAATTGCAATTTTGGCTAGAATCTTCTGATAAGTAACTTTGATACTGCCGTATTGCCGGTATTACTGATAAATTGATTCTCGACATCGATTATCATGAAATTAGTCACATTTTAGGTAGGCAGCGCTAATGTCGCGGAAGATAGCCTGGAGCGTGCCTGGTATTATTGACATGGATGAAAGCTCCAGTGAATCAGATGATGAGGATCGATAATGGAGATTATAAAGAGGAAGAAATGAGAGGAGTTATCTGTCAAAAGGACGCATGACAAACAGGTGCCCTTTTTGTGGATATGCTGATTTTCGAATTCTGCATGTCCTACTCTTTAGGAACCAGTTGAAAATTTTTCCAAAGTCAACGAATTCACCGTACCATGCCGTCTTAAATACGTTCCTCTACGATAATATACATAATAACTCATCATACAGCGAGTTAGGAATTCTGTATTTTGTTCCATAAGTTATACCTATAAATGTATGGAAACAAGCAAAATAGAAGAGTAATACATGAAATTCACCGATATTATCTCATGGGAAAACAGCTACTGATAACCATAATATGTCCCACGACACCAATTTTCCCATGGATTCTAAAAGGACGCATGACATCTTCCTTCTTTCTGAATTCGTCCACGTTCGTTTCTGAATGAACTAAACAATGAACTAGTCATTTCTATTAATGAAATCACAGTGAACATTTTTTATAATAACATAATATCTTTCAATTAAATCAGTCTGAAAGGAGTATTTCAGCTTGAAAACTTTGAAGTTGTTTTTCTCAAAACCAAAATCACTGACATGCGTCCTTCTGACAGATAACTCCTCAAATAGAGCCTACAACTTCAGCATGCAGTAATTGCCTATCATAAAGTCTGGTCCAGTTAAGAAACATAACTGGCTATCCGCAATACACATCAATACATGGGTATTTTGAAGTTGGAGGGGAAAGACAAGTTCGAGAACACGTTATCAGCGCCGTGAAAAAATTATGTTTCTTAACTGGACCAGACTTTATGTATTTTACAATTTTTAAAAATGTACCTAGGATGTACTGTAATGAATATAAAAGTCTATATACAGTGTACAAATACCTACTCACGCTTTTCCTATATGACTCAAATCACATGTGAACGATGTTTTTCCAAATTGAAAATCATCAAAGCTTGTTTGCAATCAAAACTGACGCAAACTAATTTATACTCAATTTCACGAATCAGGCCGTCCAGTGCTAGTATCGTAGATGAAAAGAGGAATGTTTTTGGCACCAGTACAAAAGGGTTTGACAAAAAGGTCCACCTTTCATAACTTATAACAATGGCAGATTGCAAGACTCTCTGTAGGCTGGACGGCCCCAAAAGAAACGCCCGAGTTATCAGTGTTCAGTGACGGGTGAACGGGCATCGTCGTTCACTAAACAAACACACCCCGATCTGTGCATTCTTTACACGCGTAGATATTTAAAAAAAGTTAAATATCCTACATATCAGCCGAAGTTTTCGGTTTCTTTTTGAACTTTTCAGAACTAGAACGAGGATTTTTGAGAAATAAGAGGTCCTGCAGCAAACGAACGACGAGCACTCTTGTGAATCTTGTATACATTTTTCACTGATAACGCGGGCGTTTCTTTCGTGAAATGGAGTATAGAGTAATTTCTCATTGCCTATTGTGAACCCGATTTATTGATGGAAGTACAGGAGGAGGGAGGAGGACATGCCATGGCCGGCAACTTCTACATAGTGTGTGTAGCAAATGCTACACATGCAGTCCCGTAGCCAGACTATGATTTTTGAGGTGGCAAATGATACAGCGGGGAGGGCAAACTATGTTTTGAAAATCTGTCAGGTTGTGCGTTTACGTGCAGAATACCGATGTAGATGTAGAATAGATGTATATAATGTAGAATGCGCGTAGAAAGTGTAGAATGACGTGAATTACATTCAGGGAGCCAAAAAAAAAAATGGCTGCTTTGTATTTGAATCCCGTTTTCACGAAAACGAACTTTTAAGGCTCAGGTAAAGGAAGTAAACGAATTCCGTATTGATTCATTAAAACACGCCTATGGAGATATCTCGCCTTTTGTGGGAAAAAAAATCATTTTCAAAAAATTATACACAAATGAATTAAATAATACTCCTATGCATTTTCTGAAGGCCGTGCTGCCTTCCACAAAAGGAACTGGCAGAACTAGCATTGAAACTAAATTCAATTCCTGCTTCATTAAACGTGTCTTTTCCCAGTGGAGTTATGCGCAAGACAGTACGCGTAATCGTCTCAAACTTGATCGTTCGGAAAAATTATTGATAATATATTTCTATTACTCTCTTAAAATAAAAGATAACTGTCTAAGTTCTGAATTTTAAGTTTTAATTAATGTTTTTATAAAAAGCTTTTTAAAGCCTAATTATTTACGAATAAGGAATAAATATTATTTTTTTGTTTAAAGTTTTCAACTTTCACTCTTTTTTGGTCGGTCTACGAATTCTATGCATTCTACTGTAGAATGTGTAGAATAGTCATTCATTCTACATGGTGTATTCTACGCGTAGAATAAAAAAATCGACGTCAGTTTATTCTACGGCATAACCCTAATTTGCGGGATAATCAAGAAAAGGAATCAGTGATACCAAAATAAAGTTTCAAAAAATGTATAGTAATCCCTAATCTGGTGTCATTAGAAAGTGAAAAAAGTTTTCTTGAATTTTCTTATGGGCAAATGGCTGCGCTAGGGGCCTTTACACATGGCAATACCAATTACGATAATAAAACGTTATTGTGTCAAATTACAGTTTTTTTTTTCTTTCTTTCAAATGGGGTTATGAAAAGTTGCCGGCCCTGGGACGTGCTCAATAATTTGTGTGAAATGGAAAAAGAACTGACCCGCGTCTTATAATTTCAAATTATTTCAACTTTTCTCCGATTGTTTTCATAACTTCATAAATGAATTAACGGATTCAACAATGTTGTGTGGTTGTAATTATGATTTTATTAAGAAGTTTGAATTTTACAAACAAAATCAAAATTAATTCGGTCGCGTCACGGCGATGGAGCGCTAGTGTATTTCATCCCGTTTGTGTACTTCCACATTTGGCCACCATTTGTAAAGTAGAGATGGCGCGCTATATTTCATCCCGTTTGGGTAGCTTCTGCATTTGTCCACCAGATGTCAGCCACTTTGCTGACGCGTCCCAATTGATATGTTCAAGGTAAACATAAAGTGTAGGTATTTGTATGGGCAAGTTAAAAAAGGGGGACTCGAAACTCAGAAGCATTATTATTGTAATAATATCTTCCAAAAAATGTGATGGGCCCTTTTATTCTCATTTTTCCGGCAATGTTTTTGAGCCCAGTCTGTGCCTGGTCACACCCAGTGAAAGTCTGAGCGGTAACTGATACTTAATCTTAAATACCTATTAGTTGTCGCTTTTAATCCGCATCCATAAAAACACTCGAAGGAAAACGCTTGGCAGTATCGAAATCTTTATTTTCGTTCTTAAAAACGGTATACTTAACAATGTAAACATAATATACAACAAATAAATAAATAAATAAAAAAGTAAATGTATCCGTATTTATCTATACACGATGAAAGGTAAAACGTGTAAAACGAAAATTAAACAAAAAATTGTTGAAAATATTTTAATTAATATTTACGTATATAGGTTCGCAAACGTTCAACATTTTTACAACGTTTGCCCGAAAATTTCCGGCTAACAATTTGATTAAATCTGTATTACAAGGGAGAGAAAACGAGAACCCAGATCGAGAGTTCGAAAAAAAAAAATTGAATAAAATGGCGACCGGTCGAGGAACGAGGATAATGGAAATCAACGTTGCGAAAAGTACGACAAGTAATACGTTAACTGTAATAAGCGAAAAAGAATATCCCCGGCTCACTTTTGATAACGGTTTCAGTTTGATGTTTTTACAAAGACTAGTAATAGAATTATATTCCTCTCCCGTTGGCCATTAATCAGAAGTTTTTACGAGCGTACTAAACGCTCTTTTCATTTCGCTGCTTTCCTGCGCCCCACCTTTCGGGAAAAGCGAATAACAGTTTTAATTAACAGCTAAATGTCCCTAATAGCTCCCTTGACATTACTTTAATCTGGAGCTAATTAGAACTGTGGCTGTAACCGACCCCCGCGCCGCGTGCAACCCTCGACTCCCTTTTTCGCAAACCAGCGTTTATCCACATTTCCATCGCTCGAGCCAACATTCCGCCCACCGAATTCGTTTCGTTCTTTGCCCGTCGTGCTCGAAACCGCGCGCTGATACCCCCGTTCTTTAATTTCTCCACTTAAGCCTACAGGGTTTTATTTCGATTTAGCTACTTTACTCTCTGGTACCCATACGAGTGCCCCGGTTGGCTACAGCTTTCGCCCTTCATCGTATTTTCCACCTAAGACTCGGTAAATACATTTTTGGTCGGCGTAAATCACGAAAATTATAACGCCGGCGCTGATAACAAGCGTGTATAGGAAATTTGGAAACGTGCTGCGGTCTGTTGCCTCCCATCACTGTTCCGATTAGGTCTTATCTTCGCAGTCATTTCATTTACTTGAAATCGAATTTCTCAGATAGTCTATGTAAAATAGTTTTATAACGTTTTGAAATTCAACATAGTAGTTGGAAATACTCTCCGCAATAACATGTCAAAAGTCCACAGCGATAGGGGTTGGTTCGATCCACCAGGGAGCACTGATGTCTAAAATGAGTTATCTGCTCGTAGCTCTGTTTGTATAACTCTGACAGAAAATATACTGAGAGCAAAATAAAAACAGAGGTGCCGCAAGGAAATAATTAAAGGTGAGGAGGAAATACCAAATTACTGGTGATTGACCTTTTTTGGGGCAAATCAAGTGCAGCCTTATGCAATGGTCGTGTTGTGTGTATTCATCTATTTTATAAGGTAAGGTATAATGGCCCTTGAAACACAATCCAATGAAATTCTACCCCTTTGTCGACGTTCAAAACCCATCACTTCACTGACACGACAGTGTGATCAACTCTGATATCAAATTTGAAAGAGAAGTCGAGTTACCATGTCGATATCAATTTTTGGATGGAATTTTACATCAAAGTCGATCCAAAAGTCCACGTTAACAAGGTACCTTGACTTTTATCTCGAATTTTATATCAAATTCCACCATAAGTGACCTATTTTGCGTGTGGGCGTTTTGTTTCGAAAGATAGCGCAGCCCTATCTATGTAGTAGTAGAGCGCTATATGAATCCAGGTATCAATAATCAGGAATAACATTGATAGAAAAAAAGCATTTTTTGCGGATTTTTTCTTTTTTTAAAGCTAATAATTTTAAATGTGTTTTCAATTTTTTTCCCCCTGAAAATACATGCACTTCTGAAGAATCTGAGTTAGGGCTGTCAAAAATCGAAAATTTTTCTCATCGATTGAAATCGATTTCTTGTGTTTTCTTATCAATTGAGATCAATAATTCAATAATTTAAATTTTTCAAGCTACGTTGTACAGAGAGCCCATTTCCCTTACTTGAAGCCTGTAGCCTGCACTCCTGCAGCCTGATAATCCAGTACTGTGAACAGGAGCCAAATATACGGGTCATTCTTCGAAAATGTTGATATTTCAGTCCCCAGCAGTTATCTCACAAGCTATTCATGATACGGGCATTTCGTTTTTGTTTTTTTCGTTGATAGATATGACTAAATTCTACTTTTTCAAGCTTTCAGAAGAAAATTTGATCCACTTTTAATAGGTCAAAATTGGACTAAATTATGCTAAAATGTCCGTCGGCATAACTGTCCCTCGAACAATTTTTATCATTATTTTTTTACCTGAATTTTCGAGATGTATATTAGAACAAGTTGACAACGTAGCGTTACTTTAAGTGAATGGAGGAATCAGAAGGTAACACTGAAAGCGCATCTTCACAGGTGGGAGTCAGTGTTGCCAACCTTGAAAATTGTCCCTTGATTTTTTGTCTTTCGGCATGACTCTTTTTCAACTAATCACAAAACAGGAGTTTCAATATTTTTCCGTCGCAGTTCATGGTAAAATTGTATATTCTTATCAGTGCAATACGGTCCGCAAATCAAATCCCGTTTTTTTAAAATATATATAACAAGATTCGTGCCTTCGCGTCTTATTGTCCAAAATTAAGAGTTAAAAATGAAAAGTGTCTTTCGGCATGGTCATTATTCAACGATAGACGTTCATCATCCAAAAATAATTACATCTAATTAATGGGTTAGTATATCTTTATCAACTCTCCATACAATTTTTTGTTTTGGAATCTACTAATTGACGGCAGAACACTTTTTGTTCGCTATTGTCTCTCGGCATGGACGTTTTCATGTGTCCTTCGGCATGGCATTCACCATTTTGATTGCCATGAAAAAATACAGAATTTCCCTCATTGTCGGCCCAATCTTACCAATATGTTATACAGAACGCCTCTTAACGACTATCAACATTTTTGAAGAATGACCCGTACACAAAAATGGGAAATCAGAGTTGAAATGCTGATCATGTTCTTCTTACATACAAACTAGCTCTGGATGATGGGAGATGGCGAGATGGAACATTGCATTTGCATTATTTTTAAGAGATAAGTAAAATATTAAATACGTTCTGTGGAATAGGCTCTTTAATAGAGGAAGCGTAGGACAATTTTTCCAGATTCTTTTTATTTCAATTTTCAAATACTATAGCAAAGGAAAACATCATATGAATCGGCAATTTTTTTTTCAAATACCAGTTTGTTTATCAGTGTGTATGTTCTTTTATTCATCACGAGTCAAATTTGTAGTACGTGTACCCTATGGGGGCCAATTCATTAAGACTTGTAGGTACTTGAAACAAATACAAAGCCAACAACACTGCCTATTCCAATTTTATTCAAAGGCTTTTTATGTGTATTTTATTTCATTTTTTTTAAATTTATTTTTAAATTTAATTTCCATAATTTATCTATTTAAAATCAATATAGTAAAAACAAAGAAGTATCTTATCCTCCATGATAAAGTACGGAGGTAGCTAAAACTTTTAGAGGGAGGTTACCCTTCATATAGCTCTTACTTGAAGAGAAACTGGTGCCGGATCTGGTTTTTCAGCTTCATAAGCAAAAATCATTGAAAGAAAAACGGAAAAAAAAAAGTTTTTTAAGCGTTTAGGTATGTGCTACCACTCTAAAATTGCTGGAAAATGGCATAAAGGTGAGGAATACATTGAGAAATATTTGCAAATTAAAATTTTCTACCAGCTCAAAAATTGCGGCGTGGGCATTATTTTGAAGATTTCAAAATCGATTGTAAAAGTCAAAAAATATAGAAAAAAAAGTCAAAAAATTTGGTTGTATTTGTACTAAAAACTTCACCTATACCAAATTGCGCACCATTCGAGTAAAAAATGCTCAAGATAGAGCTGCAAGAGTGAAAATCATATATTTCAAAGCCACACCCATCTGGAGGGGGATAGGATTGTAACGATGGGCTTTGAAATTTTCTTCTACCACTGCAAACAAAGGACTGAAGAAAAATTACGAAAAATCGACTTAGGCCGATAACCCGAACTTTTTTGATAGGGGCTAGAATTTAGAAAGAAAGAAAAAAAAAAAACTTGAGCAGGGGTGAAAGCTCGATTTGGTAACTACCTGATTTGGTACCTACATATTTTCGCGAGCAACAAATTTGTACGAACCTACGATGCAACGTAACCGCATCAGGCCATCGGCATATTTTTTTTTTTTTTCAAAATTAATTTTGAAGGATTTTTTCTTTTTTTTAGGGGGGGGGGGGAGGCTATAGCTCCCTAGCTACCTTCTTGGTTGCGCCTTTGGACCGATTCGCCTATCTTACCCTGCTATAGCCTTTCAATGTTATGCTTGAAGGAAAATCGATTAATCTATAAATCGAGGATCCTTATCGATAATCGATAAGAGGCAAGCTTATCGGTGTCAGTTAATTTTGGATCGATTTTTTGACAGCCCTAATTGAATTTCATGCAGTGTAGTTAGACAAAACGATTTTCTATCGTCTTGTCAGACGAGCATTTCGTCTTCTTTTGTTATGTCATAAGTTTTGTCATCTTCAGAATTTTGTCATTTTGTTTTTTCATGGTTTCGTTATGTCTTGACAAAATTATATTGCCATTTTGTCTTCTTTTTTATCATGTTCTTTAGCATAGTCTAAAGTCAATTCTTATGTCCTTTAATATAGTTTATCCGTTAATCGTTGAAAAAATGCCATAACATAATTTCTTTTGCCATTTTGTTTTGTTATTGGATTCATTTTTTTATATCATCAACGAAATGGTTCTGACAAAAAATTTTAAGGTTCTGTCATATGACAAAGTTTTGAAAATTCAATTGTCATTATGTTTTGTTATATTTAACAACACTGTTTCTAACAAGTCTGTGAGGTCACCTAAGAAAACTCATTTCTCTCAAGAACACTCATCTTACTGACAGAGCCAACTAGAGAAAATCTTGCTTCTCGCAAAAGAAGTTTTTACTTTTTATTGCCTTCAGTTTGTCAGAAATGATCTCTTATCAAAATTTCAAACGATTTTAATCTAACTGTCTCCAGTTCGAAGTAATTCACGTTTTCCCACTTCCCCCAGAAAATGATAAATTTTGAAAATATATATATTCGTGCGTTTCGTGTTGCATAGTCAACGTGTTGGAGGCGTTATCACATTTTTCAAAAATTTGCTAAAGTGTAGAACTTCAATGTGGTAACGCCTCTAACACGTTGACTATGCAACACAAAACGCACCAATATACATGTTCAAAATTTCTCATTTTCTGGGCGGAAGTGGAAAAACGTGAATCAATTCGGACTGGAGACAGCTGGAGCAAAACGATTTGAAATTTTGGCGAGAGCAGATCATTTCTGACCAATGTTGTTAAACAAAACGATTTTTCGTCATGTTGTCGGAGAAGCATTGCATTTTTTCTTATGTCCTAAGTTTTGTCATTTTGTTTTTTCATGGTTTTGTTATGTCTTGACGAGATTATTTTTTGTCATTTAGTCCTCCTCTTTGACATGTTCCTTAGCATAGTTTACAGTCAATATTGCAATGTTGCTTAGCATAATCCGTTATCAATTATTATGTCGTTTAGCATAGTTTATCATTTAATCGTTGATAAAATGCCATGACATAAATTTTTTGTCATTTTGTTTTGTCGCTGGATTCATTTTTTTTTTTTTTTTTGTTATGTCATTGTCGAAATGGTTCTGACAAAAAACGATTGAAGGTTTTGTCATACGACAATATTTTGAAAATTCAAGGGACATTTCGTCATTTTGTTCTGTTATGCCTAGCAACACTGGTCCCACGTGGTTGTTGAAACATAATACGGATAACGAGATGGAATTTTTTGAAAAATTCAACGTAGAAATCGTCAAAGAGGGGTAATATTTATAGTGCTGAAAAGCTGAAAATACATTAATTGAACGGCAAAATTTGCAGGTAATGTGTGGGGCATCTTTGATAGGGTATAAGTAAATACACACACACACACACACACACACACACATTATGCTACTTCATTCAAGAAATGTGAAGAAAATGAAACACTGCTGCCACATACAGAATTAGTGGCGGGACGCACCGTTAATATTATCAACAGGGAGCAAACATTTTATTATTGCCGGCTGTGTAGGATAATAATGAATATTATTGCTCGGTCATTGTTCACTTCCAGCTCAAGGTAGAAAGCGAGAAGGATGAACTTTCAGAGCATGTGTTAAATAATATAACTCCACGTGTTCAATGATTATTATTTTTCCTTCATGGTATAAGCAATGTTAATCGTTATTTCATACTAGGTTGAAAACTGTAAGTATAAGTTTTATTGTCATACTTGACACTCATTAAGGTGTGTGAATTTCAGGACTATAATATTATGATGAAATCTGGATGTCAACCAATTCTATAGGCATACATACCTAGGTAACTGTTCACAAAAAATGAATTCATTAGTGTACCAATATTCAAGTACTGTGGGAATCTTGCTCCAGTCATGAAGAGTAACTTTGATCTCCTTTCCAACTTCACGAACCAATGCAACTGATATCTCAATTGTCCAGCATCCGAGTTAGTCAGCAAACCAACATATCTGATTATGCTCTTAGTTTTCTTTTCATTACTGACTTCTCTTTATCCTCTCCCTCAATATTCAAAATTCGATCTTGCCCTGCTCCAACAACTGAGCGACCTTAAATATGTCCTTCTTTTGAGCACGATGTAAATCAACACAGACAGGACATCTTGACCAATATATCGCAGCATTTAGGTGTATGGTATAGGCAGAAGTCAGGTATATGGTCGATACAGCGTTTCTCGCAGCCCGTCCATTTGCAGTCGACTCCTGGACAAATGAGCAAGGTGCGTTATCTGGTGGAACTTACTCGATTCTATACTCTCCGAGTGGTTGATGGGCGACTCTAGACCAGATTTGTGGTTATTGATATTTAACGTGGACGTATTATTATTGAGGACCGACAGGTGCGAAATATTGGACGTCGAATTACTTATACTCGAATTATTGTTATTATTGTTGGTATAATTATTGCTACTGTTGTTCGTATTACTATTACTGTTGCTAATATTGCTGTCGCTATTTGAATTGGTAATTTGAGTCGCGTTCGAGTGGGCATTATTGTTAGCAACTGGTAAAGAGTTGTTGCGCTTTTCTGATTCCTCTTTGGAAGCGGCTTTCGCTTCTTGCTGCGCTTTCTTACTCCGTTTCCATTTCATACGGCGATTTTGAAACCAGATTTTAACCTGAAAAAAGAAAAACGAACGTTGAACCGGTTAAGGAAGTAGCCTCTTTTTAAATCTAGAAAAATTAGAACTGATGCTAATTAGCCTTCCTGAAATGAACAGAATGCGTTCAATGTTAGTAAGACAGGAGAGGGCTGAAGGCTGATTGGAGAAATATCGATAATTTTATCATGGACAGCATATTATGAGTATAGTTTTCAATTCTACCACCATAGTATATTTTACAACGAGTGCAAGAAGCACATCATTTGTGACGAATGTGAAGTTTTACAGCACGAGCGAATAATTCGCTTCTGGCGAATTTGCAAACTATATTTTTTTCAGTACATGCTTGAAAAGCAGTTTATAGGAGTAATTATGAATTTCATTAAATTAAAACGGCGGTATCCAGAATACCAAAACAGAAGGAGCGCTCTCATACACACACAGCTGTAACGCTTATCAAAGCGCGCACGACAAAAATGACGCACCTGTCCATTTAGTGTGAATACCTAATTACCCTTCTTTCTAGCTCCTACTGCCAAGTAAATATACGATTTGACGTCACTGTTTTGCTCTAGTGCCAAACTGGATTATTTTGCATACTTTTTAGAAAAGGTATTGTTTGTACAGTACTCTATTGTCGGTTCAAAAATTTCACTTCTTGCACTGAAAAGTAGTTACATATAAGACGCTTTTCAAGAATGTATTGAAAAAAAGCTAATATAATAACTTACAGCTTTACTGATAATGGAGAGAAAAAATGATACAGTGTGGGCATTACTGAAGCAGGGTGTACTATATAGTTTTCACACAGGTAACTGGACCACCATTTTGAATCCCAAGTCAGTCCGAGCCACACGAGCATTCTCGAATGCGCTCATACCTGTTCGCGAACAGGTGATCAGGAACAAAGATGTTCGGACTAGTTGGGATTCAAGATGGCAGTCCATTGTACCCGTGCAAAACTCTATAGCAAGTTCACTGAAGTGGAAAAGGGTAAGTTGGTAACGCAGCACAAAGTCAACAGCCACGACCGCAATAAGTTAGCATTCAATAAGAATTACTAAAGGAATTAGATATTCCGCTGAGTGCTATAGTCAACACTGTTTCCCCCTTCCACACCATCCAACTAGAGAGCAATTCTCCAGCTGAACCTCTTGTCACGGGAAGGAGAAGTGGCTATATAAAGTCCGGTTAACGGTACGTCCAAAATATAGTGATGTTGAAGTATTGAAAAAAGTTGGTACCAATACAGTATCAATATTTCAAAGTATGTATCAATATTGGTATTGATACTTTTAAAAGCACACAAAAAGAGCCAAAAGAATGTGGAAAGCCGGGAATGAACATGGACTGCAAGTGCATAAGTGCAGCTTTATCAGCTGTTTACAATCACTGAATTCACAAAAATTAGGACCCTATAGTTTCACACGGGTACAATAAACCGGAATTTTCTTGCAAGTTCGGTCCGTGAAACAAGAACTGATCACGCGGTGCTTACCATGGTGCTTACCGCTCAGCTAATTTTCTTTCGACCAATCAAACTTGCAAGAAAATGGCGGTTCATTATACTGGTGTGAAGCTATATGGTCCTACAAAAAGTATCGCTCGAGTACAGATATCCAGGGGAAAAGGATCAATACATATCGACCCTATGTGGTATTGATACTGTATCAAAAAGATCACTAGTCCAATGCTCCCAACGTTGAACACTGGAAGGATGTGATGCATCGTGTTTTGCACATGGCTACACAATACTGGACCCAACATTTCCCTCACCATGTAGCCGAACGCTGCGTCCAACACTGGCTCCAATGATGGGCCAACGTCGGTAGGCAAATGTTGGGACAAACGTTGGACGCATTGTGTAGCCTTCTGGCTTCAGGCGATGTACCACAAAGTATGGAATAGAGAATAGTGATACAACTAGTATCGATAGTACTATTTGGTACCTACATCATTATTTTTAGAAATTTCGGGCGGTGGTGACATACTGATAATATACACAGGATGGTACCCATATGGGAAAATACTGATAGTGATTTCCAACTATGGATAGTAAGGCACCGAAGGGTAATATGGCTACCCTATCAGATAACAGCGCCCATGGGATATTTTTGAAATCTGGCTGCACTGTTAGGAAGCGGTTGTGGCGCTATCTACATTACGAAAGGTTCGAACCTGATTCGACTGTTTTTAACTGTTCTATGGAACTTTTTTCCAAATAGTGCGATAAGAGTTTTGGTGTAATTGGACGCTATTCAGCAAGAGGGAACCAACTAGCAAAATCCGCTTTTTGAGAACACGTGATTCGAAGTTCAAGAACCATGTAGAAAGAGAAACTATATGACACAACGTTAAATGATAAGCTTTTTTCAACGTGAGTACACAGTTTTGAATCGGGGACCCAATTTTGAAAAATTCTACTTTTTACGCTCTTTCCAACGATACTAATAATTCATTTTGTTTACATATGTTAGTTGGTTTCCTCTTGCTAAATTTTATTTATTTATCTAGAGCCGTGTGTAGTACAGGATGCATTACCAAAATATATAATTATTGAACATACGCTACTCCAGTGAGACACCCTCTACACTGCCCATTTTTGGGCATTGACTTCCACCACCTTTTTCCATATTTTACTGTCTTGGGCTATGCTGGCCCAGTTAGGTCCTACTGCTCGGGTAATTTCGTCCAGATATTTCGTAACCGGCCTTCCCCTCCTTCTTTTCAGGTCATACGGCAACCAGCTTGTAGTGGCTATACTCTACTCGTACTTTTTGCTCGACTTACTGCATAGCGTCCAATTAAGAGAAGTGACAACCTCCAAGTGCCGGTATTTCGCATCATTTTAGCGTAAATATAAAAACTTTTATGTCATGCGAAGGGTAATTTTATGAGCTTTCCGATTATGTGCATCACCACATGCCATTCGTTCCTATTCCACGGAAAAAATGAAATTTAGTAAAATACCTCCCTTTTCTTCGAAAAGTGGGTAAAGAAGTTGCAAACCTGTCTTTTTGTTTAATATGGCCATGTGGTTGATTGCATTTCAATCATTCGAAAAATTGGAGAAATGTGGTGAGTTAATTTTTCAAAAGTAACAAAGCTGTTTTCCAGGGACGTACCGACAAGGGGGAGGGGGAGCCCCCTGTAGGAAATTCTTTTTGACTCTCGACTATCACTACAGGACCACAAGAGACAAGTCTCATTTAGGGTACTCCACTGATGATGGCATAACAGCCAAAAGCGCTCTGGAATACAGAAGAAGAAAAAATGAATTGGCACTCCCTACACACGGAAAAAGAAAAAGAAATTCTTTACTCAGCAGTTGGAAAAAATTACTCCTTTCTAGTATTTCTTTCAGACTCATACTATCATTGATGTGTACACCCATAATACTACGGAGCATCCGAAAGTGTGTTACCCTCAAGCTTTCGTACTGTGCCTTAGTCAAAGACCAGGTTTGTGCTCCGTAGGTGAGGGTTGGTATCACCATTTTAGTCAGCCAAAGTTGGGAAATTTCGGTAGAGTTGGAAAAATCCAACTAGTCAAAAGTTTTTTTTTTTTTTGGTTTGATACTTGGGAATTTTGAGATGAATCAGTTGAGACATTCCCAATCCCTCCCCCCCCCACTCCAAGAAAACCTCTTTGGCACGTCCCTGCTGTTTTCATATTTTTAAAAGTTTACAACGTTTGACGTCATTTTCTATTTTTAGTTTTTAAGATTTAAAACGGGGGAAAAACAAAAAGAAAAAAAGTAGAACTAAATGTAGGAGGAATTTACATATTATTTGTTTTTCAATTTTCAAGGATTTAAAAAACAAAATAACGACCAACTTACATACTTGTTGTTTAGTTTTTAAGAAAAATGGTATGTGTTCTCTCCATAATTTATAAGTTTTTCAACGTTTAAGAAAAGTTATAAGCAATCAATTCTTGTAGTAAACTTTCATTAAAATTCTTTCGTTTTGGGACGCAACTTTTCTTTGCTCTTCAGGGTGTGAGTCTAACTCACCTTACTGAAAACATTATTCATCTTCACTGCCTGTAAGTCACTAAGAAATATTGGACTTCGTTTATTTCTTGTGTACAAATCAGTCTATGCTAGAAATTTGGAAATTTCCTTGCCCTTTAATAATAACAAAGACAGCAATTTTGTAAAACTTGAATCATTTGTCCGTCCACATGTACAGAACGCCCCAAATAAGTTAAATATCGAAGGAAAGTGAGTTAATTTATTGATTTTTGTAATTTTTTAATGCTAAACAAATAGGAAAATAAGTATGGCCATATTTCCAGAAAATTCCTTCAATTTGGCGACCCAGGCCTTTTTTTTGGTCTCGACCATAGATGATAGAGAATTTAGTATTACACACAATCAATCCGATATTTTGAAAGTAGCTTAGACTCTACTACGCATTCCATGCTTAACTTCTTGAAGAAAAAGAAATGAGCGCTACCGAGAGATACTTGCTTAGGGTGGCAATATTACCCTTCGGTACCTCATTTTGATTTTTTTCGTGTGTTTTCTAGTTCCTAACTACTTTCTATGGACTAGCAGATAAAAGCCCAGCAGTAAGCTCTTCAAGTAATGACAATCAATTTTAAGACTGGAACTACCTTGTTTGTCTTCCTATTCACAGTTGTATAAAAAAAGTGGTTAGCCTAACCAGTCTAATATGGGCGGAAACGTAAAACGTTCCGGATAAAAATTATAGCTATTTAGATCTTCTATAGAAGCGGTGCCCGTACTTTTTCATCTGCCAGGGATTCAAAATAACCCGTATTACCATAAGGTGCAGTGGGGTAATTGCAAACGACTTTTTGATTAGTGACACTTTGCCAACTCACTGTGACCACTCTGTGGTACCAATCAACATCAAATTTCTGTCACACATACTTTGAGGGGTTCTCTTTTAGTGGAGAAAATTTTGTACCAATAAATTTACAATTTTTTGGAAAAGCGGGAATTTTGAAACTTTTCAATCACGTTTTTGCATTTACCCCAACATGGGGTAAAGGCAAAATCGTACATTATTTTTGCGAGGCCTTATTTTTTTTGCAGTTTTGACCATCTCACGGTATTCTACATAAAATTTACTAACTTTTGATCTATTCATAAGCTTCGTTCGGTCAAAATTTCTAGGAGTTATCTACTTGAGAAGAAATTTTTCAGCAGAGTGAAAAAAATTTCGAATTTTAAAAAAACAAAATTAAGCTAAAAATTTAAAAAATGATGATTTATCATAAGTAGAAATGTATTTTTTTTTTAAATACAAAATTTCGATTATCTTAATGGTATTTTCGAACCGTTTTAAACCTATAAAAATTCTTTTACAAAATTGTTGGGGTAAATGCAAAATTGTATTGATTTTGCAATTGCCCCAGCATGACTTTTCCTTAGGGTAAATGCAAAAACACATATTTCCGCTAATATAATAAAAAATTTTCAAAATCAATGGTCTTACCTTAAACTCGAATCTTTAGTGATAATTAACAGATAAATATATTTTCAAAAAAATTTCACTGGATACACTTTCGGCCGTTTTGAAAAACAACTAACTCCACTTCACTTTGGAGTGATTTCGACATGTGATGATAAAAACATTTCCACAGAACAAACGAGCGCACTGATATTGTTCAGGCCGGGTGAGTATAAATAAGGAATAGATGTGCCCTAATGTACCAATAGATACCGCGGTAAAATATTGTGTTTCTTTGACTCCAACAGCTGATTTTGCAATTACCCCACTGCACCTTAATGGTTTTAAAGGGGATTTGATGGATAACCCCCTTCACCATTCAAAGTAACAATTCTTCATAAAAATCCTCCAAAAAAATAGAAAAAATGTTGGTCACTTCGCTCGCAAACGAGTTTATTTTATCACTCGAAATCCATCCCCATAGACGAATTCTGGTCACGGAACTGCTTTTTACTATCATGCATATACACAAGGCTTGTACCCCCTTCCATTCCAGATTTTACAATCGGCATTCGGACAATGCAACAACATTGCACGATGAAAAAACATAATACGTTACTAATGTAGGTACCTGCGTTTCGGTGAGCATTAAATTAGTGGCTACTTCGAATCGTTTCGGTCTGGATAAGTATTTATTCTGTCGGAACTGCTTTTCAAGCTCTAAAAGCTGTTGGCTGGTGAACGCGGTTCGCGGTCTCCGTGTCTTCCCCAGCAATGAATGTGGATGTGCACCTGCAACATCGAACCACGGTTATTGTCTACAAATAGCACACCCCAAACTAGCCGAAACCGAGTCACCCAAAAAACGCACCATGCGCCTAATTGCCGTCATACGCCATATGATAACGTTTGGTGTCGACCAAATCCGGCGACTGTTGACAGCAATTAAAATCAGCTTGTTAAAATTCTTGGTAAACAAACGAGTACAATGTACGGGGGGAAGAATCGCGACTTAAAAGCTTCGTATTTTTTCGGCCCCGACAACTAAATACCAATTACAGAACCCGGCGGAGAATTTTTCGAAGTGGTGCATTATAAACGACTGGCAATTTAATGCTATTATGTAAGTGCCAACTGTCAACTATCCTGTACCCGTTTACGTTAATCGCATCAAGCTGTTTACACAGAACGAGCGACTGTATCGATTAAAGGCGAACGATTTGTTCGCAGTTCAGCGGCGGCCGCATTTGGTATGATCGGCCGTCGAATTCGATGATGGGGAAAAACAGAATCAATGAGTGATAACAGCACAGAACGGCACCATCTCTTATGGAAAATTTGTTAGACCTGATATACTCGGGGTCCTAGCGTACACGTTTTACTTTTTTTGTGAGATTGGGGTGCGAGCAGAAAGGAGTTGACAGAAAAATGCAGCCTAAAATATACAATGTAAGTTAAAACCTAAAAAATGAAGAAAATAAAATTACTGCAGCTAATGCACGTGGGTCATTCTCTAAAAACTGAGAATACTAAAGTGACATTTTTTTAAAGATTATTTTTCATAGTACATAGCTGATATGAAGCAGAGAATATTTCACAAGATTACAGAGCAGGAGTATCAAAATTTAAGGAGGGGACGACTTTTGTCCACAACGATAGACATTCTATTCATGTCGAAAGCACAGATATCCCCAAGAAAACCACTTCAAAAGTTTCATTTTCCAAGGAATTTTTGAAAATTGTGCTCTCATATGCGTCAAATACTAGGATCTGGCTCCTGGATCGAGTCCAGGGATCAAAACTTTACCAGTATTGCCATTTTTTGTGGCGAAAAGTGTAAAAGGCACATATCTTTGCACCAGTCAGAGATTGACCACGCAAATGGACTGACACCTTGGCACCAGAACTTTACACCATTTCTTCTGGAAATGTGAAATCACTGACGGCAAACTGAACTTCTGAACATAACTTTCAATCTTCCTATATATGTGACCTGGAATCATGAAATGTGCCTCATGTGCGAAAACAGGTTTTCGAGATAAACGAGTGTAAAGATGGGATGGTGGTAGTGATGCGCACAGATGTACATAGCGTTTACATCTGTGATGGTGCGTTTACGCGTTGCTATGACAACTGCGTTCGAATTATTGTTCTCTGTCATTCCCATAGGCCCGTTTCACACGACGCCATGTAAACGGATATTTTTCTAAACTTTTGACGTACCTAATTTTTAAATGCAATTTAAAAAAAAAAGAAGAAGATAGGAAGCTGCGATTTGTTTTATTCAAAAGAGCGTGATGTTTTCCATAAGAATTGTCAAGAAAGTGAAAAATGATTTTTTAACACCAGAGGCACACTTCATGATTCCAGGTCACATATCGTCGGCTTCAAGGCAGAACTCACCAAGTCCTATATTTAAACATAGGACTTGGTGAGTTTCGCCACGAAGCCGACGATATGTAATAATTAATAATACTACTTTATAGGGAGGAAACAACTTGAAAAAATTTTAACAGATATAACCGTTATTGAGATAAGATGGTAACGCCCACAACGACCACAATCGGTAGGCAGGCAGATCTCATGGAGAACTTAGCTTCCACCTGGTCCAAGTCCTGAGCGGCCATGGGGCTTCGTCACTTACATCTGATGGCGATAGTGCCGAGCCCCGCGTGCACATGCTGTGATCGAGAGGGGCGGAGGACAACCCATGGCACACCCTGTTCGAGTGTGAGCCCTTAGAGCAGAAGAGGCGCGAGATGGTAATAGAGATCGATCCCGGCGGCCACAGGAGCAGCATTGACGGCGTGATTAGACCTGTGCGCCACGCCGTCGCCGCCGTTAAAAATCTGTTCTACCGCCACGCTGAAATCTCTGCTCGGCGTGATCGGCGCGCCGCCGATACATATGATTGGCGCCTTATCGGCGTATAAGTACTTATGTAGTACTAATAGCAGCAGTGACAGGTGCACCGAATGACTTGAGGACTTGATGCTTGGTTTTAGTGTTACAACTGATGGACGCCGCCGTCGAAGGAAGATTGACGGCGCGCCGCCACGCCTTTAAACCCAAGTCCGATCGCCGCCGCCGATGAATTTGCTATCGGCGTACAGGTCTAGGCGTGATCGACCTTCTCACGCTAGAACCTTGGTTCGGGAGATGCTGAAGAGTGGAAGCAGATGGAACCGGGTGTCGACCTTTGTCTCGACCATCATGAAGAAGAAGATGGAGACTGAACAAAGCGTAATCCACACTGGACACAACGACTCCGTGCCATCCTAGAGCTGCTGCAGCTCCTGCAGACCCCCTGATAGGTTCACCCCGCCGTCACCATCTTTCTGCGTCGCCACTCGTATCAAGACGAGGAGGTATAGAGTGAAAGAAAGAAGCACGTCCGACTGTTAGGTTAATGCTGGGTGAGCTTTGCCTCGATCAGTAGGGTGTCCCATAGTGGCCCTAGCAGAACAGCGCGAATCCGAAGCGGAGAGACGTAATGGGGGCCCGAGCCAGCCTTAAAACGCCCCTCTGGTTACTGATGCGACACTCAAAAGGGTGGTTTCCCGGCATCAGGCTGCTGTGTCTTGGGAGCCAGTCGGGCCTGAAATGAATTGGACTGGTGGAATTTGTTGCGAATGTTATTATACACCCCAAAAAATCCCCCCCCCAAAAAAATAAATAAATAAATAAATAAATAGTTGATTAATAATAATAGTAACTAGGGGGCTTCGCCCCCTGACCGCTTCGCGGCCCAACCCCTCCCGCCGTCACAGTCCCCAGTGTTTGGTCTGAAACTTTTGTTCCAGATTTGAGGTTTGCTTTGTGCTTCTTTTGCTCCCCTTCTATCAGCGGTCCTCAATTTTCCACCATGAGCCCCCTTCCATCCTTTCTTCATCACGAGCCTCCTCCTCCACCACGACCCCCTCGTTGACCATGGTTGCTCTCCGCCTCCACGGTCACACCTCAACAGTCACAGCCCTCCTCAGCCACAAACTCCTCCCCCACAATGGCCATAGTCCTCCACCTAGTCTCCCCCGACCACCCTCTTCCACCTCGAGTGCCCTCCATTAGGACCACCCCGCACCACTATGGCCTCATTACTGTTCACGTACCACACCCCCACCAAGACTTCTTCACTCATCACTACGGCCTCCCCAATGGCGGCCTTAGTCCCTCTCTACAGCCTTCCCCTTCCGCGGCTCCATCACCCTACGGCCTCCTCGCTCAACCACCACGAAGATCCCCTGGTCCTCCAACCAGGAGCTTCCACCACCATGACCACCCCTCCCCCACAAGAACCCTTCCCTTCAAGACCACCTGCCCGGGACCAGAACCTTCCGCACCATGGCCTTCATTCGCCTTCCTGGCCGCCTCTCTCACCAAAGACTTCCTCCTCCACCAGGACCTTTTACTCACCATTACCCCTCTCCCCACTCGAGGCCTTTACCTCCCTCTACAGTCTCAGAGCCACCACCGTGGTTTTCTTCCCCTTTAGAAGCTCCCTCCTCTACCATGAGTACCTCTTAGACCCCCGGGCCTTTATCTACCAAAATTTTACTGCCCCTCTAGGATCCTCACCCACCACTACCTCCTCCTTCCTCAATGGCCACCCTCTCCTACCAAGGATTTCCTCTGCCACAAGGACCTCTCACCCACCACCACCCCCTGGGCTTCATTTCCCATCAGAGCCCCTGTTCTCACTATGGCCCCCCAACCCCCTTGAAGATAACTGACCATCCACCCAGGAGCTCTCACAACAATGACCACCCCGCCACCAGCCCTTCCGCACCACGGCCATTTCTCTCCAAGGTCCCCTCTCTCACCAAGGACTTTCTCCTCCGCCAGGTCCTCTTACTCCCGCCCCACCCAGGGCCTTCATCTCCGTCCACAGCCCTGCCCCCACAGGAGCCCTCCTCCCCATTCAGGAGCTCCCTTCTCAACCATGTACCCCCTCCTGAGGGTAGGCTACCCCTGGAAAAAGATCAGTTAAGTCAAAGATCAGTTAAGTACTTGGTCAAGAGTGGGTTCAGGATCGACAACTGGCGGCATCTCCCGCGCGTTGATCCGTCTTTCAGCGAGTGGCCAAGTCAGCTCCACCAGGCGACCATCGACGAGTGGAAGCGTCGATGGTGGGTCAACACGACGGTGGCGCAGTGGACACAGGTGCTGTTCCCAGACGTACGCGCCAGGATGCAGTAGCAGGAAGAAGAAGACAACGAAATGAAGTGCATGGACTTCTTCCTGGCACAGGCGGTTTCAGGCCATGGGTGCTTCGCATCCTACCTGCACCGCCGAAACCGCCGGGACAGCGACCAGTGCCCCTGCGGTGCTGGCCCGGAGACACCTCGACATGTCTTTCGAGAGTGTATCCGGTGGGCTGACTGGAAGGCCGGACATATGGACAAGGACCAGCCGTGAGCACCTGCGGCACATGCGGGGTGTAGTCAAGAGTCTATGGATACTTGAAAACCCCGCATTCCACGCAGGTGACAAAGACCGGACCGGATGAGGTCGAAGAACCCGGAAGAGGGTGGGGGCAAACCCGAAGAGGCCAGCCGTCACCGTCGCCAAAGGAGGAGAAGAAACAGCACCAAACTGCCGCCAATCACGGGCAGCGGGTTGCGTCCCTTGTAGGTGAGACCATAGTAAGTCGGGTGTCGAGACGTATCTCCATCTCCTCCAGTACGAGAGGCAGGGCACGAACGGGGCGCAGCCCCCAACTTGGCTGCCAGTCGCAATTTTATTATAATATAAAATAATACCTATACCTATAGAGAGATAAGTATGTACGGCCCGCCTCCCCCATAAGGGGAGGTCCGGTTTGGCCATAAAGAGTGATGCCGTGGAGTGTGAGGGGTCTCCTGTGACACCCGGTGATAAACCTTAGGGTAAAAGCCGGGCAAAGCAGGGGACCCCACCGTTAAAACAACGCTGTATGCTCAAGCAGGAATCTAAGGTGCTCATTACATATGTAATACACGGAGCCACCCGGGGTAAGTCCCGGGATTTGCCACCCCGTCATGTTAAAAAAAAAAGCTACCCCTGGAAAATTGAGCAATTAAGGGGCAGGGTAGGCAACCTGCAGCGACTTGTGATCTTGAAGATTATGGGTAATTATGTCATTTTATGTCTTTTTATGTCATTATGTGGGTTATGTCTTAAAACTTGGAGATCTTTTATGTTAGAACAGATTATGTCCTTGAAAGTAGTTGATCTGCCCCTGCAATTTTTCTAATTTTTAGGTAGGCAACCCGCAGTAAGTTTTTTCAGGAGGGAGAGGAGGAGTTATGGTTTTTAATATATAGAGAGTTATGTCATTATATTATGTCTTTTTATGTCTTATTATGTCTGTTATGTCTGAGACAAAGGCTGGGATTTAGATATCAGGCTGCTTGGAGTTTTTTCCAGGAGGGGGGGGGAGAGGGGAGGAGTTTTGGTTTTTTAATATATAGCAAGTAATAATAATAATAAATAAACAATAACTTTTTCGTGAGAAATTTGATGCGATTCAATTTTGATCATTCCTCATTTTGCATTCACAGCTGTAGTTGATGAATGTCTGATCAAAACTCTCACTTTTTAATTGAAGAGGTTCAAGTCAAAAGCGACACTTACCATTTTTCTCCAAGTGCGCAAATAGGCAAGATATTGTACATGGGTGCAGGGTTATCTCTTGCTGCGCCTGTGAATGTGTTGCATGTATTACATACTCCAAATTCACAGGCGCAAGAAGAGATATTCCTGCACCCGTGTACGCGTGTACAGTATTTTGCCTATTTGTGCCCTTGGAGTAAAACGACAAGTACCAGTTTTGATTCTAATCTCCTGAATTGGATGATGCCACCCGGCGGGGGATTTACGAAGGTTCTTAAGCAGCAACCGGGATAGTGTTCGGATAGTATATTTCATATTTCGGATGGTCTGTTTCTTTTACCATTTCAGTTCATTTTTAGGTCTATATTGACCGGACTACTTCTCTAGTTCGGCTCATCAATTCTCAACGGCTCAATCCACAGCTGAGTGTTTCGAGCGCCATAAACTTGGGCTATAAACGCGCTGATCGACGCATTAAATGGAATCGAAACACAATAAAGCCGGCTGCGCCTGAAAACGGTAAATTCTCGACATTTCGAGTTCTAGAGTTCTTCGCAATCGTAAAATATACTTTTCAATTTCCTGCAGCACGCGCCTTCCACTCGTTAATTTTTCTAAGCAAACACCATCTAGCCATACATATCGCCTTTTAATTCGTTTAATTCTACGGATACGAAAAACAGCGGTGTCCGTCTATCGGGCGAACGTGTCCGATTTGCAGTTTACAAAATCGAGTAAACTCTCACGGGTAATCCGGCCGGGCTGTGATTCCGAATAAACGCGAATTTAACGCCATCGGGCTGAAAGGCGTTCAAGAGGAAAGCACCGGGGACGGCAAAGTGTCGACCACATGCTATAAATAAACAAGTTAGTCGTGTCGATCACTTTTTGGCTTCGAGGGTTATTTAACGCCCGAGAAGCGAGAATGAAAAAGAAAGCTCGCCAGGGCAGAGGCGAGAAGACGGGAGAGCGAAAGAGCGAGAGAGCGAGAGCTGTATAAGAAATGGCACTAAAAACGAACCGCAAAAGGGCAAAAATATCAAGAATCGGCGTTTTGTGTACACGACGCGGTGCATTGTGCGTGAAATTTCGGGCGCACCCTTCGCGATCCGCGTACTTTCGGCCGGAATTAAATTAGCATAACAATTCGCGCGAATTGACGGGGGGCCCGGGGGATGAACCGTTTTGTCAATGTTGTTGTTATCTATTAAACAGACACCCCGACTCCGCATCCCGTCGAGGATCGAGCATCCCGATAAGTAATTACAGCAATAAAAATCACAATACGAGACACCTTCCTCACACTACCGCTTGTTTACAGCCAATAACGACGGGAGAAATGATTCTTTTTTAGCCGCTTTCGATCGCGAAATACAGTTTAGTCGGAAATTATGGACATGTGCAGTTTGGAAGCGGTGTCACATCCACGGTGCAAAAATTGCTAACATGTAAAAGTCACTCGCTTCAACATCGATAATACTGCTGTGGACAAAATTAGACTTTCATTCTCGTAGTTTTTCGGACAATTAGATACAAAATCCCAAAAATTTCTGAAAATATCTGGCAAATAAAAAAGGGGGCGGCCCCTCTCTGACAATATTCATGTATGGGGTGAGACAGTTATCTGATACTCAAGAAATTGCAGACGCATTTGCACAAAATTTTTCTCATAATTACTCTCACCCAGCTAACACTACTACTTATCTTCAAGATCACTTTTGTAGTTCTCATATTTCAATTAGGAGTATTAGTTAGATTGAAATTTCATAGGCAATTAAGGAGATGCCTCCAAAAAGGGCGATCGGCTCTGACGGCGTACCCCTACGTATATATAAAGCATGTGGAGAGTTGGTAAAGACGCCAGTAGCAAGTATTTTTAACCTTGTTTTAAGTAAGGCCACATTTTCTGATATTTGGAAAATTTCAAAAGTTGTGCCAGTGTCAAAAATCAAAAACCTGAATGATAATACTCTACATAGGCCTATCTATATCTTATCTGCCCCCAGTAACATTTTTGAAACGATACTATGTGATAAACTATTCAACCAGATTAAACACATGATTTGCGATCAACATGGTTATATCCCGGGTAGGAGTGTCGTCACCAATTTAAGTACTTTCCTCGATTCAATAGCAAAAAAATTTGAGGGTGGATACCAGACTGATGTTATACATACAGATTTTCAGAAGGCATTTCACAAGGTGGATCACAACGTTCTTTTAATAAAACTGCAGTCACTTGGCTTCTCTTGTGAGTTAATATCGCTATTAAGGACATACCTTCTGAATGGAGTACAGAACGTACACTTCAGACGAGCAATTTCCAAATCATATATAGGTATTTCAAGGGCACCCCAGGGGTCTCATCTCATTTATTAATGATCTCCCCTTCAAGTTAAGGAACTGTCACGTCCTTCTTCATGCTGACGACTTGAAGCATCAAAGACAGTGCTTACTCCATTAAGCTCCAAGATGACCTTAACATTCTCGCTGATTGGTGCAAAGAAGATAACTTGCCTCTTAACTTGAAAAAATGTTGCCGAATAACCTTCACCAAAAAACAAAACCCCATATCCTTGCAATATACCATAAGAGGACATTCACCGGAAAGCAAATTGGAAATTAGGGACCTGGATGTGATTCTTGACTCTAAATTGCCATTTATTCCTCACTTTAATCATGTAATGAAATCTGCAAGATCCACACTCGGCTTTCTTTACAGAAATGCCCAATCATTATTTAAAATGGATACCACATTAATTTTATATTCCTCGTTAGTAAGGTCTAGGCTAGAATTTCGATCCATCATTTGGCACTTTAAATAAAAAAAAACCAATCAACATATTGAAAAAATTCAAGAAAAATTTTTACGATACATATATAGGAAACAATTTCAGTACTATCCAAATGACCTTACTTATAAGGAATAACTTGAAGGCCACCAACTCCAGTCTTTGGAAACTCGACGGAAGGCAGCCTCAATTTTGTTTATAAATGACATTCTAATATCGCAATTGAATGGGGTGGCCAAACGTTTCAACCGGACAATTCAAAATAAGATTCGTGCCCTATTATTTGACTCTGGATATTCATCGGGGATGTGGGAGTATGCGGCAGCCGTTGCTGCATATACCTACAACCGCACTCCAAATAAATCCGTTGGGTTTGATTGTCCGTATACTAAACGGTTTGGGCGTGAACCTAATCTGAAAAACCTACGAAGGTTTGGATGTCTAATCTATACTAGAAATACTATATACAGGATTCATACTTATTGGGCAAGATACAGATCAATATTCCTCGACCTGCCAATTGCTCCCCCCAACGTTTTTTACCTCCCACTTTCCAGAACAGGAACTCAAAGAAATTCCCTGTAGTCAAAGGATTGATGTATTCAATGAACTTACCAGAAAGCACCCAAGCATAGACCTATTATATCCTAAGAGAGGGGGGGGGGGACATTAAAAAGAATATTGCGGGTACTGAGATAAATATGTGGTGAATAATATAGCTAGAATCATAAATGTCTGACTGAATGGCGTGTGTTTGTAGCCGGTTAGAATTCGACAGCAAATGATGATTTAAAAATATTTTTGCATAACAAGTGGAACTTGGTTGAAATACCTTGGGAATGCCTACAAGAATGATATATTAAAAATTCCGGCCCCCACTCTCATGGCTAAATTTTTTATGGTGGATTATAGCCCCCCTAAATTGGTTTTTCGAGATATCTCGACAGGTATGCCGTTTTGAAAAAAAAAGTTTCAAATAGAAGGTGTTCCTCGTGAAATTTGCTATCGAATGCACTATACACATGATATCCTAGGCCAAAAGGAAGCGAAAAATGTCCCTCGCAGAAAGAAGAAATTCTTGAAATCCACTATTACCGCTATAGGTACGGGAGAGACGCCAAATATGGAATGGGCACCTAATATGGATTGGACTGATATCTCGGCAGGTATGTGGCGCAGCCACTTTGGAGTAGGTGGAAATGAAAGAGTATAAAAAAATGGGACCTAGTGTCGAACGGGCCTATATTCTATGATCGGACAAAACGTGATAAACATTCTTGTTTTTATTCCGTTATTCTTACAAAAAATTTTCAGGTCTCATCTTCAATTTTGGCGAATATAAATTTACCGGGAGCGAAGAAGTATACGATCAACATGCCGAGAAAAGTATATAGTTTCATATAATATTGACTTTTTTGCAATAGAATGATTCTTTGAACTCGTTTGAAGCAAATAATTAGAATAGAGCAGGGGTTGCCAAATATGAAATGATAATGTTTTCGTAATGTGTGTGAATCCATCTTGCCAACAATGGCTCCATGTACTCTGTGTCGGATGTGACGACGAAGAAATGAATTTTCAGTGTGAATTTTGTAAGAAACATCGATAAGACGTTTCTCATATCTTTTTTCCTCGTCAAAACTTCTTTCTTACTACATATTTATGATTAATATGAAAAAAATTTTCATTCCATACTTGGAGACTTTTTTTTTTCAGTTTTGACTTTTTTTCGGAAATATCACGCAAGAATGGTAAGTTTGAAAGCTTTCGAACTTTGGGATTATAAACTAGATAGACTTACCCACATTTTAAGCCCTTTGGTGAGTAATTCCGATGAATAGACCCTGAGCTAGAAATAAAATAAAGATACCCATTCCATATTTGACGTCTCTCCCCTACTTGCTATACTACATACATGCACATAGCACGCATATTTGCAATAAGAAATGTAATGCCGCGATTAATTCGCTGTTGAGAAGTGAAAGAAAGAGCTATGCGTTTGTACATTGGTTTGCTCAAGCTTATGTACGAATTGCAAAAGCATTCCTTGTCTGGATGCGGCGCGTCATGAAGAGGAAGATGAAGATAATGTTGACGAGCCAAAGTCCGCGGATGAGGCAACAGACTCATCTTCAGAAGAGGAAACAGAAAAAGGAGAAGATATAGCTGAACAGTAGTTTAATAACTATTTGTAGTATATGTCTTATAAGCTATACTTATAAGTTAAAAATACAAATAAAATACATGTGTTCCACTCAATAATATTTCAGAATTTCATGCTATACCTAAAACAGGTCGTCTAAAGTAAAATTTAACGACAATCTAAATCGGGTTTCAACAGAGACGAAAGTTGACTTTCAGTTTGGGGGGGGGGGGGGGGTATGTGGTGAAAAAGAAAAATTTACCGACAAAATTTTTTTTTTAACTGAAAATTTGCCAATTTTTAATTGAAAAAAGAAAAGAAAACGAACAGACGTTCTTAGAAAAGGAGAAAGTCAAATAAACAGTTTCAAAATTTACCAACTGCCAAATTACTGAGGGGTGTCCCCTTCCCATAGTTTCGTCCCTGCAAATGCAGATTGGAACTGCATCCCCCTTGCACTCATATTTGCGCACATGAATATACCCTAGTCTGGCAGGGGGTAATCTGGAAGGATGTTAGGGATACTTGAGAGGAACACACAACTTCCTTTACACATTAAGCTGGTCGTTATTTACTCTTGATGGTATTTTTTCTGAATTTCTTCTGATTCGTCTCCTAAACTGGTTCTAATAAAATAAACAGAAAAAAAAAACCTAGCTGCCTTTCATTCTTATGGGAAAAACACATGCGAGTTTTGACTTTTGTTCCAAACTAAATTTCCTTCCAATATATTCACCAGGACCAAAGCCCGTAAATTAAACAATAAAACATTTGCTATCAGATTCAGCTTGTGACATTGGAAAATAAGTCCTTTACTTCTACTTTTAGATTTTAATAAAATGTTCAACTTTCTCAAATTTCAGGCTCTAGGTCAAACAGAGAATCTAGTAAAAACAGAATAGTCATTGACATTCGAAATTCAACGTTTGCTACCGACTTACAGATTTGCGAAATATTTTCCACATTTCAGCTTTGTTCCAACTTTTCAGATAACTTTTGATACTCAGCTTGAAACCTTTGGCTTTTGACTGACTAGTCTGTGATGACACAGGAGTCCAGGGCACTCCATTTTCAGAAACGAAATTTGACTTTTTGTTAGGGTAGGTGGAAAAGGAAATTTGCCAACAAATATTTTTTGAAAACTAAAAATTCGCTGAAAATTTTTTTCAAAAATTAAAAATTTGTCGATTTTTTAAATTATTGTAAAAAAAAATTAACAAAGAAACACTCATAAAAAATGAAAAATTCAAATGAATAGTTTCAGAATTTTCCGACTGCCAAATCACTGTGTGTGTGTCGCCCCCCCCCCATAGTTTCGCCCCTGGGTTTGAAATATTTCTTCCTCAAGTTTCATAACAGCATGAATACTGACAAAAAGTATGCTTATAGAGGAAATTGTGAATTTCAAGAATTTCTTCTTTCTAGGAGGGACGTATCTCGCTTACTTTTATAGGCCCTAGGATAGCATGTGTATAGTGCCTTCGATAGCAAATTTCAATAGGAAGAACTTCTATTTGAAACTTTTTTTTTTCAAAACGGCATACCTGTCGAGATATTTCAAAAAACCAATTCAAGTGGGCTATAATCCACCATAAAAAATTTCGCCATGAGAGTGGGGGACGGAATTTTTAATATATCATTCTTGAAAGCATTCCTAACATATTTCAACAAAGTTCCACTTGTTATGCAAAAATGTTTCTAAATTTGCAATATCTAACCGGCTAGTGGGTATGTTTGCCTATGTAGGGGTAATTCTACAGAAATGTGGACTACTTTTGTAATGTGAATATCTTGCTTTCTATGAATGCTATTTGGAAAATTTTGATGCCAAAATTTAGAGAATAACGTCCTCTACATTGTCCATATGTCAAATTTGACTCAAAGGGGTCAAAATTCCATCGTGGTGACCGTCACCGTCTTTAGTTTGTTTTATTGATAATGGATGATTTGTATATATTTTTGTTTAAACGAGTACGGTAACATTTATTGGGATAAATGGAAGTATACATCGGCAACAATGAATTTGCGGCCGGTGCTTCTTGGTTCCAAACATGTGACGTCAATGCAGTGTCACCACCTCTTTTTTCTTTTGTGGCGATCATGTTTTCAATTTGCTGTTTGAGTGCTTCTTGCAAATGCTTTGAATGTCATGTTGTTCTCTGTAATTATCACGCGATTATCCATTGGTGAAATTACTGATCGTGCCAAATACGTCGCCTTGATAATAAATTTAGTTGATCAATTCAGGAGAATTTTACTTCGTACTTCTAAAAACTTCCATCGTAATATGACCATCATTTTCCGGCCGTAAACATCGAAATTATCTATATAAAGTCCGTCTCAGTGAAGAGCAAGTTTGCTTGAAGAACCACACATCTTTACTTCTTACTTTGAAATTGTTAATGGTTGACAGGGTGGAAAAACATTCATTTTTTTTCATCGTGGTGATCTTCCTTCATAGTGCCAATGATACCTTAAAAGTCCCTGTACCCCCTTTTCATGGGGTCTGCTGTATGCTCAATGTGTGTAATATACTTAGGTCAGTACATAATAAAGACCCATTTAAAAAAAAAAAATGAAAAAAATTGATTAAATAAAACTGAAAAAAATGTGCTCAAAATAGTCCACATTTCTGTAGAATTACCCTTATATGTATATGGAAAAAAGATAGTATGTGTGCTTGTGGGTATACCTGTGTGTAAGGGAGGAGTGTACGTGGAAGTGTATGCTTGCATGACCCTCGTCGGTAATAAATAGTTTTCTTTTTCTTTTCTTTTTCCCCTTTTTTCTTTGTTTTTGTTTCGTTTTTTGTTTCTAGTTTTTTATTTTTATTATTATTACTGAAGGAAACATTGTGGCTCCCTTGCCAAGAACCTGGGTATTACTTGTCGGCAGGGGAGGGTAAAATGCATAAAATAAATAAAATAAAAAATATTCGTGTTTGGACGCTGAATAGTCGCTGATCAAATAGTGCTCGTTGATGGACGTGTATTTGGATGACAAGATGATCAGCAATGAAAATCTTCCGCAAAAAACCTGAGCTTGGGTTCATCTGAGAGGAAATAACAAGATCTGGCATTTTTGTTCTCTTCGGATTTCCATAAAAAACGGTACTTGAGGTGATACAGCTCGTTTTAGTGGTACATATTCAGGAAAAGTCTGTACCCTGATCATCGTTTTGTCCACGATACTAGTGCCCCTGGAGGAGTGTCCGAACGCAAATACTGGAAATCAGCGATTTGCCGCCGGAAATGAATGGACGAATAGATCATGTTTTCGACAATTAACAGTTTGAAATGAGTGGTAATTTTTAACTCGATCTGTTACAATCTCACCCTGTCAATGACTCGACTCAAATTACTTTCGGACCAGGTTCAAGTATTATTTAATTAAGAAGTACTAGGGGGCTCCTTCCCCGCCGCTTCCTGGCCCAGCCCTCTTAGAATTGTATAAAGACATAATTTATTTATTTCTTTATAAGCTCCACACGGCTATATGGCTATTTCGGAGACGGGGGGGGGATACAAAAGTAGGGAAGAACTATTAACTATTTAAAAATAATAAACCGTAAATAAGAGAGAGAGAGAGAGAGAGAGAGAGAGAGAGAGAGAGAGAGAGAGAGAGAGAGAGAGAGAGAGAGAGAGAGCTACTTCCCCTCCACATCGCTGTTGACAGTTTTCTGTCAAATAATATTCAGTACACGCACCTACCAACAAATGTAGCAACTCACAAAGCGCGCGAAAGAAGCTTCTCTTCTATCGAGTGTCCCTGGTACCGCACATATTTTTTAAACTTTACTATAACGTTACTATGTATAGTAACATTACTCTAACATTACTACACATATATGTAGTAACATTACTGTAATGTTACTAATGTACACTGTACAGTAACATTGCAGAAATATAACTACATGCAATAAAACTACTGTAATGGTACTCCATATAGTAACACTGTAAAGTTACCGCACATACTCGTAGTATCATTACTGTAATGTTACCACATACAGTAACACTGTAAATAATAACATTACAAATAAAGTTTAACTTTATGGTGATTTGACAACACTATCACTACATATGCGACACTGACTTCCGCCATGTGTTCTATTCATCGCTGATGCTTTATGTTCCCGTGTTCCGCGCGAACAACTTGGCTAGGCTCGGGCGCCACAAATGCAAAGATGGCCGTAAACGGCAATTTTGAAACATGTTAAATTCAACTTTTATTTGCGTTACACATTCCGGGCGTGAGCGTACGCAAGATAGGAAGGCGCAGAGAGTCGAAGAGTTAACCTCGGTATAAACGCTTTTGCCTACAACGGCTAATAATTGGGCCGATAATATTTTGGCTAAAGCGATGAATATAAAATGAGGGGTTATAATTGCGAAAAGGCCTTTTTCGTGGCGGCGCGCGGCAGGGGTAACGTGGCTGTTGTAATTTAGAACGTGTTCCAATGTTTACAGAAAGCAAATTGTCCGCATCTGTTAAGTTCCATTCCGTGCAGTCCTCCGCCGTGCCGTCCTCCGCCGTGCCACGCCGTCTACCGACGGCGCAGAGACGCAGTTTTACATTAGCAACTTTGCACACTTCACTAACTTAAGCTAGTTAGGACGGTCCAGCTGGTAAACATTTCTACCGCTCCAAGCATATTCCCCGGCTTTTATTCGGTGTTGTAACCCTCGTTATCTCGCTCTTCTTTCTTTAATCTTGTACTCTAGTTTCCATTTTCCCGTCCGCCATCGACTCGTCGCCGGAATGGAGCCCGGGCGGATGTGTACTGTCCTTGTGTAATCGATGACGTATCTACCTGTTCACGCCATTCGCGGAGCAGGAAAATTCCCCCACTCTCTTCTAAATTACAAGCAGGAAGTAGGTTGGCATTTCCCGAATCGCCACATCATTGTGTAGCTTTTATTTTACCACGGAATGGCCAGGATCTGTTTTCTTTCCAAGATACAGCAGAGCGGGTTGATGTTCAAAAACTGAATTCAAACAGGAAGTATGTAGTTATCGCTTTTGATTAAAGTTCTTAAAAGCATGGGTATAGCAACTGACAAGAGTTCAGAACACCTGTCTTCAGAGACTCAATCTGCGAGAAATCAGGAGCAGCGGTCTCAACAAAATGAGGTTCAATCAAACATGGGCGTTGTCTATGGTTATCTGTTAATTTTCCTGATAAAATGAAAGAAGTACAGATATCGTATCAGGCAAACAAAGCTTAGCCTTGTGCAATGGTCACATTCTTTTTTTTTTTTTTTTTTTTGATCGCCCGAGCTATGCCCGATATGATAGCGAGAGCTGTAAGGTTAGGTAGGATAAGTGCGATTTTGGAGCTAGTGCAACATACAGCTGTAAATTTGCCCGTGTGAGTTTTTACATGCTGCGCTCTTGTGGGCATGTTGGGAACTACTTATCATGCGGAATGAGTTCGAAACCGAGTTAGGACTAGGGGTTTGGTTAGAGCATCCACTGTGTAACAGGCTAATACAAGGATAGTAAGAACAGCCGCCATTTTCTTTTCAATTTGTTTCGTGAAACGAGAACTGGTCACGCGGTATTTACCGCTCGGCCGATTTTCTTTTAACGGACCGGACTGGAAAGAAAATGGCGGTTGTCTTTACCGTACAAAGTATACATAGAACCTTAGCCGAGTCGCTGTGATATTAGAGCTGTTATGTGGAATTTTGTGGTGACTGCATTTTTATCTCAACATTGATTGTTAACGCAAATTATTCAACGGGCCATAAATCGAAAAGTTGTGTTTCTAATTTCCAATAGTCTGGTAAATACATCTATCTTGTGTGGTATATTTTCCCAGAAATGATCCATTCCGCTCTATTTCTGATGGTATTTCAATCATGACGCGCTTTCTTCCTTCACCCCTCACCTCCTCGTCATGGTACGTGCGGCGACGCAGGTAGTTGGTGACGGGGGAGGTGAACCCTACTGAGGAGTCCGCAGCAGTTGCAGCAGCTCCAGGATGGTACAGAGTCGTTGTGTCCAGTTGTTGGCCGAACTTTGTTTGTCGGCCCTCTGCTTCGACCACTCTGCCTGCATCGTTTTCTTCACGATGGTCGAAACAAAGGCCGACACCCGGTTCCATCCGCTTCTACTCTTCAACATTTCCGAAACCAAGATGTCCGGCGCGAGACGGTCGATCACGCCGACGCTGTTGCTCGTGTTGCCGCCGGGATCGATTGGTATTACCATTCCGTGCCCCTCTTGCTTCTAGGCCTCACACTCGAACAGGGTATGCCAGAGGTTGTCCTCTGCCCCTGAAACTTATATACTTAAAGATCAAAGGGCTCAAATACAAATAGAGGATGGAATAGGAGAAACGAACAAACAAAAAGGAGTGAGAGAAGGTTGCTGTTTGTCACCAGTACTGCAGATGACACTGCAATGGAAGGGACACGTAAAGAAGAACTGAAAAACACGTTGAAAAAGTTGGATGAAAACCTGGAAATAAAAAAAAAAAAAGAGTCCGTCCGCTATCCAGAAGAATATTGTTTGATGGATATGTCGTCCAGGTGATCGCGGGGACGTGCATATTGCCATTCCAATGCCTTCTCTAGTCGTTCATTCTCGGCGTTACTCGACATTCTTTGTGTCGACCAATCAAAACGTGATGGGACGAATGACCGCGCAAAGAGGAATGAGCAACTACATGCATGATAATGGTAACGTTTTTCTGCGGAATTTTTATATTTTGCATAGCAAGTAGATATAACCCATGTCAATATAAAATGGAGATAAGAATTAAATTAAAAAAAGCGATGGTAGTCAGTAGATGAAAATCCAATAAATATGGAAATAGGAGGTGGAAAAATGATGAAGGTAAATGAATTTAAATACTTGATTTGTCCGATAACTCAAGATGGAAGAAGCAAAGCAGAAAAGAAGTAGAGTCGAACAAGCAGAGAGCTTTTTCTGAAAAGGAGACATAAGGATGAGATAGATTTGAATTTATAAAACCGCTATTTCTTCGAACGTATATTTGGAGTAGCCTTGGATGGATGTGGAACCTGGACAACAGGAACACAAGAAAGAAAAAGGACAGAGGCTTTTGAAATATAGTGTTGACTGGACCGAAAAAACCAAGAATGTGGAAGTATTGAGGCGAGTAGAAATGGAAGGAAACATGTGGAATATAATTCTAAAGGAAAGAGTTAAAATGATGGGTCATAATATGACATCTAGGGATATTGTTATTACTGCTGGAAGTAATTGTTGAGGAAAAGAACTCGAAAGGAAGGCAAAGAATAAGCTGTGGAGAGCAGATAATGGAGGATACAAATGGAAATCCTCACAAATGAAAAGACTAGCACAGGAGAGAAAAAAGTAGAGAGACGCAACCTACTAGTCAGAAGCGCAGATAGGACTCAGAACTGAAGGGGGCTTAAGCCCCCTTATCATGAAGCAACACCACCCTCGCATCACTTTCTTTGGTAATTTTTCAGTGTGTGTGTGGGGGAGGGGGAGTAAGCCCCAAGCCCCCCTTTTTGCACCTAGCTACTAGTCGAGAGACTAAGAAATATATCATCCTCATGTCTTATTTGACAATAACCTGCAGAGCCTCTTCTCATCATACCTATTCAGTTGTACACAATATGTTATATACACAAAGGGTCCATTTCAAAAATGAATAACTTTCTATCTGGCGTGATAATCACACGGAGTTAAATATCAAAAATTTGTAAAAGAAATAAACAAATTTGAAAATCTGTAATCAACTTTAGATACGAAAATTTAGCCAGATTTATGAAGAATAATAAACACACTGGAAAATTTGGAAAAATAATCAAGGGATTTATTTGATTTTAATTTTAAAATTCGGAATATTTGAAAACTTCAACCAATTTAAATATGAAATTCAGCCAGATTCATGGAAAACTGTCGTATTCTTAGATAACTGATCAGAATTGTATGACAGAAATCTCAACATTCGAAAAGCTCAATAATATTGAAGACTGTATGTCATTCGATATCAGCAATCTTTAAACATTTCAAATACGATAATTCAGCTTGAGGAAACTCGAACTCGTTTTGGGAAAATGATCAAAGAGTTCCGAAAAGATTTTGAAAAAATCTTGAAATATGAAAAATTTGACAATATTGAAAATTTAAACTAATGAGATTAGAAACCTTTACTGAACTTGTATAGAGGAATTCGGCCAGATCGAAAATTTTGGCTTCCTTAGATAATACATAATTTTGAAGAAGAAAATCTTAAAATTTGAAAAATTTAATAAAATTAAAAACTTATTATCAACGGTATTTATTTTTATTTTTTTATTATTATTCTTTTGTATTTGTTTTTATTATTTCATTTTCTTCTATCTCATCTGTTTGTACACAGGATGTCTCTTTCCCAATGACCCCCTTCCACCTGGTAAGCAAGCAACCTGCCCTGACAATATGTAGATATGTTTGCATACTCTTACTTTTGAAGGGACTTTGTTATGGTCAAATTTGGAAAAGTTTTCCATCTTTGAATTTTTTTCTTCTTCTCACAACTGGAGATAGACAGAAAAATGGAAACAGTAGGTAATAGTAGAACGCAGTTGTGGTAACCACAGGAGAAAAATGGTAGGAATTGGTTCGACAGGGTGCTCATAAAATCAATTTTAGTACAAATTATATCAGAAAATTTTCACATTTTTTCAATTTCCCATGAAAGTTGCCCTCTTAAGCTACTGATTTCTTATTTGCAATAGATTGTACATTAACTTTCCCATACTAAATGTCATCAGCAATTTTCTTGTATCTGGATTAGAACTGCTCGAAATGGAATTCAAGATAACCCCGTTAAGAATTATTACTTTTTAACACAGATGCACACACCTTATGAAGGTAATAATCATCTTCTTCAGCTACTTTACCACTTCACAGAGTTATATCATTATGGGGCTTATTCACCTCCCTCCTTTCACGTATCTACCCCATACTTGAAATGGAGGTCCATGCAATGGGAGAGGGGGTCTAGTATTTTGTAAAGTTTAATATGGGTATCCAATAATGGGTTCCAAAGGTCGCTATATTCGGTTTTGGTAACATTTTGGCCTTATTCTTCGAACTGTGGCGCATGCTGATGGAAAGGAGGTGCAAGATGACAGTTGTGGTAACCGCACAGGAAAAAATTAAAGATCATGGACAGTCGTTGAACATGATTTTCACAAAATAAATTTCACTCAGTATAAATTTATTGATACCCACATATTTTTTTATTACCCATAAAACTTGCTTTTATCAATTAGCAATAAATTCTTCTTGCACCTTCTTCCCTACCCCGTTATCTCACTTGCTTTATAGATCAAAAAATTTTCAATCAAAGGAATTTATTCCTAGTTGTACATTTACAAATATTTTCCAAAGTAATTGTTTTTCAGGGATATTTTAAACATTTTCAAAATAAGTATGTTACAAAAATTTATTTTATGAAAATCCTTGTTCAACCACTTTTCATTAGATATCTTTAACTGTTTTTGGTATGGTTACCACAACCGTCATCTTGCACCTCCTTCCATCGGTATGCGCCACAGTTCGGGGTATATGGCTAAAATGTTACCAAAACCGAATTTAGCGACCTTTGGAACCAATTATTGGATACCCATATTAAACTTTACACAATACTGGACCACCCTCCGGGCCGTCTCATTGCATGGGTCTCCATTTCAAGTATGGGGTAAATAGGTGAAAGGAGGGAGGTGAATAAGCCCTATAAACACTATAACTCTGTGAAGTGGTAAAGTAGTTGAAGAAGATGATTATCTTCATAAGGTCTGTGCATCTGTGTTAAAAAGTAATAATTCTCAACGGGGATATCTAGAACTCCATTTTGAACAGTTCTAATCCAGATACAAGAAAATTGCTAAGGCCCTTTTTTATGGAAAAGTTAATGTACAATCTATTGCAAATAAAAATCAGTAGCTTAAGAGGGCAACTTTCATGGAAAATTGAAAAAATGTGAAAATTTTCTGATATAATGTGAAAATTGATTTTATGAACACCCTGTTGAACCGATTCCGATCATTTTCTTCCTGTGGTTACCACAACTGCCCTCTACTATTACCTACTGGTACCATTTCTTGTCTATCTCCAGTCGTGACAAAAAAAAAAATCAAAGATAGAAAACTTTTCAAAATTTGAGCATAACTCAGCCCCTTCAAAAGTAAGAGTATCCAAATATACCTACATATTGTCAGGGTAGGTTGCCTACTTACCAAGTAAAAGGGGGGGTCATCACAAATGAGACACCCTGTATTTTATATTCTTGTTATTATTTGTTTCTTTTAATTTTTCACAATTTTATGTGTTTATTTTTTGTATTTAACAAAAAAAAAAATGTTTTTATTACCCTCTGCTATTGTTAGCCGCAGCTGTAGCAGAAAAGGTAAGAAAAACAAAGAACAAAAAAAAACGAAATTTCAGCCTGATTTATAGAAAATTGTACACACATGGGGTAAATAATTCAAAAATTCTGATAAAAAATTTGAAGAAAATCTCGAAGTACAAAAAGCTTGACATACTCGCAAGTAAAACTTGAACATACTTTGATATCAAAAGCCTTCATTAAACGGGTGTATCGGAATTTGCCAAAATTCATGGAAATTTTGGGTCCCGAAATAATAAATTGTTTAGAGAGTCATACCAAAAGTTTTGAAGAAAAATCCCAAAATTTGAAAAATTTGCTAAAGCCGTAAATTGATAATAATTCCACATCAGTGATTCACAGAAACCATGTTCAAGAGTTGAGTACGATTCAGCGGCCTTGGAAGGTATTTATTTTTTCAGGAGGATACAAAATATTTGATTTTTAGGTCACAAAAAAAAAATTTTCCTTTCAAAATTGAATGTAATGATTGAAAGACCTTGTAAATCTCGAAAAATATTGTCTGTCTCGTCTCTGAACGCTCCAGATGTTATATTTTATCAACTTACCAAATAATTTTTCAATTTTCTTTAAAAATTAATATCATTAATTTTTTGTTGACCTGTGGGAGTTAGGTGTATGCAACTAGTACTCTGCATCCCAAATTTTTTAGAGTCCTGTAAGCCCTCCTTCCCATTGGTGGACATTCCACAACTTCTGAAATACCAGATCCACTACCCCACATCAATACGATGATCGCCCTAAAGTACACGAGCTTCCTACGTTGTTCAACTCCATTAACCCTCCCGCTTCAATACATTTATACGAATGCATTTTACTTTACGCTGTTTCGCATTCGCCGAAGTAACTTACTTAATTTAATTATTTTAAACGCCGTTGAGAACTGCTGAAAAGCTTCACCGTATTGTGGCGTGGTAAACAGTACCCCCAATTAATTTATGCGGTTTAAATTGTCTCCGTAATTGACGGGGGTGTTTTTGTGCTCGACCACGACTTCTCGGGTCCGGATCTTGGGCATCGATCCACTAGTTCGGAAAGTGTTTTACAATCGACGGGGCTAATGAAGCGTAAGTGGAATCGCGAATACCAAAAATAAAATTAATTATTCGACGAGACTGTCGGTCATTATCTTCTGAAGTTTTCACAGCGCGTGGACTGTCATGGGGTGGAAACTGACGGCAGATAAGTGGGAGCATGTGCACGTTCTACCACTGTAATCGTACATTTCATAGGAGTGATTCCTGGTCCTAGACAGGGAGTGCACATGAAAGCAATACCTTCCTAGTAACTCGCTTTGCTCTCAGCAGAAGAAAAAAATCCATTGTAACCCCCTCGTCCCATTGTTAGCTTCAAAAATTAATGGAATTCGCTCCTTCAAAATAGCTTCATCCCACCCTGATACAGAAGGCTGGTTATGACTCCGAGTGATTCAAAACATTTTTCTTACCTTGACTACTATCTGTAAGGCTTAGAAGTTCAGGACTATAGTGATGGGCGGAGGATGGAGAGGGAGGACAATGTTCTCAACATGTTGTTTGAAAAGTTGGCTTCCGGCAATTTCAAGTAGCTAATTGGTAAGATTAGGAAAGTAAAAACCTTTTTCTATTACGGTTCGCGTGAAAGTCTTTATAATTAAGTTAGTATTGTCTCTGTCTACACCTCCCCCTCCCCCTTATTAGCTGAGAGTTTACGAAGTCTTTCTCGTCATCTGTCTGTTTTCAGGTCTAGTGTATATCCGTATAGCAATCCTTAACCCATTTCATAACAGAGACAAACATCTGAAAAGAGGTGAAAACGGATGTACTAGTCAACCAAGGTAGACATTTTGGTTAAATGACCTTGAATTCTGAAAATTTTAACGTTAGATTACGAACTTTCTAAGCTTCCACTTCTTAAAATAAGTAATGAGACAGCCTGCTTCCTTGAAATGGAGGAAGGTGGGGCTCGGTCCCATAAAAATGTGGAACAAGAGTCATTTTAAGTAGTTTAAGGTGCCAATTAATAAAATAATGAAGGTGATTCGAGAGTGAAAACCAGAGTGGTGATGGGATTATATTCTCAGCCACATTTAATCGTTCACAGGGGCACACTGAGCTTTTGCAGAGGCAAGGGCAAATAATTTTTGGGTCCCCATTCTTTCTCTACAGACTTATTCACGATAAGTGCAAATTTGTAAATTTTTTTTGTACTTCAAGAGGCTCTGGTGGGACCCTTTTACTCACGTGGACTTCTCTGCGTGATCCCGATCCCTTACATGAATTTTACTGTAATCCGTGCACTCCTCAGCCTATCGATGAACACAATTTTGTGCATAAATAAATACAAGGTGTTTTGCGAACAAACCCTCCCCCATTGGTTTTTGGTCGTGGAATCAGATCATCACGAGGCTACAAAGGTTCCGGGAATGACAAGGTCTGGTTTCATTCTAATAGAAAAAATGTTCTCTTCACTGGATAGGGATTCGAACGTACCATTTATTTTGGAATCTTAAACGGAAAACTATTAGAAAAAGTAACAAAAGGAGTATTTTGAATGTTGCATAAGATTTTCAATTTGGATCCGGATTCAAGCTCAAGCCCAAAACAGGCAAAACCTAATTAACTTAAAAAATTGGGCTAAGTACTGAAATTTTTATTTTTTGGGGTGGATGCACTGTTTTAGATATCGCATCAGATCATTCATCTGGTTCTGATTTGAGCCTACAAATCCGAATGTCGGACCCAAAATAGGCAAAATTGACTTGGCTTAAAAATTGAACCCATGTTTTGAGATTGAGTTTTTCTAGGTCGCCTATTTCGAATATCATATCTAATTTTCGATCAGACCCCGCTTCGGATCCCAAATTCAACTTTTCCTCTTTTCTAGGACTTCGCCGAAAATATTGAACAAGGTATCGGAGTATAAGTTCTTTGGGTGGCTGACTTGAAAAGGAGAAATTACATTTTAATCCAACCCCGATTTGGGCCCTAAAATCAACATTTGACCCCTTTAAATGGGTCATTTTAGCATTATAGAAAAAATTGAACACAGTATCGGAATTGGCGTTTCTGAAGCCGCAGATTTCGAAAAACCCAGATTTTTATTTCAACCCCGATTTTTGGACCCAAAATCTGAATTTTTCTCTTCAAATGGGCAAAATTAACCTAACTTGACTAACCATTCCGGAAAGGGGAAGAAATTTTTTTTCTTCTTAAAACAAGAGGAGGGGTGATTTTTTTTTCTTTTTCAAAGAAAGTCAAGTTTCTCATTCCTTGAAGAATAAAAAAGAGGTTCTTTTTCAAAAAGGAAAGGACGATGATCTCCTCACTTCTCGAAGAAATAAAATTAACGTCTGCTTCCTCAAAGCTTAGATATCATTCAAAAAAGAGAAAGGGCAACTGATTTCCTTTTTTTTCGCGGAAAGAAACTGAGTTCTTATTTCAGAAACGATGAAAGAGGTTCCTACTCGTTTTCATGTAACCCCCTACGAGTAAGCCCGTTCAGAGAGGGAAAAGTCGTATTGAGAATCTAAATTGAATTCGGACAAACCTCTGATTGAATTATCACACTCAGTGACCCAGAAACCCACATTTCAATAGGTACTTCGATTTTCTCATTCGAAATAATTTTCACCATCTGAGGAGGTAAAATCTCGAATTCGGGACCAAATCGGAGTTGGACAATAAATCTGATTTAAAATCAGCATTTCAAGGTGCCAATGTCGACACCTTGTTCAATTCTTCTGGTATAATCAAATAGCCCCAATTACGGGGGACACTGTCAAATGTGAAGTACCAGGGACCGAATCGATAATCTGATTAAATTTTAAAACTAAATGAGACACAAAAACTCGTATTTCAATGTTTTTCCGATACGTTTTCATTTAAAATTCAAACGTAATGGTTTGGTGACACGTCTCGGTTTTGGAGGGAGGAAAATTTTTGTATCAAAATAAAATAAATTAGATTTTAGCCCTTGAAGATTTTCGTTAGTCCAATCTAAATCCGACTTCTCCATTAAGAAAAAAAAACAAAAAAAAACAAAAAAAAAAACAATGGGGATTTTTGTGATATCAACGACCCCCCCCCCCACTTTGTTCAATTCGCCCAGTTAAGTAAATTGTCCTCATTATGAATCCGAAATTCGTATGTTTAAGCATAAATCGAGGCAAGATCAAAAATTGAATGTAATATTCGAAATTACGGACCGGAAAAACCAGTTCTTCGAAACTTTGTTCGGTACCTTCCCATTTAAGATATATCTAAGTTGGTGGTACTTTTAAGCCCCTTTCTAAAGGAGAAAATTTTTTCATCCAACATGAAACTAGATCTTGTCATCTGAAGAACTTTTCGGCCTCGTGGCAATCAGGTTTCACAATCTTAAAAAAAGGGCGGGAACGAATTGTAAAATACTCTGTATATGGATGTACAATGTTTCGAATGAAGTAACCCCCCCCCCTCCATTTTGACCGGATTCAGGTGCAACGAAGCTAAATTCTCAATTAATAATGCTTTTTTTTTTTTTTTTTTTGAGTGAAAAAAGTTATCTCTTGTCACTCAAAACAGAAGCTGGACCGTTACAACAAATTTGGATTTTTAAACAAGAACGTACGTATTAAACAATTTTTGGGTCTTGATTTCGGATATCCAATTTTCGGGTCTCGATTTCGAATACCTAATCAGATGTTTATCCGGCTCAGATTTTTTAGCCCAAAATTCAAATTTCAGACATAAAATTGGCAACATGTACTTTTTATTTTAAAAAATCGAACAAAAATATCAAAAATAGGATTTTCTGAGTCACTGATCGCGAAAATTGTATCAGACTTTCGATTCTACTACGATTCGAGGCCACAAATTCAAATTTCTCACTCGAAACAGGCGAAGGAGCTTAAATTAGGACCAGATCAAGAATTTTATGCCATTTTTATGATTAACACCTCGTCGGAGAAACCTTCATGATTAAACTTCGAATTTTGAGGCCTCTGTCGGAGTCGATTTAAAAATCTGATTAGATATTTGAAATTAGCAACTAGGAAATGCGGACATCTACTATAATTTGTTCAATATGTTCTCATTTGAAACCCCAAAGGTGGTAGAACGAGCTATCCCCCCCCCCCGGTTTGATAGATGATTTTCTAACTCAAAAGAAAACTAGACATTACCAAACTGAAATCCTGCTTTGTACATTATTATTTATCCTTTAAAACAAAAAATATATTAAATTTGGAAAAAAAAATGTATTTATTTATTTTTATAATCTTTTTAATCTAAAATCATATTATCTTGTCTATCCTTATCTACGATTATCTGCACGTCATTTAAAAAATTTGAAAACATCACAGATTCAGAAACGAATTTGAAACCCCAAAGTTGGTAGACATTTCTAGTCCCCATTTGATAGAAAATTTTCTAACTCAAAAGAAAACGAGACCTTATAAAACTGGAATCCTATTTGGTGCACCTCACTGTCTAAAATAAAAAGGGGGCGTATTTTTTCGGACATCCTGTATACATACGACATATACGCTTTTCCAGAACACAGTCAATCGATATTTCTAAACTGTTCAGAATATACAAAAAACGATCTACAGATTTCAATTTTGAAGCTTTTTCCTCTAATTTTTGACAAAAACTGGCCTCAACCTCAAATAATACGAACTGGAAATTTAATTTTCAAAGCTGAAGTATTCGGGGAATATAAGCTGAAGAAAATTTCCAAAACTGGACATATTGTTTTTTGGAATTGAAGAATATATAGCTAATGGATCCAATGCATTTTAAAAACGACCTTTTTCATTAGCAAATATTGTGACAACGCTAATGAAAATGACTTTTTTGTAATTTGACAAAGAGGTATTGACGAGGGGAATCCTTCTCTCAATTTCTGTGGGGGGGAGAAGAAACGGACAAAAACGTTACTACGTTTTTTGGAAATGCATGAACTTTATCATTGGCAAAGATTACGACAAAATAAAGGAAAATCATAATTCAGCAAGTCAACAAAGAAATATTGATGGATTGAAAATTCCATATGAAGCATGGGCGTAGCCAGCGAGGGGCAAGGGGGACACCCCCCCCCGGGATACGAGAATTTAATTTGCCGATTCATGGAAAATAGTATCCTGGAGAAATAATCAGTGTGTTAAGCAAAAGGAATAATTTACCAGAATACAAAATTATTGTCGTGAGTTTTCAGACAACTGGTATTAAGATTCATTGAAAAACTGGTTCACCTCAGAAAAATTAATCAGAAAATTAGAATAAGAATGACGGAGGAAAATGGAAAATTTGAATTTGATATAGGCAATCTTCGAACAACTCAGGTGCAAGAATTGAGAAAGATCTCCGGAAAATTCTGGTCACATTCTAGATAAATGATATAAAAATTTTGAAAAATGAAATATCATAGAATTTGAAAAATGTATGATAATGGATCTGATTTCGCTTTCCTTCAAATTTGGAGATCTGCATGGGGGTCGAATCAAAAATCTGAGGCGATAGTCAAGATCAGCGACCCACCTGTGACTTTGTCGAAGAACATCAAAGAGAGTTTTGGGTCCCCAGTTTTGTTAAACTCAATAAGATTTTGTGATTCTATTTTAATTCAGTACACAAAATTCAAATTTCTGACGTAGAATGAGAATGGACAACGTCAAATTGACCTCCCTCCCCCCCCCCCAAAAAAAAAAAAAATCTATCAACACAACATTAGTATTCGCGTCTTTTTTTTCAGTGGAAGACCGAGACGGACAAGATCACGGAACTTCCTAGAGAAAACCTGCGACGCAAATATAAAATAAAGAACAATGCTTCCCTCACAAACATAACCGATATGTCCAGAGACGAGTTTTACAATTTTGTAGACTATCTCCACCAAATTCAAAGTCAAAAAAATCAGAAAATACAAGCTAACCGAAAAACCGTTTGATTGATTTATTTATATAAGTATGTACACCGTAGTATTAATCTCAATAGGCTAAGCATATAGTAAGAACAATTAAAGTAGTGCACTTTATAATCATGTAAATTTATACATCATGTAGATTCCGAGACGATACCCACTGAAAACCACCAGGGAAAGTGCGGCATCGTCTCGTAATGTTGTAATGTAATAAAAAATGCTTTTTAATAAATAAAATAAAAAAAAAAAAATTGAAACTCTCACGAGAACCGCCATTGGTTTTAACTGCACTTCCGTTATATGTAGACCGAACATTGTATTTTATTCCAAACATCCGATCTTAGGTATTACCATCCCTTGAACAGTTTCAGTTCACAGCCCTTCTTTATTCGAATTATTCATTTGTATTAGCACAGGCCATGTTGCCAAATGCTGGGTGCTATTAGGTGCGTACATCGATGTGTAAATAGCAATTATATACCCTGGTGCTTGAACCTGTTGCAATTGTATAGAGTCAGTGTATAACACCGAGCGCAGTCTGGATATAAATACTGAACACTAATTTGTATATGAGTATTGAAACTACCGACCTTCAGGCACCAGAGTTATTTTTTGTAATTTGAGCGCAGAGAGCGTTCCTAGTCGTTTGCGATCACTCCCGTTGAAAAACGCTGCGGCACCAATTTTTGGTGCCTTAACATAATTTGTGGCGCCACAATGACGTTTAATCTATAATTTTGGTGCCTCAATGACCGATATTATAACTATAATACATACATATAATTCTATCCTTTTGACCCCCCCCCCCCCCTCTGGTAAAGGTTCTAGCTACGCCCATGATATGAAGACGTGAAGTTCAAAACATCCCACGTGCCAACTTCTGCAAGTGCATGCAAACTGTTCTAAGAACCGCCGCCCATACAATATTAAACATCCTAAGAGCCCATAGAGTCTCAAAGTACCTACTTCTAATTTCAACTCAAAGATCGCAGCACGCACACGTGCCGGCGAGCGATCCATGCAAAACATCCTAACTCCGTTTGATGTTGATGGTACAGGTTTTTTGCTTTGTCTTTCCCATGGACTTGGGATTTGCGCCAAGTCAACCCTCATTTTCTCAGCTTATGTATGACTGAACCCCAAAATTTGTACATGGACATGTGTATGAAGCTTCAGAGAATTGGCTGAGCACCCATTTTGCCAATCCCACCCCCTTCACCTCAGCTGATACAATTTTTTGCTTCTCCTGTAAACTTTTGAGGTTGCTACATAGGATGTTTTGAACTTCACGCCTTTATGTATGTACCTAAATGAATATGAAAAATGGGAAAATAATTACAATTGTTTTCTTGTTTCATGAAATGACTAGAGAAGTCCATCCATCTCCTTAGTCCAGCTGTTGCAAAATTATCTAAAATTTGGAATAGTATCGTGTGAACTAACAAAATTAAGAATGTTTTCTGGTCGCTGATACCGGAAATTTCATCAGATCTTCCACCCTACCCATAGGTGGCTCTGAAGATCCTGATTTCACTCTTAAAATGGGCAACTTTGATTCTCTCAGATAATGCAATGAGCTATCGAAATACAAGTTTTCTGGGTCGCTGTGATTTTTGATTAGGTTCAATTTGGACCGAATATCACTCTTGCAATAGGCAAAATTAATTCTCTTGGACAATTGAGTAGTATACTAAAATGAGCCCCTAGCGTTGAAAATTTTATTTGATTTTTCGAACGACTTCGATTTGGGTCCTAGAATTTACATTCCACTCTTGAAATGCGCATTAATGATTTTCCTCGGGACACTGAGGTAAGTACGAATCAAATACTCTTTCTTGGAGTCGCTCAATTCAAAATTTTCACAGACTGTTGAAAACTAGTTTACCCTTCCTACGATTTTTCCAGATTGCATTGAGGCTCTTCCAGACTGGATTACTCATATAAATTCATCTATGCTTGTTAAGACAAGTGAATGCTACCTAAGGCTATACCAAACAGTACTAACAATTCGCCAAGCCGGTTCAAGGCTCATTCAGAACATTGTAGGCTCTTCCAACCTTGCGAACGGCTCTTGAAATTCTTCCAAACTTGATTAGGACTTTTCAAAACTCAATCAAACCCTTTTACGTAAGATTGCTCGAAACTGTTCAAAACTGTTCAAAACTCGTTTAAGACTCCAGATGACTTGTTTAAGACACGATACGACCCTTAAAGACTCGTTAACAACTTTCGAGACACATTCACACTCCTTTTGGATTCCTTGAAATTCTTCGAAACGCTAACTGGTTTGTTTGAGATTAAGAGTTCGCCATTTTTGAAGCGTTTTCAATTTCAATATTCTCCTCTAGGAGGGGTGGTTCCCCATCGCCCTCCCCCACGCCAACTCCACAGACACACGCGACATTGGTCTATACAATTATTCGTCATTTTTGTGTCGATATAAAACAGCTTTCAGTTTTAGATATTGAAAATGGCTTATAATCGAGGACTGGGGAGCGAAAGGACAAAAAAAAAAAAAGGGAGCCTGATTGAAAAAGTATATATAAAGTATGATTTAGATGTAATTTAAAGGGGTTTGCCGGATCTGTCCGCGTATCCCTTCGTCAGCGGTTAAATTCAATTAGTTGATTGAGTAGTTTCTTCAGTTACCGAGGAAGGCCGGAGAGCTATAAGGCTGCTCTGATAATGGCTGATGATATTTACTTTGCAGCGAAAGTTTCCGAAACTTCGCCCGGTACTTTTCGACTCTGTACACACAATTGCCGGGCGGCGATAATCAAAAAAGGAAACTCGGTAACTCGTTTGATAAGTTGGCGAATTTATAATTTCGCATTATTCGAACGTCAGTTTAATCACGAACGAGTCGGTCAAATTGGGTTGTAAAAAGATTATACGGCCGAGGCGGCGGGGCCGTCGGCCTCGCCGGTTTCTCCATTTAAATGGGCTCGTAATTTGCGACACGAATTAACGATCGTCGAGCGAGCTTGGTACGTGATCGGTGTGCTTGAAAATCGTCATTCAATTAGCGACTTTTCTTTTCAGCCATTAGGATGAATGCGAGGTAATAGATGCGAAGCTCGGATAAGGTTGAGAGCGAGAAAATTAGAACATGAAATAGATAAATTCGTTATGAAAGATTTTTTTTTACCCAGTTCTTGGGACTAGTTCCTTAATAAACAACGTGCCAAACGTCCTCAAGAATCCCGGTAGAGCTTCAGTGAAATAGTCCCGAATTTCAATTTTTGAGAGTAAATCAATGAATATAGTAAATCGGGGCGACTTTGCCGATGGGAGGAAACTTTGCCGATTTTCATTTTTGACCATATTACTGGCTCTGTGACGAATACAAATGTATTTCTTACACTTCTAAGGGCATAGATCGATGAAGGGACGTAGATATAACACTTCAAAAACCAGTGAGACGTATCACAGGCCGACGTAGGTGGCGAAGGTAGGCTGTTTTTCAAGCACAGAATAAAAAGTTCCGAAATAGTAACCTGATAAATAAGGTCTGTGGAATTCAACTAGGCACTCACAGGATTATTGTGGTGTCATTTTTAAAGTCTGAACTCTCAGCTTTCCAAGGATTTACAGGTCTAGAGGCATTTTCCAGTCTGCAACCACAACGTATAAGCGAAAAACTGCCTTGAGGTGACTTTTCCGCAAGTCAATTTCTGTTGTTATCAGTTTAAGAAGTTACAATTAGCGATGAAATCGCGAGCTTTCGCTACAATCGCGAGGTTGTTTTGAGTTTTAAATTGACCTAGATGTCATTCGACGTTGTTTTGAGATGCCAAGAACACAAATAAGAGACAAGTAGGGTGTCGCACCTATACTGATTATACCCGAGAAACACTTGAAGAATGTCTAACAGAAAATTCGAAATGGTGATACGACCAGAGCCGAAGCTTCAGCCACGTACAAGATACCAGTTAGAACACTTTATAATTATCTTCACAAAACAAATAATGATATTCGTCGGAATTCGGGAGGGAGAGCAATATCAAAATGGAAAAAACGAATTTCAGTATCCTCTGAAGGATGATTTTGATTCCGTGAAATTTGCTGCCATCAAGAGTTTCACCCGAACCCATTGAATCCCGAGGAATATTTATCTTCTCCAAAGACGTAATTTAACTTAAATTGAAATTTTTCTTTCGTTTTTATGGACTTCCGTAATAAGTTTTGAACATTTTCACTCATTTTCTATGCATGTATTATATGTACCGGCAATGTAACCCCGCGTGCGCAGGTAACTTTGCCGATTCATCTTTAGGCTTTTCTGGGAGGGGGAGGGAGAGGGAAATTTTGACTCCCCAAGCTAATCTTATTATCAAAGCTTCAACCAATCCGGAACAGTTTTTATATTTCCTGTATCTTCCACAGATCACGCGATACAGCTGTTCAATGTTTGGAAACCCCAAAGTTTTCGGCAAAGTCATCCCGTTTTACGGTAGCTTAAATATGAATATTGGACAGGAAAAGATTGAGGAAGGAAACGAATTTTGCTATTTAGAGAGTAACTAGGGAGATTCGCCCCCTGGCCACTTCGCGGCCCAACGAGGAAAAGACAATTGCACTTGTTCATTTGAAGTTTCAGTTAAATCAGTACCTAACGCCTGAGCGCTATCAATTGAACAACAAACTGTCACCTCCCCTGGAAGTTTACTAAAAATTCGTCCATTAAGCTCATTCACTTCATCATTTCGTGATGCTAAAATGGCTACTTTGGACATTTCCTCTGGAGTCATACTGTCATTATACATATCTTCCATGAAATCTGTGCTGATCATGTCTTCTGGGGGAACAAATTCGTCTATTTCATAATTACCTATTGCTAAAAGCCATTTCGGATATTCTGACTCGCTGGCATTTACACGCATATTTTTAGTTAGCCTATACTGCTGAAATATTGGCCAACTTGAACAGTTTTTTAGACAAGCTTCTACAATTTGCCGACAACCCCCTTTTTTTACAACTGGCAGCATCTGCCGAAAATCACCTTCAATAAATAAAAAAGATTTTTCCACCAAATGGAGTTTCGGGGGTACGACATAGATCTCGCAGGGCCAGGGCCGGCATGTTTCGGGTATAGAGCAATCACCACCTGAAAAATGAGCGGGTGAGGAATTTCCCATTTGATCAAAGTTTCTCGAAAAGACGAAACCGCAGTTCGTCCACAAAATACGAAAACTTTCGAATCCGGGCGTATACCTGACCAGCTCGGAACTAATTCCTCTCCTTTCTATATCCCGTATGAGAGATGGGATGGAAACAATATAGATGCGACCAGCTGATTTTTTTCATTCTCTATCGTAATCTTGGGGCCATAGGTTCAAATTTAGCTTCTTTACTCGTTCTTGATATAACAAGTAATATTATCTCATATATAAGAACTCCTTATATATTTGTACCTAGATATGTTGAAATATCTTATTAAACGTAAGAAAGATGACGATGAAGACAATCCATTTGATCGGGGGGGGGGGGGGGGGTCACTCGCTCTCAACTCACACTCCAGCACTCCTGGAAGAATCTGTTCCGCCGACCCTGCGCAGGACTGCATCAATAGCTGTTAACGCGTGTGCAGATATCATTGATCCTTCATCCTAAATGAAACAGTCTATCTGGGACAACCGATATTTGTCTGACTTTTTCCACTTCAAAGAGGTGCGTGCATCAATAAATAAAATTTCCATGGAAATTATATGAAAACAACACGGCGCTACACCATCCAGGAGCTCTCTCCTCCACCAAGGACCGCCCCCTCCCTGGGGTGGGCTACTCTCTGCCAATCCCTACCACAGCTGTCCTCCTCCATCACAGTCACTTTACCCGTCCATGCTCCCAGCTCCATCGAGAAGCCCCCCGGGGTAGTGTATAGAGAGCCCTCCCCCACCACTACTCCTCCTCGTCCTTCACCGCGACCTTTCTCCGCCAAGCTCCCTCTTCCTCCCAAGGGTAGGCTACCGCTGGAGAAATGAGCAATTAAGGGACAAGGTAGGCAACCCGCAGTGCGGTTTTTTTTCTCCCGGAGGCGGTGGCGGCGGCAGATTTTACTTTTTTAGTATATAGAGAGATAGAGAGAAATAACAAAATGTAGAAGTAGTAAAAGGGGATATTAGTAATAGAACAGCACAAGCCGAATTAGCATTTCATCAAAAAAGTTTAATCTTTTCAAATCAAAAATTAATCTGGAAATCAAAAAATTATTTTTGAAAACTGATGTTTGGAGTGTGTAAGTATACGTGAATGAAAGTAAATTTTTATCAATTTATTTACAAATTATTTTTATTTTTATTTGACTTTTGGCATTTGCTGAATTAATAAATTTAAGCCACAAAACCTAGCTCAGGGCTGACTTATGGGCTGAAAATCGACTTACAGAATTCGTCTGGCTGGTTTCTGGTTGGATGAATAACGACCAAAATTATGACTTAAGCTTTAGCTTAAACCACTAGTGGCTTTAGCTTAACATCCCTGTTCGAAATAAACGTATTTTGACGGTGATCGGGGCATCGATTTGAAGGTGAAAATTGTCACAGAATCGACGTCGTTCTAACTCTAAAATCGATGTCATTTTCATGTCAATTTCGATGCCATTTCTGACGATCTACTTTGTCACGCATCCAAACTCCATTACAGAAACCACGACGTGCTTCTATTACGGGTTTTCTCCCTGACGGGGGCAAACTCAGGGCTTTCTCCGAGTCAAATACATGTGACGTTGCTCACGGTTCATCTTTCAAAAAACTACCAACTAGATGTTTCTCTCCTACCTACATACCATTGAGGCGATCCTCTCCTCTCAAATTCGTATTTTTGTATACATCGTCTAGGTAGCCCGGGGAAAAATTGGGCAAAAAACGATACTTTTGCAAATAAAACCGGGAGAACGTATTTCATCACAGATGGTTTGACAACACTGTGTATGTGTACGTCTAACATTCAGCTATTTTTTGAAGGTGAAAAATGTGAGAAAAGAATTTAAACCAGGATGATAACTGTCCAGGAATTATCCTGGAGAATGGACATTTCGAGTGTCTCATGCACACTTGACCTAAGTGACATTTTGACGAAAATAAGTTTAATACATATTCTTATAGATCTCGATGCCCTCTTGCCCTCTATCGGGCTTCACTCGCACATTAAATTACTTCCTTTTTTAGCCCGTCATATGGCGTAAGCCATTTGAGCCACATATATAACACAACATTATTTATAATTTTCAAATAGCTCTCCTGAAAAAAAGCGTTTTTGTCACTTGGGTCAAGTGTGCATGAGACACTCGATTTATTGTACAGGAGGGGGCAGTGCGTGCTGTATAATATACATTTGGAGCTCAAAATTAATTTCTATAGATCGAAACTCATAAGCTCGAGTATCTGCAGTCCTAAAAAATCTCAGAAAAAAAAGTAAGGTTTACACTTTTTCGAATATTTTGTAAACCCATCAGAAATCCTCGTTCGGCCTCTGGTTGTATCTGCCTCAAGTGTATTCCCGGCTTTATGGTTGCTTATTATTTCGGATTTGATTCGGAAAGAATGCTGAGTTGGTCACCATCAAGGAGAAAACCAGTAAAAGGAGCATACAGTGGTTCTTATCATGACTTCGAATGAATATGACAACAGAACATCACAAAAAATAATCTTTTTCATCAACGGCCCCCAAACGGGCTCAAGGGTTGAAGCACCAAGATCTCCCCATCCCTCCTTCTATTTGTTCAATAAATCACGATCTTGTTTCAACACAGCAGCAAGTGATAAGGAAAAATACGACAATAAAATCTGAATTTTTATTCCGATGTGAAATTGCTTTCTCGGTGGTACGAGAAATTCGAGAAAGCGGGAGCGGGGATTTCAGATTTACATTTGCGATTCTTCTTTGAAAAAGAGGGTGTAGGAGGAAAAAAATCTTATAGGATACTTATGGGAAATTTATGGTTGAACATTCTACATAGGGATGACGTCTTCGGGTGTCGTATTCGCAAATCGTTATATTTACCCTTATTTTCTTTATATTTTCCATACTACTAACTCCGCCTAATCGCATCGCATCGTTTTTCCTATAAGGTTTTCTGCTTTCGTCGAGATACACTCCACTCTGATTTCCTCCCTTTTTTACAATTCCAAATGGATATATCGTTTCTTGTCTCGGTTACGAATATTTTCGCGTTATAATTTATTTCCGCTTACCTCACATGTGACAATGTGAGTTCTCACCGTCGTATTTATTCTCGATTTTGCCGGATATACGTCGTATCGGACGAAGAAACGGTACAGAAATCTTACTGATGCGATGCTAACGCTTTTTAACAGATAAATTTTCTTTAATTATTTTTATTGCTCTTTCCGCCCCAACTGAATTATGCGTAGGTACAAATAAGAGAGAAAAAACAGAGAAATATGTATAGTGCGGTCGTGTAATACGGCAATCAAGATAAGAAGGTTTGATTTTAAAATTGCACAATGCCCCATCCCTCTGAGTTGGTACCTGCTGTGACGGTCAATTTTTCTTCTGGTGAAAATCGTTGAGAACTATGCAGAGTGTGTCAGGGTATGCGTTCCTCTTTCAACCGGATAAGTAAGCAACGCATGTTAACCACGTGTAGATATGTTTGCCTGCTTTTATATTTTAAGGGAGTAAAAGTACAGACCAGGTAAAGCGCTTACTAGAGGACGTGTCAAGTATAAAAGCGACAGTTAATGGAAACAGCACGCTGCTTGGAATTATGACAGAGGAAATCCAAAAGCTGAAGCTGGCGAGCGCAGAAACAGAGTGGCGGCACTGGAGCAGTATAGCCGTAAAGAGAATCTGCTGATTGTCGGCGGGTCAGTCAAAGAAAACGAAAACCTGCATGCAATTTTCCACCAGGTAGCCAACAAGCTAGATATTGAAACACACGACTTGGAAATAAATACCATCTACCGCCTCCCGGGCAAATCAAATGCCCCACGATAATAGTGAAACTTAATAGTCACGGTCTGAAGAATAGGATGATTCGAGCTGCAAAAAAGAAAAAGCCAACAGCCAGCGATTTGGGATTCGAGAGTGAGGCGCCAATCTTTTGCGACGAACACCTAGCGAATGAAACTAAAGAAATCCTCTTCAGAGCGTGAGGGAGTTGAAAAGAGAAGGTGCCCTGACGTTTGTATGGGTAAGGGACTGCCAAGTATTCGTAAAGGAAGCTCCCAATAGTCGCACTTACGAAATTACTTGCATCGAACAGCTGGACTGGGCGCACTCTGCAGCAGCTCAAGAGGGTGAGCAGATGGAAACAGGAAGCTTAGACACGGCAACACAACAAGATGAACCAGGCTTACCAAATGTAAAAGCATCACAGAAGGAAGTCAACTCACCAAGCGTCAAACGGAAGCTAAAGCAAAAAAACTCCACAGATAAACAGGAAACCTACGCAGACAAACAAGAAGCTGCAGCTACAAACGAAAATGGTAAAACCAACAGCCAGTATTCACAGACAATCAACACTGGAAAAATTCAGAGCGAATGCAGGACGGGCAGCGGTCGGAGACAGTAGCACGCCCAAGAACACTTCGAGTAGACACTGAAAATTCCTACGGAACTCAGCCCCAATCCGGAATGCAGCAACCGTGGGGCTCAACGGCTGCAACCCCCCACCAGTACAAAGAGATCGTACAACGCACCAAGCCCGATACCCAGATGGTAAGGCAGAAATAGAAAAAATAAGTAAAGATAAGGGATGGGAATTGAATATTGCCACTTTCAACTGCCAAGGAATGGCAGATGACACTCGCCTATACTAACTAGAATCCCTTTGTGAAAAAACAAATTTCAATATAACAGGTTTAGCCGAAACAAGAAAATTAGGAATAAAATTAGAAAAGCGAAAAAACGGAAACTGCCTATTCTTTGGAAACGCCACAAAAGGGTTTGGGGGAACGGGATCCTACATTCATCAAAAATGGACAAGAAAAATTAAAGAAATCAAATATGTTTCTGACAGGTCAAGTGTTTTAAAATTGAAAATAGGGAAAAAATTGGTAATGAGTGTCACCTAGGTATATGCCTCAATAAATATGGCTGACCCAAAGGATAAAGAAGAGTTTTATAACCTCCTGGTGGACACTTTCGAAAAAGAAGGAGGATACTACCAAGTAATAATGGGGGACTTCAACGCCAAACTAGGGATGGTTTTAAGGAACAAACTGGAAAGTTCTGCTCGGGTGAATGTACCGACGAAAATGGGGATAGACTGATTGATTTTGCTGGAAGCAAACGGCTCAAGATAGCCAACACTTTCTATAAAAGGAAACTCTCATAAAAGTGGATATCGCAATCTCCAAACAAAATAACTAAAAACGAAATAGGCTTCTTCCTAATCAATGATCTAAAAGTATTGTTAAAGATGTAGGTATCTGGAGAGGATTCACATTCCCCTCGGATCATAGACCAATTCAAATGAAATTAAAAATACAAAAACGTTACAAAATAAGAAACTGGATAAAAAACAATAAAAAAGGAATGCATTTTATAATCCCAACCCATAAAATAAACTTAAGATGAATGGGGCGGGGCGCTGCAAGGCGTGGACACAGATAGGAATCATGACACCCAAAAGAGCCATGGTGAATTCGAAATAAATCATCAAAATAATCGGTAGGGAAGCCCTAGTACCATTGGGGGAAGAACAATTGGATGTTAAGCTATATGTATAGGAACAAAAACGCTTATGGATAGAAAGAAAGTGCTAAGTTTAAAAGGTCACCTAAATAATTTTGACAGGATCGAACTAGTAGAACTTAGGAAAACCATAAAGAAAAAAAAATAAAAGAGGATATTCAGAACTATGAAACGGAAAAAATATTAGAAATCATGAGGAAGTCCAGGTCGATGAAAAAAGTCAAAAAGGAATTATATCACCATAGAGGGCTAATTCCAGGTACAAGGAATGAGGAGGGTCTGAAAGTCCACAGAAGAAAGAATATTGTAAACACGGCCACCTCTTTGTCCTTGTGAGTATTAGTAGGTATATGCACTTATATTATTGTTGTCAGTACTGGTTTGGTGTTTATTTTTATTAAGAATTCATAACAACTCCGACGCCTGCTTGCAATTTATTTCCTATGTGTTTATTATTCTAAAAGTCTCCAGACCAAAAATCATTCTCCTTTTTCCACCTTACTTCAACTCATTTCAACTATTCCTAGGTCAAGCCTCTTAATTTCTCTTTTAAAATTCTCCAATCTTCCAACTCCATTTAAGCTTCTCACATTCCAAATTCCTATTTTAATTGCACCTTTCATTTTAAAACTTTTCGATGATGATACTCCGCCAAATAAATCCCTCCCAGAATAGGAAGCTTTTTACATCCGGAAAAAGTTATATACTCGTTGGAACGCCATCTTCAGTAATTAATATTTGGAAACGTTACATTTCCTGAGGGCCCTGATTTCGACGTCAACCTGAGTGATTTTTCACTCAGCAGTTGGGAAAATTTACCATTTCAGTCAGGCGGAGCTGGGAAAATCCAACAAGACAATTTTTTTTCTCCTTGCTTTGATATACTTGGGAACTGAGTTAAGAAGTTGAGAAAATCTAACAAGTCAAAAATACTTTTTCCCTTTGATATTTGGGAATTTTGAGTTGAGTCAGTTGGGATTTTCACAATTTTTGTCCCCCTTAGTAAAAACTCTTCAGCACGTCCCTGACGTCGATTTTGCTCGGAAAAAAGCAAAAATCGACATAGATTTGTGTGCAAAATTGACGTTAAAACGTCGGGGATTTTACCGGTCAAATCGACGTTGAAACAGTTTTCTGGGTGATTTCGAAACCCGTATCCAAACTCAGGCATTTTAAAAGTCGAGGAAAGATACTCGGTCGTAATATTGATTAACACCCCGTTGAACGTTTACAGGGAAAACGTTGCGAACTTTGCGTACCCCTGCGGAACGGTTTCTCTTTCCCATTAAATGCCGAAAATTTGCGAAAGGGAAATAACGAGTTCGCGAGTTGATTTTTAACCGGCGAAGAAGTTTAAAAGGCTGAAGAGTAAGAAGAGGGCGTGGTTTCGTTCTCAATTAGAATGTTTTAGAAGAAGCATTATAATTTCGGAAAACGCCATAAGCCCGGTTAGATTTTGATATTCTCCTCGTTCGCTACGGGAGCGCTGTTGCTATCCTCGGTAATTAGCAACTTATACTAATGACTGTGTACCTTTTAAATAATACTTTCTTAGTCGCTTCTCCTCCTTTTCGCCGAGACGGTTTCCGTTTGATTTAAATGCGAACGAAACTTTGCTCGTTTTAATTCGCCCTCTCGCGATCGTCCCCCTCGTTCCAGCCCCGACCCGCTGTCGTCTCCGGCTAAAATAATTATCAGTATTATTACGACGTGAAGCAATTTTTAAACCTTGCAGCCCGTTAGTCAACTACTAATTAAAAATATCTTTCTCGAGGCGTCGCACGGAACGAGAAAACGGCCCGTTCTTTTGTTAAGTGAGAACGAATTCAAATGAGATAGTCATCGCGACACCAACCACTCGCAGACGAGTTTGCGACAAAGTTGAGTAAAAGTTAAGTAATTCAATACTGGCTTCAATGCTACGTAAATTTCACGATGAAAGGTATACTTGAGGGGTTCATTAAAAAAAAAAAACCATCGTAGTTTTAAAAATTTTGACTTTGCCGACAGATAGCGCTGCAAGTGCTTTTCAACTAGATGAACTGTCAGCGTGGTTTTACTGACAGATCAAGTTGACAGATGTTGCCTTCACTATTGGCGTTTGGACATTCCTGTAGGTGCGCTAGTGTCGTGGATGAAAAGATAAGTAGGGTATTTCTACCAGAGTTGTTGGGCATAACAAAACAAAATGACAATATAACAATAATTGAATTTTAGAAATTTTGTCATAATGACAAAACCATGTATCCGTTTTGTCATATGACAAAATGTAAATGACATAAAAAAGCAGCTAGCTGCTGGAAGAGGGTCGGCTCTCGACTGAAAAATTAGAGACTAGCCTATCTCTTATTAGCGGTCCTTGGAAAAGATATCAAGAAAAAGACCTATTGGTAATCATGTTTAAGGTCTTTTGTTCCGGGATATAAGAGCTGATAGAGGAAAGGTAATTGAGATAACACTACACACACACCAACAGCACATGGTAGGTTCAAAAGGCTTCAAACTGCGAAGCTTCAGGCTCTGCAACATTCGCACTTCGACCACCCGGTCAAAGATTTCATTCTGAAGAGCAATTGATCAACAGATAAAAGACCAACACTACTCCTAGCCGACCCTAAAAACATCAAATGATTAGGAAACAATTATCCACTTCCAAGAGAATGAAAACAACGTAATATTCACGCTAGCAGATTCTCTGTTCCCTTGATAATAATTGTACGCATAGGTATGACATACATACGTCCTATGACTGATTCGTCTGAATAATGTTACCCGAGACATCGGTACAAACATAATGTGCACTTCAACATACTGATTTACTGATAACGTCTTTACATGCTACATATTACAACTCGTTCACTTCTCGCTACTACTGGTAACTGGCGATAGAAAACGTTCTTCTATATTACTCAATTCAACCAATTCAGGTGGCATCTTAGGATGAGGAAATCGTAACTCTTCATGCGCTAAAAACTCAGCATTTTGACCTAAGAACGATAGAAAGTCGCTTGATAATAGTTATAATTAATCATTAAATAATCAAAACAATGTTATTGAATGTTAACAGCTTTGATGACCCTAATAAAAACTTTCACAAAAAATACCCGATCAACACAGAACGACAGAACACACTGCTTAGGTATTCCAAAACCCACAGAGATAACGAGAATTCCTTTTCCGTATCATTCCGTTTAATGCGTTCAGAATTCATTTTCCATTTTAAGGTGTTCTACGCGGTAATCAAGCAGACCACTAAACATAAACACTAGGTAATGCTGATGCCTCCTAGCCGACCCGAAAAACATCAAAAAATGATTAGCGAACAATTATCAAGTATTGGCTACTAGTAGGCAAATAAACACTAATGCTAAAGTACCTTGTGCCCTCTTGCGGAGTCCGCAACAACTAGAGAAGAAGAAGAAGAAAAGTGACTGCAATAGACTCGGCTACTCGTAGCCGACCCTAAAAATGAATCGAATGACAAAACGAAATGACAAAGAAAAAATTGGTCATGACATTTTGTCCACAAGTTTTTCTTTGTTGTTCTCATATTAGAGTATATTATGGTATATATTAAATAATCGAAAAGACTGGTGTGGTGGGACGTATAGCGATGCGCGCACGCCAAAGTGGCCCCTGAGACACCGTACGCCCGGCCCTGGGAACTACCCTTTCGAGTATCACATCAGTGGCCGGAGGGTCGAAAAGACTAGGTATGTTTCATATCAATTGAACAGAGTTCTGAATAGAAAGACAAGATGACCTGAGTAGCTGGAATTTTGTATGGTTTCATACAAGTCTGTCAAATGCTAATTGATCAAGAATGTTAAGGATGAGTTAGCTTATAGAAGAACCTTTTTTTTCTATCACTTCATTCTCCTCTTAGGTATTGTTATGCACTATTTACATTCGTGCTGTCTTCTTTCATTCTTGTCTTTTGCTTTTATTCTTACATTCAAAGGGAAACTCAGTAAGTTGCTATAGTTATTTGTTGAAGTTTGTGTATTTTCTTTATCCTTTCATGTCCCTAGTAAGGTAATAATTTGAAGAACTTCCCATGAAAACAACCTAAGTCAGTTTTGAAATTTCAACTTAGCAATGTAACTGCCGCTGTTCTGCTGGATGTTTTCATGGGAAGCTCGAACTCTTTAATTTTCAAAATGCAGTTATTGATTAGTATGCAACCTTTGTTGGAATAATATTGGTGGAATTGGTGTTATATCAAAATACCAGTAAATTAACAGGTATTGGCGTTTTGACAAAATGACAAAATAATTTTTGTCATGACATAACAAAACCATGAAAGGACAAAATGACATAACTCTAAACATGACAAAACTCATGACATAACAAAAAAATGAAATGAAATGAAATGCTCGTCTCACAAAATGACAAAAAATCATTTTGTCTAACATCACTGATTTTTACCATAAAAACATTTATAAGTAAAATGAGTTCTAGCATCTTTAATATTGTTTTTTATGGAAAACTGAAGAGAACTAAAATGTCAGCCCTTATCATTTCCTTTCAGAAGAGCCCGACTTCAGTTTTTTTTTTCGCAGAACATTTTTGTCACTGATCATCTTTTCGTTCAAATACACCAATCATTAGGCCGCTGAACAGCGACTCTTTAGTGTCCAAACGCGAATATCATGTTACAACATAATGACTGCAGATACAGTGCCATCTGTCCACGAAGTCGGACTTTCAAAACTGACTATGATGATTCTTCAAATGAATCCTTCATTTGTTTTCGCCCTCAGATATATGTTCCAGTTTTTCTTCTGTCTAGTGAATATTTTAGAAATAAGCTTGAAACCCCTTCAAATGGCTATTTTGACCACTTCGCCTTCTACAAAAGAAAGAAAACAAAAAGGGAAAAAAAGCTTATAAGAAAAGCTTGGATTCTGATTCAGAGATACTCTGTATTAAACTGCGAGAGGGAGACGGTATGATGGTGTGACCCCCCCCCCCCAATACGAATCTTCAGAGTCGACATTTTGGACCATTAGTTCGCAAAACAAAAAGAATCACTAACCCGTTGAACTTTTTTTTTCCTAAATTTTTGTATCACTGAGTCGGTATTTTCAACATGAGTTGGCAAAGTGTAAGAATAGCGGTGTTTTAAAAAAAAATTTTCCCAAAAAATTTTTGCATCGAGTTGGCATTTCTCGAAGTGTTTCTGTTCGGCTTCAATCCACTTCGTCGGAATTTTGAACATTCGTCGTCAAAACGGCAAAATGGCTAAGTATTTTTTTCAATTTTTTTTTTCAATATACTCGGAAGAAAAAATGTTTTTATTGTGAATCGATTTTCAACCAAATTATCAAACTAATTTTTTTTTTCTTCTTTTAGACGGACAATTTTTGCAACAAGTAATTTTTCTGAAAGTCTTATTTTGGTTTCAACCCATTTAGTTGGAATTTTCAGCACTAGTCGGCAAAATGTTAAAAACCAAATAGAAATTATTTTTCATAATTCACGTACTGCCTATTTCAGGAACATTATTAATAATTACTATATTGTATTTTTTAATAATAATTAATAATATTGTTATTTTAAGTTTAAATACATTCAAATAAATAAATAAATAAAAACTATAGGAAATTAATTTATTAATTTTGATCCAATGAGTTCTGTTAGATTTTTTTTTTAATTTCAAATTTAATATTAATGTTTTACCTCCTACGGCCAAAGCTGACAAGATTAGGAGGGGATAAAGTACAGTATGTTATAATTTTTCCACTATTAATTGAAGAAAAATACAAAAGAAGATTGAGTATACGAGGAGGGGGGGGGGCTGGGGAAATGATGGGAAATAATCTGGCTGAGGGCTGAAGGGAGAGGTACTCGGAAAATATTGGAAGAAAATGGAACATGTAGGGAAAGAGGAAAATGAAAATGAAGAGGAGCGTTAGAGTGTACGGAAAGGGAGAGAGGGAGGAAGTCATTGCAACCACGCTGGCTCAGAGGTCGATAAATGCTTCTGCATGACGTTATTATAAATGCTTTACAATTCATGAAGCAAAATATCCACCTCTGCATTTGCTTTAGCTACCTCATTGTAAAGACAGAGTATACCATAGAAGCCAGAGTTACATCCCCCTGGGGTTACTTCGATACTTGGAGACTTTAAGTTGAGAAAAGTTGGGAAAATTCAATGAGTCAAAAAGTTTTTTGTCTTATTTTTTGCTTTGATACTTGGGAGTTTTGAGTTGAACCAGTTGGAACTTTTACACCCCCCCCCCCCCCTAGGGAAAGCTCTTCGATACGTCCCTGCTCCTTTTCCATTATCTAAGCAGTGTGGGTTTGACTGAACGGCGCGTAAATTAAACCGCAATATGGGGGGGGGCTCTTTATAGTGAACACTCTGGGAGGGAGGGAATGGGCACTTGTTGATGTCACTAGCCTTGATATCAATACCGACATTCCTACCACACTGCGCAATATTTTCATTATCAGCTTCAGAAATACCATCAATAATTATTATAATGTTGTTTCTGCGGGTCTAGGTCTTAATAAGATCTTCATTTTCCGCCTACACGGCAGTATTTGCTTCTTCTAACGTCTGAATACGAGCTTGTTGCTCATAACGAGGGTTTTCAATGTGCTAAGATTGCTTTTTACCACCTCTTCTAAAATGCCTACACGGGAAATTTTTGCACTTAGTCGGCATTTCCGACTAATTTTCATCTCTCCCCGCTCCCCGGCGACAAGGCTCGCGACGCTATTGACTGCCTAGGATACGAAAAAAGTCAAAATTTATTTCTCAGTGTACTGATTCGTGTAAGAAAATCTGTTCCCAAGAGCCAATAACGAGTCCCCGTAACATTTCATGAGAGAAAAACAATTATAGAGGAATGAAAAGTTAGTTGAAGTCAATAAACTTTGTCGACTGGTGAGCTAATGAGAACCGATTATTGTACTCGAACCTATTTTTCTGGTTAAACTTAACTTTTGGGATTCTTAGAGGCAAAATTGCATATCGCCTTCAAGAGGAATAAATTTAATAAAAAAATGTTTCCACCCGCCTTAGTATACACTACACAGTCTTCAAATTACGCAATCCAATCATAGGCGGTAACTTTTATTTTCCTCATGTGGTGCTCAACTTGGTTCGACTCTCCTCCCCTCTCAGAGTCTTTTGAGATACCTCTACCATCCCTCCTTTCCAGCTCAGTTCAGCTCACAGTTCTTTAGCTCTTCATGATGACAATTCAGTTCAGTGGTTGACATTTCCATTTTCTTCCAGCCGCGAGTATACTTGAGCGAAAACCGTAACGGTCCCCCGACATGAAAGTGGTTGATATTTGCTACGTCCTGCGCGACTACAGTCTGCAGCCGTGTTGTTAATAGAAATTTCCATGGAAATTTTTTTAATTAGGGTACGAAAGCGGTATAAAATGTTACACTGCGTGTCTCTATAGGAAGCACGTTTTTACTTCCTTGCTCACTGGTTAGTCTAGGCCAAAAATTATGAAAACCCGAACGAGTCTTAAACGAGTTTTAGAGGGTCTTAGCAGTCTCAACGCTGTCTTAACGGGTCCTGAGCGAATCCAGAGGAGTCACGAAGAACCTTGAAGAAGTTTGGATTTTTTTGGACGGAGGAGATTAGCCCGCCCTTAAGCTAATTCATAAAAACTTGCACTGCCTGTAATTTTTGAAAATTTAGTTTGATTTTTTCAACCTGTTTGTGATTTTTATCAAATTTCCAACTCAAAACCCAAAACTGCTAAATGTTTACCACAGCCGTAACTTTTTTGGGGCAGGGGAGGTTCGCTATGAACCTGAACAGAGGATGACAATTTATTGCCGGTGTAGGCCTCGTACTCGAGCTCCTTCAACTAGAACCGCCTCAACCATAAGCGTCAATTTGTCCTCCCAAATGAGCTGCAAGCTCTCCTAGAAATTTCGAAAATCACCGACGGAGGGTAGAGCTGTATTATACTAATTCTCGAACGAAACAAACGAGAAAATATTTTAGCCCCCTCCCCTACTTTTGAAAAGCTATTTGCGCTTACGGCCTCAACTTTCATAAACGGTTCTCTCTCGATATTTGTTAGTTATTCGGCACAACAGCCGAACAGAAAAAAAAAGAGAGTCGTTAAAAAGTCATTAACGTGTTGACAAAAAATGTGTCAAAACAGTCGAATTGTCGCGAGGTCGCGGCTCACGTGTATTCCCCCCGGTTCAATTTGAACAGGTGCGAGGGATACGTGCGATCTCCGCATCGACATCGGCCCTTCTGTTTACATTTCTGTATCAATACTTTCGATAGAGAATCCGACTGGATTTTGGCAATAGACTAACGTGCGGACAATGTCTGGATTTAACAATACCGACCCTTGTTCGCGTTCATGTCAAGGGGTTGTTGACGTTTAATTCGTACACCTTCGAATACCAAGTTCATTATGAATATAAACGATGAACTGAATCTGTCGTAGGGGTGGCGTGGTGGCGTTCCAGCGCTGTATTTTTCGACTATCGAAAGTTGATTAATCGATGGTGCGTTCCATGATGGCTTTTTTGAAGTTATGAAACTAGAGTCGTGATATCGTTTCTATGTTGTGAAAACTTCCCGACTACAATTCATTTTTGGCATTTATTCCAACCAAGTACGAAAATGTGGACAGTGGAGAAAAAGTATATGTAAAGTCGTACCGAAGCAAGTTTTTGGGTGAAAACAAAGGGCGTTCAATTTCTCTGGCTAACTATAAAAGCGAGAGGTGGTTGATGGAATGTTGCATTATGACCATAGCGAGGGACCAATGTAAAATGCGCATTGGGGAAAAGCATGAAGATGATCCCTCCCCCGAACAATAGGCAGGGTGTTGTGATCCTCTTGGTCCAATGAAAAAGCCCCCCTCGAACTCTATTGGTCGACGCTTCTAATTTGAAATAGCAGTAAATTTTTTCTCTGCCTAACACACACCGTGGTATTCAATTATTACTTAAACGGCGTTAAGTGACGAAGCAACCCCTTCATGTACTACATATGCTATTTATTGTACTTCAGTGCATGAATCAGCAAAGAAAAAGATAAAATTATTAGCCACCAAAACTGAAACATCAAAGTTGGAGTTTTTCAATTTCTTATCATTTAGAATTTTTATGACACTTGTGGTTTGCTTATTTTACGAGATTATGGAAAATTAGTGGATCTGACGATCTAGACTCTCAAGATGATGAAAGTGACGATGAGAAGACAAAAATGATCACAGACCATTAGCAGACAGAATGCGCTCTTTCATTTTGAAGGGTTATATTAAACCAGTACGTTTACGGATGCGACTATCGTAGTACGATCAACTTTTTGTGCTGTACAGAATATTTGTCACTTCAGCTGTGACAAGTTGCTCTGCAGAAAGGGCTTCCAGTAAGCTAAAAATAGTAAAAAATCCAATGAGAAGCAGCATGTTGGATGACTGGACAATGCCCGTGATGATCCTAGCTTCAGATAGTGATATTTTGGAAAGTATGTCAAATGAAAAGATAACTGACATCCATGTTACTTAAGAAATGATATATCTACCTATATTATTTTGTTTAAGTATATGTTTCGTAAAAATTGTCATTATGTATTCCCCTCCCCCTGAAAACGAATACGAAGAATCTTCTTCACCAAAATGGCTTCACAACACCCCAGTCAGAAAAAATTTGCCGCATGATGCTTCTGATGATTTTACAGCAATGTTAAATGCCATGACACAGGCTCCAACTAAAACTGTTTCAAGTGGGCAAAAGACAGTATTCATAATAGAACAAAGCATTTTTTGAAAATTAAAGGGATGGTGAATGATGAACTATACTCATTTCCGAGCCGTTTCTTTTACCAGCGATACATCCCTCTTCTCTTTGACGTCCACATTTACATCAATTATTCGAGCTGTGACCAGGTGCGGCTCATTTAGCCGCACGTGTAGTGAAATGCCTCCGAGGAGTGACGCCTTGTGCCACACCTGTATAGGTGCCCATGTCCCATGAGAGAAAAAAAATCGATTTTTCCCCCTAATTTTCAATGTTTGAGACCAGGAATCGATAACGGCTTAGCCAAATTTTGAAAATATTTGTATTTTCTGTTCTCTAAATAGGAAGAATTAGAAGTAAAAGTCTTATAACACTTAATCTCGAGTTTCTCGACGATGCAGGGCATAGGGAAGAGAGGTTCTGGGGTCTGGACCACCACCCTAACAAAAAAATAGTTTTTTTTTTAAAGAGTAATGTAAGGTAAATCATGAGAGAGGGTGTAAAGGGTCAGGCAGGACAGGCAAAAAATTTACCTCCTTTCCCCATAACGGAGTTAGCTACCCCCTTGCGATAGTAATAAAAGCTAGAGGTGCGCGGGCGTCACCCGATTGCATCCGGGTCAGTAAGGGGAGATAAATTATTGAAGAAAATGAATGGTTTCATTGATTGCGTCCAGGCTCATAGTCCCATTGCGTCCCAGTCCATTTAGCGTCATCCAGAGTACACCACGAGGAGGTGGACCGAACTACAGTCAAGGCTTTCAATATACTTACACCCAGATAACTATTCTTCAAAATCTGAATAAACCGCGGAAATGAAAAGCGGAGGTGCGTGTCCAACTTGCCTTGTTCAGAAATGCAGAAGAAAAAGCACCTATGTACATTTAGGTCTTATTTTGGAAAGCTAACAGAATTTTTTGGACAGAATGCAGCTTTAACCCTTTTGCTCACTTTTTTTTTTTAAATTTGAATTATTTTTTACTGGAAATTGTTGAATAGACTCCCCATAATACGAATCCGGTGTCGGAGAATTTTTCACTCCCCCTTGGGCCCCCAGTGGACCTGAGACAGCGTATGTCCCACTGGTAGAGTAATGAGAGTCAAAAAAATCATTTCCGAAACAACCACGCCATCTACCGAGATGTGAGTAAGCTAAGATATGCTTCTGATGGTACTCTACCAGTGGAATACAACTAGCACTGTTTTCAGCTTATATTGGACCCAGCAGAATTTTTCAAAAACCGTTGGGACAAACGGTGTCCTGTTGGGAGCGAAAGGATTAAGACCACTCACACTCTAAAAGACGCATTCAGATTGCGTTTCCAACTTTTCGTAAAGACTATCAGATTCCGCTAGAACTGAATCAGACTCCTTCAGACTTGTTAAGCCTTGTTAGACTCTGATGAGACTCACGCTGACTCCTTGAGATTTATCAGACCACATTTTGAGGCATGTGAGACTCACTCGATTTGTTCAGACTTTTTGACTCTATTTAGACTCACTGAGGCTGGGCTATGATTCATCCAAACTCCATCCCTGATCGACAGAAAGAGGGTCACAAAGCCTCAGCACACAAAAAAGCCAAAACTGGGATTTGAGGCAAAAGGGTGCTTCTTTTTCAACCAATTTTAGAGCGCAGGACACAAACAGAAACGAGAACGACATGCTAGATGAGGTAATTTTATGACGTTCCTTGGTCAAACACAATTTTATGATGGACGCAATCGAACTATTAGGGAAGCGGACTGTTTACATTTCGAACGTAATCGAACCATTCGAAACAAGGGGCAAAAACGAAATAGTTAAAGATGGTACATGCAGGGAACGCTGTGAACAGGAAGAGACATCCTGGACCACACTTTCAGAGACTGCAGAAAACTAGAAAAATTAAAAGAAAAATATAATATCACTGAGCTGAAGAAGGGACATCATGAGAAAAGAAAATTTTCTCAAAATAAAAAAAATATGTAAAAATAATTCTGAATATTATCAAAAATATAATTAAATAGGAAAGAAGGGTAAATTATTTTTTTTTAAAGTGCCACTTATACTAGTCAAGCAAGTGTCAGTTGATAGTCAAAATTTTGAAGCCACATATCTAATCCGCTACAGGGTGTGAGACGACTTTTACTTTTTTATTCGTGTCTAGCACTTCAACATGATCTGTGTTCGAAGTGATTTTGATGATTCGCATTGGACATATGAGTTGTGGAAAAATTTGCCTGTTTTCGGCGTGGTAACTTTCCCTTATTTTCGAAGTACGTCATCAGAATCGAGAAAGTAAGTACTTCATGCTATTAATTTCATACTTTTTGTAATTTTGAATTCAAATACTAAGGCACATTTTTCGAATAATTAACAGGCAATTAAGTAGCTACTTGTAGAGTGCGGGTCCTGGGAACTGGAGATGCAATCCAGTTGTGGAACTCTGATTGTACCTCAGTCATATCATTATGGGTTTTGATTTCAGTAAGTTGGGTAGGTCGTTTGAGAGTTGCAGAACGAATTGACCAACATTTCGTCTGACCAATATCTGGTTCCAATTTTTTTAAACTAATTGGCTAATGTTTCCTTTCTCTTGTTACAGTCATTATTTTTTAACTCTGAGGAGCCCTTTTGGCATTTCTATGATCTTTTTATTTTACTTTGATTACAATAAATTAATTTAATTTTCCTTTCTTCTTTCCATTCTGTCAGTTTCAAATAATTTTTTTCAGATTGTGCCAAATATTAGTCGACCAATAATTGGCAAATTTTAACATAATCTCAAAAATTCACAGAAAATAGCACTTGAGGTTGACGTCAACGCGTGTAAGTGAAACTCATTGCGGATGGCATACACTTCCATACGCCGTGATTGAAAATAGAAAATTCTGCAGACCAATAATTGGCAACAGTTGCCAAATTTTAGTTTTTGGACCCTTCGTAGGGCGCCTGTGGATTTAGTAGTGCCATTTTGTCACGATTTGTGTATCTTCTTTCGGTCATATTTAATTAATAGAAGTCAGTATGTTTTTTACAAAGGTTGTAAATCACGTATGTTTTCATCTCCTTTTGGGGTTCCACAGAGGTCAAATCTTAGTTCCCTCCTATTCCTCTTGTATGTGGTTTAGATTTCAAATATTTTGACGCAGGCCTTTTTTCACTAGAATAGGCAATGCGCACAAAGTAAGCCTAATTTTCTCACTTTTTACACCATTAAAAAAATGTATGGTGTTCTAATCCTATTTTGTGGACTGATTAGGAAATATGACCTTAAATCTTAATTGAAGCCTTTTTTCACCCTAGGAATGACCTTTAAATTAAAAAAAATTAAAATTCTGACCTTACCAATCAAGGTAAAAAGAAAATACTTGGCATTCCGAATGAATATATTGTTATGCTAATTTCAAATCTGACCTTAAAATAGAGATGACAGCCATTTTTTCACCCTGACAATAATTTTTAAATGCCAAAATTTAAAATTACAAAATTCAATTTTTGCATTGATTTTGAATTTGATCTTCAAATTTGGATGAATCTTTCTTTAGACCTAAAATAACATTTAATAAAATAATTGAAAAACGTCGTTTTAATGAAAAAAGAGCTATGTATCTAAATTCAAAGGTCAGATTCTGAATCTACATGAAGAATTAGCCCAGAAATTTACGTTTCCCAATTTTCAACCACCATTATTTCGGTATATTTTTTAACCATCCGAGTCAAGTTCATAGGGACAAATCAGAGAGAACTTGGAGGTTTGTCCCTCTTCAACAAGTCTTCTGGAAGACCCCCCTCCCCCCCAACAAAAAAAACAAAAAAAAACTGAAAAATTGCACGAGAAAAATAATTTTTAACATTATTTTGATAATTGGCCGCTCCCTTCCATTAGCCCCACTCAAGGCTAACTTGATTCTCCCCACATTTGAAGCGTGACATTTGGATTCTAGAGCTCAAATTGGCGCTGGATCATAAATCTGACAGTATATTTAATATCAGCGACTTAATAATCTCATATTTCAAATGTTTTTCTTAATTCTCCGTGGCAAATCAATTTTGCCATTTCGAGATTCGGATTTTATAGTCCGAATTGGGACCGCATCAAAAATTATAATTTTCAAAATCAGTTACCCTAAAGAACGTATTTTATCGATACAATTTAATTTAAAAAATGGCTAAATCGCACAATTTTGGAACAAAGCAATCTTCTATTAGTTCAATCAAGTTCCTCGAATTTGAGATAAGTAACAGCACAAGTGCGAATGCATTGAACACTTGTTCCTAACACTGCTACCATGTTACTAAAAATTGTATGAAATAACTTATTTCCGTCTGTCATCAATGGGGTCAGTTTTCTCATATACTATTTCGGAAATTCTCATACATGGAATAAGGGTCTCAGTTGGAACACTCGCGAAAAATTTTGCTGCGGCACTTTGTCCATTAGTCGATACGTCTTGACGCCAGTGATGGTTGTAGCAGAAAATGAGAGATGTAAAACCATCTGACCTGTAAGTCCACTTTGCTGGACATTTTTCCTGCAACACTAAACGTTCTGTACCTCCTCGCTGTTGCCTCGTACATAAAAAATGTACAAAAGTTAAACTGTCATAATTATAGTACCTTCAGAGGTGCCGTACGTGAGATAAGACCAATTGGAACGTCTAGCCTCCTTTTTCTCCACTCCACACCGACCGATTTTGCTGAAATTCGATCAGGTGCCATTTCTCGTGGAACTTAATCACATAATCACTCGTATGAATTTCATTACACAAAATTTTAGACATGAATATACGAATGGGTGTGTAAATAGTAAATAAATATGAAAATAGGAAATCAGTGCCATATGAGATTTCCAGAAAAGTTCACCCCGTCATCCCACAAATGGATCAAGACTAATAGATTTTGTGAAAAATCATCTAAAAATTTGCTAGCTCCGACCCAGCTCTAATCATAAAACTGAACACCTTTATTTCTAACGATTTAGAGGCGAATAAGTCGCGATTTTCAATTATTTAGGTCTACACCCTTATAACTGTCCCATTTGGTAATTGCTCTCGCTTACCGTTCAATTGATCCCGTTCAACCCCGCTGTTAAGAGAAAACGATAAAAGAACCGCGCAGCTCGAACTCGTTAGTCGTCACCCTCCAAATCTAAATCTAATGGGTGTCTTCGCCGATTCAACGAATAGATCATAAATCTAGATGTTTTTTGTGCTCGTTCAAAACATACGACCAGCAATTACGATCGTAAAATTAATAAATAAATTATCGCTCGAATTATAAATCGTTCGATCTTCATGAGTGTTTTAATAATTGCCGTCGTTTAGCTACGACAGCCGGACTCGTGAGTTCATATTGTGTTCAAGCTGAAAGATTCATCCATTGACAGGCGACATAGACAGTTTCTGTGTGGCTCAGATATATACCTGGCAAATGAGAACTTGAATTTAAAAGTTAAAAATGTCGTATTGTGTAAGCTGGAAACAGTGACGAATTAGGGGACAGTCGTAGAAAGGGCAATTCAGAATGAGAAAGAATTGATGGTTTTCACCACATCATCTAGCTATAAGCCATTAGCAAAAGAAGTTTGATCAAGTCTTGACGAGTCTTCAACAAATTTGTAAGAGTTTTCAAAAACTTTTAGCAAGCTGAAGAAATCGCAAATTGTTTTAAACCAACTCTGAACAGTTTTCAACAGTCTTAAGTAAGTCTGAAGGGGCCTTTATAAGAGTCTAAAATGGCACTCAAGACGTCTTAAACACACGTGGATAAATCTTTTAGAGTGTCAATCAGATTTTGAAGAATCATGATGAAGACGGGAAGAGTCCACGAGAATTCTTGAACGAATTTTGAACCGTCTTAACAAGTCTTCAACAAATTAAAAAAATTCTTGAAAATCCCTAAACAAGTTCGGGAGAGTATTAACAATTTTAAACAAACTTTGAACAATTTTACGAAAAAGATTCAAAGAGTCTAAAGTGGAACTCACTCAAAGCATCTTAAGCAATCATAGCTGAGTCGCTAAAAGTCTTGATCAGATTTTGAAGATCTTGGTAAAGTCTATAAGGCCACGGTCTGGATTGCCGAGTGGATAGCGCGTTGGTCTCGGAATCCGGAGCTCCCGGGTTCGATCCCACGTAGCAACTCGCCAGATTTTGACCTAGGTCGGTTTTTCGGCCAGAAGTGAAGAGGGCTAAGACAGCCCTAGCTGCCTCCCCGACGTCTTTAAGGTAATGCTCGAAAGGGCGGATTCCAGGGCTCGGGTTGAGAGCAAAATTAGAAAAGAAGGCCACGAAAAGTCTTAAACAAGTTTCAAATCGATCCAACATGTCAAAAGGTTTTTTTTTCGCTTTGATATATACTTGGGAATTTTGAGTTGAATCAGTTGGGACTTTCAACCCCCCCACATGAAAAACTCTTCAGTACGTCCTGATTATCCTCCTAAGATGCCGCTGATTTTGATCCTTATATCAGATATCATTCACCTCAGAAATCCAAATTACACGATGAATGAGCCTTCAATTTGAAATTTTGGCCCATCAAAAAAAAAAAAAGAATTTTCTCCTTACACCGTCACACAAGTGGATATTAAAAATAATTTTCATTTAATTGAGACATTTCAATTTTGAAGCCGCGAATTGGACCGGATATAAAATTTGATGCGATGGTCCAAACCAACTGCTTACGATTTATTCAATTTTCTTCAAAACAGGTGGCCATAACGACCCATATTTTGAGATTTTATTCGAGTTTTCAAGTGAAGTCAATTTTGTTGGAAGAATGAAATTTTGATTTTGGAGCCCAAATTGAAGCCGGAGCGAAAATCTGATTCATTATAGAGATCAGCGACTCGAGGAACCTCCAAGTTGATGCATCATTTAATTTATCGAGAATTTTCCGAGCAACCTCTATTTTATCTCTTTGAAGGATGGAATTTTGATTTTGGAGCCCGGGACCGAAAATCTGATTCAATTCTCGAAATCAGTGAATCAAAGAATCTTCAAGTTGATGCTTCATTCAACTTTTCGAGCAATATCTATTCTGTTCGAAGGATGAAATCTTCACATTGAGGCTGAACTAGAAATCTAACGCGATGTTGACTGTGGAGCCCAAATTGAGACTAAACAAAAGTCTAATGCGACATTCAAAATCGGCGATCCAAAAAACTCCCTTCGATTATATTCTCAATTTTTCCAGTCAATTAATTTTGCCCATTTCAACTATGAAATAGATTTTGGTAATTTGATCGAGGCAGGATTGAAACTTTAAGAAAATATTCGAAATCAGCGTTCCAAGAACCTTCTAGGTATTTCCGACTGCTTTCTCTATTTCTGAAGATAAGTCACCACCACCCATTTTTAATATGAAATTCGGATTCTGAGACGCCAATCAGAACTGCATCAAGTATTTGATGAAATATTTAAAATCAGTGACCTAAGAAACCCCAATTTCAAATGTTTTCTTGACTTCTTAAGTAGCGTTAAGTTTGCTAATTTCAAGCTAATATGAAATTCGGATTTTAGGACCCATACAGAGACTGAATCGAAAATCGATCGGCCGAAATATTCGAAACTGGCTATTTTCGAAAATTCTGTTCCGACTGTTTTCTTAACTTTTTAGTTGCATTAGTTTTCGTAATTTCAAGCTAATTTGAAATTCGAATTTTGAAGCCCGAATTGAGATTGGATCAAAAATCTGATGGAATATTTAAAATCAGAAGAAATCCTATTGCTGGCCGTTTTCTCAGTGTCAATGTTTCCTATTCTAAGTTCGAAAGTCGAATTTTGGGTGGGACCCAAACTTGGACTAGATCAACAATTTGATAAAATATCCGATATATAAGCAACCTCAGACATTGTTACTTCGATAGATTGTTCAATAATGCGAAGTGGGGGGAGAGGGAAAGACGAAAAAGAGTTTTCTCCAAAAAGTTATATGGGTACAAAATATGCCTTTTGGTATAAGGTAAGTACAGTTTTTTCGAAACTGGTCAATGTTTAAAGGGTGCATGACTAAAAATGTAAGACGAAGGGCACAGAATTTGAAAATTTGAGTATTCTCAAACGTTGTCTATTTGTTTTGATTCCCTGATCATGAAGATATTCGATTCGAACCTTCTAATGTGCCTGCTGCTAATTATTCACATTAAACTAAAATATAAATTCAGCTCAAAAATCTAGCTCAACTAATTTGCAATTATCAGCAAATTTCTCTCCAAGGTGGTATCCAATGTGCCAAACTTGAGTATTCCATTGAGAAAATTGAGGATGATACTCGCCTATTTGAATTCTGTGCTCTTTGCGCAAACTTTGAGCTTGTTATGCGCCTTTTAGGTACAGACAAATTAAGAAAAAAGTACATATCATATTTCTATACGAAAAAGCCCCTTTCGGGGGCCCGCTCTCGAAAGACAAAACTTAAAAAAAAAAAAAAACTGTTTTCATGTAAGTAAGTGTGAAAACATTGGAAATTTGTTCCTAATCGTGTTATCAATAGTATAAGACAAAATAATGAACGAAATAGCGCGAGGTTTTCTTCTAACAGTTTTTTGACATTCTCTCACATAATTTTCTCCTTCTTCTTATTCTTATTATTTTATTTATTTAGAGATCGGCGTTTTTGAAACTATCTGAACTTTTAGACGACCGGAGACGGAGAGTAAAAAGGTATATAGAAAAGTGTAGATCGATTTCGAAAGGGAATAGACGTAAAAGGTTCTAAAGATAAATGTGGTTACAATTTTGCGACCATAAAATAGCATTCAATGTAGTTACTTAATTAAAAATTAGAGACTTCCGAAGCTATCAAATACCTCCGTACCTATTGTTTACGATATGATTGGGTCAACCCAACCCAAAAAAGAAGACGAAACCTCGAACAGAATTTTACGACGTCATATAAAGATTTTACGACTTTTTTAAAACCCTTTTCTGAGCAAAAAATACTCGAAATTGAAAGTCATCTCGTTCAATTTGGCCACTGTAATAACCGAACAGTCCACATTTGTGGGCTTTTATAAGCTTTTATAAAACTACACTGCAACGTAAAAGTTACACCAATTTTAAATACCAGTAAAAGGTATCTAATCATTGAGACAGCCAAAATATATTCCGGTATATTTTAAGCTGTCCAATGTTAATAAGACGAAGGAAGTAAAACAAAAAAGGAAATAAGAACGAAATTACTAAATTTGATAAAACAGAAACTTCTACGAATACTGAAGAAAGATTAGAAAGAGCCTAAACAGACTCAGAAGACCAAGAAGAGATACATAGAAGGAAATACTGAAAAGAACTGAGGAAACCGAGAAAACTGTAGAGGAATCAAGAGGCTCAAAAGTAAAATGACAAGAATATTTACTAAAGAAAGAAAAAAGAAAAAGTAGGAGATTGTGGAAGTGAAAAAAGCAAAACAACTAAAAAGACAGAAAAGTTTTAAAAAAAGACTTAGGAGTCTGGGAAAACTAAGAAAACTCTTAGGAGTCTGGGAAAACTAAGAAAACTGTATAGAAAAGGAGACGACAAACTTACACAAACTAAAAGGGCTGAAAAGAACGAAAATACTAAGAAGGCTCAAAAGAACTGAGAAGCCTAAAAGGCAAACAAGACATGCAAGTAAAACAGACAAATATATAGGTTAAAGAAATAAAATAAAAGATGACTAAGAGGACCGAAAAGACTAGAATGGCCGAAAATGTCAAGAAGACCAAGAAGATCGAGCAACTGATAATAGAGGTACAGAAACAAAAATGCTGAGGATTCTAATATACGAATATTAAGTTGGTAACAATGATGAAAACTCTTATTTCATGGAAAAAGAAAGGGACAAAATGAAATGAAAAAAAACAAAAAAAAAACTAAAAACCTAAAAACATCAAAAATATTAAAAATATTTATTTATTAGACAAAAAAAAACAAAAAAAAAAACAATGGAAAATAAATAAACTGATCAGAGAGGACTGGGAAGACGGATAATTACAGAAAACCGGAAAGACTAAAGAGTGTAAAGAATAAATATCTGTTTATTGGAACCAATGAGCAGTGGCGTAGCGTCGGGTGGCACAGGAGGGCACGTGCCCCCCAATATTTTTACGTAGTCCCCTAATATTGGCGATTTAAAAAAAATACTGCAATTTTCGACTTTTTCTCCCTTGAAAATCTTATTGTGCCACCCCCCCCCCCTTTGGGAAACCTCCTAGCTACGCCACTGCCAATGAGAGAATGAGCCGATTGGAGAAGACAAAGAAGACTAGGACGACAGAAAATATTAGAAAATACTAAAGGGGAAAAAATACCCTGAAAATACCTAATGAAGAAACTAAGATGACTAAGAAGATTAAAATGGCTGAAAAGCGAAGTTGACAAAAATACGAGTATGTATTCAATTGGAAGGGAAAGAGACGAACATATAAGGAGACAAAAAACTAAGAAAACTGAAAAGAATAATATAAAAAAGAAAAGTTTTGGAAACACTGAAAAGATTTTGGAGACTGAAAATATTGGAAACACTAAACGGATTTTGGAGACTGAAAATAAAAAGAACATAAAAATTAGGGAGACTGAAAGATCAAAAATGATAGGAAAAAACTAAACCAAGAAGACTGGAAAGATTAAAAAATGGTAAAAAAAAGAAGGAAATATTGGGAACACTAAGGGGGTTTGAAGAACAAAAATAATAAGAACACAAAACTAGGAAGACTTGGGGACAAAAAATAATGGGAAAATAATAATAATAAAAACAATGAAAAAACTAATAAGTGGAAAAAGGGATACATCTAAAAAAAATCGAAAAAGACAGAAGATACTAAGAAAATGGAAGATAACCGAAAAAATTAGACTGAAAGGACTATGAAAACAGAGAAACAACAAAAACAAAACATTCACTAATCGGAAGGAAGAGGAACATGAAAATAGGGAGAATTTCGAAAATGACGGAAATACGTTAAGAAGAAAACAGGGGGAAAAAAGAAAAAAAGGGGGGAAATGAAAGTATTGAAAAACCTGAAAGGGCATTCAAAATGGAAAATAATATTTCGAGAACTAAGAAGACGAAAAAGACAGAAAATACTGAGAATAGAATTCTTGGAAAACGTTAGAAATTTTGGAAGGGCTGAGACTCTTTATTCTTCAATATATACTATTTCAAGAATCTCCTAAAATTTCGCACACTTGTTCAAAATTATTTAATAAATCTTCAAAACGTACTCAACTCGTCTGGATAAGGAAATGTCTTACATAAGTTTGAAAAAGTTTCAGAACTTTCAGAGAAGCTTATATTAGGCTAGAACGTATCCGAAAAAATGTTACGAAGTTAGTCTTAAAAAGTCTTGAGTAAGTCCGGAAGAGTCTAATATAATCTGGAATTATTTCAGGCTTGATCGAAACTTTCTAAGACTTTTGCACTCGATTAAATGAGTTTGAAAGATTCTTAGTGATAGTGTAGAAGCCATCAAGAGGAGTCTCAACACAGGCGCAACCAGGAATTACCCCTGGGAGGGGCTGAAGTGGGGCGGATAAAATTATACAAAAAACTAAGATGCGTGACTTTCAATTCTTAGCTTAAAATTCCTCTTTTTATTTTTTATTTTTTTTTTGGGGGGGGGGGGGCTATAGCCCCTAGAGCTCTCCTCTGATTGCGCCAAGAGCCTCAAAGTTTCAGAAAATCGTTTACAATTATGAAAAAGCTCTAAAGCGTCTCAAAGAGTTGAAAGATAATAGTTTTGCAAAATATCAGCGAGTTTGAATAACGTTATTAGAGTCTTGGGCGCGTCTTGAAAAATCTAAAACCCTGCTGAGAAGATCTTAAATAAACCTTGGAGAATGTGAATTAAGTCTTGAATTTATTTAACTAAGCACTGAGAATTTTGAGAAATAACTTAGATCTTCGCAAAAACTCAGCTCTTCAGGGGAAATCTAAACATGTAAGATTCTTTCAAACTTTACTAAACCCTTTACGATTTGTTAAAATGAGCAAAAATGGGTATTTTGTAATTTTCCCCTAACTCGAAGGGATGGAGGTGGGACATACATCAGAATAGCTTTTTAAAATTCTTTCGGACGTAGTTTATTCTTTAATACTCTTCCAGAATTCTTCAAGGCCATTTCCAAAACTTCTTCATTATTGTTCTAAATTACTATTTGAGACTCCACAAAGACTTTTTAAGACTCTTCCAGACATTTATACGACCCTTTAAGACTCGTTAAAATAAGCAATAAATGGGTATTTTCAGTTTTTTTCCGGAGAAGAGGGAGGAAGCTTCCTTCAAATTCTTTCAGACTGTTTTACGCTTCAAGACCTTTCCAGCGAATTGTTCAGAGCTATCTCTAAAACTTTTTCGGATTTAAGATTATTACGCTACGCCTTATACAGGCTTTTTCAGATTCCTCCAGACTTTCACAAAACCCCTTAAGACTCCCTAAGGTCAGTTGTAGAATGGGTATTTCCAACTTTTTTCTCGGTTCATCAGGGGGAGGGGATATATCCTCATGCATTTTAAAATTCAGTCACGCGTACTTCATTTTTTCAGGCTCGTCCAGAATTGTCCCACATTATTTCTACAGCTCTTTCGGAATTGTTTCAGATTATTATTCTACGCTCAACAAAGACTTTTTCCGGCCCATAACCAATATTTTTCATAACAGGGGGCTCACTGGAGACTCATCAAGGACGCCCAACCTACGAATTTTTTCTAATAAGGGATAGGGGTAGTGAAATTTGTTTGAAAGGAACTTTTTTCGAATTTTTTAGGTATCTAAAATGTTTATTGAAGCTTTGTGCTCTGAAATCCATACTTAATTTTCTAAAAGTGCGCCACTGACTCAAGTATATGTACGTGTGTGTCTGTGAAAGTTAGCCTCTAACTCTATTTTACTTTGTCTGTTGTGACTCGAATTCAAGATCAAGAAGCAAACAATATTACAATACAAGGAACCCACTTTTTTTCCCCCAAACATTTTTTCTTTTCAGGTTTTTCAACATTTTCTTTTGACGTTCCAAAAAAAAAAATTGAAAAAATAGTCGGAGGGGGCTCAGATTGGTTACAGCTGAACTTTATTAAACTGGTTCCGATTTTTTCGAAACTCTTATAGACCTATTTAAGACTTTGTAAGACTTGGCTGCACACAAAAGCAAACAAGTTTAGAAAAAAGAGTTAAAAAAAATATAGAACCTGTCTGTATAAGCATTTAATTAGGTTGGTACAGTTTCATATGTAAGGCTCAATAAAGCATAGAATAGTCTCAAAAAGTTTCATTCGTGTTGGTAAGAGTCGTAAAGAAATCTTGAAAACCGTCTGGATGATTTCAAAGGACCTTGAATAAGTATGAAAAAGTCTCAATTAGTCCTAATAATGTCGAAAATAGTCTTTAAAAATTTCAATCAAGCCAGGAATAGTCTTGAAATGAAATCTCGAAGATTCTCAGAAATGATAAAAACATGTTCAGAAATCTTGAAAAGTTTTAAACAAGATTTAAGAAGCCTAAAAGAGTTTCCAAGAATTCAAAACCCACCTAATGGATGTCAAAAAGGCTGAAATTAATTTAAATGAGTTTGAAACAGGTAACATAGTATGAAAAAATATTTCAGCGATTCTGAAGGAATTATCCTTGGGATGCTCGCATGTTTCAGCCCGCCTCCCTGTTACGAAAAAATCTAAGATCTGTATTTTAGGGTAATAATAGCAAGTAACTAAGCACCGCTCAAAAATATGAAAAACAGGATTCCTTGAGCTCGGAAAGCTGTACATGCGAAACATGGTTTGTTTTGCCCTCAGGAACCCAAATAGGTTTGATATTAAAATTAATACTGAAAGTGGGTTTCGAAATTTTGACGGCTGCGTGGCCACTTATCCTAAATGGAATAAGATGCACATGCATAAGGAACCAAGCCAGATGTTTCAATGAGCTTCCCTCACCCCTAAGACAAAATCAAAAAACTGAATCGTTCAATAGGGGGTTAAGCAAGTGGTTAGCATTGAGGTCAGGAGTCACCTAATCTGGGTGCTAATCGGGTCAATTACTTTCATAAATTGTTTTCCCCTTACATTCCTCTGCAACACTTTCAAGCCACTCATTACTCATTTTGTGTTGCCATTCTATTCTGATTATTTTGATTTGCTTTTCCTCTGTCCACACAGTTTTTGCAAGGATTGTTACGTGCTTTCTTCCATGTCTTGCTATTAGATTTTAGAACTATGTTATCTTATTGTAGACAACATCAAAGATTCTCATAAATAAAAAGTCTCGAGGCCTGGGACAATGTTGACCGAGTCCGTAAGATCTATGACGAGTCTTAAACGTGTTTTGAAGAACTTAAAAGATCTAAAACACAGCAAAAGCCTTAAAGAAGTCTCTTGACCTGTCACAAACAAACATTGATGAGGTTTAAAAATGTTAAATCAATTATTCTCGGATTACCGGAATATATTGATGCCAGGACACCGGGAATTTTCCCGGTTACTCGACAGGCCACAGCCTGGTTGTAGGATCGTATAGAGGTATGTATTTCGAATCGATTGATACTTGTTAACAATGACAGGGGGTTTCCCTTTATCCCTTTGTAATCAGAAAATGTACTTCAATCGACAGCAGAGTCATGTCGATCAGTTCGAATAGATACTTTGATGCGTATGTTGTGTTTTCTTACGCCTACCCAATGAAACATGATGGTAGCGATAAAACATGAATTTACATGTTACTTGTATAATTTCCTAAACCGCCGCATCGCCATTTTTTCGCGTTCATTTAGCTTCGAGATAGGTGAGTGTCTTGATTTCAAAATAGTCACTTCTCCGAATTCATCTATATCGAAGTTCAAGAAATAGTGAAAGAATACGACATGCACCACCAAAAGACAACCATAGGTCAGGGGCAATATTCTTCAGAGCGTCAGCTCTGGCTATCTACTCTCTACCTTCTACCCCTCTAGGCACGTGTTTCAGTATCCCATTTGCCAACAAACGATTTCATCGCGTCAGAAAAATTAACAACCTGTTCGAGCAAAGCGAAAAACTATAAGAACGGCGATATGGAAATCACAGCAGAGGAAAGGCGAATCTACGAGTAACTACTGAAAATGCAATTGAGAATTTCAATACCGAAAATACCTGGTGACTCCTGCAGCCTCGGCCCGGCGTAGAACATGCCCGCTCTGGCGAACCACTCGAGCTGCATCTGCTGCAAATGGCCGGCGGTCATCGTCGAATGTCCGACCGGAGCCAACATCTTGGTGACCGCTCCGGAAATGTTCATCGACCTGTTGTTCATGTCCATCCTGGGCAGCGGCTGAAAGGCGGACGAGCCGACCGGATACAGTCCGTAGAAGTTGCCGTTGCTCGGATTCGACTCTCCGTGGTTAGCCAGTATGGCCGCTGCCGACGTCATGGTCAGCATGTTGGAGCGGCCGGAGGCGGCCGTCGACAGCGGCAGCTCTTCGAACAAATTGCCGCCTCGCAGCTCTTGGATCTCGGAGCCGGGAGAGATGGAGGCGCTGCGGGAGCTGTTCTGCGAGTTGGTGGTCGTCGCCGGCGAATTGCAGCGATTGTCTTTGGCCAGCAGGGCGTCTATGCAGAAGCTGTTGTTGCGGTTTGAGGCGGTCATCGTCTCCGGCGACAGACTGCGGTCGCTGTCCGAGATGCGGTCCGAGTACTGAATGTCCTGCTCCACTTTGACCAGCGGCCTTCGGCGTACGTCGTCTTCCAAGTTCGACATAATCGCTCACGATACCATTTAGGGCTGCGGCGAAAAACGAAAACAATTCGACCACGTGCGAAATCAATTAGCACCGCCGTTCAACGCGAATCGACAATTAACGTAAATAAACCGCGATCTGACTGATAGCGAATGCGAGGGTGCAGCGAGAGGAAAAAAGAGCTGGAAAATATCCAAAGTACGCGTTAGGTTTGCGAAAAAGGGGGTAAAAGATACTTTCGACATTATTTCTTTAGACGAAACCGTTTTGGGATAAGAGAAGATTGGATTTCAGATATACTTTTACTACCATTGGTCGTTCGCTCGGATTGAGGCCACGCCCCAAAGTTCATCACAACAATGTAACCGCGACTCTCATCCCCGTTTCAGAAGGGTGAGAATAACCGTAGGGGAAACACGCAACGAAGTAAACTGCTGGAATACTGGACCTAGTGCAATCATCATTATAATACCATATTAAGCCGTATTCTACATAACTAACGATGCAGCTTTCCTGCTTCAACGCCCGCCATTTTGCAGCTCGACTTCCTTCTCGCGCGGATTTCCTTTTGCCGGGTTTTTGCCCGGTTTCTTTTCGATTTATTTTTATACTTTCGGGTCGAGGTGTTGAGAAAAATCGTCCGTATTCGCGAGCAGTTTGGGAAGCGAAATACTAGAATTGTTTCGCGAATACGAGGCAAACGGAGTCCGTATGCTCAAACGATTTACCCCGAATTACGAAAAATAATGGAATTGATGCGAAAATAGGCGCCGATGTGATGTGAGAAAAGATCGGTGAAAATTTTTCCATATTTGAGGTGGTACAGAAACTGGACAGAGCCGGGTTTGGTCATTCTCTTGAAACTGAGATTATTAAGGGAGCATTTTATTTTTTGCTAGACTTTGTTTTTTATTCATAATACTTAGTTTATATGTAGTAGAGAATATTCAACAAATTTGCACAGCAAGAGCATCAAAATTTAGGGAGGGGACGACTTTTGTCCACGACGATAGACATCCTGTCCACGACGGAAGCCCTGATATCCACGACTACGGACAAAACAGCTTCAAGAATATCATTTCCACGGAATCTTTGAAAATTATGCTATCATATGCGCCAGTGACTAAAATCAAGCACCTGGATCGCAGTGGCGTAGCCAGGATTTTTTCAAGGAGGGGTGAGGGGTCAGCAAAATTTTTTTATAATGTAGTTTGACTGGTTTTCCAACAATGAAAATGTAAATTATCAAGTGATAGCAAACATGTTTTTATTTAATAATAAAAAATTAAAAAAAGTGCTTTTCAACTTCAATTATGTATCTGAATTTAAATTTCATTTCGGGCATTTACTATGATACTGCCAATATATAAAAAATTCTCATGTCGGGGGGGGGGGTGTCATTCCCCTAATCCCCCCCTTCTGCTACGCCACTGCTGGATTGTGTTCAGGGATCAAAACTATACCAGTATTGCAATGTGTTGGTCTGAAAAATGTATAAGGCACATATCTTTGCACCAGTCAAAGATTGACCATGACTGAAAACCCTGGTAATAGAACTTTACGCCATCCCCTTCTGGAAATGTGAAGTTACCGACAGTAAATTGACCTCTTAACCTACTCTTCCAATCTTCCTGAATAATAATACCACTTTATTGGGAAGAAACAACTTGAAACACGAATTTAAAAAAGAATATATAACAGATATCGAGACAAGATGCGGTAACATCCACGACACTAGACACCTCCCTATGCTTTTTCCATTAAAAAAGAAAAGAAAAGTAAGTGTCCTGTCTGATGAATTGAATCTGGGGAATTGATTACGGATGTTCTTGTGTAATCCAAGGTACCCCCACTCCCCATTCAACAAAAAAATAATAAAATATCGAAAGTTGGGGCTCAAAATTTGCTGGTAATAAAATGTTCTGTTTTTGGAGAGTGGCCCGTTTGCGTACAGAAACACTGGGGCCGCGGCTTCGGGGTGCTCGACTAGAAGGTGATACCTGCGCTGGGAAATAAGGTTACAGGTGAAGGCGCGCTTTAGTGGCGTCGAAGCAACAGATACAGGGGTACATTGTATCTCACTGCCGCCCAAAAAAAATTGGAGTACAGAATATTATTCAATACCCCTCCACCTTTCTAAGAATTGAGAAAAAACCTGCAAAACCATGAACTACTCGCAGGTTGGTGAAAGAAAATGAGATTAGGTGGAGACTGAAAACGTACAAGATATTTTGCTCGTTACCTCCAATTTTGAGAGACAAAAAATTATTGAATCCTTTTTTCCCTACCGGCTTAAATTAAAAATTTTTTTACCCTTTAGAAAAAATCTTTCCATTGGCGTGTTCCCGTTTCTGGAAAGTGTCGTGAAAAATTTCGAAAGGGGATTTATTATTGAAAATAGTTTTCTTTTTATAGTACTCTGCTATACATCCCCTTTTCCATTCAAGAAAAAAAAATCATCCGTTTAAAAGGTCACCCATGAAAGTAACACATCTGAAATCCTACAGGGGAACTAAACTATTTTTCTTCACACTGTGAACACTCAATACTGGCTTTTGTTTATTTTCTTATCATTTTCTGACTGCCGGATCAGAGGCCAACTAAGATCGCTAAGTAGAAATTAGCCATCGTCGACATTGCTAGGCCGGTCGGCCAGCAGGAGAGGGACCGGATATGCACCCATACCAGCCGGATAACAAATGAGCCATCAGCCACATTGACTAAGGCACAACCAGCAAGGCTGCGGCAAGCTCTCACAGCCTCGTCGGAACTGCAGTGCTCACCCAATACATAACCAGCTACACCCCACCCAATGCGGCCGTGCCGTGCTGCAGCATCCACAAGAACCAAGAACCCCAGACACACGCATGCCGTCCCACTAGCATCCCCTACACAAAGAACCACCTCAGGCAGAAAACCGAAGAGAACGCAACCCCCCCCCCCAGGAAGACCAGCGAACTCCACGACCGGCATCCCCTACCAACACCCTCAGCTTCCTCACAAAACAATAAGGACGACCCCGAGTAAGGTTGGACATAATTTTGAATTTAGAGTCGTTGTGTTAACCAAAAGGGGTGGATACCATATTTCTAACGCCCCTGGATCCGCCAAAAGGGGCTACAGAAAATAGCTATTTCCTATTTTCCATTTTGAGTAAATTTCAAGCTCAAATCTCTTTTCTATATGAAAAAAACATGGTTTCAAAAACCTGTTTTATTTTCACATCCAGTTTTCAATACAGATATTTCTATTTCGGAACAGAAAATCTATTTTAAAAATAGCTCTTTGATAACCAGAGGCGTCGCAAGCCCTCATGTTGGTGTGATGGCGAGGAGGGGGAGAAGAGGATGTCAAAAACGCAGACTCGACAAAAGTAGAACTCTCAATGTTTTTTCATTTTTAGACATTTTAAAAATGCCGTTTCAATAATACAAGTATAAAAGTTTTTTTCATCCAAGTAAACAAAAAAAATAAATAAATAAATAAAAGATTTTTCTATGCAACCCAACTATTAACAAAGGAGTCTGGTTGCAGAGTGGATAGCGCGCTGACCTCGGAATTCCGAGGAGGGTTCTAGCCCATATGTAGCAACTCGCTAAATTTCGACCTGGGCCAGAGCAGAGAGCTAAGACAGCCCTAACAGCCTCCCCAACGTCTCTGAAGTAATGCTTGAAAGGGCGGATTCCAGGGCTCTGGTTGAGAGTTCAAATTAGAAAAAAAAAAAAAACTATTACAAAAGATGTTGTGAACGAATTGAAGCAGTATATATGCAGAAAAAACAGTCATAACTCGCGAAAAAAAATATAATTTTAAAAAGGACGTATAAAATAATTTTGGTGACCTCTGTTAAAAAATCTAGGAACTATGAGTTTAGAAATACATAGAAAATGAAATCTAGACACGTGCCGCAATAATTTAAGACCAACCCGAGATCTGTATCCCTATTCTAATCAGAGTTATGAGCAAACGAAAATTTGATACGTGTTTTTCTCGAAACACAATTTTTTTAATTCGCCCTTCTTGCACACACCGACTCATTTTTAAAGACTATTCTCGATATTGTTTATAACTAATTGAAACGTTTTCCTACTTATTCAATATCCTTTGAAAATCATCCAGATGGGTTTAAGATAATTCGAGATTCACTATAAGATTTTTCCAATCCTGCTTTAGATTTTTCAAAACTTTTTCAGGACCTTTACAAACATGACTGAAACTGTTCAGACTATTCTATGCTTCAGTGAGACTTTTGAAACATTATAAGGTTTCTCTAAGCTCGGTTGTTATAGTGTCTAGTCGAGTCTTAAGAAGTCTTAAATAGGTCTATAAGCGTCTCCAAAAAGTCTGAATCTGAAACAATTTTGAAAAAGCTGTAGAAATAATCCGGGACAATTCTGAACGAGTCTTAAAAAGTAAAGTACGCCTGACATAATTTTAAACATTTATATCTCCCCCCCCCCCTTCCAAACTGAAAATACTCTTTTTACGACTCATATATCAGCGAGGTTTAAAGGGTTTTATAAAAGTCTGGAAGAGTCTGAAGAAGTCTGTGTATAGCCTAGAGTAATAATCTTAAATCAGAAAAAGCCTTAGAAATAGCTTTGAACAATTCTAAAAGGGTCCTGAAAAGTAAAACAGTCTGAAATAATTTCAAGAAGGTGCGGGGAATATATGCCTTCCTTCCTCCCTCTCCTCCAGGAAAAAATTGAAAATACTAATTTTATTGCTTATCTTAATGAGTCTTAGAGGGTTTTATAAAAGTCTGGAGGGGTCTAAAAAACGTCCTTATAGAGTTTGAAATAATAATCTTGAACAAGAATGAAAAATTCAGAGGACGGCCTTGAAGAATTCTGGAATAGTTGAAGAATAAAACACATCTGAAAGAATTTACATAAAATTACGAGGATCTCCTATCCCCATCTCTCCGAGCAAGGAAATAAGTTACTAAATACCCATTTTATTGTTCATCTTAACGAGTTTTAAAGGGTCTAGTAAAGGTCAGGAAGAGTCTTCAATGTTTTTACTTTCGCCTGAAGAGCTGAATGTTTCTTCCGAGAGTCAGAAATAATATAATCTTATACAAATCTGAAATTTTTTTTTTTTGAAGACTCTTGTCGATTAAAATACATCTGAGAGAATTGTAAAGAAGTACCTATGTGAATAAATCCCCTTCCTCCGGGCTGGGTAAAGTGGAAAATTACTATTCTTGTTTTTGATGATCAATTACAGCAATCTGATATGGGAAAATGTGGTAGGTTTTCTGACCAGACAACAAATTGATTAGTTTCACTACACTTCCTGTAGCATCGACTGAAATTCGTGATATTTTACATTATTTACAATACATTCGACATGTATTGAGTGACCAATAATGCAGGAAGAATCGATTGTAGCCAAAGTCTCCAAGTACGCTATAGTAGAGGTCGAGTTTTTTCAGCACGAAAAGAGCAATGATAGGGTCCTCATGAACTTGTAGTTGTTTTTTTTTAGGCTTCATGATGCATAAAGTACTCATTGTTGGTAAATGACTTGGCTGTGAATCACCATACTCCATTAAATCACTCGCCCAATGTTTATATGTTGTATCGACGCCAACCATTTTAGTCCATTCATCTCATTGATGAATTCCGATTTCTTCGGACCCAAAATTCGACTTGCGCCAAATTGCATTAAAATAATAGAAAAGGACGTACCTGCTAGTCACTCAGCATTAGGATTTGAATAAAATTATTTCCTCAAAATGAGTTCAGTAGTAGGGCTACTTCCAGTATTCACGAACACATCTTATGGAGGATGTCTCACTTTCTTCTACGCATTTTGGAATAATGGAAACATTTTCTCAAGAACATACAGGGTCGTCACTCAGCCTTAAGATGAGCAGAAAATTGTTTCATCAACTTGAGTTTTGTAGTAGGAATCCTCGCGGCATGCACACTAAAATCTGTTGATAGAATACTGTTGCAGAAGTCTTACTTCCTACTCTACAACAAAGAATCTTTGAAACATTTTCTCAAGAACGTACAAGTTTGTCACCTAGCTTTGAGATCAGTGTAGAAGCCTATACACTTACATCCTTCAAATCCGTTGGCTTGGAAAATACTCACTTCCTACTACAATATACCGAGATGAAGAGAAATTTTTTTCAAGAACTTACATGTTGGTCACTAACCTTCGAGATAAGCACAAAATTATTTCCTTAACTGGAGTTCTCTGGTAGGAATTTTAGGGACATATACACTGACATCATTCAAAGAGATTCGGTTGGAGAACATGCACTTTTAACCGTAATATGTCGAGATCCAGAAAAATTTTCCCGAGAACATACGTGTTAGTCCCTCAGCTGTAAGACGAGAATAATATTACTTCCTTAACTTGGGTTTTGTGGTAGGAATCCCTGCGGCATATACACACTCATATTTTTTGGAAGGACACTATTGGAGATGTCTCACTTCCTACTAGACATCGTAGAATTTTGGAAAAATGTTCTGAAAGGCGTACATGATACTCGCTCAGCTTTCAGATCAGCATGAAATTATTCCTCAGTTTAAGTAGTGTAGTAGGAATCCTTACTGCATGTACACTCGTATCTTTTGAAAGAATTCTGTTGGAGAAGTCTTACTTCTTATGAACATAGTAGAATTTTGGAAACATATATTGGATTATTGAAATAATTTTGTCAAGAACGTACACACAGGATCGTTACCCAGCCTCAAGATGAGCAGAAAATTGTTTCCTCAACTTGAGTTTGGTAGTAGGAATCCTCGCGGTATGTGTACTCATATCTTTTGATAGAATACTATCGGAAAAGTCTTATACTTCCTACCACATATCGTGGAATTTTGGAAAAATTTTCTCAAGAAAGTAGGTACAAAATCTTCACACAGCAGCGAGATCAACATAACATTATTTCCTCACCCCAAGTATTGTAGTAGGAAACCTTGAAGCATATACATTCATATCTTTAAAATATTACTATAGTTGAAGTCTGACTTCTTACTACACATCCTAGAATTTTGGAAAAATTTTCAGAATATCATACAGATTTATCTGAGTAAAAAATTATTTCCTCACTTCGAGTATTGTAGGAATTCTTGAAACGTTACACTCGTATCTTTTGAAAGGACACTATTGGAGAAGTCTTACTTCCTACAACACATCCTCGAATTTTGGGAAAATTTTCTGAAGAACGTAAGAGTTCATCACTCAGCTTTAAGATCAGCACAAATTTATTTCCTCATCACGAGGCTTGAAGTAGGAATCCCTGACAGGCCCGTGCGCAGAAATTATTCCCAGGGGGGTGACCATATATTTCATGTTAGGTTAGGTTATTAAGGGCAGTGATCCCCATAAATTATTATAATATCTACATATTATAAACAAAGATCATGGGGGTGTTGACCCCCGCCCTTGCGCACGGGCCTTGTTCTCGCGTATGTTAAGTACCCCTGTATAGGATTTTTTATAATATTAAAACGCCGGTCGCTCGGACTGCATCTTCTTCTCGAATCCTCGATTTCTCCTTTATAGCCTTTTTGTTCTGCCTTTCCTCTTATTTTTGTCCTTCTTTTCAACGGCAATTCGAGCGAACCTTCTTGCCGGGGTATCTTAGTTCTGTTTTAGTAGTAATATTGTACAGTACGAGTTGTGTATACGTTTTTTGGTTCGATCATCGACTCGTGAGTCGACGAGCCGTTTAATCATGTAAATATGAAATACAGTCCACTTAATTATTATTTGCTTTTTAATTTCGTACCCCAAACAGGCCTGATTATTGAAGCACATTCATTCATATAATTCATAGTTTTGAAAATCATTTCTAGACATTGGGTTATTCTGTCATCGTCACACAAAACACAGTTTTCCTACTACAGCATTCAGGGAGTCGTAAAAGCCAAAATTTGGCGCGGTAGTTTCTTGGACGCAATAACTTTGCGCAAATTGATGAAAAATAGGAGGGGAAAACCACAACGATATTGCGCAAATGAAGGTGGGATAGGCAGGTAAGAAGATGTAATGACTTTGCGCATCACATTTCCCTTCTCACTTACAACAGGCCTAGGACTGTCTGCAGGAAGCAGGGGTGATTAAAAATGTGCGCATCAGCTTCATTGAAGTTAAATCTTTTTGGATTGGCAACTGTACCCTACTAGTTTCAGGTACCGCAACTGGTCTATATTATTTTGCATATCTTTCATTTTGGATACCAAGAATAGCGTCAATAACTAAGTAAATGTTCGGATGCGGGTGATAAAATAATATTACGTAACTCCAATTTGAATCCTTTTGGTATTTTAGCTGAAATCCCAGGTACTGTACCCTTATTTTCGGTTTTTTATTATCGACCCGCGGTAGTGCGATTCGCGAGTGCTAGCCTTAAGATTCGTGCTTACCAAGGGGCCGACGTCCTTCCGATCCGCGTGTATGATCTGGAAAGGGCGCGGAATAGAAATTCCCTTTGCTTTCGATCTTGTGTTACCAAAATTCTGGGGCTAAAAGCAATCCGTTTCATTTCACTTATTTTTGTTTATTTTTCTTACCCCCCCCCCTTGTTCAGGTCAAAATTTAGTGAATAGCCTACGCGTGAATCACGCAAAGGCTCAGTATCCTAGTTACTCTACATTCCAGGGGGTACTTCAAAATTCGCAGGTCCTGTGAGACCAATACGATATCAGGACGCAGGAATCATCACCAAATCTGTGATCATCAAAAGCGATCGTTCCAAAAAGCTCTGCAGCTCCTTGAGCTCTTAGTTCGAAATTAATAAGGCCCCCATCTCAAAATTTGATTTCTCTTGGGAGAAGGGGGACTCCCTTGGGATTTGCATTTTGGTTTCCCATTTGCTAGTCGTATGCTTTTGGCCATTTTCATTTCCAGCCATTGTTGCTGAGGTTATTTTGATTATTCTAAGTTTTAGGGGAGAGGGGCCCTACTTCATAATAGAAGGTTATTTCCATATCGTCATCACTCAAATGCAGTCGTTTATAATATTTATTGTTGATTTTGAGCCCATATTGGAGGGCATCTATTATTTTATTTTTGATCGCGTATAAAGAGACGTATCGCGAAGTAAGAGCCACCGACTCTTTGTTTATTTTATGAAGCCGTCGAGCAACTCCATTGAGCTGAATTTTATTTCATCATTTTCTCTGATGAATTTTCAATTTTATTTCTTATTTCTCATCAATTTTCTCAATTTAAAATACACGTATTCTAGTGCTGTTTGACATGATTCTCATAATTTCAGTGAGGTGAATTGGGAACAACTTTATCTTTTTAGTTTATTTTATCGAAAGTTCATGCACGTACCACCATGCTGGTATTTCGATTTATGGTACGTGGCATCCCTGGACTATTTTCAAAATTAGTATTCCCTTTGGTGGACCTCTTTTCATTCAGGGACATGAAGAGTGGTTTCCCAAGTACTTACGTCCATTCTGATGGCTCAGGCCTTTCAGCAATACTTCGTTAATGAAGTACACTGGGAACAGGGGTCATCGTGGACTCGCCCGGACTCCCGTGGGGCTTGGTGGTAGTCTGTGGTTAAATACCTATGTGTATGGTGATAGTAGGCTGAACGTTCGTTATTACGAGTTATTAGCTCCCTTAGTCGGCAATCTACTATCGGCAAATTTCCCACAGGTGAGATCCCGGGAAGGAGTTCTTTCTTCTTGGGATCTTATTCCGAAATTTGGGCGGGACATCTGGCTTTTCGGGAAATCTTGCTACACTCGGTGACCTGTTTGGTCTCGGTCCGCCTTTGGTATGCAGCCAACAGTTCAGGAAGTTTTTCGGACATGTACGTCGACCGGGTTCCTTGGAGAAAATGGTAGTCGAAGGAAAAGTAGAGGGTCGGAAAATGTGGGACCGGTCACCCAAACTATGACTAGACCAAGTTTGCGAATGCTGCGATCGGTCCTGGGCAGAGTGAAGCGTGAAGCAGATGATCGTGACAAATGGAGAGAGCTCTAGATTCGCCGATATGATGCATCACCGAGAATCCAATATGACGCCCCGAGCGATGATGATGACGGTTCTCACGTGCATGGATCTCCTGCAATATTTTCGAGCAGCAGGCCGAACGATCGTCTCCCATAACAAGTTCAAATACGCCATAAACTGCCATTACCCGTAAATTTTGAAGACGCCGTAGGACGAGGCGAATGGCGAAGCCGCAAATCACACACTATGTACCGATGATGCTCATCGAAATTCGCCACCGCAAACACGGGACCAAAACGGTTAATTTGAAATTTTCGTCGGTTTATGTTTCGCCCCAGCAGCCTTTCTCGTACCGCCTCCGCGCTGTTTTTATATTTCGGGATTAAAGCGAAGAAAATATCCGTAGAGGGGGTCGAAACACGCGATTGTGTAATATTTCTTGTCTTAAACTGCGATGAAATTCGTATCACGTAGAATGGAAGCCGTTTACCAACAGTCATACCCCATTTGAGGCTACAGTTCATCAGTCGTACCCCGACCCGCTCTGCACGACCCCTCGACTCGTCACTCGTTTCGTATATATGAAATACAAAATGGCAACGAAGGCAGATTGGTACTCGCTGTAACGAAAAGGGATTGATAATTTGATATAATTTGATCTCTAAGGGTTTCCTTCAATTTTCTCCAATTTTCTCCCTGGTTTAACACACAATTTTGGGTAGAATTACTTACGTTTTATTTCTTATATAGTTGATACGTGAAACGTGTCCGTATTCCGTTCACGTATTATATGTTCGTGATAAGAGAAACGTCTTTTAGGTTGAAAAATATAGCGAACGACTGCCACATTATCGAATATTTTATGGTCCCAAAGTTTTTTCTTTTTTTCCTCTCTCGTTCTTTCGCCGACAATTCCTCGGTTACGTTTTTCTTATATTTCAGATCCCTTTTTCCACTTCATTCCTAATATGATCGGAAATTCAATAAAAACAGTTTTCTCGACCTTTTTTTTTTTTCTTCATCGGTAATATTTTCTTGTTTGTAGTGGCTGATAAATATTAAAATTGAAGGCTCTGTTTTCGAGCTCGAGCAGGTCGAGCAAGGGTTACTCGGATGGTTGATCGAAATTCGTGTCTCTGATTTGCGGACAGCAAACGCTGCCAAATATTGGCGGGAAGGGGGGGGGGAATTCGAAATATGTATTATTTTCTGGCATCGTTGTCAGATTGTCGTATACGTATGTACAAGGAGCGAAAACAAGCGATCTGATGTACGTTATTTATTGAGGGTTACAGCAACCAGAACCAGGAGGAAATAATATCTTAAGAGGTCCATTTCCACGCCCCCACCTCCGAATTGTGAAGTCAAAATTAATGTCATAATTTTGTTCACATTTTGTTCAATTTTGTTCGGCAGACAAACAATTTTGTTCACCCCTCTTATGTAAGCTTCTCATCTCAGAAATTTTAGTTAAATGTTATACCATAATTTGTTCATATTTTGTTCGTTCGGCAAGTTCCACATTTTGTTCACCCTTTCTTTGTGAGTTGCGCGCGTTTCAAATTTGGGAGGCTGAAGAAATTGTCACAATTTTGTTCATATTTTGTTCAATTCTGTTTAGCAAGTACCACATTTTTTCACCCTTCCCAGCTTGAGCTACACGCGTTTCAAATTGGGGGAGGGGAGCTGAAGAACTGTAGCCCCATCTTCGAATTTTGAATCAAATATGATGACATAATTTTGTTCATTTTTGTTCAATTTTGTTCAGCAAGTCCTACATTTTGTTCACCCTCCCATCTTCAGTTACACGCATTTCAAATTTGGGGGTTGCATTTTGCCAGCCCCCCATCTCCGAATTTTAAATTTAAATTGGTGTTGTAATTTTGTTCACATTTTGTTCAGTTGTACTTGGCAACTACGCAACTGGGTGGACAGTTTCTTCCAGGACTGCTGAACAAAATTGAACAAAATATGAACAAAATTATGGCATCAAATTTGATTCAAAATTCGAAGATGGGGCTACATTTTTTAACCCCCCTCCCCAAATTTGAAACACATGTGACTCACAGATGAAGGATGAACAAAATATGGGACTTGCTGAACAAAATTGAACAGAATAATGACATAAAATTTGATTCAAACTTCAGAGATGTGGAGGGCTGCATTTCTTCAACCCCCTCATTTGAAACGCGTGTAACTCAAAAAGAGGAGTGAACAAAATGGTTTGTTTGTTGAACAAAATTGAACAAAATGTGAACCAAATTATGTCAATAATTTCGACCTCCAATTTGGAGGTGGGGGCCGTGGAAATGGACCTTATCTTAAGGTGAGATGAGTCCAGGGACGCACCGATAGGGGGAGGAGGGAGTTTCCTCCTGGAGGAAATTTTTTACTCAGCAGTTGGGAAAATTTACTATTTCAGTCAGGCAGAGTTGGGAAATTTCAATAAAGTTGAGAAAATTCTACAAGTCAAAAGGTTTTAGCATTTTATATGCTTTAACTACTGGGTATATTTGAGCGAAAACCATAACGCTCCCCCCGTAACGGCCCTCCCTAACACTCCTATTACTATGATATCATCCTACTGGGTATACTTGAGCGAAGAAAGGCCAGGGCGGCGATGAACCCGCAGGTGTTCGGGGTCCAGGTGATGGGAGCCGGTACACCAAGGGTGAAGAGCTGCTGCTGGAGCTCCGAGGAGAAGAGGCAGCGGTTGCCAACTTCGCCGAGAAGCTGAAGGAGGTGCTAGGCGCGGAGGCGGAGGTCCGAAGACCGCAACGCCGCACCATCCTACTCCTGATGAGTGTGGAGCCGTCAGTGAGTCAGGAAGAGGTCGAGGCAGCGCTGCCGGACGCGCAGGTATAGTGAAGAAGAAGGCGATGTCGCGCAGCAGCATGGCCTACAAGCAGAGGCGCCGACTTGGCACTTTTTGGAGGGGCGACGCCCCCTCAATATTTTCAACTCAAAAATGGAAAAAGTACAACAAATTTTACTAGCAATGTTTAAATTTAACAAAAAAGAACAACAAAAAACGAATAAGAATAAAATTGATAATACCAAAAGATCAGCAGACGCGTCTCAATAAAATGATCAAAGAAAAAACAGCGCTCCGACTGATTCTGCTCCCCCCCCCCAATATTTTCCATAAGTCGGCGCCTATACTTTCAAGGTGGACATGCCGATCCAGACGGTCTTGGACACGCTAGCGCGCGGAAGTGTAAAGCTGGGAGGGAGCTCCTGCAGGGTGCACTCGCTGGAAAAGATGAAGCAGGTGACACGCTGCTACGGAGATGCCTACAGGAGGGCCACATCGCTCAAAAGTGCGCAGCTTTGGCCAGCATGAGTGATGTGTGGTACCGATGTGGGGAGGCCGGGCACAAGATACGAGAGTGCCGGAACACCAAAGTGTCCGCTATACAGCAAGATGGAGGGGCACGACTCCGCGCACGTCTTGGACGGCAAAGGATGCCAGGACGTGAGCGCCCGAGAAGGAGAAGGCGGAGGCCGCAGTCGGTGGCGGCCGAAGCAACGCCGCTGACCAGGCCACTTAACTTCTTGCAGGTTGCAGGTCAACCTGAACCACTGTGCAGTAGCCCAGGATCTTCTGTGGAGCACGGTGGGAGAGAGACAGATTGACCTGGTGATAGCCAGCGAGCCGTACAGGATAGACCAGGCGCGAGGATGGCACCAAGACCGCAGTGAACAGGCAGCCGTTAGAGTGTGCCCCGACTGCCCAATAGCTCCGGGCGAGGTAGAGGAAAGTAAAGGCTACTTAGCTATGCAATTGGGTGACATCACCGTCTACAGCTGCTACTCCTCTCCGAACAGGCAGTTAGAAGAGTTCGAGACCTACCTCGCCTGTCTGGAAGAAAGCATCGCCAGAAGGACATAGAGAGTGATCGTGGCCGGAGACTTCAACGTCAAATCCGAGGAATGGCACTCCGGCTGGACCGACCCAAGAGGATACGCCTAGGGAGAGCTTGCTGCTCACTTAGACCTCCGTTCCGATGAACGTGGGTGGCACTCCTACAAGATTTCACCAGGGCTGGGGTTCGGTCATTGACGTCACCTTCGCGTCGGCTGGACTGGTCCGTTCTGGACGAGGAGTCCAGGAGTGACCACCGGTATATTGCCTTCAAGCTGGACAGGGGTAATACCGAGGTCGCTGCTCCGAAGAAGCCGGGAAGATGAGCAATCAGAAAGCTAGACGCCGACCGGTTGAAGGCGAGCTTCCTTGCTCTCAACTGGGGAAAGGGAGAGCGCGGGGCCGTAGAAGGGAGCGCCAAGGTCGCAGCCGAGGACGTCAAAAGGACGGTGGTAGCGGCTTGCGATAGCTCAATGCCTCGCGTCGGTCCGCCGCGTGCGCGAACCCGAGTGTACTGGTGGACCGACGAGATTGCCGAACAGCGGAATGAGAGTAACCGCCTCCATCGTCGTTATCAGCGTATGGGACGAGATGACGGAGGGGCGGGAGAAGCCTCGCAGCAGAATCAGCAGGCTCGTCGTACATTCAAGGCAGCCATACGATGGAGTAAGAAGTCAGCTTGGAAGGAACTGCGACAGGAAGCGGACAGCGATCTCTTTGGCAAGCCGTACCGCGTGGTGATGAAGAAAGCCGGGGGACCGTCGGTGACGAGCTGTATGGAGCCAGGAGTTGCAGCAGGTCGTGGAGGAACTGTTTCCTATTTCTTGGTGGGTCAAGAAATCCGTTCTGTCCGAAACAGGGTCTGCGGATGTGCTACCTTTTCTCTTCCTAAAAAGCAGATATCGAAAAACCTACCAAAATTATTTGTTTTTGGCTTTCCCGAATCAAACATAATGCCAGATGGTGATGTTTGATCCATCGCTGGTTTAGACCCAAAAGTGAAAATTTAATGCTTCAAATTGGCAATAGTGGCTCGGCTTCAAAATATGAACGACCATCCCACAGATAAGTTCCTAATATGTATTTAAAGAAAAAAAAATGCTGCAAAGTTTGAGAAAAATCGGATAGGGTTAACCTGAGATGCAAGGGAAGGGAGAAGTTTTCTTATGGAAATTGCCATTTCTTTGTGAAATTTCAGCTTCAGTCACCAGTAAAGCCTCCCCACATGAGCCTGAATATTATTATTTTTTCTTAGATCGAAGTTTTCTGAGGATCGCTGAATTCATTTCAAGAATTATGTCACACTTCACTCAACCATTCAGGCTCCACGGGGCTAACTTCCAGGCATTCAAATTTCTCTCAGTCTCCGAGGTTTCATTTATTTCAATTTACCGAATTTCTAAGTTATTTTTGACAATAGTAGGGTTTTTTAGGTTGTTAAATCCATTTCAGGGATCCTTCTCCCATCCATTCCACTCTCGAAGCTCCACAGAAGGCTAATCTTTAAATGCTCCAATTTCCCTAATTTCCAAGTTCTGTATATGTCAATAGCAGGGGATTGTGGGTCGCTGAACCCGCTTAAGGGGTTCTTTCGCCCCTCCCCTCAATCCTCGAAGTTCAACAGGAGGCTAATCTCCAATTACTCGAAATTCTCCAAATTTAAAGTTCTTTATTTTGTTACATGAAGAACTCGGTAATTATTTCTGTAAGATATCACCTCTCATCTCCTAACAATTTTTCGCTAAGATTTTCAATTGTGGAACGCCATACTTCACTCATGATACTCGAAAGAATGAACTTTTGTCAATATTCACTCACTAAGTCTAATAACAGGAAAATGATTACGAGCAGCATTTGATGGGGAGTAATAAGCCCACAGTTGAGTTAAATTCCGTAGTGTAAAATTTATTAATAAAATGGTGTCCGTTCAGATTTAAATCCATATACAGTTTGCAAACATCACAAAATACAACCTTTGTAATGAAATTACTATCTCGTACCTTCTAGACTCTAGAGTATAAATATCGTGTAACGAAGTAAAAACAAACATACAATCATCGCTTTGCTTAAGGCGCGATTCCGAAGTCTTTTTTTCTGTTATCGGAAACACTTTCCGATATTTTTCATTCCGGCTGTTTTCCCTTTTCGTACATCCCTCAGCGGCTGTCCGACGAGTTTATACACCCTGATAAAAATGGGACCCAACTTTAGATTAATGTGGTATACGTTTCCAATGTTTGAAATCTTTTTTTGTTTTTTCGTAGACAATCTATTGTAAGAAATTGAAAATAAACCTAGTGATGGTGCGAAAATGGGATGAGGATCAGATTGGACCAATTTAACCATTCTGAGACTGAAATCATATTCAGAAGATTTTATACTTATTTTTTAGAGCATATCGAGTTATGTGTGGCTCGTGAATTAGGAATGGAATATGCTGCATTTTTTTTTTTGTTTTTTTGTTTTTTTATTTATTGTTTGTATAATCTCGACTCAACTGACCAAGTGCATCCCCTCCCCGACTAGATAGTAACACCAGGCATATAGAAGCAGACAAGCAATAATCATTTAATTACTTAGAACTCGAGACAATCACCGAGTGCACAACTACTGGATGGTGGGTAATTCTACCAGAGATGTCAACTCCCATTCGCGAACCAGAACGCGTTCACGAATGGAGCACCTCCACAAACGAGAACAAAGTGAACGCGTTCTTCTTCTCACATGAACGAGAACGGGCAGGAACGCGTTTATTTCATTTCGTGAACGAGAACGCAGAGAAGGGAGATAGGAATGACTAGTGATTACAGTCAAAGATGTCAACTCTTGTTCGCAAGCGGGAACGCGTTCACGAACGAAGCACCTCCACAAACGAGAACGAAGTGAACGCGTTCTTCTTCTCACATGAACGAGAACAGATGTACAAACGCGAACAATGTGAACGCGTTCATATTTTTGGGGAGCTCTGACATCTCTGAGAATTCTACCAGTATAGTCTGGCCAGTTTAAGTTGGCACTTTTAGTTTCGTTGCGAGTTGTCATACTAGGCAGACGCGTTGCGCTAGTTAAATGAACGCAAAACAGACGAACTGCATATGCACTATGCAGTTCTATTTCCAATTATGCAATCTGAAGTCCCCTGAAAACCCGGTTTCTCCACGTTGTTGGACGCAATAGGAGTGCCAACTTAAAGTGGCCAGACTATAGAGGGATTTTCTAACTTCCAGTATTTCAAATGACTTTTGGTCTTTTTTTTCTTATGTTCTTTTTTTAAGATTCATATTTTACACCTACTTAGAACTGTAGATATATTTACCCTCGGACATTCATTTTCGGCATTAATTTTTCACTAAATAAGGGAGGAAATACCTTGACAAGGTAATGATAGGTACACCACAATAATGAAAAGTTTTATAATATAATTGAAAAAACAACCACATTCAATTCAGTACAGGCAAATTTCTTCATTAATATGAATCTGTCTTCTCTCACTATCTGAGAAGAATAAAAGAGGATTATTTGAGTGATTAAGTGGAATTATCACTATCGTGTCAAGAATCTCATTACTGTGGAAACTGAAAAATTCTATTGGGCATGGCAATGAGAACCACAGTAGTGAAATTTCAATAGAAAAACTGTGAAATTCCAGATTTTAGGGTGACAAGCTTTATCTTGCTAATTGGAAATAAAATAGCATTCTCATATGGAACACATACATACCTTCCATTAAGAACAGAAGTAACCTACTTGGACTAGCTGCAAGCATTTACAGGTAACGATTGAACCAAGTACACGAGTCCGATACAAAGGTAGGCCGTTAGCTCTCCCAGGAAAGATGATGGAGTAATGAGAAAGGTGTTGACGAAAGCACTTGAAAGATTCTTAAGCCTGCCACCACTTCCCACTGCTACAGAAGCAGCTACGATAATGGGAGCTTTTGTCTGGACTAACCAAACTTTCGGGTCCAAAAAACAGGTCACAGAAGGATATGGGAGATGGCGAGGACGAGGGACAAATGTTTTAGGATGCTGAGGAACAGAATCGCAGAACACTTCTTTGACAAGCCATACCGTGCAATGATACCCACACGGGAGGCATGGGAAAAGAGGTGGCCAAGCATTCTAGGAGAAGGAGCATGTGTGGTTCGTAGATGCCTCAAAGAATGACCAGGCTGCAGGAATCGGAATCACAAATGCAAAAGGCGCTGACAATTATTCAGTATTCAGTGGTACTGGGTGAGGGCGTCACAATTCTCTACGCAGAGATCGATCACGGTGGCCATTGATGGAAACTAGCAGAGGGGCCTTGTTAATAAGCGGATCTACATACAGGGTTCCGCCATAGGAAAACTAGTTTTTCGCGAAACCAGGTCAGGGTTAGTCGGTTTTCTTTCCGCCACAGGAAAACTAGTTTTTCGCAAAACCAGGTGCACGTTGTTTCACCAGGCGAGCGGTCTCTTTGACAAGAATTTTATGGGAAATATTCGGGGAAGACCCCAATGGCTTTTGAAGAATTTTATCAAGAATCTTCAGGAGAAATTTTCCGAATTTCCGAAGAATTTCCTCGAAAATCTTCGGGAAAATTTTCCAATAATTTTTAAAGAATTGCATTGGAAATTTTCGGAAAACAACTCCAATCATTTCCGAAGAATCTCTACGAGAATTTTTAGAAAAAATTTCCAATGTTTCCGAGAAAGTTCATCAGCATTCTTCGAGAAAATTTCCTGTGAATTTTCAAAGAATTTCATTGGAAATATTCGGAGAAAAACTCCGATGGTTTCTGATGAATTTCATTGAAAATCTTCTGGGAAAATGTTCGATAATCTCCGTAGAATTCCATCGTAAATCTTTAGAAAAAATCTCTAGTTTCCCTATGGCGGAAAGAGAACCGACTAACCCTGTATAATATATCTATACAGACAGTCAAACTGCTATTATGAGGCACTATCAACATGACAAACTACATCCTTGGTGGTGGCGGACTGCATTAAGAAATTATACACCCTAGCTCAGGAGAACTGTGTCACCATACTAAATGGACACCGGGGCACTGCGGCATAAAAGGGAACATGATCGCGGATAAGCTAGCGCAGGAGGGCATAAAAAAGGAACTGATAATGCCCAGGCCGTGTCTTCCAGTAGCATGCAGCGTCATAAAATCCAAGGCGAAGGCTTGGATAAGTAAGCACGTGGAAATGCACTGGCGGTTGGCCAGTGGCATGAAAGTCAGCAGAACACTGATAGGGGATAGAGGGGACGGCCCCGGTAAGTACGTCGAGTTCCCACTATAGGGCTTGGCAGAAAACATACAAGGCTCATCAAAAACCATAATTTACTTTTGGAAATAACTTGAGACACTGAATACCCTCTAGCTGTAGAATTACCCTGGTAACACCAAGCACATAGTAGAAGACGAGCAAAAATTGTAGAATTACTGTCTAACTCGAAGTAATTTACCGAGTGCACTACCACTGGATGGTAACACCAGGCATGTAGGAAAAGAAACGAATACTTAGGCACACGACGACCACAGAGAAAGTCAACTTCCAAATGGAGTAAAATAGTACATTACACACCAAGAGTGAAAAGTGAGTGTATACATGCGAGGGAAAGTTTGCGAATGAGCATAGCGAATGAGTAACTCCCAAGTCATGTAGACTTACTTTTGGCTCTTGTTTTGTAAGATATTTTTTACAATACAAGATCAGAAAGGGAAAATATTAACCGCTTTGTCTTCTCAAAAAAGCAACGCTGAAAAATTCAGCACATTATGCATTTCTTCAACTAAAAAGAAACCCACAGTTCCAATAGCAAATAATATCAGGAGGCATCAACAGCTGCCATGATAACATCTTAATAACATCCTCGGCATTAGTCGGCCATTCTTGACATTTCGTCGGAATTCTTTGTGTCACTCCGTTGTGTCAGTTGGTAAATGTGCCTGTATGTAAAAATGTGACTCATGTTTTTACATTGAAGCATATTTACTATGCTTGTATCTAATGCGTCAATGAAAAGTGCTACATTCCACTTACAAAATACTAAAGTAAACATCGTCTTTCTGATCATGTATAGGTATTGTAAAAAATAATAAAATTGTCTGACTTTGATATTCCAGAACAGTACCTAGATCTTTCACAAACGCAACTTGCAATCTTTACGTCGAATACCAAAATGCCCGGTCTCGGTGGACCGTCACCGATTCCAAATCCGAGAATCAGACCTTCCCCTCACAAGATTCAGTCTAGTTCTAGCATGGTCACTCGCGGACCAGTGGAGTTCAACTTCGCGGTAGTACATGGACCAATGAAGGGCGAAATCTCTTTACACAAAAAATCCGAACAAGTTGCGCTCAAACGAGTTCAAATATACTTGAAGGGGAGGGTCGAACTGAGCAGAGCATAGAAGGGTTAATTAATTACGATTTACTAATACAGTTTAATCAAATTAAAGTTGATCGATTAGAGTTGACTCAAATACAGTTGAACAATATAAATTTAGAGTTACATGCCTTTTTAACAACAGAGGGAAAAAACTTTCTGTAGCGTCAAGATTATACATGCTCTTCGTTTAATTTAGCGTCATCCCGATCGCTGCAAATGCGAGTACAACTTTTTGCGGCCTGGCGCTATTATGTCCCAAACTTTTTCCCATATCTGTAAATCATCGCCACTTGGTATTCCGTATCCAACCCGAATACAATTTATCGCGACGCCGCTTTATCGACTTCGTATATTGGAAGTCGACACAAATTTCTTTTGATTACATCATTTATATTGTTTAGAAAGAAGTATCGATACAGACAGTAGGCAAAATCCTAAGGAAAATGATTCCTATCATATTTCATGTTTTTACATCATACGAACGACTATTGACGAGGGTATATATGTAGAAATACAATCTCAAAACCAAAATATTATTCAGTAATTATTGCTACTGAATTGTGATTGATTTATCGATTTGCATAGTCGATCTCGGAAATAAGGTTAACTTGGAAAGTAAATTCAAAAAAGCTCTGTTCAGTATAGGTATGATACGATAATTTTTGTTCTGATCGGTAATAAATAATTCGTCAAGAGTCGAACAGTTATTTTCGTTAGTTCGAAGTTCATTTTTCGAGTTAATTATTGTCCATAAATACCTAATGTACATATGTTTTACGCCGAATTCATCAAATTGAGGATTTCATAAAATCGGCAACAAAATGTGCCGAGTTTGTAAAATCGGCAGGTTCCGCTGATTTTATGAAACAAGCAATACATTTTTACCAAATTTATAAAATCGGCAGGTATAGGGTGTCCCTTGCGACAAAACGTGAACACCCAATTCTCAGAGTAATAAGTGAACATAGTCCAGCTTTCTTTAGAAAGAGTATCAAAAGGAATTTTAAATGACAATGTGTACGGAAATCCTTCTTCTATGATAGTGAGAAATAGTCTGACCTATTTTCATTTATATATAATTAAAGAAAATAAAAATTAGTGCAAAACTTCCTTTTTTCTCGAAAAAAAAAAATGGTCTTACAATTAGGAAAAAAAAAGTAGATTGCTTACGATGTAATAATTATTTCTCGATTGTTTTTACATTTTTGAGTGACAAAAAGACTGAGCTTTTTTGAGTGCTCTCAAAAACTAATGTCTTAACCATTCAATAACTGAAGAAGGTTTAAATTTATGGAGCTGAAAATGAACAACCCAAGGGCAAAAAAGGAAACACTGTTGGGGAAAAAGTGGGATGTATTATTCTGATTGATTTGAAAGAATATTTTGCACGCGATTGTATAGTTTGTAATTCTGTTCTGGAACCGCCTGCACTCTAATCCTTCAACCTGTTTCAAAATTCACACAACTTCCGCCTCACAAGTCCATTTAACTTGATCCATTAGGTCAAACTCAAAATCAGAGTTAGGTATAAGAAATAACTTCACTGGCACTGCTTTGTAAACAAATATTGAAGAGCATTTTCGAAGGTACAGATGGAGTTTATGTCTCATTTTATCAGTTCATGATTTAACAAGTCAATGACATTCGAATTATGAATAGTACTCGTCTTCATTTTATCTTATCATAGATTTTGCTTTCTAGTGAACACGTGAAAATTTTCACTACATCCGTCAGATACACTCTGTCAGATACACTCCGTCAGCAACAATCCTCTATTCCCTACGATCTTATTCATAATAATACCTCCACCTACGGGTCCTCTCTCCGCTGCTGTATCAAATATTCTATACTCCCCGTGCAAAAATCGTTTTTTTCTGGTCGTCTCACCAATTCAAATTATATCTAATTTTAATCTTTCATCTTGCCTACCTCATTCAGTGTTCTTACATTCGATGTGCCTATTCTAAATTCTGATAGTTTCTCACCAGGTAGTCTCCGCTTGGACATCCAAATGGGGAACTCTTTTTACGCCCGGAATTATTATTTATTTTGTGAGTTGCCATTATAATTGTTAAGGTGGAGACGCATCTCCAGGGGAAGATACTGATGTAATTTCCTCTTGCTATCATCAGAGTTTATCTACCGAATTTTTCCTTCTTCTATGTGTTTTTAGTTTTTCTGAAAACTCCCTCATCACGCCATGATAACACACATAGAGAGGGGAGGGGGTCCAGGAATATGATAAATTTTAATGTTTTGAATCGCTGGATTTTTCTCGCATAATGATCACCCGATCATACAACACAGCATGATTGACTTTCTTATTTGATAATTCCTCTTGAATGATTCAGTAATGTGCCAGTTTTCCCTTAGATCATTTTTAGGTTTAAGTATAATATGTGTCCCTTAGATCATTTTTAGGTTTAAGTGTAATATGTGTACCTTTAGCCGATTAGATACCTAGATGGTTGTTTGCATGTAGTCTTTCATAGAAATCGACGCAAACCTGTTTTTGAAAAATAGAGGAGATTATGTCCTCATCGCACCTTCAGTATCTTCTCATTTATGTACGAGTATCACGTGAGTATTATCATCTAGAATCACACTCATTTAGGTTCTATATTGTTTTTTCATTCTTTTTGTAATGTTAGTGCATTAATCTAATGAATTTACATTGTGGTTCATTGATTACGAGTATCATTATTATGATTATTATAGGATCTCGAGGATGCTGGTATATGATAGTTGTTAACCATGTCCTTGCGATGGTTGACTTGAAACAGGGAGCTGATGAAAATTTAAATGAAATGGGTTACCAGTTACATTCTGTGCTAACTTGGCAGCAAGTTAGTACATTAATTCAGCGTTGAAAATATTGTGTCTTACGGATTTCAAAATTATTTCTGAATACGATATTATACTTTTTCAGATAGCTGATATTCTGTATAAGGAGGGTTGGTTGGATAAGAAACGTATCCGGACCAGATTCGTGAAAAATGGAAAGTTTTTGCTCCGAATGGAGACTGCATCTCAAACACTATTCTGGGTGCCTTTGATACTTAATTCGATTCATTAACATTCCAGTATGAATTCGTGGACTGGCTAATTCTCATTAAAACGTTACCTATTATAGGAGAAAGAAAATTATCGAAATACGAATCTAGAATTTCTCAGTTCAAATCAAACGTCTCAAAGAGATTATTCCAGTTAATGACGAAAAAACAAACAAACGTATGCGTCGACTTATCATCCTCAAACTGGGATTCTGTTTTGAAAACAGCGAAACAAATTGGACCGTACATCTGTATGTTGAACATCCAAGTGGGCACGTTTCATACATTTGATGTCAATAAAGCTACTTTAATGAACTGAAGCGTGTCGCTTTGAAACATAATTTCCTACTTCTGGATGATCGGTAAAGCTGAATGATTTGTAGAAATTCAATTAATAAATCGTCCATACCCTTTCATTGGGCTCACGATTTTACTTTCTTATTTTGTTTTTATGCAGAAAATATTCTGATGAGGGTTTGGTTTTGCGGCATCAGCTGGAAAAAGCTTTGAGCTTCCGTGACTTGGTTACAGTCATCCCTTTATCAGGTGAAAGTACTCTGGCCGAAGTCAAGGCAATCAGCGAAGAGATGCCGGAAAAAGGAATCTTTCTCGTTGGATCGTGCTTCACCCAAGACTCAAGACTCATTAATCAAATCATCTTTAGAACAAAGTAAATAATGTTCATCTCGTATTTCGATTAAATCGTTCTCAAATAAGATTACTTAAATTCATACTTATTATTTTTTCTTTTTAGAAATTGTACAACTCGGACTCACGCATTGCCCCTCCGTAACTGGATTTATTAGTCATCAGAATTCCGATTATTCCTCTGGAGTACGTGCACCTGATGCCCGATATGAAGACGACTGTAGCAGCTGTTGCTCGTAATATCTGTACATCATATTATTCAGAGAAAGTAATAAGTCTAATTGTGATGTTGTCTCGCAATCCTGACACATGCACTATCGACTCGATTAAAAAACACCAAAATGCATCTTGGCTTGGATACGAGGATCGCCTCCGTAAAAAAATCTAATTATGGAAATATCCTGTATCCTTGGCCATTTTTAAAAATTTTGTCACTATCTTCATCTATAAACGCGATTTTTCCTTCGACTAGAAATCCTGCGTCGATGATTGGTTAATATACTGTATAGATACATACACTACATTCTTTTTGAAACTGGTTATTGTGCGATTTATTAGTTACTAGAAACCATCAAATAATATGCTATACATACTCGTATTATTAAATTTCGGCTTCTGAAAAGAAATAGCATTTTATTTCTGAGTTTCATTCAAAATATGAGACATTATTTGTAGGAATATTCTGAGCTGACTTCGGGGGGAGGGAAGGGCGGTTAAATTTTCTTTTCATCGTTTAAATTTCAGGGTGACTGATACAATGTGTTGAAGGCTTCATGAATGTTCATCCATGAACAGTTTTGTCCAGCACGCTCATGCTGACTACCAGAGTTCCCAAACAGAGGCCCTGCGCTCTTCTTTGTTCATTTCTGTTTTATAATAGTCACCGTAATGATATCCATCCTACTTCCAGCAGAAGGAGCGAAAAAGAGTCCTAACAAGCTTGCACTCGGACTCTCGTCAAGGCTTTGTCATCTCTAAGCTAGTAACAGCGTTCCTTTATCGTGCACGTCAATTCAAAAAGATTTCAGTCTCCCCTTTCAAGCCATTCGATGCATTTTTCAGGCTTACCAATTCTCCATATTCTTTCCACCAGATGAATTTTTATATCCCTCTGAAATAAAAAAAAAAGTTCTAACACGTCATAACACTTGTGAGGGCGCATACGAAATGGAACCAGTTGACTGATTTTTCGATTTTTACTTTCCTGGCTACATAATGTAAATTTATATAAAAACCGCTTAGAAATCGAATAAAATCTCTATCTTGAAAATTCAGCGAGATATTTAGCCGTTTAAGTGAGGCAATTCAAAATTTATTATTTCAAAAATTTCAAAAAATGTACAAAATAGAAATAGCATGTTCTTATGTAAAATTAAATTGTTCGAAAACAATTTTCTATGAATACTGGACATAACTTCTTGCCTTCTTAAATGCGAGAGCAGGCAAATACAGTTACCCGTTGTCAGGATGAGTTGCCTATGTACTTGCAGAAGGGGAGTCTCGCATTTCTCGCTGTTAACCGCCAATCTTCCAATGTAGGCACCTTATCCTGCTGCATGAATGCCTGTCTACTCTTACCGTTTAAGGGACTCGGATCCGAAAATTTACAATGAAATTCCTTAAAAATCATTGAAGAATTTTCCCAAATTTTTTCAATGAAATTCTTCGGAGGTCATCAATCATTTAAATTCTATGGAAAACATTGGAAATTTTTTCTGAAAAGAACGGACGAGAGATTAGAGGAGCGTGTGGTAGAGTGTAGGACCTTCACGGTTGGCATTTTATCAATTACACTTTTTTTTTTTTTAATGTGAAAAGTATAATCGCCACTACCCCACGCCCTGACTGGCATGACCCGGACATGAGAAAAATTCCAGTCAATCTAGTTCTTGTAATAAATTATAAGTCTAATATGTTTTCCACTGAATTTTTACTGCTCCGCAGCGTACTTGTTCAAGGTTTACTCCATAGGTGTAGCGTCAAAGGGTATGAGGTCTGCCCCTCACCAATACGTTTCTTATGTGGAAAAGATAGAGGAATACAAAGGATGCAAAGTGGAAAAAGGTCGACCCCTCCCCTACTTCGGTTGACGCTACACCCATGATAGACTATTTTAGTTATCTTATTACGTTAGTATGATACAAATTGGTCAAGTTATTCCAAATTTCACAGCGCTTTTTGCTTATCCAGTCGTCATTACCCCCACCTCTAATATTTTGCGTTAAGATTAAATCGTAATGGCTGGTCATCTTTCATACTCTGTAAACTCAAACCAGGTTACCAAAACTGTTCTATTTCCGTTAACGTTTTGCCTCGCGTCTCGGGCAGTACAAATTTACTGAAAATGACGGCCACACCAGCGGCCCCGGCGAATATCAGCAGCATTCCATGAATGGAGATCCATGAAATGACTGTCGGGTACAATTTCACGCAAGCGAAGGTCCAAATATACACGCTGGACAGTAGCAGACCGCACATGAAGCCGCGCACTTGGCCCGGAAATAACTCCGCCGGCAGTATCCAAGGCACGGAGAATAGTCCAAGCGAACCAAAAACCACGCTGGTGGAATAACCGACCACTGGAAACCAGTACCAAGGCTTATCTTGGACTCCATCGAGCAAGTACGAGTACGCGGCAACTGACAAACAAGAGAGACATACTCCGAGGGAAGACCAAATACACAGCGTCTTACGGTTCACTCTCTCGACGATGAACACGAATAAAATTACAGACACTAGACCCATGGTCATGTACACAATGGAAGAAAATGATTCGTCGATAGGTGTGTCAAACTGTTTGAAAATATCAGTGCTATAGTACACTGTCACGTTGTAGCCGGATACTTGCTGCAGGATAAAGAGCAGCTCGAGTATGACAAACGGTTTCCATGCTTTCGTCGCTACAATCCTACTAAAGTATGAAATATCTTCATTGTCGGGTGAAGAGGCCTTGTGTGCGCTTTGTAAATCCGCCAACTCAGCCTTTGCACCCTCCAGATCTTTCGTACTTCGTAGCCGTTTCAGCGACCTGAGTGCTCCGGCTGTATCTCCCTTTGTGACCTGCCAAACTGGAGACTCGGGAATGCAAAACGTCGCAGCCAAGCTTATGACGCCAAAGACGATGTAAACCAGCGTCGCTTCTCTCCACGGAAGTTGATTTCCAATCATGTAGGACACAAGATTACCAGCGATGACAATGGGTGGACCCAACGCCAGCATCACAACTCGGACAGAAGGAGTGTTTGTCTCGGTAATATAAACCAATGTGGCCGGATCCATACCTTTAAATTAAATAGAATATCAGCATTATGACTATATACAGAGCCACGTAAGAAGGCTGCAGCCTAATGAAGTATTCAGAAGCATGAGCATACCTGAAGCGATTCCAGTGATCGCACGACCTATGTAAAGTATTAGGACAGTATCTGCAGCATACATGATCGTCCAACCAGTCATTATAAGCAGAAACGCGAGCTGGAGAGCCTTTTTACGTCCATATATCTCCATGAACGTACCGATGATTAGAGATCCGCATGGCATCAATAGAGGGAATAGACTAGCTAAGAAAATCAGTGCAGAGTAATGCGGGTTTTACAAAATATGCTCAAAGCATTTGCCAACTTGATTACGGTCGCATATAAGTTACATATAGGGGAGAGTGGGGTAATTATGCGCGATGGATAATTGTGCGCGTGCTCATTTTACAAATTTAGATAAAGTCATGCCATTGTGATTGGTGGCAATGTGTAACTTGAATCAACTGCTTTATGGGGTAAAAGTTCATGTTGGGATAACTTAGTTCGCACGAAGTTAACAAATAGAGTTAACCTGCAATTTCCGATCTGAATTTTGACTTGTACAATGTAAGCGACCAGACTTATATTTTTGGTTTTGAGGCAATTATTCGAGTATGTACTAGTACCTAGGTCAGGTAAGTCTTTGTTAATAAATGTTCAGTCGATTTTTTTTTCGAAATATTCGCATTTTCATAAAATTATTGTTTGGGGTAATTGTATGCATTATATATTTGTGGTATACATCACTCTCAAGGGTGAAACACACACAGGTTTTCATGTTTGCACATACAGGTACTGGGAAAATAAAACGTAATAGAAAAATGAAAAAGTTTATAGAGGAATGACTATCGACAGTATGTGTAGATTTAAAAAAGTGATAAGGTGTGTAAACTGATCGGGACAGCGCTATAATATTATGTACCTGCCCCGAATAAGGTCAGGTTCCTAGGAACGTCACCAACTTATTTCTTGGTGTAACAGAGGTACTGGGCCGAAACTTCATCCAGGCACGCTGAATGTGTTAACATTTTGTGTGACTCAATGTCGCAGAAATCTCGCACGTTGAAATCAAGGAATAGGAGCATCTGAAAATTTTCCCCTATGGTTTAGTTTCAGCGGCTTGCTGCCCGAAATAAAATTTTAGTGACAAAGAAGCTCCAAACGGAATTTTTTTATTATTGAGTGGTAAATTGTCCCCTATCTCCTCTGTTTTGCCGGTCCTTGATTTATTGCACGAAACACTCCTATAGTATCTTTAAAAAATAAAAAACATAAAGCTGGCGTAGTCAGGAACACATCAAGTGGGGCTCCAAATACCGCCAACCAATTTTATAAGCTTAAAGCTCGACACTAAGTCAAACTTTGCTGACCATTGTAATCCTCCCTTAGCATGGCGTTAATTAGGGCAGGTACCTTAATACAGATTATAAAACATTCTGGAATATCACTTAAAATGTTCTTGTTATAAATGTTACGATCCTATATCAAAATAAAATTTTTGACCTAGACCATAAAAATTAATGAAACAGCTTAAATTTTGATACTTCTTTATATTTCTTAGATACCCAAGTATAGCATACTTGAAAAATTACTCCATTAATGTACAAAATTACCCCAGTAGTTGAGCGAGAGTGCGCGTCTGATTTTCCTATTTAACGGTGAGTTCTGGATACCTAGTCCAGGTATGGAGAATCTTCCAAAAGGAAAAGATAGTAGGTAAATGTAGGTAAAATTTCCAGTGAAAAGTTATTTTCTAGGTCAATTCAATTTTGAATAACAGTCATTCACGCTTAGGTGTGCACAATTACCCCACTCTTGTGTATATCTTATGTATCTTTTAGTCGTGCACTCAACAGCCCAACAAACCCAAATCCGCAAAAAGCTAGAACCCCAGATACTGACAATTATTTAAGTAGGCATCAAGGATATCAGCAACGGGTAGGCAGTTCGAGAAAATGTTAAGTTCGTTTTCAATGTTATTCTTTTTCAAAAAAGATTTGAGAATCATGTTTCTCCGCCAGAAGACTCTATCTTGGAGGGAGTAGTGATGCAGAATGCTCAAGCATTTATTCATAACCGAGGATGATATTTATACTCGAGCATGTTCAGCACATTGAATACCTCTTTCAACTTTTTCTAACGTAAAATATTCTCGAGTCCATTTAGGATCTAAGTTACTGAGCAAAATATAATAGAGGCTCGGGCCTGGCCCCAAGGCGTCCCTCTGGTCACTGATGCGATACTCGAAAGGGTAGTTTCCGGGGCCGAGGGTGCGGTGTCCGGTGTCATAGGGGCCACTTTGGCATGCGTGCAGCGCCATACGTCCTACCACACCAATGAGCAAAATATGTACGGACTCAGAAACTGAATTATTCAGAGACAAAAAAAAAACAAAAAAACACATACCACACATAATAGTTTAACATCTTCGAATCCAAATGACAAGATCAAAAGCAAAATCATTGTCCGTATGACTTTTGCCAGTTTATAATCACAAAAAAAAAACAAAATAAAAAACAGAAAGTATGAAATCAAAAAAATGGAAATCAATATAACTAAAAAAACCAATTAATTTTAAAATCAAACATGAAAACCAGCGATGTTCTGATTTTACATTAGGTAGGTACTGGAACCCCGGGGTGAATTTGATCAACTCTGGAGAAATATATTTTGCAGAGATGCACAACCTTGCAACTGATCTACTACACCCCATCTGATTGACAAAATGGAAAATTGGTTGAGAAAAAACAAAAACGAAAAGAAAGAAAAAAAGTGGCACTCTTAAGCAATGCTGCAAATCAGACCTGTTGCAAAATCCCAGAGTTCCTCGTAAAAAATCTTGAGACAAAATTTTCGCCTTTTTTATGTTGCTCAACAATAAAATGTTAACTGACTCATCAAATTTATTCGTTTACCCCCGTCTACCCTCAGTTCTGTAGACAATCCCAAAGATTTTCCTTTTTCTTTTCATTTTTGTTCTTGAATACTGTGAAGAAGAGAGAAGAAAATTTCATTACTTATGCCCTTTTCTTAGAACAGTTCGATACCGCTAAGGGCCCTTTTCTTGTGACAAGCCACAGATATATTTTACATCATTTCTATTGCTGTGTAAAATCTGAGTGCTTATCACTCCTATAAGGCGACACATTTTCTATTTCCAAATTTTGGAAGTGAAAAATTTGAAGAAGCAATGCACCTTTACTCAGTTTTATGTAAATTCTTGAGAACTCTTGGGATTTTCTTGAAAATCTTGAGATTTTGTAACCTCAAAATCCTGAGATCTCAAGATTTATCTTGAGGTTGGCAGCAGTGCTCTTAAGAAATTTTATCGAGAAACTGATTTCAAAAATTCACTGATCTCGAAAACCTGCAAATCAACTCTCATCGAATTCTATTAGGTATTTCATTCCGCCTTTCCTAGTCCATACTGCAAGAAGAGTTTAGGCTCGAGTCAGTAAAAGTTGGAAGCGGAAAAGAAAAATACAAACATATCAGTTTCGCTCGAGCATAAACTATGGGACTTGCTCGCATTTACATCACTAAAGAGAGAGGCAGAGGGAAAGGAGGAGGAAATGGAGAGGGAGAATATGAGCGAGGGGGGGAGGAAGCCGAGTGCACAAGACAGCAGATAGCATCCGCACTGCTCACGCAGTCCACGTAGCAGGTCGTGAGCGACGACTCCCCATAAGTAGGGGAGACTTTCCCTGAAACTTGTTGCCGTGCCCGAGAGGAATACCGAAAGGTGTACCAAGGTACGGTGGTAGTAAGGGCGAAGAGGACGGACACGACAATGGCAATAACCCACAAGCATAGACTGGCTGTTTTTGGTTAGTTGAGTTTAAAAAAAAAAGGAGGGGCGATTGAAGAATAAACATGATGTAAGTGTATTTCTGTAACACATGCTAAAAGGTAAGCATGTACACAAGAATCAGATTAGACAGTCAATAGCATGTATCAACGTGCTGTTCTCATAATAGGTGTATAAATCTACTTCTGCATCTATGTAACAGATATATACTTCTACATCTATATAACAGTAGTCTCACCTAACCAGGATAACTGGTCAACCGAAATTGATATTGGAGATTCTGCTTCCTGCAGCTGTGGTATGAGCATGGCCGAAAATCCCTGACATATACCCCATTGCCAGAACAGTAGTAGAGCGACAGTGGATGCTAAACACTTTTTCACAAGATATGGAATATATTAGAACTGTTATCACAGGCGCAAATAGCCGATTTGGAGCGGGGGGGGGGTCATAAGGGAGGTAGAGGGAGGCTTACACGTATCAAAATGGTGCTAAAATTTTGAAAGGCGGGCTTTCATTTTTTTGCGCGAATAATTTTAATACTTACTTAATACTTATAATGAAAACCAAAATCCATGATTTTTTATGCTAAATATTTTGACGGTACCTCATAATGACTAATTTTAAATAGATAAGACAAAATAACACTTACATGCTTAAAAGCATGATGATTTGCTGATCATAATACAGAGGATAATACTACACAACAATTTGAAATTTTGTAAAAAAACAGTGACATGATAACATATGATTCTATAAGTATTTTCAACGAAGAATTTAATGCCGATGTTAATTTTTAGATTATAGTTCCATTTTTCTTTTTTTCTTTCTTATCTCCTATCTGAAATGCGAATTTTAGTATCATCAAGATGATACTACTGATCGAACAACTATGCGCGTTCAGTACGTATTGTTATCAGTATCAGTGTAACTATTCGTGGACGACAAAAAGGAGTAAAACGAGAAAAATTTGATAACATTTTAATTTTGAATACCTATGGAAAACGAGAGGTTCTATCACGATACCACAAAAATCGTTACTTGTGGTATCGTGATAAAAAGTTTCATAATAGGTCTCCTGGGCTGTGCATTATTTGGCTGAATATAAATAAGTACCTACATTATCTAATCTTCAATACATTCAAGTGTTATAATTTTCAAATTCGAATGTCAATGACAACTTTTTATTATAAACGCAAACAGCCGAGCCGCAGCGGGGACTCATGGGGGCCAACAAGCATCAAAATGGTATTAAAATTTGTTTACTTGTATAATTTTTCAGTTTTTCGGAAAGCTTTCAGCGGACTGGAAGAGTTCTTCCTAATTTGCGCCAATGATTTTAATATACTTCTAAGGAAAGCTTTACGACCTATGATTTACATTACACTAAATATTTTGAGAGTACCACATAATACCTAATTTTATATTAGCAAGAAAAAATCCCTCACTTGCTTAAAATTATGATGATTTGCTACTGAGAGAATGCTGGTCATATTGGCAACACGTTCGCGAGCAAACACTACAATTTGAACACTACGTTACCGCTAGATGATCAAAACCTCTGCATTGTTTTTTGTTTACGTTTGGCAGATAACGAATGAGTACATTACCTTATCTTAATCTTCATACACTCAAGTGTTACAATTTTTACGCTGTAAAACGATAAACGAGGGGCATAATGTGTCAATAAAGCTGCATGTATTATTAGACAGACTCAATTACAGAATTAGACTGAGCAGTAGCCTATAACTAAAGCTTTGGGGAGTTTAAATTTCAAAATTTTGGAAGAATTAAAAAATTATTGCTCTGTTTTTTGCCATTAAGCTTGTTTTCATATTTTTTTCTTACTCGACTCGGCGGCGTGCCTATGATAAAAAGTTACAAATATCGTTCATTGTCGTAAGTACGCACATTATTACTAATGAAACGTTCTTTGTTGCACAAGTATACCTATCCACCTTAAAGAAACATGTATCTACCCGCGTTCAGTAGCTCGATCTCCTAATTATATGAATTAATAACTCAAATTTAAAAAAAAAAAATTTTAGGACAAAAATTTTTACTCAAATTTATCTATAAAAATACTGTTAATTTTATTTGTTTTATCAGAATTTATATTTTTTTAAACATTCTTTTATATCAATTATTCTAATTATTTATTTTATAATTTTAACTTTAATATAAAAATCAATTTAAATATATTTAAAGTAAATTTTATTATATCATTTTTAAACTTACTAATTCCTATTTTCACTTGTGGTTACAACGACAGACATTTCAGTTCCTAAGTACTTACATACATATAATACACAGATGCCTTTTTTCTTCTCAGTAAAACCGATCCACTGATGTTTTTAAATTCATTATATTCAATGAATGACATTTCCTAAAAATTTAACAAATATTTTGAATGCATGTACTCGACCCACTCAAACCGTTTTCGCTACATCTTTCTTTCCGAAATACTGGTGTCTCGAGTTTGCCAGTCGGCTCTTGAGTCTTGATGGATAGCTGTATGTGGCTTGCTCAAGAGCTAGCAGTTCAAATAGGCTGTGTTTTCTGGCACCAGGTGAACACGCCGTCAATATCGTTTATCCGGAAGGCTCTTTGATCGAAACCAGGGTTGTTCCGTAAAAAAACTCGCGTAAGTTTATAGTAAAAAACCGTGTAAAATTACGTAATTTTATGTGTATAAAATAATGCAGTTATTTTACGTTTTTTTACATTCCATTTAAAAGCCAAAAAATGTAAAAAAAAAAAAAATGCAGAAAATTGCCGAAACAGGAAAAGTGATTATAAAACAATAAAAGCTGAAAAAGCAACAGCGAACAGCAGTCTACTCCAGTTCAGTCTTCACGTTTTCAGTGTGATTACAAAATTTTAAGTATGTATTTGAATACAACTTTGTTAAGAGTTAGTGTTGATTATTTAATAATTAAAAACAATTATTAATCCTCTATGTATATTTTACTATGTTTTTCGTTTATTTTGCGAAATATTTTATGAAATAAAAACGTTTCATTTTTGATTTTTCATGAAAGTATAAGTCATGACTTTAATAGAAATTAGAAAATCACGCCAAATTTAAAATACAAATACGCGTTATCAGTTGTTATCAATCAGTTTTGCTTGTCTGCCATTGGCTGATTTTTTTTTAATTCTTTAATGTAATTTTACAGTAATTTTACACAAAAAACGTAATTTTACATTATTTTACACGAAATGTCTAAAAGGTTTTTCTACATGTAAAGGAACAACCCTGGTCGAAACTGACTAAGGTTCCAGCGAATTTGAAACATTAACCCAGTGGAAATTGCCTATAAAGAGACCTAAGGGACTAGAAGTTTTTCTCGTTATTACCGGTACCTCGCTATAGGTACTCGATACAGCGAGTTGCTCGCTAAAGCCGGATGTAACGAGGAAATTGTTATAGCCGGGAAAAAGTTGTTGAACTGTAAAGGTGTAATTATGTATTATGCAGTGTATACAGAAAAGTTAAATACATCGTTCACATTTACGTATATCAAACCTGCACAATACAGTATACGCAACTTGTCAGTACAGTATTTACGTCCAAAAAAAGATCGGTATACCCAGATTCTTGCTTGTTGTAATAGGTATTTTAAAGAAAATACTATATAGTAGGTATTCGGCGATTTTCCGGGACCAGACGATTTCCTCGTAATACCCGATTTCTCGTTACAGCTGGTCTCGCTATAGACAATTTCTGCTGTATATACATATATTTATGCGGAATCTTTCATCCTTCTTTCCTCTGTCCAAGTATAATGTACTCGTAGATTTGTGGCGAAAGATTTGTGTAATGTGTACTGCACACATGCATACACGTCACACTTTCCCTAAACTGCATATTATTTTCAAACATATACTTCCGTAAAATAATACGTATCCAATCCCAAATGTGAAGGAAATTGTGTACCAAATAATTTATTTTTTGGTTACTAATAACTTACATGCACTGCGATATAGAGCTGGACACCAATGTTCGTCCATCTAACTCACTTTAGCCAACTTGTGCTTAAAATTTGCGTTCATTATAGTGTCGTTTTATTGATAATTAAATATTTTATTAATTATTACATTTTTAAATTTTTTATGCAAAAAGTATAATCGCTACTACCCTATACCCTATCTGCTTTGCCCACACTTATGTAGGAATAATTCCGGTCAATCTAGTTCTCACAATTTATTTTAAGTCTAATATGTTTCTCAGTAGATTTTCACTGCTCCCTACCGCGATAGTTTAAGGTATGATCCACAAGTGTAGCGTCAGGGGTATGGGAACCTGGCCCGCTTCATCGCATTTCTTCTGTGGAAAAGATAGAGGGATAAGGGGATGAAAAAGCTTTTTGTTCAATCAGCTCGAAAAAAGATCGACCTCCTCCCACCCATCCTTCAGTTGACGGTACACTTATGATATACTATTTCAGTTATCTTATCACGTTAGTGAAATACAAAATTTATCAAGTTCTTCCAAATTTTATAGTCCTTTTTGCTAACCTAGCAACCATCACCCCACCCTCCACAACTCATACACACAACCTTAAGTGAAGATAAAATCGCAATAGCTAGTCATGTTTCATACTCTGTAAATCCAAACAATGCCAGGTTACCAAAATTGTTCTATTTCTGTTAATGTTTTGCCTCGCGTCTCAGGCAGTACAAATTTACTAACAATGGCGGCGAAACCGGCGGCCACGGCGAATATCAGCAGCACTCCATGAATGGAGACCCACGAAACGACTGTCGGGTATAGTTTCACGCAAATGAAGGTCCATACAGAAAAATTGTGTACCGGTTGTGCATTTTTGTGTGACCAATTATAAAATTTGTGTGTTATCGCTTCCGAAGATACAACCAAAAAACCAAAAGTAGGGCAATGCGCTGCTGGCGACATGCTACACAAATAACGAGGTTAGGTGTGACCACAACCTGCAAATAAGCTCAAATAATTGTGTTCTAATTGTATATTTTTGTGTGGATCTTCACAACACCCGAAACTACTCCCATCCTCCTCTCCTCCCCCCCCCCCTCTAAATAAGGGTGAGAAATCTTTTTATATTCGAGGATGCAGAATACCCAGAAAAATTGTGTGTCAATTGTGTATTTTTGTGTGACCATGTGCAAAACTTGTGTGACATCCCTTCTGAAGATATAACCAAAAACCCAAAAGTAGGGCAATGTGCTGCTGGCGACGTGTGGAAACAACCAATCTGCTACCCAATATTGGTTGACAAGACTTCCTTCTTAACAACAAGAGTAATGAAATCAGAAAGCAGATTTGTTTTTAAGAATAATTCTGTGTTTCATCAAACTCCTCATTCGCTCTTTCTAATGTTCACTAGCTTGATTCATTCGCTCCTTGATTCCTTCTCGGTAAACAAATACCCTTTCATTCGCTTTCCATTCGCTCTTTAGTGCACGATAAAAATGCCATCAACTCCTCCCATGCGATGCGATGCGATCTGATCCGCTCCCAATCCCTGGCTGCATACAGCCAGTGCGAGTTATGATAAATCGTCAAATCACGTCGGACGTCAGTCCTGCAAGAGCAAACGTGTGCAGTGTGTGTGTGTGTGTGTGTGTGTGTGTGTGTGTGTGTGTGTGTGTGTGTGTGTGTGTCTGTGTGATAGCCAGTCACTCTGTTCTGTGATCTTTGCTACAGTAACTACAAATTAGCAGATGCCCGTCTGATTTTGGATAGGAAGCCCACCTTTTGGAAAAACATTTATTGCTCCATAGATTCCGTTCTTCAAACAACAGGCTCGTAGAATTATTGCACTACAATAGCGCTCCGGCGGTTTTTTAAACCAATGAAAAAAATATTGATATATCGATAAAATATTTATATTGGCAATGAAAATATCGATAGTATCGATATGAAAATTCTTTAATATTTATATTACGACTCGGGCCCCAGCGTCCTACATGCAAATGTACAGAAATACACACGTTGGTGGAACAATAGGCTTGACGCATGAAGATGGACACTTGGGTCGGAAATAACAGCTCCCTGTATTTTGAATGTTCCCTAGACACTTTCTCGTTTGAAATTGTTAATAGCTGGAGGTACGTACTAGCCCTCCCCCCGGAAAACTGAAACGTTTCCCCCAACAAAGAAACCACATCTCATCACTTAAAGATCCTCATCGATCCGACTTCGCATAAAAATAAATAATTATAGTTCTAGCGCCAACACGAAGTACTAACCGAAAGAAACACATTAATTTGAATGCTGGAAGCAGTTACGACTAACTTGGAAAATAACACCAAAAATAACACAAAATGTTGCTGCTCCAAGTTATTCTGAAAAGTGAGGTTTCTCAAACGCTTCGATCCTCCTTACTCGATGTGAATTCACGTTTAAAATAATTTGTATGAAAAATAGCGACAACTGGCTTAAAAAACTATCACATTTTTCAATTTTGTTCATTATTTAAGTTTTTATTTTATGATTCAAATCACGAATTAACGACATTTTCCATCAAAAATTGATTCGAATCACGTATACAGATAAGGTTGGTAAAATTGATTTGGATCACGGATCACGAATATCAAAATGATCTGCAGATCGTGATTCGAATCAATTTAATTCGAACCGTGACATTCCAGTTTCTAATCATACAAAATTGAAAAAAACCTGAAGACCTACTTAATGGCAACAAATCCTCCCATTGATATGGAATTACCTACCGCCTATACACGTACGATTAAGTTTATTACAGAATGCACCTGCCATTATGGGGCTGAACACCTGAACAGCCCCTCTCCATCAGAAAATACATATAGCCGTTCCAAGATACCTACCCCATATTTGAGGGTAAGTAAAGAGCATTACTCCATTACCCCGTGCAGTATATGGCACATTATCGGTTCACCCTGGATGCTGATATGCTGAAGACCTTCCCTATCATCTTTTTCGAGTTTATCCTCGTGCCATGAAAGGCTAGCACGCTAACTGAATGTCATGAATGTTCGTGAGGCTGCATGCGTAATTATTTCAGGCGTCAGAGCTTCCATTGCCCTCTGTAACATTCGAATTCAAACTTGGGAGTTTCAAGTGTTGGCAGCCCTGTGTATGTGTGAGTCATCACCTATTATTTACCGTAAGCGTGTAGCAAACTTCAGCTATCATTAAGTCGATTAGAAATTCATTTTCAAAGGAAATTTGTGCTAAATTTAACTGCATCATCACCAAAAAATTGAATCATAATCAGTTCTGCTGCTAGAATAATTTTCACCGTTCTTTTACCCTCCTGAAGATAGCAGGTTTTCTATATTAAAGTACACATGATCACTCATTCATTTTCATCCGCGTAGGTGATTTCGCAAACCCCTATAGTGCAGGTTTAAACCCCAATGAAGATGTGTAGTGTTTACTATTCTACAACGGGTGAGGGGGAGGGGAGGATGAGAACTCTAAAACGAATTTACACAAATTCATCCCGAACATGGTTAGACTTTTTTTTGGGGGGGGGGGGCTCCAGAAGGTATAGAGGCAAGAGATTTTGCTGAAAAAGATTTACATCTACATTATGTACTTGAGTGAATTTTACCGATTATTTCAAATAGGTACATACTAATACTTATTGAGCATACAGATGCCGAATAGTACTTACAAATTGGATAACATGTTTTTCAGAAAGGCGAGGAAGAAAAAGAAAGTAAAAAGGCTTTCCAGAAATTTGAACGAATGACCTTCAATACATGCTCTTCAAAAAGTAAACAGAAAGAAAAAGCAAAAGGAACGCCCCGGGAATTCTAACTAATGAACTTTGGCACAGCACACCAGCTCTGCAACCAATAAGCCATAAGTTCATCAGTGTACGGAAAACATTGTTTGCAATAAACATGCAATTCGTATCTTTGGTAAACTTACACCAAAATATGTAATTTTTTATATAATGAAAAAATCGCGTACTCCTGGCTCATTCTTGGTGACACAATGTAACGTGTCTACCGGTCTAACTCTTACAACTAAATAAATTAGCATCAAGTTATCCAACAATCCAACAAATGTATTTTAAACAGGTTGGTATTAAGATTGCACATTTTCCACATTTATATTCAAAATACGCTATGACGACTGTTCGTATCAAAAATTCGTAATAGGAACTTATTATTATTATTATTATTATTATTATTTTGAACAACAGGTTACAATTATACCAGGCACAGCACACAGGAAATTTCCCAGAGGTTGCTCTTGCTATACGGGACCAGACAGGCCACCGAGAAAATCAGTTTTGCAGGTCACCAGCGTAATAATCGCAGGCCAATATCTCCTCCCACTCCCTCTCCACGAGAGAAAGTTGAAAAAATTAATCATGATTGTCCTATTCTCATTTTTGTTTTCCTTACCCCCCCCCTAGTTTCTACAACCCCGCTTCCCCGCTTCCATCTCCTCCTCCAAAAAGTAAATGAAAGGATTAAAAAATAACGTACGTAATTTTTTTAACCTTTTTAATTTTATTTACTTCTGAAATTCTTTTATCATACTTAATTCTAAAAGTTTTAATTTTCTTCTGAAAAGTAATCACAGTCGGCTAAATTTTACTGACTCAGCACAGAAGTTGGACGTTTATGAGAAAATAAGTTTAGCGTTTTCCCTATCAGAACTTGGATGGGGAGGAATGAATTTTCTTGCAATTTCATTTTTCTGTCCATTGTGAATGATTGGGAGTCAACTCCTAAAATGGGGGATCCGTTAACTTCATCAAATTGAGCTCAAATTTTCAGGAGTAATAATCAGTTTTTAGCACCGCTTCAACTCTAAGAACTCAAAAACTAAGTGGGTATTTTGAAGGGGACCAAAGGTAGGTTACAATCTTATAAGTTAAAAAACAAAACAAAAAAACTATTGGTAAGACTATAAGTTGCGAGTGGAGCAAAAAGCAAGTGATTTTCTTTAAATAGATATAAGTCCCCTAAAATTAGTAATTTTCAACTTTTGTTCCAGCTTGGAGGAAAGGGGAAGAATGATTTATCCCCATATTTCTTTAAAGTTCTCTCAGGTATATTTAACTCGGCAAAAGCCCATTAAAAAAATTATCAGATTTCTTCAAGATTATTATTCCTGACTCTAAAAAACTTTTTTACGACTTTTCCAGACTTCTTCTAGACCCTTTAACACTCGTTACGATTAACAATAAAATAAGAATTTTGTAATATTTTTCCTGGCTCGGTGAGGTGGGAGATACATCCTAATAGGTTTCTAAAATTCTTTCAGCATTCAAAGCCATCTCTAAAACGTTTTCATTCATGTTCGTGATTATTATTTCAAACTCTACAATGACTTGTTTAGACCTCTCCAGACTTTTATAAGACTCTTTAAGACTAGTCAATATAAGCAGTACAATGGGTGGTTCCAATTTTTTCCAGAGGAGAAGCAGGATAAAGGGAACATATCCCCACACTTTCTTGAAATTCTTTCAGACTACTTTATTCTTCAAGACCCTTCCAGAGTTGTTCAGGGCTATTTCTAAAACTTTTTCAGATTGAAGATTATTATCTGACGATCTACCTAAACTTTTTTTAGACTTCTCCAGACTTGTACAAAACGCCTTAAGACTCGCTGAGATGTGCTGTAAAATAAGGGGGCAAACTCCAGACCAGAGAGGGCAAGATTTTTTCATATATTTTAAATACTTCTAATTGTGATTCTTCTCACACCCATCCACTGATTTTTTTAGAAGTCATCACCGCGGCGCAGATGTTTTTCTCCTCGTTACTGGCGGTGGAATCAAGAACAAATGGACGCCTATGTAGCCATGAATGGCGCTTATTTAAAAAAATAGATATTTATGTACTTAATAAGATGATGATTAATAAAAAATTTTGTAATTGTACGCTTTTTTTCCTTCTTTAAAAAAAAAAAAAAAACATCTTTAAAAAACCTAGAGGGGTCAACGCATATGGTTTCTTTCAAATTGGTCTAGAACAGTGAGTTTTCAATCAAATGAGCTCGGCGTGGAGTCAATCGATAACCAAATTATTGCCCTACTGCGTTGAAACGCCGATAGATAGCGTTGGTGGGCTGTACGAATTTCAGTCTCAGTTACTTAGCGACAGCCTATGTATTTACCTCTTTATGATTGTGCTCTAGGCAGAAGTCGATTAACCTTTGTCCTCTTTCATTTCTTGTTCCATACCAGCACGGTCCCATTATTCGCTCCTCCCAGTTTTTCCTGCTCCCTATTTGACTGTTAAAGTCCCCCATCACTTTACCTGTCGTCTTATGTTTAGAATTTGCTCATTAATTATTTCGTTGACCTGGTTGTAAAATTTTTCAATTTCTTCGTCTCTTGCTGTAGTTGTTGGGGCATATACCTGTATTATTATAAGCTCGTTCCCATTTTCTAATTTCGTCTTCAGTATACTGCCAATCTATCGTTTAATCCTTTAAATTCTTTTATTTTCCCCTTCCAGTCTTTCCTTATTAGAAAACCTACCCCTGAGATTCAGGCACGGGCCAGAGAAATGACAATCACTGCAGCGAATACTGTCTGCAGTGTTTCCCAACATAATGAAGCCATGCACCCCAAAATTAGGGAACTAAAATTCCATTTCTTTACACTTTATAGGAGTCCTAAAGCAGTCTGTAAAAGTCTCATAAACAAGCATCTCGGAGGTTCGAAGATGTTAAATCAGTTCTCGGATCATCAGGTCATCTTTGCGCCAGGGCACCGCGAATTTTTCCAGTTACCCGACCAGTCACTCCGCCCCTTCCCCGATGCAATAAATTGGATATATCGCGCCATCTAATGAATGCAAATGCGAGTACTATTTTTCTCGGCCCCGCAATGGGGCGCTATTACCGCCTAAACTTTTTCCCATATCCGTAAATCATCGCCACTTCGTACTCGTACGCCGCGTCCACACCGAACACGATTTATCGGGACGCCGCTTTATCGCCTTCGTGCCGCGGAGTCCGACGCAAATTTATGGTTACATCATTGATATTGTGTTCGGAATACAGGAATCAAGAGTATATCGATATACTCATGCCATGGCACAGCCATAGTCCGCGGAATGTTCTCGCCGCCGAGGATTAATCAACGTCCGTATAATTACAGTTACCCTGCCCGCGATTTTTAAATACGCTCGCGCTGTCCCACTCTCGCCCCCCCCCCATTGTAATCACCCGGACATCTACTTTGGTGCCCGTGATAAACAAGTAGCGATAATGGATAATGTAATACCGCTGTTGTTGCTGCTGCTGTTGCTGTTGTTGGTAATATAGTGGTTGGATATTGTAGCAGAAACCGCATTATATTTTTGTTACGCTTCAGAAAGAAAGAAAGAAAGTTAGACATCGATTGGTGCAAGCCTTCTTTCGCTCTCCCGTTTATCGTATTTACACAGCCATATCACACTCTTCGGGTTTATAATATAAAACGCTGTATAAGAATGGTCTCTGGCATGCAATAAAACGAAATTATTTTAAAACTGAACGCGCTCGTTTGAAAAAATCAATGCGACGAAAAATTCACGCACGTAGAAAGACAATACATGAATTTTGTCGAACGAGGAGGGGGGCTGGCAAAAGGGATTAAGTAAGGCCCTGAAAAAGACCATACCGCCGAAAGTGGGAGCTGAGAGTACCATGCACACACTCGTGATCCGGTGGGGATACTGGGTACGGCATTATACTTTTTTTGTTTTAGGACGTTGGTCTTCACGGTTTGTCCTGTTGTTCTTTTTCTTTTGGCCGAGCTGCAGTCCGGCCACAGTGACTGCCTTGAGAACCGACGGCCGACTGGGAAGATGTACGAAGGCGGCTGGCGCGGACCATGACCAGACAAACACGAATGACCAAGAGAACCGCAACTCGATGAGCATGGCGGAGGGAGACGATATGGTGGCAGTAAATTTTCACGCCGTTGAATTCGCAAAAACATTGAGAAATACCTTGATCTGGCGACTGTACCAGAACACGTATACTGAAGCGTGATAGGACTAGTTATAGGAAAACTGAGACAAATTTTTCGATATGTTGTAAACATTAATTAAAGACTGACATAGTCGTTTCAATTTCGCTATCTTGGATTACATTTAGATGCTAAACTGAACCGGCAGGAGCACATGGGTAACAAACGCAAGCTTCTTCAGCTGCAGCTATCTAAGTTCTATTGGCTGGGAAACGGTGAAGGAGGTGGTTACACCAGAGAGGTTATGTTGGGCGGTAAACACATTCTCGCCGTACAAAGTACCGGGCCCAGATGGAATCTATCCAGTCTGCCTACAGACAGGACTAGAGACCATAATAGGAACGTTCATTAGGGTCCTCAGGGCATCATTAGCCCTAGGGCACATTCCAAAAAAGCAAAAGGAGGGAATTCAAAATTGGGAGGAGGGTTCGACAAGGGGATACCTTGTCACCGAACCTCTTCAACTGCATTCTGGAAGAAGTATTTCGTAATCTGAAGTTGAAAAGAAGGGGACTAAAAATAAATGGAGCATTTCTAAGTAATTTAAGGTAAGCAACCGATATTATCTTATTTGCAGAAAATAGTACTAAATTGAAGATAATGGTAGAAGAGCTATTGAAAGAATACAAAAAAGCTGGCCTCAAGCTGAATGGTAGCAAATCAAAAATAATCGAAAGAGGGGAAAGGAAAAATCTGATAATCGATGGGCAAGAGATAGAAGAGGTAAAAGAAATCGAATATCTGTGGAACAGATTATTAGATAGGATATAATGTCAAACAACTAAAGTGGAAATATGTGGGGCATCTGGCGAGGGCGGATAGCAACAGGTAGTTGAGAAGTTGGGAAAATCCAACAAGTTAAAGGTTTGATACTTGGGAATTTTGAATTGAATCAGTTGGGATTTTCACAATTTTCGCCCCCCCCCCCCCCCCCAGAAAAACTCTTCGATACGGTCCGTCCCTGGAACCTGGGCTTAGTTCGCTTCATACAGGCGTTTTATTAGTTCAATCAAAAGCTCCGGCAGGGACGAATCGATAGTGGGTGGGGACGGGTGGTGGACCTTACACCCTTCTCCCGAGGAGTTTTTTACTCAGCAGTTGGGAAAATCCATCAAGTTAAGAGTTTTTGTCTTTCTTTTTCCTTTGATACTTGGGAATTGAGTTGAGAAGTTAGGAAAACCCAACACAAGTCAAAAGGTTCTTCTTCCTTTGCTTTGATACATGGGAATTCTGAGTTGAGTCAGTTGGGACTTTCACAATTTTTACCCCCCTCCTCTCTCTACCTCCCTCAGGAAAAACTCTTTGGTACGTCCCTGTCCACTACATGTTTTCGGGTTCTTATTTCGCATTCATTTCACTTTTGTATGTTAATTACCCATTCTGAGCCTGCGTAAAGAAGCTTCTCTTCAAAAAGTTTCAACAATGGAAATTTACGAAGTGTTAATAAATAAAGTGAATGTAAAAATCGAACTCCCCTTAATCACAAAGTTCCGTGAAATAAAAAGGTATAAAAAACTGTTTCTTTTCATAGTGCCGACGTTAAACTGTATGTACTACTTGGAAGGATTATTTCGATCCTCCCATTTGTGACGCTTCTGAGGTAGATATGAGAAAAGTACAAGAGACTATTTTTATAGAGAAGTAACAGCCCTCCTGAATCCACCACAGGCAGAAGACCTTGGAGAACGCAGGAAGACCAGTGAGCGCAAAGCCAGGCGCCTCTCATCAGCACCCTCAGCTTCCCCACAGAGCAGGAAGAAAGGGGGGCACCGGTAGTGTTACACGTAATTTTGAATTTAGAGTCGGTGATGGTCAGAAAGGGTGGATACCATATTTCTAACGCCCCTGGATCTGCCGAAAGGGGCAGTGATAAACAAACACTTTTATATATATTAGAAATTAAAGATTTCTGCCCCTTAATAATATCTGAAGGGAGGTAGTTACAGCTATTAAATTTCAACATAATGTGAAGAAGTTCAATGTAAAACACTGCCGAAACATCCAAGTCCAAGAATTTAGGGGGTCGAGAGGGGGTAAAATTTTGTGCCTTCTCTTAATAAGGGCACCGAAATTCTTTGTAGCCTACAACCTATTCAGAGTTCATTCAAAAACATCCAGAAAGTACGAACTCCCCAGCTCTTACATTTCACCTGCCAATTTTGAACAAATACACACACAGAAAAACAAACCCTTTTTTATACAACTACGAGTATATTAGAGATACACTGTAGAGAAATTTTTGGTTCAAACATTCACTTTTACATCTTATTGATGATAGAGGGGCGTATGACGATACACGCATGCCAAATTGGCCTCTGGACACCGTACCCCCTATCTCGGAAACACCCCGAATGGGCCTGTGTCAGAATAGGGGGAATCCCATAGTATGTACTCAAGATTTTTTGGAAAACCCCGATTTAAAGGGGGAAGGTTCGAACCACCTCTGAGAAATTAACACGAGAGGTAAGTGGTTTGGACTTTTACTATGTTAGTTAGGACACCACCCTAAATAATTTTCAGCAAATTCCAGCTTGTAACCCCTGTTCCCCTCAAACTCCATTTTTAAAATCTAATTTGCTAGAACTAGGTATTGGGTGCTCGAGACCTTCCATGGACTTCATCTTGCGAGATTTCTATTTGTATTCTTCGTTCTCGACGTTCTCCCAGTCGTGTGTGTTTCTCTCTCCCGTTCCATTTGAACCACTATACTCGGCTCGGTCAACAGGTCGACATAGGTGAATACGTAACATGACGACTTCACCTAATTTTATAACATTATTTTGTCGTCCGGTAATTGGATCGGCTTGCGCACGCTATCGTTGGTCACGAGCCATTATACGGGCAGTGCACTGCAAGCTGCCCAGACTCGAGGTTGGTAACGCATACCTATCTGAATTCGAAATCAGAGTCACCGAGTGGTCGTCGGAAACACAGACGGAATCACTCGGGAGAAAAGCACTTGACAGCCACGACCCGTCTAGCTGAAATATATGCAGCCACGAGATGGACACTTGAAGTGCGGGTCTGGGACGAGAGAAATACCTATAATCGAAGCACGTATTAATTGGAATTCACTCGGGGCTGATAATGGCAAGGTGTGGTCCAAGAGGAAATGACCGAAGAACAACGATGCGGCCGAAATCGTTTGGAAAACACGGTCTTCGTACATAGCGGGACTCTGGTGCTCTTGTCAACTCCGATGGAACTGCGAGTCAGCGTGACATGACAGTGGAAAGAGTGTTTTTGTTCCATCGATTAAAGAAATTAATCGTTCGACGAGCAGCGAGCGACAGAAGGTACGTGTCGAATTTACTCGACTGTAATACCTATAGGTAGTTCACAGTATTGAGAAGTGATTTCCACGCATTTCGAAAAAGGAAATACATAAACGACGAGACTTTTACCACATCCACCACATCAGCTATCCAAATACTAGATGAATGTCGAAATACAGGCAGTCCCGAGCTCGACAGGGGATATTCTGCCAGGAGATAGGGGACGTCACGCGCATCAAAAAAGACTGTAGATGTACCCGATTATAAATAGGCATTGAGCTGAAGGTTGTCAAAGTGCAGATGTTGAAATTTTCTACAGATGTTCGAGTTTTAGGGGTGTATGCACACTGGGAGAAATAAATGGTAATGGTTCAGTGAAATTGCGGCAATGGCTACCAGAAGATACACCAAAGACGGGACACTCTTTAATTATAGTAGTGGTTCTCATTAAAGTATAACATGTTCAAGAATCAATACTGTAACTGTGTACATATTATCGGTTATCAGTAGTCAGCATCATGGTACCCTTCATTATTCAAGTGATAAAACCTACTTATAATACAGTATCATATAAGTTTCTTTACAGTACAGTAGTATGCACTATTCAAGTAGTTGTCATTTAGGGCTAAATGCAGGGTCGGATTGCCCACAGAGAGTACCAAGAAGTTTGGAAAAATTCCCGGTGGCTGGTCGGGTAACTCATCCCTGCACTGAGCCGGTACCAGCTATAGTTAGTTTCTTCTTCTTCTTCAGGTACCGTATCCGATGCCGGACGTTGGCAGTCACGGTTTCTGACACGTGACACTCCTGGGCAGGTTAGTTAGGGTAGTTTACCGTTGCTTTCCGCAGTTTTGTTGCGTTAGAGTTTTCCTTATCTGTGCCGAAGAGTGCGCAGCCTCACTTCGCTTACTAGCCACATGTTTCGCGACGTTAAGTAGACTGTTCACGACGTGCACACGCACAATACCAAGCTTTCCAATCTGGTGGTACCACGCCGTGCGACTGTAATCATTGGCGACTCCAGACAATTTGAACAGATGTGCACATTTTCAAACTTATGAAATTAGGCTTTCCTAAAAATTGTAACCCCCCCCCCCCACAAAAAATAATAATAATAATTTTAACCCGGAAATAAAACAAAAATTAAAATGAGAAAAATGATGTCGATGTACCAAGAAATTATATTTCAGAAGAATTTTTGTTTTGACAAAAAATATTTTTTGGCAAGGATTGTATAGGTAACCTTATAATTAAAGGAACTACAAAACAGAAGAAAATTAAGAGTAGGTACTAAGTATCTAAAGTAACAATTTACAAATTAGAATTCGATTATGATTTAAGATTTTTTGGCAAGGAATGTAACCTTATAATTAAAGGAACTACACAGAACAACAAAAAATTAAGAATAGGTACTAAGTATCTAAGATTTTTTCGTAAAAAATAAGTATTTTTGGTAGATTATGTTTTTAGACGGCGAGACTTCATTGTTTGAAACACTTTCACAGCATCCACAACTTTAACATTACGTGCGTCTTCCTGCTCAACATTAACTGTGAGTAAAGATTTGAGCCTTGGTTGGGTCATCGTAGATCGTATTTTTATTTTTACTAACACCAACTTTGAAAATACTCTTTCCACACATACTGTGGATATTGGAATGGTAGCATAAAACGTTAAGCAAGTCACGATGTTTGGGTAAATTTCACGAAGTTTGTGACTTTTTTGTTGAAAATATCGACATCTGTCATATACAGTACTTCTTCAAAATAATGGTCTTGTTCAAATAACTCCAGTTCAGTACTAAGATCAGTTTCCTTTACTGGTAATGTAGAAGTTTTTAACATATCTGCGACTGCTGCTTTAACGTTTTCTTCGCTGGATTGCTTAAAAACAAAAAGATTTTCCAACGCATCAAATTTTCCTATAACGTCATTTGAAAATCGATCGTTGATACCTGTTATAACATTGTCCAATACTTCGAAGTAGTTTTTAGAATAAGTCTGCTTAATTGTAAGTAGAGCAGCAGAACCTGGGTTACTATCAATTCGACTGCTTACACGACGAGTTCTACTTTCATTATATTTTGGTACTGTATTCTCCATATCCATACACTTTGAAATAACTTCGTTATATAAATCATCAAATGCTACAGATTCATAACTTTGATTATTATTCACTTCAGAACCAGGTTCAGCAGAACGTCGAAATTCCATTGCTGTTTTTAATGATTGAATCGCGTGAGTTGCTGTTCTTAAAGACAGTTTATCAGCTTGCGGAACCTGGTTGGTCCCCTTGTTATAATATCTGAGCCCTTATTTTTCTTATGGAGATTCTCGTTGAAAATTTTTGTTTACATTTCTCTTTTGGACCAGACTGTAGCCAGCAGCCAACACAATTGCGCGCTGTTGCATGATAAGCGCGTTTCTGACGTCAAGGAAAACGCGCCCATCAATAATAATGTCAATGTCATAAAAAAGTAAATTTTTTTTTTGAGAATGAACAGGTGTGCCCGTGCACACTGGGCACACCGTCTGGAGTCGCCAGTGATTTGTAATGCACTGTTCGTGTGAACTGGCGGGGTCCCGATACGCAATCAGTTACCCAGTTACCCTCGGTCGCCCTCAGATTACCCTTGATCCCCTATAGTTACAATCGCAAACACTTCTGCACGTGTTTCTCTTCATCTCATCATTAAAGGAATGAAGATGGACACATATAGAAGTGTTTGCGATTGGGTACCTTGATCAATTTTCTCAACAAAAAATCAAATTAACTCAGTCGAACGGGTTAAATTTAAACTATAGGGCTCGACTCAGAGACGGTTCAAGAATTTGATAAAATTTTAAAAATCACCGACTTAGGAAAACGACTTAGATCCCTTGTTCAACTTTTTTGACTACGTTAGTTAGCCCATTTAATGGAGTCAAATTTGAATTTTGGAGTCCAAATCGGCGTTGGTTCGGAAATCTCACCAGACTTTCGAATTGAGAGACCTAAGAAACCCCTAATCTCGATCCCTTGCTTGATTTCTACAGTACTATTAAGTTGGTCCTCTAGAAGGAGGAAAACTCAAATTTGTGGCCCACATCGATTCAGATCAAAATTCTGATTGCATTTTTGAAATTAGCGATTCAGAGAATCCCTATCCGAATACTTATTTCGATATGTTTTTCTTTACAACTGAATGTTCGAGCCCTTTTTTGGGTGAGAGACAATTTTTCCATCTGAAAAGAATCTAGACTTTAGCCTTTGAATATCTTTCTTCATTCCACTTCAATCTGAATTTGCAATAAAAATAATTTGAGCTGGGTTTTCGAGCTACACCCTGTATGTTTACAGAAATAAATTTTTATTGTCTGCGCAATTTTGTTATCAATGGAAAAAAGAAGCAGAATGTATGATGTCATAAAAATTTCATATTTAAATTCGATATCGTTTTTAATTCTATTTGTTCTTGGGCGGAGTTATTTTCTTAATTATTTATGAAGTACCTACTCTAGTGCTGAGAAATGTAAAAATATCGCAATATGGCAGTCGTTCCATTTTAATTTTATTTCACTCGTTAGTATCACGTTTAATGATTTTTTTTAAATTCCAGCGGCATTTCCCTAGGCGAAATCTGAAATGATTCTTATAAATTCGTCAGTGTTGAGTAAACTTATAATTATTCATTGTTTTGTCATTTCTTCGTATTCAAAATACGTGTATCAGATTAAAAATATCACCGTTCCTGTAAGTAACATTTGGGGTGTCTCTATTAAAATATTTTTACGCTGCCCGTTCATCTAATAGTACACTTCTGAATAATGAATTTTTGCAATATTACATTGAATCCGTCCATATTGGACACATAATTTTTGATGAAAATAACTTTTAACTATAAGTTTTATCATCAGGTAGACCATTTTTCGTTTACTGACAAACGTTCATTTTCGTTGAGATATTTGGTAAACGACTCTTATTGGGAGCCAAAACATGGACCAATTTTCTTCTACCCTGGTAATGAAGCTAGTATCGAAGCATTCGTAGAAAACACGGTAGGTGCTTCTTCATCATTTATTTTAAAATAATAATAATAATCCTGTAATTATGTCTGTGTGGCCAACAGGCGCGGATTTAGAAAGAGAAGATTGGGGGGGGGGGGGTAGAGTAGCGGCGGTGACCTTCGTGACGGGAAACGAGCGTACAATTCATCATTTTTATTCCTTTTTCCCCCTATTATTGCGTTTAAAATATTCAACCAAGGGGGGCCATGTACCCCATGCCCCCCCTTGGATCCGCCACTGGTGGCCAACTGATAACGTATCGACTTCGTAATCTTTGCGTCTCGGGTTCGAGTCCCCCCCCCCTCCATCGCCGGAGAGCTAGTGATATTCGAATATCCCATTAACCCAGAATTACATGTTTATCTTTTGTATTTGACATGTACGAAATTGTCTCCTCTCACCAAATTTTGACCGTTGTGCTTTATTTGTTATATGCCCATTTTTCCACAGAAAATACGATTCTCAAGTTTTTGTATTTTTATTTGAAGGGATTCATATGGGAAGCAGCCATCAAGTTTCGAGCTCTCGTTGTATTTGGAGAACACCGTTTTTATGGGAAGTCGTTGCCTTTTGGAAATTTGTCTTTTAGCGCAAGTATTATTTGAAAAATATCTTTCCAAAACTCATTAATCCGAATATACAAAATCTGAATCACGGATACCATCTGTTGGGACAAGGCGGCTAACCACAGATAGGCTCAGAATCAAGGATACCTCTGTCAGACAAGATAGCCAACCACAGATAGGGGAGACCGGGTCCACATGTTACAGAAGAGTGAAATGTCACAAAGTCTGAATCTCAGCCAGTAACTAGCGCTGCCTGCTGCCTGGCGAAGACTGAAGTAAGTTATTGTAGTAAAAAATGCGGTGATGAAATTTTGTTATAAGGTCACAGGGTACTGGAGGACTTCTATTATGCGATATCCGTGCTTGATAGTGTTTGCACGATAAATATTTAGCAAAAGTAAAATTTCAAGCGTTTTGAATTTGTCGTTTACGTCAATCCAAGGAGCTATTTAAAAAAACTATCAGTAGCTTAATTTACGTCTTGAAGTGTTGGGAATTGAATGCGTATATCTATTTTAGTCGATTTCACAAAAAAGCATAGCTATTTACAGAATTTATTGACCAAATCCTTTCCAATTGATTGGGGTGAAATGTCACTCTTGAAATACTCGATCATTTGCTTAAATATTACTAATTCATGATTTTTATCAATTTTTTTTTCCACAGAAATATACGGCAAAACTATAAGCGTTAAACTGGCATAACAAATGTGGTTACTGAAAAAATAAATTCAGCAGGTAGATATATGCGATGCAAATTTTCATGAATAATATGTTTGAAGTAAATAAACTGTTCGTTTTTCATCTCTATATTATTTTACTTTAGAATACATGACATATTTTTCAAATCATTAAGCCTATAACTATCAAAAAATGTTATCTCAGTTTTTAAACTTTTTCCCATTTAAATAAAAATAACCCTGTTTTACAAGGAGGGGATATGTCATATTTTGACGATTTTCTGATTATTTATAATTCTAATAGTGCTTTTCACGTAGAATCGACTGGTAACACTGATATAACACATTTCTGCGTGCTTCGACATGGTCCATGCGGAATGGTGTAATATCAGTGTTACCAGTCAATTCTACGTGAAAAGTGTTATTAGAATAGTAAATAATCAGAAAGTCGTCAAAATATGACTCATCCCCTTCTTGTAAAACAGGGTATATTTTGATATTTTATCTCAGTGTCTGTGACATTTGACACCTGGCTGTGTCGAAATGTCACAAAAAATCTGTTTTCATAAAAATAATTTTTACACATTTGGTATAGTACCTGAAATCTTTAAAAAATCAGGTTGGAGCTATAAGGTTTTGTAGCTATCCATAGACCAAGAAATAAAAATTTTGAGTTAATTAGTTCGGCTGTACAAAAATCCCAAATAAAAAACGTGACACTTAGATCCGGTCTTCCCTACGTTTTTAGAGCGTTACTCCAACTTATTTTTCTCAGGACAGAATTAGAAATTTTGAAAAATACTTAGCAGCTTTTCGAAATTCGCCACTTTTTTGCTTTCTCCGAAGAATTTAATTTTCGGACGTGGTGAGTTTTGGAAAGAGATTTTCAATTTTTTCTAATTTTTTTGATGCACGGCTGAAGAATTTTCGAGTTCAGAGAATACCGCAGTTAACTGAACGAGGAATTGGTAACATAATGACTGCGAAATACATGCTCATTGTTTTCGAGATTACTCCATTAGCACGAGGTGAAATACTGCGGACTGCCGTGTAAGAGAGAGTTATGAAAAATGATTAATTAATTACAAGCACCTGTACTCATGTATGATTTATCTATATTGTGAATTTGGCGAATCACACAAATTTTATTTACAGTAGGTACAGTTGAAGTCGTGTACGTATTCATGTGTAACTTCAAGTTTTACTTCAAAAAGCAAGATCGTAATTCACAATATTACGACGAATAATTAAAAGAGATTTTTTCATCATGTTTTACACATCTTCAGAGGAAGAATACTTGAATACGCACCTACCGACTGTCAAGTATTGACATTTCAGGAATCGAAATATTACGGATATTTGACATCGTCACAAGCGTTAGCTGATTTTGTCGACTTAATATACCACTTGAGAAATCAGGAAAGTAATGCTCAAACAAAGATGGAAACCTTGAATCCGGTTATCGCAATTGGAGGCTCTTACGGAGGCATGCTAGCTGCGTGGATGAGGATGAAGTACCCAGCGGTTATCGAAGGGTAAAAACTGCGAACAATTTCATTTAGGAAGTGAATGATACACGTATCAAATACCAGGGCCGTAGCTATGGCGTGACTAGCCCCATAATCATCATTCGAAGATCCAAAATTGGTAATTACATGGGGTTACATTTATCGGCACGCGAAGGAATAATGAACGCACGCGAAAAAAGAGGGGAAACACAAACATATAATTTAAGTAAACGCGAAAACAAGAAGTTCACAATAAAAGAAAAAGGTAAACAGGAACAAAACGTTATTGAACGCTACCGTTATCATATGAAACGAGAAAAAAATTAAACATTTCTTGGCACGCGAAACAATAAGACTAAGTAAAATAAAGTTTGAATCTCTGAATCAGGCCTTTTTCGCCAGCGCTGGTTGACCTCTTTTGCGTTTCTAGCCGAGAGAGACAGTCTTTGCAGCCGCAGGTACCACCATCTTTTTCTGTTGTATTTTAACCCTCGAGGAGTACTTGCACACAATCATATACTGAGTACCTATAATGAACACTCTTTCCTCGTACTAAAGCCCTATAGATAAGAGTGAAAACATTATGCCATTTTGGCTCATAGCGTACCCGTAGATGCCGAATTGACTACACGGTGCGCTCCGCATAGTCAGATTCGGCATCCACGGGCACAGTGTGAGCCAAAATGGTGTGTCTTTACTTGTATTTATATAGAGCTCTACTTGTACGTACCCTGCAACTTGGATTTATCCTTTCCGACACGTCAAATTATGGTCGGCTGTTCGTAATTTTATCGCGTTAGAATATTACATTTCTCGTCAAAACCTGCTAAAAAGGTCATGTGTGCATCATCGCGTGAATCACATATAAAAGTCGTTATCTTTAATTTTTTTCCTGTGTGTTTCTTTCGTGTGACAATTTTTTCTCTCGCGTGCGATTATATATTCCCCAATTACAAGTGCTTTATCGGCAAATTCACGTATCTTGAGACATTTTCTTATTTTTATTTTGTTTAACAGTTGGAAAATTTTAATTTTTTTGTTTCATAGTTGAAAAATGATGATTCTTGCACATCAATTAATTTGTGTCGCTACGGCCCTATTGAATACCTACCTGACCTAACTCAATTTATTCAACAGTCCTCCCCCTGTGGGTGCTACCTTGACATGGGGGCGCTTAAAGAAAAACGAAAAGCACATAGAAGAAGGAAAAGTACGACAGATATACCCTGATTAAAGCAAGGGGAAACTACATCGGTATTCTTCCCATTCGGATGTCCGAGCGGAGACTGCCTGTAGTGAAAAACTATTAGAATTGAAAATAGGAACATGAAATGTAAGGACACTGAATGAGGTAGGCAAATCAGAAAACTTAAAGAAAGCGATGAAAATATTAAAATTAGATATAATTGGAATTGATGAAGTGAGATGGCCAAAAGAAAATTACTTTTGGACGGGGAAATATAGAATAATTAATACAGCAGCGAAAAGAGGGTAAGCAAGCATAGGTCTTATTATGAACAAGACTGTAGGGAATATGGTGCAGAGTTATATCCAACATAGTGAGGGATTAATAATGAGAGTTTCAGAAAAAACCAGTATCTTTAGTGATAGTCCAAGTTTACATGCCTGCTGAAAGTTACAGTGAAAAAGTATAAAAAATGTATGAGGAAATTGTTGAAGTACTATAGGCAAGTTAAAAGGGAAAGAAAATTTAATTATAATAGGAGATTAGAACACCAGAAAAGGAGGGAAGAAGAGAAGAAGGGGTATGTGGGAAGCATGGTTTAGGAGGACGATGAAATGAAAGAGGGTCGAAGCTCATAGAATTTTACGAAGAATAAAAATTAATTATTGCAGGAAACATGCATAGCTCATGGTCGGACGACTAACTGGTCATGGGGCCACAAAACACATCTTCTTTACTATTATTTGTCTAAAGGTGTGTTTTTTTGTTCGAGGTTCGCGGGTGAACCGGAAGAGCTGGGTGATTCCTACTTTCTGGCCGTGTTCGTATGAAATCTGGGAAGGTTTTAGGCCAAAAAAATTAATTCGGTATCCTCATTAAAAAGGGGCCCACAAAATTGTGCTCCCTCTGGACCTGTAAACCCCTAATTTTTTTTTGACTTGGTCTTTTTTGAAGTGTTTATATTCAGGGTGTCTACCGGGCATTTGAAAACATTCAAAACTAAAAACTAACATGATTTTTACTCAAAGTAGCATAAAAGCATTAAAATAGCATGATTTTTTACGGTTTTTTTTTTGTAAAAGCATGAATTTTCAACATTTTAACTCTGAGAATTTTTTATTTAATTTTTTTATTTTAAATTATTAAATTATCTTATCAGAATGGAACTGTCAAGAAACATGACATACATTTCCTACAAAATAAGTATATACAAGGGGAAGGTACATTTTAGAGAAAATTTGAAGCATGAAAAATGGCATGAAAATACAAGAAAGTAACATGAATTTTTTATTTTCAGTAACTGGTAAACACCACGATATTGAACTTCTTCATATTCTGTTGAAATTTGGTGGTTTGGAGTTGTCTCCTTTCAGAAACTAATAGGGGGTTGAAAATCTGAAATTTCCAAAATGAGTTCAAAGTACCTTATTATTATCTACATTCATATCTGATTTAACGCGACCACAGTACAATTGGATATTTATGTATCTAACGGCCCATTTTCAGCCCGGCACATATCATCTCCAAAAACCACAAAATTTCATTTTCTGGAAAATATGTTCCATATCTCTTCTAATTATTCGACTGAATTTTCGAAAACACCACAATCTTTGTCCGAATAACACAAACATGAAGCGATAAACTGCAAATGAATCAGGACTCCCCGATTGAATACAATATGAGTTGAAGCTATTTCTTATCATAAACTTCTGCCAGTTTCAGTAACGGTGAGTACGGGACCTTCCAGCAACTACGCATCACACATTTCATCATGGCTCCATGCCCAACATTTAAGACACTATCCCCTTCACCGTGTGTTTCCTCAACCAGGTGAACTCCACAAAAAACATCTTGTCCATGTCAAAACAATATTCTATAAGTTCTCTTCAAAATCACGTAACTTCCTTCCTAACGAAACATAAACAAAAACTTTTCATTTCTGCAGTTTCATTCTTCCCCCTTATCTCACTTCTATTTGGCTTCCTGGCCACAAAATTCTCGTCAGACGGTTATTTCTTCATCACAAACTACCTCAATTTTTTCCGCCAAGTAGCGCTATTAGCGTTTGAGATTTAGGGGTGGTCCATATTAAGCACCTCTATCTTAAGAATTACTATCATATAGCATTATTTTGTAGAGCGCTTGCTTCTTCCGCTCCAATTTGGTACTTTTCTGGAATGACGCCATGTGATGCTTTTAACCGCGTTCTAACATCCGTTTACCATTCAGCCAGCAAAACTTGTGTGGAGAATATTCGAAAATCATGGGATGAAATCAATCGTTTCACTACTTCAAGTACGTTTTAATTTAATTTGTTACTTTCATTTAAGTTCTTGTACTTGATCACGCATGGGTAAAAAAGTAATTTTAATGTACATTGAAGTAGCTTACATTTGATGTCAAGATGGATAACTTACGCTGTTGTTCAAGCAGGATCAAACTATCACTCTCATAAGAAATATACATAGGAGAAGGAATATTCTGTACTTTTCAATAAATTCTCGATCAGTTAGATAGAGTTGATTTTGGATAAAAGTTGGCTAAAACCCATAGTCTCCACATAATGGACTAACATCAAATAAAAATGATTTTCAAAACAAAATTCTCGTTGGAATATTTTCAAGGCGAGGCGGATCTTTGCTCCTCTTGTAGAAGAATAGCTACAGGAACCATAATCGTACGACGTACATGTTGCCAGGTGCTGCTAACGTCGATTTTGTGGGAGATGGAAAGGAGAAGGCGATGATTTCCAAATTCTTGTTGATAATTTTAAGAACGATGGTACTGTCTTCAAACTTTAGCTCCAACTTTCTAAGAAGCAAAATTGAAAGAAAACTTCTCACTTAGTACTGAATATTGGAAGGAGGGCAAGTTTCCTCGTTAGGAATGAACGCTCCTCTTGCTCAAAGTCAGTTGGTAATTTAATCTAACGTACCTATTATAAAAGGAAAAGTGGGTTTTTGTGTATGCTCATTTCCCAGCAAACCCATCTTATAGCCCTCGACCTCTCTAGAATACCTATGAGATAGATTTCAGAAAAAATTATATCGCACGCAACGCTATCTATGGAAAGATTAAAGCATTATGTCAGAGCGGCTGATGTGGCGTACGTAACGCTATCTGTGGGAAGATGAAAGTATTACGTGGAAGTGGCGTCAATATTACGTTGTGGTGGGGTACGACCGAACGTGTCAGTGTTATTACTTGAGCCGCTAGAAAAAATAATCTAGAACATTCCTGGAACATGTTGAAGAGTCTTGAAATGTTTGAAAATTAATTCAAAACATTCAAAGGAAAAAATTGCATGCCATTTTGTCTTCAGCATTTTTCAAATTTTGCTGGTACGTTCCTTCATAAAAAAAAGAAAGAATTTAATCGGTTTAAAAATGCCAATCATTCAGTCAACTTTTATGTGCATGGTAAATGAGAGAACAGAGTTTCTACCCTCCCGCCCATTGTATGAAGTTTCTTTTTTTCTTTTTTTAAAAGTAGAATACAATTTGAACTTTTATTAGGCAGATCAATTACCGTTGGAAAAATTAATGAATTTAGACATAATTATTGTGTTCCGCCGATGAAGCGGCGGAGATGAGCACAACTAGTTATATCTATTATGTACTTAGTACATTATACGCGGAAAGAATTCACGTTTGTTTCATTAAATACTTATGACGCAGGATATGGTAAAAAATGGATCACTAAAAGCTGGAAATTGTGCACACCTTTGAGCAACACTTCTGACATAGACGGACTATCGTCGTGGCTCATGAATATGTACTCTGCTGTTGGTATGGTGAATTATCCTTATCCAACAGGTTTTCTCATGCCATTACCAGCCAATCCGGTGAAGGTAAGCGTAGTCTGTCAGCAAATATAAAAATACCTTTCAACTTCTAAGCATCCCTTTACCAATACAATTACTCGTCTTCATCCATGTTCGAACGGAGTCCGTTATTGGAGCAAATATGTGTAACTTTCATTTGTTTCTACTTGCTAACCTTGTATGGCCGAGAGGTTAAAGTGCCCACACCGCAATCCTTGCGTCTCGGGTTTGAGTCCCATCAATGTTGGAAAAAGCCAGAAACATTCGTATACCCCCCCCCCCCCCGGTAACAGACTACAGCATCAATAGATGTGGGAAGATAGCGCGCCCTGTACCACCCAACAAGTTCGAATGAACAAGGTACTACCATCACAAGGTGTGTTATTATCAGATCAGAAAGATTGATACTGTCGTGTGCACGTCGTGGCTAGCTTACTCAACGTCGTGAAAACATATGGCTAGTAAAGCGAACTGCGGATGCACACTCTTCGGCACAGAGAAGGAAAACTGTAACGCAACAAAACCGTGGGGAAAGCAATGGTAAACTACCCCGACTAACCAGCTGGGAAATTCGCACGTTTAGAACCGCAATCCGCCTATGTCTGACAACGGGCACGGCACTTAGAAGTAGAAGCAGACGAAAATTTGATGGTTCGTGAGAATGTCATGTTGCCTCCCTCCCCAGGAAATGTAGTCGTGCTACGAAACTAGTTTGAGCACGTAAATATAATTATGAAATATTAATCCATATTTTGTACAATGCGTTTTATTATTTAACAGAAATTATGTAGTCATCTTAACCAGACCTCGATGAAAGGTAAACAATTATTGAATGCTTTGTTTAAATCGGCGTCCATTTATTTCAACTACACTGGAAGTGCGACTTGCTTGCCTTGGCAGAGTAGTGCTTGGGGAGATGTTGGAATCGATGGCTGGAATATTCAGGTTAGACTATAAGCAAATAATAATGCCATATCTTCAGCAATAGAGTTACGAGGGTCCACCCTTATAGGACTAAAAATAATAGGTGGGGGAAAGGATTAGAAGATTGCGCACCACTCAGAAAAAATTTTATTGCTCGGTCAACTTCACATGAAATTTGCTAAGATTTCACTTTAAAGTGGAAAAAACTATAAGTTTTCACTACTTTTTTCTTCTTCTAAAATTTGAAACCATTAAAATAAAGAAGATATAGCGGTTTTCTCAGAAAAACTCAAATGAGCATTCTTCGGAAGTCGAGTTCCTAAAAGTACGCAACACGCATTTTAAAAGTGCGAATCAAGTTATTTTACAAAAAAATTGTCAGTCACACACATTGTTGGAATTTTCTTTATTGACAGAAAGAGCATTATAAATGAAACAATGGGACAAGAAGGGATGGATCACTTTTGACTCCTTGGACACATAAATTCTTCAGCGTTATTTTCAGTCAGTCCAACGCATTCTTCATGAACATATGTGCCTCATGTAACACAAGTTTTCGTTTTTCTACCCGATTTTCTGAAAGCAAAATTCTTTTGTAAAACACGCTGCGCACTCTTAGGATCCATTGTGGCATGTGGAAAAAAATAATCATGCAATTTTCAGGTAGTATTTGGAAAAAGTCTGTTTAATGTAACGGATAGTACTTACTTTTGTCTTTTTTGTTTTGATACATGAATTATGCAAATTCGTTCAAAAATCATCCAGGTAATTACTATACTCGATCTCGAAAATATAACAATTAGAATGACGAAGACATTGAACATTTTTTTATGGCTATGTACAATACTTTGGTAACTAATCAATATAAACATAGACTCACAAAGTATACTTAGATTCCATCAACAGCAGCAAGAAGGCGCAATTTATCAAAAAATCAGTTATGCGCACTCTTAGGAGCTGCGTGCTCCAATGGTCCTTTTCCCTGTACACATAAGATTGATTTAATAGTGATTATTATCTATTACCTTTAATATAAGATGTATTTTGAATACGTATATATGAATTTGTTATTGCCCTAAATTAACTGCTTAAAAACTTCTTTGCAGACATGTATGGACATGGTTATGCCTTTCTGCGCGAATGGAAAAACAGACATGTTTAAAAAGACGGACTGGAGTTTTGCGGGGTTCGACTCTTGGTGTTATTCTAATTACAAACTTCATCCGATTGAAAACATAGCTGAAAAAATGTACGGGGGAAAGAACATAAATGCCGCATCTAACATAATATTCAGGTACAGTTACGATGATGAATAAGAAAATTGGCATCTTTTGGTTCTAAGCCGCGTTCAGATTTATGGCTGATTTTCAGTGCATTATATCGCCGGATAATCTTTTGCTGCGTGAAAAAGTTTGATGGATCCCTTTGCAGTTTACAGTTTCTTAAAGAATGGTCCGAGATTCTTGAGGAACAAGTCCAGGAAGCTCAAACTTTCCCGAAGTCCTCAAAAATATTCGTTTCTGTGCCACTACTGTTCGTAAACAATTTTTATATTCCAATAATTTATCTCTTTTGAATGGGTCCTGCAGTAACGGTTTATTGGATCCTTGGTCCGCCGGTGGAGTTCTGCACACGACATCACGTTCGATCACCGTTGTGCTAATGCCTGAAGCTGCTCATCATCTGGATTTGAGACCAGAAAACGAGCTCGACCCAACTAGTGTGAAACAAGCGAGGAACCGATATTTCAAAATATTTAAACGCTGGATTCAACGTTATTACAAAAAACATAATTTCGTTTCCGAGGAATACAACGCTTACTTGAAATCATTAAATTAATTTGCGACCCCTCGCTTCCGCATAGTTATATCTGAATTAATAACAAAGTATAACTTATAAATTTTGGATGGTATTTTCTCAGACTTACAAGAAAAATCTCAAATCTGTTATCATTAACATATTTCCTCATCAATACATTATTTCATTTTGTTCGTCTGCGCGTTGCTAGTTATTATTCCAATATATGAGTATGCATCGATTGCAGATTCGATCAAAGTACTTTTGTTCCTTAACTCATCTCAATTCCTGCTTCGCACTGCTGCATGTCTTTATCTGCACAGAAACACTAGGAGATAAAAGTTACTACGAAATTATAGCAATGGTTATTGAAAAATCCATTCCTCTCAGGGCGATAGTGCTCATCAGGTCAAAAAAAGGGGAGAAGAAAAAAGAGGAATTCCCTCAGGTCCTTACTTTTCGGAGTCCAGAGAAATTAGATAAAGAAGAAACAGGTACCGAAGTAGCTGAAGAAGCGTCTGGCGACGAGGGATTGTATAAGATGCTAACATCACAGATATCGCAAGATGAAAAACCATGTGTTGCTGCGAGAGAAAGGCACCAATTCAATGGTGTAAAAAGAGCAGGAGAAACCAAAACAGCCGAGAAAAAGGTGAAACAACGTCAGCAAGAGTCACAAGGTTGTCTAAAAATAACGGGCAGCAGGCACTCGAATCATTTAGATATTTGTAGTTACAATATCGGCCATTGAGACACCAAAATTAAAGGTTATACGTCGTTGTGGCATACCACAAATAACGTTAAGGCACCAAAAATCGGTGCCACCATGTTTCCAAACGGGAGTGATCGCAAACAACTGAGAACGCTCTCTGCACTCCAAATACGAAAAAATAGCTCTGGTGCCTGAAGGTCGGTATTTTCAATACTCATATACAAATTAGTGCTCAGTATTTATATCCAGAGGAGAAAAGGGCCCGTGGAAATTTCCCCCCAGGCCCTCTTTTTCTCTCTACGGGGCTGCCAGGAACAGATCTAAAACTAATAAGTATGCAAAATACTAAGAACGAAATACTAACAAGTAGAGGATATTATCACAAACGCTACCCAATTTTACGAAAAACTTTACTGGAAAAGCTTAACTACAGGGCCTAGAAGACAAGATCGATGAATAACCGTACGGACCCACCGCCACCCTTTCTAGAAGAAGAGGTAGCAAAAGTTACAAAAGATTGAATAGGGACGTACCGATAGAGGGGCAACTTATCCTCCTGTAGGAATTTTTCACTCAGCAGTTGGGAAAATTTACCATTTCAGTCAAGTGGAGTTGAGAAAATCCAACAAGTCGAAAGTTTATCTTTGCTTTGATATTTGGGAATTTTGAGTTAAGTCAGTTGGAAAAATCCAACAAGTTTAAAGAGGTTTTTTTTTTGCTTTGATACTTGGGAATTGTTGAGACGTTCCACAACCCCCCTCCCCCCAGGAAAAACTCTTCCGTACGTCCTTGAGTTTTAAAATCCGGTACATAATATGTGATGGGGATACTATAAAAAGATTCGCTGAAATATTAGTCAAACCTCTAACAAAATTATTCGACGGAATAATTGAATCCGAACAAATTACAGAGCAATATTTGTACAATATTGTAGACCGATAAGTTTTTCATATCAAATCTCGCTAAAATTTTTGAAAATATGGGAAAAAATAGAATTTATAATCAGTTAGACTACCGGCGGAACAGGCGAGTTTCAGAAAAAACTATTCAACACTACATAAAACTAAAATAATAAATCAGTTGTAGGAGTGGAAGAGAATAATAATTGAAAATTCAAATTTTAATCAGAGATTTTTGCAAGACACTTGATACAATCACCTACGAATTTTTACGAGTGGAACTAGAGAGGCGGGGATTAACGAAAAATGGATTAATATTATCAAAAATCTATACAAAGATTCAAAAGCGTATATCGAATTAGATCAAAAAGGACCAGAGTTCATAGTAGCAGGGGATAAAGCAAGGAGACCCGTTATCACCAAACCTATTTAACTCTGTCTACTGGCAGGGGCGTTTAACCATAAAGAATGTGAAAACTGAGGAATAAAAATTGATGGAAAAATATTAAGCAATTTGAGATTTGCTGACAATATAAGTACTCGTAGTACTGTTTGGCACTAGGACTACAAACGACGGCAGAAAGCTCTTTTAGAAGTAGCTTAAAGACGGCGCTTGAGGCAAATTCAGCGAAAACAAAATACATGTCAAACGCACCGAATTCCAGTCTAAAAGAGATCCATTTCACTAACCACCCCCCCCTCAAGTGCATTTTGAAAAAGTAAATGGGGGCGAAAATTTGTGTACAATTTGTGTATTTTGTGTATAGATCTCTCCCAATTTGTGTACCTTTCCCTTCCCTCTATGAACCAAAAAATATGAGTTACATGTTAGGTGCTAGCCCTCCTGGTTCTCACTTACCAGACTGTGAACTGTCAGCGCCCTCCTGTATTGCAGTTGTAGACACACAGTGGAGTAATGTATTTCTCCCTTGCCTAAGTTGGAGTAGAGCATCCAGTGAGGACGAAAGAGCAGTCTCATGTAGTATACCTCTGTAGGTTAATACACTTGTAATTATGAGAAAAAAAGCCAATTGAAGTGGTATGACTAGATATATTAAACCAAATTGAGAATTAACATAGTAAAATGAGCAAACATTTTCCTTATGAATTACAGTATTGACTGAGCACTTCACAAATACAATTACGAAACATTTATCAAGAGAGGGAGTGAGGTGGGACACATTCAGACGTCACAGGAACTTTATCACGTCTAAGAATTATTTACAGTAGAATATTAAGAAGCTAAAACAGACGATAAAAATAAAAGCATGAAACTGTGTTCCGTCTCAGGAATGCACACTCAATAATCGACAAAAACAGCTACTTCATATGACTATTATCTCTTGAATCATGGTAAAATTTACTTCTCTGAATTATCTACATTCCTGCACAGAAATTTGAAGGCCTCTCATTCAGCAAAGAATACTAACTGAAACAGGGGGAAAATGTACTTGCCCAGGTTCTGCAGATTACTGCGTCTAAGAGACTGGACATCTATCTCAACTTGGGATGGGGAGGGGGGCCTCACCTAACAGGTTATCTATCTTGTGTGGTCCACAAAAGGGAAGGGTACACAAATTGAGGGAAATGGATACACAAAATATACAAATTGTAAGCAAATTTTTGCCTCCATTTCCAGACCTCGATCTGAAGCTGGGGGGGGGGGGGGGCTAGCATTTCTCTAGCCCCCCGCCAATGTGATCGTTCCTAGGGAGGGCGGGGAACGTACACAAATTCTAGGACCGGTGTACACAAATTACACAAATTTCTGCCCTCATTTCCAGTCCTCTGTCTCAACTTGGGGAGGGGGCAGCACCTGACAGTCTATCTATCTTGTGTCGTCCACAGAGGGGAAGGAAAGGGTACATAAATTGAGGGGGGTGGATACACAAAATATGCAAATTGTACACAAATTGTTGCCCAATCTCCAAATCTCTATCTCACCTGGGGAGGGGCAGCACCTCACATGTAACATGTAACTCATATTGTATGGTCCATAGAGGGGTTGATAGGGTACACAAATTGGCGGAGATCGACACACAAATTACACAAATTGTACACTAATTTTTACCCCCACTTCCGGACCTCAATCTCATCTTGGTGTGGAGGGGGCAGCACCTAACAGGTTACCTATCTTTAATCATCCAAAGAGGGGAAGGGAAGGGTACACAAATTGAGGAAGGTGGATACACAAAATACACAAATTTTTGCCCCATCTCCAGACTTCTATCTGAATTTGGGGAGGCTGGCATTTCTCCAGCCCCCCAAACCTTAATCGCTCCAATGGAGGTCGGGGAACGTATACAAATTCTTGGACCGGTGTAAACAAATTACACAAATTGTACACAAATTTTTGCCCCCATACTCTTGATGCATGTGAGGCCCCTTATCTCCTGGCTAAGTAGCTCTCGTCGATCGTGGGACATCCCGTATTACATCGGAAAGACGAGATGCCCGGCCTAGAGAAAATGCCGAATTTATGCAACATTTCTGCGGTGTCCCCGGGTGCACTCGATGTCTGGGTCAAACTATACGTAACCGGACTGTTGATGGCAATGCTTTGTTTGCATAATTCTTGTTGTGGTAGATAGAGTTCGATCGAGTAGAAAACATGAGATGTAGACAGAGCTATCTGGCCGACAACCGGTTAGTTAGTAATGCGAAATTTCAGCGGCCCGTTTTTTTTTCTTCTTATCTTTAATAAGATAATTTATATTACATTGAGAAAAGACCCAGCTCTTCCTTGACCTTTTTTGGAAAGTTGAAAAGTCGACAGACACGATGCAATAACCTAAATCAACAAAACCTGGATTAAAATTAAACATTTTGTCAAAGTGAAGGCTGGTGCGAAGAAAATCTTCTGGGGGAGGGGGAAGTGTAAACACGTAAAATACCGATTAAAACTGTACAAATTTCAGTTAAAAAGCAAAAAAAAAGAAGCTTCTCGTCTTATCGATCTATTCTCATGACTGGGTCCCGGAATTTCTTGACTCCATATAATATATATTTTTTAAATAACAGATGATATTCTACTGAAAACTGTAGCCGGGGGTTTCCTGCATAATGTCGAAAAAATCCTACCGTCTCTACCCCTTGTGCTAAGTTGCTAAAATTGTTTTTGAAAAATTCCATAATTATCATCAAAACTTTTCAAAGAAAAATTTGTTCCACATAGAATTTCCTAGAAAAATGGTCATTAGGGTGATCCTTATTTTCGACTTTTGGTTTTTTAATGAGCCGCCCCCGATCGGTTCCTACTATTAAAGGAAAATTTTCTGCAAACTTTGAACAAAATCAGAAATAGTTGACCCGTGCCACCAGAGAGAAGTTCTTATGGTAATTAACATTGATTTTTTGGAACTAGAGTTACAGTCGCTAGAGCAGCCTTCCCATATGATCAGGGACATTGGAGTAATTACAAATTAGCCTCCTATGGAGCCTCGACGATGAAGGGGAGGGGAGAAATAACCCCTGAAATGGATTCAGCGACCTTAAGAAACCCTACTATCGATGTAAAGAACTCGGAAATTAAGGAAAATTGGAGTAACTGGAAATTAACCTTTACACAAAGCCGGAATGGTTTAAGGGTAGAGGAAAATAAACCCTGAAATGAATTTAGCGACCTCATTTATGAGGAAGATATAACTGTTAGGCTCATATAGGAAGGCTCCCGTAGCGACCGAAGCCTAAAATCCTAAAATCATGTTAATTCCCATAAAAACCTCTCCTCCCTTGCGGCATGGGTTAAGCTTTTCCGATCTTGCTTTGCTTTTTTTTTTTTTTAAATTATTATTGGGAACGAATTGGGGTGGGGGGGCGAAAATATGAAATGTTTTTACCAATAGTAAATAAGGACAACCCTAATGGTCATTATGTATTTTTTTATATGAACCCCTTAATCTGCGCAAGCGGAGGTTGAAACTGACCAGCTTTCAAGCTACACTGGCTTTATGGGGAAAGAAATTATTTTTTGACCTAGTATTTTATTTTCTCATTTTACAGGAATGTAGAAATGGAATCGGTTCCTCATACCAGCTACTTATTATTCCTGGACATTTTTCTGTCTTCGATCTCTACAGTCAGAAACCATCGAAAGTTGTTTTGCATTTTCACTTTTTTTCAGATTTTCAAGTTAATTCTTTTTTGACACTTTTTAAATTAGAGAAAATGTAGGTGGAAATCAAGACTTCATGTTAAGAGTATTCGAGACTGCTAAATTCAATTTTCTATTAATTCCTCCCTTGCTTCAATATTGTGGCAGTGGGGGAAGAGACGAGGGTCAAAATGATGTCAAGTGCATTAGGTTTTCAGGGTCAGCAAATTCATTTTTTGGTACTATTTTCTTTCACCCTCAAACCAACATTGTGGCACCCGGAGACGGAGGAGGGGGCATGGAAAATGATTTTGTTAAAAATGCAACATGGATATCAAATAGTATGTTTTTGGGGTTACTGAATTTACAATTCTAACAATATTTTCCACTTCATTTTAAAATTGTGTCACGAAGGAGCGGGGTGGGGAAGAGATTGAAGATGACTTTGTCAAGGCATGCAACATAAATATAAAATATGTAGTAGGCTTTCATAATCACAGAATTCAATTCTGACATTACTTTTCCCCTCACTTTAAAATTGTGACACCTGGAAGTGGGGAAGTGGTTGGAAAAATACTTTGTTAAGAAATACAAGGTGATACCAAATAGCAGTTTGCAGGGTCCTTGAATTCAATTCCGACATTACTTCTCCCCACACTTCAGGACTACGGAACCCGGAGCAGGCGACGAGGGTTAAAATGAAGTCAAACACAATTTATGTATGTCTACTCTCAGGTTTTTAACGACACCGAATTCATGTCAGACACTATTTTCAACCTCAAATCAAAATTGTGGCACCTAAGGGAAAGGAGGTAAGGAAATGAAATACAATTTACCTCTAGGATCTAAATAATTATACTCGTCTACTCGTACATATAATTTTTTTACGGATAGGTAGTTTCCCCATATTTATGGGTAAATTTCTAAGAAAAATTTTCAATAATTGTGATCTCGTCAGCAAATACATCAATTTTAAACTGAAATCATGGGTAAAGTCAAACTGAACGGAGTAACGCAATTCACAAATACCTTTTTAATACGAGGTGCGGTCCAAAAGTTTTCGGATTGATACTATAAATGTTTCAAAAATCAATTTTAATCTTCGCTGCCGCTATCACTTTCAAAGTAGTCCCCCTCCTATGCAGCGGTTTCAACTTTTTTTTCCACAGCTAGAAAATTTTTTGGAAATTATTTTCCAGAAACAAGTCGAGTACAGTTTTCGATTCTCGTTGAATATCTTCTATCGTCTCAAAAGGTCGTCCTTTTAGTTTCATTTTTAATTTTCGGAAAATTCCCACGTCACAGGGAGCTGAAACGGGTGAATATGGGGGATGGGGAACGACTACCATCAAATTTTCGTCAAAAATGCTCGCGTGGAGAATGAGGTTTACAGAGGTATATTTTCATGCTGCAGCACTCAATCGTTCGCATGCCAAAGTTCGGGTCTTTTGAGTCTGAGGCTCTTACGTACAGGAACGTACCGAAGAGTTTTTCCTGGGGGGGCGGGGGGAGGGAGGAGTAAAAATTGTGAAAGTCCCAATTGACTCAACTCAAAATTTCCAAGTATCAAAGCCAAACTCGTTTACTTGTTGGATTTTTCCAACTCGCCTGACTGAAGTGTTAAATATTTCCAACTGCTGAGTGAAAAGTTCCTATAGGGGGTGAGTTGCCTCCCTTATCCCCTCCCCCATCGCCACGTCCCTGCTCACGCAAACGTCTCAGAACATCGCAGTAGAAGCTTAAATTCACAGTTTGATCCTGGAGTACAAATTCTTTATGCACAGTGCCCTTGATGCCGAAAAAGATGTGGTGCATGCTTGTTCATCATCTCTGCAAGCTCTTCCCTGTCAGCCTTAAATCACCCATATCTTTCAAAAACTTACTTTCGGCTCATTGCACGTTTCTTCAATGCTTTTTGAATCCTTTCGTGTTTCATTAGGATTTTTTTTTCCAGATCAAAAGAAAAATGAATGCATGCGCGTTGCTCTAATTTTTCGTTCATTATGAAAATAGTAAGACAGTACAAGTATCAAGTTACCAAAACACAAGTGGCAGTTATTGAGCCGATAAAGTTTAAACTTGCATCGAAAACTTGGAAGGTATCTATCTATCCCCTCCCATTTACCATGTTATTGTTTCATAGAGACAGTCCGGAACCTCGTATTATTTCCTTGAAAACTGAATGTGTATGAGGATTTCTAATTATGGCAAACTTCAGCCAAGAATAAAACGTTTCAGAAGTGATAAATATCGAGAAAAAAATGACTGAAAAAAATAACAATTTGAGCATAATATACATACTTAACTATTTGCATTATTGCGACTAAGTCGATCCACACCTTTAACCCTCCAGTGCCACAATTTTCAAGTTGAGATATAATTATCTGGTAGTATCGAAAAAGTATTCAGCAATTCCTGAACCTAATAAATTATTCGAGTAACATACTTTTTCTTCAAAATTCAGTGCAGACTCCCTGCCTCCAATGCGACAGTTATAGATTCAGAATTATCATAATAAAGACAATTTCAGCGACTTCAGTATATCTGCTACCCATAATATATAAAATGATATTTTCGATTGTGGCCCCCACCCCTGATTCTACAGTTTATAAATTTGAGTGAAAAACTGATATAAAAAATGAATCCAGCGACCCCGGAAACATTGAAATTAATTCATATGTTGTATGTATCTTTCTTTAGTTTCACATTTTTGGCTACTCTCCATTTTACCCAGATATCACAATTATCAAGCATAGAATCAAAATGATAGACTTCATATCAGTGACCTCGAAAACCTTATATTCGATATCCATATTGTATTTCAGGACTTTTTTGACTTCATACTCCGCCTTGGTGTCACAATTTCCAATTTAGGGGAAAACTAACATCAAAGATGAATTCGTGGATCCTAAAGAGGCCAGCTGACATCAAAAGAGAATTCATCGAGCCTAAAACCCTAGAACTGATGAGTACATATATAGTACTTCTCATTATTTTCACTTTCGACTCCTCTGCTCTCCCAAGATGTTACAGTTGTGAAAATTCAGTCAAAAATATAAAAACTTAATTCAGTGACCTTAACCCTAGAACACCACACATGGGTACAAATGTACCCACACTAAAATACGCATGGGTGTAATCCCACGCATATCAGCAGTGCGGTCCTGTTACTTACTGAATCTGTTCGGCTATACTGGACCCTCAAAATCGTATGTCGAATGTGTTGTCTACCCTTTTGTTGGAAGGCGAATTAATTTTTGTTCCCATTTTTTTTTGTGAAATTTTTTGCCCAAAACGTGACATGTTGTCTAAGTTTAGCAATAGGTTTTTTTGGTTGCTGGTTTCAAATTTTTGGTCCAAATTTTTGTAACTCATCCACTAAAGCAAACAACGTGGGTCAAATTTTAGATAATTTTCAAAATTTCTTAAGAATTGGTGTAATGTTTATGACTATGTATATCATTTATAAAATAATTGAAAATTGCAAATTTTTTCTACAATCAACTATCTTTTCCTACTGAAAACTGCATTTTCCTTCATTATTGCTTAGTCTAATCTGAAAATAAATATCAAATTCAAATTCAGCGTCGAAAAATACTTATATAACTCACTTACAAAAGCCGTAGTATTTATACAAGTCAAAAAAATTGCTATGGGTACAATTGTACCCATGTGTGGTGGCGACGGACTTTTTTTTATATATGGTATTCTAGGGTTTTAAAAATCCTATATATCTGATATCCACATTGTATTTTATAACATTTTTGACTTTGACCCCCGCCCCTCGGGTCACAATTCTCAACTTGGGCAAACTGAAACCAAAACTGAATTTGGGATCCTTGAGTAAGCAACAACGATATCCTGACAGAAGTTTTGTACACATTATGAGCTCGAAAACGTTTACCAGAATACAATTTATCCAAACCACTAAAACAACCCCCCCCCCCCGCCCGTTTTTACATTCGTGGTACTAGTATCTAACGAGTGGGGAGAGGAGGACTAAAAATTCCCAGGGATTGGAAGTTACGGAGGTAGGGAATCGAGTGCATGTAAAACTTGAACTCCTCTCCTACTCCCAATATCCCAGGAAATGTGGAAAATGAAGAAAAAAAAACTGTTTTTCTCCGGAAGGGTCGTGTTCAGGCTTTCCAGTTCAAGAAGGTCATTTTCAAACCCTATTCGTGACATTTCTGCGGTACCTATACGAGTAAACTACTAGAGACCATTTTTACGGAGGATGTTTTGAGAAGAAATGACTTTTTAGGTGGGGGAGGGGGAACTTTCTTTAATAATTGGCAGAAAGGGTAAGGATGTGGACTAATTAACACTCTATCCTCAAAAGTTTTCAGCGAATTTCATTTTTCTTCTGAATTTCATCATTTGTCTAGACTAATAATGTGTATATGAAGAGTAAGTTAGGACTGTCATTCCTCCCTGAGTAGGTAGGTAGGTTGGGCGATGACCCCTGTTCCTCCCTCCGTGTACTCGCCACCCGGAGATCAAACTGAGCGACCAAATTCTCGGCCAATTTTTGTCACTCCTCAGTCCTTGTGCACCGGTGAAATCGCGCAAGCGGTTGATTGAAAATCAGGGTCACGATAGCCCAAATTATACGAGCAGCTGGAATTTTCTCCTCGTTTGTTCCCGCGGCACGCACGGTCACCGCACTGGAAAATTGAAAACTCTCACGACCAAGTAATTGCGTCACCGCATGTTGGGAACCTGTGGTGCGGCGTAAATCGCCAGCAACCAGTAACTAGATGGGTATCCAGCCAGCTATCCACACTCCATACCGTCATCGACGAGGAGCCATCGTATGTACTCTTATGGCAGTGGCAGCCTACAAGAGAGAAGAGAACCGAGAAAACCTAACCGAGAATGAGAACTGCTCTGACGTATTAGTTTTACTTTTGATGTCTCCAGGTTTTCGTCTACCTCTCACTCGGCTTCTGCTCGCTGCTCCGAGACAATAACAGTCTATGTCCAGTCGTTTCCTGGTACAAGCGCGCGGCTTCATCGCAGTCCGTAAGAATATTCTCTGCAACGTCGAGGTCTGAAATTCGCGAGCGATTGCGGGCTTTCGCGCTGTAATCGGGGTGCTCGAAATTTCTTTTTTCGCGTTTGCGACCCGCGTATTTTTGCTACCCGTTTCGTTTAGGTACGTGTTGTGCGGCATGCCTATCTCAGATATAATTGCTAACGGATGAATTCGAACCTGGTGCGAATAACCTATTCTTTATTTCGGGTTAAATGTGCGGAAATTGTGTGAATGTCGCTGGCAACGGCCGGTGTTGTTATGTTTGACCAAAACGCGAGTGCAATTGTTTGTGTGATATCTTCCAACAGCCGAATATCAGTTAAAAGTAAGTCATTTGCCTTTATTCAGGCTCCGAAGTAATCAGCAAATTAGGCTGGTATTGTGGCAGGCTCATAACTAGCATCGTCTTGTAAGGCGGGAAAACGTTTGCACTGTGTATAAGACCCTTATTCCCACTCCAACCCTGATTTAAAAATGCGCAGTATAATTATGCTTCGCGCCGTCGCTTGAAACACAGTTGATACAAAAATCGAATCTTTTGTCGACATTGAAATCTATCACCTTTGCGACGTGACATTGTGGTCAAATCTGATACAGAATTTGAAACAAAAGTCAAATTACTAGGTCAATATAAAATTTTGTATAAAATTCAATTTCAAAGCTGTGCAATCACGCTTTGTGCTGTACAAAAATCGTCTCTTTTGTCGACACTCAAAAATCTATTACACTTCTGACACGACATTGTAATCGAATCTGATATATAATTTGATGTAGAAGTCGAGTTACCAGGCTTGCATCAACTTTTTTGTAAAATTCTGCATCAAAGTCAGTGCACAATCACACATTGTGCTGTCGCTTAAAATACAGTTGTACAAAAATCAACTCTTCCATGGATACTGTGACATTGTGGTCGAATCTGATATAGAATTTGATATAAAAGTCAAGTTACCAGGCTGACATTGACTTGTATGGAATTCTGTATCAAAGCTGATGTACAGTCGCGCTTTGTACTGTCACTGAAAACACAGTCAATACAAAAATCGACTCTTTTGTGGACAATGCGATGATATTGCAGTCGAATCTGATACCGAATTTGACACAAAATTCAAGTTACCAGGCCTAAATAGACTTTTGTATGGAATTCTATTCCAAAGTTGATGTACAGTCACCCTATATGTGCAGTCACTTGAAACACAGTCAATACAAAAATTGACTTTTTGTCAACATTGAAATCTATCACATTTCTGACAACATTGTAATCGAATCTGATATATATATATAGGTTGATATAGAAATCGAGTTACCAGGCCTACATCAACTTTTGCATAAAATTCTATATGAAAGTCAATGTACAATCACACTTTGTACAGTCCCTTAAAATACAGTCAATACAAAAATCGACTCTTGTGGACAATGATGATATTGTGGTCGAATCTGATATAGAATTTGATACAAAAGTCAAGTTACCAGGATAACATTGACTTCTATATGAAATTCTGTATCGAAGTTAATGTACAGTCACGCTTTGTGCTGTCACTAGAAACACAGTTGATGCAAAAATCGTCTCTTTCATGGGCATTGATAATATTGCGGTCACATCTGATACAGAATTTGACATAAAAGTCAAGTTACCAGGCCTAAATCGACTCTTGGGTGGAATTTTACATCAATGTTCCTGAAAAATTGGATCCAAAAGTTAATGTTGACACAGTAACTCAACTACTATATCGAGTTCTGTATCAAATTTAATCACTATGTCGACAATGTCGTGTCAAAAATGGGATGGATCTGACTTGTTGACGTTTGTTTCAATGAGAACTTTGAGTTCTTTCGGCGACACCCATCTACAGTATGATTCCACAATAACAAAATGGTTCTCTCAAGTTTAAATCAGTAAATCAACACTGTCTCCTTTCCAGTAATGTGAAACCTGTTGTGATGATAATAATGATGATGATATATTCCTGACAAGTCTCTCGACTAATAGACTGCGTCTCTCCATGTTCCTCTCTCCTGTACTAGTCTTTTCATTTCCAAAAAAGATTTACATTTTGTATCCTTCATTATCTGCTCTTCAGAATTCATCCTTTGCTTTTCTTACCAGTTCTTCTCTCAACCATTCCCTCTACCAGTAATAATAAGATCCCTGAACGTCTTGCATCATGGCCTTCATTTTAACTCCTGTCTTTATGGTTATATGTGACCAAGAATCATGAAATGTGCCTCTGGTATCAAAAATCATTTTTCACTTTCTTGGCAATTCTTATAGAAAAAAATCACGCTCTTTTGAATGAAACAAATTGCAGCTTCCTATCTTCATTAATTTTCCCACAAATTGCGCTTTAAAATTTCGTCAAAAGTTTAAAAACATCCGTTTATATGGTGTTGTGTGAAATGAGCGTACAGGAAAACATCCGTTTACATGACATCGTGTGAAACAGGCCTAGGGGAATGACAGAGAACAAGAATTCAAAAATCGGTTGTCATAGCAACGTGTAAACGCACCACCACAGATGTACACGCTAGGTACATCTGTGCGCACTACTACCACCATCCCATCTTTACACTCGTTTATCTCAAAACCAGTTTTTGCATGAGAGGCACATTTCATTATTCCGGGTCACATATTCCAAATTTCTTTTTCCCTTCCTAAACGTCTCAATAATTCCTCATTCCTGATCTTCAACATTCCTGAGAATGGAAACCATCCACAAATACTAGTCAGCTGATTTTCATGGTTAGATAGGCGATGAACTGAAAAATGAGATTTCCTACTACCATTCATATAGCAAATGTCGACAAAACATGTTCGCGTAATCGTTATGAAGAATGGAAGTGTGAATGACGATATAGATTTCATCTCCGGCATGTGCGGGAGATCGATGTCTATTCTCGAGAACTGGCGCATACGGGGTGTGGAGCGATGGGCTGACAGATTTAAGAACCTTCTTTACAATAACAAATTATCGAACAGGGAAATACATGAAACTATAATTTTCAATACATCTAAATAGCTACATTTATCGAACCCAAATGAAAGTTTACAAAATGTTTATGTTTAGTGGTAAGGATGAAATTACGTATTTATTCAACTGAAGAGTGATCTTATAAAACCAATTGTCTTTTAAAACTGTATATGTATCTAGGTGCCTCTCGTTAGAATATAGCTCGACTCAGATACGCCCGATAAACCTACGATAATTACCATGATATCAAGATGAAATGAAATAGAAAGAAGAAAAAAAGTACGAAACCCTTGGATCTGTCAGCAAATTGTATTCACTTCACCCTTGAATCAGATGCGGGAACACGGGGGAAAATGGAGGTACCCCCCTCCCTGACGAGATAAACTGAAATTTAAAACGCTTATGGCAATGTTTTACCCGGTTTTGAAAATCGTAAGAAGCCATAAAATGTCATAAACAAGTATGAAAGAGTCTCGAAAGTCTTATACCAATCTTGACAAATCATCTTTTAAAGAGTCCTAAGTAGTTTTTAGACATTCTGAAAGCATCATAAAGAATCTCAACGAACCTTGAGTATGAAAGAAAAAAGCGTCTACTTGTTTCAAATAAGAATTGACGAATATCATTATAAAACTTTTGATCAAGCTATAGAGTCTTAATAATGTCTGGGAGGATCGTTAAGAGTCTGAACAGTCTGTAAGACTAGAACAAGAACATTACAAGAGTCCAGGCCTGATGAGAAGGAGGAGGAGGGAGATTTCCCCCCGGGCCCCGGTCTTAGAAGAGAGACCGCCGAAAATACGAAAAAGGCAAAAAATATGTGAAAATAATCGAAAACAATTTTTATGAAGCAAAACAAAATAAAACTAAACAAAACCATTGATCCATAAAAAATTTCCCCCGGACCCCAATTTTCTCTCTACGGCTCTGCAAGAGTTTTGAACGGATCTGGGAGAGTCTTAAATAAGTATAAAAGAATCATAATTTAAATCGTAGACTCACAAAAGTCTTATGCAGCATTAAGACTTCTGAGAAGTCTTGATCATGAGTTGAAGAGTATAATAAGTCTACAGGAGTTTTAAGCCACATTAACGAGTTTAAATAATTTCAGTGAGCTTTATACACCAGGTTTGGGAAAGCAGTAAACAGGGTTTCAAATGAGTCCGGGAAAGTCTATAGCTCCACCGAGAAAGTCTGACCACTGATGCGATACTCGAAAGGGTATAGTTTCCGGGACTGGGGGTGCGATGTCTCAGGAGCCAGTTTGGCATGCGTGTATCGCCATATGCTCCACCAAGAAAGATAAGTCCGGGTAAGTTTAAAAGATTCTTCCTCATGCATTGATGATTGAAGAGTTTTAGCTATTCTTAAAGACTATTCCCTCATTCTTCTTGAATGAAGACATTGGATAGTATTGACATGGACGTTGAAAATTCTCCAAAAATGCTGCTTTGTCGAGAATCCAGTAAATTGAGAAAATTTAACAGCACACGTGGGGATGTATTTTCTAGTTTCAACACCACTAAGAAAATCTTTTTGATCAGTTTACCTTATGACAGGGCCGGCTCAAGGAAAAATCTTCACCCGAGCAAAGATGCTTACTATTTTTTGTATTATTTTTCTGCCTTCTTACATAGTGCGGTAAATTAACATTGTTGTTCTTACATGTATTCTGACGAACTTCCAGTTAAAATTCTTAAGATGAGTAAAAGTAAGGTAAGTAAAGAAAAAATTCACCCCAAGTTTGTTTAGCGGATCATCGTTATTCGGACGTTCGGCGCCCCGGGCAAGCGTCCGGCTCGCCCGGACCTTAAGCCGGCCCTGCCCAATGATCATTGCAAGGGTAAAAAAAATTATCCAAATCCTCTGAAGGCGGAAAGGGAGCTCCGAATATTAAATTTTTACGTACTCTGAATTGCTCCTTCCAAAATTGCTTTTGAATCTACCACTGCCTTGAACTCAATCGATATAGTCGTCATGTCAACTCCGATTCTAATTGCAACTCTGTAAGGGTTCGACTTTGAAGAAGCTGCTTCATAAACTTTGAAAATGTGTTCTGAGATCATTTCACGCAATGGTTTCATACATTCGAAGTCTTAGATATTTTCTCGAATTATCTTCATAAGGGCGGCTGAGAAACAAATGTACAACATTCGACAGCGTTATAGTTATAGTTATGTTGGCTTGCATTCACCACGGAAGCAATTACACATCGCCTCGGGTAACAGTGTAATTGTAATTAACGCATACCACACATTCACCTTAAAATCTAATGCAGTTACCTCATACACGCCTTAAAACTATTGCACTTGTTTAACTGGTAAACTGTTTCTTGCTTACGAACGAAGTCGAATTACTTGCATTCACCTCGTACATTTCTGGCATTTTCAGACTCGGCGACCTCAAGAAATTCTATGAAAAATTCTATTTTGGACGGTTGTGGGATGAGTTAATCTGGGCTTCGGGACATTTCCACTGCTGTTCCCGTTACCACCCCTCTTCTCAAACTTGCTACTTTCAAAATTCCTGTACTGGATTGACGTATTATTTTTCTTCTAGGGGTATGGTTGACCGAGTAGATAGGACGCTGGTCTCGGAATCCGGAGGTCCCGGGTTCGAGCCCACGTAGCAACTCGCTACATTTCGACCTGGGCCGGTTTTTCGGCAAGAAGGGAAGAGGGCTAAGACAGCCCTACCAGCCTCCCCGACATCTCTGAAGTAATACTCGAAAGGGATTCCAAGACTCGGTTTGAGAGCAAATTAGAAAAAGAATTATTCCTTTCCTAGTTCTGTACATAGGTTCGTATTCTCACCTCATATTTCAAAATATTTTTAAATCATTGGTCATCCTTACCATATGAAGGGTGGAAAATCGAAGTACGTAGAGTTGAATATGTTTTGAAAAGGGGCCTAAACTTACATCAATTTAAGGCATCCATTTTTCGGACACGGTACAGTGCACATGTACATAAAAATTCCATGCCACATTGGTATCGAAGTCAAATTTTGAAATTTCTCAAATATTCAAATGGTAGTCAGTTTTGGCAGGTTTGGTTTTGCATATTTGAGAAAAATTTATTCACCCTTAGCTGACTTGCTAATTTTTTTAATGGGTTTCAGTTTGAACTCTCCCAGATAGACTTTTCTTTAAAGTTCCAAAAACGAATAAATTCTTGAAAAAAGTTTTTAGACAAAAATTATTCTATTCCGAATTTTTCTTGTACCTACATGCCCCCCTGAACTTCATAAATGAGAGATCCAAAATAATTTCATCTATCGTCATGCATCAACACAGGGAGGAATAGGAGAGGATTTTCGACATTTTTTGATTTGAACTGAATTGTGCGAGTAGTAAAGATGCTAATTACTTTCCTCCCCTCACCCCGCTTATATCGCATGCGGACACATGAAAACATGATGTGAATTTTCCTTTTAGTGGTTTCATAAAATACTCCAGTAGTAGAACTTTTAGAACTTTTATACAGGGCCGGCAACTTCTGTATAGCGTGTGTAGCGAATGCTATACATAGCAACACCGGGAAAACTATTAGTACAATTGGAGGTATGCAAAAGAGAAACTTCAGCTTTCACTTCGCAAAAGTGAAGTGCAATGTAAAAAAAAAAAAAAAAAAGTGAAGAGGAAGCTTGTGCTCAGGCGTGAGAGGGTTTGCTTCAGGAAAAAGGTTTCCCTTCGAGTTGTATGCATAAAGACGAGTGTTTTAACTTCAAAAGTGAAGCTTTTCCTCGCGAAAGAATGCATCTAGTCCCGAGTATATTTCTTTTCGAAAAACACGCGCAGTTGCAGTTATCATTCATCTTCGAGAAGATTCCTTTGATTTCCGAAGATAATTTCCGAGGAATTTTATTGAAAATATTAAGGAAAAATTTCCGATCATATTCGAAGAATTTCATCAGACATCACTGAGAAAAATCTTCGATGATACCAAATGATTTTATTGGAAATCATCGAGAAATATCTCTGAAGAAAGGTTCGATGATTTCCAGAGATTTTCATCGGAAATTTTTGGGATAAATTACCGATGATTTTCGAAGGATTTCATCAGAAATGTCCCGGGAAAATCTCCGATGATTTCCAAGGAATTTTATCAGAAATCCTTCAGAACAATCTCTGATCATTTCTGGAGAATTTCATCGGAAATCTTCAGAGAGAATTTTCAATGTTTTCCGAAGAATTTCTTCAAAAACCTTCCAATAATTTTTAAAGAATTTTATCAAAAGTATCTTGGAAAAACCCGATGGTTTTGAAGAATTTTATCGGAAATCATCAGGAAAAACCCTTGATGATTTCTAATTAATGAATAATTTCATTGGAAATCTTCGAGAAGAATCTCCAATAATTTTAAAAGAATTTCATCGGAAATTTTCAGGGGGAAAATTCAGAACATTTCCGAAGAATCCCATTGGAAATCTTTTGAAGGAATTTTCAATGTTTTCCCAAAAATTTTATCAAAATTCTTCGAAAAAATTTTTCGATAATTTTTATATAGGAAACATTCGAGGGAAAGATCCGATAATTTTTGAAGAATTTTATCGAAAATCTTCAGGAAAATTCTCCGATGATTCCCAAAGAATAATTTCATTGGAAATCAAGAAGAATTTCCGACGATTTTTAAGGAATTTCATCGGAAATTTTTGGGGGAAATGCTGATAATTAACGAAGAATCTCATCGGAAGTCCTTAGAAAAAATTGTCAATATTTTCCTAAAAATGTCATCAAAAGTCATCGAAAAAATGTTCTAATAATTTTTGAAGAATTTGATAGAAAATATTCGAGAGAAAATGCAGTTGGTTTTTGAAGAATTCTTTGGGTTAGTATGAAAAGGTACTATCTGCAGAAAAAAAAATTTTTACAGGAGAGAGGTTTAAAGGTTTTGAAGCAATCACGACGAAGCTGTTAAAAATGAGTTGAACTAAAAATAGTATCACAATGCTTCAACATTCAACTAGGAATACACCTGAGAGATGAAAATATTCCACTTTTCTTTTCACCTTTTCATATGATAAATTTTGTTACTTGTGTATTTTGAACCCATTTTGTTTTCAGCGTTTCTTGTTGAACTGAGGAATATTTTACCATTTACCGTGTGGTGTCTTGTAGATACATAATAAAATTCCCTATCCAACGATACCAAAAAGTCACTTTGTGAAAAAATTTCAGCTAGCACCTTTTCACACTGACCCAAATAATTTTATCAAAAATCTTCAGGAAAAATGTTCGATGATCTTCAAAGAATTTCATCGGAAATCTTCGAGAAGAATCTCCAATGATTTTTAAGGAATTTCATCGAGAATTTTTGGGAAAAAATTCCGATACCCGAAGAACTGAGACTATTCCGGACTCATGTGATCGAATCAGATTTTCCCCGGAGATTTTTCGTGAAATTTTTCGGAAATCGGAAATATTCTCTGAAGATTTCCGATGAAATTCTCCGAAAATTAGCGGAGATTATTTTCAAAATTTTCCAATGACATTTTTTTTTTAAATTATCGGAGATTTTCTCAAATTATTTTCGATAAAATTCTTTGAAAATTGTGGGCTGATTTCCGAAGAATTTCATCAAAAATCTTCGGGAAATATCTCTGATTCCATCGCATGAGCGGAAAATAGTCTCAATACTTCGGAAATTATTGAATTTTTCCCCCAAAGATTTCCGATGAAATTCCTTAAAAATCATCGGAGATTCTTCTCGAAGATTTCCAATGAAATTATTCTCTGGAAATCACAGGAGATTTTTCTTGAAGATTTTCTATAAAATTCTTCCAAAAACCATCGGAGTTTTTTTCTCAAATATTTTCTATGAAATACTTCATAAAATATCGGAAATTTTTTCTGAAGATTTCTGATAAAATTCTCCGGAAAAGGTTTCCGAAAAAATTCTCCTGAAATCATCGGAGATTTTCCTCAATGATGTCCGATAAAATTATTCGAAAATGACCGGAAATTTTTCCCTAATATTTTCAATCAAATTCCTTGGAAATCAAAAAAATCTTCGCAAAGATTTCTGATGAAATTCTTTGGAAATCATCGGAGATTTTCCCCGATGATTTTCCATGAAATTCTTCGGAAATTTTCCCCGAAAATTATTCCACTAGCCTGGCGAGCTCTACGCTCGACCTATTTTTTATATACTTATTTTCTTGGCAGTGCGCATGAAGCTATTTGTATAATATGAATAGGTATCTACATACATGTGTACAAAACTTTCACGTACTAGCCCGACCTAAAATTGTAGTAGCCCTAGCTAACTGACAAGCTGCGCTACGAGCCTGCGAAGCTGGCCATTTTCTAGAAAAGCCGGAGTCAGGGCCTGAGTTTGAAAAAAATTATTTGCCTTGTCTGGAACCCCGAAAAATTATTAACAGGAACCGAAGTTACTTTTAGAATTTATTTCTGGCTGAAGCTTCGGTTCCAACTTTGACTTCAGCCTTTCTAACCCTCCCCCTTAACGTCCCTTCACACTTCCTTCGCTCCCTTAAAAAAAAATAATAATAAAAAAATTAGCGGGAGCAAAAACCACAGTTTTGGTTGCGCCCGGGTCCGAGTTAGGGCCATGAAATCATTTATACCCCTGTCTCTCTCCCTCTTCCTTTTTCTCTTTTTAAGATTCCCTCTGTGTGAGGACGCATAAGGAAGGGTTTTTCGACCAGAAATGAAATTGTAAAGAAAAAGCGTTTAAAGTTGGAGTACTTATTTACTGAAATTTGTTTCCATAATTTTCAAATTACAATTCAAGAAATTGACTTGTATTAAATTGAGAGTTGTAAGAGACCTGAAAGCATGTTATGACGTCACATCATGAGTAGTATATCTGTCACGTTATCACGCATCATAGCAGTGTGCTATCCAATTATTATTTATTCCGTGTTTGTTGTGATAAAAATGTTGCGCGATGTGCACGTTCTTATTTTAAACCAATGCACTTGTGAAAAAGAACATTTTCTTTTTGTTTTAAAAATTGCTTATAATTTTCAACTGGTAATGAACATAATGGTCAGTGAAAATAAATATCTAAAAATGGGTTTCTTATGTGTACTGTGTTCTAACTTTTTTCAGCAACATTAACCTCATTGCCTTATGTATGTAAATGTAATATCTCCCTGAATTTTGAAGTTAGGAGCTTAGGGGCACTTTCACCCGCTTTTCTGAGGGGTTTCTCCAAAAGATGAGCCGAAAAACTGAAAATAAAAATTTTGGTTGAAAGTTTCCTTTCCCCGTGCACCCTTACTCTATGCACCTGTAAATAATTTTCCGGCTCACGAATCAGTTATATGAAGGAAAACAGATCTCAACTGTACGTGTATAAAGTTCGAACTGTATTGCTCATTCAAGATGGCGAACATCTGCTCGCGTACTTTCACTGCATTCGGTTCCATAACGCGGTGGAAACTATAATAATCTAAACCCTGAAAGCTACAAACAAGGACCTACTAGTTTTTTTTTCCATTTTCTTCATAACTCGGCTCTGTGCAGCCTAAGCCTATATCAGATAGCGCAAACTCTCATTCTCATCTGTCGGCTTCGCGTTTTCTTCCTGAACAAGCGCGACCCGGCCTTGAGCTACCTTAAATCCAAAATACGTACTAAAACTCCTTTCACTGATCAGCTGTTTCACATGCGAAGAATGCCGCTCGCTCGACCGTCCATTAATCAATTAGTGCGCGTAATTGCACGGCTCGTAATTCGGCATCAGGAACGAAAATACGATTATCGGCGAATGTAAAAACCCAGAAAGTACGAAGAGAAGACCAAACGATAAATTTCGATTTTTTCGCCATCGAGTGGATTCGAGGGAAGGAGCGCACTTTGAAAATGCCAAGTTGGCAGTAAGGAAGAAGTTAATCGCCTGCTCGATCAGTATAGACGCCTTTACAGCTTTAGGTCTCTAATAACGCGTATTAATTCACGTTACCCAGCAGTTCTGCGGCTCTCCCACGAGGAAGATAATGAACCAATGAAACTAATTTGTAATACACGTTCTCGCCGATGCGATGTGCTCTTCAAAATGAGGTAATTTGAAGAAGCGCCTATATAATATCCTCTTCTCGCCTCGATTTCTCTTCGATAGCACGCGGCCGTTACAATTACGCGAATGTATTATCTTTACGCGTCCTTGCGTCCAGTTCTCAAGTCAGCTCGTGTTCAATACACTCGCCAAATACTCAGCGAGGCTAAACTGCTATGGGCATCGCTAATCTGTAGCTACAGGCGCTGCACGAAAAGCCCATTTAAGTGGCTTACATACGAGGCACTTAACCGCAAAAGAATAACACGCATTATCGGTTCTTGAACAGGCCGTCGAGTGCTACAGGGGCGCCAGATCAACAGTCGCGGAATGCGATCAATGTAGCACGACTACATACCGCGTACCTAAGATTTTATTTATTTATTTTGGCGATGGAATAGGGGCAGGAGGTAATTCTATCGTTTGAATTTCCAAGGGGAACTTTGAGTCAATTCCGGTATTTTTTGGTTGAAGAGGACGGGTGAGAACGCGGTCGTGGTACGGGGCTATTCGGTTGATGTTGGTCAAATCTGGCATTATTTAGTCCTTTTTTTGATGGATGGAGGTATTGGTCATTGATGATCAATCGTTAGGGATAGATGTGTCTTTACCGCCTTGTGCCTTGAAAGAATTTGCCATTTTTAAAATGTGGCAAGCCACATACATGGAGCTATGCGCTGTCGTCGATAAATTCATCGGCCCCTAATTAATCGGCGGCATTGCCAACGTGAGCATATGAAGGAACACGATCGTTCGTTCTCTATTCGCTTTGGAGAGCGAAAGAAGGAACCCGTTCGGCACATTCGCTTCCTCCCATTACCTTGGTAGGCATTTACAGGGTGTCTATTGAAACTGAAAAAAAAAGGTTGCTATTCGGTTGCCCTAAAATTCTATTAAAAAAATTGTACAAGTGAGCGAAAAGGAGCGCCTTCAACGCCCCTTACCTTACACAAGCATAGTGGCATAACTAGCAAAGATTGACATTGAGACTTAAATTTAAAGTTTCATTAAAGTTTCAAGTGTTGGCAGCCCCGTATACCTATGGGTGAGTGATCATCTATGATATACCGTAAGCCTGTAGCAAACTTCAACTATCATTAAATCGATTAGAAATTCACTTTCAAAGAAAATTTGTCCTAAATTTAACCTCATCATATCCAAAAAATTACTGGTGGAATTATTTTTACTCATTTTCTTTTTTACCCTCCTGAAGATAGCAGTTCTTCTTTTTGAAAGTACCCATGATCACTCATTCATTTTCACCCGCACAGGTGATTTGTAGCGCTCTCTAGTGCAAGTTGAAATCCCAATGATCGAATGATCGCTGTAGCTCTTAAGGTAGCACTAGGTAAACCATCACGCGTGAGGTAGTCACAGTAGGGTACTATAGTTTCCCACGGGTATACTGGACCGCCATTTTGATTCCCAACTAACCCGAACATATATCCTTGATCAATCAGTGATTACCCATTTGAGCGCGTTCGAGAATTAGTTCGGGAATTATAGCTCAAATGAAGAGGTCAAAGATAGAAAAATTGCTATCAAAGATTTTATTGCTGGAAGTTGTTCATTAGGGTTTCCTTATACTTAGAAGAAAAAAAAACCACCGCCCCCCCGGCAATCCACTTTCTTGGGGGATTAGTTTCTTGCATTTTCTTTCAAAGAAAAATTCGTTATTTTGGAAAAACTCACAGCGTATCATATTCTACATCAAATTTCCTACAAGAAAGGTCCTTACAAGATTTTTCATAACAGTCAACTGGAAGGAGTTATAACGCTCTAAAATTTACCTATGTATTTCAAGTACGCACGAAAATGTACGTCGCGAATGTACGCTCAAGGCGGAATACTATACAGACATTCGCTCCGCAATGAATTCTACGTAGGAGCAGCTACAGGAGCAGAAATGTGCGAAAGGTTGGAATGTTTTTGTGAGCTGGAAACAACAGGTGGTGAGCAGCAGGTTGATTAGCGGGAGGCTCGTCAAATTCGAGACGCTACTGATGTTCAATGCTTGGTACAATGGCTTGAAACCCATAAGCCCTTTGAAGAACGGGAGGAAATTGTTTCCATCGTGACTAGCATTGTAGGTAACCCTGGTAAAGTCCGATGCCACGAAGCTTATAAGTGGGCAACGCATCGATTTGTGAGGTGCTGCACAAGAAGTACGCGGATATCAAGCTCAAGAAAAGTAGTATGGTCCTTCCCATAGCAACGCTAAAACAAGTTTCGTAAATTTGCGTCCAACGGATCCAGGAAAGCGGGAATAAAAAGTGCCGAACATTATCGACGATATCAGAAACAGGCACCAGATGTCGTCATTAATCCCGATGCGCAAAATCCCACCAGTTACCCGTCGGGTAACTAAAAGGGAACAAGAGTAATCTGAGGATAACCGAGGGTAACAAATGGGTAACTTTTCCGCCGCGGGTAACTAGAGAGTAACTAACTGCGTAGTATCCCATCAGTTACCAGGGTAACTGAAGGGCAACAAGGGTAATCTGAGAGTAACAAATGGGTAACTTTTCCGCGGGTAACTGGGTAACTAGAGGGTAACCGATTGCGCATCGGGATGCTGAAGCTGTTGTCACAGTTTTTAAAGAGCTCTTCCTGGCAAACCCATTTAATAAAATCCGCCTAATTGAATTATTGTGTACAAAATTCAACGAGTGCGCCTTAAAAATGAATTTAGCGCATTTAGAAATTGTTCTCGCGTATGTTAGGTACCCCTGTATAGGAGTTTTTATAATATTAAAACGCCGGTCGCTCGGACTGCATCTTCTTCTCAAATCCTCGATTTCTCTTTTATAGCCTTTTTGTTCTGTCCTTCCTCTATTTTTGTCCTTCCTTTCAACGGCAATTCGAGCGAACCTTCTTGCCGGGGTACCTCAGTTCTGTTTTGGTGGTAATATTGTACAGCACGAGTGTGTATACGTTTTTGGTTCGCTCATCGACTCGTGAGTCGATGAGCGTTTAATCATGTAAATACATATGATATACAGTCCACTTAATTATTAATTATTATTTGCTTTTAATTTCGCACCCAAACATTTGGTCCTCCGGGCCGGATAGGTGAATGAATACCTATCATGGCCAGTTCCGTACCGTGATTTTTCGTTAATTACCGCGTAGTGTTGTGGATCGTGCGAGATGGAGCGGTACATCAAGAAACGCCGATCAATTATTCATCAACTGAATGCCATTCTCGGTTTCGCCGAATCTTTGAGGGAGCAACACGTACTGTCAGCAGAAGTTGCAGTCCGTTTGGAATCGCTTGCATCGCTCACTCGGAAATTCGACGAAGTCCTCGATCTGATTATGGAAGAAGACGGTTCCGGCGAGGAATATGACGCACTTCTTCAGCGCGACGGGTTCGATTCGGCCTTTTAAGGCCAAAGCGCTATTGCAGACGCATCTGGATCATCACTCGTCGCCGCCTCACGCTGTACCTGCACTTTCAACTGGTCCAGTTTCCCGTGCGAAACTGCCAGATTTGGTTCTCCCAATTTTCTCTGGCGAGTACAGCGAATGGCAGTCTTTCAAGGATCGGTTTACTGCAATGATCGGCAAAGGCAGTCTTCCTGACGCCGACAAATTGCAGTATCTTCTTTCGTCGCTCAGTGGTGAAGCGTCAAGTGTTGTCAGCGACATGCAGATCACGGACAGCAATTATGCCGAGACTTGGAAGCTGCTCGAGGAGAGGTATTCCAATGTAAAATTAATAGTGTATGCGCACGTCAATAATATTCGTCGGTATCCGAAACTTCAGTCTGAAACCGAGCTTACGGGCTTACTCGACTGTATTACTAAAAATACGCGCGCTCTCGCGAACCTTGGTCAAAAGGTCGAGTCGTGGGACGCCTTTTTGGTTTTAGAAGTCAAATCTAAATTTGACCAAAACTCGCTTCGTGAATGGGAGTTTGAGACGCCTTCGTCGTCGCTCCCTACATTTTCTCAATTAATCGAGTTCATGAAGGCCAGAGTTGCCGGTCTTAAGTCTCTTGGTAAGGTCAGTGTTGTGACTAAATCAATCAAATCAGTTTCGATTCCCGCTAAGGGAAAATCTACTTCGCTAAATTTGGCTACTGCAGTTCCTATTGAAGCGACTTCTCAGCCCTGTCTGTGCTGTCATGAGTCGCATTTACTCCTTTCATGTCCCAAATTTAACAATCTTGATCCTCGTGCAAGATTTGAAGCCCTGAAGGGTCGCAATGCCTGCTCTAATTGCTTGGGCGTTGGCCATAGTAGCAGAACTTGTCATAGTAAGTCTCGCTGCAAAAAGTGCCAGAAGCCACATCATACTCTTTTACATTTTGAAAAACCAGTTACAAGCCCCTCTGCTGCTGATACGGTCTCTCAGCCTGGTAATTCGGAAAATGCGTCGTCTACTCTTACGACGATCTCTCAATTTTGTGGAGCTGTGTCCACATCTTACGTTTTGCTACCCACTGCGGTAGTTTTAGTAGCTGATGCAGCTGGTTATTTACGCCCTTGCCGTGCGTTATTGGACAGCTGCTCACAAAGCAGTTTTGTGACTGAAGACATAGCAACAGCTCTTGGTCTTCGTCGCAAACCCGCTCGTCTTGTTGTAGATGGCCTTGGTGGTGCCAGATGCGGCGCTGTTCGAGGCAGTGCACAAATCAATGTACGCTCCACGATCAGTAATTATTCCCAGTCGGTTCTCGTCCATGTATTACCCACGATTTCGCCTGTTCAACCTCGCATTGCTCTTCCCAAATTCACTCCCCCTTCGGAGTTGACTCTGGCTGATCCAGGTTTTGGTGTTCCGGGTAAGATTGATCTCCTTCTAGGTGCGGCCGTCACCTCTGCTGTATATCTTGATGGCAAGAGGTCCGGATTTTGCGGCGATCTTGTGGCCCAGAACACCGAGTTTGGCTGGGTAATCACGGGCAGTTGCGACGTCACTTCGACGACTTCTTTATTATGCCTGCATTCTTTTGATAATCTTGACGACCGTTTACGCCAATTTTGGGAACTCAGTGAAGTTCCGACTAACGAGGCTATTTCGGATGACGATTGTGAACGCCATTTCCGAGATACTCACCGTCGAACCGACAACGGTCGATATGTTGTTCGTTTGCCTTTTGTTGATAAAGGCCATTCATTGTTGGGCGACTCCTTTCAGGTCGCATTGCAACGTTTAAAGGCTGTTGAACGCCGACTCGCAAAAAAACCGAATGAACGTGCGGCGTATAATGACTTTATGCGCGAATATATTGACCTAGGTCACATGGAACCGGTATCAATGGCCGAAGTCGTCAACGGCTATTTTATCCCGCATCATGCCGTTTTTAATAAGGGCAAGATTCGCGTGGTTTTCGATGGGTCCGCTCAGGTATTGAATGGTGCTTGCCTGAATGATGTGCTCTTAGCAGGTCCCAAACTCCAAAATGATATTGTGCCTATTATTCTACGTTTTCGACTACATCGTATCGCTTTCACTGCGGACATTGAAAAGATGTTCCGCCAAATTCTTGTTGACGTAGAAGATAGTAAATATCAATTAATTTTATGGCGTTTTCATCCGGACGATGAACTTTCAGTATTCATGCTTCAAACTGTCACATATGGTTTGAAGCCATCTCCGTTCCTGGCTAATCGCTGCCTGAAGGCCGCTTTGGATACCCACTCTTCACTCTACCTGTTTGATGGTTTTTATGTCGACGATTTTCTTGGTGGAGCGGCGACCTTGTCTGAAGCCTTATCCATCCAAACCGCGCTGATATCGACTCTTCAGTCAGCCGGTATGAAACTCGGTAAGTGGGCGTCGAATTCCCCGGCTCTTCTGTCGAATGTCTCGCCCGAAAATCTGGTGGCGGGAGAGTCCCAGGCGTTAGTGCAAATTGAACCCATAGGAACATTAGGGCTCTTCTGGAATACCGCCAGTGATTCGTTCATATTTAAGACACGCCTGTCCGAGGTAGGTGTGGTCACCAAACGATCCGTTCTTAGCGACATTGCTCGCCAGTATGACCCCCTCGGCTGGCTCTCTCCTCTGACTATCCAGTGCAAAATCTTCATGCAGCTACTGTGGACAGCTGGGCTGTCATGGAACGACCCCCTTTCGTCCCCTTATCTTGAACGTTGGCATTCTCTTCGTAACCAACTAAGCCTGGTTGATCAGGTTGTCGTTCCACGTGTCATTGCGGTTTCGAACCCCTCTCGGATAGAGCTGCATGGCTTTTGTGACGCATCTAAAGACGCTTACAGTGCCGTAGCCTATCTGAAAACTATGAATTCATCCGTGAGGTACTGGTGATCAATCTGTGCTCCCGTACCAAAGTGGCTCCCTTGAAGCCGGTCTCTATTCCGCGCCTTGAATTGTGCGGCGCTGTTCTCTTATCGAAATTATTAGTATTCATCATGAAAACTCTTCCTCTGAAGGTTAATCAGGTGTACGCGTGGACAGACTCCACTGTAGTATTAGCGTGGCTGGCTCGCCGCCCTGGTGACTGGAAGACGTTTGTTAGGAATCGTGTGGCTGAGATCCACGATCATTTTCCGCGGCATGTCTGGGCGCATGTCAGTGGTCGGGAAAATCCGGCTGATTGTGCGTCGCGTGGAATCTCTACTCGAGAGCTGCTGGATCACAAGTTGTGGTGGACTGGCCCTGCGTGGCTGTCAAGTTCCGATTATCCGAATCAGGAGGTGATGGTGGACGGGGAGGCGGACGCCGAACTAAGTCCAACCGCTACTTCTGTACTTGTGAGTACGTCTGACTCAAACGAATTGATTGAACGTTATTCATGTTTTACAAGACTCTTAAGGATCTCTGCCTGGTGTCGTCGATTCCGCCATCGCCAAAATGGCAAACTACTCAGCCTGTCCGAACTCACGGAAGCTGAAATTGGTTTGATTTCTACCATTCAACGTAACTTCTTCCCAGGTGAAATAACCTCTTTGCAGCATAATGGTTCACTGTCAGCCAGTTCGCCTGTAGCAAAGTTGTCCCCTTTTCTTGATGAAAATGGTCTTCTCCGTGTGGGTGGTCGTCTCTCTCTGTCTGCTCTGCCATACACCCGCAAGCACCCTTGGTTGTTGCCTAGACACCCGTTTTCACGTCTCATTATGAATTATTATCATTTGAAATATCTCCACGCTTCTTCTGATTTGCTTCTTTCCGCTGTTCGTTCTCGCTATTGGATTATAGGAGGACGCTCTCTCGCACGGCAAACAGTTCATTCTTGTATTCGTTGTGCTACTTATAACGCTCGTCCGACTGGGCAGATGATGGCAGAATTGCCTAGATGTCGCCTGGAAGGCATTCGCGCCTTTTTGAGCTCGGGTGTTGATTTTTGCGGTCCTTTTAGTGTGCGAGTATCTCGATTACGTGGATCCACGACTATGAAAACGTGGGTTGCCCTGTTCGTGTGCATGGCAACCAAGGCTATCCACCTGGAGGCCGTTTCTGAGTTGTCCACGTCAGCCTTTCTGGCGGCTTTCCACCGATTTGTTGCGAGGCGAAATCGCCCCCAGCATATATATAGTGACTGTGGTACCAATTTTGTTGGCGCCAATCGTGAACTGAAACGCTGGCATGATAATTTGAAACATGACGAACGTTTTTCAAATTCCATAATTGAGGAAGGCATAAAGTGGCACTTTAACCCCCCTGGTGCTCCGCATTTTGGCGGACTCTGGGAAGCGGGCGTCAAATCCACTAAGCGCCACCTCAAGACTACGGTTGGTGACCTTGTCCTCACCTTCGAGGAATTTTCAACTGTTTTGGCTCGAGTCGAGCAAGTCCTAAACTCGAGACCCCTGTTTCCCCTTTCAGATGACCCTTCCGATCTTGAAGTTTTGACCCCTGGTCACTTTTTGCTTGGCGCGGCTCCGTTATCTGTGGCGGAGCCCCCAACTGATCTCTCATCTCATTGGAAGGTGGTGTCTCGGGTGCTCCAGCATTTCTGGAAGAGATGGAATTTGGAGTATTTGGGGCACCTCCAGCAACGTCCTAAGTGGTTCAGACCTCGTAAGAATTTCGCTGTTGGAGACCTTGTTTTGGTGAAGGACGACAACAGTCTTCCTGGGAGGTGGCTTCGAGGTCGCGTGCAGGAAGTTTATCCTGGTCATGACGGCCATGTCCGTGTTTGCGACATAAAGACCTTGAATGGATTGCTGAAGCGCCCAATTGTTAAGCTTGCTCCCTTACCAGTGTCTTAGTACCTATTCCCGATCTTGACTTGTATTATTTGTTTATATGTTTGTTAGCTTAATCTGCAGCTTAACGAAATTTTTCTATTAATAATTATCTCCGTTTCAAATTTCTGTTGTTCTTATACCTAGTTTATACCACTTGTTTATAATTATGACTTATTTTTTGTGATTTCTAATTTACTATTGTTTCCAGTTCATATTTTTATTTTTACATTTTACTATGTCACGTCCGCTTTCGGATAGGCATCAATTTCGTTATTTGTAAGTTATGTTCCAAATCCTGTTGAAGTTTCCTTCAACGGGGGGAGGATGTTCTCGCGTATGTTAGGTACCCCTGTATAGGAGTTTTTATAATATTAAAACGCCGGTCGCTCGGACTGCATCTTCTTCTCAAATCCTCGATTTCTCTTTTATAGCCTTTTTGTTCTGTCCTTCCTCTATTAGTGTGTATACATAAGAATCGATTTTTATGCATTTTTACGTATTTTTATATCCTCGCCATGGATTATAATGATAAAAGTTCACTTTTTACCAATGACTTCCAAAAATTCTTCTTTATGAAAGTGTGAGTGGGTACTCAATTAGTACACTAATGAAAACAATTTTTTGGAATCGAAACCAATATTTTTATTCAAACTCAATTTATCGGATTTTTGAAAGCCAAATTGGAATTTTTCTTATCGGAAATCCTACATTAAACTTCAACACAGGTGCGTGACCCCTAAATATTCTTCGAACGGAAAAACTTTAGCGGGGGTGTTTGTACACCTGCTAAAACAGATTAAGCCTTTAAAAGCGTAACTTTTCGAAAATCCTGTTTCTGGACCACCCTAATGGAGAGTATTAATCAGAGATGGGCAAAATCAAAAAGTAACGAGTGATCGACGATTATCGATAGTACTCTCAAAATATTGATATTTTCTGGAATTTTGGACATATTGAATCATCAGTAATGCAGGATTGATTTTATTATAGGTTTTTGATTATAATGGCTTATGACTGATATGAAGCAGTTTGTTAAGGTTGCGTTTGTAAAAAAAATATCAGTTTGGGACAGAGTTCCAATCCGTCCTTAGTTGTGGTTAGGTTATTACAGTTTTGCTATTACCAGTTATCGGTTATTGAGCATTATTTCAATCAGTTATTGGTTGACCTTCGTCGATTCTATGACAGGCTATGATAAGCGACATCGAAATAGGTGAAATACTATGTCAAGGAACAAATAAAGAACCGAATGATTTTATTCAGTTATTGTTTACGGTTAATCAGAATGACTACATTTTATTTGGTTAACGGTTGATGCTACAGAGGCGTAGCCAGAAGGGGGGTCGCGGGGTCTGGACCTCCTTGCGATTTGGTCAAATGGTGGGTTTTCTCAATTTCAGCACCCCCTTTAACACTTCCTCCCCCTTGGTCAAGACTAGATCTCCCAAACTCAGGCTGGCTATGCCACTATTGATGCGATTACTTGTTTTGATGAAATAATAGTTTAGTTATAATTGGTTGCGGTTAACAGTCAAAACATTTTGGTTGATGTGGTTATGGTTATTGTTACAATTACGGTTACAAGCCCTACTATCGATACTATTTTGATTTTTGTTTTCTCTTAGCTCCTAGCTCCTAACTGCCACTAGGAGTTAGTAAGCATGAGCCTAGCGGCTGGGAGGGGATATCACCAGTCGACTCTAGAAGTTATTTCGAACTGAGATACTACTTTGATTTTTTTTTCTCGTAGCTCCTTGTTCCTAACTGCTGTTAGGCACTAACAGGCATGAGCCAAGCAGCTAGAAGAGGATTTTGACGGTTAAATCAGGAACTGAATGTGCTTTTGCTATTAGAAATTATATAAAAAGAAGAAGAAAGAAAAAGAAAAAGAAAAAAAAAACTATCAACAAAATTTTTATCTACAAAAACCCGTAATTGGGACACGTCAGCAAAGTGGCTGACATCTGGTGGACAAATGCAGAAGCTACCCAAACGGGATGAAATACATAGTGTGCCATCTACTTTACAAATGATGGCCAAAAGTGAAAGTACACAAACGGGATGAAATACACTAGCGCTCCATCGCCGTGGCGCGACCGAATAAAAAAAAAATTGGAACCCTTTTGCTATTATGAAAGGTATGTAATAAATAAATAAAAATAAAAAAGGTATGGATATGGATACTATTGACAGTGATTTCTGTTGATCATTGAAACTTACTGATCTAAAAATTATCGCTATTTTGCATCACTAATTCGAACAAATTCATGTCAGAACACTGCTTTCTAGGTCAATTGTGACCAGATTTTGTTGTTTAGAATATGTTTATTCAAATCCAAATGTACTGTTCCTGTTTTGAATAAATCTATAATGTCAGTTTTATTAATATCATATTTGATAAATACATTATTCTTCCGGGGCTTCTCTCAAGCTCTGCTGATAAAGGTAATGTCTTCTCTTCTATATTAAGTACATCGCTTTACATGTACATCCAGTGTCTTCTACCAACTGACAGTCGCTTCAATGGGAGAATTGCTTCCTCGTTCGACGCTGTAAAATAAAGAAACAGTGAGTGTTGACTAACATTCTGTCAAAGATATCTACTTCTCTTATCAGTTCCTCTAGCTGAGTGAGCGGCTAAGTTGCTTGTTCGTGTTTTGGCTGTTATTGGTTCAGTGGAAGAATTGCGCTCTGGTTGGATGCTGTGAAATAGAAAAACAATGAGTGTTGACTGACTTCCAGCAGAAAATGTCTCTTATCAGTTCATCTTGCAGAGTGAACGGCTATGTTGCTTGTTTGTGCGTTGGCAGTTGGTTTGGTGGGAGAACTGCGCTATGGTTGGACGCTGTGAAATAGAGAAACAGTGAGTGTTGACCAACATCCAGCAGAAAATATATCTTTCTCATCAGTTCCTTTTGCCGAGTGGTCGGCTATGTTGCTTGTTCCTGCGTTGGCAGTTGGTTCAGTGGGAGAACTGCGCTCTGGTTGGACGCTGTGAAACAGAGAAACAGTGAGTGTTGACCATTCAATGGAAGATATCTATGTATGTACTTCTCTTACCAGTTTTCCTTGCAGAGTGAGCAGCTGTGTTGCTTGTTCGTGCGTTATCACTTCCCATAATTAATTCGTAACGATACGAAGACACTGCGACTATGGTCCGAGAAGGAGCTTGGCTGGACAGGGTCACCTTAGAAAATGAGGGGGGAAAGTAAGAAAACTGAAAAGTATGGATGAAAAAACATAGCAAACTGATTTCTTCACGGTATTCTTGTTACTCTCAATATGTGTATGTTTTCTAGAGTGAAAAATCGTGAAGTCTTTCAAAGGGCGGGTGGAATCAAATTAAATGTTAGAGCGCTGTACTCGAATCCACGCACTGTAACCCATAGGTTATATCATCTGAACCCGCAATTCCAGTCATGAAGAGTCACAATCACAGCCCAGGATCATCCCACAAATTCTTATCGCCTTATCACAGTTCCGCCAACAACGACCCAAACTTGCAAATTAATCTGGGTTAGTGAAAATGCAGAAAACGATAATACGAGATATTGTATAAGAGCTGATTAAAAAAAAAAAAAAAAAAAAAAAAAAAAAAAAGACGAAGAAAATTAAATAATTTTAACGTTATGTAAGATGTATACACGGAACATATTGTAAGATTTATGAGTAAATGTCACGTTTCCTCTCGCAACGTGGTAAGCGTTCGTTGCTATCTCATTAACAGTTTTACACTTAACGAATTATTTAAATTATTTCGCGGTCCATATTATACATTTTTCCGGCGACGTACGATGACTTTTAAATTGGTACGACGTACGCAATTGCCATGTACAGTATTAGGAAGATCGCACTCTGTGACGTTCCGGATTCGGACTCCAGATGAGTCCGCGTGCGCGCAACGGGATAGCGGAACAAAGATATACTATTTTGAGTGTTGAGAAAACTACTATTACGGTTTCGATGGTCGGATTCGCGGGCTGCGTCGCTAATTTCCGACTTCACCTGACAACCGGATGCTGTCATCAGCCGCATAGCAGCCTAGTGATCGAGTGGTGTCTGGTCTTGACCAAAAACTGGGAGGAGGTGATAGAGGGAGTGCTAACATTAGAAAAACCTCTGTTTGACGAAATCGCAAAGGGGGTGTGACCCTCTCGACCCTGTTTTCGCTACGTCACTGTCTTATCACTGCGAATAAGTACTCATCTGGTGGCGTATAGTATAGTAAGGGTGTCAGTTAGTAATGCAAAATTTGACTGGGTAGCAATTATAGTCTACGCAAGTTAGATCTAAAACAGGTGATCTGAGGAAGAATAGGGGTTACAAGCAGCAATTTTCTGAAGATTGTTGAGAATGGTGTACTGCGGTGACCCTCTCCTCTCCACTGTACACTTTCGTAGCAATCGACCTGCCTGACTACTTTCTGCATAGTATGATGTGAGCGTCTAACGAAAGTCCTTTGTCTCCTGCCCTCCTGTACTTTTGGTATGTGTTCTTCTGCTTCTTCTTCTCATCACTCGTTCGATATCCTTTCCCCCCTCGATTGGTTAGGCAGGACATCCGTTCAGTTACAGTTTATATGTTCTACCACTCACGGTAAGACTTATCTTATTCTATCGGTCAATTAATACGCGCGCTTTTTCTACACTAACCTTTATTGATTTCAAATGCTCTCGCTGTGGTCCGGACTAAACATTTCTCTCTCGCGTAAAACTCAGAAAATCCACATCCTAACTAGCATACTAAAAGTTTCCACCCCTGCCTCTTCAGCTAATTCATTAGGCGAGTTCTTCAAGGTGAATATCATATCCGTGGCACCTCAGTTCTACCGAAAACCAGTTTTTGATTCAGGAATGAGTGGCTCTAACAGAAGCATTCTTCGATCTGTTGACAATTCTAGATTTTGTAAAATCACTGAGAACCTCTTTCTTTGAGTCAAATCTTTGCAACCAATGCATAAAGTTGCATGCTGTGTCTTTCTCCACCATTTTTATAAATCTCAGTTGGCAAATTGTCCAATCAGGAGCTTTACCATTCCTCACTTATGTCGTAGTTAACTATAAAACATAACCGTTGGTTCGGAGCGGCAGTGAAACTCGCTAAATTAGATATTTAAATTTTAGTTAGCGTATCCAACTGACGGCTAAAACTTCAAGAATCGCACTCCTGATTCTCCATAAAAGTGGTCTCAAGTACTTTTTTCGTACCTACTCCAGGAACGTCACAAATGGGAAGTTCCGAATGAGCTTTCCGAGCAGCACAGTTCAACACAGGATTTATGGAGAGAAAATCAATTTCTTGAACCTTTTTCTCTCTTCATGGGATTTTGAGAATAGGAAGAGTTCACATTTTACACAGACTCGATTCCCTACCACCGCAAGTTTCCATCCCTGAGCATTTTTATCCCCTCTCACCTCGACCCCTCGGATACAGCACGTGTGCAATCGGGTGTTTTTGTATTTCAATGATTTAGATAGGCAGTACCTCGAGGAAAGTTTTTAGTTTTTATATTATTTGTATTAATTTTTGATGATTGTAGTTTCTTGGGTGATAGGAGGGAGTCAAATTTGAAAATAATGAAAAATACAACATAATATTGTATTTCACCTTCAGCCTTTTTTGTGGTCGTTAGATTCATTTCCAACATCAGTTTTATTCAAATTTGAAAACTATGGGAACAGTGATGGGAAATGCCATATGTATTATACAATATTGGTTCACCACGGCCCCCCGGGTTCTTGGGCAAAAACCTTTCTTTCTTTCTTTTTTAGCGTGGATATGTCTATTGGCTAGCCTTCCTTCCGATTTCCGATCGGCACTGAACCTGATTCCAGTTCAGTTCACAGTTTAGTTCAGTTGTGCGTATTGCGTGAAATCAATCAGTATGATTTAGCTCTCCATGGTCACAATCTAACAATTCAGTTCTGTGGTCCACATTTCCATGGAAATTACTTTTACTTCTAGCCATGTGCTCGTTGATCTTGATCTTTGCTGCGCGGCTGCAATTTGCAGCCGATTACCCCCCCCCCCGATAAGCCGTGTTGTTAAATGGAAATTTTCATGAACATTTTGTAATTAGGATTAGGGTATTTCCTCCTAGTCATGTGCTCATTGATCTTGATCCTTGCTGCGAGGCTGCAATCTGCAGCCGATTAATTGCTATAAGACATCTCTATGTACCAATGTATCTGCATGCAGTGTAGATACTCGTCATCAGTTTACTGATGATTTTTCTTCTTAGCTGTGCCTATTTGGTTCTATTGAAGGTTTCTGGACGAATCAAGAAATTTCCTGAAACCAATGAGCTAATTTTGATACTGCCTTTTTTGGACTATTTTCTCTCGAAAATAACATTTTCACCGAAAACTGATGTTTTTAAAGACTTTTTGAGACGATTTCGTGAAGAAATCCAATCTGTAAGACTATTCTATCAATTTTCAATTTTCGAGAAAATTTTTTTAATTTTTAATGTTTTAAGAAAATTTAAAAAAAAATTCATTTTTGTTGGAAAGAAATGTAACAACTTTATTATTTGTTGTAACAAAGTATTTTGATTCAAAATTTTACCCCTACAATCAGGGTTACCATTTCTGTTTTTTTTTTTCCAGCTAGTTTCAATGAAAAATCGGTTAAAATCGGCTAAGTGTGTAAAAATCAGCAAAAAAAACAACTAAAATTGGCTAAAAATTCGGCTGAATGAAAAATAATTATTGTGAAAATGGACTTCAGAAAATATAAAATGGAAAAAAGGAGTAGCATACCTATAATGTGCGAGAATGTTGTCCAGTTTTATGTGGCCTAATTATTTCATTTTTTACTCATTATCATTATCAGAACTGACCAGAACCATACTCAGGCTTCACTGCTTCAAGGGCTCTAGAACTTGTTTTCTACTGAATGTGATGTGTCACAAGAAAAGGGCCTTATAGCGGTAAATGGACACTAAGACCTTTTTCTTATGACACATCACTAAATTACTCTTTTACAGGCAAAGCTTACAGGAAAATTACCGATCGGCTAAATTTTCTCGAACTAGCCGATTTTATAACTCGGCTAAATTCAAAATAAATTGGACAACATTTTCAAAATCGGCTGAAACCAGCCGAAAAAAGGCTAAACTAGCAACCCTGCGCTACATTTCTAGTTTTTTGTTGATGCCTTGCCATTTCGAACTAAAACTGCGGTAAAATTGCTAGAATTCTTTAAAATTCTTAAATTTTGATTAGCCTATGATGTAGGGGATCTGGTTGGCCGAGTGGATAGCGCGTTGGTCTCGGAATCCGGAGGTCCCGCGTTCAAGCCCACCACGTATAGCACTTCGCCAGATTTCGATTTAGGCCGGTTTTTTGGCCAGAAGAGAAGAGAGCTAAAACAGCCCTAACAGCTCCCTGATGTCTTTGAGGTATAATGCTTGAAAGGGCGGATTCCAGGGCTCGGGCTGAGAGCAAATTAGAAAAGAAGCTTTTTAAGGTACAGTGAAACGTCAATTATCCGCAACGTCAATTATCCGCACACGTCCAAAAAAAAAGAAAAAATCACAACTATCTGAAACTGTTTATAACCTGACCGTTTTTGACTGACTGAGTCCGGTATTTACTTGCATAGTACAGTACATACGTACATACGGTATTAGACAAGACACAAGTGAGCGTGATTTAAATTTTTAGTACAGCAATTATGGCCTCAACGAGTGGTTGTGAAGTTAAACGCAGTCGATTCGGTTAACCGCAAAATTTTTTATCCGCACAACCCTCGGTCCCAATTAGTGCGGATAAACGACGTTTCACTGTAGTGAGGAATTGGGAGGTAAAATTTTGCATCCCCAACTTTGAGCCCACTTCTCTCGACATCAGAACGACCGAAATTATTTGAGACCATCCACTCCAAGTCAATGACCTCACAGATTTACGATATTTATCTATCTAAACAAATTTTACAATATCTTGTAGCTAAATTATGCCTATTGTCGGGGTTATAGTCTACGGGCAGTAAGTATCTTATTAAAATTGAAAAAAAAAATTCGACCTAGAACTTCAAGAAAAGAATTTTAAAATCTCCCCCCCCCCCTGCTGGATTTAACATTGTTGCAGAATTAAAAGTGCATCACTCGGTTTGTAGGTCTCATCAGTCAATTCAGATAATATGCTAATGTCTGGTGGGACGTATGACGATGCACGCGTGCCAAAGAGGCCCCTGGTACCCCAGGCTCCGGGAACTACCATTTCATCAGTGGCCGGAGGAAAGCTTTGAGGCCGCCCGGAGCCCCCATTTCGCCGTTCTGCCTCCGGTACACGCTGTCCTGCAAGGGCTACCATGGCACCCCCTGCTGACCGAGGTTAACGCTTACCGAGCAGTAACCTGGAATTTTGGTGCACCACAGCCGGACGCGCTTCCTCTTCACTCACCCCTCACCTCATCATCTTGGTATGTGTGGCGACGCAGGGAGGTGTTGACGGCGAGTTGGATAATAATATACTAATTATATCAATCAATACAGCAAAGGCAGTTAGATCAATCATGTTCTCTGTCTTATCAATCATATCAATTACAGCAGTCTTATCGGGAGAAGGTAATAAGCGGCCAGGGAGGGAAGCTGTGTAATGCTTCCATACCTTAAGTTGTTTTTTCGTTAGCTTCCCTGTTGTAATTCTTTATGTATCAAATCTACAGTTTTACATTTTCGTATCTCATGTCTTATGAATCGGATGCCGAGGGATGAATTTGCAGTTAAGCACACATTATTTCACAATACATCTTGTGCCGCTTGTTTTCTCTCCTCCCTGCTACCTGTTTCCTTTACCTTTTTTTTAAATAATTTTCCCAGGCGCCTCAAGGCCATGAACTCACGAAAATTTGACTGAAGTTCGATAGCATTGGCAAATCCACGATGAGAGCATTAGCTCTCCACCGGTAATGCTATAGTAGTCGAACCGAGATACTCCTGATATTGCACTCAATTATTCGAAGTGTATAATTCGAAAACCTGAGCGAAAAATAACGTCGACTTTAACAGAAGATTTTATCCGCAAATTAAATTTAGATTTCATAACGGTGAGACCAGCGAATAGTTTGGCGCGAGAAATGACGAGGTCGGGAAGATATTTTTTGTAATTCGATTTATGTAGTAAGTTGTTACTAACGAGAAGTTTTGCCTTTAAACGAACATCTCTCGACACGTATGAAACCACTTACTTTGTTTCAATCCGTCTGCCAGTGGTCAATCAATATGGTAAACGCAGTTCTGTTCGCTTTCGACAAGCTTTCGATGTTCTTTCCATCATCTCTGGTTCTTTCCCTTCTTTTTTCATAATCGACGATGTCCTCGTTTCGAGTCCACTTTTATACATCGAAACGTGAGCATCTACATGGTCTGTACATTTAACACGACTGGAGCGTATCGAACTTAACTTGTCTTCTGTGATTTTTCTAGTTAAGGGGCAATCGATACCACGAAATAATCAATGCCACTCCTTGTTCGCCTATCTCGATATCCACGCATTATTTTCACTGGTGGCAGAACTGGGGCTAGGGGGCTCCTGCTATTTTAAAATTTTCGAGAAACTACATGCTGAATATATGAGGAAAATGTGATTCAGAGACCATAATAACAATTGACTGTGGAAACTTGGTGCCTGAATAAAATACCAGAGCAACTGAAGGGTACAGGGAAAGAAGCCGGTAAGTCACTTTTCTCGCGAAATTAAGTTATTAATACCGTTGGAACGGGAGTAATGAGTAGAAGTAGCTGAGCTATGGTAGGATGCCTGAAAGGATGCTACTGTCCAGAAAAACTGGTTTCAAAATTCACGTATAGGTAAAAAACCACGTATGTAATCAGATAGTTTTTCATTTTTCTCGCTTTGCCACAAAAGTGACTTACCTGCTTTTTTCCCTGTACCCTTCAATAGCAGAAATGTATTTACTTCTGTATATAGGCAGAAAAAACACTTATTGCCAGCCAGAAGCTTCTTGCTGCCAGCACCTTAAAATGTCATAGTGCCTTGATGTGTACACCGTGAACTTCACTAAGCTCACCAATGAAATATAGTTGTAGAATTCTCTCCTAAAGACGCACTTTTGACTCACTGTAGTTGTACGAGGCGAGGATTGAGGACACTTCGGTATTAAAGGCATTTTACCTAATATAATAGCGCCCTATTTATCATCCTTTTCATCATTACGGCAATTGGGTGGTCCAAATATCACGTCAAGTTTAACATGGGATTCCCTGTATAGAAGAAGCTGACATTTGGTTTTGAAAATACCAAAAAATCGAGTTTGATGAAACAAACTTGATTGGACGATAATACGTCTTTTTCACTAGTGTACAGATTAAGTACTTATCAGAAATTTTACGAGAAATGAATTTCTAAGATTAGTGATTTGTTATATCTTGCATGGAAAGTGCGCGTTTTTTAACATTGTTATTGAAGCTCGCATATAAAAGTATGAAAGCGACTATTTACTCGGTTTTTAGGTGCATTAGTTGATAATTATACGCGTTTCATTACACGTCAGTGTAAATAGAACTGTTTTTCAGATCAAATTTTTGTTTATAAATTACACAATTTAAAATTTTACGTGACCCAGCTCGTTAGTGGATTATTATTGATCGGGGTTTCTCCGTATAGGGATGCGAAGCGAGTAGTTTTTGGGCTTAGCTTTTGCATTAGCTTCACAAGTTTTTACCAGTTGGCTTCAGCTTAGCTTTGGCTTTTTTCTCACTTGAATGGCTTTTCAGTTCACAGTTTATTGGCTTTTCTGTTCTTTGCCGGTTGCATGTCAATTCATTGTAAACATTGGTCCTAGAATTTAAATATATCCTTGCTTTTGATATGATAATTATATTTTAGGCTTTTGAATGTTGAATATCGTTCCTAAATCTGTCATCCTGTCGTCTCATCTCTCGTGAGCCAAGGTAAGGACCTAAAGCCCGATTGTATTAAGGTTCTTTGTTTCCCTGGGTATTTTCAAGTGGATGTAATATACTGCCCTGATATAGGATTTTGTCCTATCTTCATTCGAAATTGTCCTGGGAAAGGGACCTACAGTTCATTTTTATTAGTATCTTTTTCCAAGATATTTTTGAATGCACATAGGACAAAATTCGAATTCCGTTTTCCGTATCACGGGTAAAGCAAAAAACTTTTATTAAAAATGAAAACCCCTAGTAAGCTAATAACATTTTTGGCTTCAGGCTTCGTATACGGATTTTCACTCATCAATCGGCTGAGCTATTAGCTGATGTCTCTTTGAAACAAAAATGGGCTTTTCGCTTCGGCTTAAGCCGTTATAGGCTTAAGCTGTCCATCCCTGGGTTTCTGGAGAAATAACTTTAAAAGTGAATTCGATGACTTAAGAAATCCGATCATTAATATAGGGTGGTCCGGGGCAAAAGTCGGACACACATTAGCTCTGTTTGTTTGGGTTCCACTGGGTTCAGTAGGTGTACAGCAAAAGTGTACGTTAGTGTACACGGTACACCGCGTTACACTATATTCATTACAGTCCCTACACTTCCTTTCAAGTGGTATAAAAAGTGTATACAATGTACACCGAGTGTACCTGGTGTACATTTTTCCAAACGAACAGTTTCGGTATAAAAAGTGTAGAAAGTGTAAAAAGTGTAACCTAAACGAACAGAATTACAATCTTGGAGTAAAAAGTGAACCAGGTGCATCACTCTTAAATACAATATTTGATTGAGATTATTCAACGCTCTGAGTATCAACGCGTGTGTCTTTTTGGCTGTCCAAGGTGTACGCAACATTCTACTATATACCCACATTTCAAAGACGTCAATTCTTTTATGGTCGTCTGCCTTGATTGTCCTAGTTTCGCAGCCATAAAGGAATACTGGAAGGATTTCCACCATGGTTGTAAGTTAATCAGAGATCACTTTACTCTGATCCTGTACTTCCAAAAACGACCTTCAATTCTGGAAGTTTGCGCTGCTTCCACGTAAACTTGGCGCAAATTTCAAGAACAACAGACAATTTATTTTTCATTTCCCCCTGAAGACCAACTATGGATTCAAAAGAAGAAGAATATGATTAACAGGGCATTGCAACATGACACTGCGTAATATACTGAAGTGCCCTGAATCCTCACTCTTTACTACTACAATGACGTCAACATGTATTTAATGGGGGGATCTGCTACTACCTTCCACTGTCTTCACTAGAGGGATCTACTGCTACCTGTCATTGGTGAGTCAAGTACATAGAAGTTCATGGGGTGAACATCAAAAATTATCTGCAGCAATAATATTTAAGACTATAACGAGTATTTTCTCACCTATGCAAGCACAAGATACAAGGGCGCAACCAAGGAGGGAACTAGGGGTTCAGCCCCCCCCCTCCATCCAATTCATCAAAAGTTTTTCTAAATCAATTTTGAAACGAAAAAAAGAATTGAAGTCGATGCCTGATGCGGTTACATTGCATCGCAGGTTCGTACAAATTTACAGCTCATTAAAATAGGTAGGCACCAAATCGAGTTATCATTCCTGCCTAAGTTTGTTTTCTAAATAATAGCCCCCATCAAAAAAAAAAGTCCTGATTGCGCCTCTGATAAAATACATACATTTCTGCAGTTGCTTTTTGGCGTCCTACCCCTCACCATGCTTTCATTATTGCTTTTTCTTCGATAGTGAAACACAGAAGTCAAAAGTGTCTTCAATAGGGGCCCCTCTTACTAAAAAGGTACATCATCGTATCAATGTCCCCAGAAAGTAATTTAAGAAGTTCAACTCTCCATACCTACATCGTTTTAAAGCAAAGTGGGTAACCTTGGTGTAACCTAGCTCATTTTCCTGGCAAAGCGGTATCGTAAATCTGATGAGAAACTAAAACTGACTATATCTCGTAGATTGGTGTAACTAATTTGAGTACCGAGGGCGAGTAAAAGTAGTTTCAATTTTGGCATAAATTTTCTAACCAAGTTTTCTGTCTCTGCTTTTTAATTACACGACCTTGCAACTAATTAGTTGAAACGAAGGAAATAGATTCATCCTCAACGAAAGGAGAAGTCCTGTTCACATAACTTGTCTGAATCGCAGTTATGTAACCAGTTATCGTTTTCATTTAAAGCGAAGAATTTCACGATTAACGCGGTTTGGTTTTAGGGCCATTTTCTGTATTTTTTTATTTTTCATTGATTTTCATTTTCATTTACTTGCATCATCCATATATTTGTTCATTTCGGGCTTTTTGCAGGGCTTCCTCTGCAGTGCCAGCGAAAAAAATGGATGAGTTAAGAATTTCACGGTTAACTTTTTCACTTTAGGTCTGTTATTCTATCTCCATGTATTTTAGCTAATTTTGATCTTCATTTACTCGTATTCCATCCATGTTTACTCAGGTTCGAAACTTTGGTGAGGCTTCATCTGCAGTCCCGGTGACAATAACGGATGCGCAAAGAATCTCACGATTAGTTGTTTCATTTTTGATCTGTTATTCTGTCTCGCTGTGTTTGATCTTCATTTACTCGTACCATCCATATATGTTTACTCAAGTTCGAGACTTTTGCGAAACTTCATAGGCAGTGCCAGTGACAATAACGGATGGACGAAGAATTTCACGACTAGATGTTTCATCTTAGATCTGTTCTTTCGTCTCGCTGTATTTTAGAATAATTTTGATCTCCCTTTACTCGCACCGTCCGCTTGTTTGCTCCTTTTCGAGACTTTTGCGAGAGGCTTCATGTGCAATATACCAGTGACAATAACGGATGCCCGAAGAATTTCACAGTTAGATGTTTGATTGTAGGTTTGTTCTCTTGTCTTGCTGTATTTTGGATTAACTCTGATCTTGATCTATGTGCATCATCCACATGTTTGCTCCTTTTCTAGATTTTTGCGAGGCTCCATCTGCCGTGCCGGTGACAATAACGGATGCGCAAAGAATTTCATGATTAGTTATTTCATTTTAGGTCTGTTATTCTGTCTCGCTGTATTTGATCTTCATTTACTCGTACCATCCATATATTATGTTTACTCAGAGGTTCGAGACTTTTGCGAGACTTCATAGGCAATGCCGATGACAATAACGGATGGGCGAAGACTTTCACGATTAGATGTTTGATCGTGGATCTGTTCTTTTGCGAGGCTTCGTCTGCAGTGCTGGCGACAATAACGGATGCAGAGAGCACATGTACTTTCGGAACACGCGGCTGTCGATTGCCCAATGCGATTATAGGGCCGACTGGCCCGAACCCGTTATAGCCAGCGAATATAGTTTGCCAAACACACGCCGATTTAAAATCGATGTTGGTGAAAAATGACACATTGCTCGACGTCGATATTGCATACACTATACACACTTTCTACAGCAGGTATCAATCACACGTGGCCATAAATACTTTCCACAATTAATTCGTTCGAAGTGTGCACGAAATGCCGCGCGTGAAATTTTACCAACATTCGTGCAAACGAAAACACGAGAAGGCGAAAAGTCTATACGAGTCCTTGGGATGGTGTATCCGTTTGCACTGCATGTTGAAAAAACAAAACTGCGCAAGAGAACGTACTGTGTCTGTCGAAGGTCTTCGAATATACGGTTCCTGAAAAATCGCTGACCTTTACATTCGGTGTAAACATTTTTATACGAAGATGCAGGCTACGCCTCGATGCGTGTGTCCGTGTGTGTTCTCCACAGATGATCAAAATCGTTATAACTATTGCGCGTCCATATTTCACTAGTATCCATTTTTCAAAATATCTGTACGTCGAAGCAAATAAGGAAATTCTGAGGATCAGGTAACAAGCGAGATTTCGCAAAAGATAGGGAGGGGGAATAGAGCGAAAACTTGGGGGCTGAGTCCCCAGAGCCTAAAATCACTTCACAAAAATCCAAAAATCATAGCCTCCCCCCATTAAAAAAAATAAAAAATTTTCTCAGTAATACTTCCTTTGTATGAGAAAAAAGTCTTAGTGTTTTAAGATTAATTTAAAAAATAAGATTTAGGGGGCTAATTTTGAAACCAGGGAGGCTTAGCCCCCTTAGCCCCCTCCCTGAACCAGAACAGAACAGGAACAACGTTCAAGATTGGCAGGGGAGTAAAACAGGGTGATCCGATTTCGCCGAACTTGTTCAACGCGATCTTGGAGGAGATTTTCAAATAATTAGAATAGGAAAAATAGGGGGTTCAAAATTGATGGAAAATCGTTAAATCACTTGAGATTCGCGGACGACATAGTTCTAGTGAGTGAAAAAAGAGAGGAATTGCAAATGATGATCTCGGAATTAATTACGGCAAGTGCAGAAGTCGGACTCCAAAGTACATGCATGAGTAATCAGAAAACGGGGGAAATAATTGTAAATGGAGTCAAACTAGAAAAAGTAAACGAGTATGTCTACCTGGGCAGATAATGGCGTTCGAGGATAATATTGATAGAAAAATAAGGGAAAAAGTAAAGTACTCGAAGCATGCGTATTACCAATACTCGCATACAGTACCCATACGTTGTCCCTAACGAAACGAGTACCACACTCCTTGTATCAGCCTGCGTTCCCTTGCGAGCATCACGCTCCTTGTACCAGCCTGCGAGCACTACGCTCTGCTAATGCATCATCTTGCAGACGAGTCTGCAACCACGGGAAAGCATTTTCATGTCTGCTTCGCGGACTGCGCCGACGTGAGAATTTCGTCGTCCACCACGTTGCGATCTATATTTTTTGGGGCGCTCATTTTTAGGACGCTACGTTCGCTGGACGATCACCTTCTCATGTCGGCGCAGTCCGCGAAGCAGACATGAAAGGACTGATACAAGGAGTGTGGTACTCGCAGGCAAATAAACTGTTGAGTCAGTCAGTCAGTCAGTAGTTTCATTATTTTTATTATTATTTTTCGTAACGCTTTTTTCCCGTTGTATGCCAAAGTGCAGACATAAAAATGTCAAAATGAATTTCCATGGAAAGGATCATTTCAAGATGGGTGGTTGTACAGGCGGAAAACGCACAAAACGTACAAAACGATGAAATAATTTTTGGGGGAAATCTCCGATGATTTCCAAAGAATTTCATCAGAAATCTTCGAGAAGATTCTTTTGATTTCCGAAGAATTTTATCGAAAATATTAAAGAAAAATTTCCGATCATTTTCGTAGAATTTTATGGGGCATCACTGAGGAAAATCTCCGATGATTTCAGGAGAATTTTTTCGGAAACTTTTTCCGGATAATTTCATCGGAAATCTACAGAAAAAATGTCCCATGTTTTCCAAAGAATTTTTGCAAAAATCTTCAAGAAAATTTTCCGATAATTTATGAAGAATTTCATCGGAAATATTTGCAAAAGAACACCGACGATTTTTGCAAGAATTTTATTGAAAATCTTCAGGAAAGATCTCCTATGATTTCCAGAGAATAATTTCATTGGAAATCTTTGAGAAAAATCTCCGATGATTTTTAAGGAATTTCATTGGAAATTTTTTGGGGGAAAAAATACCGATAATTTCTGGAGAATTGAGACTATTTTCCACTCATGCGATGGAATCAGAGATATTTCCCGAAAATTTCTTCGGAAATCAGCCCACAATTTCCGAAGAATTCTATCGAAAATAATTTGAAAAAATCTCCGATGACTTCAAAAAATATATCATTGGAAATCTTCGAAAATAATCTCCACGAATTATCGGAGAATTTCATCGGAAATCTTCAGAAAAAATTTCAAGCGATTTCCGAAAAATATCACGAAAAATCTTCGGGGAAAATCTCTGATTCGATCGCATGAGTGGGGAATAGTCTCAATTTTTCGGGTATTGGAATTTTCCCGATAAAATTTCTTAAAAATCATTAGAGATTCTTCTCGAAGATCATCGAACATTTTTCATGAAGATTTTTGATAAAATTCTTCAAAAACCATCGGAGTTTTCCCCCCGAATATTTCTTATAAAATTCTTCAAAAATTATCAGGAAATTTTCTCGATTAATTTTGATGACATTTTTTGGAAAATATTGACAATTTTTTCCTAAGGACTTCCGATGAGATTCTTCGTTAATTACCGGCCTTTTTTACCCAAAAATTTCCGATGAAATTCCTTAAAAATCTAATCTTCGGAGATTTTGCCTGAAGATTTTCGATAAAAATTCTTCAAAAACTATTGGAGTTTTCCCCCGAATGTTTCCTATTCAAAAATTATCGGAAAATTTTCTCGAAGAATTTTGATACAATTTTTGGGAAAACGTTGGAAATTCTCTCAAAAGATTTCCAATGGGACTCTTCGGAAATGTTCTGCATATTTTCCCGAAAATTTCCGATAAAATTTGTTTAAAATCATCGGAGATTCTTCTCGAAGATTTCCAATGAAATTATTCTTTGGAAATCATCAAAGATTTTTCCTGATGATTTCCGATTAATTCTTCAAAAACCATCGGGTTTTTCCAAAATATTTTTGATAGAATTCTGTAAAAACTATCGAAAGATTTTTGAAGAAATTTTTCGGAAAACATAGAAAATTTTCTCTGAAGATTTCCGATGAAATTCTCCGGAAACGATCAAAGATTAAGATTTTTGATAAAATTTCTTGGAAATCATCGGAGATTTCCCCGAACATTTCTGATGAAATCCTTCGGAAATCATCGGTAATTTATCCAAAAAATTTCCGATGAAAATCTCTGGAAATTATCGAACCTTTCTTCTAAAGAAATGCTTCAAAAATCATCAGCGATATTTCTCGGTGATTACCATTAAAATCCTTTAGTATCGTTGAAGATTTTCCTTGAAATTTTCAACAAAATTCTCTTAAAATCATCGGAGATTTTTCTCAGTGATGTCCAATGAAATTCTTCGAAAATTATCGGAAATTTTTCCTTATTATTTTCGATAAAATTCGTCGGAAATCAAAGGAATCTTATTCTCGGAGATGAATGATAACTGCACGTGTCTTTTGAAAATAAGTTTACTCGGGACTAGATGCATTTTTCCGCGTGCAAAGGCTTCACTTTTAACACTCCCCTTTATGCGTACAACTCAAAGGGAAACATTTTTCCCGAAGCAAACGCCCTCACGCCTAAGCACAAGCTTCCTCTTCACTTATTTTTGCATACAATACACTCTGCAGCTTGCACTTCACTTTTGCGAAGTGAAAGCTGAAGCTTCTCTTTATGCATACCTCCAATTGTACCAATAATTTCCTCGGTGTTGCTATGTGTAGCGTCGCTACACACGCTATACAGAAGTTGCCGGTCCTGTAAGGTGGAGACAGATCACCGAGAGTAAAGCAGGAGTGCTATGGCATAGGATTGCATGGAAGAGATAGGCATGGCGGATTTTTGGGGAGGCCTATGCCCACGTAGGCCGTTTGGTGTAGAAATGTCTAGCATATTATAATTCTAAGATGTGTGTAGAAATGTTTAGCATATTATAATTCTAAGATGTGTGTAAAAATATCTAGCATATTATAATTTTAAGATGAGATGTGCTACATCGAGAATAAAGGCTGGTATTTATTATTCCCCGGAGAAACCTATCCTTTTGTTTAGCAAAAAAAAAAGTTTTGCGTTTAATATTTGGCATAACGCAGTTCGTTCTCGAAAGGGACATTGCTCTGTTCACCAGATATTTTTGCGACGTACGAACTTCTGAGAGTTTGCCACCTATATAAGTGGGAGTTATGTATCGTAGATACTTACAGAAAGACAGGTATTAGTAGAAGAAACAAGCATAATAAATTGACCTTCTTAAGCAGACCTGGTATACACCTTTTTAAATGAACTAACGTCCTCCTATGAGAACTGGAAATTACGTATTCTCATTTTGGATACAAACTCACGATTTATAATTCGAGAATGTTCAGCGTCTGAATCATTCGCAAAATCTCGAACATTCGATATCTCGTTTGACAGTGTCGAGCTAGTTCGATTGTCCCGTATAAAGCATCGAAACATCAAAAGTTAGCATCTCAATCCGTTCGAACCCATATACCATAAACGGATGTGTAAAAAATTCTAGCGAATACACGAGTATAGGTGTTTCCATGCTGTGCATTCATACCTAGATGAGATGCAATTAATATTAGGTATATGGTGCCGAGGTACATATAGAGTCTCTAAATTCAGATTTATGGCACGACACGGTTCAATGTTCTACCCACAGGTCCCACACAATATCCACCCAGTCGATGGTCTCTTATCTGAAACACACACCGAATCATAGTCGGCCAAATGGAAATAGGCTACAATGAACATATGACCTAGCAAAACTGGCAGAAATCGACATTCGTATTTCCGTTACTTTCCTCGGGGACTACTGAACGGGTACCAAACACCATAGGTCACGTCTGGAGTCCATATCTTTGTGCTGATTCGATCGTCAAGCTGATATATGCATTCGTTGAATAGATGGCGCCTCGCAGAGTGAAAATCGATCGACTTGCGTTAAATATGCTCTTCTAAAGATTGCCATCTACACCGCCTGATTCGCCATCACCATAACGGCTTTATTGATATTCAAAAGTCCAATTTAGTCAACGTAATGTTGAGTAATTGGCCGACTAATGTGGCGCCGAATGGCAGAATACAACTTCTAGTTACACTATACTGTATACATTTAATTGATGTTTTCTTGTGTTTTTTTTTTCGTCTTTCATATACGAGTATACTGTACTATTTGGCGATTGCGATCTTTTCAATAAATTTGTCTTATGTAACTAAATAAGTGGATCAGTGGTGGATCATTAGATGGTGTTTACATATTGAACGAGGTCACTTCGATGTAGAGCCGATGAGAAGAGCATGTTCTCGGGGTTCGTATGAATACCAAATATCTCGAATAAAAATTTAGTTGATTGACAATGGAAAAATAAAAACGCTATCGCAGCAAACGCGCGTTAAAAATCTAAATTTTGAAATAAATCGATACTTAATTGATTAATCGACTGTTTTTGATTAACCACCCGGCAAGGGTGTAGATAACTTTCATAAAGAGGGTAGGTCTAAAAAAATGTTTTTCTCCGTCCTTTCTGATTCTTTACATCCTCCCCCCATGATGCTTACTTCGCTTCTTAAATCTCTATCCTCATAGGCGCCAGTAGTTTATTATTGACTGCTATAGCCCTCAGGACCCGCCCCCCCTTATTTACGTCCTTGCCTCCCAGTAGTACAAATTGACAGAAAAATCGACGTAAGAAAATTGGTTGGGTCAAATGCAGCATAATATAGTAAACAGAGGGAAAATAGATATAAGAAGTGACACGGAGCGACAGGATCAGTAGAAGGGAGGAGAAGGGATGAGCATCCCATAAAGAAATAAGATAGAATATTTCCATAAGAGATCGATTTAATCGTACATTGAACCAGATGCGGAAATAAGTGGGACTAGGAGGGCTAAGCCACTTCGGTTTCAAAATTAGCCCCCAATTTTATTTTACAGATGAAACATCTATATTTTAGGGGGGAGCTATGATTCTCGGATTTTTATAAAGTTCTTTTAGGCGCTGGGGCTTCAGCCCCCCAAAGTTTTTGCTCTATTTCCGCCCTTGTTAGGGTGTGTCAATTCACTTTTTTGTTTCTGGTGTCCATAGCGCTTTCAGCTGTAATGCAATCTTCAGTGGAGTTCCCTACAATTTCTTTTTGTTGGTCCTGTATTTATAGTAATGTGTAGAGAAATAATGAAAGTTTTACAAAGTACATATAAGGGAGCAGAGGGCTTTATCAATCTAGATCAAGTAGGAGACAAGTTCGAAATACAAAAAAGTGTAAGACGGGGCGACCCCTTATCACCAACCTATTTAACGCAGTATTAGAAGAAATATTTCGAAAAATTAATTGGGAAGGGAAGGGAAGGGAGTTAGGGTGGATGAATACTTGAACAATCTTAGATTTGCAGATGGCGTTGTACTTGTAAGCGAAAATGTGAGGGAATTGGAACACATGGCTAATGAGCTAAAAGATAAAGGGGGAACCGTTGGATTCAACATTAACCTAAGCAAAATAAAACTAATATGAACGGATGGGAAAGGTACATAAAAATTGGGGATACAGAAATTGAAAAAGTAACAAAATAAGAATAGTTGGGACAAATAATAACTCTAGACAACAAAATGAACAGAGAATTAAATAAGCGAATTCAAAAAGTATGGAAATGTTTTTGATCGTTACAAACAATTTTAAAAGGCAAAATGTCCCTGAAAACAAAAATTCAAGTTTTGGGGAAATGTGTCTTCCCATGTTTGGCATATGGTTCTCAAACATGGACACTAAATAAGAAACAAATAAACAAAATCCAAGTAACCCAAAAACTGTATGCTCCGAAGTATTTTGAAAATAAAATTAAAAGATAAAACAAACCTCCAGAAAATTTATAAAATCACTAATGCTAAAAGTTTGATTGGACAAATTAAAAAATCCAAATTCAAATATGCGGGTCATTTGGCAAGAGAAGTAAAAGATAAATGGTGTAAAAGGATAACAGACTGGACACCCTATAACGTACCAAGGAAGAAGAGAAGACCTCCTGGCGGATGGAGAGAGGAAATAATAGACTACGCCGGAATAACATGGGGAAGGACGGCCCAGGACCCGCAGAGATGGTCCAGAGTAGGAGAGGCTTATGTCCGTAGATGGGTGTGTTGTTGATTACATACAACACAAAGCTGTAAATAAATAGATAAATAAAAGTAGTACCGTATGGTAAACCTATTGGTGTATGTTCCTATTACTTGTCTGTTGTTGTGTAGCCTGTCCAATCAGGGAGTGTTATACTATTAGGTATTAATTTGAAGCGGTTCTCGCTTTGGAAGTTAGTTGTTGTGTTATTAGGTTGTTTTGTTTTTGCCTTTATTATCTCTAGTTGTTCTTTTAGTTTTCTTTTCCTTGTGTTCTTTTCTATATGTGTAGGATTTTGTACTCTTTTGTCAATTTGTGGTTGTTGTGCCCCTGGTCGTTGCAATATTTTCCAAAAAGTGATTTGTCATCTCTTAGTTTCCGTGATTTTTCATGCTCTTTTATTCTAGTTGTAAATTTTCTGCCTGTTTCTCCTATGTATATGTTATGTCACAGTGTTCGCAGTCCAGTCTGTATACTCCTTTGCTGTTGTTCAAGTCCTTTTTTCCTGTTTTGTCATTGCTTATAATTTGTTTGGTCAGGGATGGCCTGTTTTTGATTCTGAATTCTATGTTGTATTGGTTGAGGATTTTCTGTATTTTGTATGTGTATGTCCCTGTGAATGGTATTGCTCCTACGTATTTGTCGGTTCAGTGTCTGTATTTTTTTGTTGTATTAATTTGTTGGGTAATTATTCTGTCAACTTTTGATTTTGTTGATTTATGTTGTTCTGTGGTCGTTGTTGCGTAATATGTTGATTGCTATTTCATTCAAATCCAGACCTGACTGTTTAGCTGAGCACAAAGAGCAGAAGAATAAGATACGAAGGCAGATAGATATCCTGAAGAAGACACAAAGACGCCGCTAAAACATTAAAACTCACAGAGACTGAAGATTTTGTTGTTTTTTTTTCACAATTATTTATATTAAATAGGATTGTGACATGTTGAGACTCATTGAGACTAACTATATCCTACGAAGACTCCACAATACCCTCAGGTTGGAGAGATCTCCATCAGGCTCTAGGTACACTCATTTCAGCTATTCTCCTCCCCCCCCCCCCAAAAAAAAAAGATTACCATTTTCCCCCCTTTCTTTCTTTTTCTCTTTTAATAAAAATTGGAAAATTCAGCCTTCTTTAGAAACTTTTTTTTTCTTCAAAATTAGGCCTGAAAACTCAGAAATGTTATTCTTTTGTACTTCGAAGGTAGTTGTAGTCTCCTTAAAAACTGTAAGTTGGGTGAATTTTCAGCTTACCATCCTCCTCTCACCATCACCACTTCCATATCCTAATGTGTCCCTTGTTCACAAACGCTAATATTTGTATAGTTTCTTTGGTGTCTTGTTTTCGTTGCCAAGTTCAGTTATCGGGTTACGTTTTCCCAGTAGGAGTACGAAATCACATTTTCCCATTTTCTTTGTATATTCTATTTGCGAGGTCATCGCCTCTGTGGGAATTTGTTGGCTACAGCCGCGTTGTCCCCATGCCTCTACATCACCGATAAGCTTCCAAATCTGTACAGCCCTCTTCACACGCATTTAGTCTCATTCCTTCTTCCAAATGTACGCATTAAATAAAATATTTTGTTTTATTCTTTTTGAATAATCTTCCACTGTATCTAGAATTCCAACACTACTTTCCTACGCCGAAATGACGGGAAGAAAGCCCAAACGCATCTTGGCACTCGCCTTCTCAGCACATCGGGTCGCAAACGGTAATTTTATTTCGCCGAGTGAAAATATCGAACATTTGCTGTTTCTTTGAACAATAAGCTTTCTCGTATTCATGATTGCTGTATTGGTACCAGCTTGGATCTCATCGAACGAAAATCAGAACTTGTAGATTGCCAGCAGCTCCGCCCATGTCGATTTTTACGCCTACATAATGCATGTGCACGACGGCATGCTAACACAGGTTTATGTGCCCACATTTCTTTCCTTTTTCTTTCGTATTTTGGCGCTTCTGAATATTCAGAGGTATAGTCTACGTTTCCATCTGCACACCTGTATTGCTGCACATATGTACTTCGTTTAGTAAACTCTCGATTATACGACACCGAATCAACCGACCGTAGAAGTAATCGACCTATATTTGCATCCGTTATCAGACTTCCTTATTCTAGTATCCATATTTTCCGGTTATTTTTCGTTGTACGCAAATGCAAGCTACCATCACCAAAGTGGCTTTCTTCTCTATAAATTGCTTCAATTTTCAACTGAGTACTGGTTTTCCAGAAGGTATCGTACTATAGGATCCCTATAAGCGATAGGACCTTCTTAAAAACCGATATTCAATGAATTTCTACTACCTACTGCACTGCAAAGCCAAGTTTTCACTTCAAAGTCATATTCCTGTAAGCTACTGCAATTCGAACACACTAAAATAACAACATAGTCGCTGTATGGCCGAGTAGTTAACGTGCCCCGTGCCCGATTCGCAATCCTTGCATCTCGAGTTCGAAACCCACCAACAACGGAAAGCTAGTGCTATTTGAATACACCCCCGTTAACATCCTAGCGAACACAGTGACATCAGTATCAATCGAGGTGGAAAGATAACGCGTCCTGTAACTCCTGCTAGTTCGAACGAACAGGGCACTACGATCGCAGGGTGTGTTACCACCGGACCTAGAAAGACTGATACTGGTAGGGGCACGTCGTGGCCAGATTACTCAGCGTTGTGCAAACACGTGGCCAATAAGCGAACTGCAGCTGCACACTCTTTGGCACAGAGAAGGAAAACTCTAATGCAACAAACCGTGGGGAAAGCAACGGCAAACTACCCCAACTAACCCTGCCCAGGAAAGTCACGCGTCAGAAACCGCGATCACCAACATCCGGTAACGAGTACGGTTCTTGATTATTAAAATAATAATTATAAATTATCCTCCTTTTTCGAAACCTCTTCTTGTCTTCGTCCCAATTGAGTTCGATTATCGAGTTTTCTGTACTGCAGTAAATTCAACTGGTAAGACTGACGAGTGAGTTTTCCAGCAAGTAAGATCACCATTACAGTGACATGTGTATACATTCAAAGAGAGCAGGCCTAGTACCAAAATTCTAGTTGTTGATCCCTAAAAAGTAATAAAAAATACTCATTTGCGAGCAGGATGAGCAAACTTATTTCCATTTTCAGGAAAATTTCCATAAAAGATTACATATTAGATGATTGGGAATGAAGGAATTACTCTTTGAATCCACTCGCTTAAAACCTACTTTCAAGGAGAGTCTAGTCTAGGGGATCCAAATTCACCCTCGAACTCCACATCTGGTAAAGTGTATCCATGGTTTCCATTCTCAAATGTCATGCCAGATTTTGAACTACTCTAGTGAACAAGTCAAGTCCTGGACTTGACCTGTTTCAATAAAACTGAAAAATTTTGGCTTCATTTTCTGAGTTTATTTTTTGACTTTATACCATTTCAAGTGCACCAATCGATGCATCTCGAGGAGCAGTGTTCTTTTATTTAAAAAAAATAGTGAAATTGGTTTTTTGTGATTGAACCTGATCCAACAGTTTTTGAAGAATTTACGATTAAAATGTGTCACTCTTAGAGGGACAACTGCCCTCGTTGAACTTCTCGTGTATCCGTGCCTGTTTTTCACTATACACACACAATAGCGCCCACTTGTGCTGAACGAAATTGAAACATTTTTTCAAAAAAGAAATTCGAAATACCGTTACTGAAGTATTGTCGAAAATTTTGCACATTTCTTTCCTCAGGCCTCCAGTTAACCAAGCCGGCCAACTAGCCAGTCGAATGATAAGCTGAGAGACAGACAGAGGCAAACAGGCAGGTAGCCAGCCTAATATGAAATTCGATTACAGACATATCTAAGTCGTGAACATGTTGAGCCCCATCAGAGACTCCTCCTCCAGTGGTGTGCATTCCAGGCAAACAAGGTAAGCGTCGCTTACCTTGAAAATTCCCGAGAAACTAAGTTCGCATGAACATTATCAACTTCAACTTGTAACAAATAAAATATACTGAAACATTGGGTGAAAAAGTGACTGTATTGACACTCACGACGCTTACGCTTAAGTACATGATAAATTCACAAGAGATGATACTGTTTGGCATTTGGTGATCCTCATATATGTATATTTGTATAGGCCAGCGAGGTGTGCGTCGGATCAAACGCTTCCTTTCCATACTGCACATAACATTGCACGACTTACACTCCACCTCCGTGTTAATTACCAACACAAAAACACATTAGCATGTTCAACGTGACGAAACCTGTGCGTTTGGTTTCGTTCCAGAAGCGCTTTTGAGTCAGGATTGGCTCAGCTTGGCTACACAATATCGAAGTTGACAGTGAAACGTGATTATGTTCTTCTACTAGTCAACGCGTTATGTTTGAATGCTCAGATTTTTTTAACCCACAAAATGCGTATTGGGGATCTTCTTGAAAAACCTTTTTCCTTTTTTGTAATTTACGTTTAATGAAAAAATTAGAATTTATAGCTGAAACCAGAATCACCATTTTTGAAAACTGAGCAATAGAAAGGTGGTTCGATTTTTACCTAGACATTTCCACGGATCGCAATATGAAAACATTTCGTGGTTAACCTATTGTGAAGATGGTGAAAAACTGTTTCGTAGGCCATGTCTATTACTCGTCACAGAAAAGGATAAATGCATATGGAATGACCCTACACAGGGATAGGACAACTTGAATAATTTGATCAGTGCCCTTTTTGTAGTAGCATGTTTCATACTTTTATTCTGATTTTTACTTCACCTCTACAGGCTCAGGAATGTACTCGGGGGGGGGGGGAACTTATCCCCTTGTAGGAAGTTTTTACCAGCAGTTGGGAAAATTTACCATTTCAGTCAGGCGGAGTTGGGAAAATCCAACAAGTCAAAAGGTTTTCTTTTTGACTTTAATACTTGGGAATTGAGTTGAGAAGTTGGGAAAATCTAGTAAGCCAAAGATTTTTTTCGGCTTTGATAGTTGGGAATTTGAGTTGAGTCAGTTGGGAAAATCCAACACGTCGACAGGTTTTTTTTTTTTGCTTTGATATACTTGGGAATATTGAGTTGAGTCAGTTGGAACTTTCACAATCCCCCCCCTCCTCCTTCTCCCGGAAAAACTTTTCAGTACATCCCCGTCTGCGCGTATCGCTTACCTCCTAGAAAAACTCACCGCATGTCACTGGACTCCTCCCTTGAATAGGGAATCACGCAAAGCGAAAATAGCCTACCTGAATTGAGGGCCTCGTGGAGGGGTTGACTATCAAAATAATGCTAAAATTCTTTCGTTTGTACTATTTTTCAAGGGGAAAGCTTCTAGCAGATTTGCGGGTCTTTTCTCCCTAATTGCACCAATGTCATCACAGCACCCCTGATGGCGGAAAACAACCTTAATTAAATCAAAACTGCGAATATTCATTTGTCAGCACTTCGGCTGATGCGACAGATACGAGAAGAAAGAAAACGTCGGCAGATCAGTACCTTTTTGAATCCACAACTTCAGCAAAGTTACTCCTGAAAATTAGTCACACCTGATTAATTTCTCGATAAATTCCGAGTCCGTATCGAACTTATGCACATGCTGGTCCCGCCTGTCAACCCGAATCACTTTCAAAACCACATTAAAATGCAGCGCACTCGCACAATACCTGAAAATGTGTTCCAACACCTCGAATCGCACCTCCAATTGTTCGTATGTTAATGAACTGTTTTTTTTCGTTTTTTTTTCTTCTTTCGAATCGCTGTCTGACGCAAATGTGATTGAACTTACGTGCATCGTCCACCGCAAACACTCATTCTACTCGGCGACGTAATCGAGAACCATGCATACGATTTTATGTCTCTCTCCTATCATCAACTATTGTAAAATCGGGATTAAAAAAAGCGCGAGCGAGAAAGAAAAAAGGTGAACTGGTTTCCTATTATGCCTTTATGTAGTTGAGAACTGGATCAAGGATTTAACGACGAAGGCTGGTTCTGCTCAGTCATATTTTACCGCGAAGAAAGGGAACGTCGAAAATTTTTCCTCATTTTCGTTTGCACGCGAAATTTTGCGGGTGCTAGTGTAGACAGAGTCTGAGATGAGATCAGGGCATCCATTGCAAAACGGAAATCAGCTCGGAAACACGAACCAGAGATGAGCTTCAATAATGAATTCACTGCTTTCCGTCGAGTGTTCTTGTCTGAAAATAGTGAAATTCCGTGGAAAACTAAGCTGAGAAGACATCTCAGCTCACGGCTTCGTTACCTCGTGGAGGCTACCGCGAAGGCCGAGACCGAGTCCTTTCTAAGGGGAAGAATAACAGATGGATACAGATAAATCGAAGCCGATTTGAGATCAGTGAAGCCCTAGGCACAAATATCATTTTTGCCCGGTGTTTGTCGATGTTCTGGGAAAGTCTTGTGTTGAAGAAACAATAAAAGCTTCTCACCCCCCCCCCCGTAATTTCTGCCAATGCCGACCCAGACGAATATTGTTATCTAGGAATCAAGAAAGTGTCGCGAAGAGGTACGTACACCCCAGCTCGGGACATGAATATCTTTACTGCCCTGCGTTTACAATCTTCCAGAGAGTCTAGCGAGTGAGCAATTCCCGAGTCATGTAAACTCACTTGTGGCTCTTGGTGTGTAATATACTATTGTTTGGAGACAAAAAGAAACTTCGCTATTTCCCTCCCCCAACCCAACGCCAATCCGTACAAATATTTTCAAGATCAACGAGCTAGCGCACAGTCCTCAATTTTTCTGGAAATGCTCGGCGTTTTAAGATCTTAGATTACCGTGTAGTGCTTTTTTTCTTTCTACGAGTAGAAATTAATGATTTCGTTCTCGGATCCTGGATCTTTATGGAAGAGGGAGACAGTGAAGGATAGATAGACAGTGAAGAAAAAAGAGGAACCAAGATATTTCGAATGCTAGTCGAACATACCTTTAATTTGCAAATGAAAAGATGCCATTTGGGGCTTTTGTAGTCAAGATCCTAAAAACTATTTCAAGAAACATAGCCACCCGGATACCACGTCGTACCTACTTTCTCAACTTCTCCGTAATAACTCCTCGACCATAAGTCGCACTGTAAAAGTGTATACAGCAAAATTAATCTAAGCTCAATTTTACGTAAAAATGATGTCTTGGTAGTTTTTCGTGTCAGTCTGAGAACCCTCTGAAAAGGCGGGAGGTCTAAAATTACCCATATAACACTTCAACATAAGCTGGAACCGAAGATATGCAAATCTCTCCCTGACCCATTACTGTACGTCCTTATCTTTCCATGTCCGGAGTTTTTTCCCTTCCCCCTCCCATCCCCGGAGATATCACATTTTGAAATGTGTTTTTAGCAGAAAAATGATTTTTTAATTACAACTTTTTACACCTTCCTTTAGCTCGAATCACTGAATAGAGACATCGGTTACGTAGTTTTCAAGGTCACAATAGGGCTCAAAACTTCTATGATATGCAATATGGATGTTCTGTTAGGGGTTTAAAGGGTCGCTGAACTCATTTCTGATACTGATATGTCACCAATTAGCAAATTGTGGCAAGTGGGCGAGAGCAGGGACCCCACGCGCGGTATTGCGGTACTCAAATTACCGCTACCGCTTCCAAAGTGCGCAGTATCGCGGTACTCAACGTACCGCTACCGCTTCCAAAGTGCGCGGTATTACAGTACTCAAGTTACCGCAACCGCTTCCAAAGTCTGCGATTTTGCGGTACTCAAATTACCGCTACCGCTTCCAAAGTGCGCGGTATCGCGGTACTCAAATTACCGCTACCGCCTCCGAGGCGAGCGGTATCGCGGTACTTTAAGAAATTTCAAATCACCGCTACTGCCTCCAAAGCGAGCGGTATCGTTTCTTTTTGCTCGACCTCTATGGCCTGCATCGGCGCGGCTCCCTGTCCATTTTGAAACTGAATGGCGGCTTTTGATCATCGCAACTGCGAATGCCATTCAATTCATTCATCCCGTGACGAAGTTAGCGTGAAGATACATTTTAATTAACCGCGTGCGTGGACAGGCACTGAATACAACAATTTCTGAAGGCGGAGACATTGTTTCGCAATTCAGTCTTTAATATCGTCACTACATAGAGTACAGTTTGAGGAAGATTCTCAATACACTTGAAACTGAATCTTATACATATCGAGCTGGGCCCGTATTGATGCTCGGGCCCGGGGGCATCGAGTAAAAAAGGACCCGTTGTGTCCAAAACAATGGATAGTTATTATTTTTCAAAAATAAATAAATAAACAATTTTTCTTTATTAGTTACGTGCAATACAGGCTAAAATTTAAAATATGTGAAAATGAAAATTTTAGGGCATGCCCAACACGGAAGGAACCTTTTGGTCAAAAATTGCAATATACACATTGATTTTCGATTCAAAATTTAGAAACATTTCGCTTCTCTACGCACGTGAATCATCTATTTCTTTTTTTATTTTCATGTGGTAAAAAAATTTTTGTTAGTTCTATGAGGCGACTCCTCTTTCAGATCCTGGTATGTATTCGACTCAATTTTCTACAATCTAGATGATTACTTCCCCAAATATTTTTTACTAAGTTTAACCCCGTCCAGAACGAAATCCTAGATTCACCCTGGTTTCCCAAAAATGTTTCTGAAACAGAGTGGAGCTTTTCCGGCCAATTTGGAAAACATCGAGGGTCACGTCTGGTAGAACTGGAAATCTTGAAAAATCTCATGAAGTCTAGAGACTATTCTATGCTCAATTAAATCAAGTCTAGAAAAGCTTTAGAGATATCTAAGGCCTATCTAAAAGGGTCTTAAAGAAATTGTGAAGCCTTAAACCAATTTAGAAAAGCTCCTAAGGAGTCTGCATCTAAAATTTGTTGATGATGTGGCTCTATTTTCCCAGGATGGTGACGAACTTCAAAGAATGGCAAACAGTCTAGAAAATGAATGCCAAAAAGTAGGCCTCAACATAAATACAAATAAAACGGTGCTTTTATCTAATCAGGTAATTAAGCCCACAATTACAATCGGCCAAAATTAAATAAGTACCGAACATAGTACGGTGTATTTAGGGCAACTGATATCATTCGTTAACATCATGGACAAAGAATCAACCAGGAGAAGAGCAAATGTATGGAAAAAATTGTGGTCACTTAGGGACGTAAGCAAAATGCCCATGAAAACAAAAAAGAAAATTCCTCGAAAGTTGCACTGTACCGGTACTAACATTTGGTGCCCAGACGTGGGCACTAACGGAGGCACGCCTAGCCAAGACGCAGATAACTATGGAAAGGTCACTGTCGGGTGTAAGAAGAATAGATAAAACCAAAAACTGTACGATTAGGGGGGAAAAAACTGGAACCAAGGACTGTAGATATATTGTTAACAAGCAACCTCGCGGATCGCGAGGTAGTAACAGGGTGTTTGCCATTGGGACTGTGCAAATTGTAGAAGCGCTAGTGTAGAATAGGTTTTTATTGATCAGCTAATGATGCTTTGACATCACTAACGTCTTCTTTTTCGTTTTTCCCCGGGAACATAAAAGCTTAGGACGCTACACGCACATCATGGAAGTTCAAGGTGAAGCTGCAGACTGCAATCACCCGGCAGACTTTGATCAACACAGAAAACATACTAGAATACATTTCCATTCTCCGTTTAATTCATTCCAAGCGGCAAGTAGAAATCAAACACTCTATCTTTACAAGACAAATAAATTCAAAGGACATAAATCCAAGGAATTTAAAAACTCGGGAGTTTCAAGAAATATATGAACTGTCAACTGCTGATAACAATTCAGAAGGACAAGAATTTTGTTTCGATTCAAATAAACGAGGAATTTTACTTCCATTCAAATAAAGTTGTGTTCTCGCTTCAAAAAACGCACATTAATGTGTTCTCACTCCTCATTACAATGTTTATAAGACGAAAAGACATTAGCTCCACGCTCCACTCCTGTGAATTCGTGAACCGTTAATGCGAGAAAGATAATCTGTCACTTCAAAAACAAAACGTGATCTGCCAATTATTTATTCACGTTTTTCGTTAATTCCGCTACACGATTATAATAGAAGTTCAAATTCGTGGTTGAAGGCATGTTGACGGTTTTGGATGATTCCTCGATCCTGATAACGAACAGATGAAGGTAAATAGTCAAACGAGAAACGAAATATTCGTGAAAGACCTCTGAAACAGAATACCAAAATTACCACTTACTTAATCAACTGCTAACACATTTATGAGACATAACTCACATCGCATTATCCCTCGGAAAATTTCCAGATAAGAGTACCACAGAATGTTGCATGTACTTAGTTCGATTCGAATACATTATACACGCTAATTCAACTGAGAACCCATTTCATACAAAGAACAAACAATACACTTACCTCTTCTAAATCCAGTTAATGTCTTCACTTTCTTTGAGGAAATAGTTCCTTTTGTAGAAACAGTACGCGTCGCACAACCGTCATGAGTAAAATACGAAATTACGAAATAAAACGTAAACATAAGTTGCTTTGTAAATCGAACCACACGCCTCCGCCTTAAGACAGATCTAACGATCTAAACACAACTGAGTTAAAACTGAACTATGAGCTGTAAACAATTCAGTCATATTTGAAGAAAAAAAGGATGAGGATGATGATGATGAAAATTCGATTGCAATAGGGTGCTTGCAGCGCTGCGCGCGGGCAAACACCCTAAAAAACTAAAATTCGGATATGTGGGACATATCGTAAGAGGAGGGTGAACCGGTGGGAAATAACAATTATGGATTGAGAACCAAGAGAAAATAAAAGAAGAAAATGCAGACCGAAAACCAGATGGGAAGGGGAACTAGACCAATACGCAGGGATTGCATGGGGAAGAGATGCAAAGATACGGGACTGTTGGAGAAAGGTGGGGGAGGCCTACGCCCGTCAATGGGCGCATTGAGTTAGTATAGACTATAAATAACTATTGTAAACTCTGTAAAAGGCTGTAAAATAAATAAATAAGAAGTCTGGAGGACTTCTAAATCCGTCTGATGATGACAAAAACTCTGAAACTAGTCTGAAAGTGTCTCAATAAAAAATGTCTTAAAGAGTCTAAAAGAAGTTTCACAGATCTCCAAGAGTATCCAACACATCTAAAACGTCTCTAAAAGATACTTCAACAGGCCTTTTCTTATTGAAAGTGAATCCAAAAGAGCGTTAGAGGGTGTTAGACATGTCTTGAAAAATCTGAAACATTGCTGCAAGAGTATTAAAGTCTCGATGAGTCCTGAGCAAGCCTGTATGAGTCCTAAATTAATTTTTTGACTAATTCAGGAGGCGTCTGAACAGCACTTAACCTAAATCTTCCGAAACAATCAGCTTATCAGGCAGAACCTAAACATCAATATTAATTTTCAATGTTATTGTTATACGTAAATACAAAATTCATCTTGGAGCCATCGTCAAAATTCAGGAAACTTTACCCTTTATTCCATCCTGGTACCCATGCAACAAAATCCGAAAATTTTGATGTCAAAAGGGGGGGGGGGTCGATCCCACTTCTCGCGTGTGCCCATCTATTTGGCATAAGACATCGCAAACGCTATATCGTCGCCGCCTCTGGAATTGATGAATTACTTGAATTTATCTTTACAATCAACAAATAAACTTTTAATTTTTTCAAGTTTCTATTAAAAAAAAAAATGTTAGTTAAAAAAAAATCAATATTACCAAAAAACCAAAAATCTTCAGTTCTCAGGTTTCTAAATATTTCAAAACCTACCAGGAATTATTATTTTAAAAAATAAAATTTAAAAGAAACTTGGAATTTATCTCTCAAAACAGAATATTTTCAATCTTTGAATTTATTTAAGAAATTTAAAACAGTCCAGAAATTTTAAAACCAGTTTTCGGTTTATAGATGCTAAAATTTACAGGAATAAAAAAATGAAACGTAATAAGTATGAAAGTTTTCTTTTGAATTAACTGTACATATAATTCAAAAATTTACTTAATAAATCAAGTTTCCAGTGAAATTTAGAAATCGAAAAAAATAATTAATTTCCAAAAATAAATCAAAAAAGAAATTGAAAGTAATAAGAAATTTGAAAAAGTATTATGATTTCCAATGTTTAACAAGACACTTGAAATTTAACGGGGGAAAACAGGATCTTTAATGCAATATTAAATTTACAAATAAGTTGAAAGAAATTTCAAGCCGAGTAAATTGGATTACAAATTAAATTTTATTAATTATTTTTATTGGACTTGAATAGCTTTTTGGCCATCCAGTATTTTATTAAACACCATAAACTCGAAAATTTGATTGACGTATGAATTAATCATTGTCAGTGGCCGATCTAGAAATTTTTCAAGGAGGGTGTTTTGAAAATGAAACTTTTTCCATCTCCCCCCCCCCCCCCCCCGAAAAAACCGTGATGGATGTCATTTGAAATAGTTTCTGAAGAAAAGTTTCATAATGTGATTAAATCGTTTCAAAATTAACATACACGTTCACTACATTATTTTGACCGACCAAAAATCTATAGTAAAAAAGGTTCGTAGAAATTGAAGGATAAAGATTCAAAACTCACATTTGCCATTTTACTTCAAGGGCGCAAACAGGCAAAATACTGTACACGGGTGCATGAATATCTTTGCTGCGTCTGTAAATGTGCGATATGTATAACATACCCACGTTCACACGCGCAGCAAAGAGATTCCTGCACCCGTGTACAGTATTTTGCCTATTGGCGCCCTTGAAGTAAAATGGCAAATGTGAGTTTTGATTCTTTACCCTTAAATTATCCAAACTGAAAAATAGTTGCTGGTTTTACATCACGTTTAATGTTTAATACCATGAAATCTGTCCCCCCTCTCCCATCATAAAGAATTCTGGCACTGCGGGCTGTCTTGCAGAAGTTCGAAGGCACACACACCGATATCACTACGTTTTTCAAGACAATATTAACATCTTCCAGAAAAGACCGTGTAAGTGCTCGACGACTTGTGGAATGCGGTTGCCAACAAATAACGTCAACAGCATCAAACAGAATTTCGCACACCTACGTGCACAGTCGAGGACAATTTTGTCGCGTGCTCTTCGGTTTATGATTTCATTTTAATGGCTTGACCCACAGAACGAATACGCTGTTGATTCAGAAATTTCCTGTCCGCTGATACGTGATTATAAAATCTGAATTCCAAATGCTATGTATCTACCTCGTTATGTAATCGTTAACAGACTTTGTAGGAAGCCAGAGTGTAGAGTTATAACGAAATTTTAACGCTTTTTATCGTCTTGTCTTCACAAACTATTTTTCAAATTGAGGATTGGGAACGCAGACCGCACGATTTACTGGAATTCAAAAAAAACGAATCCGGGTTAGGCGAGTTTCGGCTAGATCAACTGGCCTGTCCATAGGTACGAGAGGTCGTCTGGGCGAATGAACTGTTGACCAGTGACCGCCGAAGGCGGACTGGAAATTCGCGAGCGATATGTATCTGCGCGAGTGTAGATGTACCATAGAAATGCTACACAGGCACTTTAGCTAGTTGTAATTCTAGAAGCAAAAAATGTATCTACATTTCGATATCGCTTCGGACACGAACGTGATGCTGCATAACAGTACGGATGGCTGATTCCTTTAATTATTACATTATTTTAATTCACAATTATCCTTCTTTCGTATCAAAGAACGGCCATTGCAATCGGTAGCAACGCCATCGGAATATATTAGAGCTACTGCGCTACGTAACATTTCCGACGTTACGTGGTAGCCGTACCAGGATAATCTTCCCGACTCCCAGGAGCTTCGGTCACGTTCCAGAACATCGTCCAGACGTGAAAGGAGACAATATTAGGCGAGGAAATTCGTTTTCGATTGTTCCTCGTTCCGCCATTTGCCTCCTTCGGCTGAGTAATTTGATATCATCGATCATCGTCGGCATTGTCTTTGATCTGGCAATCTCGAGAATATCGCCGGATCAGTGAGAAAAGATGTTTCAATAAATAGATTGTCCGCGCCAACTAGACATAAGGTAGTTGGTAGGTATTCTTGCATTTTAGTTTTATTTATTCGTCTGGACTTGCAAAACGAGAAATTCAGCTCATTCTTCCCGGTTGTTGGATGTATGGATGCAGTTGGCATGGTGTAAGGGAGGAGACTGGAAAACACCATTGAGAGTTCAAGAAATATGCAGTTGATAATTTCTTGAGGCGGACATAACAGCGTAGTGGCCCGTCTGCTCTACTGATACGAACAACAAAGAAGTGATCAAGAATTGGTGAGAAAGTGATCAGTGAGTGATTGGTGGATGCGTTAACGCGTGAAATTGTGATTGCCCGTCCTTGACGGACTCTTCATCACTCATCCCTGCACAGTTACCTGGTCCCACGATCTGAATCACAGAACCGAAATATCATGTCATTCCACGCTTTGTAGCTCCTATCCATTATCACTGGTGAAATGGTCATCATTGTCACCGATTGAGAATGAATTTGATTCACCTCAGCATGTAGCAGTACTGGTTCACTCTTTGGTCACTCATGTCCTCTCTCTCACCGTAACCAGTGGTTCGTTCAATCAGCAAGCTTGCTAGCTTGGTAAAACAGGGTTAGTGAACGATGAAAAGCAAACCTGTTCGCGTGTTTATCGTTCACGTTCATTCAAGACACACCCCGTTCTTGAACGGGCCAATGAACTCCCGACAAATGGGTATACATCCACTCCGTGAATGAGCGTCGTGTACATATACTATGCTAGTCTTATTGAATACACTCACTGTTCACGGAATTACAACTACAATCAAACATCAAACAATTATTAGTTGAACATGAGTAACCCTGTTCATATTATTCGGCAAGTCTACTTTTATAGTAGAGGAACTAACCGAACTTGTTACTGCGAACACAGCGCAGGAAAGTCTCAGTCTTTGGGGGAGGGGGTGGTTAGTGCTCGCTACAGCACATATCCCGTCATCCTATTGCTGTAATTAATACCCTAAAATACATTCTGAAATGCTCTTTTAGACAACGTTGGGAGGGGGTTCCAACCCGATCCACCCCCTGTTATTTTACCGGTGGCTGCGAACCTAATCATGGAGATCTGACCTAAAATCCCTCGATAAGCCTAGTACTTCAAAAACCTCATCTTCCTTCACCGCCGCTACCTTCTGAAACCCTATCAAGATCTATCGGGAGCTGGAAACTGGAATACAGTACACTTCCGATTATCCGGCAAGCCGTGTATTATTCGGCTTCAGAACTTTGCGCCATTTTATCCGGTCTTTCAATTATCCGGTCATTTGCCGTATTATCTGGCCCTTCAATTTAAAGTTCAATAGGATTGCATCATATTATGTTTGGCGTTTTAGGCAGACGTAAACACACGTTAGAAACCATATAAGTATTATACTATTGTATACACTAAAAAATACAACAGAAAATCATAAAAAACAAATTCCCAAAAACGGCGTACTATCCGGATTTTCAGTTATCCGGCCTACCCAATGCTCCGTGTATGCCGGATAATCGGAAGTCTACAATATTGAAGTCACTTAAGTGGGTATAAATTATTTCAAACATGATGTATTCTGAGTTGGAGAGATGATAGATGATTTTTACGGTTAGTTCTGGTACATAGTCACCCTCTCTAATTCCATAGGGAGTCCAAACGTCAAATTTTTGATGTTTTTCTTCAAATATACCGTATTAAGATTTTCTGAGTCACTACACCGAGTTCATTTTTGAGGTCCTCTACCCATTTGAATCCATCACTGATTGGAATTGGGCATGATTGACAATATGTACTAGGGTTGCTACATCTGAATTTTAGGAATAACGGACACATTCGCTACAAGAAATAAAATTAAAAAAAAAGTTCTATGTACTTTTTATTTAAAAACTATAGAAAAACGTAAAAACGTACACAAACATATAGAAAAACTTACAGAAAAATAAACGAGGGACACATATAAAAATGGTAGGTACTTCAAAACAGTAATTTGTAATACTATTTTTATTTTATTTTTTTTGTTTTTTTACGAATTTTTGAAAATACCGGACATTTTAATTGTCCGGTAAGGGTCTTTAATTCTCACCGGATAAGTCGACGAAATATACTGGACAGTCCGGTAAAATACTGGACGTGTAGAAACCCTAGTATGTACACAAAGTGTAGTTTTGGAAATCATTTGGTTAATTTTCTAGATTCTTTCAGTCATCACCCAACCCACTGAGAACTATGGAAGACTGGAATCTGAAAAGTAGACAGTTATCGGTGGAAGTTAATGGCCCCAAATCACTGCTCAAGTGCCACTCAAAAACGCCTTTTTCGATATAATCGATAACCACTTATGCATTTTCAATATTTCAGTATTCAACCTCTTATGGATTCTAATGGGTAGGGATATGGTTGAGATAACCTTAAGTATGAACTCAGCGAGATTGCGATCCGTAGGAGCAGGTGTGTGTCTAAAACCATGCCAAAATTCTATTACAACTAAAATTAGAAGAACTAAGTGTTGGAAATAAATTAATATTTTTGGTTGATCAATTGAAAAGTCCGATTCCAAAAAGTGCTTAGTCCAAAACGGTTGTTGCCCAAACATGAAATCGAAGAGAAACTGAGAAAACTTCTTGGAAACAAGTCCGGAACACATGAAACCTTTGAACACATATACAATGATAGATTAGGTACTTTTCACTATTATGATGTGTGATCTGACAGGAAGAAAGGTACCTCAGCGCAAAAATGTAAATTTTACAGGAGAGCGGATAAACAAAATTGATAATGTTTTCACGTTACAAAGACACTCAACTTTGAAGACTTACAGCCATTTGGGAAAATTTCTTAGAATTTTTTCGACAACACCATGCAAAAGAGCGACCAAAAATTAGTCAAAACCGTTGTTATCACAAAAAATGTTTTTTTGCGCTGAGGTCCCTTTCTTCCTGTCAGCTCACATGTGGTCACATTTCCTCATTTGGTTAACACATGTCGCAAAAATCGCATTTTTGATTAAATGGACTAAGCACTTTTTGAAATCGAGCTCCACAATTGTTTTCAGCTAATTGTTTTTAATTAATCAATTGTTTTTGATTTATTTTTAACTAATCAAGGAGTTTTAATTAATCAGTTAGTTTTGATTCAGCAACTGTTCATAATTACCAATTTTTTGACTAATTGATTATTCTTAATAATTTTTTTAATTGGACAGTTGTAATAATATTTTGTTTTTGATAAATTAATTGTTTTTGATTGATTACTTTGATAAAACATTTTTAATTAATTTTGATTGAATTATAATTTTCAGTTGATCATTAACTTTTGATTAGTTAATTGTTTTTGATGAATTGTTTTCAATTCATCAATTTTCTGGAATTAATAGATTACTTTTGGTTAATCAGTTATATTTAATTAGGCAACTGTTTTTAATTAATCAATTCTTTATGATTGATTTCTTTATTAAATGATTATTTCCATTCAATTATAATTGTTGTTTAATTGATTGTTTTTGATTAATCAATTTTCATCAATTAACTGATTACTTTGACCTATATAGGTACTTATTACATATTTTTGATTGATCAATTCCTATCAATTAATTAATTACTTTTGATAAATTGATTATGTCTGATTTTTTAATTACTTGTAATTAATCAATTTCTTGGATTACAAGTTTAATTACATTTGATTAATCAGTTAATTTTGATTATTTGTAACTAACTGGATTATCCAGATTATTTGATTATAATGATACATCGATTATTTTTGATAACATGGCCGACTCTGAACCATTATTTGCTTTTTATTCATCGAAATGAGACAATGGAATAATCAAATTCATTTCCAATTATTTTATTCATATCTCTCCCTCCCTTTCCTATTCCTCCTATGAACAGAGCATATTGAATAGTAATCATGGATGGATGGATACCTCACTCATATAAAGTTACTGTAGTGTAATAGAAAAGGGATGTAAAACCACCTGATCTTGGGTTCACTTTGATAGACATTTCATCTGAAAATTCAATGTTTTCATATCTCTCTCCTATTACTTTGTACATTAAAAATAAACAGAATATAAATTGTAGTAATTAGCAGTCTACTAAATCTTTCAATCGGCGTTACTGTGCTAGAGATATGGCTCACTCTAAAAACTTTAACCACCCTCTCCCTCGTCTTCCTGCCGATAGATTTGGGTGAAATTTAGTAGAGTTCTTTACCTAACTGTAAAGTAGAAGATATAATTGTGGACCAACCTAACTTTTTTCTCAACATTCCGGCTCAAAATTATCCTGTTTTAATGAGCAATATTCGTATGTTAAAAGGTAAGGCATACAATCTAGTTTTTCAACAAAAAAAAATTTATAATTTTGTTAAAAATACGAACCACCGGCTTTGTTTTAGCACATTAACGAAAAAAGTGTAACTTTTTAAGCGTTACTTCTCCTGATCATACCATAATAAAAAAAAATTTCCAGGGAGAATTCTATGAACAACACGGCTGCAGACTGTTTGAGTGCTACTTCTATCCATATGAATTAGCTCTTCATAGTCACAATTCAGTTCAGTGGTTCAAATTTCCAAGGAAATTTTCAATTCTTCCAGCCATCTTCAGTATTTAATAGAAATTTTCATGGATTTTTTTTAAAATTAAGGTAGGATCAAGTTGAACTATTTATTAATTCTTCCATGATTCCCCCCCCCCTTTTCATTCATTATTTCTTGTCGAGAGTCAAGGTGCGTGCTTTTTTGCTGACCCTCCTCGAGGAACGAAGTTACTTGTTTTCTCTTCTCATTTCCAGTTCAGTTCAGTGGTGCGTATTGCGTGAAGTCAATCCATATGATTTAGCTCTTCATGGTCACAAGTCAGTTCACAATTCAGTTCAGAGTGGTCCACATTACCATGGTAATTTTTATTTCTTCTAGCCATCTTCAGTATTGGAGTTTTTCTTTTTTGCATTTTACATGCTTTTGTACCCTAATTAGGTATAATCGATTACTGAGAAGTCGATATTAAAATCGAGACATGAAAATGCTCTCCCGTGGGTGCAGATCCGTCTGCGACATGATTTCAGTTTGTTGTTGCTACTTTTTTCATAATAGCGCTAAAATTATTTGCATACAATTTTTGGATAGCGTTTTGAATATACTTTAATTATAAAACTGTTTTATTTTATGATCTGGGTCAATTGCCTTTGGAAAGAGCTCAAAAATGGGGAGTACAAGGGCTGGAAAATTGAATTTGAGATTTTTTTTTTTACAAAAAATGAAAAAATCGTCCCTAAATGTTAATATGCTTGAAATATCATACATATTAGATAGTAGAGTTTTATAGCTATTTAATTTCATTCTTTCCAATTTCTTCACATTTAATAACCTTCGAAATAAATAAGCTTTACAACTTAGCAAATGTTAACAATGTGAGTTGATAACAAGCAGTGAAAATGAACGACTTTACTCAGCGTCAAAAGATTGAATCGGAACACCGGAAACTGGATAGAACAATGCCGTTCCAGTTCCTAGTAACATATTTTAGGAATACTTTGCTAGAAGCGCTAGTAGTAGTTCCTGTAGGGGGTGATCCTAAAGGTGATCCATATTTGTACCTTTGTTCATAATTATACCGTTTACTCAATCACCTACATGAATTTCATTAAAATGCATGCATTCCATCTCGACTTAAATGAAAAATTAGTACCATTAACTCCATTTTTCTATAAAACATTCAGAGAAGTTCATACCACTCCCATTATCACAGTTAAAAATTAAAAATAAATATATTTGTACAAATAAATAAATAGGTAATGCTAAATTATAATTACAAACAGTAGGCCTATAAATGTAAACGTCATTTCCAGCTCCTGAACATTCGGTATTTCGGGAATACCGTACTTTTTTGAAACGTTTACAAATCCGCATTTCTTCTCTTTCATCGCAGATAACGCTTTGCATAGAAATTCTGAATCCTATGAGAATCTTCTTTCCCGGCATCCTAAGACATAAAATATGAATACCTATTAAATCATGAATTTGACTGGTCCACATTTATATCTAGGTACCTTTTTTTTTTTTTTTTTTTTTTTTTTACAAAATATGAAAAATTTGACTTTACCTAAATGTAAATATTTTAGAAATATTAAGTACATAACATTAAAACGTAGGTGAAGGTTTTTGCTACTTACTTTCACTCTTTCCAAAACCTCGAAATGAATGAACTTTAAAACGTAGCAAATGTTAACAATGTGAGTTGGTAACAAGCGGCAAAAAATGAATAATTTTACTCAGCGTCTAAAGAATTGAATCGGAGCACCGGAAACTGGATAGAACAATGCCGTTTCAGTTCCTACTAACATGTTTTGGGATTAGTTCGCTAGAAGCGGTAGTAGTAGTTCCTGTAGGGGTGGTCCATATTTGTTCTCTTATTCATAATTGTACCTTTCACGTCAGTCATCTGCATGAATTCCATGAACTTCCTCACTGGGTTTCCTATATGTAAAACTTTAACCCCCTTCAGGAGCGAGTTAATAGTACTTCGGATTACCTAATTCCTGTCCCAATCAATGAAGCTTTATTGTTGACGCGTTTCAAGTACACACATCAGGAAACTGGTTGCAAGTTTCTAGCTTTCAATAGCGTGTGGACGAAAATTTCCTAGATAAATGAATCCGATACAATTATTGTTTACTATGGGCAATGTGCATAAAAATCAACTTTTTCTTTTGACCGTGATATCTTCTTTCGTGTCACTGATCTACGACAGCTAAGTATGTACTAAAACTCATCACTACTCGGCGGCATAAAAAATGCGATTTCCAAGCCGTGTAGATTTTTTCAATGTCATTATGTCATTCGCATTTCACTACACGCGATCGCGATCCTAATGATGGCTGCGGTTCCGAGGCCTAAATTACCGTCCGAGTCGTCTGTGCGCCAGAATAAGTTCTAACCCATCAGCTAATCGCCTCTAATTGCCGAATTTGTCGGATAGGAAATTTACGAACCAGCTTCGTTCCAATCAGAAGCCGATTAACGGCGTTAAATGAGTTTGTTTTTTTATCGCCTGCCGATGATGGAATTAGCTAAAACTATTACAACAGCATTCTTCCGAGGAAAAAGTCGTGTAATTTTTTAATTTCTTTCACTACACGTAGGCAGGTATATGTACACTGTACGTTCGCAGGCCTCTGCTATCATTAAAAATAATTGTTCGAGCGTTTACCGTTGGCGCTGACGCGTGTTTCGTATTACAAATCCCGAATGCAGCCGCCAGAATTTCACTTTCATTAGCGAGGATTACCAAATTCTCGAATTTTTAATGCAGTTCGTATATCCCGTCGTATAGAGCCATTTCCGTTTGTGAATTTGTTTTGGCGTATGTCCGACACCGTATTATTTCATCGGCCGTTTCATTTTTGTCAATGAAGATGTAATAGTTGCATTAATGAATTAGATTTCTCCTGGTCGAATGCAGAAACGATCGCTTTTCGATGTTACGGGCTCGCGTGCGGAGGTTTTAAATGAGAAGGAGAGTCGCAAACCACCGCGGGGATTCCGGATCCGATGATGATTCGTGAGGCGGGCTGGGCGTGAGTCAGCAGGCTTCTTTGGTAACAGTGTCTCTTGCCACGACATCAAAGTACATCAATTCTAGACGCAAAACGCATCCTATGAGCCGTTCCGATGCACAACTACAGTCCAGAAAATCAACGGCGGAGTTGATAGCCAAGGGGTACAGTAAATGACATCCCTTGGTAAATATACCAGCAGGGCCGCCAAGAGCCAAACCGGGCCCGGGGGAAAAATCTGCGGGTCTACACTAGCATATTGTCTACATGATAGTTATAATTTCTGTGACTCTGCGGGCCCCCTCAAAAAACCCGGGCCCTGGGGGAAAAGTACCCTCCCCCTCCTTTTCGGCGGCCCTATATACCAGGTGGTGGTTCCGGGAATAGTGGTCTAGGCACGATTTGTTGAAATCAAGCAACACATACAGTTCCCAAGACATCAGCTATGAAGACAAGGAATTTCAAATAGGGATACTTATGGAATTCACACGCCACTCCCTTCTCCAGCATGAGCCAAACTGATGAATCATGAGCATTCCGTAACTTGAATGTATTTTGCCCAATATTGCCGCCCTCACTTTAATCCCGATGCGCAAAATCCCGCCAGTTACCGGGGTAACTAAAAGGGAACCAAAGGTAACTGACGGGTTTCTCTATGTAATCTGAGAGTAACCGAGGGTTGCAAATGGGTAACAGATTGCGTATCGGGATGCGCAAAATCCCGCCAGTTACCCGGGTAACTAAAGGGGAACCAAGGGTAATTGATGGGTTTCTGGGTAGTCTAAGGGTAACCCAGGGTTGCAAATGGGTAAATTCTCCGCGGGTAACTAGAGGGTAACTGATTGCGCATCGGGATATTTCATAGAAAAAATATTAGGCGGACTTTTGCTAATAACATGTCGTGATCTTTTAGTATTGTTTTGAGTATTTCGCCGTGCAGGGTAGCACAAATCAATTTTGAATTTAGAATTTAGAGTCGTTGGTCCAAGAAGGGTGGATATCATATTTCTAACGCCCCTGGATCCGCCAAAAGGGGCAATCACAACCCCTACAAACGTTAAAAATTTCATCAATTATTGATCCTACGAGAAAAATTACTATTACCTAAATTTGTAGATCTCAAAAAAGGGTTAGACAGAACTACCAGTTCACGAGATAGAATTTATTTAAATAAGACTAAAGTCGACTTCACGCCCTTTGACTACCCTAGTTCCCAACCCAATAGATCGATTGAGCTCAGATTCGACCTCAAACCACAATAAGGTTGTGAAAGTTCATTACAAAATTTTCGGTGCCATTCTAATATGCGCTCTACCCGTGCCATGCGATCTACACAGGACCGTGCCGACGGGGAGGGGTGGGGTGCCCCCTATTGGTAAAAAAATCACGGAAAAACAACCGGTTGAGACGGAGAGGAGAGCGGACCTGCGATTGAGCACCCCTCCCCCTATTTAAACCCTGGATACGGTCCTGGATCTACATATCGTCGATGTTCTGCTAAATAGCTCCTATGTGCAGTAAACGTAATTTTACAGGAGAGCGAAAAAACTGTATAACTTTGTGCCTACCAGACTCAGACTGTGGAAAATAATTTTAAATTGTAGTTCAGAAAGTTTAGAATCGAGTTTGAATATAAGTTTTGAAAGTTTCCTCTGTGTAAAGTTCGTAAAAAAATAAAATAACCATTATAAGCACATAGGAGATATTTTCATCAACACATATAGGAGATAGTTCCCAATTATTAGAATTTTTAATTTCGTACAAAAACAAAGTTTTATTATTATTGAAATAATATTATGAAAGTGAAAAATCAACTTTTAAATGGAAAAGTCATAGATATTTGAAATTAAACTTCATACTTAAAACTTAGAGGAAATGTCTGAAAAGGAACCTCAAACTAATTTAAATGGTAACATTCATTATATCACCCCCCCCCCCAAAGAAAAACCACAAAAACAACAACAACAGAATAGAATTGAGTGTAAACAATCTAATAAATTATCATCTTGGGTGGGTAATACATAGAATGTTAGTACAGTGGACTGAGTTCTAAACCTGGTCAAAAGTAAATATCTATGGCTCAAAGCCAGAAAAATCCAATTCCAAGTTTCAAGTTTTGAAATCATCACAGTTGGAGTTTTCAAAATGCATCTATTTCCCTGCATTTGGAACTTTGGTTTATATTTTGGAGAAAATGAATAGTTGTTTTACTGCCCCAAGTTTTTAAAATAGAAGTTCAATCCGTCAGAGACGTACCGATAGGGGGTGGGGGCAACTTACCCCCGTAGGAATTTTTCACTCAGCAGTTGGGAAATTTTACCATTTCATCCAGGCGAGTTGGGAAAATCCAACGAGTTAAATTTATTTTTTTTTGCTTTGATACTTGGGAATTGAGTTGAGAAGTTGGGAAACCCAGCAAGTCAAACGGCTCTTCTTCTTTTGCTTTGATACTTGAGAATTTTGAGTTGAGTCAGTTGGAAAAATCTAACAAGTCAAAAGGGTTTTTTTTGCTTTGCTTTAACACTTGTGAATTCTGAGTTGAGTCCTTGAATATTATGAAGATTTTTGTAATTTTTAATTTAAATTGTATGACCGAACGAGACAAATCAATGATAAAATATGGTAACTTGTTCTTAACTTCTTATCATAAAGACACGAAACGCACATAGGAGATAATATTTGTAACCACAATTGCGGGCGTATGCACATATGAGGTATTTAGCAGACCACCGATGTATGCGTTCTACGAACATAATATTTCTTTTCTAGAATGTGTTCTACCGTTATAAGCCTGTTAGCGTTACCCAAGAGACAGTGGCGGATCCAGGGGGCATGGGGTACATGCCCTCCTTGGTTGAAATTTTTAACGCAATAATAGGAAAAAAGGAACAAAATTATGAACTGTACCCTCATTACACGCCACAAATGTATAATAACGCATCTATATATTCGTCATTGCGTATCCCACATTAGATATGATATTTCCCCCGCCCCGCACCCCTGCCAACATAAAAGCTACAGTTAATCAGTATGCGTCGTCGCTATTGTACCCTCATCTCCCTTTTTCTAAATCCGCGCCTGCCAGGAGACACCACAAGGAGGTCGGCTTACAAATCCCTCAAGAATCCATCGCAAGTAGGGTTTTGTCAAAATTCACCAAATTAGCCGAAGAAATGTTCCTTTTCCTGAATGTTGTCCTGAATTTATGTGTACGTTATCCGAATTTCTTCAAAAAATGCAATGAAGAGGTCTTCCGAAGTCTTCCACCACATCTGCCAATAGTATTGGTCTGCGTGAGACTGCAGCATTTGAAAGGGAACGCCTCTCTTCTTCTTCATTATCGATGTTTTCGTATCCAACCACAACCTCTCAACTACTTGTGGGTAGGCACCAGTGTTTTGGTGATTAACCATGGAATTGTCAATTCTTTCTTGGGACACCGCATTACTGTGGCACCCATTCGCCACTGGAATTCTTCCTTCGTTTCTGAATCATCTCGGAGCCGCACTTATGACAGAGATCGTGGTCTCCATTACCACCAAGAAGTAGATGGTCTTGCAAGAAATGGACACAAGCTGCTTTCGAACTCACGACGTTAATGTAAAAATCCTTCGGTCGACGTACAAATAACTACACAACACAATTTTAGTTGGCAAGTATACACCTGATGGGAGGTAGGTCCGAGTACTTATTCTTATGTGTGCGAGACATTCTCTGCGAGTTTCCATGCAACGCTATCCTCAAGTAAGATATAAACAAAAAGATTTGCATACCTACTTCCTGTGCAGGCGGGTACGCTGGTAGAACGCATACTAGAAAAGAAATATGTTGGTAGAGCGCATACTACGACAGTTTGTATGTCGGTAGAGCGCATATTAGAATGGCACCAAAATTTTAGTTACTGGTGAATTATAGACAGAGCGTTAGCACAACACTAGAACATAATACATTTTGATTTCTCACTCCACCCCGAATGGTTCAATGAGACCAATCTATAAACTAGACCTTCTTTTCGTTATCACACAGATCATATCAAAATTCTCCAAACTTAATTACAACTCTCGCTATCGTCGAACATCGAACTCGGCTCGATCAAAAAAATAAATAAATACATAAATAAAGTTTGTGACCATTGCATAAGACTACACTTTGTTTTACCTAAGAACCCACGATGAACTACTCAGAAAATGATAAAGAATAGTTTTGAAGAATTGATCATTTAGACTTGGCTAAGACTTATTTATGCTCTAGATATTATGACTCGTTAAGACTTTTCTAGACTGTATTCAAACCCGTTCAGACATGCGGCCATCCTTACCCCCCAAATATCTTGCCTGGCTACTTCCTGTGTAGCACGATGCCGACGTCTAACAAACGTCTTTTGTTTCCTGCATATTTGCATTTCCGGTACGCGATCTCTTCTAAAATGCGCTATTCTTCTTCTTACTCGTGGTTCTTTTTTTCTTCTCTCGATCGGCCAGGTGAGACCATTAGTTTAGCTCAGTTATAGCATAGTCACAGTTCAGTACAGTTACAGTTTCTCACAAAATATATTTTTACTATTGATCAATACACGTGTTTTCTCTTTACTCTCTCGTTTCTTTTGATTTCGAATGCCCTCGCTGCGGTCCGGACTCAACACTTCTCTTTTGAACAATCTCAAAAAACCCGCAGACATTTCAATCTGTTATAACTGTATTAAGACCTGCTACAAGATTCACTCGGACTATGTTAAGATTCATTACGCTCTTCTCAGCTCATTGAGGCACTACTTTGAGACCAACTGAGACTCCTCATGGACGCACCGAAGCAACTTTTTTTTTTTTGTTTAAGCAGAGAGTCCCAGTTTTCCCAGTTGATTGTGTCAATTTTACCAAATACCTATACAGTAGACGCCGCTTATTAAACTCACGGATAAAGGACTCAGTCGCCTATTAAACTCAAAACTGCTTGGAACAGATAGTCTGTATACAAATGCATTAAAAATACATCGGTTATTAGACTAATCCCAAAGAGAGATAAGAAATCATGTAAATAAACGGGATAGCGAAAAGCCCTACAGTCTTCGGTTTATTGTAAACATTCTTACAATAGTAATTCTCAACCAGGACCTTCAATTCCCGGGACTACGGGTGTATTGCAAAAATTCTTAGAGATAAATCCTCAATCAGAGCTCTCACGGCCAATGAATATAGCCCTGAGTTCACTGCAAACGTTCTTTTTAAAAATTCTCAATAATATATCGCAGATGTTCGCTGTAAATTCTGTGCTGCGACTGACTTCCTACGAGGGGCTATCACAGCAAAAAACACAACACAATGTGTATTCCTAAGGGGTCTGATTGGCCCTCGGAATCCGGAGGTCCCGGGTTCGAGCCCACGTAGCAACTCGCCAGACTTCGGACCTAGGCCGGTTTTTCGGCCAGAAGCGAAGCGGGCTAAGACAGCCCTAACAGCCTCCCCGGCGTCTCTGAAGTAATGCTCGAAAGGGCGGATTCCAGGGCTCGGGTTGAGAACAAATTAGAAGAAAAAAGAAAGGGTGTATTCCTCTTCAGTGGTGTAATTTTCTACCGAATTTATCTACGACTAATCTCACCGTCGGAGTAAAACATCTTAGAGCAAGTTTCCTTCCTCGTAAATTATACGGACACCGTCATGTTGTCGCATTGTGAATGCCATTGAATGCATGTAGGTACTTTCGTGCTCTACATTCTGAAACATACACGTTTCCAGTCAAACCACTTGGTAGGTAAATAAAACTAAAACGTTATGTAATACTTTGGTTCAGCGCAAGCACTAGGATACCGCATCAGTTCTTACGTGTTATGAGCTGACCACACTTCTCCCTTGATCATCTAGGTCTCAATGTGAGTCATTCCCTCAAATTACCCATTGGTCAATGGTCAAACTTGCTCTCATCTCTTGCTTCAAGACGAACTCAGTTTACGTTCGTCATGTAAGTTTTTATAAATCCATCAATGAAATATTCATTTACTCAGTTTACTCTTCGAGTTAGGTTCGCTTGTTGTTACTCATTGTAGGAGGAGATCACGTGTTGCAGAGCACCTGAATAGACCAGAACGCGTGCCGCTATTTCTAAATTTATTTATTAGTTTCTGAAACGATTCTTATTATATGTAGCAGAGAGGGGGGGAGGGGGAAAACTTTCACTGTTGGTTACGTTATTACGATACGGCAAAACGGCACGGTCGGTGTACCGATTGCGAATATAGTGAAGTGCGTGCGGCATGATCTTCGAACATGTAAAACGATGACAGTGTAAAAGGTCGTGACGTCGAGCCTCGAAATTGTTCGCAAATAAAACGTTACCTGTGGTCTGACATATGACATGTGTTACAGACTTGACAGAAACGTAGACGGCTGAACAGGTTCACAGAGTGCAGGTTGATATAAGCAGTTCCAAAACAAGCTAGGTACCTACATTTTTCTGTTCCAGTTGTTCTAGTTAAGCAAACTGGAATGTTTATTCGATTGGAGGAATCCATATCTCCGAGTATGGCAGGAAAATATGCGTCCATTATTTGCGTTGAGCGTTGGCAATGTTTCCTGAATAAGGTTTCAAGACTCAACTCTTCAATAAGCACATATAAATACCTTAAATCTAGAATATTTCATCTTCAATATTGCTGGGAACTGCACAACCAGGGCTCTTAACCATAACAAATATCGTAGCTCTAACCGGAACAAATGAATCAATTTAGAAACATTCAGAGGCGTCGCGTGATGCTCTTTCCCAGGTGTTCAACTGGTGGGTCGGCGCCCTCCCTCTCCCCTCCACAAAAAATCAGTAGTATCAAAAACTTATGATCAGTATCAGTATGTATAAATAATGAGTGTCAATGAAGAATGAAGTTGCATCTACCAACTCACCACATAGCATGCGCTTCTGGAACGTTAATTTTTGCTGGTGAACGCCCTGCCATTTAAATTAACAAAGTCACCGCTTCACTCTTTGTGGTCTTTGTTGCAAACGCCACTGCGACAAGACCAACGAGAATGTGCAATGTTGCTAGTGAACATCCTATGCGATTCCCATAATATGTGACAAAGATAACGCCACTGCGACAAGACCAAAGACCAATGAGAGTGTGCAATGTTGCTAGTGAACATCCTACGCGATTCCCATAGTATATGTGACAAAGATAAGAACCGCGCAAAGCGCAAAGAGAAATATTCCGGTTATTTTTCAATTTTTCGAGGTTATATTTTGTATTTTAATCAGAATTAAAATCTTTCCTTGTTTCTGAGACAAAAATTAAGTGGGTGTGCAGTGAACACCTTGAACACCCAGACATGACGCCACTGGAAACATTTTAAGCAAATTATGGGAACAAAACGAAAATAAAGCTGGTGGGGGAGGGGGAGGCTGTTGACCTGAACATAACCGAATGAGCAAAACAATCTTCAAAAGTACTGAACAAATCATGAACAGAACGAATTGCTATTCATTCTGGTTAACAGCCCTCTGTGTACTGAAGAACTGCAGTACTGTCGCAGTCTTGGTTGATTTTCTGAAGATATTATCGAGAATAGACATCTTGAAACTTATTAGAAGTTGGAACTGACAATTGCATTTAATGAAGTAGAAGAGCTACACAATTGGAGAACAACAGTGCTACCGCGGCCTCAATTTATTTTTTGAACAATTCAAAAACAGACATCTTGAAACTAGAATCTCAGAACTCGGAACTACCTAATGTTCAATGTTGCTGGAAGCTGCACTACTGATGAACAGCAATGAACAACAGTGCCGCAACCTTGTCAAAAGGGGGAGGGGGTAAATACCCCGGGTCCGGACTTTTAAGGGGGTCCGATATTTTAAAAAGCCTAAATTTCAACGCTTACGGCTACAGCAATCACTCCTTACACTATGAAAGAAACCTCTTACCCCGTAGCTTATAATTTTTTCCCATCTGACAAGAGAACTACAAAGTGAACTGGAAGGAGAGGGGGGCCCGTGGAAATCCTCCCAGACCCTCTTTTTCTCTCTACAGGGCTGCAGTACCACGGGAGCCTTGATTGATTTTTTGAAGATTTCAGCAATAGACACTTCAAAACTAGGTACGTAGTTAGAGCCTTTTAGAACTATATTCAATATAACTGAGAGTTGCACAACTGGAAAATAGCAGTGCTGCCATAGAGCCTCGATTGGTGTTCTAGACATCTCGATAGATACCCGCTTGGAAGTTGGAAGTCTGTTCACTATTGATAAATCGAGAACAACAGTGTGGTCACAATTTTTAACTGATTTTTTGAAGATAGTTATCAAAAACAGACATCTCAAAATTTGGACGTTGGAACCTTGGATGTGCAATGTTGTTGAAGGCTGCACAACTGAAGAACAGCAATGCTGCGCTGAGAAGCCTCGGTTGGTTTTCTGAAGATATCAAAAATGGACATCGGGATACTTGGAAACTGAAACCTTAGAATCCACGTCACTGGGAGCTGCACAACAGAAGAACAGGAGTGCTACAGCAGCCTTGATTGGTTTTCTTAAAATATCAAAAATTGCAGAGGTAATCAAAACTCAAAAAGCAAACAAACTGAATAAATAGAACAGAATCTCAACTGAACATTTCGAGAAACCAGAACAGGAATAGAGCCCCGATTCCAGAAGCATTTCACGTATATGACGAAAAACTGTCATTCTTATGGAATTTTTATAGTTGCCCAAAGTTTAACCAGGAGGAACAGATAAATGAACGCACAGGAACGCATCAAATTAAAGGCAGACTATTTGGAACCTGAAAAAAATTAGCATTTTGAAGAATGACCAAAGGGGGAGGTGAGGGGGTGCTAAAATTTTAAAAAGCACTATTTGACAAAATCACAAGGAGAGTCCAGACATCCTCGCCCCTTGGCTACGCCACTGAATCCATTCTGTCATCACTGAAAAATATAGACAGACATCTCAGAATTTACAAGTTGGCAATATGTTCAACATTGCTAGGAGCTGCGCGACTGGAGAACAGCAGTGCGGCCAGAACCTCACACTGGTCTTTTGAATATACCAAAAATAGACATCTAAAAAGACTTAGAAATTGAAGCTATGTTCAGTCAAGCTGACCACTTGAGAACAACAGTGTTCTTGAGTATCAGCTGATTTGCTAAAGATATCAACGATAGGCATTTATAGAGTGTGAACTACGTTCAATGTTGCTGGAAGCAGGATTGGAGAACAGCAGTAGTTTTCTGAAGACACCAAAAACAGACATTTTCTACATGTTCTCTGGACTATACACTGACAATGTTTGGCAGAGTATATGACAGTACACGTATGCCAAATTGGCTCCCCAGATACCGCTCCCTTGGCCCTGAAAACTACCCTTTTGAGTATCGCATCTATGACCTGAGGGATGTTTCCTGACAATATGAAAAGTACTTTTCTCATCTCATTAAAGATGTTAACTCGCAGCCCTAGTGAATTTCAAAAAAACCTGAGTGCAGATGGAGGAATTCGCCATTCTCTCTCTATTTGCTCTTACTAGGTACCTATTTCCAACATAAATGAGCTGTTGCGACTAGATCGCTAATCCGGTTACTCTGCTAACATTAAGAGGAAAAATCGCTCATCGATGTCGAAAAGTATCCATTGTCTTGACATTTTTAGCTCTATACGAAACCATTTAACGTTATTTCATAATCATGGACATCGCTTAGCCAGTGCAAACACTAAATCTATATGCTCGATTCTCGACCGTTACAAAAAGGCAATTACCTATGTCGATGGAATATAAAGAAAATTACTAGACTGTGTTGCATTTTACGTTCGAACGGAGACGTTATTGTGTCACTGCTACGTAGGTATCTAAGTAGCTGGAAACATTGAATGCAGGGGAAAGAACCAGATATTCGAACGTGAATTGTTCATTTATTGTAAATCATGTTCTCCCGAAGGTCCTAATCTCGACGTCTCGAGTCGATTATGCAATGTGTGAACGTTGATCCAGAGGTCGTGCTCAGAACCTTGCCGCAATCTATGGCGATTAAAACATATAAAAGCTTCGCAGACGATCAGCTCGTGGAAATTTGGAGAACTGATCCGAAGGGAAGGGTGTGACTGGTGGACGTTTGTGGAAGAAAACAGGAAGTGAGATTTGTGCAACCAACTGCCGTATACAGTTGATACGAATTCGTATGTATCGCCCGAGAACGAGTATTACAAGTAGCTGGCCTTCGTCGGCCTCTCCAGCGCAGTGATTCCAAAATAAGATCGTGATGGTAATCGCTGTTTAATAGGTGTTATGATGATTTATCTTGATCTGGAATTTTGAAGGACTGTGGCACAAGGTAGGCTGTGAAGTAGAAGACGAGTGCGTTAAACTCTGCACGCAACGCATTAATGGTTATTGTCTCCGCGACATGAAGATATTCATTTCATCTTTGTTTACCTTCCCAGATGAAAAAGTGAAGTATAGAAGCAGATATGATCTACCAATGAACAATCCTATCTCTATGTATCATGCGGATGGCTTAATGAAATTCATAGTGTAACTGCGAGATCATGTTGATTATGGAATTAAAGTATTTTTATTTGCTACTGGTAGAGCTGGGAAAAGACACTTGGTTCAGGTTGACGAAGTTCGTTTTAATGAGTAGGTCTAGATATCCAAGTAGGTATAACTGAGATGTCACGTCACAATCAACAGGCTCTGGGAGTATCTTTGGGTCTTGTTTTATGTTGGCTGCATGCCAGTATAGTGGAACGTTCAACAATACCAAGCCTATAGTCTTCCGCCAGTAGAATAAAAGTGTTTGATGTACCTACTGATAGTAGATAGGTATTTAACTAGAGACAGTATGTTATTGAATTTCATATTGAAATGAGTACACCGAGTTAATCTTCCCATATATGTGCCCACTTATATGCAGATATCCGATGATTGTAAATCCTCTAATACATATCCGCGAAAAACTGAGGTCACCTTTGTGATATTAGATAGGAACACGATGGTGAGATTAGTGTTTTAATCAGGTGGTACATAGAAGAATCAAGTAGTGTAACATCTAGATACACATATAACTAAGGTAGTCGCATAAATGAGAATTTTGCGATGGTGCATAATTTCTCAATCAAGATAGTAATAGCATTTTATAAACGCTTCTCTGAATTTGTCTTACTGTGCTTGCTTGTACATATATGTGGATAAAAATCCAATAATGTATGTCTGGCAGTATGGTCAAGGAGTACATCAAGCACATGATTTAGTTTGTCTTATAGTATGTGGTAAAACTATGTAAGTGTGGCAATGCAAGAGTGCATCCTTCAGTCCAAGGTGGGATACGCAGCTAACAAATAGTGTTTCTTTTTGTGAATGCAAGTAACTCAACTTATTTTGTACTTTTTGGTACAAATGTATTAGCGAGCAGTTCTACTGAATGATACAGCAAATAAGTAGGTATTACTATGAGTGAGTGAGCAAGTACACGACTTGACTTGTTTCTCATGCAGGAATGTAAAATAGGGGGTAGTGTTCTACAAAAGATAGAACGAATCAGTGATACCTGCACGAATAGGTGTGGAAAGGTTGTAACAGTGGCTATTTGTAAAGGGGTAAATCTAGGGTATGACACAACTTGTTTCATGCAAAGGAATGTCGCAATGGCTGGTTCTACCAGGAAATATAGCAAATCAGTAATAGGTAAAAGTCATTTATGTTCAATGTATGGTAACTTGTCTGATGCAAATATGCCATATGGAAAGTTTTCCAGGTAGTGTGTTGTGACTGCATCAAATCGTGTTCGTGTCCCTAAGCCCTAAACTAAGTTGGAATGTTATAAAATAGGCTATTCGGCAAGACCACAAAGGGGTTAAACAAGTGCATGATTCAGATGGTCTCAAACTATAGAATGCCAATGAAAATGTAACGATGGCTAGCTCTACCATTATATAAGAGCAAATCAGTGATATGTAAGGCTTATATAACTCTATTTTTTGACAATAGTTAACGTTTATTTACCATTTTAGTGGGTAAAAATCGCACTTAACTCGTAAGATAAAGGCATAGTGGAGGCATCCTGGGTGTCTGGACCCCCCCCCCTCCCCCACACCCAGCATAAAAATATTCTCTTCTCTGGAATTATGTGAGGCAAATCATGGAGGTGTAAAGGGTCAGGCAGGACAGTGATAACAATTTCTAGACCCTTTCCTCCAATAACGGGACTGCCTCTGGAGGTTATTCAAGTGACTGTGAATGTATTGAAGTAGCGAACAAACTTTAAGTGTAATTTGAATCTACCGTTCTCCATGGAGAAATGTTTAAAAAATAACGTGGTTCAGCAGAGGGGTAAAGCAAGTGCATGACTCAACTTGCATTGTAAATGTAGGAATGGAACAATGACTGATTCTCAGAGAACGAACGCATTGGTGAAATGCAGGACAGAATACAGGAATGTTATAACAGCAGTAGTTCCATGGAAGGGATAAAGCAAGTGCATGATACAACTTGTCTCACGTACGTGGAAATGTAACAATGGCAAGTGAGAGCGAATCAGTGATAGGTAGTACTTAGTAGATGTACAATACAACTTGTCTCATGTATGTGGAAATGTAACAATGCTAGTAAGAGCGAATCAATGATAGATAAGACTAAGCGTCAGTAGGTTATGTGAGTCTTAATCATCAGCGGTACATCGGGGAAATGGTAAAGCAAGTACATGACTCATCTTGTCCTATATATATACAAAGGTTGTCAGAAAAGTACTCGGACTAAAATTCGTATGGCGTGGGTATGCAACCAGTCGAGCAAGTAATAACAGAGGTGGTAAAGCAACTCATTCTAAGGTAGTATACAAAGTTTCAACTTGCTGATTATCATCGTTACCAATTCATAGCAATTTAAGGAAACATATTAAGTGCACCACTGTCACTTTTTTTTTTAAAGAATAAGTACCAAAAGAAAAATCAGAAAAACGTTTATTGGTACAATTCCTTTTGTCAATTACCTTGTTGGTCTTCTTCAAAATATTGTCCCTTCGAATCAATACACATCTGCTATCAGGCACGCCATCTTTGAAACGTTTTCTTGAATTCAGCAGGCGAGAGTTATCTGAAAAAGTTGTCGATGTTACGCAAGACTTTGTCGTTGGTTTCAAAGCGCTGACCGCGCAACTTTGCTTTCAGACTAGGGAACAGCCAGAAGTTGCAGGGTGCCAGATCATGTCGCATCCACTCTACAGCCCTGATCTGGCACCCTGCGACTTCTGGCTGTTCCCTAGTCTGAAAGCAAAGTTGCGCAGTCAGCGCTTCGAAACCAACGACAAAGTCCTGCGTAATATCGAAAACTTTTTCAGACAACTCCCGCTTGCTGAATTCGAAAAAACGTTTCAAAGATGGCGTGCCTGATGGCAAATGTGTATTGATTCGAAGGGACAGTATTTTGAAGAATACCAACAGGTGTAATTGACAAAAGAAATTGTATCAATAAACGTGTTCCCGAATATTTCGTATTCTTCAAAAAAAGTAACATGGGTACACCTAACATGTTTGCATTAAATGGCTGTAAATTGGTAAAAAAAAGACAATTATCCAGTTGAAACTTTGTATTCCAACTTAGAAAGAGTTGCTCTACCCCTTCCGTTACTTACCAGCTCGACTGGTTGCATAATCACGCCATACAAATTTAGTCCGACGAGTAATTTTCTGACAACCTTTGAATGCTGAAATCTGGCAGCAGCTTGTGAAAGTGAATCAATGATACATATAGGACTGATGCGTGAGTAGCTGTGGGAGTGTTATAAGATCGGCTGTTAAGGATATACTTGTCTCAGATACATATGTGGAAATCTAACACTGGCTACCGGGGACGAATCAACGATTGGTAGGACTGAGTAGATACAGTGTTATAACATTTTAACAGTGGTACATAAAGGAAGGGGTAGAGCAATGTATAATTCATCATGTCTCTTATACGTGGAACTATAACAATGGCTAATGAGAGCGAATCAGTGATTCAGGCCTGAGTAGATATTGGCGTGTTACAACAATGATAGTTCGTCAAAGGGGTATGGCAAGTGCATGACTCAATTAGTCTCCCATAAGTAATACGTAAGAACGTAACCATAATATAGCGTGGTTCTTCAGTCTAGTTTAGACAAGGATGAGTTAGCAAACATATGTAATATCGTTTCCAAACAGTTGCGTGGGTGGTTATGTGAGACTATCTGAATGGGCGCCACCCAACCGATTTCATAGGTATAAATAATGTACCTACAAAACAATTTTAATTATACAATACAATAAGCTAGTGATGCGATTTCGGAAATGTATGATTCAATTTCTCATTTAGGTGGAAATGGAAATGTAATAGTACTCGGTCCTTCAGTCAAAAGGTATTGCGGACTAGTCATGCTGTGCAAAGAGTATTGTGATTCAACTCAATAATATTCGAGCTTTTAGGTGGGAATATAACAAACTATGGTAGTTTAGTCGGAGGGTACAACAAATAAGGCAGTATGGTCTCTTATAATAAAAATAGGTAGTATACATGCATATTAACTTTATGCTTCGTTTGGCCTTGAACCAGACCAAATCAAGTATTAGTAAGCTAATCCCCCCCCCCCCCCGGAGTCTCAAGTATGTATTCGAGTTGTGCAATAACTTGGTCGTATTTACTGATGCATCATTTGTGTATACCTCTACTGGAGAATGTTTAATATTCGGAATAACACTTGGTGGAATGCCGTCTCAGACGTCCGTGATTGATCACACAGTTCGATACGGTTGGCGAATTATTAACGACGATTATGTCGTCTGAACTAAACAAGGAACGAACTATTGATAATTTCCGGGCATTGTTGACACTTTCAATGCTGGAAACGTTTTTATGGGCACAGCGTGCGGGATGGAAGCTGTTCTGCCGCCATTAAGTATATCAATGAAAGTTCCCGGTACAAATAATTTTAATTAACGAAAGTCATTTCGATAATTGACGGGTGTATGCGCATTAACGGTTAAAAACCCGCGTTGATCTTCTGATCACGAAAACGTAATCGTGGAGTTCGCGATCATGCTGGCGTTATGACATGTGTCATAATCGTTAATGAGAAATCGTGACGTACAGGTGGATGATAACTTTGGCGGTATTTACCGGTTTTGAAAGAGGTGACGTGTGTTGCTAAAACTTCCCTTTTGGTTTACTTACTCTTTGATTTAAGAAGCATGTTGACAAGAGTCAGAAAGGGTATTAAAGGAAAGAGAGTACTCTGTATGTTCAGGGCTTCAAAGTGCGGCTGTTAAGCTGCTGTACAATTAGCCACTGACTGATAGAATATTATAATCAAGTCTAATGACCGTTTCTCTGTTAGTCTTCACTACTCATAAATCACATCGAAACACCAACAGTTTCTGTATGTAATTATAGCAGATATCTACCCAGTGGCTAAAATCAACACACCTTATGACACTTGATGCACCAGACATGATGGTACCGTCTTTCTCTCGAAGTCCTAATTATTACAAAACCATATAATAAGCTCCGAGCAATACATTATCGTTTCTTTTTATGAATTAAACTGATAGAACCATTGGTCAAGAGGCATAAATTTCTGTGGAATTGATATTTCAACGAGTCTTCTTTATTAGAGAATGAGAGTTTCTGTAGTAATCTATGCTTCCAATTTTTGTTATTTCGGTACCGAAAATTATCAATGAACTAGGTCAACAATCGTAAAACACACAATTTGACGTCGTATATGATACTCTCTTTGTTTATTTCGAACCATCTCGATAATTAATCCGGTTAAATACAGGCCCCATTACTTCCTAATAAAAGAAATCAGAGCACACGATATTATATATTATGGCACCACCTGTAGGCTACAACCGGTTGGCGTGCCAATTAATTGAGCAAACATTTTCATAACGAACATAAACTACAAATTTTTATTTTACCATCGGCGTACGAGCCTCTGTGGATCTATTCCTCTTTCAATCTCTCGCAATTTCATAAGCTATTTCTGTTAATTTTTTTCCCATTTTCAAGCGTTCGCATTCGAACTGCACAGACGTGTTAACCAAAAATTACGAGCAATTACGGCGATATTATAATATAATGATACTAACAGACAATTAAACGCTGTTGCTTACAATCTGTTGTATCTGTGTAGAAAATTAATTACCGTTACTGTAACAGTACTTGGTTAATTTTTCTCATTCTACTCCCATTTTAGAACTGGTAGGACAGAAGACGATTAAAATGTATATAGTATACTAGATCGACAATGCGTCCACATCGGTTCCAGTGAAAGTGATTATCAATCAGATGTTAAAATAGTTTCGTGATTCGGATAGTGTACGCATGTACGTACACTCTGTCATTTACAACAATGTGTACACGTGTACGCGATTCGCGCGCAATTGGACTTGTACTGACTAACTGACTATGGAAGGAAGTCTGCACATAATATTTACACACAGTCCAACATCAACATCCAATTCACAATCGACCTGTTGAGACATAAGTAAAAGTAAATGAATGCGGGGGTGTGCATATGGCTACTCCACTGCGCCCCGTAAGAGAGAAAGTCGAAACAGTAATACCACTTTTACAAGCAAGGTTATCTAAATTTTCAGATTTGTTCAATCATAAGTTGTGCCATGCAGGCCACACAAAATGTAACTACATTCATTCGAGACCACACGCTACTTATTGCCTCAGGAACTGCCTAAATGGATGGGACGATAAACACACCTTGATGAGAGCAATATGTTACCAAATCTCAAAAACTTAGATATTTTCAAAACTAAGTACCTATTTGCCTGTTACAAATCAACAAGATGAAAGTGGTGCAGTTATATTTGATAATAGGTCATGAGCCCAGCTTTGTTCTAAAACTTGTCACACTTTCTGTGAAGTCTTAAGTCTTGATTCTGCATCAGCTCCCCCTTCAAAGGAGATGACGGAATCAAGATCGAAGATCTCCATATAACTTTCTATACAATCGCCCGAGGTTCCTTTTTAAGATTGTGACATGGTGAGAAGAACAGTACTTTGAAACCACCAACTTGAAATTTCTACATGCATAATTCCACTGTCCGAACTCATTTTTATGCTGTACAGTGGACTTCCGACTATTCAGCATCAACGAGGATTTGAGTCAGTCGGGTAACTGAAAGTCTGGATAAAACGGCATTTTTTTATTGCCTCCACATTGAATATACATGTATAAGTGTACAGTAAAATATTCCAAGATCGTATGGTCATTATAGTAGTACGTATCAAAAATAATGAAGTCTGCTTCTCCAAAACGCATCAAAAGTCAATTTTTAGCACGAATTAGTTAGGAGCCAGTTAATAGCGGAATCGGGTGGCAGAAGGTTGCGTGAACATGTCACGCCAGGGAATATAGCAAAATCAGCCATAACAGATACGACACAACAGAAGCAGCCTGTTTTTTTGGCTTTCTCTCTTTTTGACTTCATGCGTTTTGGAAGAATAGCCATCATTATGAAGATTAAAAAGTTCAAAAGAAAAATCAAAACTATCATCATCTAAGATTACCAAGATCATTAGATTCGTGGGGATGGTGAAGGGGGCTAATTAAAAGGCATTGCCCCAAACCCCGTGAGCCGATACTTTCATCCACCCCAGCAGAAAATCAAGAGCTTCTTTTTGCTTTTTGGTACTTTTTGGGCATGAAATTTATAATTTCGTCCCAAGCTGCTCCACCAACTCCCTCCTCCTGGAAAACTGGTGGCTCCCCCTGGAGAAACGTGTCTATATCGTTGCACAGTACAGTATTTAACAGGATGATGGATAAAATATCTTAATCACGTGCTCTACCATGGCCAGATAATAGGGCAAACCGCCGGATAATCGAGAGACCGGATAGAAGGGCGGAAATTTTTGAGGCCAGATAAAATGGCTTGCCGGATAATCGGAAGTGTACTGTATTCATTTTACAATGTCCTAAAAAATAATTTTTTCTAACAACTTCATTTTCATGTGCTTTTGGTTTCAACATGATCGAACTCTACGTTAATTATTCTGTACAAATTTTTTTTCCAGTGATATTCCCAAAGATATGTAAAAATGGAGTTATCATTGAAAAAGAAAAAGAAAGAAAAAAAAGATGTAAAACTAACGCTGCACATCTGATCACATTGAAACTGGTTCATGTTCTGGCCTGCATTCAGGCCCATAGCCTGCCATCTGTGGTAAGGGATGCTGACTGTTTACCAGGGGGCTTGAGGATACACATAGTATATAATTTGAAGATTTCTACGAGGCAGTGGTGTAGCCAGGAGGCGAAGGGAGAGAATGCCCCTAAAATTGAATGTAAAATATGCAAAATGAGCAATTTTTCGCCTTTAACACACGTTTTTTCGAAAAATTTTCGCACGAGCAGTAATTTTACCTTCATTTTTATAAAATATAGTCCTTTAATATCGGCGATTTTTAAAAAATACCCCAATTTTCGACTTTTTTCTCTTGAAAATCTCACTTTGCCCTCCCCCCCCCCCCGGTAAAATCCTAGCTATACCACTGATTGAATCTGGTCTCAAAATTCATAATCAAAATTGCTCATTCAACTCACCGACCAACCCATTGAAAAACAATTGAATATATCGCGTGAATAAAGATTGATCCTTTTAACAACGATCAAATTTTCGAACTTTTGGAAGTAAAAAATTTTATTTCGGTGGACTTATCAAGTTATCAGTACTCAAACAGCCATTCAAGCATTTAACCATCGATATTCAACGTGAACACGATCGCGAGCCTACCACTGTTTGTTTGTGAATTGTAATGTGACACAAGAAAAAGGCCTGTGTGTCTAAAACTGCTGGTTGGACACTCGGGCCCTTTCATTGTGACACGTCACATATAAAGAATGACAAACACACGATTCGTCTATCTTTCAAACAGGGATGCAGAAGTCGGACGACATAGCTTCCGCTTCCAGCTTCTAGCCGCCAAATCTCATCTAGCTTCTCGCGTCCAGCCTCAGTACATATGAGCTTCTAACTTCCAATCTTTTTTTCGACTTCTGGCTTCCAGCTTCTTTTACCTATTTTCACCCGGGTTCTTTTTTTTTTTTTAGAAAATGAGGGAAAATAAAGTGAAGTGAAGTAGAGCAGAAGAGGTATATTAGTTTTCTTTTTTGGTTTTCGAAAAAATGTATTTTTATTATGAACAAGGTTTCGCTTCTTATGAGTGAATCAGTCTGCTTGCGTTTATATCAAAGATATATGCTGATTATAAATATGACTCGGGAGGTGCTAATTGTTTTGCTGCCATATTCAGTGATAATCTTCTAATTCTTATTGCAGTCATAGCCTTCCGAGCATGTTTCTCAGTCCATTTCGGGGTTACTATTCTTCTGTTGTACCGATACACCATTTTTTTCTCTGTAATACAACAGAATTTCAACTAATCAAATACATGTACTGGAAATTCTAGCGGTTGTTCACAGAAAATAATTTATACATCATTACGACGCAACTTCTACAGGTAAATAACACGTGGCGATACTTACTACAGGTATATAAGATCCAAAAGCAACATTTCCATTCAATTATCTCAACTGTAAGAGGCAAACTTGTAAGAAAACAGACAAAAACCAATTCTCACTGATAGTGCAACAATGTGAGCCACTGATTTCAAATCCTTCCTAAATGAATACCTTACATAACTACAACATAGATGGCGTAGAAGTCACTCACAACAGCATCTGATAAGAAAAAATGCGAAAGTCCTATACGTCTGCGTGGCCCTTTTATGCCCATCTCCCTACAGGTCGCTGAATTCGATTTTGAGAATAATTTTTAAGTCCAATCCATTCAGGTTCCATCAAAGGAGGTTCTGGTCCCACGAAAGAGACTTGTGGCAAATTAATGGTCGCTATATTCAATTTATAAGGCTTTCGAGGTTGCTGAGGTTACTGCCCTATATCGTGGAGTCAACCTATTTTATATTTCATAAGTATGATCATACCTACTTACATTTATACGTTCTAACATTCTTCTCCCGATGATCCAGAAAAAGATGTCTTTTAAAATGTTAAACGTAAACTATTTTTCCGTATAGGAAAATGGAGGGAGTTGAAGCAACATCTGTTTGTATTATTCGATTGAAATTTTCAGAGGTTTACCTCTTCGCCAAACAAAACAATAATACTCCCGGTACTTATTAAAATTCAAAAGTTCGAAAGTTACTGACACTGGAGGGCACTGTTATGTTCCAAATATCACGTCCTCTTATGGTCTGACTCATTTTAAAGAAATTCTTGATGAATAACAAATAAATTGAAAAATGTACTCTGATGTTATATCATTTCTAACACGAAAAAAATCAGTTATAAATCAACTTTGCATCAAGTCATGCGGAGATTGATAAGTAAAATGTCCCACATTTTGGCCACGTAATCGTGCACGATTCAAGTCTTCACCTCGTTGGATTGATTTTTAATTAATTTTTGGTTACTGACAAATCAAGAGAAAAAAAGAAGTTCCTTCGTCATTGAAGATGAATAAATTAAAACTCAGATCATTCTTTACTACGAAAATAAGCAAGATAGGGGGAGCAAACCATCAGGTATTTAGAAAGGGAATAGACAGGGGAACTATCGACAAATATCATCATGTTAACAGACAAGTTCTTACACTATTTGGAAAAGTGATTTTCTTAAAAATAATTTACATTCCATGTAAATTTGGTCTCTTAATTCGATCTTTATGAATGTTTTCCAATAGTTGACTAAACTGTTCTCTATCATTTATTAAGAACCGTACTTTTCATCCACGTTCTTCACGGAAAACATTTATGACTGAAGTCGAGAAATACATTTTATCAAATATTGTCGCCGTTTAAATTCTATGGGTAGGCAAATTATTATACACTCACATGTAATATGTTGCCTTACCCCCAGTTGCAAGGAAGTCCATTCAAACTGAGACATCCTGCACGTAATGCTGTTAAGTAATTATGTTTCGAAGTTCTATATGCGTAATGTTGTTATGCTACTCTTTTTCTAATTTGCTCTTCCCCCCCCCCCCGAGTCCTGGAATCCGCCCTTTCGAGTATTACTTCAGAGACGTCGGGGAGGCTGTTAGGTGTGCTACTACCTGAACTTACTTCTACAAAAGTATAAAAATAACTACTTTTTCCCTGGTTGCTACACACGATAAAAAGCAAAGTCATCGCCGCTGCTCATTATACCCCTCCCACCCTGTATTACATTCACATTGAGTGCAGTAATCCGAACGAAAAGTGCTTCCTCCATTTATACCGATTAACACAACCTGAACTTCGATAAAGCATTCTGCCAACTCTTTCATTCCTCAACTAGTTAGTAGTTACACACTCGAGGCAAGTTACATCAATACAGGGATTATGTTTCATAGGTAATCACACGAATAAATTCCTTTAGGCAAAACGCTAGGCACGTAGTGGTGTTGAATTACAAAAAAAAAAAATTGTATGCATATGCATAAATTACAGGAGATGTTACATAAGTCGAAATACAAAACACGTGGACTAGTATAGGTAACACATACATTATCATTCTAAATTTCAAATCAAAATTGATTTTCTTTTCGTTTTTGTTCGCAGACTGAAATGCGGAGATCTGAATTCCTACTAGCGCGGACATTTTCAATTGGTGAGTTTTCGTCTTTCCTGCTAATTTTTCAAATTTTTTTTCATGATTTGAAAGTTAGTAATTCGTGATTATTAAACGCAACCAGCGTTACGTCTATAATCAAGTATTTTCCGAAAGATCTTCTAGGAGGAGTGGAAGAGAAGAAAATTTCAATTCCACGAAGATATTGGTAAAATGTTGCGGCTACGAAAAGAAATTTCGAGTGCGAAACTCCAATTGCAACGAATTCTCTTTATGATGCTGAGTATGGGCAAATGTATTGTGACACAGTATAGAGCGTACAAACATGATCCCTCAAATTTCTTATCGAACGGGAAGTCGGACTGTCGCATGGCAAACGAGGATGTTCAAGTAGCAAATGATCCAGTTCCTTTTCGGCGAAATGAACAAAAAATTCGACAAAACGAAAAATAGAATGCTATTTTCAAAATCAGCAACCAAGACACCCCCTACGTCAATAGTTCATTTGATTTCTCAAAATCTAAAATCATCCTGAGGAAAGTAAATTTAACTTTTTTTTAATGCTATTCCTCAACTTTGAAAATTCACTCAAATGAACATGAAAAACGAACTCAAGGACAAGCGCAAACTACCGACATGGAGTGGAGGGGAGAGAGCTTACGGAGGACTGAAAAGTATCAAAACAACGTCGAAAATTCTTCGGCTCTAATTTTTCAATCCTGTAGAGGGACTGTCAGTCGATTAAAAGGGCTGAGCTTCTCCAAGTCCTCCCTACTTGAACTTATTTTCAAAGACCTGTGAAACCTCAGACACGATACACATAATGGTGTGGTGGGACGTATGGCGATGCACGCATGCCAAAGTGGCCCCTGAGACACCGCACCCTCGGCACCGGAAACTACCCTTTCAAACATCGCATCAGTGCCGAGGGGATGATACACATAATAGTAAACTAACTGATTTCTTCAAATTTCAGTCACCCCTTCCAATGCAGAAAACTATGACATTTCAGGAATTATTCTGAAAATATGTTCAAACGAATACCATAAACCAGTTTAGATACCCTGAAACTTCCGTACTTGATATCCATACCATGTTTGATTGGTGACCTTTTTGCTCCTGACCCAGACCCGCAGTATCAGGCGAGGAAAGGGAAGACAATTTTTTTTTTAAATTTGGAAATTTGCCGATTCTTTATCAAAATATTTTTTGATTGAAAAAAAAAATAATAAATAAACAAACCAACAAACGTTCTCAAAAAATAGAAAATTCAAATGAACAGTTTCAAAATTTGCCGACTGCCAAGTGAGTGGGTGGTGTTTCACCCCCCCCCTTCCCTCCTTAGTTTCATTCTTGCAAATGCAGATTGAAACCTTCTCTCCCCAGCACTCACATTCGCACACATGAGCATACCCTAGTGTGGGAGGGTAAGGTAGAAGGATGTTAGATACTTGACAGGAACACATAACTTCCTTTACACATTAAGGTGGTCGTTATTTACTCTTGGTGATCTTTTTTTCCCCCCCTCTGATTTGTCTCCTAAATTGATTCCAATAAAATGAAAGAAAGAAAAAAAAACAAAAAAACTACGAAGTTTCGGTCGATTGGATTAGGGGAATCCGTGCCACACGCTCCCTTCCATTCTTATGGAGAAAAACACATAGAGTTTTGACTTTTGTTCCAGACTAAATTTCCCTCCTGGGTCATTCTACAAAAATGTTGATATCTCAGGTATGTTTTTTCATGGAGGAAAGTAGGGGATGTTCGAACGTTTTTTTGATGGGATGCGAGTGGTTAAGAGGCGTTCAGTGAGGGGATTGTTTATTTTGGCATGGCAATCAAAATAATGAATGCCGTGCCGAAGGACACATTAAAAAGGCCATGCCGAAAGACAATAGCGAACAAAAAATGTTCTGCCGTCGATTAGTAGATTCCAAAACAGAAAATTATATGGAGAGTTGATAAAGGCATTCTAACCCATTAATTAGATGTAATTATTTTTGGATGATGAACGTCTATCGTTGCGTAAAGATGACCATGCCGAAAGACGCTTTTTTCTTTAATTCTTAATTTTAGACAATAATACGCGAATGCATTAGCTTCGTCACAGAAAAAAGGGGATTTGATATGCGGGCCGTATTGCTCTGATATGTGTATACAATTTGACCATTAATTGCGGCGAAAAATATTGAAACTCCTGTTTTGTGATTGGTTGAAAAAGAGCCATGCCGATGGACAAAAAATCGAGGGATAATTTTCAAGGTTGACCAAATGGACTCTTAGCTGTGAAGACGCAAATGCCACTTTACCAACTCATTCATTCATTTATCTAGAGTAGTATTATTTTGCCAGTTTGTTCTAATATATAGCTTGAAAATTTAGAAGAAAAAAATAATAAAAATTGTTCGAGGGACAGCCATGCCGACGAACATTTTAGCATATTTAGTCCAATTTTGACCCATTAAAAGTGGATCAAATTTTCTTCTGAGAGCTTGAAAAAGCAGAATTCAGTCATATCTATCAATGAAAAAAAAAGAAAGAAAAAAATGCCCGTATCATTAATAGCTCGTTGTTTATGTACTGCTGTCTATTAAAAATGCCAAGTAACACCAGACTGATATACTATGTACGCAGATGTATGCCAAAAACCAACAAATATTAACCGTGAGAACCGTATTCTTCCTTTATTCCAAAAATCATAAGAAAAAAATGAGATCTTTCCTTTGGAAGGCCGAGACCCTAATACATAAACATATGTTCTCGGTATCTCTGAAATGCATAAACATCCGACTTATACCGAAATTGATCACTTACAGGCTCGAAGAACAAATAAACAATTCTGTGCAAATTCACCCCAAATTCTTTTATTCAGTTTTTTACCAACTGCTTTGTCACTACACTGATTAATAGGTATACAATAGTTTACTTTTATCATGACTGATATTAAAATTTGCGTGTAATGATACCAAACACATACAGTTTCTTTCAATTTTCGCTCATTATATGAATAATTTCTGTAATGTAATTTTTATACCATTTTGGAAACTCAGGACAAAGGACGTGATAACGCTACCTGAAAATAGCGGAATTACATCAGGTTGGTTTTACATGATGGCTACAACATCTTACATTACAACGAGTCATGCGTCAGTGTTGCCATGCGTTCTGTTCATGAAAACATACGTGTGCCAAGTCACCCCATGATTGCAAAGTCACCCGTGTTATGAACAATCAGTTAAAGAATATAAATTCACTGAAATTCTCATTAGTTTCTGGCCCCTGATTCCTCACCTTACAAGGTGATTAGCTCAACCTTTTGGAGGTATTTAATTTTTGTCTGTTTACACAACAATTCACAGCTTCAGCCTGGTTCCATTGCATGAAAGAACGCCTTCCAAAGACTATGAATTGTGAGAGACCAGGACTTCTGATTGTTTTTGGTATGTGTATGATGCTTTTTGAAGTCGACAGGGCTGAGAATTCCAAATGAGAGATAGGGAAATGAAGATTACAGATTTGCTGAATTTTACCTCGATCCGTCAATAAGAGAGAGGGGATGGAGGGCAAAAAATTGATAAATATTTTATAAAATTAAACACTTTAACTGATTATACACATTAACGGTAACATATACATTCTTTTCTCTTTATTTTTGGAGTCCTTGGCGACGATATAACTTTCAGGACGTAGAGAGCTTCAATCATGATAACCCAGCTGAAGGCCGGTACTGAAAATTTTCACATCGCTTCCAGGACGCCTATACTTCCAAGTGGTTTAATCCACCAGCTTCTATCTCGATTTCTATCTAAATAAGCGTCTGCGTAGCATTAATTCATGGTTTAGTATGCACGTAATGGTTCTCTCACTCACGTTAAATTAACTTGGAACAGCATAAATATGATCCAATTAGAAAATCATAACTAATTATTCGGTAATTTGTCGTAAATGAACTCGCATGCCATGATGACTTTTCTAATTATTGCTATAATTGGTCTACTCAGTCTTGCACTTCGCGCCATCACAGTAACAACGTTCAACGTGTGCGGTGTTCCGCGGACGCTGCCAGCCACTCACTCGAATTCCAAAACGTAATTTTTCGTTTCTAAAAGTATTAATTAAATGGCATAATCGATTATGTATGGCCAAGAAGAGACCGAGTGCCTGTGACCCGTCGCCTCAATCGCCGAAAATCAAAAGAAGATTCACCCGCGAGTACGCGCGGTCATTAACGAAATCGTTTGTGCAGTCAGACTCCCAGAGGGTATGACCACGGTAAATCCTCTTTACAATCTAAATTCTCGGTTAAAAAGTTGTTTTACTCGATACCGTGTGCGTTATGTAACGATCGAGCATTTGATATTAACCTGGCGTTACCTTGTAACACATAATTCAAATATAGGTAGTTTTAAAATAGTTGATACAGGCAGGATGAAGATGGACGATGAAAAAAACTAACAACACATGATTGAAAAACATTTCCCATAAAACGTTTACTGGGTATTAATTCGCGCAGGAAAGAATAACCTTCCCTGGGAATCGTAATTCTATTGTTTTCAGACTGCGAGTGCGGATTCGCAGAATCTGCGAATCTCTCGCACTCTGGCCGTCTACTCCCGAAAAGTTTTATAAGCTGGATGCCTTGGACCGAGGTTCCGTTTCCGGCACGATTTACGAGATTCGGTGGATCTTTTGTACCCGATGGAAGAACACAGACCTTACAGACGTTCGACCACTGTGGCGCTCACAAGGGGGTATACTCGAAGGTGTAGTAAGGCGGCCCATATTTTCGACCTATACATGGGACTCTCATTGGATCAGTTTTCCTGTACACTTTCTGGTTCATCGGATGAGGGGAAGACGTGTCTCAAGCCCCCTCCTCTTCTTATAGAAAAATTCACTGAGTTTTGATATTCTTAGGCCCACTTTCTCAATCTCTAGTCAAACCTCTAGTTAGCTAAGCTTTAGTTATTCGGTAATCCATCTACCGAATAGTTATCCGGTACTTTAACCGATAGATAAGGGCTAACTAGAGATTGAAAAAGTGGGTCTTAACCAAATTGTTTTCCTCGAGTTTAGACTCTGAACTTATAAGCTCCTATTTAGATCTAACAGGAGGCCATGCCCTTATTACCCAGCAATTTTATAAGCTTCTACTCTAGAGACTTATGCTACAGTGGTGATTATTTAAATTCTTGTAACTACAACCCAATCTTTCGGATCTGAGTTGCTCCGATGTTTGCTTCGGTTGATAAATTTTTAGTTGTAGACTAAGGTCGGAATACGACATACCAACAATAATTACCTCGTGGTATGCTAATTCCGTCCATAATGAAAATTTATTTTCGTTTAGCGTTGTGTACATGTACCTTTGACTGGGTAATCACGAAAGAAAATCAAGTGAACCTAGTTTTATCAAATTGAACGACTGGATGAAAAATAAGCATCCAGTGGACCTGTTTTTTTTTTTCGCGAACCAACTTAGAATATCGGATTTTTATCGAGATGAAAAGAGAAAAAAACATTACCTTGACATCAGAAATGAAACTAGAATACGTTATTAGGATAATTTTTTGATAATTTTAATAAGAAACTTGATTCCAAGAATTTAATGGAAACTCAAACTCGTTTTTCTGTGTATTATTGTACAAAAAACTACGGAATGTTTTCTGGAGACGATGATAAGTTCGTCTGGGACCAGAACCTTAAGTAATGATAAAATAACGATCGAATTTAATATTCCTTATTTAAAATGAACGTCCCAATTAATAACCTGTTCCCACAGGATAGATTAGTATGCCTCATGTAGCTTTCAGGTCTCGCTTACAGTACACAACATCGGGGACTTATGGAAAATTATAATTGTATTTTATAGAAAAACAGCCAAACCAAGAAAATACCTAAAACAGCAGGAAAACTAGATGGAGCTGGGCGTCTATAATTTAGGCTCATAGCACAGGACCTTCGTCAGGTAGGGCAAACATTTTTTCCTCATATGGGGAGTGGCGGCGACTATTTTTTTTTTGCAGACTGTTTATATTTTTATAAGAGGTTAAAATTGAAGAAATTATCAGTCATTTTAATCAAATATTTATATCAGTTTGCTTATAGAGTCTCAGGTTGGCATTTTACATGTAAAATAAAATGCAAAATGTAAAATGGATATAAAATGCGAAGAAAAAACATAATTGATGATTGATAGATGATAATATGATAAGAAATAAGAATAAAAATTGAAAAGGAATTATGAAATAAATGAGATAAAATTAATTAACTTGCAGTGGCGTAGCCACGATTTTCCCAAGGGGGGGGGAAGTAAGATTTTCAAGGGAGAGAGAGTCGAAAGTTAAGTTGTTTTTTTTTAAATCAATCGCTGATATTAGAGGACTCTTTTATAAAAAAGAAAGTAAAATTACTGCTTGAGCAAACATTTTTCGAAAAAAACGTGTTTTAAAGGCGAATAATGCTCAATTTTGCATATTTTTCATTCAATTTCGTTCTCCCTCTTCGCCCCCTCCCTTGGCTACGACGCTGTTAAATTTGGACGGTAAAATGAAAGAAATAGAGTTTAAGTAAAAATTGCTGATACCACGAAATCCGATGAGTTTTAATTTTGTAATGTAATTTATATATTATAAGATTTATTAATAATCATTTTTGGTTAATTTTTGTTCTTTGCCAATTTTTTAATTTTAAGTTTCAATTTTAAGAAGTTTGGTAACAAATGTTAAAATTGGTTTTGGCGTGAGTTGCTCAATTTAAAAAAAAATTGTTTTATGAGTTATTCTTCAGAACTGTTGATATTTCAGTCCCCAGCAGTCATTTCACAAGTTATTAATGATACGGGTTTTTTTTTTGTTTTTTTTTTAATGATAGATATGACTGAATTCTACTTTTTCAAGGTTTCCGAGGAAAATTTGATCCACCTTTATTATTTTTTTCTAAATTTTTCAAGCTATATATTAGAACAAACTGGCAAAATAATACTACTCTAGATCAGGGGTCACCAAATGGTGGACCGCCAACCTATTTTGTGCGGACCTAGAAGAATTTGTGGTAATTCAATTTAGCCCGCGCTCTGTCTTGTCTCTGCCACTCATATGTTATTTTTCGAATTACTCGTAATATTAGGTACTTCCTTTATTTTTAAAATTAAATGCATCCCTAATAATGGTGTGGTGGGACGTAGGGCGATGCACGCATGCCAAAGTGGCCCCGAGGACACCGCACCTCCAGCACCGGAAACTACCCTTTCGAACATCGCATCAGTGCCGAGACGGTATCCTTAATAATAAACAAAGTATTCTGATTTCTTTTCGTTTTTTTAATTCATTGACATTTTAAATCTTGGTTGCTAGTTATCATCTACCAAACGGACCGCGACAGATTTATATTTGTTATAAACGGACCCGCAATGAAACTAATCGGTCATCCCTGCTCTAGATAAATGAATGAATGAATTAGTAACGTGGGAATTGCGTCTTCAAAGCTGAGAGTCAGTGTTGCCAACCTTGAAAATTATTCCTCGATTTTTTGTCTTTCGGCATGGCTCTTTTTCAACCAATCACAAAACAGGAATTTCAATAATTTTTCGTCGATCTTAATAGTCAAATTGTATATTCTTATCAGAGCCACATGGTCCGCATATCAAATCCCGTGTTTTTTTGTTTGTTTTTTTTTGTAACGAGACTTGTGCATTAATTTAACTAAAATTTGCTTGAAATGATAAAATTTGTCCAACTAGATTCAGTCTGACCAAAAACGCCAAGTATGATGAGAAGTGATAACAAAACAAAAAGTAGTATATAATAATGGCAGAAACGAGTGACATGAATTGTATGGCCAAAAGTGATGAACTCATCAGAACGACCAAATTTCATTAAATCTGACAAAAAATCGAATTAATGATAGAAAAAAAAGTAAGTTGGACCAGGTGTAGCCAGAAATTATAAATTGACCTAAAATGACCGAATTCCATTAAATCTAATAAAAATTAGCTTGAAATGACTAAATGCATCCAGAGCCCAACTCAACGGACAGAGCAAAAAGATCAGTCATCAGATTTATAGATTCTTGAACTGCTCTCACACCCGTAATTTCGTTCCGGTGCCCATGGCTACACCCGTGAGTAATTCTCAAAAAAAGTCCATAATTCAGTTATTGTATGCTATATTACGTCGGATATTAAATGTGTGATAGTATTATATTATTCCCTCAGTCTGTTCCCGTCAATAAACATGGATGCCCCCTCCCCTATGCGCGATAAATCGCTTACATATCAGAAAATTCCAAGGCTGTGGCTCGTTACCCTTTGTATATCAAAATTTCTACGTCTCAATATTGATATAACTGAGCGATTTTTTGGAGAAAATGACATGAGAATTTATGGGAGAGGGATTGCGGCGTAGGTTAATGCCAAAAAATGGGACCAAAAATGTACCAAGGCACCCACAGAGAAGTGCAGAGATTGGTAGCTGGGTTTCGTTCTTGGGCCGCGGTCATGTTTTATGTGCTTCTTCAACCATACTGATTTTCTCACTTTCGTATTGCTAAATGGTTGCATAGCTGCACGTCTGTTATGAAAACACTATCCACACATGAACATGAAATCTGAGTTCAGTATTTTGCCATTATCATAGCACATCCTATGAGAATTAGTGTGTTTACGATGTGTGACACAATTCCATTTGGAAAAATGAAAAATACTAAACTGATACATATTAAATATGTGTATCTCTCTATCGAAAAGGCCCACTTTGTCGATATAGAGTTGAAAGGTAGGGTGTTATACTAGACAAAATTACCTTTCGAATGAGAACCTGACCGGTTCTGTAGCGTTACAGAAAGATATTTTTCCAGATTTTTGAAGTTGAGATTCGGAAAAGCTGGATTTTGAGAAAAAAGCGTTTGAAAGTTTGCAAAGCGATCAAAGGTAAAAACTTTCTTTGAGAAGAAACCCGGAATCGACAACCTAGGCCCTTTCTGTTTCTACACGTTTCATACTCTGGGCTAGAGCGGGGTGAAATCTCAAAAAAAGAAAAAAGTAGCTAAAGAAAGGAGCTGAAAGAACAGGGTTCCTACTATACAAACCGCCAAAAACCCTAAAATCGATTTTTGGTAGCAGTTTAGAAAAACGGTTGTACAGCCAGAACTGTGACTGACAAAATGAGCCCTTTCGATAGAGGCGTACACATATAATAAAACATAAAAATTCCTAAATAATCGTTTTTCTTGTGAAAATATCAATTATCAATATTTTTTCCTAGGTCGTGGTTTACAGTCCATTTTTCAAGGTAGTGACGAGTGCGTATTGTATGACCATGACCAAAGAAATTCCTAGTCCGTGGTCTTTCATTAGCACGACCTAAGAAATTTGTAGGCCGTGAACATCAAATTTTTAAAACACTTTGCTGATCCTGTAGTGGGGATGAATTCAGCCGAAGGGGTTAAAATTCAATATACTGGATACATGCGCTAGTAAATCCCTGTAGAAAAATTTAAATAAAACTTTTTTTTTTTAAATTTCCAGCCACCAAACATGAACTTTTTCTCAGAATTAAACCCGTATGCGTAGCGTTAAGGGACCGGAGACTCGGGCCTCGGATTCCCAATGATTTTTTTCGAAACTAGTGGTTCTCCGAGTATTTGAAATCAATAATAAATGACCATTTCTAAAAACCTTTCTCACCCTGACCCTCCCACCAACGGTATAGGCCCCAACGACCCACTTTGAAAAATGATGGGCTCAAACATTTGTTTGCTCGCTCATCTCACCACACAGTGTCAACGGTGCCCTCCAATTCTTTGGTTTACGCAACGCCTACGACTGCACCTTAGAGTAGCTCTTGTATACTCTCGGTGGAGGGTTTTTGTAATCTTATACAAGACCCCCCCCCCCTCTTGTTCGACTTCAATCAGATAAATTCAAAAAACAGCAGTTTTAAGTCGATCGAATTAGGGGATAACGTACATGAAAGCCTCCTCGTCTTCTTCTTATGGCAAAATACGCCGTTTTTACATTTGTAACGACTTTTTTTTTTCTCAGTCCCTAATTCCCTTGAAAATTTATTCTCTGAGATTTCGAAAAATCATCTGATCTAGATCAAAAATGAACTATGTACGTTAATTTCCCTGTACGAGTTAATGAATCAGGAAAAATGGCTCCAGAAAAAAAAAGGAGAGAGGGAGATTATGAAAAACTGAAATTCGATATGGGGGCCGATTTACAGGTTTTCGAGGTAGCTGAATTCAATTTTGATGGTAATTTGACATCTGACCCCATGGAATGTCACTGGAGGGGAGAGAGCATAATATGAGTCATTTCTTTACAAAGTAAAGATTTCTAATTTCTTTGCGGAGCATAATCTGTCTATTCGATTTACAGATTTTGAGGTTGTTGATTTCAATTCTATGAGTAATTTTTATATTCGACCTCCTGGTGTATCACTGAAGGGCACTGGGGTAAAATATTAGTCATTTTTCCAAAATTTTGTATTCGATTCGTTCGTTTTCGAGATCACTGAATTCAGTTCTACGATACTTTTTACATTCGATCCCATGGAATACCACTACGGGAGTCCGATATTAGTTATTTTACCAAGATAAAATTCGATTTGCAGGTTTTGGTAATTTTACTGAAATTCTGAAATTTTGTGTTTGGAAACTTTGAAAACCTGCAAATGGAATACTGTCTTGGAAAAATGAAAAATGACAAACTGTCAACCCCCGCGCTGGCAATGGCACTTCATCGAACGTAAAACTAGCCCGAAAATATTACTGAAATTCAAAAATTTGTGTTTGGAGACATTATAAACCGGCAAATCAAATACAGACCCAGAAAAATGATGAATATTCTACCTCCACGCCTGCAGTGGTATTCCAAGGGATCGAACTTAAAAGTATCCTCAGGAAAACCTGTAAATCGAATACCATTTTGGAAAAATTACTCATATTTTAATCCCTCTCCTTCAGTGGTACCTTCAGGGATCGGATGTACTCATACATTACCATCAGAATTGAATTCAACGACCTCAAAAACTTATAAATCAACTCCCATCTCAAATTTCAATTTTTCATCCCCCTTTCTTTTGAGGATACTTCCCTAAGGTCATTAACCCACATTGTGTTGATCTATATATATATCGAATGATCTTTCGAAATCTGAGAGAATGATTTTGTAAAGCAATTAGGGATTAAAAAATTGAATAAAAGATTAAATAGGGAAAATGACCTAATCCAGGTGCATTCAAAAACAGCAATCAGAGATATTCTACTCAAAACTGCGAATTGGAAAGCTATCATGCTGTTGATCCATTATAGTTCTCTAGATGCGGGGAGGGGGGCAAATACGAGCACGTGAATTAACAGCGCTAATCATTGGCGGATTTCACCGGGCAGCAAGCAGGCCTTTGTTGACTGGACCTTTGTCTGAAATAGAGCCGAAATTCTTAAGGCTGGATTTTAGCACTATTTTTCTGAAATGAGGGAGAGGGAGCGCAAGTTCTTTTTTTGACGCATAAGGGACCCCCAGTTAATTTGTTTGATAAGGGACCCCGCCTCAGAATCGTGCGAAGTTTTACGCATAAGTGGCCCCTGAAAGAATCGTCTGACGGCTGAACTTCATTTTAGAAAAGCCCCTAACAAAATTGTTCCATTTTTTTAAACATAAAAGGCTTTTAGTAAAATTATTTAATCTTTCTTTTGGACAACCTGATTTATTTTTTATTTAGAGTCATAAAATCTTATGACCTTTTGTTCATAAGCGGCTTCTCAGAAAAATTGTCTGAGATCTGATTTCCCTACCACCCGATGCTTAATAAAACACCCTTTTTACGCTTGCGAAAAAACACATTTTTTCAGCCCACTTTACGCCTGGTATGAATAAGCCCTCTTTCTCCACTTTTTCACCCGAGCTTACCGAGGGTGTTTCACGGTACCTACCGGGCTCACTCCTGAATACACCCTCTCTAAGCCCTTCCACCCAGTTTACACCCGAGTGTAATCCGGGAAACCTAAGCATCGGGCATAATTATCACATCTTTTTGTGAACATAGATCTTTGACCTTCCTTTTAGGGATCCTACCGGAATCATGCGATTTTTTTTTGCACATATACAACCTCCAGCAAAATCGTTTTGGGGCATCTATCAGAATTTTGCGATTTTTCCACGTAAAGGCTCTCAACACAGTTGTCTGACCTCCTCTCTTTCTTTCAGGGGCCCATCCCACTTGAGAATTATGCGATTTTTTGCACCAAAATGATCCCCAGAAATATTGTTCAACATTTAAACTTCCTTCTGAGGACCCCTGTTAGAACCGAAAATCTTTCTTTGCACATAGGAAGCCATCAGAAAAATTGTCAATTTTCTTAAGGACTCTTGCCTCAGAATCATACAAGCTTTCGCATGTAAAGTAGTCCCTAAAAAATCGACTGACGTCGACCTCCCTTTAAAAATTCATGGAATTCATGTAATCTTTATTTGCATATAAGAGGCTTCCAGCAAAATCGTAGAGGGCTCAGATAAATCATCTGACCTGTAACCTTTCGTTTAGGAACCCATAGTAGTAACGGGCGAACTTTTTTTTTTTTTTTGCACACAAAGTGCCCCTGCCAAAATGGTTTGATCTTTCTTCTGAGGATCCTGACTCTAAAATTGTGCAATCTTTTGAACATACGTAGCCCCTCCCCTGGATAATTAGCTGACATCTGACTTTCTTTTTGGACGCTCTAACCGAAATTGTGCAACAGTTTATTGCACACAAGGAACCTCTAGGAAAATCGTAAGAGGCCTCTAGGGAAGTCATGTGACCTATGACCTTTCTCTTAGAAGCCCTTACCAGAATCCTAGAATCTTTTTCTGCTCGTACGAAGCCACGAACAAAATTGTCTAACCTTTTTTGGATCGTCTGAACTCTTCCTTAGAAGCCCCAGTCAGAATCGTGTGCGTTTTTTAACATAAGGGCTTCAGTAAAATCTTCAGATGTCCGACTATTCTTTTATTGACCCCTACTAGATTCCTAAGAATTTTTCTTTTGTACATGAGAAACCTCAGTAAAATCATATGCCTTTGTATGTGTGCGCGCACGCTTGGGGGAAGAAGGAATTCAAATCGGTATGACCTTTTTTTGAACCTAACAAATAGTGAGTACTTAGCGTGTTAACGACTGGACCTTTCGCCATAAATCCGCCACTGGCGTTAGTTCTGAACCCATTTTCGACCCACTATGTCACTAACCCGACCGTTTTTGACCTTAATTTACAGACTGAAGTACGCTCTGTCATTAGACCAACTCAGTGATTCTCTATCCGGGAGGGAGAAATTTGAAGAAAAACCTGAATACAATTACAACCAGTTATTGATTAAACTAATTTTTACCCAACATTAAGAAAAGTTCGAATGGGGGCTGCTATTTTAGCACCCTTGTCTAGTGGATCTCTGCAAAAAAGTGAGCATCAGCGTCAGAAATATATACGCTGACGTGTCCTATCAAATCTCTATACGAACTGAGGCAGTTTTGAAGAAGAAAAAACTGCAGTGTAGAAGGGGGTAACTTGGACATAATTTAGGAAATGACCAAGTTTTAGCACCATTTACCAATGAAAAAATTAAATCATGACTAATACCAAAAACTGATCAAAAACTGGTAAAAAAAATAACTAAATTCGATCAGAAAAGACCGAATATGATGAGAATGGACAAGAAGCAGAAGCAACCTAATCTAAACATGATAAAAAATAAACCTATCTAACCAAAAACGAGCGAGTGGCCAAATCGAGCCAAATATAAACGAAAATGACCAAATTCCATCAAAAATTACCAATATAACCAGAAATTGTGACAGAAACCCTCACGAACATCCAAAACCAAACATAATCTAAATAACCAAAAATGACCGAATTTGAATTTATCGGACCCAGAACTGGCATGACGTAACCAAATAATTCTAATCCTGCAAGAAAGTAGAAAAGCCCAAATTTGACGAAAATTACCCCGCAAGAATCGAGAACAATCTAAATCAAACACAGAACCAGCCCAACGTCAATCATTATGAACTTCCCTCCCCTTGAAGAATGTTCAATTCGGACTGCTCAAAAAAACTGACTTCATCGTTTCATTCTTTTTTCTACTCTTTTCTATCTCAACTTTACAAGTGCCTCTTCCCCGCGATTACTCGGGACCTCACAACATTTTCAGCTTCTGGTAAGTCCCACTTTTCCCAAAACGAGAATTATCTAAATTGGGACATGGAATAGAATGTAATAAGTGTTAATGCAGCACAGCGCCAGGGACGCACTGATAAGGGGGGGGGCTTCCCCCGTAGGAAATTTTTTACTCAGCAGTTGGGAAAATTTACCATTTCAGTCAGTCAAAGTTGGGAAATTTCGTTTTTTTTGCTTTGATACTTGCGAATTTTTAGTTGAATCAGTTGGGACTTTCACACTCCCCCCCCCCCTCCAGGAAAACTCTTCGGTACGTCCCTGCAAAGCGCGCTCTGTACACACGCATTAACACTAACAAACATCTGTAAGAACCATTGAGTCTGCATGATCAACATCGATATTTCCTATCCTTTAACACCGGGGCAAAGTTCAGTCTCATTTGACGAGTAGTTATTTCAGCCATCATTTTGTTTTAACGATCACTTTAATTTGTAGTTAATAATGCAGAAGAATGATTTCAACCAGCTTTCACCAAGACACACCTTTTAATTTTTCAAAATTCAAAATACCAATCATCGCCTGTACATTTCGTATAGAAGCATCGCCCCATGAACCCTCGACTGCGGCAGCCTCCTCATTTTGCCACAAGAAGTTCGCCACTTCGATTCCAAGCAGTGCAGACATCAGCACTGGCATCTCACTTATTTGCCGCTGGATTTGTATTCTCGCACGTTGACCAACAATAAAATATTTTCCACTTTATAAATGCGAAAAGTGAATTCATACATTTCTTTTTCAAGATCGAAATCGTTTGCAAGAACTCGTACGAGCTCGGCTAGAAACGATATGCGTACTTCATTCTATATGAGGTTATTAATCTGGAAACTTGTTGCATTCCAGGAATACTAGTCTGGATAGCGTTATTCATTCCTCATTCAGAGTCGTTGCGCGGCTCGGCGGTTGTTCTACAAGCTAAAACAAAATTACTTGAGCAGAAAGCAGAGGTATGAACACTTATACTCTCATATCCCTTCGTCGTTGTTTATAAACGACAAAGAAAATCCCTCAACCACTCCCGTGTTCTCAATTCCGTTTCCGTTTCAGCAAGCCGAAGGTGAAGCGATCAATGGAACCGTGCCTGCGACCAACTCGACCAAACCACAGTTGACCGGAATTCCCCAAATCGATTACGTCCTTGATCCAAATCTTCCGCGGGAGCTGAACGGACAGAATCTCACCGACTATCCGTTCTACAATGCTGTGCCCGAGGAGATAGACTTCAAGTGCGATGGTCTCCACGATGGATTCTACGCTAGCGTTCCGCATAGATGTCAAGTCTGTATAACCATATATGCATTCCAAAAGTTAACCGAGACGATCATGTAACTGGACCCGACTAATCTAACTTATTTACAGGTGTACCATCACTGCCTATTCGGTACCCGTTACGATTTCTTATGTGCCAATTACACCGCCTTTGATCAGAAAACCTTCATCTGCCATTTTGTATCCGAAGTAGACTGCGACAATTCTCCGAAATATTTCAAAAGGTGATCGCTTATTAATATCCGATGCCAAGGTACCTGTTATATACGTCGCGATCGCTCTTTTGGATTGTTTAATAATATTGATATGCGTTCGCAGAAATGAGGCGCTGTACAAAGCGGCGACGACCACCACGACCACTACCACAACCACACCGGCTCCGTCAACGACAACCTCCGCTCCGCCGCCGGTGGCTAATGGCGGCATGAGACATGGCAGCGCCGGCAGACGGCGACGTCCATACCGCAGACGAAGGCCAGTGTACGAATACTACTACGACGACGAGTACCCGGATTCTGAATACTATGATGAAGAAGTTGCTGCGCAGAGCCATAGAAGAGCGCCCAGTCGAAAACAAAACAAAGGTGAGCCCCGCAGCTCATAATTTAAAATCGGTTTCAAGCCTGGAGCTTATGGCCGAACCCGATGCGTAAAATTTTGCCGGTCACCCAGGTAACTAAATGGGAACCAAGGGGAACTGACAGATTTCTGGGTCATCTGAGGGGGTTGCAAATGGGTAACTTTTCCGCGGTCAACTGATTGTTCTTTGGGAAGCAAAGTAGACACAATTTCCCAAATGATAAAGAGTTTCGCAAAATTGCTACAATTTGGAATTTTTTGAGGCGCTTTTGTAATGGAGTACCACTGCGAAAATTTGCAACCAATCATAAAGCTCCCTTGTAGATCATCAACATTACTTAAACTGACAATGGTGATTCACAATTAATCAGACAGTTCCGTGTTATAGATTGCCACCAGTACATATTCCCACTCTAGCAATTCATAACCAATCAAATAACTCTGTTGTAGATTGCCATCACAGTAGGTAAACCCATCCTGGTGATCGGCATTCATAACCAATCAGACAACTCCAATATAGATTGCTACTGGTACACATTCCGACTCTTGCAATTCACAGCCAATAAAATAGCTCCGCTGTAGATTACCGCTTGTTGTATATTCCCATTCTGGTGATTTATAACCAATTATACAGCTCCATTGTAGATCATTAGCATTATCTAAACCACTATGGTGACTCACAACCGATGAGATAGCTCCGCTGTAGATTTCCGCTGTTACATATTCCTACCCTGGTAATTCACAACCAATTATACAGCTCCAGTATAGATCATCAACATTACCAGAACCCTCTATGGTGATTCTGAACCAATCAGATAGCTCCACTGCAGACTGCCATCATAAGACTCGCAACCAATGAGATAGCTCCGCTATAAATTGCCACCGGGGCAATCCACAACTGATCTTACAACTCCATTGTAGATCATTAACATTATCTGAACCCACCATAATAACTCACAACCAATGAGATACCTCTGCTGTAGATTGCCGCCGTTACATATTCCCACCCTGGTAGTTTATAGGCAATCAAAATTATGATTGCCAATTTTAGCACTTTGCTAGTTCATTGGTTCGTCTTCAGAATGTTTAAAAATGTTTCAGTTATTGAGTATCAACTTAGGTCAGTTTAGTTCAAAACTGCCCGGAAAACGCACTGTTATAATCGTCACATTATTCCATAGAGTAGTAGTATCACCGCAGGGTTTAACGTTGTGGGCTGAACTCCTTTTTACCAATCTTTCTTCACTTTTTAATTTTCCCTTTTGTGTTGTGGTATTGTTGTAAAGTTGATTTACAGGCTATTTATATTTTAAATTAATTATCTGTATAAAAGTTTATTAAAATGGAATTTTGAAAATTATAGGTATGGGTGTTTAGCAAGCTCCATGCATTCCTATTATAATCTGGCTATCTGACATTCTGATTGGGAGAACTATCGGGATGTTGATCAGTACGGGCTTTTTGATGTCATTTCACAGATTTGGGTTGCGTTCTAAAATTCGTTGATTACTTCCATCCAGTTGTTATCGGATAAATTTTGTAGTTTGAAAAATTCATTTTGTGAACTAGGTACTTAACGTTTAGGTCTCGGTCGTTTAGTTCAACGTGATGTTTAGTTCAAATGAACTAGTACATGAACTACCGACACATCACTAAATCAAATACCTCCATTATAGATTGCCACCATTACATAAACCCACCTTTGCGGTTCACAATTGATTAACGTTTTACTGAAGATCCCAACAAATACTTCAACTTATTGCAGTAATTCACAACTAATGAAGAAGCTCCGTTGTAGATTTCCAATATTACCTCGACCTTGGTGATTCACAATCAGTCAGAAAAGGGTCTGTTATAGATCGCTACGATTATCTCTGCATTGAGGTAATGGTAGTGATCGACCACAGAGCTTTGTAAGAGGGAGGGGCGGAACTCCTTTTTGACCAATCTGAGCCTTCCTTCCAACAATGTTTTCAATTGTTCCTTACACATTAAAAGAAAATGTTGAAAAAATGGGGGGGGGGGGAAATCATTTTCGTAGGCCCAAGTCGGATATCTCACGGGACCTAGTTATATATAAATATATATATGTGGGGGGGGGTGAAAGAAGACGATATTCAAATATGAATTAATTGAAAAATTCATAAGTTGGGTGTTCTTAGCAAGCTCCCAGTGAGCACCCTTCTCTAAAAAAAAATACTGGCTATGGGCCTGACATTCTGATTGGTTGAGAATTGCTATTGTGTGTTGAGGTAACAGTCGGGATCAATGATGGAGCTTTTTGATTGGTGGCAAGTCGTCGCAGATTTGAGGTAGCAGTGGCAATCTACAATGGAACATTCAGATTGATTACAAATTGCCATCGGCAGTGATGCATTAATGAAATAATACGTTTTGTAACTGCTGGTTGGACAAAACAAATCAATACAACCAAATTTTAGTGAGGAGCACATGAGCCAGAGCCCCCTGCACTCTTCGAAATAAATCATTCAACAATTAAATTTGGTGCTGTTCTAATATGCTATCTACCAGCCATGGTCATCTACCACGAATAGAGTGATGTTGTAGTATGCGATCTACCATTTTAAAACATTATGTAGAATTAGGAAACGCAAAGAGTTGTTGCATTTCTGACCCACAACTTCGGCATGGCTCGTGCTCGTCGGCGTCGCCAAGGAGGACCTCCGTGCGCAAGAAGTCTGTGCACGCTGCTTTGGAACTCACAATGGGCGTATAATAATCTTTCAGCAACATTTTGCTGTAGCCAAAGGAAACGCTAGTAGATAGAAAATGGATCGGCTGGCGCAGGTCCCCTCTGTATTTTTTAATGGAGTGACGTCACAGCTCAAGAAAAGTTCCCTGATTCCCCTGCAAACCTTGAGTATGTAATCCGTGTGCTATACTCGTTGAATTCTTGTGTTTCAGTCCGTTGATTTCCAACTATGTCGTGTATGGGGTACCTATTGCGTGATGATCAGTGTACCACAACCCTCCCCATTACCTTTATCGACTTACATCGGACTAAAACGAGTGTATTTTCGCGTATATTAATAATTCGAATACAAATTGCATTAGATTCTTGGTCCTGGAAATGGCAGACTGGCTAGAACTTGTCGCTTCCTTATCTTCTTGTGTTGAGTAATCAATAAAAGCAAGGAGGAGGGGGAGGGTTGTGGTACATTCATCATCACACTGTAAGTATCCGTGCACGATATAGGGTAGATGGAAATCAATGGTTCAAAACACAAGATTTCAACGAGTATAGCACATGGATTGCATACTCAAGGTTTGCAGGGTAATCAGAGGATCAGGGCACTTTTCTTGAGCTGTGACGTCACTCTATTTAAAATACACAGGGGACTTGCGCCAGCCGACCCATTTTCTATCTACTAGCGCTGACCGAGGAAAGGTTTTTGTTACTGTTATACTGGGTTACTGCATTGTTTATCTGCGAGTAGTAGATCGCATACTAGAACAGATGTACTACCCGCGATTTGGTAGATAGCATATTAGAACAGCACTTTAAATTTTTTTGGGGCCTCCATGAGCTGTAAAAATTCAAATTTTTCCATTTCATAAAGTCCCGTGTCTACTTAGTGATGTAAATCACTATGGAACTGCAATCTGTCGATCAATTGTCCCTCTGGTGGCTTTATAATGAGGCAGGAAAAAGAGGTGAAGAATTGAACTAGGGGTCGATTTATCAGTTTTTGGGGCCGCTATTTTTCGGATTTAATCCTTCTGGGTGCTACCTAAGGGGTTCAGTTCCAGTTACAGTCATTCATTCAAGATAAATTCAGCGATCACAAAAACCCATTAACCAACTCTCAACTCCACTTTTTTCAACCCCCGCCAACCCTCATCAAAGAGCCACTAAGAAGGGGCATTGATCTAGATCACTGTACCATAGTGACCCGCGTCATCAGTGGACACAGACCTTTCTGAAATTGAAGAGTTTGAATTTCTAAACCTTAGGAATCCGAGGATGAATTTTCAGGGGAAGGGAGCTCTGATTCATATCCCCGCATCCGATCAATCTGAAGTTTGGTATTAATTTTATTCTACCTCACTGGAACCAAACTGGGGGTTTCCAGACCAAATGGATCCACGTAAAGGAAATTAGGGACATTTCATTTTTTATCGGTCAACTTATTGACCTCAAATTTCAAATTAAGATTGGTTAGGGAAAAATTCAATATTCTTCACTCAAATTTTTCACACATTGTTCCTAGGTCAGAAGGAAACTAAATGGCATACCTTTCGAAAAATTGACCAAAAAAATATTTCTGCCTTTTTTACTCCATTCTAATATACAATGGAGCTTTCCAGAGGCGGATACATAAAATAACTTCAGGGGGGGGGTCCGAATGAAAAATGTTATAGACGAAACATAATAACTCTAGGTCACTATGGACAGATTTAAATATTTCGATGGGGTCCGGACCCCCTTCCCTCTATATCCGTAACTGAATCTTTCTGATTAGTGGACAATTACCGTACGTTTGACGTAATGGTGGCAGTCTTCAGTAGATCATTCCAATTATAGTTGTAAATCGGCACCATGAGTTTTCCAAGAAAACATGTGTTAAACTTTATCAATTCTTTAACGCAACCTTTGGTTGAATTTGATATAAAAGTCGATTAACATGTCAACATCGACTTTTAAATTAATCTAATTCTAAATAAACTTTGATGTACAATTCTATCTAAAAGTAGACGTCAATATGGTAATTCGACGTCTATATCAAATCCTGCATCACATTCGACCATAACATCTTGTGAAAAAAGCGATGGATTTTAAATGTTCACAAAAGAATTTAACTTTTACGAGTATATCAAAATATTATTCCAAGGATTAAAAATGGTACGGATATACAGTGGAGCTGGCAAGTACGGGCGTGGCGCACCCGAGGACCTTACGCTAGTGTCTTAACTTCTTTCAGTCCCTATAGTTAAGCACGTCCCGCGCTCGGAATCTGTGCGCTAGGCGGGGAACCCGACGTTGGATGCGAAAGAAAGACCCGACGACGTAAAGTCAGAATGGTCGTGTGGCATAGACGGCAAAGCTGCTCCCCTCTCAAAATCGGGTATGTAGCAGTGAGGGCCGTCACCAGCGTCGGGTGACCCGTGTACGACAGACGATGAGTTGCCTACCCCCTTCTTTCCGTAGCCTGTATCTCAGTACAGCTACGGGCCCAATCCCAAGGTTGGTGTTACCTATGCCGAAGGGATGCATGGCTGTTGGGCTAAAACAGTCGCGAATAGGAACCTGAGGGATACCGGCTGACCTCCCTCAGTAAGTAAGCTTGCCGTGGTACTCGGAGCTCTGCCACGGTGGACGATATATTTCTCTGGTACTCGTGGGAACCGTATGGAAGAAACAAAATCTCTTTTTTTTTTTAAGTAAGGAAAGTGGACCTGCTGGGGCTGGCGAAAGCCGGACCCGCAGGGACACTGGAGAGAAGCGTGCAGCGGAAGGGCTGTCAGAAGTGATGGACCGAGTGACACTGGGCGAGAAGATGGAGACGGAGACCAGGGAACCAGGGACACCCACGGTTGGACCAGCGGAACCGGAGACATCTACGGGTGGATCCGGTGAAGCAGGGACACAAGCGGGCGGACCAGGGAACCAGGGATCCGTCGCCAAAATAACAGAAGAGGAAAGAAGAAAACGTACAGGAGCGCAGAAAAGGAAGGCGCAGCGTGAGAAGCAGAGACAGCAGGAGGACGGTGGAGGAACCAAGGAGGGCACACCTGTAAAGGGAACCTCTGCGGGAACTCCATTGTCAGGCAAGAGACCGCGGGAAACCCCGTCGACGGGACCCGAGAAGGCAGCGCCAAAAAAGAGTAGGACGACGACCTATGCTTCGGCGGCGGCGGAGGAGGGACATAAGGTGGCCATCTTTCGGGACGGCTACCCGAAGACCACTCTGACGGCCGAGGAAGCAAAGGACGCCAAAGGCGTTATTCGTGAGATGCTTTGGGAACTACCGGAAACGGCGTTACCGAACATCAAACAAATAACGCTGTATCAAGGAACACTGCAGGTGGTATGCGCGGACCAGACGAGCCGGGAACGCTTCTTGGCGGGGCTCGCCAGCGGGGTGCGACTGGGGGAGGAAACTCTCAAAGTCGCACCCTGGGAGGGTCTGCCGAAGCTGACCAGCGCGTCGGTCTGGCTGCCTACAAGCGGGCGAACAGCGCAAGTGCTCCTAAAGAGGCTGGAGCTGCAGAATCAGGGGCTGTCTGCTGGGTCCTGGTACGTTGCCCATTGCAGGGAGGAACCGAAAGGTACACTTCTGGCGGTGGGTGTCGACGAGGAGTCAGTGAAGTACCTGAGAAGAAAGGGCAACAAGCTGTTTTTCCTGGACCGCCTGGTTGATGTCAAGGTGACAGTCTGAGGATAACAGAGAAAAGCTATACACGGAATGATAAGGGTATTGCAAATTAATCTGCACCAATGCAAAGCAGCCTGTTACCTACTGAGCAGGAGGCTGCAAAAGGGGCAAACAAATATATGCCTGTTACAGGAACCATGGTATCATCGGGAACAAGTGAGAGGCATACAGATGGCACAGGGGCATCTCATTTATGCAAAAAATGCAGGAAGACCACGTGCAGCGATATTTACATATCAAGTGAGCTGCACAGCAATACCGGAATTTACCCTACGGGATCTTGTGGCGGCCACTTTGGAATATGAGGAGAAAGGGAACAAGAAGAAGATAGTAATATGCTCAGCATATTTTCCATCCGACTCTCGGGACCCTCCCCCAACTGATGAGCTCAGGGAACTGGTAGAACACTGTGTGAGGGAAAAGCTGGACCTTCTTGTCGGATGCGATGCCAACTCGCACCATACTATCTGGGGGAGTACAGGCACAAATCCGAGAGGGAAAGGGCTAGTAGACTACCTTGCGACACAGGATCTGCTTGTTCTAAATGAGGGAAGCAAACCAACGTTTGTCACAAAAGTAAGGCAAGAAGTTATAGACATAACACTCTGTAATTCCAAACTTAGGGACCGAGTCCAGGGATGGAGAGTGTTGGACGAACCGTCTTTATCGGATCACCGATACATCCAATACCAGATCCGGGCACCTAAGGAGGAACAAAGAGCTATTAGGAACCCTAGGAAAACAAACTGGGGAGGCTTTAAGAATGACTTAGAAAGACTGACAAGTTACAACTGGCAACGGATTCAGAACGTGGACGACCTGGAAGCACAAGCCAACATACTGGATGGTGCACTCAGGGACGCCTACGAGAAGAACTGTGAGCTTAAGATAATAAAATTACGTAAAACCATCTGGTGGACAGCAGAGTTGGGGAAACGTAGGAAAGACACTCGAAGAAGGCTGAGGGCTGCACTGAAAAATAATACACCGGCTTACTGGGAATTATATCATGAGGCCCAAAAAGCATATAAAAAGGCGGTAAAGCAAGCCAAAACAGAGGGGTGGAGACGTTTCTGCGAATCTATAGAAAAGGTACCGGAGACGGCACGCCTGCAAAAACTTCTCAGTAAGGAAAGGTGGGTGGCAGAGGGGCCGCTCGAACTCTCGACGGGTGGTTTCTCCACCACCCCGAGAGAGGCAATAGAGCACCTCATTGACACGCACTTTCCGGGAGCAAAAATTATGGAAAACACACAGCCGCTACCAGGAGCCGACAGTGTGCGAAAAGGAACAGATTGGGAAACGGCGAAGGAGGTGGTTACACCAGACAGGGTATGTTGGGCGGTAAACACATTCTCGCCGTACAAAGCACCGGGCCCAGATGGAATCTATCCAGTCTGCTTACAGACAGGACTAGAGACCATAATGGGAACGTTCATTAGGGTCCTCAGGGCATCATTAGCCCTAGGGCACATTCCAAAATCGTGGAGGGGTGTGAGAGTGGTGTTTTTGCCTAAACCAGGCAGAGACCCCTGCAAGGCCAAATCCTACAGGCCGATAAGTCTCTCATCATTCATGCTAAAAACCTTGGAAAGGCTGATAGACAGGCACCTAAGAGAGGTTACCCTGAAAAGATTCCCACTAAATGAGAACCAGCATGCATATAGGGCAGGCAAATCAGTAGAGTCATCACTGCACTCACTTGTTACAGCAATCGAGAGAGGGATGACTGGCGGAGATTATGTCCTGGCAACATTCATGGATATACAGGGAGCGTTTGACGCGACCTCTCATGAATCCATAGAAACAGCCCTGAGGGAAAGGGAAGTGAAGGAAAGCTTAATAAACTGGATTGTATCTATGCTAAAAGGCAGGGAGATCCGGGTAACATACCAACAAGAACGGATCCATGCAACTACCATCAGGGGCTGCCCACAAGGGGGAGTACTTTCTCCCCTACTGTGGAGCCTGGTGGTGGACAGCTTGCTGGAGGAGTTAAATGGGCAAAAAATATACACACAGGGCTACGCTGACGATTTGGTTGTGGTGGTAACCGGCAAATTTCCGGGAACCATCGCGGAGATAACGCAGTGGGGACTCCGATGTGTGGAAAAATGGTGTGCGAAAAAAGGGTTATCGATAAACCCGGACAAAACGGAGATCACTCTTTTCACTCGTAAAAGGAAAGGCAAGGAGTTGATCAAGGTGCAATACAAGGGAAGACCGTTAGCCCTCACAGGAAAGGTGAAGTACTTAGGAGTATATCTTGATGAAAAACTCTCCTGGAGGGATCACGTTTCAGATAAAATAAAAAAAGGGATTGAGGCTCTTTGGGCTTGCCGCACCTATGTCGGCAGGACCTGGGGACTCTCTCCAAAATGATGCACTGGATATATACCGGTGTAATACGCCCCAGAATCACATATGCGGCCATTGTGTGGTGGGGCCGGGTCCACCTGACCAACGTCAGAGAGGAACTAGACCACCTGCAAAGGCTCGCGTGCGTGATGACAACGGGGGCAATGAGTACGGTGCCGACAAAGGCACTAGAAAGGCTCCTGAACTTGCCACCACTTCACACTGCTATAGAAGCAGCGGCGATAATGGGGGCTCATCGTCTGGGTCAACCAAACCTTCGGGCCCATAAGACAGGCCACGGAAGGATATGGGAGATGGCCAGGACGATAGACAAATGCTTTGGGATGCCAAAGGATAGAATTGCGATGGAACACTTCTTTGACAAGCCATACCGTGCGCTAATACCCACACGGGAGGCTTGGGAAAAAAGGTGGCCAAGCATTCTAGGAAAAGAGGAGAATGTGTGGTTTGCAGATGCCTCTAAGAATGACCAAGGTGCAGGAATCGGAATCACGAATGCAAAAGGCGCTGGCAACTGTTCAGTGGCACTGGGCGAGAGCGTCACTATCCTCCAAGCGGAGATAATGGCGATCACGGTGGCCATTGAGAGAAGCCAGCAGAAGGGCCTTGTTAATAAGCAGATCTATATCTGTACAGACAGCCAATCAGCTATCAAAGTACTATCGTCACACCAAACTACATCCCTAGTAGTGGCGGAGTGTGTTAACAAACTATACACCCTTGCTCAGGAGAACCGGGTCGCCGTACTATGGACACCGGGACACTGCGGCATAAAAGGGAACAGAATCGCTGGCAAGCTGGCGAAGGAGGGCACCAAAAAGGAACTGGCAACGCCCAGGCCGTGTCTTCCTGTAGCATACAGCGTCATAAAATCCAAAGTAAAGGCTTGGATAAGCAAGCAGACGGAAATGCACTGGCGGTCGGCCAGTGGCATGAACGTCAGTAAAACACTGATAGGGGACACCCCCAGTAAGTATGCCAAGTTCCTATTAGAACTTGACAGGAAACATGCTAGGCTCATGGTCGGACTATTAACCGGTCATGGGGCCACAAAACACATGTGGTATAAAATAGGAGTGGTAAGAAGCGGCTCCTGTAGGTACTGTGGAGAAGGAAGAAACCTCGATCCATATCATATGTCGGTGCCCAGCAATAGCCGGGACAAGACGCGAAACATTGGGGCTAGAATATCTAGCACCCAGTGAAGTTAAAGGGATAGAGCTAAGTAAAATCCTCACTTTGGCTATAAAAGTGAGGCTACTGAGCTGATCCTTAACAGCAACTTGAGGAATAGTGCAATGGACTGCAAAGTCTGAGCGCTCGGTGCATGTAGCGCCACCTCACACACAAATGTAATGTACAGTGGAGCTCTCTGATTGGTGGTGAATCATCGCATGTTTGAGGTATTGGTGGCGTTCTATAACAGAGTATGCATCAACAGTGAGTTTAAGTAATAGCCGGGATCTACAACCAGCCCCGTAGGGAGAAAAAGAGGGCCTGGGGAAAATTTTTACGGGCTCCCTCTCCTTCCGGTTCATTTTGTTCTTTTGTCCGATGGGAAAAAATTATAAGCTATGGGATAAGAGGTTTCTTTCATGATGTAAGGAGAGATTGCTGATTTGATGTACAGTATGATGTAGCCCTAAGCGTTGAAATTCAGGCCTTTCAAAAATATTGGGCCCCCTGAAAGTCCAGGCCCGGGGTATTTCCACCTTTCTCCCTCCCCTCTCGACAGGGTTGTCTGCAACGGAGCATGCTGATTGATTGCAAATCGCCAGCTTGAGGTAATAGTGACAATTTACAACGTAGAATTCTAATTGGTTTCACATGGTCACATTTGAGGTAACAGTAATGTTCTATGTACATCATACGGATAAAGACAGTCGTCATTTTCTTCCCAGTTTGGTCCATCAAAAGAAAATTGGCTGAGCCCAGTTCTCGTTTCATGGAACAAACTGGAAAGAAAATGGCGGCTGTTTTTACCTGTCTTTGTATATATAGAGCCCCAGTAACAGTGGCCAGTCCTGATGAGATGGGGAGGACAAGGAGGGCTTTCTCCGAGTTCCAGACTTTTTCGGGGGCCCAGATTTTGCATCGTCTGATCTTTTTTTACATTGTCTGATCTTCTTTTTGGATATTAGAGCGTAAAATTGTAATTTCACAGGAGGACGCGAGAAAAATCGCACTTCTTCTGTTTTCTTCCACATTGATTTTTTTATAAACGACCCTGACAGTGTCGGTCTGCAAAGGGGCATTCTGAATAGTGGTAAATCGCTATGGTGAGTTCAGGTAATATGGTGGGCATATACAAGGAATCTTTCTGATTGATGGCAAACTACCGCATGTTTGAGGTTGTGGTAATAGTTTGCAGTGGGACATTTTGACTAGGTGCGAATTACCGCTCTTGAAGTAACGGTGGAAATTTACAACAGCTGACTGATTGCAAACCTCCACACAGGTGATCCAGTAAGACGTACTTGGGAGACTTTCAAATTGTGGAGATTTTTTGTGGCTCAGCATCAATTGGGTATAGCTGTGGTTCCCCAGATTAACTCCTGAGGTTGTACGCCATCGAGGCCAAGGATCACTACTCGGCCAGCTGGGACCTGGGTTTGACACATAGTTTGCAATAATGGTCTGTATTCCGAAAATACGAACCTACATGCGCAAGATCACGAACGGTATCGTGATTGCTATCTTGGCCAACTGCGTGACAGTTGTTAAATTAAAACCGATCGAGTCGATAAGGCAGATTAGTAGATACTACAATGGAGCAATGCAGGTCGTGAGTTGCACGTCAGTTACCGAATCGCGGCAACTTTTACCTCCGCGCTGATATCGGAAAATTTCAATTTTGTTTCTCAAATCGCTCGATTTTATGTTTTACTTGACGAAAAGCCACGAGCATGGGGTGGAAGCCCACAAGAATTTCCATCAACGTCCATCAAGTACATATTTACCCGTGTGACAGTAGGATACACGAGACGCGAGGAGACAATGCGGGCAGTTGTTCCTTACATAGAGGAAAATTTGAATTGAAAATACTTCAAAAATAGTTGATCAATGGGAAAATCTCACAGTCTCAATTGTGGTGGACATAGTCTTGAAGAGTTTCGAGAAATCTTGAGCGAGCATTAAAACTCCGAAAGTCTGAAGAAAGATTGAAATACAGAGTCTTGAACCACTCTTCAACAGTCTTGAAGAATCCTCTAAAATGTTTTGATCAATAGAGAATCTTAAATGAGCATTGAATAATCTTACGTCTTACATGAATCTTAAAGGATCTTAAAATAAGTATGAAAGAGTTTTAAAAAATGCTGCCCATGTCTTGAAGCGCCTTAATTAAATCTGGAAGAGTCATGAAGAGTCGTACACCAGAGCAAATTTAAAACAGCTTTAAAGAGTGCGAGGCGAAGTCAGGAAACTCTCATATTCTTAAACGAGCATTAAAATGTCTTACATAGTCTTTAGGATAGACTCCTTCTCCAAGAGAAAAAACTGAATAGTTTATTATGATGAATGTTTAAAATTTTCTAAAAAGTTTCACGTAGTAACGAAAATCTAAATGCAAATATTGGAAGCAACTTATAAATTAATTGAAAAAATCGACAACACAAACGTTCAATAGCCTCAAGTGTTTGTTCACCCTCTCAATTTTGATAACATATAAATGACCCACAAATGAGGAGGATAACGTTCACTTCTTACGTTATTGTAACTGTCCCTTCCACGATTGGTCTCTGAATTCACCACGGGATGGGACTGTCCACGATCGTGGACATCCGTAGAGGGGCATAATAGGGCCCCCACTAGTCTCAGTGAGGCATTCCCGTAACTAAGGAGGTGGGCAAATGGGGCAATTGACCCCCCTGAAATTTTTTTTGACCCCCCTACAAAGTATGTGAAAAATGTGCTCAACATGCATAAATCAAGTTATTGCATTTATAATTTTGTATGGTTGGTAAATCGTGATTTACATCGAGACGATGACAACGAGACAACCTGCATATCATATTGCATATCTGTTTTGCCGGAATATTACAAGGAATACGTGGCCAGCACATAACATATTATTGCCCAAGATTATTAGAATAGAGAAGGTTGACCGGACGTGTAAGGCGCAAAGACGTCAATGACGTCACTGCAGTGCAAATCATACAGGCCGCTTACGGGAATACACTTTTTTTCAAATTTTACTCATAATTGATGCCCTCAACATATTTTTCTTTTATTTTTATGACATACAATATTCAACTGGCTACCATTTAAAAAAAAACAAGAGCCCTCTACAACAAAAATTCAATTTTTCCATTACATTCTTATGAAGTGAATTCCAGCACGGGTGAGACGGGAAGAATTGTTGCGGGTTGCCTACCCGGTCCGGCCAACCTTCTCTATTCTAATAATCTTGATTATTGCCCACCAAAATGTTTAAATCTCTAAAGTCTCGAAAATCAATTTCCTTTGTACTGTAAAATCGGGTAGGTTCGGCTACTTTTTGATGTTTTTTTTTTGTTGTAAATTTCTCCTTTGTTATCAATGAAAAAAAATGATCATTCCTATTTTGCATTATAGATAATAATGATTCCTCCGCGAAGCAACCTCATACCACAAAACACACTGTACACTGATTCGAAAAATTTTGATGTCACTAAAAGCTCGGCACTCCCATATTATATCATTTCATTCTTGCCCCTCCTAGAAAAATCGCTTGTTACGGGCAGTGGCGTAGCCAGGATTTTTCCAAGGAGGGGGATCAGCAAAATTTTGGCGGGGGGGGCTACACCTAACATAAACTGTATGTTTTTACATTGACGTATCAGTATGTTGTGCTTTTCAACTTCAGTTATGTATCTGGATTTAAATTTCATTTCGCGCATTCATGGTGATACTGCCAGCATATAAAAAAATTCTCATCTCAAGGGAGGATTCATCCCCTAATCCCCCCTTGGCTACGTCACTGGTTACGGGGCTGCAGTAAGGAGACAGCCCCACGCGTAATCAACAAACCATATAGTGATTTACAAATTAATATTTAATTACTGAACCCGACTTTTTCATTAATTTTATTTTTTCGTAGTTTCATTTCAAGAACCGATTTAAGCCTGTATTCGGGGCTTAGACGTGTGAACTGATAGTACCTAAGTTACCCGAAGTAAACTTTGTTCCAGAAGACTCCTTACTTCTCCCTATTTTCATTTTCAGTTTCCATTTTCGCAGTAATTTGCAATTTCGGTACTTAAGCCTGACTCAAAGACAAAGTGAATCCTTAATAAGCACATAGGATACAGACAGTCGGAGAAATCTTCGCTTCCGATCTCTGATCTACCGATATGACTTGTTCAGTGGAGGAGGTGAGGAGAGAGAGACACACACAGGCAGACAGACAGACAGAAAGGTAGACAGACAAACAGACAGAGGGGGTAATCGTAAGTTTTCCAATTACAATGTGTTAATTTTTTGGAAATTTTCAAATTCTTATAGTCTGTCAAGGACACTGCCCCTTCAGCATGCCTCTGGACTGTTCGTTAATTTGTCTGTGCCTACTTGTCCCGTTATTTATCTATCTATTAGGAACACGAGAGGACAGTCAACATCAATTCATATCTTTATCACGTCGTTCTTTATTTTTACTCGAACAATTATAAAAAGTTGAAGATCTTGACTCTCAAGTCAGTTTTCTCTGGGTATCGAATCTAAAATTGATGCAGGGACTTAATACAGCATGAAAATTGGATTGCAAATTAACAAGTTGTTCAAGTTTATAGTTACGTTTCACATTGGAAATTTTTCGATAATTTCGACTCACTTCGTTCCAAGAATGGAGGGAAAGAAATGATAAAGTCATTAACTTTACTATTCAATAAAATTTTGATTTCGGGTAAAATACCCAAAAATTGGAAACTCTCCGACATTAATCTGCTTTTCAAAAAAAAAAAAGGAAACAGACACTAAATTCGAAATTACAAGCTTATGAGCTTATCCCCATGATTTTTAATTTTTTTTTTTTTCAAAACTGATCGAAATGAGATTAAGAAACTTTTTGGAACTATTCCATGTTAGACCACCTCCACCGTCTAAATCAAATCGTTGAAAATCCCACGAATACACATGCGCGGATCCAGACTTTCAATATTTTTTTTTTTTTTTGGGGGGGGGGGATGGATTCTAGAGGGTAATTTTTTTCTGTGATTTTTTTTTTGATGAATGAAGTGCGTATTTTTAGACACCGATACGCCGGCGAAACCCCAGTACATGAGAAGATAAGATTGAGATTGCTGGAATCGATTCGATGTGTAACATGAAGTGATAAAGAAAATAATGTTTTTCTCAACTAACTGAAGTATACCTTTTTTTTTTAAAGTTGAGGGAATTTTCTTCCCCCCCCCCCCTTGTATCGGCGCCTGGAATAAAGTCTGGACATGAACATCGCATTTATCGATTATAATAAAGCATTTGTCTTCCCCGATCACCAACATATTCTAAAAACACTACATGCCCAGGGTATCCCTAAACAATTAACAAAAATAGTACAAAATAATATGTATTCAAGCACAGAGAGTCGAATCACCACAGACACAACTGAGGAGTATTTTGAAATAAGCGAGACAGTGCGCCAAGGAGATCCTTTATCTCCCATCCTCTTCAACGCAGCCTTGCTGGAAGGTTAGAAAAAGTCTTCAGGGAGCTGAGTTGGAAAGACAGAGGTGTGAATATAAATCGTAATAAAATCTCAGACTTGAGATTTGCGGACGATGTTGCGCTAATATCAGAATCAACGGGTGAGCTGGAGGAAATAATCCAGGAACTTGACAAAGGTGGAGAGGAAATGCAGGTGTAACAATTAAAAAAATTCCATGATGCGGTATATTCTTGATATAAAAATCAAAGATCACATTCGTGTACAAACAATCAAAAGAAACTGCCAGACGTGAGGAACTGTCTACAGACAATCAGAAATTTAAAAAGGGGTTGCGCAGGCCAGTAGCCAGATTTCCTCCAAATAGATGGGCGCACCAAATAACATTCTGATCCTTGAGACAAAGAACCAGAAAACAAGGAGGCAAGCCCAAAGCTAAGCGGAGGGACGAGGTCGACCAATTCTTCAAACATAAACTGTTTCATCGCACTGCCCTAAAACGAAACTAATGGGAGAGGGTGAAGAGTATACCTTCGCCTATCACGGGCCGGGGGTACATTCAGACCAAACAAACAGATATCAACGCGTATATTTATAATAAATAGAAATATAATTAGCATGTAATAATCTGTTTAGTCTGTGGTACTTCCTGATAAAAGGTATTGACTGATTGATCATTCCAAGAATTTTCAAGACAATTGACCTACCAGCAAATCTATCGGAATGCTGCTGTGATATAATGAAAGGAGAAGCCATTATCAACAAGGAGGGAGGGGACACACCACGAAACTACCAAAGGACGAGTCCCCTGCTTGATCCTAATTTTCTGTACACCAGATTAGTTGTACACAGAACTAACAATTTTTTCTTATTCCAGATACATACGACAGCCAGGATTCGGAGCCAGCTGACTATGACGTACACCCAGAGCAGATCAAACCTTCAGTTCGTACTTCCAGTGGGGTGGCCAGCTCCGTTTATGACCGCCCACGAGTACCTCCTAAGATTCGTCGTCCGGTTCCGAAAAGCGAGCGCGATAAATACGACTACATGTCCAAGGCTTCGGCCGCAGCTACGACCGCCGCTCCCGTCGAGAAGTCGTCGACCACGGCGGCCACCAAAAGTAAGACCACGCCAGCGCCGCAAGCTCCCTCGGACGACGAGTACTACGACGATGACGAAGAATACGACTACGAGGAGCCCCGCGCCGTCAAGTCCAAACACCACATGGACTACGATTCGGCGGCCAGCTTCGAAGACACGCGCCGTCACGTGAGCCGGCATCGCAGCCGGCAGCCGGTACGCAAGCGCACCGACATGTACGACGACTACGACACGAAAGAACGGCCCCGCATGAACCGCCGCAAAGAGTATACCAGGTACGAGGACCGATCGAGAAGCCGACCCATGAGCCGGAACAAAGGCCGCGGCGGTTACGACCACCGTCGCCGGCCCGAGAAACGACCCGCCGTCGAGGACGACTACTACTACGACGAGGAGGAAGAGGAGGTGCCGCCAAAACGCAACCAAAACCGCCGACCGACGAAACCAACCGGCAAGCCCAAAGCCACCACCAAGTCCCCCAGTAAAATCATCGAACCCAAACCGGTGGACGCCACCACCAAGTACCCGAAACTGAGCCACCAACGCAACTCAAAGACCAACCACCACGAGCACGAAACTCCGAGAGACAACGAAATACCGACGACCGAGAACGCGAGCGCGCGAAGCACGCTCAAGTACAAGACCATCAAGATCGTCAACAACTCGTTGCGCGAAGATGCCGACGCCGACGACTACGCGTCCACGGAGGAGACGCGGGTGTCGCCGACGCACGCGCGACCCGCGAACACGGTCGCCAAGCCGATACCGAAGCGGCCGTTCGACGAGCACAACAAAACAGTAACGACGATCCGCCACTTCGTTGTCTCGACGCCCATCCGCAAACCTAGTCATTTCGCCATCGTCAGCACGCCGGTCAACACCAGCTTGCGGGAAGAGTTGCCAAAGTTACCAGAGGCGAAAGCGCCGCCCGAGTACTATAAGCCGGCGGCGCAGTACGTCAAAATGCCGCCGGTCACGCCGTCCAACCAAACCTACCAGGCCGTCAACTTCGGCGGCTACTTCATTCCGGTGGAGCAGCCGCGCAAGCTGAAACCGGTAGAGGAGCACATATCGGAGAACCTGAACGCGATATCGAACGGCATCACCTACGCCAACGGCTACATCACCGAGCCGAAGACCTACGACACGACCAAGCCGCAGCCCTACCGCCAGGACCACCATCGCTTGTACAGCAGCGGCGAACGCCTGTACACCAACTCCATTTCGTTTCCGCCCCAGCCTCCGGCCAATTACGATATCACGGCGCCCGGACCATCGGCACCGGCCGAGGAGTCCGCGCCCGAGAAGAAGTACGCCGACCTGCCCGCGTACACCGCCAACGCCGACTACGATGTGACCTACAATGACGCCCTGCAGCCTTCGACTTTGCATCCGGTCCGCCGATTCCCGTCGACTGGGTTTTACGTGCAGAGTCAGCCTCGCCGACTGTCCACGGAGTATGCATTTAACGACAGTGCTTTTAATTCGCTCAACAGATCTCAGAACCGGTACAAATAAACGCGAGGTATCCGATCATCGATTGGGACACGCTTCAGTGTTCTCTCTCGCTTCCACTATACCCAAATCCGCTGGCTAACACCTCATACTAGAAAACAGCATCTCTGGAGACCCCACCGAGAAGTCAGAATTGTCGACTCTCTGGCGTTCTTTGGTTCACCGAATATCCCTTCTGCAAGCCCGAACCGGAACACTGAAGGCTACGAGCTTATTGGTTCCCTCTGCGAGATACGTTCGACTTTTAGCCAATTAACTAGTCAGACAAAATGCTGAAGTCCTAACCCCGTGAAACATCATCGAAACATGTATAGAAACGTACACGATTATTGTAATTATACGTGCTCGTTATCGAGTTATATAAAATGTGATTTAGATGTAAATTCTAATGAACTTAAAATGTATTTAATTTAATTTTCTGTAAATTATAAGACACGTATGCCATTTTTGTTTTTTTCAGACATTTTAAATAACTTGAAATGAGACATTCGATCATTTTTGTGATTTTTGTACAATTTTCTCTTTCTATTGTAAATTACGAGCAAATTTTATTCGTAATAACCGACATAATTATTTTAGAGAGGAAAGTAATAAAATCCTTGGAAAGATTTCGTAATATTTTTATTTTTTATAAAAACAAAATTATAACAACGGTTCGCCACTTGCGTCTTCGATCAGTTTTTTCACATACTGCTCTTTATCGGTATCCAAATTAGTCCAATGGAATTCGTTGAGCTAAAACAAACGACGAGAATGCACTGAATTGTACGAATTGGTGAATTATTTAGAGAAGTCGTAACCATATAACGAGCTCCAGCTACTATCAGATACACGGTGGATAATGACACCCCCGCAACTTCATTTTTGAGTAAGATATCGGATCGACACGAAACAAACGAGGATCTTCAAGTGGCAAGATTCAGTTCCTTTTGTGGTGAACAAACCCCTCTTCTAGGGAGTTACAGTACATCATACTAAAGTGGCTCTTATTTTAGCAAAATCCGAATTTTTATGGCAACTCCTAAGATTATGCAGTATATGGGGGAAAAAAAACCTGTGTGTGCTACCATAGCGCGATGAAAGGGTTTAGAGAAAACTAAAGGCAATAGGAGAAGGAAAACTCCGACAGATAAATCCTGATGAAAGCAAGGAGAAACTACATCAGTACAGTCTTGTCTGGAAATGTGTCTTCAACACCACAATTATAATGGCAACTCAAGAAGTAAATAATAATTCAGGACTTAAAGGCTCCCATTCGCTCCCATTCGGTTGTCTGGGCGGAGACTACATAACGAGAAACCATCAGAATTGAGAACAGGCACATGGAATGTAAGGAGACTGAATGAGACAAGCAAATAAGAAAACTTAAAGAAAGATATGAAAAGATTAAAATAAATTAGATATAATAGGAATTAGTGAAGTGAGATGGCTACAAGAAAATTATTTTTGGATGAGGAAGTATCGAATAATTAATACAGCAGCGAGAAGAGGGCAAGCAGGCGTAGGTAATTATTATGTATGAATCAAAAGGCTCAAATACAAATAGGGGATGAAGTAATAGAAGCTAATATTCAAAAAGGAGTGAGACAAGGTTTTTTGTTCGTCGCCAGTATTGTTGTTTAACCTACTTATAGAAAACGGAATTGAAAAAATGAATGAAAGGAAATCAAGTTTGATAATACAGTGGGAGACGGTTAAAATGATAAGGGTTTGCTGGTGAAATTGCAATAGTGGAAAGAAGTGAAAAGAACCAAAGAAAACACTGGAAAAGTTGGATGAAAAATTGAAAATAAAATACAAAATGAAGATGAATAAAAATAAAACAAAAGGGATGAGAACAAAATCCAATAAATATGGAATAGGAGGTGAAAAAATAAAGGAAGTAAAGGAATTTAAATATTTACTAGTCTGATAACGCAAAATGGAATAAGTAAAACAGAAATAAAGAGTAGCATGGAACAAGCTAAGAAGGCTTTTTATCAAAACGGAGACGTCTTCAGGGCAAATATAGATTTAAAAGTAAGACAGACTTCTTCAAACGTACATTTGGAGTAGAGCATTGTACGGATGTGAGACCTGAACAATAGGAACACGAGAAACAGAAAGGACAGAATTTTCTGAAATGTGTTATCGGAGAATGTTGAAAATCAAATGGACAGATAAGGTCAGGAATGAGGAGGTATTGAGGCAAATAGGAAGGAAAAGAGAAGTTTGGAATATAATCGTAAACAGAAGAGTTAAAATGATAGGTCATAATATAAGACGTCCAGGGATATTGTTATTACTGCTCGATAGAATGGTCGAGGGAAAGAACTGGAAAGGAAGGCAAAGAATGAGCTATGAAGAGCAGATAATGGAGGATACAAATCGTAAATCCGTCTCAGAAATGAAAAGATCGGCACAGGAAAGAAAAAAGTGGAGAGACGCAAGATTCAAACACCACAATACAAATTTTACTCTTCAAATGAGGTGAAACTGACGTGACTTAGACAATGAAATGCAGGACCAAAAAGAGATTGGTTAGATAAATTCGAATAATCCTGTTAAACGCCTTGATCGTGTACTATTTTGAGGCCTCGATATTCAAGTGGAAGCCCAAAATGAATGATTATTGACTTATTTTTGGGAATTGAGCAATTAGGTTAACGGTTAAACGAAACAGGCTCCCTTTGGTTGCCGTTTCAGTACTTCATCTGAACTTCTGATTAAAAGAGCAGACGTTTTCCTGAATAATTCTTCGAATGGGGGGTAAGAGGTTAATACAGAGCTCACTAAAAATGAAAGCCAAGATAGAAGCTGAAGCTCTGCACCACTTCGCAGAACCCATCTCTCAACTCATCTACACATGAAGAAAGTGCGTATTTACAAAACATTCCACGAAATATTGGATTTAATCCAATGAACGATGCAATTTGTACATACCGCTAAAGGTTTGTAGCCTAATATTTTCTGATGCCGTATTTTTGCCGCCAACATTCCAACTGGATCCAATGTGTCGACAATAGTAACTCCAACACCAAATCTATTAACGACGTACCAAGTCCCAATATCTGGGGGCTGTCTTATCGTCATATAATTTCTTGATAAAATCCACTCCGGAATTTCCACAGCTTTCTGGTCGCGTAGACAAAATATAATAGCTGTGAAAAAAGTCAAACGTTCCCTTATTTAATAATCGTCGTCAGTCTGAAGTATTTACAGTTCATACAGTCTCGAAGAAACGGTGTACCCACTAACCTGGATGAGGTAGGTATGGATTAACATATGTCAAGTGAGCGAACTGTGGCCCACCCAAGACCTTTCTCACTGTACTAATGGCATGCAACATAATTCGATCAGAATTAAATAAATGTACTCTCTCATTGGGTAGTTTCCTCGAATGCAACTAAAATGGGCGAAATGCAACACATTTAAAAGCATGAACATCAGTGATTCCAGGGTCATAAGCTCGTCTATTTACCTCGCTAAGCTGCGTAACAAGTGAGTCTCCCAAGCGACTGCCCTTGTAATCTGGACATTCTAACGTCACTGCAGCTGAAAGTTGGAAAACGCTTTGTGGAATTGCATGAGCATTGAGAGTTTCTGCAACCGACACGAAATTGTAATAATTCATTCGCAGAAAAAATAGTGATCTATACATCCAGCGCAAACGGCTTCAGAAACAATGAGTTACTCACTGAACGCCTTTCTCAAAAAGTCAATTGATAGACCTTTGTGAACTAGCTCATAGTCGTAGTATCCTTTCAAGGATAAATAATTCAACGTGTACAAGAAGATTTTGGGATACTGCTCGATTTCATCATCACGTTTATGCAGCTCTTCCATTATAACTTCGAATATATTTTTCTCAGTTTTTGGAGTGAAATTATACAACTCGAGAGCCAGAGCAAATCGCTCTAAATCCTAGTCGGAAATAAATGGAATGAAAATGACAGCACGTACAAAGAAGCCCGAATCATAGTTTTCTCAATCTATTTTTACTTTGTTGGATGTATACAGTAAGATTACCTTCAATCGAGCCGATGAGATTTCTCGACAAAACTTTTCGCAAACTTTTTGTATCGCTTCCGGATGGAACAAAATCACACGAGATCCTAGTAGAGCTATATGCGTACAACAAGGTACTGAAACATGATCGATATGATTTATCAACTTATCGTAAAGCCCTCTAAGCCTTTGTCTCAAATTGAATGGAGTCGTAAGTCGAAAGAACTGAAACGAAATTTCATATTCGTCTCAACAGAGTTGAATTTAAACAACAGAACGTCTTGTAAAAGTAATACCAACTTTTAGATATGAAGCTAACATTATTGGATGAACCGGAGATGAGCACAACCGCTGTTCTAGTTTGTCGAATAAAATGTTAATAAGATTCAGATTATGTGCCGGAGTCCTGGTTTTGAAAAATGCCAATGCTAGAATTCCGGCTTCTTCTACCGACACATCGTAAATGTAATGCCACAACACGGTTTCTACGTCTATTACATTTACCGCAGGATTCCATTTACGATGTGCATTTACTAAAAACATAGCATGAACGACTTGTTGAGGTGATAATCTAAACATGACAAAACACGCAATTTTTTGAGAAGTTGAAGAAGGTAGCAAGATAGCATACAAAATAAACTCGATTCACTAACTTTCCAGGGTTCCGCCAGAGTCTTTTCATATTCTGCCACATGAATTCGCTATATCTCATGACTCGCAGTCGGTAAAAATGATCCATGACCAACAATAACGTATTGTACCCCCAAACACGGCTTCGCTCCAAAGCTTCCAAATCCACAGCTTTGCACAAGTCGAAAAACCTTTGGTCCTCACTTTTCTTAGGCCACAAAGTTAGAATTTTCAGCAAATTGAACAGCTGCTCATCGTTTAGATCTTTCACTTGACTCATCAATCGTGTAACGAGTTCGGTAACTTTCGGCTTGTCGATCAATTCTGGATTCTGCTCGCAGGACTGAAGCACAGTTTTGAGGTATTTTAACAGCGGATACCCCGCCGTGTTCGATAAATCACTGTTCAGAATCTCATTCATGTCAACTGATTGATCTACATCGCGAACGTAGTCGAGAAATGCTAGTTGGTTCCTGTATCGCCCGTCAGACGACAATATTTTGTACCAGAATTCGTTTTCTTTCGGCAAGACGTCCAGGTGATTACTGACAACGGCGAGTTTATTTTCGACGGGGGTAACGAGATGATTTTGAGCAGAGACATCACTGAACTTCCGGAAGATCTTTCGATGCAAGCAAATGCTCTTCAATCCGGATTTATAACCGAGTACTGTCTTAAAACATAGTAGAGATCTTACGTTTCCAAGCAACATCTTCTGGACTGACGATCACGAAGTGACTTCGAATTGGTTAAGAAGTATTAGAGGACCTCACGGCATTTGAGAATATGGAATTACGAATAAAACTTCAATTATTTCAATAAATAGTACTACGTCGACCCATTGATATTCGTTACCGGTGGTACCATGGATTAATAGTTACAGTCTCAGCGTGCTGATAAGTGATAACTAATCTTGAATTTGAATTACGAAATATTACAAATCACATGGCGACATTAGCGAACTAAGCGAACTTATTACTAGCTTGTACAAAACGATGTGACGGATGTGGCAAGGACGGCACGAGAGCACGAGTAACCACAGGCGCCATTTTCTTTTTAGCAAACTAGAAAGAAAATGGCGGCTTGTTCGTCATCATGACTTGAACCAATGAAAATTCTGAAAGACAAATTAGTTTTCAACAAACAAAAATAAAGCAAACATTGTAAGTAAACAAGTTGATAACTTTTTTAGATAAGTAGAATAGCCGAAATCCCGAAATTGAAGAAATTCGAGTAACTGAATTGAGCTTCAACGTTTTTACATTACCGACTTTTCTCAAATATATCCGCTCTTACTTTTGTGAGTTCAATAAATAATCAAATCAGTTGTGTGATAAGCTCAACAAACATCAATTTAAAATGACTCCGTTCGTCGTATTCTTGCTGACTCCGAAGCTGCCCTAATTTAGAAATACCCAGTTGCTACAGTCTAGTGCTATGAAGTGATCGAGTGCTGAATATGCATCAGATCAGCACTGTTCTGAAGGAGTTACAAGATGACGTTGTCGTTGAAAGAACATCTGAAAGGCGTAAGAAACTACTCTGATTGATCATTCAGTTAACAGTAGATCAAACAATAATTTCATGTGCTCTTTCAGTTGTCAAATCAGAAGAACCCAAGGTAGAAGGCAAAACGCTGAATAAAGTTTACGTACAGCAGAAAGAATATTTCTTGGAAACTACTCGGGACAAACTAACCTCAGTACTTTCTGGAAATGAGTATCAATATCCGTTTTCCTGGAGTCAACTACCTTTGTGAGACGCCACACCATTTTCGATATAAACGCGGAATGCTACCCCGAAATACTATTAACTTCTGATATTTCAGGAAAGAACTGCAAACGATAGATATCGCGATATTATTCCAGAAAAAAAGTCACATTGTCAGCAATCTGTGTTACGGCTTACTCGGTGGCATTTCTCTTATGCAACTTGTTTTAGTAAGTTGAACAAAATATTGCTGGAAATTTTCAACAGTTTCTCTGGCTGCTTGAATTTAGACAAAATATTATCTGAGCTTACAACAAAATACCTTAATGTCGGAATTTCCAAACTTTTGAAATGATCACCGTACACTCCCAGCCACCCACCTTATATTAGAATTTTAAAAAGTCATCTTATTGATTTTGTTATTTCATGTGTTTCAGACATACACGCTTACTAAAGGATCCAAACATGAAATTATAAAGTTTATCGAACTGTACTCCAAGTTTGGTTATGTCCCATCAGCTTCGTTTTCAATATTAACCACGATTTGCTTAGTATTTGCGTTTGACAGGTACGTTCTGAGTAATTTCGAATCGCTGCACTTGAACTTATAAAGATGTTTCTGGAATGTACTATCACAATAGGCTCGTATCCAACCCCGTAACTGTAGCAGGATTCAGAAAGCGCGAATAAAATAGTTGGAGGGGCAGAGTGCGGCTACATATTAGATTTTCAACCGGAGAAGGGGTACGGAACTTCTCCTCTGATAGCTGAGTGAAAAAAATCGTCCCAAATACAAACACGAGCATAACCGTCTGTAAAATCGAAACCAGTAATTCTCAAACTACTTTGACGAACGAACCCAACCCACTAAAATTCAATAGAGTATAAAAAAATCATCCATGTCGACACAGGTCGCTTCATTCAACGTAAGACCTCCGAAACATAAAAAAAAAACTTGAACGAACTGAAATCAGCCTTCCATCACTCAAATCCTGATATTCTAGGCATGGCATGGCAGATGTCAGAAAATAAGGAGAAAGAACAGCAACTTGTTGCGCTACGTAGGATCATAAGGGGGTCAGGCAGAAATAGGTTTCCTCATGAAAGAGAACGTAAGTCTAAAACTACTCGAATTTAGAGGTATCTCGGACAGAATAGCCCTTGTAAAATTTAACTTAGGTAAAGAAACACTTTCATTAGACCAAGTATACGCCCCTACGACCTCTAAAGAAGAAAAAGACAGCTAGTCTTTTTACAATCTGAATGAAATTCTAAGTACAGTAACACAGAAAATGAATAATTATCTGATGATAATGGGCAACACTAACAGTCAAGTAGGTTCTAGAGAAACAGGAGAAGACGAGATCGTGGGGAAATACAATTTTGGAAGGGAACAACTTAAAACTGACAAATACGTCTTTTTGAAAAGAAAGGGCAACAAATGGACGTGGCTGGGCCCCCAACCAAGAATTTAAATCCCAAATTGATTTCATACTTACACTCCCCATGGCTTTCAAAAATATACTAAACTGCGATACTCTGAACAGCTTCCACAACTATTCTGACCACCGACTTGTATTCTGTAAACTCGCCGTAACAAAAGGAAGATACCGTCTGACAAATCATTGTAGCACACAAGAGTTCATAAAGAAATCAAAAACATATACCAAAATAGGCTAAAAGTAAAGCTGAAGGAGGTGGCGTCCGACGAAGAGGACCCCCTCCACCCTCCAGAAGCCGCAAAACTAAGAATACATTTCCCAAAAACATGTACGAATCTATCATAAAAAGAGAAAGGCTAAAAAAGCACAGAAGTAGGAACAAGATCAAGTTCAATAATCTGCAAATTAATTTAAAATAAAAAAAACTTTTTAAGGCAGTTTACCCAGGTAAAGGGATTCTATGATAACTCAGATCGTGTAAACAACAAAAAGTACAAAAACTATGGAAAAACAATTTACCCTCAGGAAGAAGCATAATATGACAAACTTACTTAACATGCAAGGAGAAAAGGTCCTCAATAGGACCCAAATAAACAAAATGGAGCGTATGGCGATCCATGCGTGCCAAAGTGGCTCCCCAGACACCGCACCCCTGGCCCCGGACACAAATAAACAAAATAGCCACAGATTCTCATGCGAAGTTATACTCAAAACAGCCAAACTTCCCCCAAAGTGGGTGAATATCTCGAACCAGAATTCCTGGAGAGCGAAGTTATGAGAACTGTTGGAAAATTAAAAGACCGAAAGGCTGAAGGTTACGACGGGATCTGCAACGAGCATATCAAACTTGGAGGAGAAGAACTAGTAATAGTTCTGAGGAAACTGTATAATGAAATCTTATAGGAGAAACAGGCAGAAAATTCACAACTATAATAAAAGAACATGAAAAATCACATAAGCTAAAGGATGATAAATTACTTTGTAGACAACACTGCGACGACCCAAGACACAACCGCAAATTGACAGAAAAACACAAAATCCTACACATATAGAAAACAGCACAAGAAAAAGGAAAATTAAAAGAACAACTTAAGATAATAAAAGCAAAAACAAAACAACCTACTAAACACAACTAACTTCCACAGCGAGAACCTATTCCCATTAATAATATAAGACTCACTGATTGGACAGACTACACAACCACAAACAACCAATAGGAACACACCAAAATAGGTTTACCATACGGTACTACGCATCACTATAAGTACAGGACGACTAAGGGAAAGTGTTAGGGTACTCCACTGAAGATGGCATGCTAGCCGAAAGCGCTCTAGACTACAGAAGAAAGAAATTATGAATTGGCACACCCTACAAGCTACAAACAGAATTTACCAAGTTCACTCACACTCCAACAGGGACACTAATACAAAAAGAACTCATACAAGAAAATATGCTAAGAGAAAGTCGAGAGGAGTGCTAGGTTGCCGTAGAAGAGAGTAGTGCCCAATAATTTCCTCTATATCACTAACTACTATTCTGATCATCAATGTGATGCAATATTAAAGTTAGTTTTTGCACTGTAATCTATGATATCATCTTTCGCAGAGTAATAGTGACAAAAATGATAATTTTTTCAGAATTGATTTGGTGACAATAAGGAAATTGATCAAACGTGAAGAGCTGACATTCTTTACCAACTGGATACTGCTGTTTCTTTACACCGTTACTTTTATCCTATCCGTATTATGCTTCAAATTTGACGAGACCATGGCCCAGTACCCCGAAAGTAATGATATTGTTCCCGTAAGTATCTACTTTTTGATTTTGTTTCAATCTTTCTGAACTGATGCCACAGACAATCATGATTTCAACTTACAAAGTGGCACTGATCTATCATCACATCTAAAGTCACTGTAGTGTGATTTGATCCTACAAGTCAAACAACAAACGATGATTTTTCTCGATTCGAAAAAAGTCTGAATGTACTTATTAACCCACGAACGGTTGTTCTTGGATTAATGTAGACTAATTATTGAAGTGATGAGTATCGCTTATTGATTCTCTTCTTTCAGTTAATCTCTCACTGCTCTCAGGGACGCAGTGAAGAGTTTTTTCTGGAGGGGCAAGAATTGGTAAATTCCCAACTGACTCGACTGAAAATTCCCAAGTATCAGCATTTTTTCATATTGGCAACAAAAAAAAACTTTTGATTTGTTGGATTTTGCCAACTTTTGATCCATCTAATAAAATTTTCGAACTCTGGCGGAAGCTTGGGAGCAGGCTACCCCTCCGTACCCCTCCCCCTTATTTTCATCCCTAACTGCTCTCAAATAAGCACGATTATTGTTGTTACAGGCTTCTGAAGATTTGTGGATATGGAGAACTCTCAACCTTTGGCGTTGTATTTTCGGAATAGTAGGATGGTTTTTTGTATGCATCACCCGACCTTATGATCTCCTAGAACACCACTTATGTTCTTTGAAGAAAATCACCAGCGACAAAAATCAAAACTCTAGTCATTAAAATTAAGCATTTATATCAAAGAAAACAAAATCAAAACATAATTTAAAAAAATATTATCTTACTAATAATAAGTACTTAGTTCAATGGATTACATTTTTTCCACGTTCAATAAAACGTCTTCTTCAATTAGATCTTATAGTTCTACTTCAGTAACTTCGTTTACAGATAATTTGGACGTCGATACCATAACAAGATTTATGATTCAACCAGTTCACACAGAACAGTATTTTGTTTTCTTCTGCAAGATTATAGTATCAGTTCCGTAGCTCATGAACAAGGCTGAGTCACCTTTCTTCTTGTTTTTCTTTTGCTCTTCTCTTGCTTCCATACCAAATTTCGTAGGAAGAATTCGGCTACATTTGTCACCTCACTTGAAATGAACGGCTTTTATTCAACGTAGAATTCTCAATTTGTAAAGCATATTGTAAGAAATGTTACGTTAAAAGATTCCATTATTTTGACAAGTTGAAGAAAACGTATAAGAGAAACAACCCTTCATCAACCTAACTGCGATGCACCTAAGATAATTCTTATTTTACAATCTCACGAATAACTCCATTCAGTAAAATTACTAAGCACTAAAGATGGTATGGTGGAATGTATGGCGATGCACGCATGTCAATGTGGCCCCTGAGATACCGTGGACCCCGACCTCGGTAACTACCATTTCAAGTATCATATCAGTGGCCGGAGAAGCGTTAAAGATGATGAAAATGAAAAAGAACATTCAGCCTTTTTCAATGAATGCTAAATCTTTCACTCGTTTACATCTCTTATCGCTCACCAAATGACGGTTCATATTGTAGAATTTAAGAATATCAGAACATATCCTTATGATCTTGAAAAAACAAAATAGCGAAATACTATTTGCTGATTAGTTATATGTTCAAGAAAATAGAAATAGTGAACGCAATAAGGTATTAGCTTTACAAAGCCCTAAAAACCATATTTTATTATTTAAAACAGACTTATTTAGAATACACCAAAAAAAGTGTTATAAAAATATAAAAGAAAGTTTATTATTTGGTATTGTCTACTGTAAATGTCTTTTCATGTTTTTTCAAACACCTAACTCTTCTCTTTTCTTCTTTCCTTTGTTTTTATTGCAAAATATCTGAATTATTTGAAAAAAAAAAAAAAAAAAATCAAAATAATATATTACCTATTGACAATATCCAAAAATGACCATTAGGTATTAAGTATATAGATAAAATCAAAGAAAAACACCAAAATCAGGAAATATTGTAAGCTAAAACTTGAAGTACAAAAATTATTGACTACAACTTGGAAAGTGAAAGAATTTTCAACTCCTTTAGCTTACAATAGAAAATTTTAAAAATTTTAATTCATTTTTATTATAATTTTTGTATAATTTTTTATTTACCAAAAAGAAAAAACACAAGTACTGTATTGTTTTAATTTTACAATAAATTACAATTTTCATTTTTTCCCCCTGCCTATCTGTTTGTTTTTGTCTTTCTTCTACCTGTTAGTTGGTCTGTCCATCTGTCATATATTTGAGTATCTGAGAGGACTAGAAGTTCCTTGCAGGGCGAGAAAAAAATCTATGGCTTAGGACAAATCAGCACTAAACTATACCTTCTCTTAATGCCTGAACATTATGGCATTCAGAACAACAAATTACAGCAATTAGTTACACGAACAACTCACCTACTTGTGAGGTATTCATGTAAAAAATTACTATAATAGTCACTTAAAACTAACATGTAAAATAAGAATATGATATTATGAAAATGTTAATATAATATAAAAGTACTAATCATTGTACTCACCGTACGAATATAATATGATGAGGTAGATACAGCACTTCCGGCAAAAATAGAAACTTTAACCACAAATAATTTGAACAAGAAAGCACTGAACTTTAACCACCAATAATTCAAAAAAGAAAACACAAGTAGTTTAATTTTTTTTAAACACTCACGTATGGACCATAAACTACAAGCACTACATATTAGTCCATGCTTGCACTCAATCATTATGAAGGTATTTATCAACTTGCTAACATATTTTTGCTTAAATTCTTAATTTTTAGTTAACAACAACCCAACACCGACTAAGCGAACTAACTACAACAGCGGATATATGATGGGGAGTCTGGAATATATCATCAATAATAACAAAATCAGTCTGTTATAATGTACTATAGTTTTCATACCTGGTAGTACTGAAATCATAATCAATAAATATTATTACTGAACAATAAACGTTCCATGAAATAGTATTCTTTTGACATTTGAGGATCTGACTTCCAAAACACGCTTAGTCCAAAACACAAAAGTCTGACAGTCTGGGAAACTGAAAACATGTAACTAAGGTCCTATTTCATTATCATACTGTATCAGTGCTTTGAACACATATAACTCGTCCCCTAATAGAGATACAAATTTACAGTGAACGCTGGAATGTGTATTTTCCTTTTTCCCACAAGATAGTGCTAAAATCTCAGTTTTGGTAATTTTGGACTAAGCGCGTTTTGGAAGTCAGGTCCTCATTTCAAATCAATTTTATGTTAATTACTATTTTATTTTATAGAAATTCGCACTGTTTTCCAGGACTAGCATTTATCTTTTATATTTACAAACGGGTGGTTAAATTAGTGATATTAATGGATGAGGGAAATCTTATAAATATAATATCCCTGTTAAGTACCCCGAAAACTAGAAAGGACTCACCAACTGGAGCACTTCAGGCAGCGGTGCCCAACACGGAGATGAAAAAAAATCGAAATTTCGATAACGAACTTCTGACCGCGAACGCGAATTAGAAAACACCACAAAGGTCGCAACGGGAAATATTTAAAAACGCGAAATATGAAGGAGACACGGTATATACGCGAACTGAAAGCACGGGCTATTACAAGCCATCGCGAGCACTTCACTGTACTTTACTATTCTTAAAATGTGACATTCCACACATAGAGGGCGACCTATTTGGTTAAAATGGATTTAAAACCAGATAGTTTTACGTCCTAGACAAAATTATAAATTGTTCTGAGTCCATTCAGAGCCCCCGTAACATTAAAGCTTACAGAGAAAAACTAACTGGACGTTTGAACTTTAAAAAAGTAAATTTTCAAAGAATTGACTGTAAGGAAAAGTATAGACTTAAAATAGGCCATTCAAACTTCAAATTAATAACATCATAATTCAATAATGGAAAGAGATATTCCAATGTGATCAACGAATTTCAATACAAAAATATTTACTTCATATTATATAGAAATTAAAAATTTGTTAATTCTGATTTTAGAACAGAAAATTGGCTGTACTTTGAAAACTAGAAAAGACCACATGAGCCCATAACGTGTGGAATGACACAAAACGAGAAGGCCTGATCGAGATTGGAAGCAGGTATAAAAAGTACCAACAAATGCTTGATTAAGAAAAAAGAAAATAACTATTTTCGGCTATACATTTTTTTAAATTATTCCAGTCTCTGAAAACAAAAATCAACAAATGACTGTTGGATGAAATTATTTTTGAAAAACTACTGAGAAAAAGTTCACTTCGACTCCTTTTGGCTATAAGTATATAAGTCTGCAGAGAACATACAAAGAATTGAAAAGCCAACCCAAAAAATCAAGTAAATATAAGTGGTTTATCACTGATAGTTTACACAGTTAGTGACAAGAGAAAATGTGTAATGCAATTGTGCTTGCATATTCTAAGGAAACAAGGAGTCCAAAGATCCAAGCTACAACATGCATCCTGAAGCACGAGTGATGTTCACAAAATTGCAGCATGCACATACATGCAAGGCTGGGAGGGAAATAAAGATTACACGTGCACACGTGTCAGAATAAAGTACACAAAGAGACATTCTATATCTCTTTGGAAACACAAAACAATTGATTTTAACCTAGCCAGTAAATAATTCAGAGCACCCTAAGATTTCTAAATTGTACTTCAATACATTAAATGACAAAACGTGATGAATTTGATGGCGTAATCACTAGGAAATCGCTGAACTTTTTCAAAGGAATAACGAAAAATGTTTCATACACATGTGACCTATACTTAATAGGTAATATATTGATCTGCACACGAATAATAAATTATAACGCTAACCTAAATTTAACATATTTGTCTAAACTAATTTTTCAGTAAATCTAACATGACACTAATATTTCCTATTTTTCAAGCACTCAGAGCAGTTACCCAAGAGCTAAATATTAAATTAATTGTAAAATGAAACATGTATTTGATGCATTTTTCGTTATCTCTTTTTTAGTGCAGATGACATTAAATTGGCCTTAACTTTTGGATAATAGATTCACCTCCGGCGTATGCTTTTGTGAAGTATACATACTCCCTAATATTCTTTCGCTTCATAATGGACAAACCTATATTGATAAATTTGGAAGCTGAAGCCATTAATGGGTTCGAGAATGAGCGATGAATCTTTGATACAGTAAGGTGTACTAGTGATAATACGAATGAACTCACATTGAACTTGTCACAGACTTGAAATTCAAGGAATTGGGTTTCAAGGGTTACCAAAATATTATCAAAAACAATCTCGATCTTCATCCCTTCTCACAAAGAAGAGTAATTAACGCAAACACGAACGAAATTCGTCACATCATCGTCCTTCGGACACAGTTCATGGATTAAGATATTGACGTTGGCTCATCTTCATTCCTGGAACCAACAGAAGATATATACCTCCATAAGTCATCAACGTAATAAAAATATGATTTCTTTCAGAAGCTGCGGAAGGAGGTTCATGCATACATCTGCATTACCTATCCAATAAAACCGTTCGAAATAAATGTTCGCCACTAATAACATTTCGTTGTTTATTAATCACGGCGAACGTGGGCTTAAATAACAAATCGGACTGTTTCTATTCAAATTTTATACATGACAGACTACGTGAAAGCAACACACAATATTTACTTACCGAAACATCAAATCTAAACTCTGGAACGGACATTGGGTTCGTGTAAATACATATTCGCATTTCGAAACGTACATATCTGCATTTAAGAGGTTAGAATCAAAACCGGCACTTGCTATTTCACTCCAAAGGCACAAATAAGCAAAATACCATTCACGGATGCAAGAATATCTCTTGCTGCACATGTGAACGTATACAGTAGGATGTAATACATCTGCACATTCACAAGCACAGCAAGAGATATTCCTCCATCCGTGTATGGTATTTTGCTTATATTTGTGCCCTTGGAGTAAAATGGCAAGTATCAGTTTTGATTCTAACCTCTTTTTTATTCCTCGGAACCTAAATAGTAGGAATTTGTAAGCGCTGACTTTTCTTACTCTACATATAGATACTCGGCATTACAATTGACCCTCAATTCACTTGAGCCATTTCAAAGCGCAGTTTATTAACTGCGATCAAAGACTAAGCATACTATTTTTCCAACCAAAGAAGACACTTTTCAACGTATATGTACTTACATCACGCTACACAGGATGTGCCCGATACAGACAAAAGTATAATATTGTTAAGAACTCTAATCGTACCTGTTTTTACCAGAAGAAAAGACAGTAGAAGCAGACGAAAAGTTCACATCGCACCAAAACAACGAATATTTTTTCAACATTGAACATTCACGAATTAATTATATTCACTTTTCGCACTCATAATATTATATGCATTTCAATACTAACAAGAGCTCGTGAAACTTTGTGAGAAACAATAATGGAAACTATGGCGTCTTAACCATTTCCCGCTTTTTCCAGAAAATGTGTCATGCATTTTCTTGCGCAGTGTCCCCACCAAAACTAGGATTGCATAAACAAAGCTGTGGATGGTAATCCAAAGGAAAAGAAACCTAACCATGTTCATTTGCGCACTTTTGCTTAGAATACTTGTGCGGAAATAGATGCAGCAGAATTCAGTTTCCCATTCTGGAAGGGTTGGTATGATCAATGATCGAATCTGTATTGACTTTGACACTGATGGCTCACAGCGGAGGCGAATGATGAATTTACACCAAAGTTATATAAATAAGCATGCTATTAACAAATTATGCCGCGACTCCGCTTTGAAAGCTTATGTAAATTTGGATTATCAAGCCCTGGTTCCCACAGAGTAGCGTTGTCATACCTTCTTTTCTTCCTTCTTCAATGAGCTTTCATTTTGATTTTCAAAATTAAAGAATTTTTGAAAACGGGGACACAGTAAACAAGAAGTGCACACCACAGGCAGAAGCGAGATCTGTAGACAGTATAGCTTTTAAATGAATGAAAAGAATGGCCTTTCCGCCTTTCTTTACAATAAATTTATGATTAATTATTCGGGAAAAAGAGAGAAAATTTCAGTAGATCAAGATAAAAATAGTGAAAATTCAAAACTGAAAACAAATTTTGTTTCAAATGACTGAAACCCAGAAAAGAATGTCATTCATGGCGATTCATTCGCATTTGAGGGATTGATAACAACCAGTACATAAACCCATAAACGTACATACAGGGGGAGGGTACACTACAGCTATAATAAACTCTACCGGAATCAGCAATGAAAGAGAGCTAACGAACTCACCCCTCATCACCTCATCTTTCATAAAACTTGCTGTGTAACTCGATAAAAGGAACAATCGCTGGAAAAATCAATAGTGGTCTCAACAAGGTAGAGGACCAGTGAACATTACAAAGAGTAGAAAGCCTTGGGATTCCAAATTTCTCAAGCGTTTTGAGGATGGCGAAATTATAATAAGGAAAAGAACAATATTATGGAGGGTAAAAAAGTCAAAACTCACATTTGCCATTTTACTTCAAAGGCGCAAATAGGCAAAATACTGTACACGGGTGCGGGAATATCTTTGCTACGCCTGCGAACGTGGGGTATGTTGTATATCGTACATTAATGTTGCATTTACACTGACGCTGACAGCATTTCTGTAGCCAACTTTCCTGGATGTTAGTCATTATCGTTCACACTGGAGTTATAGTCGAAATATGCTGACAGCAATGTTAGAACTTATCCGATTCGAATTGGATACTGGCTTACAATAACAACTAGCAATGTTGCATATTATTGTTGCATGTTAGTCATTTTTGAAACTTTGCTGTTAGCAATGTTTGTTTGTCAGTGTATGTAAATGCACCATCATAGGCGCAGCAAGGATATTCAATATTCCTGCACTCGTGTACAGTATTTTGCCTATTTGCGCCCTTGAAGTAAAATGGCAAATGTGAGTAAAGCTCAGATAGGAGTTGGGAGAGTACAATAGTTCGCCATTTTGAATCCAACTGCGCCCGTCGATGCCGAATTGACAACGCGGTACGCTCCGCATAGTTGGATTGGGCATCCACGGACACAGTAGAAGTCAAAATGGCGGACGATTGTACTTACACAAAGTATAGAGCTCTAATGTAAGTTTTGATTCTTTACCTTTCATTTTTACCGCTTCCTTTCGAGAAACAGTGCAGAGAACTTTTTTTTTTTTTTTTTACAGCAAATGAAGATGACAAAAAGGAAGAAAGGAAAGACTGTAAGAAACAGGTGATTCATGCGAGAATCGAGGAATAAGCAAACAGGTTTCAAAATTGGTAAGAAATCAACACAGCAACAAGTTAGTAGTTTTGTGGAAGCCAGTGAACAAGATCAATATATTCAAGCATAAATCGAAAACAAAGAGCACCTTTTGCAAATGGAATAGCACTGATTTGATCTTCTGCATCATAACTGGTTTTTAATTTTAATCTTGTGATTTAAATAATTTTTTCAGCATTTTTTAAAATCACAAATATGTAAAAAATGATTTTCATTATGATTTTCAATAATTTTTGGAATAATGATTTTTTGATTTTCAAATTGTAATTTTAGAAAGATGATTTTGATTTTAAAATTATGATTTTCAGTTATTTGTTTACAGCAGGGCTTTTTTTGTGGGGGCACCCCAGGGAAATTTCGAAAATATTGAAAAATTGCCATAAAACCTGAAAAAAATTTGATTTTCCAAATACAAAATCAATTAGTGTGCCCCCAAAAAAGAAGTGACAAAAAAAGGCCTGGTTTACAGTAATATGAGAAAAATTAAATTTTATTTGCTACCTATATAAGCTTATAAATAACATTGAGAAACTAAATTTTACCCTTTAAATGATTCCATCACAAATTATTAATAAATAAAGATTAACAATAATTTTGTAATTTTTTCATTGAAATTATATCTTTGTTGAACTGGCCATAATTATTGGGAGCATATAAGAGCAGTACTCAGATTTTGGAAGAATGAACAAGAACAAGAAGAAAAACAGCATGTTCTCGTTCTTGTTTTCAGAACGAGATGAGCACAATAGTTGAATCGGTCAAACCTTTATAGTCAATCAACTATTTTCTTTTGAAACGGTTATTGGTCAAGGTTATTGGTCAGACGGTCAACGAACTTTTATTTATTTTGGTTAATGGTAAAAAAAAAACAGTTATATAACTGTTATTTCACAACTAAGCATGAAAACATGATGGGATTGAGAACAAGAACGGGAAACGGGATTGGGAATAGGACCAAAAGGTAGGAACAAGAATGGGGATGATAACGGGAAAAATATGGAAATGGAAACGAGAATGAGAACAGGAACGGGAGAACGTTGGTAATTTTAAAGTAAGGAGAACAAAGAACATGAATAATGAATGAGAACCACGCAGTTAGAGAAGATGAACAAACGGGAACAGAAACGATGATTTTTGCGTTCTTCCAACGCTGAGCTATCTATTCGCTGATTGCTAAACAGTTTTAACAGTGTAAAATGTAAACTAATTTCGCCCATTTGTGGTAAAATCAAAACTCAAATAATAAAATCAAAAAATCAGAGTTTTGAGGTTATTCTAAAATCTTTCAAGAATTACGATTTTATTATTTCCCTAAAAATGATTAAAAATCGTGATAAGAATAATTTTTCCCATAATTAATCAATTTTATCTTTATGCTCTAAAGAAAAACTGACAAAAATGAATGAATTTGCAATTTTGCATTCATTGGAATTTATTATCAATAAGGACCCGCGAACAAAAGTCTTTTTCATCAACCTAAAAACGCTTCCTTGGATGGTTGGAAAATGGCTGCGAAGCTGCTAAAGGCTAAATTGCACAACAATGCCATGATACATGATCTACTTTTAGTTGTTCTAGGCTTGATGACATGATCTTGGTGCGATAACTCACGTACACAAACTGCTGAAGGATGTACGAGAATTAAGTAATGGCTGAATACGTTATGGTGAATAAATGTTAAATCATTAATAATTGATTATGAAACCGTCATGTTTAAAAAATGGATAATATTCCTAAAATTAACGGTGAAAGACCTAGTAGGAAGGCAGTGAAACGTGAAGTTTCATCCAAGAAGAATCATTTGATATCTGTTTTCAATGTAAGTAACCGTCAATGGTCACAGCTCAGTGCAATACACTAGTTATGCGGTGTATTTCTGAAATTACCGATTATTGCGTTGTTTAATTTATAAAAATTGTATTAAATATGAAGTTTCTCTTCGATGTAAGTATCGTTAGTTCTGGAACTAGTTGATTCGGCAAAATAATTCCATATCAGTTCCCTTCATCAAGCTCGTAATCACATGAAGTTATTACCCATTGAATCTGTTTGTTTTCATGTGATTCACCACTTAGCCAATGAAATATACGTGCACTTATAAACATCCGTGTTTATTTTTTGTAGAGTTTTGAATTCACGATCAACGATAAGAAGAAAAAATACTTCGATAAAATTCATTCCTTGTTGACAGCATGGGAGCAAATCGCCGCTTTTGTATCCGAAACATCAACGGAGTCTCCGCAGCCAGAATTCGATTCACTGTTTGTGTATGTCTAGATTTGTTTTATAATTATTGATTGCATGCTCGTCACTGCAAACAGCACTAATTTACTCGCTTGTTACAGACATACTCTCAGATTCGTTTTGCGGCCGGACTGGACTCGAGCTAACAAAGCTCTCCAAACGCATTTATCGGTCACGTTACAACGTTTTGCATCAGTTCTAACGCAGTCGAAGAGTTTCCCTAGTATTCTACAGCAATGCCATGTTCTGGAGTCTGTGGTGCAAAAACCGTGGACGCACCCGGTGTTGAGCAAAATCTTGGCTGATGAGGAAGTTGAATTCAATGGTTGGTGTTTTAATCTAGTATTAATACTTGTGTGCCGCCGAGTAGCCGACATAAACTGATTTTGCGATTTATACATTTTACTTTTTTTGAGCGTACCATAATTCCACTCTATTTGGTCGACAGATTTAATGGACTATTTTCAATTTGAGAATGGAAAAGTTATTGTCGTCCGTTTGGAAATGATGTTGGAATCAAAATGCGAAGATATTGCAGTTCGGTTATCCAAATCGTGTCTGTCGATGTACTACAACGCGGAGCCGTTGGAAATCGATATGACTCAGAATGAGTTAGACTACATTACTGACATCTATTTTTGTAGCTTGTACAGAACGAAGAAAAAAAAGGAGCTAACAGACGAGGTAAGATTAGTACATGTGAATAATGAACGTTGTGAGAAATACGATGTACTGATTCTTTAATTGTGACTTGTGTTTCAGATTAAAACGTACGAGCTCGATGAAGGTTTACAGCTTCTTCAACGGTACAACAAAAACGGTGGCGTTGGCGGCGCATTCAACGATACCTGTAAAGAAGCTCGCGTATGGAAGTACAGTAAGAAAGTGATAGAACTGGTGTCGAACACATTGCTGGCTAACGCTGTTCTCCACGATGATCTTGTCAACTCCGATACGATACTCCAGGATTTGATTTCTGAATGGGCGTCGATATACAGACCAAGTACGGACGAAGTTTTCTCGCCCGTTGCTTTGGAAATGATACGCAAATTGGTACTCATCGCCGGATCATCGAAATGTATATACCCGTTCTGTTCGTTCCTAATTGAGAATGTAAGTTTCCGAATGCGTTGTTGTCATATATTAGCAGATATCGCGAAAACTTGATTTGTCTAGATATGTCATGTGGACTTTGGCCATTCATCTTCATCGTAGATTCGACCTTCGACCCACTGTGTACTTATCAGTCTTGTATGTGGGAGGTTTTCTATGCCCGTTTGGAAATTAGTGTTGTAAGCGATAGAATCTCTTAATTGTTGGTATTCGAAGTGGAATAAAAGACGTGTAGTGATAGAGCAGTCGCCTTGGGTCTCGTTGAAAGTGGAGATCATATGAGAAGTGAGAAGCAGGTTTAGGATAATATCGATTCACATCTAATTGAGAAGTGACTGTTTGAGGTTGCTGAAGGTAAAAACTCTAATTAGGTAGTGTTCAGTGTTCTCTGTACCGTTCAGTAGTGAACGCGTTGAATTAGGTATTTGTGGGCAAAATCTATGCCCATTAGCGGTTAGAGTTTTGGCGTCTGAATTGGCCTTCTCCGAACACCCTTGAAATACTCAGTCCATCTTGAAAGACAACTGAAAGTTGAGGTTCGAGATTCAAGAAATACAGTCATTCACTCCACCCACCTTCGTTGCTAAAATGGGAGACAAACTGCTTGCGGACTTGGAAGCTTCAATCTGACCTAACTGTTTTTCGGGTTCCCGTTGATCCAGTATCATTTGGCACTCTTAGTTCATTTAGTTTAAAATACAACTCAATTGAGAATGATGGTTCTGAATTTATTGGAGTAGTGACCTCGTCTTCCGGAAGCATTACATTGCATTTCACCTATCAGTAGGGGAATAAGATTCTGGAATTTTATTGGCAGTACCCTTGACCGACTGAAAAATTGAATTGTATTCGATATTGCTGTTTGTAATATAAAATTGAAGATTCCAGACTTTTTTGGTCCATGACTTCCATCTATAGAGATGTTAGATCTTGGTGTGGTGGGACGTATGGCGATGCACGCATGCCAAAGTGGCCCGTATGACACCGCACCCCCGGCCACAGGAACTACCCTTTCGAGCATCGCGTCAGTGACCGGAGGGAAGGTGTTAGATCTTGTTGCAACGTTAGAAGTATAAAAATGATGTTTCTAAACAGCGACCTGAACGTTTAATAATTCGGACTTTCCAGACTGGTGACGCGCTAGCGTTGAGCCTTCCTCCCTTACCGCGCTCAAGAATATAATGCTTATCAATGTTAAGATAGTGCCTGATGAAGTAATGAGCAACGCTGTACCTTCGAATGGAGAAAGCGCATTTCTGTTTCGTCACCAATGCGTCCGAGATTTATTTTCAAATTCAAACAAAAATTGGTAGCTTATAGATATTAAAGTAAATCGTAGGACAAGTTTTTTGGCCAAAATCTGGTTGACACCTGTTTAATGATACGAATTTACATCTCAGTAATCCTAACACTGATAAAAGTGCCGAAAACATCCGCCAGATGTTAGCTACTTTGTTGTTGAATCTTGAGAAGCCCGAATGGTGTTTTTAACTGGCACCTTAAAATGTTATGTTCGCGTCACATGTTTACAGTGAACTGAGTTCAAGTGTGAATATGGTCCGACTACTATTTTGGAGAAAACTTTAGCTTCGTCGACTTCCGTCTGCGTTCTGTTGCGTTAGAAAGACATCTGCTGTTGTGTCTGAACGAATGTGGAACATTCATAATACTATACCACAAACACATTTATGGTCTCCACAATACTTTCATTCTAAATATGAATCTAGTCTTATCTGAGCATTGTCATTCATTTGCATGCTTCTGGTACTTATTCAGGTATAAAAACTACTGCTAACTTCCCTTTTCCTGTAATTCTTTTGTGAACCTATTAACGTTTTTTAATTTCGTTTAATAACATTCACGTATCTGTGTTGCAGTGTGGTTGCAAAGAACTGTACATGAATCACGTTGCTCGATGTTTGATTCGAGCCATCAACCAGAACATGAACGAGATAGAGCAATACCGAGTGAACCACGAGCACGACAGACTTGAACAGACGTACGACCAGCTTTCAAAAGGCTTCGTTCTCGTTTCCAGACTGTTCAGCGACTATAACAATATCTGCAAGGAATGCCTGCTCACCTCCTTCTCCCTGACGCCATCTCGCGAGTGCCTGCAGAAACTCGAAGCCTTCGTAGATACAGTGTTATCTAACCCAAATGCGCTCAACGAACAGCAGTTAACGGAGGAGGTCGGTAATCCGATTGCCACGGATAATAACAGTGTAACTGCTCCGACCAAGCCGGAGTCCGGAGACTCAATCGAAAATAACGAATCGAGTCCGCCAAAACCCCCAGAGGCAGTCGACGCTCCTACCACCGACGATTTGCCTAGTCCAGAACCGAAACCTGTGGCGACGATTCCAACCATCAGTCACGAGAACAGCGAGCTGAACGAAATTCTCGAGAGCATGGGCGTTGATAAAAATGTCGTGCCCACTTTCGAGGAAGGCATTACGGCGAAGCTCAATGACTCACTTCACAGCGAAATGATCAAAGGAGTTGCGCCGGCGTACTGTGCCGAAGTCGAAAGTCTGAAACTGGATGAGAGTATTAAAACTGATTTGAGCTCCATATTGAGGTACCAACGATATCACACACTCACCTGGGACCTTGAATGGTGCGAACTAAAAGCTAACTGCGAGAAGTACCTTGAAGTGTTCGAACAACGAGGATTTGATGAGGTCGAGTTGAAGTACCTGGATCTCGATTACAACCAATTCAAGGATCGACCCATCAATGATGACGAGTACTGCGGAATTGAGAAAGGCTATGAGCACTACATGGCCGTCAGTCCGGAAGGGTCGGATGACGAGCCGCTGGCGACTCGATTCAAATCCAGCTCGGGTGACTCTGACTCGGACGAGCAGCGTGCGAAGAAACGTAAGAAGTCGCAGAAACGTCCGAAGTCAAAACTACCTCCGAAACCGCTCTACGACGAATCTAGCGACTTGGATGACCTGTTCGCGTTCGTCGAGCAGAACGCGGTGGTACAGCCAACGCCGCCGCCGCCACCCATACCCGCGACCAACACGAGTGGCAGGAACGTGAAAATCAAAAAACGCAAGAACTCGGACGACAGCCTATCAGAAAATGGTAAGACCAAGAAACGGGTTCGTTCAGTGAAACCTAAAGCCGGTGTACTCTCGGACGGCAGTGCGGACTCACAGTCCGAGAACCAACCGCCAAATATTAACATCTCCGCTGCGGAGAATAACCCTGTGGACAGCGTCGTCAGCACGAAGAGCAATCCGAGCACCGTACAGATGTTGAGGCAGTTCAGAATCAACATGAAACCGTTGAGTGTGGACGAGTCGGAGCATAGTATCGAAGAAGACCCGAGACAGTGTAACGGGGAAAAAGAAAAACACGTGACTGGAGATTTGAAAGAGCGTAAAGTCGAAAAAGAAAATCACGTGGCCGTTGACTTGAAGGAATACATGACCGAGAAAGAGAATCACGTGATCGGTGACCTGAAAGAGCGTACCGTCGAGGGCAAGAACCACATAGCCGGAGACCTGAAAGAGCGTAACGTAGTCGAAGGCAAGAACCTCATAACCGGAGACCTGAAAGAACGTAACGGAGTCATCGACAGTAAGAACTACGCCGAAGAGTTGAAACCGCGTAACGGGGTAATGGAGAGTAGAAATCACATGCCCGGCGGTATCCTGAAAATCTGCATTCCAAAGTGTGACAATGAAATTATAAACGGCTATCTGATCAGGCCCGAAACCCGAAAGTTATTAGTGAAAGAAGAAGCCAATCGGGAGGGTCGCGATTCGTCGAAGAAGCACAAAGAGCGCCGGCCAAACGATAACCGCCCGAAGCCGAGGAGCACCGCCACGCTGATCGCTTCCAGACGGGCGAACAATTCGGTCGTTATCAAACGTGTCGGGCCGAAGGACGAGGTCAAGCCGGTCGACGACTTTACTATCGAGTGCAAGGTGCGGCTGCCGAAGGCCGATGTCGACGGATTATTCTCGATGACCGCCGTCGAGAAGAGCGAACCGGCTGAAGTGCAAATCGAGTCGGCCGACGTAAAGTGCGAGACTGCCGAAGTGAAGAGCAAGCCAGCCAACACGAATGACGAGCCAGTCGATGTAGAAAGCAAGCCGGACGCGAACAAATTCGAGGAAAGCGAGCGCGACACAAACAACATCGAGAATCTGCTCGAGGACTCGATGAGTCCGCTCGCCATAGACGAAGCCATCGACCAGTGCGATATGACGGACGAAGCGAACGCCGACTCGAGCGACGAGCCGGTCGACGAGCTGCAAGAAGTTCTACTCTCGTTTCTCAACGATATGTCTTCGAACTTCGCCGGCTGCAGAGCGGCCGCCGCGGAAAAGGCCAGACAGGCGGAGAAAGAGAAACAGGCAGAGATGGAGAGACAGGCGGAGAAGGAAAGACAAGCAGAGATGGAGAGACAGGCGGAGAAGGAGAGACAGGCGGAGAAAGAGAGACAGGCAGAGAAGGCGAGACAAGCGCTCGCCGAAGCTGCCAATGTGATACCCAGCTCTATGCCATATTCCGTAACGTCTAGTCCCACCGTGGCTACATCACTCTCGGGGTTGCCGATCGTGCCATCATCGTCAGCCGGCGCCGGCCGAGTCCTGCCCAAGGTGAAGAAAGAGCGCAAGAAACCCAAACCGCCGTCCGGAGAAGACGGAACTCCCTCCGATGCGACTCCGAAGCCGAGAAGGAAATCGAAACCGCCGACCGGTCGTCCAGTAGGAAGACCAAAAGGGTCGATTAGCAAGAAGAAATTGGCAGCGCTTGCCGGTCAACCGCAACTCGACCCCGCTACTGGGCTGTATCAGTCTCCCGCTTCGATGCCATATTCCTCGGTTTCATCCTATCTGAATTCGTCATCGTCATTCGCTAATCAGCAGCAGCCTCCTCGAGTATCGCAGTCATATCTGCAGGCCCCCCAGATGGCCAGTCCGCAGGCGAGCTACTCTACGTGCCCTCAGCAAATGTCAAACTATTCGTTGCCGTCTCACCAGGGTGCCGGTGTATCGAGCTCGATGTCACCGATCACGTCCTACCTATCTGCATCGCCCATGCGGCCATCCGGTATGAACGGCGTCGCCCAGACCAACTTTGGTTCGCCGTCTGATCAGTCCAACTTCAATCCGGCGCAGTCCAGTTTCAGTCCGACGCAGTCTAGTTTCAGTCCGACGCAGTCTAACTACGCCCAGCCGTCGCCGCAGTCGAACTTTAGTCAGCCGTCACCGCAATCAAACTTCAATTCAGCACCGTGCTCCATCCCGCACAGCTATCTGCAGCCGAGCGTGCGCCTCACCGACATATCGACGGTGCGGACGCTATTGCCTCAGCAGCAGTCCAATTTCGATTTCTCGTCCGCCCCGTCCTCGTCGATGCAGTCGACCGTGATTCACTCGTCGGCGACCACTTATTCGACGTCAGCAGCGCCCTCCTTTTCAGACGTCACTCCGGAACCGTACTCCTCGGTGGTGTACCACTCGCCGACGTCTACCGATACCGCGTACAACACCCAGCCTGTGCCGAGCAAAGCGAGTAGTAAGTTGCGCGCCGCCCTACAGAACCCGGCCACCACTAACATCAATCTGTACGATCCGGCGTACGCGACCAACAAGCCGCCGCCGGCGCCGGGCAAAGAGGCGAAACTGGAAGCCGTCCACCAGATACTGGGCGTGTACGCCGAAACCATTCACAAGTTTCCGGAGCTGGAGCACGTGCCGGCGCCGCGCAAACGCACCGTCAACGGAGCGGCGCCGAAGCGGCAGCGGAAGCGGAAAACCACCAACGAGTTAGAGACGTCGTTCCTGGCCGGTGGAGGCGCGCATAGCACGATGCCACCAGCCGCGGCGACGAACCTGTACGCGGCTCCGGTCTCAAGCAGCGGTCAGTCGCAGCCGTCAAATTTCTCGACTCCGGTGTCGAACGCGTACGTCGGTCAGTCGGGCGCGGCGATGTCCGGAACGCAGTTCGCGACATCGCAGCCGAATCAGTTCGCCCACGTGAGTCAGTCGAACATGGGCGCCGGCCAACAGTATCAAGTGTCCACCGCCGGTCAGTTCCGAGGCGGTCAGCAAGCGATGCGACCGAACCGGCTGCCGCAGTTCAGTCAGTCGCAATTTAGTCGACCGCAGCAGGGCGGCAACGATGGCGTTTCTGTGAGCGTGGCGATGCCGTGCCGACCAGAGACGACGCAGTTGTACGGTAGCGCACAGAAGAACTACTCCAGGTCGCCGGCTGTCCGGCCGCAGCTGCAGCAGACGTCGACTGGCCCACAGCCGCAGCAGTGCGCGCCTTCTCAGCCAAAGCAGAAGTTACCTACTTACATTTCGACCGGCCTTTCTAGTCAGGGTTACGGCACGAACGTCGCTCCTAGTACCGCTGGCAACAGCTACCGAACAAGTAATACGCAGGCCGGCAGCGCGAACGGCTACACGAGTTCCTATTTGCTGAACCAGTCGGTGTGTGACGCGACGCCGAGTACCGGCAGCGTGAAAAGCAGCGGCCCTGCGGCTGAGGACGTGTATTACGAAATCACGTCAGGGCAGCCGACGCTGATTGAAGTGCAACCCGTCTCGCCAAGCGTTTCGAGGTGTCAGCTCATCAGCTTGAACCATTCGGCATCGCCGAGCGTTTCGAGCGGTCAACTCATCAATTTGAATGATTCGTCGGCGCCGGCCATCGCCAGTGGTCAACTCATCAGTTTGAACGCGGAGGACTGCGTCACAAACAATAACGAGTACGATAGTAAGATGTACATGACCATCGATCCGCAAACGCTGGTGATTAATGACGACTCGTCGGGCGGGTTGAAGAATCAAGTACAGCTATGCCAGAGTAACACATCGACGATGTTGGACGCCCAAGAGAGTGAGTATTTTGTAGTGACCACTATCTAGTGGTAATGAAATGTAGATTTAAATTCAAAAAGATGGATAAGAAGAAGGTAAAAAACGAACTAGAATTTAGAGTTACTGAGAAAGGTAAAGAAAAGAGAAGAGTATCAGGAAGAAGTAACGAATGAACTTTGTAATTCAAAGGAAGGGAACGATATTGAAGAGGAGTGGATAGCACTAAAAAGAGCAAAAGATTTCGTAGCAAGGAAGAAAATAGGTACTCAGATAATAGACAGGAGAAAATCATGGATAAAAGTGAAATATTTGGGAGAAAGAAGAAGGTAGACACAAGCCAATGATGGAGAAAGCAAAGAAAAGTATAAGGCTTTAAGAAATCAAATGAAAAGAGAATGTGAGAAGGCAAAAGAAGAATGAATTAATCTCAATTGTGAGGAAATTGAGGAGCAAATGAAAGCAGGAAAACCCGACCAGGCATATACAAAGTAAAGAGATATTTTGGAGCAAGAAGAAAGAGAACAAATAATTAAACGGATGAAAAAGTAACATTATTGGACTCTAGAAAAATGAAGTAAGAAGATGGGTGAGATATGTTTAATAATATTCAGATATGTTTAATAATATTCTACCAAAAACTGAAAAACAAGTTCCCCGACATATGGTACCCTTTTCACTGAACGCCTCGCATTTCCTTTTAAATTTACTCGTTGAAGACATATTCTCTCAATTTTGAGAATAGGTTGTGTGCACATAACGTTTTTTGTTCCATATTTCTTTACTGACTGCACATCGTTAATTTTCTTTTTTCGCATTGTAGATGAATTGAAACTTCCGTTGTATATCCGCGATAACAGCGATGGCATAGATGGTACGACGGATGGCGTGTGTATTTCTATTCCGGAAGACTCGTACTCAGAAGACTTCTATGGAAACTGTCTCGAGTTTATATCTTGTAAGTCAAATCAAATTAAAATGACCTTCAATTTTCTTCTGGTCAAAAGGGAAATGTGTAAAAATAAATATTCATTTCCAAAAATGAAGCAGAGAGATGGCGCTGCGACGTACGAACGTGGTAAAATAGAAATAGTCGCAGAATTCTATAAAACCCTATATAAAGCTTCATGAAAAAGAAAATTACCATAAAGAAGGTGGAAAGGGAATGGGAAACGTTGGCAACAAATAGAGAAGAGCCGCCTATGATACTCAAAGATGAAGTCGAAAAGACTGAAAAACTTGAGAGTAGGGAAAGCCTCAGGCCCGGGTGGAATAGAAAATGGTATATTAAAACACTTCGCGGAAGTCCTAGCCAAACCCCTAGCAGGATTATTTAATAACATCATAGAATCGGGGAGAACTCCAAAACAATGGTACAAATTTGAAGGAAGACATAAATACCGACCCGTCAGTTTATCACAAACAATGAATAAAGTATTTTCAAAAATAATATTTTAGACAAACCAACCGCCTGAGCAAGCTGGATTTAGGAAAGGCTATTCAACAGTAGACCATATCCAAACTATAAATCAAGTTATGGAAAAAGCAACTGAATACAATATTGATATTTATCTCCTTTTCATAGATTTTAGAAAAGCGTTTGATACAATAAATCATAAGAGGGTATGGGAAACATTAGCTATACAAGGCATCCCTATAAAGATAATAAAAGTCCTAGAAAATATATATTAGGCTTGAGCAGGTTGGAATGGAATTTCTGGTTCAAAGAGGGGTGAAGCAGGGCGACCCGCTGTCCGCAAACCCCTGTTTAATGCAGTTTTGGAACAAGCTTTTCGAGACTTGAGGTGGGAAAACAAAGGCATTAATATCAACGGTGAAAACCTGAACAATTAACGATTTGCGGACGACATGGTTCTTATCATAAAATCGCTCGAAAAAATAACGGAAATGTTGATGGATGTGAAAATAAACTGTGGAAAGTGGGACTGGAAATTAATGTATCAAAAACAAAAGTACTTACAAAAAACTCTGGTGACCAAGGAAGGGAAGAGGAAAAGATTTTAATGGTGAATCGTCTAGAAGTGGAACAGGTCGAAGAATACAAGTATCTCGGACAAAGCATCTCGTTTAAAGATGGAAAAGACAAGGAAATTCAAGCAAGAATAGGGCAGAGTTGGAAGGCGTTGTGGAACCTGAAACATATCTTCAAACGCGAAATGAAAATCAGTACTAAAGTCAAAATATTGGAAACCTGCGTACTGCCGGTCTTAATATATGGTGTACAGACTTGGGCCCTAACAAGCAAACATTTTAATAAATTCAGGAAAACCTAGAACTCAATGCTGAGATCTATTCTAGGCAAGGCAAAATTAGAATTCGTGACATATACACAATAACAAAATCATTCAACATTGGGTACAAAATTTAAAACGTGAAAATTAAATACTGTGGACATATGGCAAGAGGATCAAATGAAAGGTGGAATCTAAGGTCGACTATATGGCTGCCATATAATAGAAGAAGAAAGAGAGGGCGACCTGCTATACGATGGCTGGACAAAATTGTAAAAAAAATGGGTCCGAGTTGGGGAAGCAGGGCGCAGAATAGAAAGGAGTGGAAGTGGGTGGTGGAGACTTATGCCCAGCGATGGACGAGTTGAGGTTCGGCTGCGATGTCGTCTCGGCTCAGGCTGTTATTATTATTATTTTTCTTTACTTAACCTATAGCATAGGTTAAGTTTCCCTCTGTCGGGCAAAGGCCTCTCTCAGACGCTCCCATTCCTGTTTTGCGCAGTCTTATGATATTGTCTGTGCTGGAACATCCTGTCTAACTCATCCCTCCATCTGGTCCTTTATTTCCTTTTACTCCTCCCGTCTTTCAAAAACCAATCGGAGGTTATTTTTGCCCACCTGGTATTGTCCATGCTCGCCAATGTCCAGCCAAGTTCCAATTCAACCTGCGTATTGATTGGAGGGAGTTAATGTCGTATTTTAACTTCTTTTTAGTTTTAAATAGATTAATCTTATTTTTCCTCTGTATACCAAGGATTGTTCTTTCCAATCTGTTTTGATGAATGACTATTTCTTCCTCTTCAGTTTAAGTGCGCGACCAGGTCTGACAACCGTACGACAGGGTGAGAAAGACACAACTGTTCAAAATTTGTCCTTTTTGTTTTACTTAAAAAATCCCTTTAAATATTTTTCTCAAAAACCAAAATTCTTTCCAAGAGTTGGCTATTCTTATGTCTAATTCTAATTTTTTCCTATTGTCAAGTGTTATCGTTTGTCCTAAATATTTAATTTCCTCCACCCACTCTATTCCCGTCCCCCCTTTTATGGCCAAAGTACGCCCCCGTTTAGTTTGGATACGTCACCGACCACAGACATATTCACATTATCCTACGGCTAGCAAAAATACACCATTACCGACCAAATACCAACAAGAACGCATCTTGCATTGCTGACATAGAGAGCTATAGTCGTAAAATTAAAAATGCTTTAAAAACCTTAATAGCAACAAATGCAAATTCGGTCAGCGAACACTATGAGGCTCTCTGCAAGGCAGTAACGGAATGCTCGTTAATAATATAGGAACAAATAATATAAACCAAAATTTAGAAACTACAAAAAAGAACGAATACTTGATAAATCTCTGGGCAACCAGAAAAAAGCTTACGAACAAAAAAAACAAGAATGCTGCCAAAAAGGTCGAGCTAAATATTGTTCCAAAAAAATTTTTTTAATATTGTACAAAAAGAAAAATAATACAAATGGAGGCAAGGCATGATTAGTTCGATTCTGGAAGGTACAAGAAACATCAAAAAACTTAATAGAAACCTGGCACTCGGCTCCCACCAGACAACATACCTATTAGACAAAATGGGTAATAAAGTCTATGATAGGGATGGTATAAACTCACTGGCAACAGAATTTTACAAAGAACTATACGCCCAAGAGGGGTCGTACGAGACACTCTTTCACGGAAATACACCAGAATGTACAACCAGGACAGAACTTCTCTTCTTAAAATCTGAAACTAAAAATGTAATCCAAAATTTGAAAAAGAATAAAGCACCATGGAGTGATGGTATAAGGGACGAGCACATAGTACATGGAGGAGAGGAAATGTCTAGCGCACTGACTTTTCTATTTAACAAATTTATGGTATCAGGTGAAATCCCTACAAACTGGAACTTTTCAGACATTATTCTCTTCTTTAAAAAAGGGAACAGGCACCACATTAGAAATTACAGACCTATCAGCCTCTCTCCCACGATCTCAAAAATATTCTCTAAATTAATAGAAACAAGACTGAAACACTTTTTAGTCTTCACAACCCCCTGACCAAGCTGGGTTTAGGAAAAACTATTTCACCCTTGACCACCTCCAAACCATTAACCAAATCATTGAAAAATCAGTCGAATACAAAATTAACGTAAACATGGCATTTATAGTCTACAATAATGCTTTTGATTTCTTGTACCACGACTTCATCGTAGTTGCTCTAAAAAATCAAGGTGTTCCTGACCAACTTTCCAACATAGTAAAAAAAATGTATTCGAAACCCCAAGGCAAAATCATTGTAAATAGAACGGGCCCCTACTTCCAATTTGGTAAAGGTGTATGCCAGGGAGATCCTCTATCCCCCTTACTTTTTAACGCAACCCTTGAGGAAATCTTCGAAGAACTGGACTGGGAAAGGAAGAGCTTGAATATAAATGGGGGAAAATATCTAATCTAAGATTTGCAGACGATATTGTGATGATCCCCGAATCCAGGAGGGAGCAGGAGGAAATGTTAGGAGAGCTATACGAAATAGGCAAAAAGGCGGGACTATCAATTAATTTTGGAAAATCCAAGATTCTAACGAACTCTAAGAAGCCTGGTAAAACCTTTCTTGAGAACAAAGAAATCGAATCAGTCACGGAAATAATCTATTTGGGACAAGTAATCTCATTCGAAAACAAAACAGAAAAAGAAATTTCTCGCAAGCACGCTTGCCTGGAAAAAATACTGGTCACTGAGGCACATCTTCAAGGGCAACTTTAACAATAGTCAAAAATCTGAAATTTCCAATTCATGCATTGCACCAGTATTAACGTACGACTCACCCACCTGGACCCTTACTTTACAGTTAACAAAAAAAAAAAATATATATATATAAAGTATGCAGAACGCTATGATGCGTTCCATTTTGGGGATCAAACTCAAAGACTGCATCAGCTTAAAATCCATTCAGTCGAAACTACCCAAAATAAAAAACTTGATCGCAACTGTCCGCAATTTAAAATGGGGATGGGCAGGACATGCCGCAAGACTACCCTCCGAAAGGTGGGCCTACCAAGCAACCTTTTGGTATCTTAAAACACAAAACGAGATGAAAGGACAGACCCAAAGCTAGGTGAAGGGACAAAATCGACAGGTTTCTATGTAACACACAGTTCCAAAAAATTGCGTTAAACAGGATCGAATGGGAGAGGGTGAGGTGTACCTTTGCCTTCTACAGGCCGGGGGTACATTCAGGAACACACAGTCGTCGTCCTTAGTGATAAAACTTTATATACTTGTATAAATCACCCAAAAAAAAAAACAAACACGTATAATGTCGACACTGTCCAATGCGTGTATCTTCCACAAGAAAGGAATTATTATTATTATCCCCCCCCCCCAATTGTGTGAGTAATGCACCTTTTATATTTATGCTGTATTTCGCCTGGTATCCTCGCCCTGTGCTCTGTAATTGTTTGAACTGGTTCTCAAATCAACATGAGACAAACAAGATCTTCAAATAGTAAAAGGTAGTTTCTTGAGCTGTTGTGAAAAGTTCTCAGCGAAAGGTGGTCCGTCAGCTTTAAAATTCCAGCTGAGGCATCTGAACAAATGTTCAAACTCGTGGATGTCCTAATGATTATTCTGTTTTCTTTTCAGGCAATTTACCCGGTCAGACTGAAGCAAGCGCTGAAATTCCGAATGATACGGCCAGCTTCGATAATGAGATTATGGGACAGCTGTTCTATCCCAATGGGACCTACACCGGACAAATGTCCAGTTATAAATCGTAGCATACTGTTGCGGAATGTAAGTATTTTGGTTTACTAAAGTACTACATTTAAATATACTGCTTCGTTGCGCAACATTTTCTCTAATACATTTTCTCGAAAACCATTGTTCCTAATTGCACATTTTTCTAACGTCGATTTCTCTAATAATCATATTTCCTAAAACAAATTTTGCTAACGTATTTTCCCCCTAAAATTTCAAAGTGTAAACCGTTTCAGTATTCTATCTTCTGGGTCCCTGTATTGCTCCTAAACACCAGCAGCTTCAACCTGCCGGTATATAAACTAGCCCAAATAGAAGTAGCACGCCGATGTGGGGATTCCTGGGAACACTTTTCTACTTGCGTTAACTATGGCAACTTCGAAATCAGTCATTATTTTGGTGAGTGTGCACGGTGCTACTCGGAACCGGGCTATAGCGTCTCTCACAACTCCTGTGTTTTGCCAGATAGTAATGCGTATACGAGTGGCACCGCAACCACCTCTTATGCGGTGCGGTTTTGAAGGTCCCATCTAGAAACCACGTTGAACTTTCGCAAAGTATTTCTATATTTTTGCGTGTTGCAAACACTAACACTCTCGTGGTGGTGGTTCGTGGTGGTGGTCTTCTTCCTCCTCCTCCTCGTCGTAGTCATCATCCCCAGAGTCGGCAGGAGGAGGCCCAAAGTCATGGAACAGAAACTGTTCACTGACTAATGTTTTCTGGTACCTCGCCGAAATTTCCCCTACGTCTTTGAGTTTCGTATGAGCCGAAGGTAACTCTTTTCGACATACTCTCTGCAACGACCTTACAAGCGTCGGTTGCGACGGTAGCTGGCTGAGAACTTCAGCCGGAACACCTTGCAATTGGAGCAATTTAGCCGGCGGTTGCTCTCCTGCTTTGCGTTTTAAAGAGGCTGCAAGTTTCTCGGCGGTGTTCTGGTCGACATTCGGTGGATGGCTGTGCGGGGATTCCTTGAACACCTCAACTGGTTGACGGTCTGCTGGGTCGCTAGTGACTGCGCGGACAGTGCACTCTTTACGATAAGATTTCTTGCAAACCCAATACACACGCCCGTTCGATATGCGCGACCTTTGGTACGCGTACCCCTTGAGGCACATCTGCTTTCCTTGTATTTCTGCTGACATGTTCAACGGATAATTATGAAGTATTCAGCGGGACGCCGACGTCTTCACTTATTTCCTCTCTGCTAGGCACTACGAAAATCATGTCACGACTTTCTGCCGACAGTGCATTACAAAATATGTCTATTAGAAGAAATTTTGTTGGAGAAAGTGGCGTTAGGAAATTTGTCATTAGAAAAAATGTCGTACAATCCTCAGTGATTTACTCAGTTACTCGCTTACTCATTTAGCGATTCACTCAGTTACTCACTTACTCAGTGATTCACTCATTTACTTAGTTATTCACTTATTCTGTAATGCGAGTATTCATGCACATGCCTGAAATTCTTAGTAAATCATGTGGATTCCGAGGCATTAACATGAAGGACGGATTCAAACCGGCTGTGTTGTAAATGCATAGCCAGTGCTTTGCATTTACGACATAGCGTAGCCATTTTAGTGAGAGGCGAACAACAGTCATGACAACGACGAAAAAGAAACGTTTAATGAACGCACTATGTGTACAAAAATGACAAAAATATTACAAGCGAGGCGACGTCATAACTGAGGGCTTCTTGTTCTTTCCACGTGCTATTGTGTTACAACATGTCCATTTGTTACACGTTCGTCGTTATTGTCTGCGGCATTCGCTCCTGCAGAATCCTCAGCTACGGCATAATGAATCGTCCTCATCGTGTATACTGCAAATTTCTTCCTGTGGTAGTCCGAATGAGAAGACTAGTTGGTGGAGGACGTGCAAACATAGCTTCGTACGGTGAACGACCAATACCTGCCATCATAAAACCAAGAGAATTAGTAGAAGAAAGTAGGAAAATCTGAAGTAATTTGGGAAATGTAGCGATTACCTGAATGGAGTGCTCTGTTTTTTTGAAACTGTATCCACGTCTTGGTTTGCTCTTTCTATAGATCCTTATTTTTTTCCGGCCTTGCTGCTATCATATTCTCCACGTCTTGGTTTGCTCTTTCTATAGATCCTTGAGTCTGTGATCATCGTGGTTTCCCATGTTCCCATGCACAATCTCAACCGCATCCCACATGGAGTGCAATTCATCGATGACTTTGTTGATGAACTCACGCCTATTATCACAGCGGAGTATGGCTGGCACCCCGAACATCGAATAAATGTCGAATAGAGTGTACGCAACATAGTTGCACGCTTTTTTTTATTTCATTTGTGTAAGGTGGCGCTGTATGCGCCGAGTGCTCAGACGTTGTAGTACATTGAACTATTCCTTGGGTTGCTGTTGAGTATCAGCTCAGTAGCCTCACTTTTATAGTCGAAGTGAGAATTTTACTGAGCTCTATCTCTTTGGTTTCACTGGGTGCTCGATACTCTAGTCCCAGTGCTTCGCGTCTTGTCCCGGCTGCTGCTGGGCATTGACATATGATATGGATCAAGGTTTCTTCCTCTTCTCCATAGTGCCTACAGGAGCAGTTTTTCACCACTCCTATTTTATACCACATGTGTTTTGTGGCCCCATGACTAGTTGGTAATCCGACCATGAGCCTTGCATGTTTCCTGTCAAGTCCTAATAGGAACTTGACATACTTACTGGGGACGTCCCCTATCAGTGTTTTGCTGACTTTCATGCCACTGGCCAACCGCCAGTGCATTTCCGTCTGCTTACGTATCCAAGCCTTAACTTTGGATTTTATGACGCTGTATGCTACAGAAAGACACGGCCTGGGTGTTGTCAGTTCCTTTTTTATGCACTCCTTCGCTAGCTTGCCAGCGATCATGTTCCCCTTATGCCACAGTGTTCCGGTGTCCATCGTATGGTGACACGGTTCTGAGCAAGGGTGTATAATACTCCGCTGCTACCGGGGATGTAGTTTGGTGTGACAATAATGCCTTAGCTGATTGTCTGTACAAATATAGATCTGCTTATTAACAAAGCCCTTCTGCTGGCTTTTATCAATGGCCACCGTGATCGACATTACCTCTGCTTGGAGGATAGTAACGCCCTCGCCCAGTGCCATTGAATATTTGTCAGCGCCTTTTGTATTTGTGATTCCGATTCCTACATCTTGGTCACTGTTAGAGGCATCTGATGGTGTACTTAGTGAAGTGGTCTTGGTACGTCATTATGAAGCAGTAGTCATTAAAACGCTGACTCTGCATGTTAATCAAGTCTAGCTGAGCACGGGAATTGAACCGAGAATGATATTGCTTTCCCAGTTAGGTAAGACAGATTTCTTTTGGCAAGGTATACAAAGCTGTAAGTAAGCCATAACTGTCTCTTTTGTAATATTGTAGTACCTCTTCTTGAGCTCCGATGATGATTGGGTGTATGGCAGTGCTCGCACACCAAATTGGTCCCGGGACACCGCACCTCCTACCATAGAATTAACCCCGATTAGGCGTATGTCAGGATAGGAGAAAACTCTTCTTCAGCTCATTCAGCATTCTATTTCTTCCCCATGTCCGATTGACGAATGTGTAAAGTGACGAATGTTAAATATCTCTTCATTTTTGACATAATACAGAATGTTCTCCGCCACACTCTCCATAGGCTTGATGAGCTTTTCATTCGCATTTAAAATGATTAAAATTCCGTACTTGCGTACTAATCGGTAATCCCGGACTGATGTCTTCATACCCCTTCAACGTTTGCGGATTATCACTACACTGAACTGATTGTTTCCTATTTTGTCCCTCTAGAGATTCAGTCTATGGAAACTGCCAGTGCTCTCGCCGTGAAGTGGTCTTAGGTTTAACTTTTTATGTCGCTAAAAACGAACTGATTATATTAGTACAAACGTGTTAGTTTTATACGTTTCGTTCTCTCCCGAGTTTATCTTAGATGTATTAATTTTAAGTTTCGTGTTACCTATTTCAATAGTCGTAATGTAAACATGTCCATAAAAAAATCGTTTTGAAAGTACGTAGACGTCGCTCGAGTGCTGGTTTAAAAACAGTGACAAAATTTCGGTTCGGAATAACCCTTGTTACCGTTTCGGTTGCGTTACGAATATTGTTTTTTCCTTTATCGTGTTATTGTAGACGTTTATTCTTTAAGTTTCTGTAAATTACTTTTATTTATCTTACATTTATTCCAGTTTGTAAATTGTAATGGTCCTGCGGTGAAGTTATTCCTCTTTAAGGTAGAATGTTCGGATTTACTGCGAAACTTACTGAACCGTTCAGCTGGTTTGTACAGTTTGCTATCTGTCAGGCAGTGATCAGAGGGCTAGTAATAATAATGACTATTATAATAACATTTTTGTTATGTGTTGAAGTGAGAACAGGTTCTCAAGTTTTTGTATGTTATTATTCCATTTAATTTGCAAGCAGTAATTTTAATTCTGCGGGAGACACGAGTCGATTTTCTCTGAAATGTAGATGTTGATGTCAGTTTTCAAGCTGAGTGAGAGTTGAAAGGTCAACGTTTGAATAAGAACAAAAACAAGAAAGAGGAAGACATTGCTTGTGAAATATTTGAAAGAAAAGACCCGGTATTTAGGATTAGGTAACTTTCTATAAGACTTGGGAATGTTTTACATTGAGTTTGCTCCTCCAAAACATTACTCGACAGAAAACATTCTCAAGTTTTCAAAATAAACCTAGATTTTTTGTTGCAGAACAAAGCGTAGTTTGATTCTCCTGACACAAGTCATGGTTTGATACCCGGGGTACAAAGCATGGTTCGATTCTTACAGAACAAAATACAATTTGATTCCCGCAGGACGAAGTATGGCTAGATTCCTGCAGAACAAATGGTAGTTTGATCGTGCAAAACAAATCGTGTGCTTTTATCCTACGGAAATTTCAAAGCGTGGGCCAATTTCCTGGAATCGAGCTTTTGTTCTTCTAGATAAGTTCTGCATACTGAAGAAATCGACCCTTAATTTATATGTTTATTATTATGTTTGCGCATCTCTCTATGTGTATCACATCATAACTAGTCAAAATGAATGTAAAATTGAAAACATCTAGTATATTCATAATCTGTTGAAATTCATTCATCACTTTCCTGTATAGGTATCCAACTGTACATTTTGGAAACGTTCTGTGAAGTTCCCTCAATAGTGATTTCGTTTTAGTCTACGCTCTATTGATTCGGCATGATCTCAACATTCGTGTAAAAACGTGGATAATGTTTAGTTTAGTGCACTTCAGGACTTGTTCACCATGTTCAGTTATTTTTTTCTGTACAAAATATTATGTATTCTTGTATAAAAAATTACACGTAAAAATAATCGTGTTTTCTTTTCGGTGTTACACGTTGTATGTGTTAGTGTAACGAGTAATTTAAGCGAAGCAGATAGAATATGAAATATCCAGATCGTGGGAGAGTATCATCTTTTACATTTTACGTTTCTATATTTACTTAAGATTATCTTATTACGGTTACTTTTTTTCTAATGAGAGTGGATTGGTAGATGTCTCTCATAGTCGAGATAAAGTACGGTAAATCGAGTGGTGTCTCCAAATCAGCCAATTTGATGATGAATAGCTGTGGCCAGTAAATCTACGCAAAATTGTATAGATTCTTCTTGATTTTGAAAAAACTATCCCACCCGATTCACCAAAACTAAATATTTACCTTAGCTTCGCCTAAATTGCTGCAATATCTTTAGTTTTATTTCTCAAGATTCAGAACTTTCATTTACTCGATAAGGTATGATTTATTTATAATGTTCGTTTTTTTTTAATCATCGGACAAGAATAAATTTCTTATGCTTCTATTTTTTAAATAAATATCTGTTCCATTTTTGTAATAATTTTGCTGTAAAAATGAAATGAATATAATGCATAAGTGACGTAGCCAGGAAATAGTTTCAGAAAGAGATGCTATCTTCGCAAGCGAAGCGACTGTAACTTTTTTTTTTAAATTACAAAAACTCAAAATTAGCCCGAAGACGTGTATACTACTACACTAGATATCTAACTTCCTATCCTGCCATAGTAAAATAAAGCGTACCCAAGACTTTGTTCGAATATTGCACAAGCGTTCGCCAGTCACCGGTATAGTCATTTTTCCCATTTAAAATACATGGTGAATTTCGCGTGGAGGTGCCGTCTCGTTCAAATTTTTAAAAAATAAGAAAGTGAAGTGTAGCATATTTAAAAAAAAAAATATTTTCCTGTTTCCAAGATGTGAATGCATGGTCTGTCAAATTTTCAGATCGTTTTACCCAGGCAAAATGTAATAAGCGCGATTTAAAAATGACCAATTTCTCATTTAAAATGCATTGGAGCCGATTTTCTATACCGGTGACGGTAGCAGATGGGATACTAAAACGCGGGGTGGGTGAGAAGGGTTTATACTACTAGCAGGCTGAAGTTAGGTATCTAGTGTAGTAGTATAAACGTCTTTGAATCGGCCCTCTTCAACTTTTAACACTGCAACTAGTGATAAGAAGAAATGAACATTTCAAGGAGGGCTACAGTCCACAAAGCCCCACTATCTGACTACACTGTACTGGAACGACTCAAATGCCGACTGACATTTGAAAATTGGGTTAATACTGAAGTTGCTAAACTTTGGACAAAGTCGCTAACTTGAACACTTAAGAGGGGCTATTCGTTTGATTCAATTTGTAAAATTTAAACTATGTGTGAATTTTTTTCGAGTCCCTGATTTTAGAGCTTCCATTCGAATTTTATTTTCAGCTCTTGGAATCAGACTTTTCCACTTCGAAGTAGATCCATAGCGTGACCACTTTTCCGTGACAGCTAAATGTAAAAATTCAATTTCATGCCAAAAAGTAAGAAAAAAAAGTACATTTCGTAATGGTTTGATTGGGTCTATCTTCAAGCTCGACCTTTGTTGGGTCGTTGCGGATAACATCAAAATGTCAGCGTCCTAACTCATTACAATATTGAACACTATTAGTTTGAATGCGACAAATTATTATGAGATTGATGTACTACAAAATTTAATTACCACAAGTAACTGGAATTAGACGCAATTAAACAAAGAGCTCCCAAGTGACATTTGTTGACAAAATGAGTCAAAAGTATCGTTGGAAGAACGTAAAAAGTAGATTTTTTAAATTCCCCCTCCCCCTACAAAAATATGTATCCACGTTGAAAAACGCTTATCAGTAAACGCTATGTCCATAAACCGGCATTATTCATTGGCTTTTAATGTTACGTTTTCTCTGAACACAGTTTGTGTCGCTTGAGATTTTTGTTTAACAGCGTCCAATTGGATGGACCATCAAAATAAGTGTGCCCTTAGTTATTTTACAAATCCCTAGTAAGGAATTCCGTTTCCGATCTGACCCCTAAATTGAATTCCTACATCTTAATCTTATAAATAAGAACTGAGATTTTTTCATTTCGGCACTGAAAGTAGGTACCCCGTCATTATACCCCTGATTCGATGTATATTGTGAAATCCTGAATAGCAGTCTTCTGACTTTTGAGATTGCGGGGTGTTACAGTCGACTGCTAGCGATCCTAGTGAGCAACTCAAAGAAATAATCACTTTATCAATCACGTGACAGGCTAAATTGCCTGCTCTACCTCGGTCTAGACAAGTTTGTAATCTATTCTTTCATTCGTGCTTATACACAGCAGAAGCTTCAAAAGCTTAGCTGCTGTAATTTCTATTTTCTAAGTCGTAAAAGATGGTAAAGAACAATGTACCAATGTCTAGGTAGTAGAGGTAAACGTAGCTTAGTGATTAACTGAAGTAACCACCGTTAGTTCGTGGTTCTGGATGTTATGTCTTTGCGGGAACCATCTCGTTAACATTGTTTAACATACTACAGCCTGGAACCTGGAGAAATGGCAAATGCGACCGAATGCAACATGAATCGAGAAACCCAGCAGAAATCACAGAACCAAAACAATTTCGAGACTGTAGATAAAGCTACAGTTAGCACTTTAAAAGTAAGCTGCATAATTTGTCCTTTCATTCTGAAATAGAAAATAATTTAGTATAAATATAGTCAGTATTCATAAAAATTCGGAGGGTCGTCTGGGCTTCTAAATTTAATGTTGAATCGCATTTAGTTCAGTACCGAAAGAGACACTGAATGGCCGAATTACAATTTTCAGTTTTTATGGTAGCAAATTACGCTTTTCATCAATTCTTAATACGGATTTTAAAATCGTGTTTTCAGAGAAACCCTAAAATAGAATTTTGTAAAACGGATTTACTGAAACTCCTGACCTATCTTGAAGGAGAACTGCAAGCTAGAGACATCGCAATAGCGGCATTAAAAGTAAGTTTTACGTTCAGTCGTAAAAGTGTTTGCCTCTGTGCTGAGTGAGAAACTCCTTTACGATTTGTCCTTTAAATTGACGAATGTGTTTTACCGTGTACCTATTTGTAGTCGGAGAAACTGAAGCAGTATCTAGCACACAGACAACTATCGCAGAAGGACCACAATGATCCTGTGGCAGCTCTACAGCGAGACAGCTTTGCTGTCACTGATCATTCCAAGGAAAACGCTGAGATGTGTTTATATGTTAACCACCAATTAAACTCCTTAGAGAATTTAGTCATTCAGCAAAGACGATCTCAAGCTCGGGTAGCTCGAGTGTTGAAAGAAGCAGAAATGCGCCATCGCAAGGTATGTCTAGTTAGAACTCACCAATTCTATATTTCTTGATTGATTTGCCTTGTCCCCATCAAAATCAGATTTTTAGATCCGTTTAAATTGTTTACATTCTATGTGTTCAGATTGAAAATGCGTAAAACAAAGCTCTGGGACAGTCGATAATTACATAATTTAACTTTAGGCTGTCATTTCAGAAGTGAATTCTAGTCTTAGATTGTGTTTTATTGTTACAGGAAATAGAACTAGAAATACAGAATAGGAAGAAATTTGAGAAAGAATATCTCAAACTAAATGAAATATTGGAAGTGGAGAAAACCCGGCATAAACAAATCGTGCTGTTTCTGTTAGCCGAGCGAAAAAAAATCATTATGAAATATGTAGAAGAACGTAAACGGTCTGAAGATTTGGCTCAGGTACAGTTTTCGAATTTTTCTTTGTACCCACAAAGTGCGTGTTTTTGTTGATGCCGAATTAATTGGGCGGATCTATTTTTAAATCGAATTCACATTTTACATTCCACATTCGTAAGTCACACAAAATTTCGCTGATTTTATTCTATGATTATATGTAATGAGTGGCGAATGTTCCATGAAGTGTCACTTGTTTCTGTATTTTGCTGAATCTCTGTTTTATCGTGTCATTAAGTTATATGCGTAGGGAGAGAGGGCTATTGGAGATATCGAAATGACACTTCAGAATAATGGAATGAGAACGAAAGTGTTAACCTGAAAGAGTGATCGCTGTTCTTACCGAGTACTATCTCAAAAATTTTAATGAAGAGTATGCGCTGAATATTCTCTCGACATTGAAATTCTAAATAGTTAAAATATAAACCTAATGTTGATTTGAATAATATAATGAAAACAAATTGATAATAATAACTAAGTTTTTCTGTCTACGATAATACGTAAAGCAACTTGATACAAGTCAATCATTGAACCGTATCTCCACTCTTCCTCAAGTAGTGAGCTTTTTCCTACACTTGAAGAAATGAAAACATGGCGTTCATAAAATTGTACCGAAGAAACTTGAGAAAGAGAAAAAAAGAACGACCGAAAAAGGAGATGAAAGAAAAAAAGAAAGAAGAAAACCTTTAGATCGAGCACTGATCCTGGAGAGTCTCAGAGCTTGTTGAAACTATTTGGAAAAGTTTTATAAAATGTTAAACATATTTCGAAGAAACATGAAGAGCGTTGAATAAGTTTGAAAATGCCGTGAAGAGTCCAAAGTTTTGGAGGCATTAAAAAGTTTAAATGAACCTGAAAAAATCGTTAAGAAATTTAAAACAGTCGTGAAATGTTTTAAACTAGTTTAACTTAGTCTTCAATAAATTTAAAGACATCCGGAAGATTTTCAACGAATCTTCAATGGTATTAAATAGTCTTTAATGGGTCTTGAGAAACTCTTAACATGTCTTTAACAAATTTAGTCGAATTCAAAGGATTTCAACGAGTCCGAAACGGTTTGAAGAAGTCTTAGTGAGTCTTAATAAAGTCATAACAAGTTCCAGATAGGTGCGGAAGAATTTTGAAAAATCTGAAATACGATTGGAAGACCTGTGAGCTCGAGCGAGTCATTATCAAATTATGAGAAATCCTGAATGGATCTTGAAGTCATAAGAGGCTTTTATATATTCTGAAAACACCTCTGAGAATATCAGAGTCTTAAACTCGACTGGAAGTACTTCAAAAAGTTTTAAATAAGTCTGAGAGTCTTGGAAAAAAAAAACTTTAGGTATTTTAAAGAATCTTAAGCAAGTCTGAAGGAGCCGTAAAAAGTCAGAACATTTTACCTACGTGTAGATGAGTCTTGGACATGTTGAGACGGGTTTTAAAAACAAGATTTTAATAATGAGTTTTGAAGGTCTGAAACTTATTGGGAGAAGTCTTGAAGAGTGCTACAGAGTTACGAGCGAGTTTTGGAATGTTTTAAAGAGCTTTTAAATAAATTTGGAAAAGTCTTAGTGAGACTTGAATGGTCTTACAGTGTCTTATACAAGTCGAAAAACGGTTTGAACGAATCTTGAACTAGTATGAGAGAGTCTTGAAATGCCTCGAAGAATCTTAAACGAGCTTCAGTGAGTTTCAAAACGTATTATGTTTGGCAGTTTCTTAAAAAACTTAAAATAGTCTACAAAGATCTTAAAGAGTCGTGGATATATCTGGAAGTATCTTTAATCATATTAAACACGTTTGAAAGAGCGTTAAAAATAGTCTTTAACAGACGTGAAAGAGTCATGACTGAGGTTTGATTGTTTTGAAGTCTTGAACGAGTCTTAAACGTCTTGAAGAGTTGTTAAGAGACTTAAACATGACTGGAAATGTCTTATCGAGTTTTAAGTTTTTAAACATGACAGGATCCTAAAGAGTTCTGACGAATCCTAGAAAACTTCTCGAGATTCTTACTCGTGTGTTATAGAAAATCCTGTGCGAAGAGTCTTAACGAATCTTAGACATGTATAAAAGAGTCTGAAAATGCCTTGAAGAGTAAAGAGAATCTTAACAAGTTAAAGAGTTTTTACATGTTTTGAAGAGTCTTGAAGAATATCGGAAATCCCCTTAAGAGAGTCTGAGAACGGTTTGGGTTTGGAAGGATCTCAGAAAAGAGCGTAAAAAACAAACTGACTTGGAAAGATCAGGAATAAATTAGGATTATTTTTTGAGTTAAAACAAGTCCCAAAGATTCTTAGCCATTCTCATAGAAATCTTAAGCAGTCCTAAAGAGACGTAAATATACCTTTGAGACACTTAAAGAAACTGGCAGTAGGTTGGGAGGATTTTGGAGGATTCCCAAACAAGTTTAAAAGAATGTGTCCTAAAGTGGTTTGAAAAAGCTTTGGATGTGTTCAGAAGTAACTTGTGCAGTTAAATTCATCCAGAATGACAGCTTTACTATTGGGGGACAGAGGGTGCAAGTGTTTTCTCTGTGAATTGCGTATTTCCGGGGGGGGGGGGCTTTGCCATAGACCCATCATTCACTTGATGCAAGTTGATTGGTCATTTTTGTATCGAACAGCAGTTGAAAAAGTGATGAAAATTCGGTGTACCAGTTGTTTCTGCTCTAATCGATTCAGTTGAAAGTATAAGCAACCAGTGAGGATCTTGATCAACTGAAACATCTAAACTTTCATTCAAGTGCGAAGGAATTTTGAGTTCTCAGTAGATATGAATTGGCAATCATGTTTTAGTTGCGAACTTTCTAGTTAGCGGTTGTTCTGAATGAATCACATTTATGTCAGTTCAACGCGATTTGTTTTACGCATGCTTATTCGTATTCAGAGGAAATTCAGTAATTATTATGTTCAATTTTGACAGATTCTCACCGAAGAAAAAGGTCGAGTTGACGCGATGGCCGAAGGACTAGAAGAAGAAAGCAAAAAATCGTTGCAAATGGAGGCGGAGTTAGAGAAACAAGTAGCCCAGTTCTATGTAGAAACACAGCAGCTAAAATCAAGTTTATCGAAGCAAGAACGAAGGTGAAGTAAATTTCGTTACATATTGATTCGATTTAAGGCATGCATTGAAAATGAATTACTGTACCCCAGGTCTAAGGAATTGGAACTGGAATTAGAGATAAGTCAAAAGGAAAACCTTCTCTTAAGACAACAGCTGGCGGAAGTACGATGTCAGCACGATAAAAACGCCATACATACGGCAGCTACTACGACCATTTTAACCTCTTCTCCTCTGTCATCGGGTATGAAAATCATCAATCCAGTTAATTTTTTAAGACTAAAGAAAGTTAAGACTTACTAAGAATCTTAAGATTGGCTGAAACATTGTTGAGAGTCGTATTAAAACGGTTCAACATTGATGGAGACTCAAAACTCGCTACGACTAAGATTCAAGATTGATTTAAGATCCCTAAGACTCATCAGTACAATATGAAAACTGCTTGAAATTGACTTAACCAGGAGATCCAAGATGAAAGAAAGAAACGATCTCTGACACGTTGGTGTGACATTGATAGTCGTCGCGATTTTCGGCAACTAAATGTGAACAAGTGCTAAAAGTTGTGTTCTCTCACAGGTACCGATACGGTTGCATCGTCAACCGTGAATACCTCTACCCCGGGCCTGCAGTGTGTTACCCCAATGATGACCAGCATTGCTAAAGTGGTACAACCCACAGCCACTGTATCTAGTGTACCAGTATCCGGGCCCAGTAAGTGACCGCAGCATTCGGCGATAGTGCGAATCTCGCTCTAGACCCACGTTAATTTCTGTTTCTCGTTATTTTGTTACAGTGACCGGTATCGCTCGATCAGTCAGTCCTGGTCAGCATGTACGTTACGTAATGTACTCCTCCATGACACCTAATACTCAAGTAGTAAATAGCGGAAAGCTAAGCGAATCGATGCAGTCGCACGTTTCGCCCGCAAACGTTAGTACCCCGGTAATGCTCGTTCACTGAGTTCTTTCGTTTTACTTTGTGTACCTGTCGGCAATGCTTTTCACTCGCTCCTGTTCTGCTCTGCTTGCAGGAAAGAACGGTGGCACCCAGCGCGACCGTGCGTTCCGCTACGATCGCCAACTCACCGCACCCTAAACTGGCAGCTAGCCCGATCGCGAAAAATCACAGCGGTGAGTCGGGCTCCGTGATGTCGACCGTCGCCCGCAAACCTATTCCGTTGGGCCGCGGCGTGCCGCCACCGGTGCCGCCGAACAAGCCGATCGTGCCGCCCAAGAAGGACGGTATTCTGGGACGCAAAATCGAGTCGGTGGCTGCGGAGAACGCCGATTTAAAGTGTTCGCAGATACGCGGATCGGTGCTGCCGCCGGGCAAGGTCAAACTGCCCAACAGCACCGAAAAGCAAGAGGACCAGGTTCGTGGGTTTTCATAGTCAAACAGGAGAGCACATGATGGTAGAGGTTAGGGACATTCGTTCGGCTGATTGGTGAAACTATTCATCTGAAAGCAGGGAATTCGAATTGTGAGTACGGGAAATCAAATTTTGTGGCCAGTTTTCAGGTATAGTCGGGATAGTATCCAAACTCATTTCAGTAACTGAAGACCTCTTGCCCCTCTCCTGTCTTGGAGCTGCAAGTTGGAACTTATTGCAGAAATTACGTGGGTAATCAGTTATACAACTTGTAAACCCTATAGTTTGATGGACATTATATATTTTATAGGAATTTTGCTTCTCTCCTGGGTGTCACAGTTATGAACTTCGACTCGAATTGGTATCAAAAACGAATATGGCGACCAGAAAGCACTATGTACCCGCAGAAAGTGAACTTATTAGAAAAGTAGCTGGAAAGTAAAGTTGAACAATGTTGAACTGAACTTTCCCATCTCGTTTCGTTTACACAGGGAAAGGAATAGGAAAGTACAGTAGGCGCCGGTTAATCCGGACACTTTCGGCCTAAAGGTTTTTGTCCGGATTAACCGACATTCGGATTAACCAACATTTAAGAAACAATTAGAATCCAATTAATTTTCGGAATAAAAATCTGTAAGTGTAGTTTGTTTCAAAGGAAAAGTGGGGTTTAACACATTTTCTAGGGAATTTAACATTGTAAAACAATTATCATGTACGTCATGCTCTTCGATAACCCTTCTCAGAGTATCCACAGCCTTCAAGTATTCTTTTCGTGTGACTGGAACTCTTTCTTCCACCTCTTCCTCTTCTTCCTCCATTGTCTCTAAACTTGGACCAGGTTCAGTGACTGAATTGATGATGTCTGTGTCATCCATAACATGATACACAGGTAAATTCTCGTCAATGTTGACTTGGCAATACCCAATTTTGAAGCTGCGTCCTGTTTAGAAACACTATCGGGAAGCTGATCATATTTCAACAAAAGCGATTTTTTTTGTTCGACAGTTAAATCAGTACGTTTTCGAGGAGCCATTTCACAAATACACGTCAAAACATTCACCAGAATACTAAAATAAAATCTATTAGAGACAGAAATTCGTGACCGAAGATAAGTTTTATCGGCAAAACCACTTCATTTCAAGATAATAATGTTCGGATTAACCGGTTACTCCGGACGAATTAAGCGGCGGGAAATGTGTGTAAAACCTATATTTGAATTGGGACTTGGCTAATTCGTCCGGAATAAACGGTATTCCGGATTATCCGTCGACGGTTTAAGCGGCGCCTACTGTACTTAGAAAGCACCATTTTCCGCCAGTATACTTAACTTGTGTAGTGTGTATATCCTGCTGAAAAGCTTCGTACGTGGTATGCATATCAATGTTACATAAATTTTGCGCCCCCCCCCCCATCATTGTAAATCGTCTTGGTCAGTGTCTTGTTACTCGCAGATTAGCTTGGTAAATATAACGCCTCTTGGTAGTAACCCCCCCCCCTCCGTTTACCAAAAACCTATAAAAAAACAATGGGTTGAGACAGAGAGGAGGGCGGACTGAGCCCCCAACCAAGAAAAAAAATGTATCTTAATCGCAACCCACTTCCCTTACTTAAATCCTGGGTACGGCCCTGATCTTCATAGATCATGATTCTCGGTAGATCATCTCCACGAAAATGACATATCAAGATGATCTCCTGAGAGTTATGCATGATCTCCAGTGGGGGATCTATGGGGGGGGGGGGGGTCAAACACCCCACATTGCGAAAGCGCATTACATAAAAATGTAGTGAACGTGTACGTTCATTTTGAAACGATTTAATCACATTATGAAACTTGTCTTCGAAAACTATTTAAAATTACATCCATCTCGGTTTTTAGGGGGCGGAGGTGGAAAAAATTTTATTTTCAAAACACCTCCCTTGGAAAATTTCTAGATCCACCACTGATGAACTCTCTTCTTTATTGTAATGGGTAGCTTATCTTGCTGAACAAAGCTATCCAACTTGAGATTTGCAGACGATATAGTGCTTATAACGGAATCAATAGAGGAGCTGGTAGAAATGATTAAAGAGTTGAACGAGGAAGGGAAAAAGGCGGGATTGTCAATAAACATCGGAAAATCGAAAATTATAACCACAACCCTGACCCCCCCCCCCCCAAAAAAAAAGAAGAATAAAAGTCGAAAAGAAAGAGCTGGAAATAGTATCGGAAACAATCTACCTAGGACAAACAATTTCATTAGAAAATAGAACAGAAAAAGAAGTAAATCGTAGGATCACTTTGGCATGGAAAAAATTTGGGGCTCTCAAACATATCTTTAAAGGAAACTTCAAAAATGACCATAAAAGCGAAATATTAAATATGTGTATCGCTCCAGTTCTTACGTACGGCTCCCCCACCTGGTCCGTCACCACAAAGCTGATAAAAAGAAAACGAACTGCCCAAAATTCAATGATGAGATCAATTCTAGGATGTAAATTAAAAGATCACACCAACATAACAACCATTCACAACAGATTGCCCAATATAAAAAACTGGATACAGACGATTCGAAATCTGAAATGGGGGTGGGCGGGACACGTAGCCAGGCTACCTCCCAACCGATGGGCATACCAAACCACGTTCTGGTTTCTAGGACACAAAAAAAGGAAAAGAGGAAAACCCAAAATTAGGTGGAAGGACGAGATCGATCTGTTCCTAAAAAACAAACAATTCCAGCAAATCGCGTAGGAACGAAAGGAATGGGAGACGGTGAGATACACCTTTGCCCGATATTGGCCGGGGGTACATTCAGGGTAAAGGCCGCTAGCGTGTACAGGAACAAAATGTATGTAGGCATGAATAGAATATAAAAATCACGGCGTGTCGGCAAAACACCCAGTAATGTACTTGCAAAGAAAGGTTATTATATTATATCTTGCTAAATATCTAAAAACGTCGCCGTCGTCGGGTCAATGCGACTTAGAGGCGAATCCAAAATAGCTAATTTTATTACAGAGGGAAAAGAAAGTTTCACATCAAGGGTTGACAATCGAAATTGATCAATAACAGGGTTGACAGGTGAAATGCATGTTACATGCTCATTTTACATGTAAAATAACTTTTTATTTTACATTCGACATGAAAATGTAAATTAAATGTAAAACTAAATCAAAATGAGTGAAAACAAAAATTAAAGTTCAATTTTTCAATTAAAATTTTTAAAATTTGCACACAACTGGAACTTCAGTTCAAAATGGTCGTCTCCTTTATATACAATTTATAATTATACTCCTCAAATGCACTATAGGTAACTCATCAGAAAGTAGAGTGTTTTATGAAAAGTAAATTACGAAAGACAAGTATAAAACAATTTTTAAAAATTGAGCAATTTAGGCATAAACAATTTTAACCTTTTTCGCCAAACTTCTTAAAATTCAGGTAAACTTAGAATTAAAAATTTTCAAAGAACCAAAATTAACAAAAACTAATTACCTATTAATAAATCTTATAAATTCCATTAAAAAAAATCAAGTTAAAACTCATCGGACTTCGTGGAGCAATAAACTACTATATTTGTTTCATTTTGCCGTCAAAATTGAATTAATTTCATCTCAATTATTTATTTCATAATTTCTTTTCTATTTTTAATTCTCATTTCTTATATCATTATCATCTATCAATAATAATTCATTATTAGTTGTTTTTTTCGCATTTTACATTTTACGAGATTTTACATTTTACATTCATTTCACGTAAAATGTAAAATGCCCACCCTGATCTACAAGACATTAAAAGAAAGAAAACCATTGAAAGCAGCATTAAATACACAGGTTTTCATTCGATGCAGCATAAAATTACCTTTCCAATGAAATTTCATTTTCGAGAAAAGTTGGATTTGCTTCCAAATCGCGTTGATTTGACGATGTGTCTGTTCCCCTTATTTTTGATATCATCTCAGTTTCGAACTGTGTATCAAAACAATGTAAAATGAGTTCAATGACCTTAAAACTTCTAATTCAAGTATCCTAGGCAGTACTTCCGTTAAAGGCTGTTAGAACAGCTGGAAAATGCCATCATTTATAAAATTTCCCCTTAGGGTGGTATTTACCTGATGGGGAAGAAAATTCCGATTTACAGAAGTTTTAAAGGTCATTGAATTCATTTTATATTGTTTTGATACCAAGTTCGAAACTGAGATATCAAAAGTATAGGGAACATCGTTGGGTCAGTGCAATTTGGAGGCAAATCCAATTTTTCTCGAAAATGAAATGTCATTGGAAAAGTAATTTCATGCTCCATCGAATGAAAGACTGTACTGAATGCTGGTTTCAATGTTTTTCTGTCTTTTAATATCTTATAGTTGGATCCGGGGGAGACGAGCATCTCTTCTAATCGCAGAACCCAGTGCCATTGAAATAAGATCAGACATATTGAAAGCTTGCACCCTTAAGGTTCGTGTTAACGTATGGCTTCCCCCTCTTGCAACATTTCTGAAGCAGTTTCGAAAAGATCGTGAGGAGGTCTTTTTATAGAAAATCTAAAGATCTTCGTAGAAAGTCCAAAAAACTTCAATCTCTGTTTGGAATTTTTTCCAGTTTAGGGCTTATATTCTGATGCTGGCCCCTCCTTTCCTTCACTTGTACACCCTGTGTGGTCTAACAGTATTTAGCCTCAAAACTGATTTTTTGGCCTTTCCAAACTCGCGTATCGAATCTCGTGCTTTTAAGATGAAGTGCACGATTCTTACGGGCCGTGCTACCTGCAAAACTTGAATGCACTTGGGTTTGAGAGTATCAAGCAAATTAATGTATGATTTTTTTTTGTCCATCAGGTGAAGAATGAATTAATAGCCGAAAATCCCGGATAAAAGTTCCTGTTTTAGTCTAAAGACACACGAAAAAGTACATACTTAACTTATTTGTATTATACTATACATATATTATTATTATATAGAGCGGCCAAGCTACTTAGTGCAGCTAAGCAATACATGAGACTTTTTTTTAAACGCTCTTTACTCATTTTCTTCTATATCGCTGCTCGTTTAAACGATGGCGAAAGACGTTAAAAGATTTGAGATTCTGCATTTCAGCGACTCTGTTGGTTGAAGACTGATAGACAACACCAAAATTTTTTGTCACATCGTGGCCCTGTGATATTATAACGCTTTTTAGGTTTCGCTGTCCGAGCGAACGAACACTAAGCTAGCAGATACCCATTTTCCTTTTTCTCCTCCCAAACGTGATCGAAATGTCTTCCAAAATTGTATGTGTAATCATGTTCCTTGTTTTGCGAACATGGGTTTCTGCACATTGATCCGAGGCTGCGTAAATGCGTGCGTGCTTTTTTCTTCCAGTGTAACAGCCAATGCTGCTAAATGGTTTTCTCTCCGATTTCCTATACATAGGCTTATAGAGACTGGAACCCCCTCCCAGGTATACTGTGTATATCGTACGTTTCTGTCGAAATATTCGATCCAGCGTTTGCTCCTTGAATTTGCTCTCCCCAAAGCTTTTAGTGAGATTTGTATTTTGTAAATGGTTGTGTTATTACGCACGTAAGTTTGTACTTTTACTCCAAACGCCTCGAACGTTATGTTAGACTAAAAATTTTGGTGTTGTACTAGACGCGATTTCTTGGAAACGTTACTTATTCGTATTATCTTTTTTTTTTTTTTTTCTAATGTAGATGAAGTTTGACTGCATAGTTTTACGTAGATTTTAGCTAGAAATTAGCAGCCCTGATTAAACTTTTCGCGGCGTTGCAAAACCTCTCATATTTGAGCGGAATGAGTTACAGTCACGAGCGCAAATAAAAGGAGCGTAGCGCCCCCCCCCCCCCGTGTACTGAAAGACTCCTAGAAAACTTAATGACATATGGTGGGCGGAAGGACTGGAGCTATTAGAAAGAAATTTAGCCCCATATTCTAAAAAAAGTAATTTGCGCTCATACTTGGAACACCTTTAAAGTTGTAAGCTGACATTTTCGATTCGAAATCGGAGTATAAATTATGTTTGCATATGTACGTCCTTGAATTAGTCTTACATGTAAGAAAATATTATCGACCTTTAAAAGGCACCTTTATGTATACTTTTTTTTTTTTTTTTGTACTCGGGCTGATCTCCGTCCTACGCTTTTTCTCGCTTCGTAGAAGTCAAATTTCATCGCGTTCTCAACTCGTAGACTAATAAGTAGGTTTAAAGAAATGTGAATTGTTACATTATGTGATTATAATTGTCATAATCGTACGCTTCGATGGAGTTTTAAATATCTATGTTCTTAGTCTTTCGTTGCTATTGGTTTAGTAATGAATACTAGTTTCATTTGTACGTGTAAAAAATTTTACTATTTTACTCAGATTATATTATTTGTTATCTATTTTACAGTATTAGTTTGTGTGCGTTTTTTTCTTTTTTTTTCTCTTTTTTTTTTCTTGATATAGGAAAGACATTATACCAAATTCAACTCTATTGCATTGTATTGTTTTCACGGACTGCGTAGTGGAGAGCTCCACATGGGGGTAATCCTTAGTTATTCCAATTTCAAGATCAGCTCCCCGTGGAGCCCGATTGGTCAAGGAGGGTGAAAAGACTCCAAACATGAACTGAGCAACTTGAGACAGAACTTTACTTGAATATGACGCGGAAATTGCAATAATTGGAGATTAGCCCCCTGTGCAGCCCAAAGGGTAAGAGGAAGGGGGAAACTCCAAAAATGAATTCAGCGACCTCAAAAAATTTTATTCAGGCATAAATAATGTGAAAATTGGAACAAAATTGAAATAACTGAAAATTAGCTCTTGTGGAGCCCAAATGAGGAGAAACTCATCTTAGAAATAGATTCCGCGACCTCGTGAGAAGAAAAATAATGGCTCATTAAAGGGGACTTCCTCTGAAACTCAAATTTCAAAAATCATTGTTACTCCTCATAAAAATGTCAACCCCTTTGAGGCACTTCGATATTTGAAACCTACTAAAAGTCAAAAGTTGAGAAATATGGATCACCCTAATTTGGCAAGCTTTCTTGGACGCTTCTGAAATTTCAGCTTTCAGATGGACTCCCTCCTCTCGTCTCATCTCATCTTTTGATATTGTTCTTGAGTTCGTAAATTTAATAGCTGTACTTGACAAAATTGAAAATATTGTAAGATACTTTATTTCTGTTGGAAAAGCGCCTCATAATTTGAAATTGTACAAACGTTGGTAGGTTATTCTTTGAAAATAATATTTCAAAGCTCTTAATGATACGGGCATTTCCCCCCCCCCCCCCCCGTTGATAGATAAAATTTAGTTCTACTTTTTCAAGTTTCCAGAAAAAAATTAGATCCATTTTTATTTGGTCAAAATTTGACCAAATATGCTAATATGTCTGTCGGTAAGGCTGTCCCTCGAATAATTTGTATTATTTTTTTCTAAATTTTCAAGCTGCGTATTCGAACAAACTGAAAACATAGTGCTACTTCTTTAAATGGATGAAGGAATCACAGGGTAACATTGAAATCCCATCTTCAAAGGTAGGAGTCAGTATGACCAGCTTTGGAAATTGTCCCTAGATTTTTTGTCCATGGACATGGCTCTTTTTCAACCAATCGCAAAACAGGGGTTTCAATATTTTTTCGGGGCAATTAATAGTCAAATTGTATATTCTCATCAGAGCAATACGGTCCGCATATCAAATTCCGCTGTTTTTTGTTGTGTTTTTTTTTTTTTTTTTTTTTGTGACGAGACTCGTGCATTCGCGTATTATTGTCTAAAATTAAGAATTAAAGAAAAAAAAAAAGGTCTTTCGGAATAGTTTTTTGTATGCAACGATAGATGTTCATCATCCAAAAATAATTACATTTAATTAATGGGTTAGTATGCCTTTATCGGCTCTCCATGTAATTTTTTGTTTTGGAATCTACTACTGATCGACGGCAGACCACTTTCTGTTCGCTATTGTCTTTCGGCATGGACTTTTTCATGTGTCCTTCAGCACGACATTCCATCATTTTGATTGCCATGCCAAAATACAGAATCTTCTCATTGTCGGGTGTCGGCCCAATCTTACCAATATGCTATACAGAACGCCTCTTACCGACTCCCATCAAAAAAACTTCAAATATCCCCTACTTTCCTCTATGAAAAAACATACCTGAAGTATCAACATTTTTGAAGAATGACCCTGGTGTATTTAACGGCTGTAGCTGGCAGAATAAAAAGTGAAGCGGAATTTATTTTATTGATTTCATTTCTATTTACTTTTAAATTTCCTAATTTGACGATTTCGAAAGTTTATTCCTTGTTTAGAAACACGCCCTTCTTCTCCCATAATTAAAAGTAGTACAAGATTTGACAAAAATTAAGTGACTGCACATAGCACAATTGAAAATATTTAAGATTTTTCTTTTCCTCTACCATTTTGAAATTTTTCATTTCAATGGTAAAAACGCCCCAATAATTTGAAGTAGTACAAGAGTTTGTGAATTCAGCACCTGCAATTCGCACACCTGAAAATACATAGTTCAAAGTGCAAACTGCACTTTATTATTATTTTAATTTTTCTCTCGCCGAACGATTTAAAAATTTTGAACGTCCCTTCCCCTTCTTTTAGAAATTTCCAGGATTTAAAGAACAGCTTCTGTAGTTCGCAAAATGGAAGATTTTGCATGTTTTTATTTTTATTTTTTTGTTTTTACTTTTTAGTTGGAAACCATCGCATTTTTCAAATATTTATTTATTTATTTAATTTGTATTTGAGCCCCCCCCCCCAACAGGTTCCCGATGGTCCTATTGACAGGGAGGGACAGTAGTTACTATATGTACGTCTAATTATTACCCTGAAATACGAAAACAAAAAGTACTTTTCGAAGGAAAGGTGGGGGATAAGGAAGAAGGAAAAGAAGACAGAAAGAATGAGAGGGAGAATTCAGGCTCGTAATTAGGGGGAGGGGCTAAGGAAAAGGGCGGTGACACCCCTCCACCTTCTAACCAATCTGAGCTCTCCTGACAATTTTTTCAATTTTTTTTTTTTTCTTTGCATCTCAAGAAAATGTTGAAAAATATAAAGAAAAAAAATAGATACCTCCATCAACTGTTGTAGTTTCTTGATCTTGAATCCAACAGACAAAGTAAAATAGAGTCAAAGGCTAACATTACTTGAGTCAGTGGCGCACTTTTCTGAAAGGATGGATTACAGAGTACGAAGCTTTAATAAAAGTTTTAGATATCTAGAAACTTCAAAAAAAAAAATTTTCAAATAAATTTCACCACCCCTCTTTCTCCTTGTAAAAAAACTTCATCAGTTGGGTATCTGTCGCGAGCCCCCAGTGAGCCCCTTTTCTAAAGAACGTAGGGCCTGCATACATTTTATATTTTTTGACCTTATTCAATATTTAGCAAATTTAGCAGCTGCAGTTCGCTTTCATTCTTTACCTGATGGACAAAAAAAAAATTACATTAACTTGCTTGATACTCTCAAACCCAAATGCATTCAAGTTTTGCAGGTAGCACGCAACCCTATCGAGAGGAGGGAGAGGAGGGGGAATACCCCGAGCCCGGACTTTCAACAGGGCCTGATATTTTTGAAAGACCTGAAGTTCAATCATACTGTACATCAAATCAACAATCACTCCTTACACCATGAAAAAAACCTCTTATCCCATAGCTTATAACACTACACAACAATTTGAAATTTTTCGAAAAACAATGGCATGAGAATACATGATTTTATATGTATTTTCAACGAGGAATTTAATGCTGATGTTAATTTTTTAATTATAGTTCATTGTTTTTTCCTATCATGCAAATTTTAGTATCATCAAGATGATACTACTGCTCAAACAACTATACGCGTTCAGTATTGTTATCAGTATCAGTGTAGCTATTTCTGCACGACAAAAAGGAATAAAACGTGAAAATGTTAATAAAATTTTAATTTTGAATATGGAAAACGAGAGGTTCTCGAGAAAAATGAATAATGCCATCGTATTCAGCATTCAAAATACGGCTAAAATCATATAATCTCATCCCATTGTTTTTTATGCTGTTGTGCAGTGTAATTTTTTCCCATCTAACAAAAGAACAAATTGAACTGGAAAGAGAGGAGGCTCGTGGAGATTCCCTCAGGCCCTCTTTTTCTCTCTGCAGGGCTGGTAGCACGGCCCGTAAGAATCGTGCACTTCATCTTAAAAACACGAGATTCGGTATGCGAGTTTGGAAAGCCCAAGAAATCAGTTTCGAGACAGAATACTGTTAGACCACACAGGGTGTACAAATGAGGGAAGGGAGGGGCTAACATCAGAATATAAGCCCGAAACTGAAAACAATTCCAAATAGAGATCGAAGCTTTTTGAACTTTCTACGAAGCTCTTTAGATAAAATGTTGAAAGATTTTCCTCTTGCTCAACAATTTTGAAAGTTCATTTTTCATTTTGAAAATATTCAAAATTTGAAATTTTGCAAGTTAATGAATCCAACAGCTACAACTGACGAAATTGGAAAATGCTGAGAACTTTTTCTCCTTTTGCCGGTTCTTAAATTTTAGTTTTTAGGTTACCTCCCCCTCTCATCCTTCTGTAATTTAAGTATTTCCAAGATTTGTTGATAACTTAGCAGCTGCAGTTGACAAAATTTTAGTTCCTAACTGAGCCCCACCACCTTCACATTTTGAAATTGAATGTAGGTGATAAATCTAACAGTCGTTGGCAGAATTGAAAATGTTGCAAGATTTTTTGATGCTCGTCGATCTTGGTATTTTATCTTTCGATAGGAGGAATGTCCAATAGTATAAAAATGTACGAAAGTTGATGATTTCAGCATCTGCAGTAGGAAAAATTAAAAATAATGCAAAAACTTTATTTCTTCTATTTTATTATTTTCTTCTTATTAACTCGATGATTTTTTAAATTTAAGTTTTGTGTACAACACAATCCCTCTTTCTCCCCCCCCCCCCCATTTGAAATTATTCAAATTTTAGCGAGAATTTAGGTGCTGTAAATGGCAAAGCTGATAACGTTACAAACCCAGGGTGTCTAACGGTCATTTTAAGTCATTTATTCTGAAAGAAGGTCATTTAAAGTCATTTATTTCAATCATGGTCTTGTAAAAATTTAAAAATCAGCAAATTATACCTTGAAAGAGAGAACAAAGAATTTGGAATTAGAAAATTCTATTATAATAACTAGGGCTGCAATTTTTATGCGAATGTAGGTATATGTATTTCCTATGTACATGCAGAGGCGAAACTTGACTTTCAATTTGGGGAAAGGGTGATGGAGAAGGAAAATTTGCCGACAAATATTTTTTGAAAACTAAAAATTCGTCGACAAAATTTTTTTTTAATTTGAAAATTTGCCGATTTTTTAGTGAAAATATTTTTTAATTTAAAAAAAAAAATAATAATAATAATAATAAATAAAAGTTCTAAGGAATTGAAGAATTTAAATGAGCAGTTTCAAAATTTGCCGACTGCCAAATTATTGGGGGTGACTTACCCCTCCCCCTAATAGTTTTGTCCCTGCAGATGCAGATTAGAACCTTACGCTTCAAGTACTCACATTTGCGCACATGAGCATACCCTAGTCTGGGAGAGTAAGCTGGAAAGATGTTAGTAATACTTGAGAGGAACTCACAACTTCCTTTACACATTAAGGTGGTCGTTATTTACTCTTGGTGATCTTTTTTTCTGAATTCCCTCTGATTCGTCTCCTAAATTGGTTCCAATAAAATCAAAAAATAAAATTAAATAAATAAATAAATAAATAAATAAATAAATAAAACCTAAAAATTTTCAGGTCGATCGGATTAGGGGAATCCATGCTACAAGCTCCCTTTCATTCTTATGGAAAAAACACATGGAGTTTTGACTTTTGTTCCGGACTAAGTTTCCCTCATATATCCACCACGACCAAAGGCCATAAATTAAACAATAGAACATTTGCTATCGGATTTAGCTAGTGATATCGGAAAATGAACAGAAACAGACAAAGAACTCTGTAGAAGACGGTCGGTATCCCGGAATGGAAAAGTCTTTTTTGCTTTCAACTTCCAGATTTTAATAAAATGGCCAACTTTCTCAAATTTTAGGCTCTAGGTCAAACAGAGAATCTATAGTAAAAACAGAATAGTCATTAAAATTCGAAATTCAACGTTTGCTACCGACTTTCAGATTTTCGAAATGTCTTCCACATTTCAGCTTTGTTTCAACCTTTCTGATAACTTCCGATACTCAGCTTGAAACCTTCTGCTTTTGACTGACTAGTTCTGACAGGAGTCTAGGGTATTCCATTTTCAGAAACGAAATTTGCCTTTCAGTTAGGGGAGGCGGAGAAGAAAAATTTGCCAACAGATATTTTTTGAAAACTAAAAGTTCGCAACATTTTTTAAAGATTAAAAATTTGCCGATTTCTCATGGAAATATTTTTTAATTTAAAAAGAAATAAACAAATAAACATTCATAAAAAAATTAAAAATTAAAATGAACAGTTTCAAAATTTGCCGACTGCCAAATTATTGGGGTGAGGGGGTGTTCACCCCCACCAATAGTTTCGCTCCTCTCTATATGGCGCATATTTCAGAAGTTTGAAAAGATCTTCACGAATCACAGAATTCTGAGTCAAATGTGCAGTATGTAATTTTGTATACTAGTATGTAGCTTATTTTGGCATTTTACTGCATATTTAACACCAATCTCTCTATATACTAAAAAAGTAAACTTCGCCGCCTCCTCCGGGAGAGAAAACCCACTGCGGGTTGCCTACCCTTGGGAGGGGTTCATGGTGGAGGAGGGAGCTTGGAGGGAGGAAGGTCACGGTGAAGGACGAGGAAGAATTGTGGTGGGAGAGGGCTCTCTATACACTGAACAGTAAAAGCCACCTCCTCCCCCCGGGGGGGGGGATAAATTCCTGGTGGCTAATAATTTCTTTTGGAATGCTCCAAATAGAGGTTGAAAATGACCACATGTTTCACCAAACATTAACACGAACCTTGTGGGGGACAAAACAGGTAGTGTTTTCAACATTTTTTTCTTCTTACCAAGCAAACATAAAGGATGCATGTCTCCCGTGGATCCGTTTCTGTTTTTTACTCTAAGGGTAGTATTGTGAATCATTTGACATCGGAAAAGAAACATAACTTATGCAGCGTTGCATTGCTTGTTTCCAGAATCAACGCGGTAACGTATCCGCGGAACAGAACAAATAGTAATTCAAAATCGTCCTATTGATGTAATTTAATAAGAGTGATTCAGAGTAAGCCGGGGAAAGAAGATCACATTCAACTCTGAGTGATTCTCAGAAAAAAGTTTTTTTTCTTCAAATTTTTCAACAGAATGTTATACATTGAAATCATATAGCTACTTACTGCCAGGTGGCGGAGCTTTTTATAGCTTTTGCAAGGCACTTATCGTCATTCTCCTAAGAAAGTCAATCACTTAGCCTGGGGCAGAAGTTCGGCGTTGTTTTCTTTAGTAAAAATTAAGAAAAACTAGGCACAAAAAATGTTTTATTAGGTACTCGCGACAAAAATCACACTTAAATTCAGAGCTATGGACGTCATTGGCGAGGGCACAGGCCTCATGTGACTCCTTCTGGCACGCGTTGCGTTGGACCTGGTCTTCAATCTGAAATAAAAATCACAATGTAATTGGTTAAGATGAGTACTGAGAAATAATAGGAGCAGACGAACATTTACCCTGGTGGATCTTAATATGATTCTTCATAAGCTAGGCAAGTAAAATTTTACTCAGAGGTACTAAAAATTCGGGACTTTTGCCCCAGTTGCAACGCATGAAATATAATTACCTCATTATAGCTCATACAAAAATCGGCGATGTAACTTCAACTTTCACAACAAATTTTACGAACTTTCCAAAATGAACATAAACTTCTAGATATGAAATTATCAAATCGTAATTCACCTGTGACTTTTCTTGTATTAGCAACCAGTGGTTTTTACCAGTTGCATATAAGCGCACTGCTGCCAAGCATACATCTTCAAAAAAAAATATTTTAATGAACTGTAGAGGGCGCTAGAGGAAAGACATTTGCTTCGGCCGGAAGGTAGCCCCGGGTCACTCTATGAACCTTCTAGTAACGAACATACGCTGTTTCTTCGTATTTAAAAATTGTCATGTTTTCTTAGACAGTCCTTTAATTCCAGCAAAAGGAACCTACCTACAGTAAAACGAGCGACTTAACCTCGTGTACTGACACACTATTATATTTGATTCAACAAAAAATCGTTATAATGTTAATAATATGTACATGCACAAATAATATCAATGAAAAAATATACAACGGCGCTGAGATATGGCGTAAATGTATCAGACTAGCGTTTATACACGTTGATTGATCCTCCAGGCGAAACTAATTTCGTTTCTGATTCTGATTCTTTTTACGGCCTTTTCTTCTCGACGACCCGGTGCGATTTCTGGGCTCCGCCTTGGTCGGATTGCCGACAGCCGCCAGCGTTGGATTGATGACCGTGTGTGTAATGGCGGCCGGATTCGAACAGTTCAGTCTTTTCAACATGCGAATGGATTTTTTGAATGACTGAAAATAAAAACAAAGTCAAAACGTCAAGTACAGTTGGTCGAAGACTAGTATATGAGTTGTGTGATTCAAGAAATTGGGTATTTTCAGATATGAATAGGGCCGTAGCAATAATGGAGGCATGAGGCGTTCCCGCCATCTTTCAGAGATGACAAATTGGCAATTTCAGGTCCTGAATCAGCAAATTCACATATTTTAATCTCTCTCTCTCTCTCTCTCTCTCTCTCTCTTTTTTTTTTTCCCCCCGTTGCTTAGCAGTTGGAAAATGTTCAATTTTTTCATTTTACCAGTTTGAGAATTTTTAATTCTTGCTTTCTCAATAAATTTGCTTTGCTACGACCATGCATGCAACGTACCCGGGTAATTCTACAATAATGTTGGCATTTTCCCCTATCTATCATGTGGAAAATAAGAGAGCTACAAAAAAATATTTTGTGCCCTTGTTTGGGAAATCGTTTCTTCTACCTTTTCCCCCACACTGGAAATGATACGCCTCTCTTCCATTATTGCGAAAAACCGAGGAAACATGTTTCAAATGTCCATCATACTGGTTGTCACTCTTTCAATTTTTTGATAACATTAAAATTTTCCTGTATTTCCTTACTCCCAGCTGGGGCAAACTGATAGTGCAGTGTTGTTCCAAAAAGTTAGATTAATACGTTGGCATTCGAAATCCGAGTTTACGTCAGCAAGAATCAGCATAGCCATTTTCAGGAACGAGTCTAGTGTTTTTTTGTCCTTTGTAGCGGCCAATTTTCAACCGGCCCAGCAGATTTTCGGAATGTAGAAAGTATAGTCAAGGTGAGAAGTATCATTCCCAGAATCTCAGCCCGGTATAAATTCTCAGTATCAATTCCAGAAGTTGGCTCAGAATTTCAAAAATACTTTCAGTAGTAGATGGTGAATTTGCTCTCAACATACCATCAACATCAACACTTGTTTGAAGACGATGAAACTTCCTGAATAAGTAGGTAACAGAGATCATACATGATTACTCAATGTTACATTTTTGAATTCTAATGATTAATAATTTGTCGTTGAGGATCAGTTTAAGAATGGATTCTGTAACATGAGACGACTTTGCAATCAGGGGGTGACTTGGTACACGCGTATGTTTTCATTATTCCTAGGATCGCGAGGGATAAAATAAAAAGTGTGGCAACACTGACAAGTGAGTCATTGTAATGAGAGATGCCGTGTAAAACCAATTCTATGTAATTCCGCTATTTCCAGCGAGCGTTATCTGGTGTTTTGTGCTGAGTTTCAAAACGCATATCAAAATTACGTTACAGAAATTTTTTCAGATAATGAGTGAAAGTCAAAGGAAACATGTTTGGTATCATTACATGCAGAATTTGATCGCGGTCATGATAAAAGTAACCTGTTGTGTATTAAGGCCCATTTACATTTGCCACTTAAGATGGTCGTCTTGGATGAATCACCGAAAGTGACAAATGTAAACACGATTTCATCTTCACTTCCTCCAGAATGATAATCAAAAGTGAGTGGTGAACGGAATCAATCCCCAAATGATTTTTGGTGAAAGAGCCTTCCATCGTTTCTTGGAGAACGATGATTTATCACGGCTCACCGCCTAATGAAAAATGTGAATTACATTTTTAGTCTATGTTCACCCGCCTACCCGCGTGCGTCACTGCATCTTATTCTAACAGCTCAACTAGAAATCCAAGGTCATGACTCCAGCCCTGGATAAAAGTGAACGATGAAACGAAAAAAAGCTGAAAAAATGATGAAAATGTGTGAACACGGATGATTCACTTTGGTTGAATCATTCTGAGTGCGATCACTCCAAATGATCATCAGAAATGAAACAGTGTAAATCCCCCTTTATTCAGCACATTGACATAGCTATTGGTGGAAAACTGAAAAAATAAACATGGAAGGGGTGACTTTGCACATAATTCTTTATTTATTCCTCAAGCCAGTAAGTGAACAATTTTGATGTTCTGTCCAAGGATGAAACTAAGGGAAGAGGGACGAGGGCAGCTTACCCCCCCCCCCCCCGGTTCCGTCAGAATTGGAAAATTACAGTAGATAGATCAAAAATTGGTAAAATCCGACAAATCAAAAGAGATCTCGAATTTTTTTTTTCGTCAATGCAAAAAAAAAATTGGATACTTGGGAATTTTGAGTTGAGTCAATTGGGAATTTAACCATTTTTACCCCCCCCCCCCCCCCCAGAAAAACTCTTCGTTACGTTTCTGGTTCCGTCTTACTGTTAGCGAATGAGGAAGTATAAATCAGATGTTTATGCATTTCAGAGATGCCGAGGGCACATGTACATTTGTGTATTTTAGGGTCCAGACTTCTCAAAGGAAAGGTCTTATTTTATTTTATTTTTTCCTTTACAATATGTTGAATACAGGAAGAGTATAGTTCTCATAATTAACAATTTTTTTGTTTTGGCATACAACAGTATGCATAGTATGTGGGGTTACTTGGTACTTTCAAGAGACAACACTACATTTCTACATTTACAACTTCTCCTCCTTCATTCACGAACATGTGCAATGGTACCCCGTCACGGTACCACTTGGGGCACTTATTTCATAATTCTATGGAAAAATTTGTGGAGTGGAGGTTGTTATAATCTTCTGACAAATGTATTCCACAATGTCCTATCAACATTACAAAAAATATCCCGATTCTCTAAGCCAGTTTTTACATTTTGTAGAACGCATCAAACTTGAAAGTACAGAAAAAAAGTGCGCAAATGGTATGCATGCGTTCACTGTTTATGTCCATTGTAGTGGGTGCAATGTCCATCATAGTGGCATATCATATTTCTGTTATAAATAGTAAAAAGACTTTTATAGAGACATAAGTCGCTGCGTGGCCACGTGGTAACGTGCCCGTCTTGTAATCCTTGCGTCTCGGGGGTTCGAGTCCCACCAACGCTGAAACCCTGATGATATTCGAATACCCCCACCCCCACCAACATCCTAACAGAACAGCGACTATAGTATCAATCGAGATGGAAACATAGTGCGTCCTGTAACCTCCGCCAGTCCACCCAAACGAGGCATTACAATCGCAGGGCGTGTTACCACCAGATCAGAAAGATGCACATCGTGGACAGCTTACTTAACGTCGTGAAACACGTGGGTAGTAAGCGAACTGCGACTGCACACTCTTTGGCACAAAAAAGGAAAACTTTAACGCAACAAAACTGTAGAGAAAGCAACGGCAAACTACCCCGACTAACCCTGCCCAGAAAAGTCGTGCGTCAGAAATCGCGAGCACCAACGTCCGACATCGGGGCACCTGAAGAAAAATAGAGATACGGTGTTAACTGTAGCTAGAAAGCAATGTCCATTGCAGTGGAAGCAATGCCCATCATACTGGCATGTTATATTTCTGAGGCGCTTTAACCGCCCCTCGAGGAAGGCTGTTGTCGGTCCAACCATACTAAACCACTGTAGGGAGAGCATATCAATGTTGTCAATTGAAAAGTTTTAGAAAATCACTCAAAAAGCGAGGGAAAAAGTAAAATATCAACATTCATGTAGAATTACCCACCTAATACTGGGCAGCCATACGGTTAAGCACGTGAAATAGAATACACAAGACTGTGAGACGTTTTAATCGAAATGTAGGCTGAGAACAGACACACAGCAGCCATATAAAGCCATAAATACTTAATCTACATCCAGCGCTCAACTGAAGTACACCAACATGGCACACATCCAATGCTGTGCATTATGTACCTCGACTTCCTCATCAGCAAAAAAGTGTACAAACTTGTTGATGTTTTACCTTCGAACGTTTGACAACCCACGGCATGATGAAGGTTGGATTCAGACTTCTGTCCTTGTACACGCCCATAATAAAGTAACTGGAATGGGGTTTAAGTTTATCCCGGCAACACTCTTCCGTTAAATCCAAGTGAAATAATTCGTTAGTGAACTCTTTTCTGGTCTCATTATTCGCCTTGAACAACCTGATCATTTTGAAGGTCAGCTGGTGATGTTGCAGTTTCTTCAATTTACCACGTACAGCTAAAACAAGAAAATTTACAAATCAGCAACCCAAACATAAACCGAACTGCGAATAAGACCTACTCACTAAACTTGAAGTGATAGCAGTTTCCTTGCATCAGTTAATGAATCAAATTTCACATGAATGAGTAATTTCATAGTGATCAGTGAATTCTGATGTGAATCACTGAGTTTCACAGTGATCAAGAGGTGTTTAAAGTAATTCCAGGGACGTACCGAAGAGTTTTCCCGGGGAAGGGAGAGGGGTAAAAACTGTGAAAGTCCCAAATGACGCAACTCGGAATTCTCAAGTATCAAATCAAAAAAAAACCAAAAAAAAAACTTTTGACCTGTTGGATTTTTCCAACTGACTCAACTCAAAATTTTCTAGGTATCAAAGCAAAAGAAGAAAAACCTTTCGACTTGTTAAGTTTTCCCAACTTCTCAACTCAATTCCCAAGCATCAAAGAAAAGAAAGAAAGAAGAAAAATTACGAAGAAAAAAAAAACAAAAAATCTTTTAACTTGTTGGATTTTTCCAACTCGCCTGACTGAAATGGTAAATTTTCCCAACTGCTGAATGAAAAATTCCTTCAGGGAGGGTGAGTTGTCTCCTGCCTCCCCCCCCCCCTATCGGTACGTCCCTGAGTAATTCGAATACTGAAAGTGATTTATGCTAACCGAAACTGGATTGACAATAATGGTCCAAAATATTCTCGACTGTGTTGACTTGCTCGCATATTCTGCATTTCTCTTCTGAAACATACAACCAAAGAGCAAGTTAGAATCTGTTAAAAGTGCGCAAAAAGAACTTGAAAGTACGATAAGCCAGACTGAAGAACTAATTTTGATAGGACTTAGCAGAATTTTTTGAAATCTAGCAGAATATGGGACTCCGAGAGCAGAATTCATTTTCACTTCTGGCAGCACAAGGGTCAAGTCCCCTTCTGAAGCTAGCTTCTAATGAAAATGGTATGTTCATTACATTCCGTGAATTTATCAAATTTGTTGAAAAGAATTTTCTGAATTTTGCGAATTTGACAAAATAATCTTGTTAATTTTACTAGTTTAATGAATTTAGCGAACTTTGTTAATTTACTGAACTAGTAAAAAATTACTACATTTTGCGAACGTGTTGAATTTTGTAAATTAGACAAATTTTGTAAGTTTAGTAAATGTAGTGATTTATTTAAATTTTGTAAATCTGCGGAACTTAATTATTTTTTTCAAGTTTTTTCAATCAGTCATATTTGATTTATGTGACAAGTTTCGTAAACTGAATGATTTCTATATTACAAAATTTAGAGAATAACATAACACTAGGGAACAAATGTTAGGAATTTGTAATTCTACGTGAATTCAACAAATTATTTGCATTCAAAGAATGTTGTAAAGTAGACAAATTTGACATGAATTTGACAAATTTAACGAAAAGGATCATTTTTGTAAATTTAATAAAATATTTATTTATCTTCATGAAATTTTGTAAGCTTGATAATGTTTCTGAACTTAGCAAATTTTGTACATTTGATGTATTAGGTAAATTTGGCAAATTCTAAAAGTTTAATCAATGTAGTGGATTTTCTAAATTTTGTAAATCTATTGCATTAACTGATTTTGCCGAATTTTGTCAATCGAGCAAATTTAATAAATGTGACAAGTTTTTTTAAACGAAACGATTTCTATAATTAAAAGATTGGAGGAATAATTTGACAAATTTTAGGGATTTTTAAGACTACGTGAATTCAACAAGTTACGTGCATTCGATGAATTTTGTGAATCAGATAAATTTGGCGAATTCGACAATTTAATGGATTTGACAAATTCAACAAATTAAACAAATTAGATGTATCTGTCCTACGTAAAATTTCCCAAGTTTGATAATATTTCTGATTTTTTGGCAAATATATAATGTGTATTTCGTCAATTTGGCAAGTTTTGTAAGTTCATGAAATGCAGTGAATTTTCTAAATTTTGTAAATCAGCTGAACTTAATGACTTGACCGAATTTTATTGATGGGTCAAATTTAATGATTGTGACAATTTTTTGTAAACTGAATGATTTTTATAATATTGGAAACTTTGGGAAGTAATTTGATAAATTTTAGAGATTCTTTTAAGACTACGAGTATGTGAATTCAACAAATTACGTGCATTCAGTGAATTTTATAAATTAAATCAGACAAATTTGGCGACTTTGACAATTCAATGGATTTGACAAATTCAACAAATTAGATCAGTTTTGTAAATTAGGTAAAATGTGACAAATTATCTGATTTTATAAAATTTTTTGGGGTTCGGTAATATTCCTGAATTTAGCAAATTTTGTATATTTGATGAAATTTGTAAATTTGGCGAATTCTGTAAGTTTAGTCAGTGTGGTGAATTTTGTAGATTTTGTAAATCTGCTAAATTCAATGATTCTGTCAAATTTTGTCAGTTGGTCAAATTTGATGACAAAAGTTTTGTTAACTGCACGATTTCTATTTTTACAATATTGGGGTGATTATTTGACAAATTTTAGGGATTCGTAAGACTACATGAATTCAACAAATTATGTGCATTTTTAATGAATTTCGTGTACCAGGCGAATTCGGTGAATTTGATAATTTAATGGATTTTACAGATTCGATTAATTAAATCAATTTTATAAACGAGGTAAAATATTGCAAATTTTTTGCTTACACTTTCTGGGCCTAATAATGTTTTTTAAAATTGGTAAATTTTGCATTTTTGATGTATTTTGTAAATTTGACAAATTTTGTTATTTATAAGTTCAACCGATACAGTGATTTTTTTTTTTAATTTTGTAAACCTGCTGAACTTAATGATTTTACTGAATGTTGTCAATTGGTCAAATTTGATGAATGTGATAAGTTTTGTAAACTGAACGATTTCTACAGTATTAAAAACATTGGGAATAATTTGAAAAATTAGAGGGATTTATAAACTATGTGCTTTACAAATTACGAGCATTTAGGGCATTTGTTACGTTAAACAAATGTAGCGAATTTGATAATTTAATGGATTTGACAAATTTAATAAATTCAATAAATTTGGTAAATTTTACAAATTTTACAAATTTAGTGATTTAATCAATTACGGGAATTTAATGAATCTTGTGAATTCTACAAATTTGGTCAACTTCACAGGTTGGATGAATTTGACAGTTTGGTGGTTTTGATGAACTTGATAAATTTGACAATTCTTGTGAATTTGTCCAATTTTGAGAATTTTATAAATTTTATAAATTTAGCACAGATTAATGTCAGAAGGTTTTCAAAAACACGGTAAATTTGCAGGAAAATGTTCAATAAATATACCCCAAATTCTGTTATCAGTCCCCGCTTTAACTCCGCCCTCAGAAAAAGAGATTCGCGATCCCAGACAAACAGACAGCTCCATTGGTCATCATCTTACCGCAATTGGAAATTTGAATTCAGTGACCTCGATAACTTATAACTTGAATGCCATCTTGAATGAATAACAGGAATTTGATCCCAAGTTCGATCTAAAAAATATTTTCAGAATTGAATTCAACGACCCAGTAGCGTAGCCAGCCGAGTGTTCAAGGGGCAGGACCGGATTTAGTATTTTCCCGCCTCTAGGCAGAATAAAAATTGCCGCCCACTCAGAATTTCGTCCACACTCCCCTCAGATTTTTGTTCTTTTTTGTTTTTTAAATAAATACATAGATTAAAAAAAAAGTGTCGGAAATGCGCCGCACCCCACCAAAATCTGCCGCCCTAGGCACGTACCTATGTTGCCCATAGGTAGATACGGCCCTAAGGGGGTCTGGTCTTGACCAAAGGGAGGTGCTAGAATGAATGCTTCAGAAAAACCATTATTTAACGAAATCACTGAGGGGGCAGACCCTTTCGACCCCCGTAGCTGCGCCACTGCAACGACCGCAATAACCTATAATTCGACAGCACCATCTTGAATGAATGACCGCAAGTTGTTTGAGCCCCTTAATGGCACCAGCGGAATCAGATCCACTTTCAGAATTGAATTTAGCGAAACCAAAAACCCTAAAATCGACTCCCATCTTCAGTTTCCTTCTCAACTCTCATTATAAAGCCACCAAGAGGAGGCATCGATCTAGATCGCTATATCATAGTGACCCGCATCATTAGTCGGTATAGGACCTTCCGAAATTGAACGAGTTAAAATTCTTAAGGTTTATGGGGCTGAGGAAATTAAGATTAAAATGATAAATTTCGAGCACGTGCCGCTCATAACGTCATAACTATCGATTTGAAAGTTGGTAGTAATTTTACTCTATCCTACTGGAGCCGATCTAAGTGGTTTTCCGACAAAATGGATCCATGTAAAGGAAATAGGGAGTACTTTATTATTTATAGGTGAAATCTTTGACCTCATATTTCAAATTAAGCATAGTATCTACAGAAATTTAAGAAGAAAAGAAGTTGTTATTCAGTTGCCTTAAAATTCCAAAAAAATGTACTTGTGCGTGAAAAGCGGCGCCTCTGGCCCTCTGCCTCACACAGGCATAGCAGCATAGTTGTTAAAAATTGACACGGTCGCTCTAAGGTAGCACTGATCAAACCAGCACGCGTGAGCAAGTGACAGTAGTATAGTGTAGCAGGGAGCTCAATAAACTGGATTGTATCTATGCTGAAAAGCGGGGAGATCCAGATAACATACCAACAAGAACAAATCCATGCAACGACCATCAGAGGCTGTCCACAGGGGGGAATACTCTCTCCCCTACCGTGGAGCCTAATGGTGGACAGTTTGCTGGATGAGTTAAATGGTCAAAAAATATACACACACGGCTACGCTGACGATTTGGCTGTAGTGATAACCGGCAGATTTCCGGGAACCATCGCGGAGTTAATGCAGTGGAGACCCCGATGTGTGGAAAAATGGTGTGCGAAAAAGGGGTATCGATAAACCCGGACAAAACTGAGATCACTCTTTTCACCCATAAAAGGAAGGGCAAGGAGTTGATCAAGGTGCAATACAAGGGATGACCGTCAGCCCTCATAGGAAAGGTGAAGTACTTAGGAGTATATCTTGATGAAAAACTCTCCTGGAGGGATCACGTCTCAGAGAAAAAAAGAAAAGGGATTGATGCTCTTTGAGCTTGCCCCACTTCTGTCGGCAGGACCTGGGGACTCTCTCCCAAGGTGATGCACTGGATATATATCGGTGTAATATGCGTCCCAGAATCACATATGCGGCCATTGTGTGGTGGGACCGGGTTCACTTGGCCAAAGTTAAAGAGGAACTAGACCACCTGCAGAGGCTCGCGTGCGTGATGACAACCAGGGCAAAGAGAACGGCGCCGATTAAGGCACTGGAAAGGCTCCTATACTTGCCACCACCTCACACTGCTACAGAAGCAGCTGCGAAAATGGGGGGGGGGCTTATCGTCGGGGCCAACCAAACCTTTAGGCTCACAAAACAAGCCACTAGGGCCGGGCCGACCATAAGGAAAAATCGTGCATTTGCATGGGGCACCACAGAACGCTCTACTTTCAGGGGCGCCAAAAATACCAAAAAATTACGCAAGAATTTTTGGCAACAAAATTTGAAGAAAATTTGCTAACTTAATAATTGTTTTTTATAAACTGTACGTATTTCCCATTTATAATTATATTCCTTTGATTTACATACTTGATTGTTCACAAAATCTATATTTTCTGTGATGTACATAGCCCTATGTCCAGCGCGCCTTTTTGAAGGTTCTAGCTTTTAAGGACGCTTATTCTAAACTTTGCACGAGGCGGCAAAATAGCTTGGCCCGTCCCTGAAAGCCACAGAAGGATAAGGGAAATGGCGGGGACGATGGACAAATGCTTTGGGATGCCAAAGGATAGAATCGCAATGAACCCACACGGGAGGCTTGGGAAAAGAGGTGGCCAAGCATTCTAGGAAAAGAGGAGAATGCGTGGTTTGCAAATGCCTCTAAGAATGACAAAGGTGTAGGAATCGGAATCGCGAATGCAATAGGCGTCGAAAACTTTTCAGTGGCACTGGGTGAAAGCGTCACTATCCTCCAAGTACAGGTAATGACGATCACGGTGGTCATTGATAGAAGTCAGCAGAAGGACCTTGTTAATAAGCAGATCTATATCTGTACAGATAGTCAATCAGCTATTAAGGCACTATCGTCACACCGAACTACATCCCTGGTGATGGCAGAGTGTGTTCGGGAGGTCCGTGTTACCGCAAGTTAGCGAAGGAGGGCATAAAAAAAGAACTGGCAACACCCAGGCCGTGTCTTCCCGTAGCATACAGCGTCACAAAATCCAAAGTTAAGGCTTGGATAAGTAAGCAGACGGAAATGCACTGGCGGTTGGCCAGTGGCATGAAAGTCAGCAAAACACTGATAGGGGACGCCCCCAGTAAGTATGTCAAGTTCCTATTAGGGCTTGACAGGAAACATACAAGGCTCATGGTCGAACTACTAATAGAGGTCATGGGGCCACAAAACACATGTGGTATAAAATAGGAGCGGTGAGAAGCGGCTTCTGTAAGTATTGTGGAGACGAGGAAGAAAACCTCGATTCGTATCATACGTCAATGCCCAGTAATAGCTGGGATAAGATGCGAAGCACTGAAACTAGAGTATCCGCACCCAGAGAAGTCAAAGGGATAGAGTTCAGTAAAATTCTCATTTTGGCTATAAAAGTGGGGCTACTGAGCTGATCCTTAACAACAACCTGAGGAATAGTGCAATGGACTGCAAAGTCTGAGCACTCCGCGCATACAGCACCATCTCACACAAATGAAAAATGCAGGGTGCTCTTCCCGCCTCACTTTTGAATGACTGACGTCATAATCAGTCTGACCAGTTTAACAGCACAAAAAATGCTATATCATGGTAGATATTATTTTTCTCACTACCTATTAATAATGGTTTTTTTTTTTTTGATAAAAATAGGTATTTTTTGCAATTTTTCAAAATCATATCGCCGTAGGGAAGTATTTATGAAATTTTCAAATCTTTAGTTGCTCTGCCCAAAGACGACTGCTATTTACAAGCTCGGTTGTCAAATTTAGTCAAATATTTGCTATTTACTAATTTTGGTTGTTTTCCTTGCCAGTCGACACTCTGCTCAGGAGAAATTTAAATATTTTTCGCCAAAATTCTGCACGCATTGTTTTCAGGCCAAAAGACAACAAAATCGCCCTACCTGTCGAAAAAATGGAAAAAAATGTTTAGCCGTTTCACTCCGCTCTAATGGGTACGTGAAATTTCTCGTGACAGTCAGCGAGAAAGAAATTAGACTCCATTCAACATGGTGTTTACAAAATCCATTGTGGAAGAAATTGAATGCAAGCTGCTATAAATTTCCTTTAAAATTATCATCATTGGACAATTTTTTACGTAAAGTTGTAGCGTCGTGCACAGCCCCCGTGGAAAAAATGTGACTGAAGTTGAAAGCGAGTACCCACAGGTTAGCAGTTTTCGTTAACCCGATTGAACAGCCCATTCGCGTATCTTCAAGTTCCATTTTACCCGAAATGAAAGAGAAAGAGTCGTATGTCATTGTCAGCGTGAATAAGATCAACAATAACTCACTCTATGTCAACCTTTCGTCTCGATTGTACCAGTTAATTTACTGTATACAGCCCGAGTTGCCAGCTCAGACCACCTTTCTATAGCATCTACCCCGGCGTGTTGACTGCTGATATTTTCTCTACAAATCCAATCACTACCGTTTTTACCATCCGAACTGTAAATCTTTTCATCGAATTCACAACGATGCGGTCAATTTGTTTTGGCACTCTTGTCAGAGGCTCTTAAAAAGCCAGCACGGGCCGTATACATTCGCACAATGGCAGCACCCCTTGTGAAGCACCGAGCCTGCCACACAAAACAGAGTGACAAATGAAAATGTAAATGACTTGTTTTTTTTTTTTTTGGACAATATAGTTCGTGGAACAACATCGAAGGAGCGTTAAAACGTTGTGCTCGATTGAAAATAGAGTATTTTTTGCAAAAAATTCACATGCGAGAAGACCCGTTAACCCGAAGAACAATCCCGAGGAAACCGTTGGTGGCCCGTTTTTTTTTTTTTTTTTACAATCGATTCTCGCGATGCATTTGAATACACTGGCTCGACCTAACTGATGATGCCATTTACAGAGTCCTGACAATGGGGTAGTAATGGCAATTCTTTCATTCCTTCCCGATTAATAGGAAGAATCGATTAATCGCACATTCAGGACTGGCTCTGTGTAGGCGATTATTTAGAAGATGGTTCGTTTTGCACTGGCCTGTAGGTACTTGTGAAGCAGGGATAAAGAGTGGGAGGAGTACTGTGGACGAGTGGTTATGTAATTAAGTAAATAGCGAGAATGATTGTCTAAACACTGTTTACAACACACAGTGTTTTAAATATACAAACCCTGATCATGGGAGGCAAAGGGTTTTATGTCCTAAACCTCCGCTCTTGATAAAAACAACTTCGCAGTCTCTTTTTTTACAATATTCCCTGACTTTTAGGTGAAAAATACTGAAAATTCCAAAATTTCCTGACTTTTCCAGATGGATAAAGTTCCCTGACTTTTCCAGGTTTTCCAGAGAATAGACACCCTGAACAGTAAAAACCAGAAGAACGGGTCGTTCAGTCGTTCAGTTCACAAGAAAATTATGTTCCGTTCATTTCATACATAAAGTCGTTCCCGTTCTGTTCCTCGTTCACAAAAAAAAAACCTGTGAACGACCTGGAACGAGTCGTTCTTGAACGGAACGACGCCCAAGCATGGCAACGAAGCGTCGCCGCCAAATTTGGACATCGTATTCGAACTCAGCCTGAAAAATTGAGTCAACTACTCAACTCGAAATTTCCATGGAAATTCAACCACTGAACTGAACTGTCACCACTGAAGAGCTAAATCATACGGACTGGCTTCGAGTCAGGGAGCATGAACATTTCTATGGCTGCAGACTGCAGTCGCGCAGGGCGCAGAAAATGTCAACCCCTGAATTCGTGTCGTGGGAGCGAGGCGGGGGGAGCGTTACGGTTTTCGAGTGTGTCGAGGGAGCTTTACGATTTTCGCTCAAGTACACCCATAACTGAAAGAAAATAGAAATATCAACCACTGAATTGAACTGACACCATGAAGAGCTAGAGAACAGTGAGCTGAACTGAGCTGGAAATGAGAAAAGAAAAGAAGAAGAACTATATAGTCGCGCAGGGCGCAACAAATATCAAGATCAATGAGCACGTTACGGTTTTCGCTCAAATATATCCATGGCTGGAAGAAAAATAAGTTTTCATGGAAATTTCAACCACTGAATTCGTGTCGGGGGGACCTCACGACTGTCGCTGTAGTGCTTATTTTCGCCTATCCGTGGAAATGGAGAGAGGGTGCACCTCAACCATCATCATCAGGAAAAAGTTGAACAGAACCTTTCTGATGCAGAATCTCTGGAGGAACAATTTAGATCAATACATTTTTTTCTTAAATCTGATAGTTGTTTTTGTTTCGGCAAAAAAAATAATAATAATAAAAAATGTTGGGTACACAGAAGGCATTGGTGACTTCTGTGACATGGACTGCTGCGCTGGCAAGGCAATATGTGGAACCGCATGCTCGTCACCAGAGCACACTTTAGGCCTAAATTCAACCGTCGACCACCAATTGTACCAACAGATTGGAGATTGCACTCGACAGGTCCATTGTGCACGTTTTCATCGCAGCATCGAAGAAGTCGAAAAAAGGAAAACACTTGGTTTTAATATTCACACGTATCGAACGATCTCCGTGCTTAGTCCGAGGAGTACCTTCGAATGGATATTTTCTACCTGCGCGAATATAATGTGACATTTCGGATTTGCCTCGTCTTATTAAACGTTTGCCCGCTCCGTATACGAGGCTAGTAGATAATATATTTTATAAGTTGACAGCTGACAAGACAGTTATAGTACTTAAATTCTTACTAGTCGCAGCTTCGCAATATTCGCAATTTTCCGCTTTTTACAATTCACGTTTAATGACCTAAACCGGTCCCTCATTACCTTTTGTCTACTTCAATAATCGATCGTATTTTATCTCTCTTTTTTGCCCTCAACACTCCATGCCTCACCTATACCCACGCTTAGCTTCTCGTAAATATTAATATAATCGGTAGCCAGTGAACGAGTGAAGTTCAACGTTTAACCTTTAATTACAAATAATAATAAATAAATAAAATAATTCAATTAATCGAATTGGAAGAATCGTTCCAAAAATAACTGATTCTCGAAAATCGAGTTTAACCAGATCGATTATGATTATTTATACGAAGAAAGAAACACCGTAAACGTGCACGAGTTTCCTCCTCAGCCGAGTGAATGCTGAACCAGACAAAAATCAGGCAGAAGGTTTCATCTTTCTAATTAATACCCGAAGTAGAGCTACTAGAACATAGAGGACAAGCAGAAAAAAAAAAGTCAGCAGATGTAGTGTCAAACGAGAAAATACGATACGAGAGGAAGACAGAGGGAGAGAGTGAGAGGTCGAAAAATAACTCGGAGCATAAAGTGAGAACGAAGATTTTTGAAATCACAATAAAATACTGTGCTAGCAATTATTAATTCGGGGGAGAGGTGTAGAATTACGAAAATATGCTTGCCTCATCTCACAGAGACGGAGGTGAAGTGGTCAACCAGGCAACCGGGAAAATTCCAGGTGACCTGGCACAAATATAGCCTGATAATCCGAGAATTGCTTCGACATTTTCAAGCCTCTTCAATGCTTGCTTATGGGTCTTCAAGACTTCTTTAAGGCGTTTGCTGTGTTTTAGATTTTTTAAAATTCGTCAAGACATATTTAGAACTCTTTACAGATCTTACGGACTCGGTCACACTATCCCAAACCTCGAGACTTCTTAAAAATTTTCCAGATTCAGTAATATTTCCAAGTTGCGATGCCGATTTCGATAGTGTTTTCCCAAATACGATTCTGTTTCGACAGTAATTTCGATTTTTCTAGATTTATTTGCCAACATTAGCAAAGCCGGTTTTAATACGAGCTGACTGGGTTGCAGCCCACAACGGCAAAATTTTGGGGCGGCAAAAATTGTGACCCAAAAAATAGTTACCTCAATTCTTTGGGAGGTGGGGCGGGAGGATGTAAAAAAATAAGGCGGCAGAAATACTGCAGCCCAGGGCAGTAAAGTACTTAAGACCGGTGCTGAGCATTAGCCTCGTAACAGGGGCAGAGTGGTCCGCTGGGTAACCGAAAAAATTCCCGGTGGCCTGGCACAAAAATAACCTGATATCCGAAAATTGATTTAACATTTTCAAGACTCTGCAATGCTCGTATATGACTCTTCGAGATAATTGCATAGCCAGCCAGGTGTTCAAGGAGGGTTTGGTCTTGATCAAAGGGGCGGAAATGCTAGAAGGGGAGCTAAAATTAGAAAAACCACTATTAGACGAAATCGCAAAGAAATGGGGTTCCAACTCCGACCCCCTTGGATACGCCACTGCTTCAAGACTTGTTTAAGGCTCTTGCTCTATTAATTTGTTTTTTACGAGCTCGGTAAACACTATCCTAAGGCCTCGAAACTTTTCTCTGAGGTAATTTTTTCATTGCTGCTATCTGTTTCAGACTCGTTTAAATTCGTTTCAACCTTTTTGCCATCGATTTGGATGGGTTTAGAACTCTTTGGAACTCTCTCAGGCTTCTTAAATATTGTTTACAACTTTTCAAGACTTCTGAACATGTTTTCATCATTTCTGAGGATCTTTGAGATTTATTTTAAGACTACTTCCGGCTTGATTGCCGACATTATTAGGACTGATTGAGATATTTTTATATGCACTTATACAAGACCCTTTGAAAATCATTCAGATGGGTTTAAGATTCTTCGAGATTCATTAAAATTTTTCCACTCCTGCTTTAAATTTCTCAAGACTTGCTTAGGACTCGCACATATATAACTGAAATGTTTTTCGACTATTCTGTGCTTTATTGAGATTTTGAAAATCTCGCAGTCTAGTTCAATGCATAATATAGAGGCGGGTTCAATATTGTTTGCTTCTTTTTAAGATTTTTCTAAATGTGTCTAAGGTCTAGTCGAGTCTTAAGAAGTCTTAAATCTCTAATCTCTAATATACACAAAAGTGTTTGTTTGTCTGTTTGTGTACGTGTTTCTTCGAGGTCGGCGGATGAAACGTTAGAGGAGGTTCGTACGTTCTGGATGTGTTCGTATAAACTCTGAAATGGTTTCAAACTGAAAAAAATTTCAGTATCCTTCTGAGGAAGCGGAGCACAAAATTTTGCCCTCTCTGGACCTCCTAATTTTTCTGATTTGGACTTTTCGGAAATATTTTATATCGAATTTCTCCACATTATGTTAAATTTCATGGTTGTAACCGTCTCCCTTTAGAAATTATTAGGGGTTGAAAATCTATCTGAAATTTCAATAACGAGCTGAAATTACCTTATTATTACAAATACATATCTGATTTAATGCGATCACAACAATATACTTGGATATTGTTTCGTACTCATTTGTGTACCACGCGGCCCGTTTTCAGCCCCGTATCATCTCCAAGAGCACTAGGTATTCGGAAAATATGTTCAGGATTTCTTCTAATTATCTGATTAAATTTTGGGAATACCAAAATTTTCGTCTGAATAACACAAACATCAAGCGATAAACTGCCAATAAATCAGGACCCTCCAATTGAATGCAATACGAGTTGAAGCTATTTCTTATCGTAAACTTCCGAAGGTTTCAAAACAGAAACCAATTGTTATTGTCTGTCTATATGTGACTAATCAAAAACTTCCAATTTGGTGCACAAGTTTACCTACCCATTACCAAGAAACATGTATCTACCCGACATTAAAAGTAAGTACCGATATCTATACCTGCGGGTACATCTAGGGATACCTATGTAAAATAATACTTAGTCTTAAGTTTGGAAACCAAATGTGAGGGAAACTGAGCACCGTAAACATGTGCTGCGTTACAAGTTAGATACCAGTGTTCCTCCTGGCCTATGTAGTCCAGATGAGCTGCGAAGCAGGTTAGCAAATAGGTCTATAAAAGTCTCGGAAAAGTCTTGAAACAGTCTGAAAAAGTCTCTATAGAGAGTAAAATAATAATCTTAAGCAAGTTCGAAAAATCTGTGTATATAATCTAGGATTGTTCTGGACGAGTCTTGAAAAATAAAGTACGTCTGCCTGATAGAATTTTAAAAATGAATGGCAATACCCCCCCCCCCCCAGGAAAAACCTTGAAAAAACTCATATTACAATTCATCTCAGCGAGTCTGAAGGGGTTTTGTAAAAATCTGTAAGAGTATGAGAAAGACTGTATAGGTTAAATCCGGAAAGGTTTCAGAGACAGCCTTGAACAATTCTGGAAGGGTCTTGAAGAGTAAAATAATCTGAAAGAATTTCAGGAAAGTGTGGGGATATATTCCCTCTTTCCTCCCTTTCCTCCAGGAAAAAGTTGAAAATACCCAATTTTACTCCTTATCTTAACCTGTTTGAAAGGGCCTTATAAAAGTCCGGAAGAGTCTGAAGAAATCTTTGTAGAGCCTAAAATGATAGTCTTGAATAAGAATGAAAAGGTTTTAGAGATTACCTCGAAAAATTTTAAAGAGTTTTGAAAAACAAAGTACAAATTTTAAGAAACTCTGAGGATATCTCTCACCAAACCAGGAAAAGATTACAAAACACCCATCTTATAGCTCATCATGACAAGTCTTAAAGGGCCTGGAGAATTTTAGAAGAGTTTTGAAAAATAAAGTAGGTCTGAATTTTAAGAAACTCTGAGGATATCTCCCAACCAACCCTCCAAACCAGGAAAAAAATTACAAAACACCCATTGTATAACTCATCGTGACGAGTCTTACAGGGTTCAACACAAGTCTGAAAGAGAGTCAGGAATAATAATCTTAGACAATTCCGAGTATGTTTTGTCTAGAAAAGACTCTTGCCGAGTAAAATACATCTGAAAGAATTTTAAAGACGCTGAGATCTCCACTTCCTCGGATCTGGGAAAAAAACCTTGAAAATTACTAATTTTTACAGCTCAAAATTTTACTCGCTCCGCCTGCAGCTATAGTTTTACGTGTGAGAGTTATTTTCTTTATTACTTGTAACATTGTAAGCTAGCCCTGTCCCCTTCAAAATTTTTCTGTTTACACTTCTGCCCAGTGCCCTTTAGTTTTTGAGCTTTTGAAGTTGAAATACCTATTAACAGTGCTAGACTGATTATTAGGACAGGTAATATCCAGAAAATTTGAACTCGATTTAATCAAGTTGACCGATCTCCCATTTTATGAGATCATACTTTGACTTTCAAATCTCAATCATCTCCAAAGAACACAAAAATGAAATTACAAAAAATTGAATCTTCCACATCGAATCTCTCATACGGAAATTCAAAAACTGTTTTCTCAAAAATGCCCAGATTTTACACTGAATCGATAAAATTTCACCGCCTGGAGCCTGGAATTAATTTTGAGAAGAAAATCGTAGAAAACGTAAATAAATAAATAAATAAATAAATTTTTTTTTTCGGCGGGGGGGGGGAGGTTTAGAAACTAGAAGGGGTAAAGAAAAGGGGAAATGAGAAAAATGACAATCACGATGAAGAATCTTATTTTTTTAGTTTTCTCCCGTGGAGAGACAGAGAAAGAGAGAGAGAGAGAGCGAGTGGAAGGGATATTGGCCTGCAAAATTAATTTTCTTAGAGGGCCTTTCTGGTCTCACTAATTAAACCCATTCTGGAAGACAGAATCGAGGGAAGTAGACCCAGGGGCAAGAGAAAACTATCACCCAAAATCTTACGAGCTGGAGTAGTATTGGAGAAATTGGCGTTTTACTTAGAAACGCAAAAGAGACCGCGAACTGTGAGCAGCCAGAGCACTGTTAGTCCAGTCAAATTAGCTCAAGATGGTGGCGAATCGTCCATTACATTATAAGGTTCCAGTTTTTTCTATATTGTGTAGGGGTGGCACCCTGAATAACGCCTAAGAAAGTCCCCTCGATTTCAGGCGCAACGGGGGGTGGGGTCCTAAAGGTGACATTTTTCAGTTCTTGTCAATTACCTCAAAAATGGTGCGTCGTACAAAAAATCTAATTCTTTTCACGATTAAAGCTGATAAAATTTCCTACAAAAAAAGTCTATTCAAGTTGGTACCTTACTATTACTGGTTCGAAGATATGAGCCGTTGAAAATGAAAATTTCTCGAGAAAAGTTGTACCTGTTCAGACATCTTGTCAAATTTCCTCTTCTAACTCTTTTCCCTTTCATCTTTTGTGAAAACGAGAGAGAAAGAAAGTTATAGAGCATAAAATTTCCTTTAAAAATATACGTAGTTTGCAAAGTTCGGATTTCAGTTTAGGACTAAATGTTTTTTGTGTACTGAAAACATAGATGAAGCTAGGGATGTAGCAAAGAGTTTCTTCCGGAGGAGTAAAAATTGTTAAATTATCAACTAACTCACCTCCAAATTCCCAAGTATCAAAATTTGTTTGTATTGGAAGAAAGAAAAACAGAAAAAACTTTTGACCTGTTGGATTTTTCCAACTTTTAATCCATCTAACATGCGGCTGACGATGATAGTGGGACGTACGACGATACGCGCATGCCAAATCAGCCCCGAGACACCGAACCCCCTATCCTGGAAATGATCCGAATGGGCCTGCGTCAGGATAGGGGGGAATAGCCTTGAGGTAGCTCCTGCTACCCCCATTTCTCCTTTCGTCTCTTCACGGCGGCGAATCTCCGGCGTCTTCTTCTTCTTTGCCGTCGAGTTGCGCCGGATCGTCTTCTCGGTTGTTGGCAGCAGCGACATCGTTGTCGTCGTCCATGTTGGTGGGATGCTGAGTGCCGGCATAGGGTGTTGTGTCCGTTACCTTTATCTCTGCCACTTCAATTCCATCTTGCGGCCCAACGTCATCTTGACACAGGCAGCTGCCTCATTCCATCCCGCTCTACTCTTCAGCATTGTCGGGACCAGGTTCTCCGGTGTAAGCGGCTTAACACCCGCGTTTCGAAAGGCGGCCGCCGCTTCTTCCCTCCCTTGGTCGAATGCCGAACACACATGCGGCTGATGCTACATACCATGAAAACTGCTACATGAATTTGGTGAAACCGACAGGACAATAAGGCAGACCGCTCGAAGAATTTGTTTCAAAAGCCATGGGTGGAATTTACCAAAATTTGGATGATGAGGATAAAGGCCAGTATTCCATTAATGAGATTATGGAAAAGCTAACTGGGGACAAATCAGATGTGAAGATTGCGATGAACAGGCTGGCTGATAAATACGGAAACAGACTTGCATTCAAAAGGCTTACTGTAAAAATAACTGTTGCTTGTTTCCGAGATGTTGGTAACCAAACTTTGAATGACGCTTGGTGTATGGCCAGGGACGTACTGAAAGGAGGGCAACTTACTCCTGGAGGAATTATCACTCAGCAGTTGGGAAAATTTACCATTTCAGTCAGGGACGAAAATAAGGGCGGGGCGGAAGCCTCCACCGGAGTTGAGAAAAGTTGGAAACATCTAAGTCAAAAGGATTTTTTTAGCCAATATAAAAAAAAGTTTGATACTTGGGAATTCTGAGTTGAGTCAGTTGGGACTTCTACAAGTTTTACCCCCCCCCCCCTCTCAAGGAAAAACTCTTAGGTACGTCCCTGTGTATGGCTAGGAGTATCACAGTAATACTGATGACAACACAAGAATAGATAAAACAGCTGCTGCCATAATGAGAGATATCCAGTCGGAGGCCTATAATTTGTCGAGGTACCCTCAGGCAATGAATTTTTGAATGATGCCGAAGATATGGTACTTGGTAGCCACGCTGCTTCTACGAATGCTCTTATACCACAGAGGAAATTTCTACCTGACCCAAGTCCTGAGCGGCCACGGGTGCTTCGGCAAATTCCTGCATCGGGTGGCGATAGTGCCGAGCCCCGTGTGCACGCACTCTGATCGAGGGGCGGAGGACATCCCCTAGCACACCCTGTACGAGTGTGAGACCTGGGAGCGGGCGACAACAACGATCGATCCCGGCTGCGGATACACAAGCGACAATGACGGCGTGATTAGCCGTCTCGCGCCGGACACCTTGGGTTTTGAAATGTTGAAGAGCGGAAGCGAATGGGACCGGGTGTCGGCCTTTGTCTCCACCATCATGAAGAAGAAGTGGTCGACGCAGAGGGCCGACGCACAAAGCTCAGCCCACACAATCGAACGCAACAACTCTGTACCATATCCTTTAAAAGAGCAAGTTTCACGGGAAATTGAAAACCTGTGAAAATTTTGATATACTTTGTATAATTTGTACTAAAATTGATTTGATGAACACCCAGCAGAACCGATTCCGATCATTGTTTTTTCTGTGGTTACCACAACTACCCTCTACTATTACCTACTGGTACCAGTTTTCTGTCTATCTCCCAGTCGTGAGAAGAAATAAAATTTCAAAGATGGAAAACGCTTCAAAATTCGACCATAACTCAGCTCCTTCAAAAGTGAGAGTATATCTACATATTGTCGGGGTAGGTTGCCTACGTATCAAGTGGGTCATTGCAAAAGAGGCACCCTGTATTTTCAAAGGAAACTTTATGCTCTACAACTTTCTTTCTCACGCGTTTTAGGCAAAATGGGAACGGAAAGAGTGAGAAGAGGAAGTTAGACAAGATACCTTAACAAGTAGAACTTTTATCAAGAAATTTTCATTTTCAACGGCTTATACCACGGAAACGGTAACAGTTGGGTATCAACTTGAATCACTATTTTGTGGGGAATTTTGTCAGCTTTAATTTTGAAAAGTATAAAAGTTTCTGTACGACGCACCGTTTCTGAGATATATAACCTTCGAGACCCCCTGCACTCCTCGCGACGCCTGAAATCGCGTGGATTTTATAAGGCCACGCTCAGGGGCTGCATATTACAGAAAAAATTGGAGCCCTATGATATAATGTGAGATGAAAACCAGCGGCGTGCGATGATTTTTCTTAGGTGGTAAGCAATAAGCGCGGAGAGGTGAAGTAAAAATCAGAATAAAAGTATGAAACATGCTACTACAAAACGGCATTGATAAAATTATTCAAATTGTCGTCGTATCCCAGTGTAGGGTCATTCCATATGCATTAATTTTTTTCTGTGACGAATAATAGAACAGGGACGTACCACCGAAAAGTTTTTATGTGTGGGGGGGGGGGATTGTGAAAGTTCCAACCGACTCAACTCAAAATTACCAAGTATCAAAGCAACAAAAAAAACTGTTGAATTTTTCCAACTTTGTAACTCAATTCCCAAGTATCAAAGGAAAAATAAAAAAAACCTTTTAGATGTTTTCCAACTCCGCGGAGTAAAAAATTCTTACTGGGAGGGGGAGGGGAGTTACCCCACCCCTATCGCTACATCCCTGAAGAGACATAGCCAACAAAACAGTTTTCCACCATCTTCACAACCAGTTAACAACAAAATGTTTTCATATTGCGATATGTGGCAATGTCTAGTGAAACTCAAACCACCTCTCTTTTGCTCCTTTTTTGAAAATGGTAATTCTGGTTTAATTGTTCATTAAGAGTAAGTCGCGAAAATAGCTTTTCAATAAGATCTGGAATACGCATTTTGTGAGCAAAAAAACACGAAGCATTCAAACATAACGCGTTGACTAGTAGAAGAACATAATCACGTTTCACTGTCAACTTCGATCTTTGTGTGTAGCTAAGCCGAGGCAAGCCTGACTCAACGCACTTCCAGAACGCAACCAAACGCACAGGTTGTGTCGAGTTGAACATGCTAGTGTGTTTTTATGTTGGTAATTAACACGGAGGCGCGTAAGAACTGCAATGTTACATACAGTATGGAAAAGAAGCGTTAGATCCGACGCACACCCCGCTCTGTTACCGTTTCCGTGGTATAAGCCGTTGAAAATGAAAATTTCTTGATAAAAGTTCTACCTGTTAAGGTATCTTGTCTAACTTCCTCTTCTCACTCTTTCCCTTTCCATTTTGCAGAAACCGTGTGAGAAAGAAAGTTGTAGAGCATAAAGTTTCCTTTGAAAATACAGGGTGCTGTACAAGGATTGCCGAATGCAGAACAGTGTACATGTACATCTCCCGTGAATTGATTGTATACTTGAGCGTAAGCGTCATAAGCGTCAATACAGTTGCTGTTTTGCCCAATATTTCATTATCTTTCATTTGTTACAAGTTGAAGTTGATATCGTATGTGAGAACTTATTTTCTTGGGAATTTCCAGGGTAAGCGGCGCTTACCTTGCTTGCCTGGAATACACGTCACTGATGAAAACCTAATTCGGCTGGACTGTGTTTATTGTATGGCACCAAGAAGAAGAAGAATTGTATCACTGACCTCCTTCGCTCGCACTTCTGGATTGCTACATAGATACAATGGCCGTACGAAAATGGACGTTTGTTTCACAGTCTCTGTTTTACTGATCTCAGTCCGTCCTTGGTTAGCCCACAAGGCACACATCGCTCACTCAATGATAAGATATTTTTCGAAATCACGTAAAGTTGATAGCGTACTTCCACCGCCTTTTTCAAGTAGAAACTTACACTTGTATCCGTAGCATTCCCGAAGTGCAGCGGCACCCTTCACTTCCTCGGTCCTATGCTAGAAATTATTGGCCGCCTTGGCTCTGCTGTACTCAGAGCCATCTGGATTTCGTGCTAACATTATTAAGATGCACCAGCAGCATTCGAACGGGAGCATCGATTTCCACCAAACTATAAACGGGCGTGTTCGAATATCGGCGATGAATAATTCATACCATAAGCGAGGTTTGCATATGACTGCAACCGGATTCGACGAAACGATTCATAAATTTTCGAGGACTCTTGCGACAATAAAACTTAAAGCGAAATGATACGCGGTTTTCCTCGAAACAGCCACTAGAGAGGTACACTATACAACCCACTCTTACGTCAATTCGGGTTTAATCCAGTTTCTGCAAAAGATCTCTCTCCTGCTAGAAGTTTTTTTATTTTTGTTTAATTTTTTTTGTTTTGGAATAACGAGTCGAACGAGCCAGACAGTTTCGTGTGATTTTCAGATCTATCGTGGTAGCATGGATATAAAAATAAACGACACGAAGGTGGCCGGTTGGGAATGAGACGAAAATTTTCTTGATTTGGAGGGCGACGAGGATAGGATCGGCTTCATTTTCAAGCAGAGGCGGTATTAGGTATAGCTGAAGTATACCACTGCATAAAGCCTCGCGCTAAAGAAAAGTATATTATTCAACAGAGAGGCCCCGTTCCTGCCTCCCATTAGTGAAGCTGAGGAAGGCATTAGTTTCATTTCGCCCCCTCCCCAGTTTCAACAAGGAAAATTGAAAGAATAAGGACTTGGGGTATGCCTGGGCAAATAAGCTGGACGCCAGGGACGGAGTGGAACCAGATAGGCTACCAGAAAAATCAGTTTTGTAGGCCACCACCCAAACAATCACAGCCCAAAACCTCCTTCGACTTTCTTTTTATGGGAGAAAATTGAAAAAAACATTCTTCATCATGATTGTCATTTTCTCATTTTCCCCTTTCTTTACACTCCACGTTTCTACTTCCCCCAACAACCCCCCCCCCAAAAAAAAAATCAAAATAATATTCATCATTTTTTAACGCATTTTCTACAAGTTTCAATTTTCTCCTAAAAAGTTATAATCGTTGGCGAAATTTCATTGACTCAGCGTGAAGGCTGGATATTCTTGAGAATTTTGAGTTTTCCGTATGAGAGTTTGGATGTGCAAGGATAAATTTTTCTATAACTCCATTTTTGTGTCCTTTGTGGATGACTGGGAATCAAAGGTCACAGTATGTTCTCATAAAATGGAGGATCCGTTAACTTCATTAAATCGAGCTTAAATTTTCAGGATTTTGTCAGTCTATCAGCAGGGAAATAATATAGCACTGCTAATAGGTACTCAGAAGTTCAAAAACTAAGTGGCTGTGCGTAGTATACTTGCGAGTGAAGCAGGAGAAAATTTGAAGGTTTTTTTTCTTAAAGATTTAAGACGTAAATGTTAGTAATTTTCAACTTTTATCCCAGCTCGGAGGAAGGTGGGATTTATCTCCATACTTCTTGGAAATTCATTCATACGTATTTTACTCGACAAGAGTCTTCCATAGAAGAGGGGAGAAAACACACAATGAAAAACCAATTTTGGAGACTTCAGTCCCTAGAGAAACTTGGCAAACTAGTTAGGGAATTTTGTATGTGTGCGGGGGGGGGGGGTATTCAGGGGACCACTGTCAACAATATCAATCCTTTGACACCAATTTATTTATTCAAATTCGCTAATGTTACTCAGCAGGGGTGGAGTGAGACCAGAAAGGTCACCGGGAAAATCAGTTTTGTAGACCACCACTGTAACAATCGCAGATCAACTTTCTCTCCACAGGAGAAAGTGAAAAATGATGGTCATTTTTCTCATTTTTCCCTTTCTGTACACACTTCTCCACAAAAAAAAAAGTTGAAAACTAGGAAGGATTTATCCTCCATCATCTACATCTTGTGTCGTCACACGTACCAAGATGAGCAGACAAGGGGTACAGGAAGCGCGGTCCGGCTATGGGTCACCCCAATTCCAGGTTTACGCTGGGTGTGCGTTGCCTCGATCAGCAGGGTGCAGGGTGCCTTATAGTGGCCCTGGCAGGACAGCGCGGATCCACATTCAGGAGACGTGAAATGGAGGCATCGGCTAGCCTCAAAGCATCACTTTGTCGCAATTTCCAGGGCCACGGATGCGGTGTCAAGGGAGCCACTTTGGCATGTGTGCATCGCCAAAAGCGATACCAAGTGAAGCGGACAGATGATAACTCATTATTTTATAAGTAACAAAACAGAAAAAGAAAAAAAAACGCTATTCGCTTATCTGAACGAAGTGTGCGCTGCAGGTGGAGAAAATTGGAAACTGGCCGAAACGATGATGATGGGTACTTATGACAACTGCTACGGACAAATGAAACAAGAAAAAAAAAATCATCCGTTGAAACACAGAAAGATGAAATACCACTGTGAACGAAACTTGTCCTTCGTGTTATTTGATTAGGAGTCCCGGACAAAAAACTACATGAATTGGAATCATGATTTTCAATTATGATAAGATTTTGATGATGTCAGAATAATGTAAACAGTCTCATTAAAAAGAAAAAGAAATTCTGCCTTGAAGAACTCGTACCTTATGGCACTCAACTGCTCCAGGACTGGGGGCACAAGAAAACGATTTCTGGAGATTTGAGATCACGTACTATACAGTCTCTTGTGAAAAATAGGCAGTTCATGAGTTACAGAGTAAGAAATGGACTGTCCGTTCTGAATAGACAGCAGTGGCTAACATTATGGGAAATCCCTGAGAGTAACAGTATCGATAACGTCAATGCAGTTACAAGTTGCACTGGGTCCATATTTGTATTCACCTGCAACTATGATGACTGTGTAGCGACGTTAGTAAGCTCACGATGTTACAAGTTTTGCAATGAATAACGACGATTGACAAATATTAGTCACATCCTAATTTTATTGAATAATGATTGATGAATAATTTTACATGCATACGAATAATGAATAACGAATACTAAATGACGAATAATGAGTGAACTATTCAGTATTCTTATTCGAGTAACATATTATTCGAATAACGACTAACTCTGCTGTGCACACTGTGCACCGGCTCACCTGTTCGGAACACCACGAGAAAAAAAAAACAAAAACGTTTACAATACATGATTAGAAAGACGATGTTTACTTTAGTATTTTGCAAGTGGAAACGAATCAGACATAAGCATAACCTCAATGTAAAGTAAACGTGCCTCAATGTAAAAACATGAGTCACATTTTTACATGCAGGCACGTTCATCAACCGACACAACGGAGTGACACCAAGAATACCGACGGATGCCGAAAATTGCCGACTAATGCCGACGATGTTATTACAACGTCATTATGGCAAAATTGTTGCTTCCTGAGTTCCTGATATTATTCACTATTGGAAACTGCAGGTTTCCTTTTAGTTGGGAAAATGCATATTATACTGAGATTTTCAGCGTTGCTTTTTTTGACAAGAAAAAGCGGTTAATGTCTTCCCTTTCTGACCATGTATTGTAAAAAAACATCTTACAAAACAAGAGTCAAGAGTGAGTTCATGTCAGGGCCTTGGAGCAAGTCCAATTTACTGTTGCTCTGCTCCGAAGCGAAGCTTCGGCACCCAATTTTTTTTTACTCCGTTACTCCGCTCCGAGGGATTGGAAATTTTTTGGTCCGCTCCATGCTCCGCTCCGAGCGGACAATTGTTTTTGCTCCGCTCCAACAATCAAATTTTTTTGCTCCGCTCCAAGGAGTAAATTTTTTCTGCTCCGCTCGGAGGGGTCAATTTTTTGCTCCGATCAATGCACCGCTTCGAAGGGTCAATTTCTTGCTTAACTTCAGCACTTGAAATGTTATTTTCTCCACTGTCTGCAACCCACTGTCCAAGAGGACTGCCTCGCTTAATAACTTCAGTTTTGATCTTTAACTGAGATTTGATATTTAAAAAAAAAATCTGTACGATACTGAACAATAATAATGAATGACTAGAAAACCACTGTTGATATAGACTAAGTGTCTTCCAAGAGAACCACCCCACTTCCCCCTGTCGTCTATGTGCCAACGTATGCCGTTCGCTTCAAAACGAAAAATTCCATAAAAGTTGTCACTTTTTGGTAACTTTCAAGCTTGAATACAGCTCAACTTCTCAAGTGGACCTGTGCGCCACCCCGCCGCGCCGTTGCCTCCGATCAAATAACCGACTGTTAGGGACAAAACTGAGTCTTTTATGCTGTGTTTCCACATTCACGCCTTTTTTGCTCCGTTTGTTTTACATTTTTTGGCTCCACTCCATCCTCCGCTCCGAGGAGTCAAAAAAGGTTTGCTTCGGTGCTCCGCACTCCGCTCCAAGGCCCTGGTTTACGTGACTCGGGAATTCTCGCTCTTCCTTTCAGAGTTTCTTTCTTTTTTTCCTTATCGAGGCTTGCTGTGACAACGCCAGTTGTACAAATAACTGATGGGTTTCTATACCCTCAAGAATAAGTCACACCTTTCAAATTGATCTATTAGAGGAAGCACCCAGGACTTCCACCTTCACTACGACCAGGGTGGGGAAGGTCCTTCACCACAACTGCCTTCCCATAACAGAATCCCCTCCACCATCCGCCGCCGACGCCGCCTCTGGGAGAAAAAACCAACTACGGGTTGCCTACCCTTGGGAGGGGGTTCATGGTGGAGGAGGGAGCAGAGAAAATCCGCCGCCTCCGAAAAAACACTGCGGGTTGCCTACCCTATTCCTTAATTGCTTATTTCTCCAGGGGTAGCCTTTTCCGGCAAAAATCTGGCGACAGCCATCAAACTGTGATGGATCTAACCTACTCAGCTTGCTCTAATAGATCAAATTGAGATGTGTGACTTATTCTTAAAGGTATAGAAACATATCAGTTATTTGTACAACTGGCGTCACAGCAAGCCTCGATAAGGGAAGAAAAGGATCTTTGACAGGAAGAGCGAGAAACTTGTGAATCCGCGAGGCGCGAAGCGGCCAGGGAGCGAAGCCTCCTAGTCTCTTTATATACTTCGTGGCCGTCCTCCCTCTCCAGGAGCTCTCACCTCCATCGAGGAGGCCCCCCGGGGTAGGGTACCACTGGTGAAACATGAGATTAAGGTACAGGGGAGGTCACCAGGAATTCATCCCCACCGAGGCGAATGAGGAGGTGGCTTTTACTGTTTAGTGTATAGAGAGCCCTCCCCCACAACAACCCCCTTGTTCCTCGACCACGACCCTCTCCCTCATTGCGACTATCCTCGCTCTTCACCGTCGATTCCGACCCACCCCCTCCCGTGGCCTTCCTCATCGTCCTTCGCGACCTTTCTCCCTCCAAGCTCCCTCCTCCACCATACACCCCCTCCCAAAGGTAGGCTACCTCTGGAGAAATGATCAATTAAGGGGCAGGGTAGGCAACCCGCAATGGTTTTTTCCTCCAGGAGGCACCGTGCAGCCACGCAGCCGCCGCCTATGATTTTAGGAAAATTCTCAGTGAACAGATCTAATGAGATGATGATGACGTCATAAGGACCTGAGATTTCAGAGTCCAAGGTAGCTGGTCTGCCCTATTCATGAACACTATATCTGTCTTTATACCTACATATCTTATGTTAGACTATGTGTTACACCTTGCGACTTGAGATCTTGGAGATCATGGGTAATTATGTCATTATATGTCGTTTTATGTCTTATTATGTCGGTTAGTCTTAAAATTTGGAGATATTTTATGTTAGAACAGATTATGTCCTTGAAAGTAGCTGATCTGCCCCTGCAATGTTTCTGATTTTTCGGTAGGCAACCCTCAGTGCGTTTTTTCTCCCAGAGGCGGTGGTGGAGGCGGCGGATTTTACTTTTTTAGTATATAGATAGATAGAGAGAAACGATTTCATGTTTGAAAAGCGGCACATTTGATCAAAACGTCTGGCCTCTGGCGTCGCCAGTGATTTTTAGTCATCGTTGGGTTAGTATGAAAAGGTGCTATCTGCAAAAAAACAAACTTTACAGGAGAGAGGTTTAAAAGGTTTTGAAGCAGCCACGACGAATCTGTTAAAAATGGGTTTAACTGAAAATAGGTAGTATAACAATGCTTTAACATTCAACTAGGAATACATCTCAGAAATGAAAACGTTCCACTTTTCTTTTCTTAAACCTTTTCATATGATGAATTTTGTTAGTAGTGTATTTTTAACCCATTTTGTTTTTCCCGTTTCCTGTTGAACTGAGACAATATTTTATCATTTATCGTGTGGTATCTTGTCCCTTATCCAACGATACCAGAAAGTCACTTGGTGAAAAAATTGCAGATAGCACATTTTCACACTAACCCAATGGTATGTAGGTAGAATAATGCAGTTGATGTAAACGTTCGGAAGTTCTTGTAGATTGAATTTTCTGTAGGCAAAGCTATCTGTATGTTCATCGAATTTGCCTGGATGAGCAATCCGGCCAAAATGTAGATTTTTTTCAACTTCAATTTTGGAAACATATTTGCATAGTTATTCATCTGCTTGCCTGTCTGCCTGCAGTCTATCAGTCTGTCGGATCTGTCCATTCATTATGCACCACCTGACCTTCGCCAAGGAGAATGCACCAGCTCTGAACCATTTTAGCGTACAAAGCTTTAGTTAGAATTATGAATTTTTAATTCGTGTGCAGTAACAATTCCTCTCGTAGAAGTGTGACTAGATTCTTGTAGCCTGCGAACGACGACCGAGACTATTTAAATTAAACATAGAAAAAGAAAAATCTGTTTTCAGTGAAACAAAAACTAATTCGCAAACGCGATATCGTGAGTCTGGAAACCTCTCTTGGGTCTCGGCCAGTACCAGTGTCACAGAGACACTCAGAAAGGTTCGTCACGCTTATTTACGATTATATTGTAAAAGGTTAATTGGACTGTGACCGGCCGGATAAAATTTAACCCGATATCGGTAACATTGGTGCAGCCATCCGATAACGTATCGAGGAGGTTATAAGGTGGCTTATCGAATATTGTTATTTCGAGCTACTAGTGAGAGGCGTCTGCACAGCATGAAAACTTATCGCCGCTGCAGCTGTATAATTACAAGCTATTTATATTCGATTACGGGAAACGGTTTTTTCCGGATGCACTGGGCCAGTGTTGCCAACCCTCCTAAAATTTCAGGAAGTTTTGTCAGACCTCCTGAATTCTGGGCTGGTTTACATAAATGTACATCAATCAATCAATAGAAACAGGAATAAGGGACATATCATATACATTTTAAGTAGCATATATTATATATAATCTATATCGTTATAATTTTGCGAGACCACTCCTGTCGCACTCAGCCTAGCCTAGGGCAAAAGCCTCCCTCAGTCTAGACCATTCGTTTCTATCCCATGCTATTCTGTGGTAATGGTGGTTTTTTTAGGAAATTATCGAAGTCATCTTTCCAGCAGGTTTTTTGTTTTTTTCTCTTTCTGCTAGTTTTACTCTGCCAAGAAGGTCAGTTCATACAGTGAGAGGCAGAAACATTTGGGCGTCTGTGAAAAAAAAAAAGACATAGGAGCCAGGAAAAGGGGCTGGGCAGGGAGAAAATAATTGAAAAAATAGAGGGTAGAACAGGTCAACCTCTAACAAATCACCGAAGAAATGCCCCCCATGTGAGCACGGACACAAAAAATTTCAACAAAACATACGGAACAAAATTATTCGAACGGGACAAAAAGATGCGGACTAGGTAAAAACATGAAGATAAGGGGTGCCGGTAATTTCACCGGCTTTTTGCCTCCCCCTCCCCCCAAGAGAAGATTTACCGAGAAAAATGAGCGATTCGCCGACTTCAAAAAAAAAAAAGAAATAGGAAGTACGAACACTAGTTTGCAGAAACTAGTCATTTTCCATGCAGAAAACAGTGTATGACGACTTTGAGGATACTTGGGTGGGTAAACAAACGGACGCGTGATGGTCGCCGTGCTCCTCGCTTTCCGATCGAAGAGCTGTATTCCAAAGTGGCCTAAGTCAGTTTTTGGCGATTCTGAGATAGCAACGCAGTCTGGCAGAGAATATGATTAAGTTCAATTTAATCGTGGTCTGAACCCTCTGTCTTAGGTTTGATGTTCTATGCGTTTTACGTTAAAATTTGTTTCCAAAGTTGCTGATACATATGAGTATGCTATTGCAAATGCTGATAACAGTTACACAACTACGTGGGTAATTCTCCCAATAACTCGTAATTTTAGGTTTTTTTTTAAAGCATTTTTGGATTTATTTTTTGATAGATTTTTTTCATGGAATGTGTAATGTATATGCACCTTAAGGCATGTATGAGGTTCAACAATCTACCACCCTCTTAGTTGGGGCAGGGGATACGATTTGTAAACGACGAAGGAATTTTTGTCGAATCGTGTGCTCTATCATAATTCATCGAGAATTCAAATTCCTAAAATTTGCACATAGATTGTTCTTGTTTAACACGGCAGTGTTGGACACTTGACACAATCAGTGGAATATGCTTTTTAATACGGGAAGTGTAAGACAATTTTTTCGGATCCTTTATTTCAATTTTCAGTGTTATGCATGAAGGAAAATCGATTAAATCGATAACTCGAGGATCCTTACCAATAGGTAATCGATTAGAGGCAAACTTATCGATTTAAATCGATTCTAGATCGATTTTTTGACAGCCCTAACTCGGATATGACGAAGGGAAAAAAATCTTGTAGACAACGAAGGAAAATTTTGTGTATAAACTGATTGTAGGTAGCCAGCAGTTCGAAAAAATTTAATACTGAACACGGTGGTATATCCTACAATGTTGGCTTGCTACAAATATGCGGTTATTCAATACTTGTAATAATTGCTTCACAGTTCATTAGTGTAGTCTACGAAGGAAGATTTAGAGTACGGAAAGTCGATTTTCAGCAAAAAAACATTATGCATAACCATATTAATTTCAGAATTTTGGAAATTATCTTGTGGACGATACATAACATCCTTCTAACTATACGGATTCAGGGTTTCTACTTTTTTCGGCAAGCAATGTCAACCACAATAAGCACTCGAAAAATTTATAGACTACGAAGGAATAAAAGTGGTTACACAACTTCACCGGGGTCTGCGGACCCTTTTAAGGGGTCAAAATTTTGGGTAACGCCCTCAAATGACTTGCACAACATATCTCTTCGAAAAAAACCTTCCACATAAATTTTTTATTAGAAATATCTTTCTATGTGACGCGTTTTTAAGAAAAATCCGTGAGTGTTTACGTAGACGACGATGGAATTTTGACTATAATTTGATTGTTTGGGGATGTTAGGGTATTTATTTTGAACCCTTTGGCAGATTGATGTGATAGAAGAGATTTACACTTATCTAACAAAAAAAAAAAATTATTGCTCTAACATTCTTAGTTTTTGAGATACCAAACGGTTACTTAAATATTGAGTTATTGGGAGAATGACCCGTCTATTTATTTTTATTGTTTTAATGCAATATTTTATGCGAAAGTGGCCTCAGTTCTCAGTCAGGTAGGTCACCAACTTTAACAGCCTCTCCCATTTTGACAGATGGTACGATGATAATCAGGGCCCAGATTTTTAGGCAAAAATCTTTTTTTTCTAGTCCAGGTCCAGCTTATTCGGTCTATTGAGGTTTTCTGAACGAATCAGGAAATTCTGAAATCAATGAGCTAACTTTGATACGGCCTTTTTTGGACAATTTTCTCTGAAAATTAACATGTTCACCTAAACTGATGTTTTCAGAGACTTTTTGGGACTATTTCGAGTATAAATCCAATTTTCGAGACTATTTTGTCAATTTTACATCTTCTTTTTTTTTTTTTGAGAAGAAAGATTTTCAATTTTCAATTTTTCGAGGAAAAAAATTTCTACAAATCCATTATATTATTTGTCCTATCACTCTTATTGCATCAAAGTTGCCTAGTAATTTGTTTTGATTTTGCTTAGGGCTCTGGCCAGTGGGGTCTGACTGGCCGAGTGGATAGCGCGTTGGTCTCGGAATCCGGAAATCCCAGGTTCGAGCCCATGTTGCAACTCGCCAGATTTCGACCTAGGCCGGTTTTTCGGCCAGAAGGGAAGAGGGCTAAGACAGCCCTAACAGCCTTCCCAACGTCTCTAAGGTAATGCTCGAAAGAGCGGATTCCAGGGCTCGGGTTGAGAGTAAATTGAAAAGAAGGGCTCTGGTCACTGATGATCATACTCGAAAGGGTAGTTCCCAGGGCCAAGGGTGTGGTGTCTGGGGATCCAATATGGCATGCGTCCATTGCCATATGTTCCCCCAAAGGAAAGTTCATCTCTTATTTTTAAGCTGAGAGACGTCATGTTGGTCGACCACACATGATTAAAATGTAGAATTTCTTGAGAGAGTAATAAAATGAAGTTCATAAAGAATCACTTATAAAAAATAGTAATTTTAGTGCAATGCATTTCTATAAAAAATTAATATTTTAAATTGTGCGCCACGCCCCGCCACTTGATTAAAATGTAGAATTTCTTGAGAGAGTAATAGAATGATATTCATAAAGAATCACTTATAAAAAATAGTAATTTCAGTGCAATACATTTCTATTAAAAAATTAATATTTTAAATTGTGGGCTACGCCCCGAAGATAATCTGTAACATCTTCTGTCTCCTCATATAAGTTAAGTAGCAATAGTTACTCATCAATAAGAAATGTCATTAGTAGTATAATGCATCTTTTGCAGGGGAAAGAAAATTGAAATATTCCACGGTTACATTGGTAATACAAAGAATATGCTTTCATTACTTTCATAACAAACTCGTTTGAGTTTCTGAACTTCAACTTCTAGGGGCGACCAACATGAAGTAGACCAACTTGACGTGAACCAAAATTGGTTCCAACCAATTGCTATTCTCCTGTTTGTCTTTTCCCATTTGATCTTCCATGCAAATTAGTTGTCTCAGATACGTAGCTTCAGTAACATTTTCAATTTTTAGTTCTGCCGATTTCGATAGTGTTTTTTCTCAATACGATTCGGTTTCAAAAGTAATTTCGTTTTTTCCAGATTTGACATAATCAGCCTAGTAATAGGGGTTCAGTGGCCTGATGGGTAACTGGTAATATCCTCGGTGGCTTGTCACAATTATAATCTGATGATTCGAGAACTGATTTAACGTTCTTAAGGCTCTACAATGCTTGTTTATGACTCTTTAGAAAGGGCTTAGCTAGCCAAGTGTTTAAGGGGTCTGGTCTTGACCGTCGCAATGAGGTCTAACCCCTGGACACTCCCCTTGAATACGCCACTGCTTCAAGGCTTCTTTAAGGCTATTGCTATGTTACATTTTTTCTTACGGACTCGGTAAACACCATCCTAAGGTCTGGAGACTTTTTAAAGATTTTTCAAATTCTTCGATGTTTTTTCGAATTCTTTCAGGACCGCTGAGATGATTTTTTCATATGTATAAGTGTTACCTGTTTCAGAATCTTTTAGATGCGTTCCAGTCTTTTTGATTTTGATATCCATCTGGATGGGTTTAGAACTCTTTGAGAAGACTTATGCAGATGTTTTCATCGTTTCTAAGGATGTTTGAGATTCGTTTCAAGACTATTTCTGGCTTGATTGAGATTTTAAAAAACTATTCTCAACATTATTAGGACTAATTGACACGTTTTCATGTAGGTTCGAGCTTCTTTGAGATCCATTGAGATTTTTCAAATCATTCTATATAGAGTTTTCAAGACTTCTTCAGGGCACTTATAAACATTAATGAAACATTTGAGCGCATTCTATGCTGCATTGAGATTTAGGGAACTCTTCTAACCTAGTTAACGCTTATAGAGTCAGGTTAAATATTTTTTGAGACTCGTTGAAGTTTTCCTAAACTTGTTTGTTTTAGTGTCTAGTCGAGTCTTAAAAAGTCTTGAATAGGTCTGTAAGAGTCTCAAAGAGTTTGGAAAAGTTTTGGTAAAGCATGTAATAATTTTAAACAACTCCGAACTGGAGAAGTTTGAAGAATACGGGATTTTAAAAATGTATAATGTATTGCTTCCCTCTCTCCGCTCCTCAAAACCAAGAAAAAAGTTGAAGATATCCATTTTACAACTCATGTCTGCGAGCCTTAAGGGATTTTGTAAAAGTCTGAAAAAGTACATGTAGAGCATTGTGTAATAATAAACTTGAATCTGAAAAAGTTTTAGAGATAGCCTTGAACAGCTCTAGAAGGGTTTTGGAAGAGTAAAATAGTCTAAAGGAATTTCAGGGAAGTGTGGGGGACATATTCCCTCTTCCTCCCTCTCCTCTGGGAAAAAATTTGAAATACTCACTTTACTGCTTATCTTAATGAGTTTTAAAGGGTCTTATAAAAGTTTTGAAGTCTAAAAAAGTTTTTATAAAGTTCAAAATTATATAATCTTGAACAAGAATGAAGAAGTAGAGATGGTCGTGAAGAATTCTAAAAAAAAAAACGTCCTGAGGAATAAAATACGTATCAAAGAATTTTAAAAAGCTATGAGGATATTATCTTCCACCCCCTTCTCTTTTCTAATTTTACTCTCAATCCGAGCCCTGGAATCCGCCCTTTCGAGCATTACCTCAGAAACGTCGAGGAGGCAGTTGAGGCCGTCATAGCCCTCTTCTCATCTAGCTAAGAAACTGGCTAAGATCGAAATGTAGTGAGTTGCTACGTGGCCCGGACCTCCGGATTCCGAGACCAGCGCGCTATTCACTCGGCCAACCAGACCTCTATCTTCCACCCCTTGCCTCTGAGCCAGGAAAAAATAACCATTTTACTGCTCATCGCAACGAGTCTTGAAGGGTCTAGTAAAAGTCAAGGACAGTCTTAAAAAAGTGTTCGTGAAGCAAGGAATAATAATTTGGAGCAAATCCAAAGAAGTTTTGTTTGAAAGATTCTTACGGGGTAAAATACATCTGAAAGAATTTTAATGAAATACGGAGATAAATTCCCTCCCCCCGCCTTCCTCGAGTTGGGAAAAAGTTGAAAATCACCAATTCTGTCGTCTTCAATCGTTCAAAACATATTTTCCACCCGCTCCTCTCACCACTATGGTCTTCTCTATTCGCATATTCGAACTCTGCTATAGAAGCTTTGTAATTGCTGGATGAAAAGATGAATATGTGGCAGTTTCTATAAAAAGGGGTAACTTTGTCGATCGATCGAAGTCTCAGAAAATGCGAAAAAAGAAAAACAACATTTTTTGGTCGAAAAAATCAATTTTGAGATTTTGGTTGATTTCTATAGAAAAAACATCGCAATAACGATGAGACAAAATTTACGCGCACGAGAGGGAAGAGGGAGAGAGAGAAAGAGAATTATTATAAAAGAGAATGAGAAAAGAATGCGAATGTCTGCGTTCGCTTCTTCGTGGTATTTCAGAGCTCACGAATAAGTCCGATGTTCTGAATTGTTACCACGCAGAAGAGCGAAAAAATTACCTTTCCAACAAGCCCTTGTCGAGGCTGGTAACGTGATTCCGCGACGAGTTAGGGCCGCTTGACGGAGTGGGAGAAAAAGGTGTGTCTAACTTTAAACGCGTTTTTCCCAAAAACGTGTTTTTGCGTGTTCTTGTTACACTCATCTTTGACCCCTTGTATCTCTGGAACAAAAAACGCTACAAATCTCGCCGATAACTTGTTGGAATGGGCATTCATTCCTCTATTACATACTGTCTGCAACTCAAAATTCGTTGGATTGACAAAGTTACCCATTTTTATAGTAACTGCCACATGTAACTTATCAGTGTAATTATTTAATATAGCTTTGGATGTATTTTGCCAAGATGTTGCCTCTATATGTTTGATATTATGTGAAATTTAAAATTTTACAACGAAAAATATAAAATTGAGATGATAAATGAAACGAAGTAGTGCTTATGCTTATTGATGCTTGTCTAATAAGTACATTGGACAGTATTTCACCATTCGGGTGAAATCTATATCTGCCATGATTTATTAGATAAAGCTTTACAACACAAATGCAATTCTAATTCACTAAATTCATGAAACCAGCGGAAAAAATCAAGAAATGGACAAAATCTCACCCCGTGTAATTATTTTTATGAACCATTGAACTTTCACGGAAGAAGGGACGAGAAATGCGCAGATGGACGAGTAGAGAGTAGGATGCTCGCTATCAAGGTCTCGAAATGAGTATTCTCAAAGCAGAAAGCTGATTTTTTCTTCGAGCTTCCACATTTTATGTTGCTCAATTATCAAACAAGTCGGCAATCTACAGCTTCCATCCCTAAAATTACAGGTGACATTACACAGTCGCGCTCTCGAACTTCTTCCATAACCTGTGGCTTCCCTCCCCTACAAGCGTGCTTCAGTATACGATTCCTGACTGGGGGACAAATCCGACATCTGCTCCAACCGAATGCACATATCATTGCTAATCGAGAACTGTGAGCAGTTGAACATCCCCCACCCCAAAAAAGAAGGGTCGCTTGGGAATGCGCGCGCACGATTTACTGCTAGCACTTGGCATAGTCTGTCATGTGTTCCATAGTGATCCAATTACTATTCCACATTCGCGCTGCTTTCGAACTATTTCCAGGGCCTGTGACTTCCCTCTGGGTGGGCATCAGTACGCGATACTAGCGGCCGAATGCACATATCATTGTCCATCAGGAATTTCGAGCAGGTAAACACGTCGCCTCCCTCCCTCCTCAACCGATACCAAGACACTTCATACTCGTGCTGCTCTTGAACTATGTCCGCAGCTTGTGGCTTCCCATCCCCATAGGCACGCGCTAGTACGCGATTCCTTACCAGAGGATGAATCCGACGTCTGCTGCGGCCGGATGCACATATCGTTGTCCATCGGGAACTGCGAGCAGGCGAACATCTCCGGCCACGGGAAGCCGTACATCTTCATGCGCACCTCGCAGCCGGCCTTCACTTTCTCGCAAAGGCTGCGGCACGGGTATATCGGATGGTCCAGACATACCGGGCAGAAGAGCGAGCAAATGAAACGCTGCGTGTCCGGGTGACAGCGCACGTTGAGCAGCGGCACCCAGGAGGCGGCCTGCTGCGAGATCTCCGACAGCGTGTCGTGCTCCAGCAGATTGGGTAGCCGCATTCGGTCGTAGTCCATGTTGTTACACAGGCTGAGGTTACGCGGGATTCGCACGCAGGTGGCGGACACGGACGAGCTGCGAGAGTCCCAGTCGTAGGTCGACGACACGTAAGACGTGATCACTTCGTTGGTGCGGGCGGAGACAGCGGTGGCCAGCAACACATAGGTCAGCAGCGTCTGCGCCATTATGGATGCTGGGCGGCGAAATTTCGCATTATGGAGAGCCTCCGAGTCGGACCGATCGGGGCACGGTTGGTGCCGCCGCGCAATCGGAAATTCAACCTGCGCACACAGAAACAACAAAAATTATTCGGGGGTCGACTTGACCGCAGCGAGACTAGGTTTCCGTACCTGTGGCAGATGGCATTCCCGGAGTAGCGAACATAGTTCAGAGAGGTCTCTATTCTCCGGCGAAGTTCAAGAACTCGGAGCCAACTATTGTCCGGGAAAGCTAAAGTCGGAACTGGAGCCCAAAACATTATTCGCTGGGGCAAACTTCAGAATTTCACTAGAGCCAGAGGCGGCGCCGACGTCAATTTCTGGCTCCGGTCCTTCAACCTCCACACCTTCTCTTAAAAATAACCGTAGCTGCAGCACAAAATTGGTGGAGCTAGAGTGGGAACGACCAACAATTTTTTGCCGGAGCTGGAGCTCTAAGAGCCTGATGAAAATTATTTGCCGGAGTTGGAGGCAATTTCATGAAAATTAGCCGAAGCCGCAGCTAAATTCTAGTTTTCTGAAGCCCTGCTCTCGATTAAGCGCAAGCTCCATTTTTTGCCAGATTTTGATATATTGACCTCTGCTTTCCTTTTTCACAGTTACCCTCCAAGATCCATGCTCGACGCTACGCTTTTCGCATTCTGTTGGTCCAACAATTAGTCTGGGTGTCTGAAGATGTGTACGACTCTCTAGTGCCTGTCTGGAAATTTCTCTATCTCTCTAAGTTTCTCTATCTTTTTACATCGTAGACTGTCTACCTATCTCGGATTCTCGAGTGTTTTTACGATGAAGGAAGGGGCCGCGTTCCATCAATGAAGGCTAAAATCTTAACCAACAACTATCACGAAACACAGTCGAGAACTTCCTCAGAGTATTCCATAATATCCTTAATATATATGAGAATTTTCTTGTTGATTTGCATAGGGGGTGGACACTCAAAAGAGGAAATCGGGCAATGACCTCTGCCAGAAAAAAACTGAAACCCAAAACGTTTCAAAATAGCAAAATCTTTCTTCTCCTTCAGGCACCCTATTCGATGCCGGACGTTAGCGGTCTCGGTTTCTGACACGCAACTCTCCTGGGCAGGTTAGTCGAGGTAGTTTGCCGTTGCTTTTCCCACGATTTTGTTGCGTTAGAGTTTTTCTTCTCTGTGACAAAGAGTGTGCAGCCGTAGTTCACTTAATAGCCACGTGTTTCACGACGCTAAGTAAGTTATCCACAACGTGCACACGCGCAGTATCAATCTTTCTGATCTGGTGGTAACACACCTTGCGATTGTAATGCCTTGTTCGAGGGAACTGGCGGGGGGTTACAGGACGCGCTATGTTTCCACCTCGATTGATACCGTCATCGCTGTGTTCGCTAGGATGTTATGGGGGTATTTGAATATCGCTAACTTTCCGGCGTGGATTAAAGCTCGCAAAAATAAGATAGAAATAAATAGAAACCTGTTTCTATGGTTTTCAGACGTGTTACATTCATTTTTGGTGTTATAGTTCGGTCCCAAGTTACACTCAATAAGCTCCACTGGTGATTGTAACCTAAATATTAAGGGTTGGTACTTCAAATATATGAAAAACAGGATTTTCGGAGTCAATCAATTCATTTTTCAGGTTATTTCCTCAGTTATCCATACCCGAGTTAAATTACAGGGGGAGGGGAGAAAGGTGAAATACTTAAATATAATGTTTCTCGAGTCAGTGACATCGTTTTTCAAATTTTTTCAGACTTACATCTCACCTATTATGATTCACGGGGGGGGGGGGGGTCAAAGCTTTCTCAAGTCTTGTTCCCCTAAGACTTTTTTTTTTTTTTTTAATGATGACGCACACAAAATCTAGTACAAATTTTTGAGTGCACAGTACACTCACTCAGAACCCTTGAAGCTTTACCATGACCTTGTAGATTTTGAATAGTGCACGTTTCAGCCCCCGTGTATCAATTTGAGAGGACCCGACTACAGAAATTACCCCAAACATGAATTCAATGACTCACAAAATCATATTTTGATATATTTGAGACAACCACCCCTAATTTTTAGTGACCTCTAATTGGAGCCTGGTGTAGGGTTGGAACCAAATTAACATCAAAAATGGATGTAACGTATCGAAAAATCGTGTAACAGATGCGGTAATGAAAATAGTTCATTTTTAACCCAAAAATAAAGCAAAGGCAAATGATCTTTAGAATTTTTCTCACAAAACTCTGAGCAGGTATTTGTATGTTACAATATAGAGAACAATTTTTTTAATCGAACGATTATTTTTATTTTTAGGAGTTTGGAAGCAAAAGTGCAATTTTTCATTATAGTCCAGACAAATTAGCATTTGAAGTGAAAAAATTCGCGAAAGTTTCTTTCAGACTGTTATGCGGACTAGCCCACTGAATGAGCCATATAAAACCCATCCCCTGTGTGCGTTTTCCACCACCATCGCGAATATGTCCCCTGTATAATCTTTTTTTTTTTTAAATAACTCGAGAAGTGTGAGGCATAATTAGAGTTCATTGGATAGAAAATACGCTCTTCAAAATTCCTTACAAATACCAAACATGATGCTTTTGACTAAAAAGTTTTTTTTTAAATTTTCGTTTTTTACGCGAGATAAGGGAAACATTCATGCTACAACAACGATTTTGTATACAATTCCGTACACAGAGGGCCACCAATAAAGTACGATTTGCCGAGTTTCATAATTTGTAACGTGTTTACATAAACGCGGTGAAAACTGAAGCCCTACTTTTTCGGTAGCCCCCCCCCCCATAGTGGCTCCCGTTATGTTAGGGGCATCAGGCATTATATTTGGTAAGTGTTTGTAGGAAATTGTACATATCCTTTTCAACGCCTATGGAGAGTGGGTTATGAGAAAAGCCCTGGATGGATGGGAAGGAGGCGTATCGCTAGGAGGGAAACGAATATCTAACCTCAGATATGCAGACGATACCACTCTGCTAGCCACAACGATAAAAGAACTGAAGGAAGTACTGGAGAGTAGAGGCAGCTAGAGCCGCGGCAGGTCTGAGAATAAATAAGCCCAAAACTAAAATTATGATCGTCGACCGCACGAAAGACAACCAACCAGGGATCATAAATGTGGATGGAATAAAAGTAGTGCAAGACGAAGACGTCACATACTTGGGCTCCATGGTGTCCAACAGAGGCGGCTCAGAAGGAGAAATAAGAAGAGCGGAAATTGCAGAAACAGCAGTAGGAAAGCTCAATCGAATCTGGAAGAGTCATGACGTCACAAAACACACCAAGCTGAAAATAATCAAGTCCCTGATTTTTCCAATATTTTGGTATGCAGCAGAGTACCGGACAGTGAAAAACGCTGACATACAGCGAATTGAGGCTTTCGAGATGTACTGCTACAGACGTATGCAGAGAATCCCATGGACCAAAAAAAGGACGAATGCGTCGATACGCGAAGAACTTGGCGTGAAAGACAGACTCAGCACAGTCATCAAGAGACGCATTCTCAGTTACTTTGGTCACGTAATCAGAAGGGACAATCTGGAGAAACTGACTGTGCAGGGAAAGAGTAGAAGGGACCAGGTCGCGCGGCAAGTCACCCACAGGATACATAGATGTAATACGGAAAATCACTACGGCAAGACGATGGAATCATGCACTAGGACAGCCGAGGACAGAGACAACTGGAGGAGCCTGGTCGACTCGGTTACCTGATCACGATGCCCGAAACCGGGCAAACGAAGAAGAAGAAGTACACATTTTTAGTCCAGTAAGTGTTCCTTATATCTCGCATTCGTTTCTATTTATTAAAAAAAAAAACAAAAAAAAAACTACTTTCTGAGTGATCATCTGTGACGCTCCTTTGAGTGAAAAGAAACATGTTTGGTATCATTTTGAAGGGAATTTTATTTTATTTATTTAAGGTACCTTCAACAGCCATTGGCTAATTACAGAGGAGACCGTTCTTAATTAACAATACAACTGTGAATAAGAGGAAAATAAAAAAAGAAAATATAGACTTGTCGAAAAAAAAAATAATAATAATAAAAATGAGAATAAAACAAAAAAAAAACACAAAATAAAACAAAAGATAGGAAATGAAAAGAAAAACAAAAAAAAATTGGTACAGGTGCTTCAGCCTTCTCCCAGCCGCCAAGGTCCCTCCAAACGTCGCTTAAACTTTGACCTGTTAGTATCAAATATGTCAACCTCTGCGCATAGTCTAAGGAATTTTTCAGTAATTCTCATCATGTTATTCATAGGAGAAAATTCCATTTTGGCCGTTTGATATCGATGTAGTGGAAAAATTATCTTTCGCCTAGAATTAATTTTTGGAACCCCAAAGTTGATTTTTCCAAACAATTTTTCATCCTGAATATTTCCATGAATAAGGTCATATACGAACATTACAGCTGTTATTTCCCTTCTTTTTTCTAGTTCGTGAAGTTCATAACCTATTAAGGTCTCTTCTTGCGATACATTTTCTGGGTAATACTCAAAGTCTTTCAAAAAGAGATATTTCAGAAATCTGGATTGTATTTTTTCAACTTTACTTATCAATTTTTTCAACGTGCTCATTGAAGGCGAGCTCTTTATCTAAAAGGACCCCCAAGTCCCTAACCCTATCAAGTCGAGCCAGAGCTACCCCATTGATGCACCCGGTATATGCATAGGACATGCCCTTTTCCGCGTAAACGTTATACAGGCACGTTTCCCAATATTTAAAGGCAATTTATTTTTTGAACTCCATTTAGTAAGTTCATGTAGATGTCTCTGAAGTTTTTGGTGTTCCTTCAAATCTCTAATACATAAGTACAATTTCACATCATCGGCATATTGGAATATACATGAATTTTGTATCACTGTGGGTAAGTCATTGATATATAATAGAAACAAGAGGGGACCAAGATTTGAACCTTGGGGTACACCAGAGGGGCATTGGAATGTGTATGACATCCTACCTTTATAACAAACATACTGTGCTCTACCCAGTAAGTAAGAAGGAAACAACGTGCACAAAAATCATCAGAGAAGCCAAGGTTGTTAGTTTTTTTATGAGGATGGCATAATTTACCGAATCATAAGCCTTCTGAAAATCCGTGTATATAACATCTACTGGCAAGCCGGAATCCATTGCCTGCGTAATGTACTCTACCAAGTTTATCAGGTTTGTATTAATTGATCTTCCTCCTACAAAACCATGCTGGATAGGTGAAATAATATTTTTAAGCTTAGGATATAATTTGCTATAAATTATCATTTCAAAATTTTTTGCTGGCATAGGGATCAGAGATATAGGTCGGTAGTTTTCAACGTTCTCATAGGGTTCTTTTTTCGGGACTGGGACAACTTTTGAGATTTTCCATGCTGTAGGAAATTTATTCTTCTTTATGATCAGATTAAATAGGAAAGATAAAGGTCGAAGTAAAAACTTCCTACTCCTTTGTAAACGTAAGAAGGAATGTTATCCGGACCCATTGAGCGCTTAACTTTTAATTGGGAAATAGCCATCTGTACATCTGTTTTAGTAATTGTTTTAATTGATATTGGAGAGCCTGAAGGCAGGTACTGCTGGTTAATGCTTGATAAACATTCGTCCTCGGAGATGTCTTTTGAATATACCGAATGAAAGTACTCCGCAAATGCATTGGATATTTCTCCATTTTCCCTCTCTATCCCATGTACTCGTATATCATAAATTATCAACACTTCTCCCCCGTGATTTTTTCGCATTAAATTCTTTCCAAAATTCTTGAGGCTTCTTACTATAGTTTTGTTCCAAGTTATCATTGTATTTTTGTAGCGCTGATTTTGTTAATTTTTTGATTTCTCTTCTTAGAACTTTAAATTAAATGTTTCTAAATAATGCTATTGATCAGTTTTTCGATATATCCTCCTAGCGCGTTCCTTCTCCCGAAGTTTTCGAACTATTTCCGTGGTGTAGAAGGGTGGGTATTTTATGCATTTTACGTATTCTCGATTGAACGGTAACAATATCCCTCATACTATTCGACTAATTTGGAAAAAATTGACAAAGGGAGCACATTTACCACCGTGATGGAAAATACACACGGGTTAGGAATAGGTTTTATATTGGTCATTCAGTGAGGTAGTCCGCACAATAATCCGCAAAGAAACTTTTGATCGAAATTTTACTTATTTAGCTTTGACTTGATGCTAATTGGATTGATTATCAGAAATCCCATAACCAGTCAAATCGTCCTTCAAATATTATTTGATTTAAAAAGACGAAAAAAAAAAGGTCAGCTGTTCACTTTCAGAGCAATACATTCAGGGGGGAAAAAGTTTCATGAAGCACTAAGAGTCAGATCCTGAATTCACTTTCAACCGGCGACCTCGAAAACCCACGGAGATCTTACAGTTTCGAATTTTATTTCTTTACCCTCCGAGGAGATCCGGAGAGGTTCCCGCACAATTTTGAGTAAAACTGGTATTTTCAGTTATTTTCCTCTTCCAGCATTCAATTTTTACTGATGAAATCTAAAACTTTCACATAAATTACACTGTACACTTCACCCTCTAGGAAGACGGGTAAGATTGTTCGATGGCCTTTGAACTAGGCTCAGGTTTTTTTCATGGTATAACATAGTTCTAAGGGGGTTAGGCAAAAAATGCAATAAGCACCGCCTCAACGTCTCACTAGGACCGAGCCTCTCACTAACCCACTCTCGAATCTCCTAAGACGCCGCCATCACAAACCCCAACTCCTGTTTCAAAACTGTTCTAAATTTTTCCGGGGACAATCCACGCGAACTCAACTCGCCCTCCGAGGTAAGAAAGTAAATTTACTTACCTTTTTCACGCTCACTGTGGTCTGGCACAGTTTCGGCAACTAGCCTCACTCGACATGGCGGATACACGGCGATTTTAAACCCGTCAATAATTACCGAACACACGAACAGATCAAAACGAACACAAACAGATCGAGATCGAAAAATTTGCGAAAAATTTAACGCGGCATCGGAGGATCGCACGAGTACGAATCGGTTCACAAGACTACCGTGTTGACTGTAGCAGCGTGTAGAACTGCACTGAGCCTGCATATGGACCGTCTAATGAGCTAATCTGCTCATCTGCCATGACGGTTCGAAAGAGTAGCCCGAGCAGCCAGCCGGGCGACTAATGAGCCGCGGCGGAGCAGTTCCACCCGTTAACTCGAACCGCGATGGATCCTGTCAACCCCCTGTCGTCGACCGAAGGAAGAAAAAACACCCTCCGTATCACGACTTGGATAATTTAATTACCGCCGGCTGTATTCGCGATGATTAGCTCGTCAGTGAGGTTTCTGCAGAGGAAATCGCGCTCGCTTTTCAACTCCACGTGTAGGGTGGTGGAAATGGAACGCAAACGGCTAATCCGTTTTCTCAAAACTTTCGGGGGGGGGGGTGAAGAATTCGCCGCCCTTTCGAGATACGAAATTGATTTTTGAAAATACGTAAATTTAGGACCTTAAATTAATGAATAGGCGTTGGTTTTGTCGCTTATCGTGAACATAAATGAGAATCCACAAAACCAGGTTTGATTAACATGTTGGTGCAACAATGAAATTTATTTCCTTAATTTTGTGGGAAATTTCAGTTCGTATCAGTGGTACCGGAAGGAAATTAAAAGTAGAGGAGGGGCCCGTGCGAAATTCAGAAATCAGATGACTGACTTGTTTGGCAAATTTATTTATTTATTTTATTTAATCCCCTCCGATCGATTATAAAAAATTCAGATTCTGGAAGTTTACTAATTATACTTAGGTTTATGTTAACATTTAATCTTACACTAAAACTGACTTACAACACATTTATGCATTGTTATCCACTAATACTTGATCATTCATAATCCGCACTTCTCTCTCACAATCATTCATATTTTATTCATTCAGTCATTCATACATTCACCAGTTCTCAAAATTCATTCCCAGTCACCCCTCCACCCTCCAGGATCAACACAGTTTCAACATACACTCGCTCATAATTGGACCCATTTACTCATATTATCACCAGACACTTAGTCCACTTAAGTTAGCCCAAATAAGAGTACAAAAAGGGAAAAAATCATAGAAAGCTGAAATTTGGTGTGTTGGTCTAATTAAGGGTCCTGAACAACATATTAAAAGTCCCAACGAATCCGGTGCCGGCGTCGTTCCCTAGGGGGCAAAAATTGTGGCATAAAACAGTTTTTTGCACATATTACACTAAAATTTGAGTTAAGAAAAAAAAATGTTCTCACAAATGTGATAGCGAATAAAAAATACACAAAAAATGTTCTTACATATTTTTCCGTAGAGTGCGTATTCGTTGAATAAATGAATATCAAACGTTGAGAAGTTTCCTCCATGTGTACATTTAATGCAACTTATTGTAATCGATGCAATGTAGACTCGCGCACGTGTGAATACATTAATTTCTATTTACTTTGTCAAATAATTTACATGTCTGAGTGAGATCTTAAGTGACTTGATGCAATGATTTGAGACTCATATGCCAGAGGTCGAAGCTTGAAGCCCCACAGCTAAATTGTGGATTCAATAATGCCAAACGGTATCATTGGTAAAAAAATTTGTTGCTGCATAAAGAATAGGTAACTGGCCGTGGCATCTTGAGTGTGTGCAGCAGATGCTTGAATTTTTCCATGCAGCTGGACATGTACCGTCCGCCAAGACTGCTCACCTTTACTTTATCTACAAGATGCCTATCACCTACGAGACAAAATTAGCGATTTTGAGTACCTACACTGAATTTTCGAAGTATTTCACCATAAGAAGTAGTCAGAATTACTTTGTCGGTATTTGGAGTGATATAACCATCGAACAAACCTTGATGAGACTCATGAAAAGCAGAGGAGGATTGACACGTGATCGTGGTATATATACAGACAAGTGTGATTCAAAAATGGATTTTGAGTATACCCGTTGTTATGGCCATTTGTGAAGAAGTTGAGGAGTACACAGGGTGCAAGAGACATTCAAGCAAAAACATATCGCCCTACGTCCTTCTCGAATTTTGCGTGATACTTCAGATTTTGAAAAATTAGCACAGTAGCTTTTGACACAGAACCCATTCCCAGAGCATCCCTATCCACAGGTGTTATAGTGGATGCTTCAATCAATTGCCACGAAAGCACATTGGTGAGAAACCTTGGCGTCCAGTCCATGGTTGGCAAAACATTTTCCGACATAAAATTGAAAAGAGGTACAGTATGTATACCACATCACATCTTCGTAATAAACCAAATATTAGAAAAATCTAACGAATACAACCTAGAAACTTTCCTCATCTTCATTAACTTTCAGAAAGCCTTCGACACAGTGGAGCACAACTTCCCATGGGGGGCTTTGGAGAAATAGGGGATACATCCAAAATACATCAGACTTATCAAAAATATGTATAAAGGGACTGAAGCCTACATAAAGACGGACAAGGTGGGGAACGATTCAAAATCGAGAGAGGAGTAAGGTAAGGCGACCCCAGTCTATTTAATAGCACGTTAGAGGAAATTTTCCGGGGATTGAACTGGGAAGGGAAAGAGATAAGAATAAATGGAGAATATTTAAATAATTTACGATTCGCGGACGATGTGGTGCTTATAGCTAATTCAGTAGAAGGAATACAACAATTAGGAGAAGGGTTGTATCAAGAAAGCCAAAAGGCGGGACTGGAAATCAATTGGGAGAAAACGATATTGTTAACAAATAGGAATATGGAAACAGCAGTAACAATAGGTGGGGCTGTAAATTCGCGACCCAAAAAAACATTTGCGGGAGGGGGTACGTAAAAAAATAAGGTGGCGAACATATTGCAGCCCAGGGCGGCAAAGTACTTAAAACCGGCCCTGATTTCCATTCCAATTTTTCTAAAAAAGGGTTCATTTTACTAAATTGAACAACTCTGGAAGACATTGTAGGAGGCAACCCCCTCATCGAGGTGATAGGATTTTAATTTCGCAGAGATGAAAACAATTGAGACCACCAAGCACATAATCGAAATTTGTTTCATTTTTTCAATTTTGACAATTCAGACTTCGACCTAATCAGCTAATAAACATTTTCAAATTTGACAAACAATAAGAAAAAGTGATGCCTGCTGAACCATTTTCCTAAATTATCAAGGAATTTGAATTTTGAAATCCCAAAATAAAAATATTTTGGGGAGATCTTCCTCCGACATTCTTCAGTACATTTTCTAGCTTATTATTTTTGATATATTTTAAGATTCGTTAAAACTCGTCAAGGTTGATTAAGGTTCGTAAAAACTCACAACATTTTAAGACCCATTTTCTGCTGTAGGGGAGGGAATTTTTTTAATTTATTTATTTCAGCGATGACAGAGTTTCCTTACTCGATTTACAGTAGGCTTATTGCAGTGAACTGGGGGGGGGAGAGTCTCCTCCCCATAGCTGTCATTAGCCATTTTAGGGCATATGCCTCCCCGCGTCTTTTCCATTCAGCTTTGTTGGCGGCTACTCTCCTTCACTTTGGGCCCATTTTCTTCCTAAATTCGTCCCGCCAACGCGTCAGCGGCCTACCTTTATGCATTTTCTCATTGTACGGTACCCAAACCTCTACTTTTTTTGTCCACCTCCCTTCTTCTCTTAAGAAATGACCCGCATACTTCCATTTTTGTTTTTTGATTACCTTCCCTATGTCTTTTGCTTTTGTTACCCTCCTTATCTTTTTGTTCTCAATTCTATCCTTTTTCTTTATGCCTCAAATACTTCTCTCCATTAGGAATTACAGACCAGATATTCAATATGTAGTGCGATAGTATTGGAGGCGAAACTTGATTTTCAGTTTCTCTTTTTAGGGGGGGGGGGGGAGGAGAAGGAAAATTTGCCGACAAATATTTTTGTTAACTAAAAATTTGAAAATTTGCCGATTTTTCAATCAAAATATTTTTCAATTGAAAAAATAATAAATAAATAAACAAACAAACAAACGTTCTTAGAAAATGAAAAATTCAAATAAACAGTTTCGAAATTTGCCGACTGCCAAATTATTTGGGGTATTTCAACCCCCCCCCCCTATAGTTTCGTCCCTGCAAATGCAAATTGAAACTTTATCCTCCAAGCACTCACACTTACGGACATGAGCATACCCTAGTCTGGAAGGGTAAGCTAGAAGGATGTTAGGGACACTTGAGAGGAACACACAACTTCCTTTATACATTAAGGTGGTCGTTATTTACTTTTGGTGGTATTTTTTTCTGAATTCCTCTAATTCGTCTCCTAAACTGGTTCCAATAAAATCAAAAAAAAAAAAAAAACCTACAAAGCTACGAAAGTTTCAGGTCGATTGGATTAGGGCAATCCGTAAGCTCCCTTTCGTTCTTATGGAGAAAAGACGTGGCGTTTTGATTTTTGTTACAGACTAAATTTCCCTCCTATATTCACCAGGACCAAAGCCTGTAAATTAACAATAGAACATGTGCTGTAGGATTCAGCTTGTGACATTGAAACATGTCTTTTGCTTTCAACTTTCAGCAAGTCCGTAGCTTTGGAGAGGGAGGGGGGATGGGGAACCCCCGCCCGAGTATATTTTTGTCCCCTCGGCATTTTTTGAAAAAATAGATATTGTTTTCAGTTGCTGTAAAATACTCTGACAGACAATTATTGAACGAAGTGTTCATATTCAAATAATGTACCCAGTCCCAGTGCAGAAGCCAGGAAAAGAAAATAAAACGATATCCAGCAAACTAGAACATGGATTCAAACAGTCTATTTTTTGTATTGGTTTAACATAGCCAGTGATGGATTTAAGGAAAAAGGCCTAGGTGGCAATCTTTCGAATTATTTTTTGGTGAGCAATTACTGTTTTCAAAAGCTTCCAAAAGGCACTTTTTACATGAGGGCCCGAATACTGACGTCTCTGGGCTCTTGCGCCAAGAGAAGTCAATATTCAACATTTAACTACTTGTGAAGAAGAGCAGACAATTGGTAATTTACTTACTGTGAAACGAATTAAAACTTTGGAAGTTATTTATGTGAAGGACTTCTCTTTGTGCAGTTGATAGACGATGATTATAACCAAATATTCCCCATAGCTACACTCTCGGTACAAAGTACGAACTTGCAGCAAGAAATCACTTTTGCCCCGAGTTGTCTCCCCCCCCCCTCCCCCTGAAAAAGTAGTCACGCTATGGGCTTAACTTTCAGATTGTAATAAAATGTTCAACTTTCTCAAATTTTAGTCTCTAGGTCAAACAGAGAATCTAGTAAAAACAGAAGTCATTGAAATTCGAAATTCAATGTTTGCTACCGACTTCCTGATTTTCGAAATGTCTTTTACATTTCAGCTTTGTTTCAATCTTTCAGATACAGGGATGTACCAATAGAGAGACAGTGAGCAAACTCCCCCCTCCCTGTTGGAATTTTCACTCAGCAGTTGAGAAAATTTACCATTTCAGTCAGGCTAGTTAGTCAAATCCAACAAGTTTAAAAGTTTTTTTTTGCATTGACACCTGAGGATTGAGTTGGAAAACTCAACAAGTCAAAAGATTTTCCTTTTTTTGCTTTGGTATTTAGGAATTTTAAGTTGAGTCAGTTGCGACGTTCACAATTTCTACCCCCTCCCCCCATACAGGAAAAACTTCTCGGTACGTCAGCTAGGGATGATTAACGACTACAAGTACCTAGGACAGATAGTATCATTCAAAAATCAAATTGGGAAGGAAATTGAGGTTCGCAAAACTAACTCTTGGAAAGCTTTCTGGGCCTTGAAACACATTTTTAAAAGTAAAATAAAAATCTAAACGAAGCCTAAAATCCTATGTAGCTGCGTGCTAACAGTGGCAAAATCACAAGTGCGTCACTCCTTCAACCGGGTAAGTAGGCAACTCATCCTAAGAAAGTGTAGATATGTTTGCCTGCTGTTACGTTTAATTGAAGACGTATTTTAAGATATAGGGTGTCTCAGTGCGTCACCTCTTTCAACCAGGTAAGTAGGTAACTCATCCAGACAAAGTGTAGATATGTTTGCCTGCTATTACATTTAAATGATGAAGATAATTTCTACCCCCTCCCCCCCATACAGGAAAAACTCTTCGGTACGTCAACTAGGGATGATTAACAACTACAAGTACCTAGGACAGATAGTATCATTCAAAAATCAAATTAGGTAGGAAATTGGGGTTTGCAAAACCAACTCTTGGAAAGCTTTCTGGGCCTTGAAACACATTTTCAAAAGTAAAATAAAAATCCAAACGAAGACTAAAATCCTAGGTAGCTGCGTGCTAACAGTGGCAACATACGGGACTCAAACATGGCCAATAACCAAAAAACAGTTAAAGAAACTGAAAACGATGCAAAATTCTATGTTCCAGAGCATTCTAAAAAGTTACATTAAGACAAAATTAGACTTTTGAGGACATAAGAAACCAAATCAGTGCTACCGAAATTGGATGTACCATTAGGAAACTAAAATGGAAGTACGCGGGCCATCTGATCAGAGAAAATAATTCAAAGTGGCACAGTATCGCAACATTTCGGACCCCGTATGGCCATAAACGCACAAGAGCAAGACCAATACTACGCTGGACGGACGATTTCAAAAGTTTGAAGGAAAGATGGGTGCAATTAGCGAGAGACCGAGACGTATGGAGAGAGACAACGGAAACTTTTATGCCCTAAAATGGGCGGGGTAGCTGGTGGTGGCTCACCTACTCAAAGTTGTAAATACAATAAAAATAAAAATAAAAATTTGTTTAACCTTTCAGAAACAGGGACGTACCGATAGGGCGGCAGGGGGTAACTTATCCCCTTGTAGGAATTTTTCACTCAGCAGTTGGGAAAATTTACCATTTCAGTCAGGCTAATTGGTCAAATCCAACAAGTATAAGTTTTTTTGTTTTTTTCCCCTTTCTTTTCTTTTCTTTTGCCTTTGATACTTGAAAATTGAGCTGAGATGTTGGAAAACCACCAACAAGTCAAAGGTTTTTCTTCTTTTTATTTGATACTTAGAAATTTTAAATTGAGTCAGTTGGAAAAATCCAACAGGTTTAAAGGTTTTTTCCCCTTTGATACTCAGGAATTCTGAGTTGAGTAAGTTGGGACTTTCATAATTTTTACCCGCCCCCCCCCATCTAGGAAAAACTCTTCGGTACGTCCCTGTTCAGCTAACGTTCGATACTCAGCTTGAAACCTTCGGCTTTTGACTGATTAGTTTGACAGAAGTCTAGGGTACTCCATTTTCAGAAATGAAATTTGAGTTTTAATTTGGGGAGGTGGAGAAGAAAAATTTTCCGATAAATATTTTTTTTAAATTAAAAATTCGCTGACAAGGATATTTAAAAAATTTAATTTTGCCGATTTTTTAATTGGTAAAAATATAATAATAATAATAATAATTAAACAAACAAACATTCATAAGAAATGAAAAATTCAAATGAACAGTTTCAAAATTTGCCGACTGCCAAATTATTGGGGAGGAAGGGGGTCGACCCCCCACACCCCGGTATAGTTTCGTCTTTGGATAGTATACGTGTATAACTAATATGGAATACATCAGAAAAAAAGGACCGTCCTAAATTGATGACATTATACCATATTTCTCTGCAGTATAGGATGGGGTGGTAATGGAAGGAACAGCAACTCAGCAAAGTTATCAACTTTTCAGGGTTGATTTTGAAACAACAGGGCAGAATAATACTTCTTTTTACTCTCTTTAAATTAAAAATCAAATTTGCCTTAGGACTCGGGTGTATGTGTAAACATATTTTGTGCTCTTTGTATATAAAGTGATTCCTTTTGATTGACTCTCAACTCACTTTTCCCTGTGCATAAATTATCTTTCTTCTCTCTATCTATTGCAGGAGTTAGAAAATTCCAGGTTAGGCTCGGACCTACTACTGGAGACTGAAATACTTTTGCCGCCCTACTTGTGGTATCTCCAGGAGAATGTTGGAGCCTTCCCACCAATTACGTATGTTTGAATTTGCATGTAAAGACTTCAGATGAGAGTAGAAGAAAATATAACGTGTTTTTAAAATTTGCCGTCCCTTAGTCGTCCGAGACTGAAACCTCATCAGCCATGGGGAATGAAGGCCTCTGCTTTAACATTTCTAACATTCGAAAATAATTTACATCGGAAATTGTTTTTTTTCCCCAAAATTTAAAATGTTTGTTAAAAGTTTTTTGTTTTTTTTTAATATACTATCTACTAGCGTAGTTTTTATTCAGTCTCAGCGGGAATTTATTTTTTCTATTTTTTCTAGGGATCCTACCACCCTTAATCAGTTTTAATAAAACACAAGAAAATTCTGCAAAGTTTTAGTTCAAGCGAATGAGGGAGACATATGTGCTACACGTCCTTTTTGCTTCGTAAATACACGAGGTTTCGATATTGTTAACCGAAAATTGATTTTATTAATGTGTTGAAAATTAGTTCTTATTGATTTTAATTGGCCATGGGACTGTGCTCGAAAATAAAATGATTTGGCTCCGCAATCAAGATCAATGGCCCCACGGGATGGCTTCAGAAAGGGAGCAGGAGGGCCGAGAACATACAAAATTGGTTTTTCAGGTAGCTGAATTCAACTTTGAAGTAATTCTTACATTCAGCTTCTCAGAGTGTCACTAAAGGTAGTTGAGACCAAATAACAATCAGTCGATGGAGAAGGTGTCCTAGTTACTATTCAATAATTTCAAACAAAAAAAAAGTATAATTTAATTTGGATCCTTTCCGGGGATACCAGATAAGTCGGATACGAATTGGTTTTAGCGACCTTTGAAAACTTAATGAGGTGATATCTGGAAAAATTTAACAGTATTTGGTGCCAATCTCCTTCCGTGGTTCCTCGGGGGATCAGAAGTGAAAATTACCCGCAAATCGACTTAAGAAATCTCAAAACCTGTAAGTCAATCCTTATCTCGAGTTTTATTTTCCGCCCCTTCTATTTTAATTTGAAAGTCATCCCTTGAGGCCATTGACCCACACTTCGCAGGACCAGCATTGTATAGCTTGTTGAAAATTATGAGAATAAATTTTCAACCCAATTAAATTTCATGGAAAAAGTTGTTCAATTAAAAATTTTTATTCGGTGTATTTCTTTATAGAAGGGTAGGGGGCATGTAGCACGTGTTCCTCTTCTCCGATCAAGCTAAAACTTTACTAGATTTTTTTTTTTTGTACTTTGTTGAAACTAAAGGGGGTTCCGGTACAAATTCCGGGGTTCAAAAATGACGATCACCTTAATATCTATGTACGTTAACTGGAGGAGGAAACGATTGTTAAAACTTTTTAAATACTTCCAAAATTGTATTTTTTCGAAGAAGAAAAACGTTAGGTAAATCAGTAACATTTTATGGTACTTACGCCTCAAGATGAGAATGTTTGGATGCATAGAGTATATTGAGAAATTTCTATATGGTAAGTAGGGTTGAGACGTCGTCTTGTGATATAAGACTGAAATTCAAAAATTCTAACTTTTACTGGTTGCTTTTTTTTTGCTTTTTGGCTTTCCAGTCCCCCTTTTCCACCAGAACCACTCTACAGCATACCTTTTGCTCAGAAGGAGGCATTACTACAGGTTATTCAAGGTGTCTACAAGAATGAAAAAATATAAATTCCTGACTTTTTCCAAACTTTTATTTTTCTCTTCTTCAAACCTTTACATGTATAGACTTATAATTATGTTTATACTACTAGACGCTATGGTTAAAATGAACTGAAATTTGAAGTTGATATTATTCAATGCACAGTTTTTATTTGTAGAATACGACTCTAAGTGCTGAAGTAAAATTAAACGACGAAAAAATTTTCCATGCGTTCATTCTTTGTTTATTTTTCCAAACTTCTGATAAAATTTTGTCGATTTTCCTGACTATTTACAAAAATCCTGACCAACTTTTCAAATTCCTGACTTTTTCCAAATTTTCTAAATTTTCCAAAACTATAAACACTTTGTCATTTATACAGTCTGAAATTTCAAAAGTTCACATGAAAATGAGAAAAATTATTAAGGGGTAAAGGAAAAGATTTATAAAATTTCTAAAAGTGTTTTCACGTTGATTATGATCACAGATCTAACTCCAGAAGTTTCTAAAACCATTTTACTACTAATAACGGGTGATTTTTATATGCATTAGGACTGATAGGTTTTGATTCAACGCCCGTTTAACTATACGGGCTGACTGGGCTATAGCCCAGAGCGACAGAATTTTGGGACGGCAAAATTTGCGGTTCAAAAAAAAAAACAATTACCTCAATTTTGTGAAAGGGGGTGTCAAAAAAATCAGGCGGCAAAGTACTTAAAACCGGCCTAATGAGTACTTTGAGATTTCCGCGAGTCCATGGTAGCTAGTCTGCCCTATTCATGAAGACTGCGCCCGTATGTCTTAAGACCTGAGATCTCGGAGTCTAAGGTAACTACGGTCTACTGGTCTGCGCTTGTTGTACTCATCAGGCAGGTAATCTGCCTGACATTTTTCTGTCTAGTATGTATGCTTCAAGTTCTGAGAAAGGCTATGTCTTACATCTTGAGACCTGAGATGTGGGAGATTATGGTAATTATGTTCGTTATGTCTTCAGACAATGAGATCTCGGAGTCCAAGGTAGCTGGTCTGCCTCAGCAAGTTTTCAAATTTTTAAATAGGGAATCCGTCAAACCTTTTTCCACGGAGGCAAATCACCTTGAGGTAGAGGAAGCAAAAGGATGTCCTTAAGGCAAAGGAAGCAGAGAAAGAGCACAGTCCTTCGTTACATAGAGAGACTTGCGATCCCGGAGTCTAAGGTAGCTGGCCACCATCAGTTCAAAGGAAACAACGTTTTAGATATTTCAGGCACGCGCTTAACAGTAACGTTACATCTCGTCTATGTAGATGAAAGAATAGCCTACTACATACTGGCAGGCGCCTATAAAGTTACAGGACTGAACTCGGCTATTTATGTGGACTATAAACTCTCGGAATCACTCCCGGACTAAACTCTGCTGCGACATTACCCTTTCGGGACTTAATTCGGATGCAGCCAATGGGACTGGTTGTTTTCTATTTTTTTTAAATGGGCGATTTCTTTTTTCTACTCTCAAAAAATCATTCGTTCACTGTTCACACCATCGCGACTGCCTCAGATTAAAGGAGAATTCAACTCCGAATCATGTTCAAATGTTCAAATCTTCTCCAAATTAGTTTTTTTTTTACATCCCGAGTTGCCGTGTGTACGCTTTCTCGAGAGGGTATTGTGATTACTTTTCCAGTCAGTCTATGTCTGACTCTCTGAGGCTACGTCAAATGCTCAATGTTTGGCTGTCAGTTAGGGTTTGTGCCTGTTTTCCCATATATGAAGAAGAAGAGGGGTGGAGAAAACTACAGGTATAACTACGGTACCAACTTACATTTTTTTTGTAGAAGTTAGAAATGTTGAATTGGGACAGGAGTACAAATAATACTTTGTATTTCTCGAAACTGTTCAGTGTTTCATTCCCTCATCGCCGCTCTCAAATAACAGCCTACAGAAACAAAACAAAAAGCCTGAAATGTATTTCATTCCTACTGAAATGAAATGTGTGATAACCATATCACGGGTGGTTCTTGAAGTTAATTCGGATACATCTTCATTGGTGACTTTTGTCCCTGGTGGAATATATTCGGGATGATCCGACCGAATATCTGACTGAATTTGCGAAATCAGCGCTTTAAGAAACCCCTATCCCGATACCTTGTTTGATGTTTTCAAAAAATTCAATTGGGCTCCTCAGAAGGATGATAAAAAGTCGAATTTGGGGGGCCTGAATTCCGGTCGGATCGAAAACCTGATACGATATTCGTAAAAAGTAAGTGATTCAAAATAGGAAGGTATCCTTATTTTAATACTTTATTCTATGTTTTCATAGATGATTCCCAAGTCAAGGGCATGCCTCAATTCTTCCAGGGTGTAAGATGCTAGACCTTACTGAATTACAAACCTCTTGTACTGCGTATTGATCCGACACTTTATTACGAATACATATATTCAAAAGGGGGAAATACATTATAAATTCTGTTATGGAAAAATTTTCAAAAATTGGAAAAACAATTTATTAACAATTTATTTATGTGGAGGACATGTTCATGATGCGGATGCACGTCTCATCTATTGAAAGGACCCACTTTGTCGATCTTACTACTTTTGGCTGTAGAGCCGTTTTTCTGAATTATGACCAAAAATCGATTTTTGGGTTTTTAGTGTTCTCGATAGTAGGAACCCTGCTTTTTTACCTACACTTCGCCATTTTTCGATATCTCACTCCGTTCCAGCTTCCGAGTATAAAATTAGTATAAACAGAAAGAGCCCATATCGTCGATTCCGTTTTTTATTCTCAAAGGAAGTTTTCACTCTTGTTTTTGTTTTCCTCTCTCAAAGGAAGTTTTTGCTCTTGCTCACTTTTGCGAATTTTTAAACGCGTTTTTCTCGAACTATAAGTAGGTATAGCTTTTCTGTGCCTCAACTTCAAATATCCAAAAAAATAGCTTCCTGTTACGCAACAGGGCTGGTTAAGGTCTCATTCGAAAGGTAATTTTGTCTCTAGTATGCAACCCCCACCCTAAACTCCATACTGATAAAGTGAGCCCTTTCGATAGAGACGTACATTAGAATGTTTCCTGAAGACTCCGTTCATTACTTGGCGACATCAGAATCTCATCCTGCTGAAAACCATGATTCTATTATTTTTTTATTTATGGTTTCTGGTCCAAACACCAGCGTTTTGAGAATTCCACTCTAATTCATAACTATAACTGCAGTTTTTTTGGTTTCGTCGGGCTCCTCCTACACCTAAATTGTGAGGGAGGCGAGTTTGTCATTGTGAGTGTTTTTGAGGAGAAAGTGGATATCAACTCGCGGTCTTCAGAATTTCACTACAGTTGGAAACCGCAGTTGACATTTTTATTGGTTTTTAACATTTTGAGTCAGACTTTACATAAAGTCAAATTATATAGGGGGGGGGGGAATGACGAGATCTTGACAGTTATTCTGGATGGAATATAACTATTCTTCGGATGTTAAATATAGAACCTCTGACAGGTTTTTAATTTAGGTGATGTTTTAGAAACGACACACCTACACCTGTTTTTTTCTTTTGTTGGCGGAGTCCGTAATTCGGGCGAAATTCTAGATGGGTCATTCCACGAAACCTTGTTACTTTTGTCCCAGCTAGATATCTGGCAATGTATAAACAATAGGGTCCTCCATTATTGTACCTACAGGCGCAGAGGATAACTTATTGTACCTTTTTTATTAATGCGCAGTATCGTGCCACCACCCCTATTGTGGAAATTCCATTTAAATGCTTAAAAATTCCTTCATCGTGGCAGTCCCTCACCATGGACTGGACTACAATTTTTTTATTTTAAATATTATCGCTGCGTGTTTGAATGAACTGATGTACGTGTATAGTTTTTGTGAGTACAGGGAACAAGTTGGCAATGCAGTACGTATTTTAGACTCGATCAGAATCAGTGCAGCCATATTTGAAAACGAGTCCCCAGCTTTTTTTTTCCTTCACCGTGGTCAAATTTGAACCAATCAGAAAACAGACACAGAGCAAATATTTTTGAATGTAGAATAGCCAACGTGAAGTATTTTTATCAGTCGCTTGGTGTGTACCTATGATTTTTTGCGAATTTTGAATGGATTGCCGCTTAATTTGAGAAAAGTGCTGGAAACAAGGGGTTTTACCAACAGAAATTCCTTAAATGTGGCGCATTGTGATGAGTGCTGCAAGCGACTTAAATTTTTGATAATCGCAATTAAATATATGGGTACGTACATCAGATCACACTTTATCGTTTCACAACTTTTTAAAATACCTATGGTCAAAATCGAGAGATACAGTGAACCTTTATCAATTTTGTGAAGACTTTTTCCCATTTTCATCACCGTGGAAACAGGAATTATGAAAGCCACGATGAAGGAATCCGATACCACTATGAAAGAATTTACTAAAGTCTGGTTCCATGAGAGACTGGAAATTTGTGAATACGAGTGAGTGCTGCTAGATTTATTTTGCCAAAATCTGGAGAACAGTCCAGAAAGAGAAATCCGGACACAAATGTGATGTCCAGAGGGAAGGGACCTTACAGTACAAAAAACAACAAATCTTTTTTTCAGTTTTTCTGGCAAAGAATTGAGTGTAGCATGATAATCCATGTTCAGTTTTACCAATTATTCTAAAAAAATTAATTGCCCCGAGTTTCATGATTTGAAAAAATACACTAAAAGTACTAAAAAAAGTAATGATGAAAAAAATGCATTTAAAGTTCAATTTACTAGGAAATAATGATACCTAAAACTATAAGGAATACCTAAAAGGAGGTTAATGTTTTTTGTAGGAAAATTCATGCAGAATTCAGTTTTATTATCAATCAGTTATACCAAATAATGCACCCAAAATTAAATTAACAGAAAAAGGAAATGCCCTATTAAAAATTACTCAAATCTCTCGCACAACAAATTTATTACAGATCAAATTAAATCTCTACATTCGGGCAGGGGCGAAACTATAGGGAGTGTGGGTGCTTGAAATACCCTTCCAATAATTTGGCAGTCGGCAAATTTTGAAAAAGTTCATTTGAATTTTTCATTTTTTATGAATGTTTCGTTTATTTATTTATTTATTTTTTCAGTTAATAAATAGTTCGATTAAATAAAAGATTTTATCGGCGAATTTTTAGTTTTCAAAAAATATTTGTCGGCAAATTTTTGTTCACCTCCCCAAACTGAAAGTCAAATTTCGTTTCTGAAAATGGAGTACCCGGGTTTCCTGTCAGAAACTAGCCAGTCAAAAGCCGAAGGTTTCAAGCTGAGTATCGAATGTTATCTGAAAGGTTGAAACAAAGCAGAGATGTGGAAGACATTTCGAAAATCTGAAAGTCGATAGCAAACGTTGAATTTCGAATTTCAATGACTATCCTGTTCTTACTAGATTCTCTGTTTGACCTACAGCGTAAAATTTAAGAAAGTTGAACTTTCTATTAAAATCTAAAAGCAGGCCCGTAGCCAGCCATCTGCAGTAGGTAGTGCTGACTGTTTACCGGGGGGGGGGGCTTGAGGATACACATAGTATATAATGTGAAGAGTTCTACGAGGTAGTGGTATAGCCAGGGGGCAAATGGGGCGAATGCCCTCCAAGGCACTTGAAATAGAATGTAAAATATGCAGAAATAAGCAACTTATCGCTTTAAAACACGTTTCTTTCGAAAAATTTTTGCTCGGGTAGTAATTTTACCTTCATTTTCATACAATAGAGTTCTCTAATATCGGTGATTTCAAAAAATACCTCAATTTCCAACCTTGTCTCCCTTGAAAATCTTACCCCCCCCCCCCGGAAAATCCTGGCTACGCCACTGATTGAATTTGGTCTCAACATTTATAATCAAAACTGTCGATTCAACTTACCGACAACCCATTGAAAAAAAATTGAATAGATCGTGTGAAAAAAGATTAACACTTAGAACGATCAAATTTTCCAACTTTTGGAAATTAAAAAAAAAACTCTATTTCTGTGGACTTATCAAGTTATCAGTTCTCAAACAGCCATTCAGGCATTAAGCCATCGATATTCAATGTGAAGTGGATCGTGTTTGTGAATATTAAAGAACGACAAACATACGATTTGTCTATCTTTCAAAGCAAAATCAGTGTTGACAAGTTTATGAACATCATCAAAATGTAGTGGAACGAAAAGTTTTGAACAAAACTAGCGAAGAAAATAGAAGGAATTCGTTATTTTTATTCACAAAATGTTGAGCGTTAGGGGCTACTCAGTACCCCCTAGCACGATTCTGGCTAGGGGCCTGGCGTCATGATGAATTGTTTAAATGGTGGTATCTCTGTCTAGGGGGAGGGGGCTCAAGATACCTTTAGAGGGAGCTTAGCCCCAGCTTTCCCCTCCCCCCTCTCATGGCTACGGGGCTGTCTAAAAGTTGAAAGCAAAAGATTTATTTTCCAATGTCTCAAGCTGAATCCGATAGGAAATGTTCTATTATTTAACTTACATGCTTTGGTCCTCGCGAATATGGGAGGGAAATTTAGTCTGGAACAAGAGTCAAAACTCCATGTGTTTTTCCCATAAGAACGAAAGGGAGCTTGTGGCACGGATTCCCCTAAATCCAATCGACCTAAAACTTTGTAGTTTTTTTTTTTTTAAATTGATTTTATTGGAACCTATTTAGGAGACGAATCAGAGGAAATTCAGAAGAAAAAAAAGATCACCAAGAGTAAATAACAACTACCTTAATGTGTAAAGGAAGTTGTGTGCTCCTCTCAAGTATTCCTAATGTCCTTCCAACTTACCCTCCCAGACTAGGGTAGCTCATGTGCGCAAATGTGAGTGTTCGGGGGATAAGCTTCCAATCTGAATTTGCAGGGACAAAACTATAGGGGGGGGGGGGTGAAAAACTCCAATAATTTGACAGTCTGCAAATTTTGAAACTGTCCATTTGAATTTTTCATTTTCTAAGGCATAATGTTTTAATGAAGCCTGAAAAAGTCTTGAACAAATTCGGAAGATCTTTAAAGTCTCAGAAAAGTCTGAAAGAGTCCTAAAAGTTTTACGTAAGTTGGAGGAGGAGGTCTTGATGGGTCAAAAGAGTCTTATTATCATAGTATTAAACTAATCCAAGAAACCTTTCGGATGGTGTATGTTTGCACAAGGGCCGAGGAAGCTATAAAAAAGGCGCTTCAAGAATAAGGTAAAAAGAGGAACGAAGGAAAGAAAGAAAATAGAGTAGAAAAAAGGCAGACTGTTTTTAAGGATACAAGGATGTTCTCAAGAATTAGTCCCCGGGCCCATATTTTGCTTCTGTTTTATTATTATTTTTCTTTTTTCAATTAAGAAATATTTTGACTGAAAAATCGGCAAATTTTCAAATTTTTAAAATGTTTTGTCGGCGAATTTTTAGTTTTCAAAAGATATTTGTCTGCAAATTTTCTTCTCCCCCCCCCCCAACCTGAAAGTCAAGTTTCGCCTTTGCATTCGGGAAACTGAAAATTCTTTTATTCCTTTATTTTCATTTTGGAACCGTGCATAAATCGATGGCCCAGGAGCATTTTCCTCCATTATATTAATTTTGAATGGGAGCTGAGAAATTAGGAATAGATTCGTAGCAATAATTCGATCTAATAAACGTTACGGATTTGTGAAATTTATTCGAATCTTTTTAGTAGATTCGTCGGATTTGCACTTCTTTTGTATCTTTGTGAATCTCACACTAAAAGCCCATAATTTTCGGGGTAAAACGAAAAGAGAATAAGTGGCACACTTGATCAAAACATCTGGCGTCGCTAGTGATTTGAGTAAGATTTAAGATACAATATCTTGTTTTTCAATTAATATTTATATTTGTGCAGTCAATAATTGGCCTAAATTTCAGACTCGGAACATGTTGTTCAGATCAGACTTATACTTTTCTTCCCCTATATTTATTTGCGACCTTCCTTCTCGTTTTTTTTTTTTTTTTTCCTTTACTGGCCAAATTCTAAATTTGAGCGCATTTTCTTCATTCATTTTTCTTGCTTATAAAGTCATAAAGTTTGTTTTTTTCTTTTCTTAACTTTTGATCAGGTGCCGTATTCGTCGCCGGATGTTGGCGGTCAAGGTTTCTGACGCACGACTTTCCTGAGTCGGGGTAGTTTGCCGTTGCTTTCCGCTATCTGTAGCATTAGAGTTTTCCTCCTCTGTCAAAGAATGTGCAGACCGCAGTTCGCATACCAACCACGTGTTTTCACGACGTTCAGTAAGCTGTCTACAACTTGCGCACGCACAGTACCAAATCTTTCTGATCTGGTAGTAACACGCTCTTCGATTGTAATGCCTTGTTCGTTCACATTAGCGGGGTTACAGGGCGCGCTATCTTTCCACCTCGACTGTTTGTTCGCTAGGATGTTGGGGTGGGGTATTCTACTAACACTAGCTTTTCGGCACTAGTGGTACTCGAACCCGAGGCGAAAGGATTACGAACTTCTTAGCTTATCGAGTCCGAATTTTCGTGCAAAATTCCAGATCCACGAGACATTAGATCTACGAGACATGTTTTCTTTATTTGTTCATCAAGGTTTGGACAAAATTTTGTAGATCCGTCACTGCTTTATACCCACAAAATTCTTATCAATCTCCTCAGGAGAACTTTCTATTTACACTATTACATGTTGACTGTCATAAATAATTTCACGCTGTTCAATTTTTTAATCAGCTATACATAAATCACATGTGATTACAAAAACCTGAGTTATCCTCGTACGTAAATATTGGTGTTTGTTCAAGGTTGCTAGGTAATGCCTTCTGGCATGACATGAGGGCCGTGGTGCTAATATACAAAACATTAATCTGCAAATAAAAATATTAAAAAAATTAATAAAATTGATTATATGAGTTTCTGAGATGAGTGGTTCAACCCTTAGAGGCGCCAGAGTAGTTCCTTCTATCTTCCAGTTTGAATTCGTTTTACTGTCAATTCCAACCTCTACGAGATTGAAAAAGTTGAACGCTGATCCTCAAGACGAATTCAGGTTGCTTTTAGCAGAGTAGCGGTGTTGTTTTTATGACCCAGTAAAATGAGACTTGACTTCATCTGCAACAAAGAAATACAACAAGATTAGAAAAATGAAACTAACTATATCAGGTCATATCAAACAGAAATCAATTCAAATGCTTACCTAATCCCTAAGAATGCAGACACCCTGTATACGTACATTAAGCTCAGCTTAGTAACACCACCTATCAAATTAGTTAATTTATTTGAACTCCTTCCTCGAACAATCACGTTGACTGGATTATAATTCGCAAGGAAGTGTCTTGAATTGGAAATTTTTGTATAGCTGTCAAATGCTGAGTGATGACCTTGTTTCTTTTTTTACAGGTTCCATAGCAACTCTCAGACGTGAATCAAAATTCTCGACAGGAGCAATGCCATTAACCTTCCCTACATGATATGAAACATGGAATCAAGTGACTCTAGAATTGTTTTATTTATAACCCGGTAAAATGAGACTGACTTCATCTGCAACAAAGAAACACATTAAGATTAGAAAAATGAAACTAACTATAACAGGTCGTATCAAACAGAAATCAATTCAAATGCTTACCTAATCCCGAAGAATGTAGGAACCCTGTATATTAGCTCAGCTTAGCAACACCACCTATCAAATTAGTCAATTTGAACTCCTTCCTCGAACAATCACGTTGAGTGGATTATTATTCGCAAGGAAGTGTCTTGAATTGAAATTTTGTATAGCTGTCAAATGTTAAGTGATGACTTTTTTTTTTTTTTTTTTACAGGTTCCATAGCAACTCTCAGACGTGAATCAAAATTCTCCACAAGAGCGATGCTATTCAACCTTCCCTACATAGTACATATATACCTGCTATGAAACATAGAATCAAGTTACTCGAAAGTATGATCAGGCTACAGCTGTTCGCACTATACCCATGGATATTTCAGCTTAATCATAAATTGAAAATAATAACGTAAATAAAAAATTCGTTTTATTCCTTAGATCGCTCGATTTTCGGTACATAAAATATAATTAATAAGGTAACAAATACAAAACAGTTCGCAAAGTGATGCTAGTTCGTGATTCCACGAGACGCATACATTAAACGAAAATGAATAATACGAGTACAAAACGAGGGTTTTATTTTTGATATTTAGGAATTAATTCACACGCTAATTTTAATGCCATCAGACAAGTTCCTTCGAAGCTTACAAATAGAAATACTGAAATTTTTGAGTTGGAACATGTCTGTAATTACTACAGAATCGAAAAGGCCTGTAAAGAGCTGCGTTTGGTAACTGTGATGTCAACGATGACCAGTCTGTGATGTTCCTTGATATTCGTAGAGAAACGTTGAGTTTCACTTCTGAGATGTTATAGGAGACCATGGCTGCAACTGAACTAGAAAATTTTGACTTTTTAAAATGGGTGAATATTTCAGTACCAATAGAGATGCCGTTTGTTAACCAAATTGAGTATAACAGGGTAGCTCAACGAGGCGACTGTTTCATTTCATCCAGTATGGTAGCAGAGGGTATGGTTACATTTAAATCTGGAATCAATAAATCAAGTAGAGTGAATCTTAGTTCCCCTTCATGTTGACATATTTTGAAATCGACAGCAATACCAGATTCGATTTTTTTTTTTTTCAAATTGAGTTTTCCTGCAATTCCAGTAACTGATAGAAGAGGGAGCGACAACGGGGCAAGTGAAATTCAACTTCCCTGTAAAATATTAGCGTATTAGAATCAACAACAATGCTTTCTGAGTTACTTAGAAATTTAAGCAAAGATGAGAAGTCGGTTCAAAAAATTTCAGTCTTCAATAATTGTTATTCAGCTTTTGTCCGTGACGGTAAAAATACAAAACTTTCAACTTTCCCCCCTCCAAACTTTGTCCGGAAAAATAAATCCAATAAAAAGTAGTTTGAGATTCTTTTCTAGCTGCATTTGCGACCATGCCCCAAGAAACGTGTACAGTGTCCAAAGACCTGTAATCAAGAAAAATGAGTTATAAGGTTAGTGTACGTTTCTTAGGGCATGGTCACATTTTCAGATGCTTTTAATCTGAGTAACTGAATAAGCAGAAACTGGGGGTAAAATATATGGACTCTAGTCGAGATGGGATTGGCAAATTACTATAAATTACCAAACGGTAATTTAGCGTAATGTACCCATAAATTACAGTTTCAAAATTACCCCACCATATACCCTGTACCATGCGGTAAATTACTGTAATCATATGGTAATTTACTGTTATTTATTTTCAAATAGCTGTAATTTCCCATCTCAAAGCTTCAGCGTTCAGCTCTCAATTTTCGGTCATTTTGGCCTCTGGCTACCAGCTTTGTTCTTAAAAGCCAAAATCCGAAAAATTCCGGTTTTTTCCATCCCTGAAATTCAGTTCAATTTATAACATGGTAACAGAGCAAGGCTCATTACATTTGGTATTTTTCAACATGGCAGAACACTGCTGTTAAAATCAAAATTGATTAATTAGGTAAGTATATTTTAGTGTTGCTGAAAATGTCTACATAATTCAGCAATAATGACCATGCTACTTCAGTTATCTTTTCCTAACTTGGTAGAAGAGTGGGGCAACATATTTTGACTGCCTTGAAAATGGTTAAACTTTTCAACCCTGGAGACTAATATCAGAGGCCATCGGCTAGTCCAGACTGCAGGAAGACGGGTCATATAAAATTTAGATTTTCAAGATACGTGAAATTTTCGGAACAGTCACAGAACCCTTATCGTATCTCACCCACAGGCACTCCCAGACCACTTTCATCCCGATTTTAGCAAATATGGCAGCGTCAGACGCTGAGATTCGTACATTAACGCGGTGTTTTACGCATCACAAAACTATACAAAATCAGTTTATAAATAAAAAAGAGCAAAAAAGAAAAAAAAAAAGTATTTAACCATACAAAACATTTATGGTTAAGCATTTTGCACTTTTACTAGACTCAAACACGAAACGCTTTTGATGAGAATGATTTCGATCTGGTGATGAAAGCTTAAGGTTTTAGTTACATTTAATACAATATTATCAAAACCGATACACCAGACGAAACACACAAAATTTGAGCAATTGCAATTTCGTGATTCTAAAAACAAATCACAATGTGTACATTCGATTCGGCGTACGTAAATCGCCACGTACTTTACGAATACTTGAATTACAAAACGAACAAAAAATTTTAATTTATAATACATGGTTTATAACACGAGTCACTTATCGAATAATATTTTGATCATCGAAATTATGAGTAGAAACGTTTTTGGTCATGTGAGGCAATTTTCATACAGCTAGGTTCAATTATGCTGAGTACTTGTCATACTTCCTGACTGCTGTCTGTCAAGTGTCTTCCAGAACTCGTCTATTCATTTAGGATTCGCTGAGAATGCCTTTTCGAAGGTTAGAAAAACTGGCAGGTGCGCTTCAAACGTAGCTAGCCTGGAGGGTGGGCATCTCCACACACCTTTCCCCATAATTCGAGGAGAACTCCGACGATAATACATCGCCGAGTCGAACAGAATGCGACAAGAATACAGAAAAGGAAATACCGAAAACTTTTCCAACTATTTTCATTATCACAGCCCTCTATTGTGAACTCCGATATTTTAAAAAATAACAAGCAACGGTCGTCGTAGCAACGAAAGAATATCGAGGCGATGGCTGCATTTACTGTAAACTATGTTTCAACTGTCTCCAAATTCAAAAAAAAAAAAAAGAATTTAGAACATTTTCACACTGAAATTGGAAATTCCACCAATAAATATAAGGGCCTATGCCACGATCGATCACATACACACACTCAACTAACTGATACAAAAGCAAAAGCATATCAGGTAGAACTTCATATCGTATTTGTAGACTTCTGCAAAGCATTTGACACAGTAGACCACGAGTACTTGTGGGAAGCCATAAATGACCAAAGAGTAAATGCAGAAATAATTAGGGTATTGAAGGAACTATACCGTGATAGACATGCGTATGTAAAATTGAATATGGCTGGTCCCACCTTTCAAGCAGGGAGACCCTCTGTCACCAAATCTTTTTAATGCAGTTTCGGAACAAGTATTTCAAAAACTTAACTGAGCACAAGAAGGAATCAAAAGTGATGGCAATTAACCATTTGAGATTCGCAGATAATATCGTTTTAGTAAGTGGTGACAGGGGGGAAGCTCGAGAGATGCTCGACCACCTGGTCGAAGAAAGCAGGAGAGCAGGACTTGAAATAAATATATCTTAAACTAAGTCGCTACATTTCGACCTAGGCTGGTTCTTCGGCCAGAACGGAAGAGGGCTAAGACAGCCCCAACAGCCTCCCCGATGTCTCTGTGGTAATGCTCGAAAGGGCGGATTCCACGGCTCGGGTTGAGAGCAAATAAAAAGAAAGTAAGGTAATGAGTAACTCTACCGGAGGCCAAATCAGGATGGGAGATGAAGTTCTGGGAACAGTTGATGAATTCACGTATCTCGGTCAAATTATGTCGTTGGAAAATGAGTAAAGAGGCAGAAAAGAGGATCAGCCTGGCGTGGAAAGGCTATTGGGCCTTGCAGTCGATTTTTAAGGACAACATGAAAACCTCATCGAAGATGAAAATGCTGGAAGCATGCGTTTTGCCTACACTAACGTATGGGACCCAGACGTGGTTCCTCACACAGGATCAGACCATGAGGCTGGTGGCCACGCAAAGGGGAATGGAGAGGAGTATTCTAAGTTTGAAAAGAAAAAATTAGAGGTACGTCGATCAGAGCGAAAACTAAATGCAATATGCGGGCCACCTAGCCAGAATTGGCGAGGAGAGGTGGTGTAGGAGGATCACGTTTTGGGTCACTTACGATCACAAAAGGAGGAGGGGCCGATCGGCCACAAACTGGGGGACATCACCAGCAGGGTGGGGACGACTCTTTGTGGAGAGCAGCTCAAGACCGACAAACGTAGAGCAGAATCGAGGCCTATGCCCGTGAAATGGGGGCTCGGTATGGGACAGAACTTGGTTAATATAAGTATACAAACTTTGGAACTTTACTTTTCATTCCCATTGTCAGTTTCGCAGAGAACATAGCCACATAAGACAGACATTACACGCATAAATATAGTTGAAGCATTGTGCTGGGTCACTGATATGGTTTTGGTTTACCCGCCAACGTTGAAAAAACAAGAGTGGTATGGTCATCTTACCCAAGTTGCCTTCTTTGGGAAACTCGTAAGCTTGCCCTACTGTCGTGAGAAACTAACTAAGTATACATACGAATAACAAAAGTTCTAGCCCACCTCATTTAATGTTCGGGTTATCGAACTTGACCTTCGGATGACCATGAACTCAGAACTTTTTGGCTCAGCTGTTACGAACTAGCGTATTTGAACCTAACATTGTGTGAGCTTCCATCAGTCGCTAAACCTTTATTACGGCCACATTTTGAGGTTATTTCTCTTTATGTAGGACGGCGTATTCTGACTTATTTGAATTTTCTGAGGTAGTTTTTCTAGCACAACATGGTGCGTACATCTCTTGACAAGGTTGAACTTTCAGTGCAATTGCATTTCGAGATCATATACCTGTGTGTATTTTGACTTCTGAACTTTCCGGACTGGCGTCTTCAACGTAACACATGTGCATTTGTGTTAATTTTGTTGAGCTTTTGGTGCGGCTAGAGTTCAGGGTATTGATTTTATTAAAAACTCTCTCGGTAATAGGTTGAAACATTTTAACCCTAAAAAGTCAAGCCAAGAAGTTCAGGGCTCAAGGTCATTCAAAGGTCAATGACAACCCGAACTCGGAACTTGGTGAACTAGAGTTTCTGTTTTTATATTATTTCTCTCTTTTTCAAATTTAACAAACCTACCCTTCTTCCCATTATATTACAGATGCAGTAATTATTCTAACATAAGTAGCAAAAAGGTCAATTCAAGATATCACAGAATTCTATTACAGGTTATATAGAGCGAATTAAATTACTCATTAGAGTAAGACTGTGGCCACAATAGCTAGGAGTAAGGAGAGGCTATGATCCTCCCTCTTCCCAGAGAGGGGCGATGAGTGTTGCTTTCATCCTACAACTGTAGTTTGCAGTACCTACTGTCAATGCTACCGTTTAGATTTTCGTCCTCATCGACGGCCAGGATTCCAGGTTCCTACCTGCTTGAGACTTACATTTTCACCATCAACCCCAAAACACACACAGCACTTCAGCGAGCAACAACCTAACCCCTCAACGTATCCTCAGCGCATTATGGAAAGCGTCTCAAGGATGAGTTGACACTTGACAGATTCTACAGTCCGCTCGGTAAAGAATGTGATTATTAGGAATGCTAAAAATTATTTAGAAATTTAAGTCTCCGGCAGGAAACTGCAAGAACTGCAGTAGGTCCTCGTACATCAATGGAATTTTCTCACCGTACAAGACGAAACCGTCACCGAGGAACACGAGAAAATATGATTTGTAATTTCGGGTGCTATTTATCGTACGAGATAAAAACTGTTACCGATGAACACGAGAAAATATATGGTTTGTAATTTCGGGCGTTATTTATAAAGTTACTGCGCCAGATGAACGAGATCAAGGAGAACCACCGACGACGGGGGACATCAAATGTAATTGCAAGTTTAGATACCTATACTCGATCACAGAGTTCATTTTTCGCGTATTATCGGTCTGATGTACGTACATTTCATTTCTAATCACAGCTGAAATCACTCATCCAGACTTTGGCAGGATACAGACTGAAGAAAAGCACAGGATTACTAACACTAACACTCTTCACTTCAAATAATATCTGTCACAGGGAAATTTCTCGAAATGGTTACTCACTCGTTATTGGGCACTTGGACACGACATTGGTGATTGATTCCATTTCACAAGTAGGAAATACTGATAGGAACATCCCGTAGTTGCATCACTCACTATCCGTTACATTTCATGTTTCCACAGAGATAAGTAAATAATACTCGACTTCCGAGCTCTTCCTGTGTTTATTAGTAAGGCTACACAGTCGATTGATTTCTCAGTGCATCTTTTATCCGAACATCGACTTACTGTCCTGTTGAAATAAGCCGAAGATTGGATGTAGGGATTAGTCATTTCAGCTTGTATTAGTGGCGTAGCCAAGGAAGGGGAGAGGTCGAAGGGGTCTGGACCCCCTTTGCGATTTCGTCACAGTGGTTTTTATAATTTTAACACCCCTTCTAACACCACTACCTCCTTTGGTCAAGACCAGATCTCCTCTCGAACATTAGGCTGTCTACGCCATTGGTTTGTATTATATCCGTATAAATACAACTGAAAGGGGGGGGGATTCGAAAGGGAAAACATTCAAATAGCATTACACTGACCCGCAAACATTTAAAAAAATCTGAGTATTGCAACGTCGAGTGCCATCTCACTGGCAAATGATCGGACGCGGTTGTAACGTTGGAGGCTTATTCAATGAAACTTATCGAAAACATGGGAGTCTAAAGTCGACCTTGAGGAGATCAAAAACATTACTGATGATTTTCTATTAAGGAAGCAATGCCGAAAAGCCAATTCAAAAATCATCCGCGACCAACAAATCGAAAAGAAAAAGCCTCCTCCTCGAACAGTTAAAATGATAAAATGAAAAAGCAATAAAAACAACGGCATGGGACTCCACTGATACACTCAAGGGTAAGAACTTCCACAATTGCCCTCAAAAAGAGTATTCATGCATTTTAGCGTATTAATTACAGCAACAAGGTGACGGGATATGTGCTGTAGCTACCATTACCTCCAAAGATTGAGACCTTCCTACACTGTACCTGATACAAAATGTGAAATTTTCAAAACGAATAATAAAAATTTTAGGATAGAAAAGCAATGGCTTGGAGCCGGAGGGGAGGGGGTGCTAGGCCATACTCGCAGTCGGCAAACTCGACAAAATAAAGTCATCATTCCATAAATTTATGAACGATTTTTTTTTGGGTTGTACGCCTATTAACTTGGCAAACTCCGCAGATTTTGGGTTGAGCTTTGTACCCCCTCTGAGGTCCGTGCAGAAGAGTCCATCATAATCATCTTAGAAAAGAATAGAAGGAAAAAAGTTAATGAGACAAAACTTGGTCAACTAACGAAAAATTGAAAAAGAGGAAACAAAATTGAGTAACTTATTGCAACTCATCATCATCGTAGCATCTCAGTTCTTTACACCTGTATTTGAAATGAGTTCATACGGACATAAAACTAAATCAAGTCTCGAAAATTAGAACTTCGCATCACGTTTAGAAATTGACGAGAGAAACTTGAGAACTTGAGTAATTGCCGACTTGGCTCAAGATAAATAGTGTAATTCACTAAGCTAAAGAAAATTAAAAAAGGGGAAAAACTCAGCATCAAGTTTTGAAAATTGAAGCTAACAACTTAAGACAATTCTCGAAGCTAGGGAACTTGAAAATGATTGACCGGATTTTCGGTAAAATGCACACTGGGCTCAGAAAGGAAGGAAAATAAGAGCAAAACTGTACATCAAGTTTTGAAAATTAAAGTTATAAGTCGATTTGAGGAACTTGAAAAATTAAAAAATCATCGATTTAAACCGAGGTAGAATTAAACCTACATTCGACTTAGAAGGAAAACAAAAAAATTTTCTACTGCTCAGACTCGACAAAAATTCGCTCATTTCATTTTTGGCGGACGGAGAGGGAGGGTAAATTTTTTATGTTTTTATTTTGTTTCTAACAGAACGAAGCATAAATTTTGCAAATCTTTTTCACAATTCAAAAATCATAACTAAGCAATAACAATTTTCAGTTTTACAGAAGTTTTAGATATTTTCACTACGTGTTCATTAGCAGCTGCGAACGCATTCGCTTTGTTTTCATTTACATTTTTCGAGGGAAGGGGGAAGCATTATTAATCGATCATGCTTGATTACAGGTGATCGGATTTTCGTTTTTTATCTGATCTCCTTGTTCGACTTGAAAATCTTTTTTAACATTCTAACTACTGGATTGAGAAGTCTTTTACAGTAATCTTTATAATGTAACCAGGCGCGGATTCACGGGGGATGAGGGGGTAGGGCTGGGGGAAATTTCTCTCCTAAAAACCAAAAAAATCTATAGAGGAAGAGAAAGCATCTGTGGGGAGGGAAAATCTATGGGAGAGGGACAGCAAACAATTTTTTGCGCGCTTTTCCTTCTGCCATTTCCCTTTCCAAAATGATCGTCTGGATCCGCAGTCAGTTTTTTAAGCCGTTCGATTTGCTCTTGGAGGGGGGGGGGGCAAACGCAGTTTCACAGGAAATGAACGAATTGATGAAACATAACGAAATTCGGCGGAGACTTCGGGTAGGTAAGAGCTTTTAAATAAGTCACCGAAGATACAACCTCAACCCGACCACTTGCCGCCGAGATATGGCGCTCAAAGTTGCAAAGAGCAGGAATCTTAAATTTTTGTTGAGGTCAGTGCATTTGAGACAATCTCAAGGAGTAAGTGTCCCACATGAACACCATTAGGAAAGAACCAAGGAAGCTGAATGTAGACTGATTCGCAGTATCTTTTTTGAGACACTGTTCGATTCGCCTGTCCAAGCAAAGTGGCTGACATCTGGCGGATTTTATACTAACTAACTGAAATAAGGTATCTCTGGAGCTCGTTGTGCATAAAAAATTCAAGTTGCATCGAGATTTCTAAATAATGAAAGTTGAATTGAAGATTCTGATTAGATATATCGATTTTGCACACAATGGGCTATAAAAATACACTAATTTGTAAAATTAAATCTTCTCGGAAAACTTCATAAAACGAATTATCAGCATGTACCTCATTTCAGCTTACTTTGTATGTTAGTATTGGTGCGTATGTGTGCACAACACTAGCGACTCTGGTGAGTGCTGGACAGGCCAATACTGATTGCGTTACACTGCCATGCTTCACGGGGAAGGTCCAGATTTAATTGGTGTAATAACTAGTTCCAGAATCATGGAGCAGCTGGTACTGCACCCCCTCCCACTCTGCCCTTCTGAATCACACGATGGCTCGTCTTCTCAAAATTGTTTACTTAGGTTCTATCGATAACCTGTGAGTCATTTTCAAAACATTAGCACAAAATGCAGCAGTTTGATCTCTGATGCCCGCCATCTTCCACACAGGAAGGGGGTGGAACAGTAACATTACCACGTGTAAGAAAGGTGTGGATGGGTGCAAAAGGGTCATCTCGAACCATTCTGCCCGAGTCTGCGAATGTTCGTAAAATCATCAGGTCAAGGCCCGTCAGACATCAGGGCTGAGCAATAGAAGCTAAGCTATAAATTTACGCTCTTTGGCTACTTAAGTAAGCTTATATCGCTGAGAAACAGTAGATGTCTCCCCGGACGATTCAAAAACATTGGTAACAGCCAGTTAGCCAGAGCTGAGCCTTGTGAGCTACGATTTCAGAACAGCTCGGTGGGTTCAGCTGACAAAATATAGCTTAGCTCTGATGGGTGACGAGCCTAACAAGGAACTCCCTCTGGCATCCTCCAAAACACTGGCAGGTGCGATAGGCAAACAAAAGCATTTGCCTCCCACTGTTTCGAAACAAATTAGAAGAGGCACACATATAACTCCCTCTTTCCACAGAATAAAATTAATAAACTATGACTCCTTGTGGTGCCCTCCACCAATGAAGTTACTAAAACCCCGTCTGTGTCTCGCGTCCAAATAGAATCCACAATTAGGTACATGCTATGGCCTACCAAAATCGACAGAACTTTTACACCCTGCCTAAATGTCTACTCGGTAACAATGATCATTAAGACCGATATCACGTTCCCCGATCAAACTATGCCATGTCGATACACACCCTCCCCTCCCCCCTTTCCGAATTTCGGAAATATTTTCGAACGCGCAATTAAAACGTCGTTACGAAGCGGTACGTGATCTCGTTCATCGTTCGCAATAACGACTTTTCTATTCCTCTCACGCAACGACTTGCGTGGCTTATAAACAGAGACCCCTCGTTGGTACCCCTTGATTAACACCAACAGCAGACCCGAAAACCCGGGTGGATATTTTCACAGCCCACGGGGCGGGGTACCGAGCGTGCCTTCGAAATTCGACAAAATACTCTGGCGAAACGAAAAAGAGAAAACCAAGTAACTGTAACCTGTTTTCCCACAGGTATACGCTTTGGAATGCCTAGTGTAAATCACTTACAACTAATAACACACAAAATACAGTCATATAAAATATTACAAAAAAAAAGACAGAAAAAAAAAAAACTGAAAGTAAAAAATAACACGAACTTCGAAAAATGAAACTCGATTTATCCGTATCATAAGAAATGAAATACCGTCGGTGTAATCTATGGCACTAATAAATCTGTACACTACACAGCGTTCGCTCCGGAAGCCATTTTGGAACCTCGTTAATTGTAATTCGAAAATGGAATTTCATTAACGACGATGATAAAGCACGACGGATGTACGAAATTTGAAGGAAGGAAACAAAAAGCATGCACTTGATGGCATCGTTCATCTTGAGACCCCGAGTACCTGATTAGTGATTCTTTCGATAAGCACGCAGTATACGGTGTGACCAAAGGAAAATGATTTTTATGTAATTCTTAGCAATTGTTACATTTTTTATAATCCTCTAGTACATAGAAGGCAGACCTAAAACACGTTAAAAAAATATCATCATTTGTGTACTTTTTTTTTTTTTTTAATTTAAGTAGGTGAAACTCTAATAATTTTTACCAGTTGTTTTTTAGTAGCACGCTCATCTCCCTATGTAAGTAATTTATAAAAAGTGAATATTTTACCAATAATAATTACATTTTAAGATCTTTTGATAAAAAACAGGTCTCTATAAACTATTACTATATAATGTATAACTTTTACCAACAAATTACTGAAAAAATTCAATCATTTTGTAAATTTAGGAGTCATTTATTAGCGCTATATTAGTGCGCACACGCGTCTAGGCATCTAGGCTATAATTTTTAATTTCACCATTTCAACTCCAATCGTGATCAATTTTTACACAATTATTCTCTAGTGGTTCAGCCGGTATTCGTTGTCCCGTATTCAAGCACGCTGAAGGGGCTACAGCCCAAGGCGACAGTTTCTTAGAGGCTACCCGGGGCCACCGGGGCGGCAAACGAAAGACGATTTTTTTAAGCGTATAGTTCACTCGAAAAGAGTAAAACGATAAATAAAGCAGACTTTACAGTTTTACGTTTGACATTTATAAAAAAAAAAAAAATTACAGAGAAAGGACGCACAGAATTTCATAGCCCAAAGGCGAAAAAAAGCTAAGTGCGACCCTGTTCGTTGGTTAGTTTAAATAAATTAGTCGGTCACTTGAATCTTCACCCGCTTGTTCAGTATTATGATCACAATGAGCTCGAAGTGTATTTCAAATACGAGTGGATACACTGAATGGTTGAAAAAGTTCTTTACTAAAGAAGATGTTGTCTTTGTTATAAAAGAGATTCTGTTGAAACCCGATCCAATTTCTCCTAAATTAAAAGTAAGGCCTTCACTATCATTCTCACCCAATGAGGAATTTCAAAATAAGAAAGATAACGTACTTTCGTGACTTGTTCACTCCAGTTATCTGGCTCTAGCTTTACTGAAGGGTGAAAATGGGAAATACCCAATAAAGAATGTCACAAGGTACTCCACTCATTTGCTCGAGATAAATTTGCAACGCACTTCCTAAACACAACTGCGTCCGTTAAGCAAAGCCTTTTCACTCCATATGTAAGTGCAAACAAAGATGATTTGAATTCTTTTTCCCCCCTGGTTTCTGTAGTAGTCGGGAGGCCAGAGGATCCTTTTTGTACTGAAGCTTAGTGAGAAAATATTCCTTTGCTACCTAGTTAAATCCATCACTGAGCCCTCCTTTCACCGAAATTCGTAAAATCATACAAATCAGGAGAGTCCAGTAATTAATTGTAAAAACTGAGAAAAATAACTTCTTTTTTTTTTATCTGAAATTTGTAAGATCTCAGACAAGAGTCTTGCTACTATCAGCCTCCTCCTCCACAACCAGAAAATCTGTTCGTACTAATTTTTCCCCTGGGAAGATAAGATGAGGGGTCTGGTTGGCCGAGTGGATAGGGCGCTGGTCTCGGAATCCGGAGGTCCCTGATTCGAGCCCACGTAGCAACTCACTACATTTTGACCTGGGCTAATTCTTCGGCAAGATGAGAAGAGGGCTAAGACAGCCCGAACAGCCTCCACGACGTCTCTGAAGAAATGCTCGAAAGGGCGGATTCCAGGGCTCGGGTTGAGAGTAGAATTAGAAGAAAAAAAAGGGGGGAAAGATAAGATGAACAAATCTTTGTTTACAAATAACAAGAAAAGAGGTTTTTACGTTACTCGTCCTTCAAGTTCGTTTTGAATTTTGATTTACAACCAGCTTTCCGCATGGTCGCAATTCACGAATGATTACACTGATTTCAAATTATTCAACAGAAATGAGTTTCATTAGTTTTTTATCCAACAATAACGAAAGGAAAGGTTCTCAAAACAAGCACTTCATTGAGCCAATTTACACTACGTAGAATTCAATCCCCCCCCCCCCTCAAGCCACAAACAAAATTCCGGATAATTAAGCCTGCCTGCTTTCAAATCCATAACTGGGATGAAACTCTCAAAGGATATGCGGTGACTTCCAACATACTGAAACGACTAGAACGGGGTCTCAATATTACAGCTGAACTGACATCAACAGACGAGGATTTTAATTTTGCCAAGCGCAAACATTTCAGTCGACGAATAGGAAGTTCTTTACTCGGCAGTCAGTTCTTGCCGACTGAAACCAATTTTCCGACTTGACTGATCGACGAAAATTTTCAACAGTCTTAGGGACTCACCTTCTCCTTTATAGTCTCTTATTTACTGAACTAATATCAAAAAATCAGGACCCCTTCCTCCCTCTCCCAAGATAAATAATACTCGCAGGGACAAGTCAAATGTTTTACAGGGCCTTTGCAATTCCATTATTAGGAAGCCCTATTTCTTTGTTCGCTCAGGCCACGGATACCATTTTCCTCCCTGCGTTTCATCGTTTTTGATACTTTCAAAATCGCAGGGTCTCTGCAATACACTGGGTTGAAAAGGCGTAAGTACGGCCCCTGAATACTCTACTATCGAGTTACACAGGTGGACGATTAAAACAATTCAGTAACTGAGAGCACCGAATATCAACCTCACACAACAATAAAACCGCGTGCTTCGAAAGAATCAGGTACTCTGATCTCCTTCCTCTAAAGTCGCTTACATTTAGTACCAAAACAATTGGGTGCAGTACGAGTTGAACTGGTTTTGAACTCAACTACATTTCAAAACGATAACTAAAAATCGATATTTACGTTCAAGTCGATGGAAGATCCGCGTGCCATCAACCATACCTTTTCGAGAGAGCATAACATCGAAGTTCGTTGTAAAAAGGATTCTTGTTCGCATAGACTGCTCTCCGCGAGCGCCACTATATGAACTACCACGAGAGATCCGCTTCTGGCATTCGATCTCATCTGCTCATTCGCCTATCAATGATTTGGACTACCTGGTCGCATTCCTGTTACACTTTACAGCCGTGTTATGCAATAACGATAGGCACTGCAGTGTGTGCAACGGTTCATGGTTGCACTTACAAATGTAAATTACTTCTATTCGTTTGCAAGTCAACTGTACATGCGAGCATTGCTATACTGCTGAAACCTTCGCTGATGAAAGATACGCAATATACTTTGTCACATAATCGAGCAACACCGGGAAGACCTTACACTCAGTGCCTTTACAACATGGTATGACATTCAGAGAGCGGGTTATGTGATATCACACCATATACTAAGACGAGGAAGCATCGTGCTGACATGGCTAGACGCCAATGAGATCAGTTTAAATCGGCCACTGCGGCTTGGAAAAGCTTTTTTTTTGCAGCAAGCCCATACGTATCTCAAATGTATGTATCAATAGTGAACATAACATCATGCGGGGTCAACCTAATACTACACACACGAAACCTCGACTCAACGTATGTCCCTCAAAATCTTTGTTTAGTATACAGAATATCGATTGCGACGACGTAAAAAATTAATCTCAATAATAGCTCAATTCACGATTGTCCGCAGGAGTAACGTCAAACTATACGAGCTGGTCAAAAATGTCGTGTAGTTTGAGCACTGTCACAATTCAGCTACAACCTAACTCGTGTACTTCCCATAGAATGCTGCAATAGTACACCGAATCCGCCATATCTACAGCAATCCATTCACTTTTTCCGGCTTCAGACAGCGCGTTGATCGAGGAATACTGGGCCCCTTGAGTAAAAGCAATTAGGAACTGACAACGGCGATCAATATCACACAGACGTTGCGATCATCTCAATGTTCACATTTCAACTAATCATCGGCCGTACAGTGCAAATGAACACATGTAAGGCATCTCCATCTGAGTCTCGCAGTGCGTCTGGTTGCAAAGCTTCTCGACTAATTGGAGTCAGCGCACTCTGTTGTAAACCCTCTGCAATGTACCTTCAACTCTCCGGCGCATTCCATGGTCTGCAATAAAGCTGGTTAGTTTAGTTTCAATTCGAGGAGCGATTGTCACTCCAATCCGTGACTAAATCCAACGACGCATCCGCTATACTTTCATTTACACCGCACCCTCGAATCGTGCAGTTTCTCCCACAAAACGAACTGCTCGTGGAACTTGACCATATGAATGCTGATCGCTTTCCTGATGTTGCACACGTTATAGGGTATCCGCTTGTTGTAGAACTCGTTCACATGGACCCGCTTCACGCTGGTGTTCTGGGCCACCACGCCGGTCATGAACACGTCCTCCAGCTTGAGGTAGGTCGCATTCAGCGCGCTCGTGTACATGTCGTGGACGGCGTCCCGCGTCACCAGATACGCCGGCCCGGTGGTGAAGTCCGGAAAGAAGGTTTGCGGATACTGACTCACGCTGACGTAGTACTTGGAGCTGCTGTTGCGAATCGGCTTCCACTTCTTGGCCAGCCGGCCAAAAATCTTCCTTTGAGCTGCCGCCTGCTTTTCCGTCAGCGCCAGTAGCTTTGGAATATTGATGAACATGTCGTCGTCCGTCTTCAGCACGAACGGCACCTCCGAGCAGTAGCTGTCTACCCACTCGAACATGGAGACCGTCTTCAGCGTCAGGTTGTCGTAGAAGTCGACGAACCGCGACTGAATGATGTCGCCGTACATGTTCATCTCCGAGCGGATGGCCTCGTTCTGCTGGTCAGCCTTGGCGACGCCCAGCACGAACGCGATGCCGATGTCCCGGCGCTGCGCGAAGTGGCCCCACGTCTGGCGAATGGCCATACGCGGTTCCGCGTGCTCCGGGGACGAGGTGATCAGTACCATCAGCTTCATGGCGCGACCCAACTCCGGACACAGATCGGCGTTCGGAATGATGTGGCCGGCGTCGTACACCTCCTTGGTGAGGATACCGCGCGGTACTTTGGACTGAGCCGGCTTAGCCGACTCTTTCTTCGGCACCGTCGACGGCGCATGATTGGAGACCGAGCCGTCCGGATGGGTGGACCCGTTGTTGGTGGACGCGTGCTTCGGGTCATGCGGCTCGGAATGGTTTACCAGTCGTATGGTGCTGTTCAGACTCTCTGCAACAAGAAGAAAACAGAACGCGAGCCGAATTAGAATCGTTCTAGAGTAACCGTATTCAAGACATTAATGTCTTAGGATTCATCAGACTCTTTTAATGCTCATTAAGATTCGCTACGATTAGGAGGCGAGTCACCAAGACATAACAAGATTCTGCTAAGAAATGCTTAAATTTAATATAAATGGCAGTCAAGGGATGATGTCCCAAAACATCATAAATAATGGTTAACATTTCAACCCTAATGGTGCATGACCTGTGTTCCAGATTGCCGAGATGTTGGGTCAGCAGAATATGATCAAAGCTGATATCCAAATATCAAATGATGGGAGCATGTGTGAATTTGGAGATACTCTTGGTGGAGGAAATCATGAAGTACTGAAACATTTTTGTTGGTGATCAAAAAAAGCACACGTTGTAAACTAAAACAAACAAAATCAGCGTTATAATAAAAAATCCGTATTTAATTATTATTTTTAAAAAATAGATCAAGAAAAAAAAAGACAATTTCGAAAAAATGAAGAAAAAAAAGGTAATTTTTGTAAATTCAACTCAAAAATTTAATGAACTCAAAGAAAATCTTTAGAAAACAACCAAGGAAAACAGGGTTTTTGTTTAAAACAATAAATTCCTTCTTTTTGAAAACAACAAAAACAAAAACAAAATTAATGGTGTTTTAAACGTTTTAATTCACAATGTTTTACATCTGCCAACACTATCCGAAATGCTTAAAATTTGATAAATATCAGTCAAGATCTTGTTTCAAAAGGTTATAGATAAACAATTAAAATATTAACTCTAATGGTGATTCGTGTTCCAGATGGTTGAGATGTTGGGTCAGCACAATATGATCGATATCAAAGCATTAAATGATGGGAGCACGTGTGAATTTCGAGATAGCAGGTCTTGGTGGGGAAAACTACAAAGCATTAAAATACTTCATCAGGGGAAATCAATATAAACATCTATTGTAAATAAATAAAATCACTACTGTTTTAAAAAAAAATTTCCCAGAAAAACAAATAAAACAAAAAATAAGAACATTTTGGAAAAACTGAGAAAAAACGGTCATTTTTGTAAATTTAACTCAAATATTCAATGGTCTTAAGAAAGAATCCATAAAAAATCAGACAAGAAAAAAGTTGTTTTTTTTTAAATTAAAACAAAAAGATGTTTCTGTTTACATTATTTCGTTTTATTCGACACAGTAGCATGATTTGGTGGCCCTGGTAGGACGCGCGCACAGTTCCGACACGTAGAAATGGGGGCTCAGGCCTAGCCCCAAGGCGTCCCTCCGGTCACTGACGCGATACTCGAAAGGGTAGTTCCTGTGGCCGGGGGTGCGGTGTCATAGGGGCCACTTTGGCATGCGTGCATCGCCATACGTCCCACCACACCAGTAGCATGATTGCGATTTTACTGCACAAATTGAATAGAAATCGGAGTCGTTCCGACCTGGCTCCGACTTCGAAGCACATTTGATTGAGCTCCGGCTCCAAAGTATATTTGATTTAACCCCGGCTTCGGCTCCGTCAAATAATGTTTTGGGTCCCGGCTCCAGCTCTGGCCAATAATTTTTCTGGCCTCCGACTCTGGTAAATAATTTTATAGAGAGTCCTTACAAACTGGAACGCGGTTTCGTGTTTAAATCTGGCGATTGGCATCTTACTTAACAACAGTACAATCAGCATAAGCGTCGCATTAGCGAGGCCAAAAAGGCCATAGCCCCTTAATCCCCATCTTCATCACCACTAGAACGTCTGCCTATCTGCTTGTACTCGTAAATACTAACAAACGAATTTGCAATGCATGTTGGATAGTATTTTCTTCCATTTACAATCATTCTAAACAAGTCTCACATCTCAATTCCCCCATTTTCCTGACACACGTACTCAACATTCAATTTAAATATTAAAAATCAAATTTTTTGGAAGAAAGAAAAAGATGTAAAAGGTAATCCTGGTTTTATTTTAACAGGAGTAAAATATTAAACGATGTACTGAAATGAATTTGGAGGAGGGTGTAATGGCTTTTCAACTAGTAAGCAACTCCTGGCCGATTTATCGACTCTTCACAAACTGTAGGAAGGGACTCTCCTAAAAAATCCATTACCATCGAAAATTTAAAAAATGCACCAAAATACCTAACAACAGTTTACAATCTTGGAACGTTTAATAGCGCACTAAAAGAAAATCTGACCACGCTCACTGAGGGGCGTGAGGGGCATTTAGCTCTCCTCAGTGTCGATTGCTCCCCAACCCCCAATACTTTGGACCACCCTACACCTGTGGTGATCAGTCTGGTGTAAGTGGAAAGTCAATGGCTGGAACCAGTAAATTGGAGAAAAATAAAACGAAAATGAAGAATGGACCTTCAATAACATAATTTATTACAATACCCGGAAGGTTTATTTACTTCTATCCCTCATGTTGCACAATGTAGAGTGATTATTATACAAGTTTCAGCGATCATCTATTGGACAGGCTAACAAAAAAAAAAACCAAAAAACAGCAGGACCCGGAGTTGGCATCAAAATCAGATCCGCTCCGACCTAGTTTCCGCTCTGGAGCAAATTTGATTTAGCTTCGGCAATAGCACAAATTTTCTTGAAATAACTCCGGCTCCGGCCAGTAAGTTTTCTGGACTCTGGCTCCAGCTCCGGGTTCCAATTAAACACGTGTCTTCAAACACATGCATTCATTGCGTTACGGAGAATTCCTCAAGAATATACGTTGCAGCCTCGTATCGTGGCCACCTTCATTTTATATTTTTGATGTCCTGAAAAATCTTTTTTTCTAACTCACTGTGCGGTTTCTGGACGTGCTACATTACACATTACTAGAGCACAATAAGCCCCAATATGCTAGCCGCCATTTTTATACGTACTTTTTCCGTTGACAAGCGAACGGGTCGCGGGTGACTACTGAGGCTACCCGCGACAAAGATCGAGGTCACACGGTGAACGAAAATATCAACATGACGGCTTAATGTACTCCGGCTTATGGCGCTCTAACATTACTAAGCCGTTTCTGTCTGAACGCTTTGCTCAGCTCCAATAGCCATAAGCGTGATCGGGAAAATACGACACAATAGGACATTATCCATCGGCTTACGGTAAAGATCAATAAATATTACACAGAAAAAAACTATACCGCATTTCGAGTGCGGATAATACACGAGCCTATTTATCACAAACGTCATTTTTTTCACTTTTTATTGTCATTAATTCGAAGTATAAACGCGTATGAGGGCCGGATTATGAAAAAGGTAAAGCCCACGCTCATTATACTCGGATCGTTTATGGATCGCTGCTATCTAACGAACGTATAATGAACTTAATTTCACAAAATTAAGCCTACTTAACGTGGAATACATTTCTATCGATCATGGTTTTTCCACACAAATATACCCGTAGAGATAATTTTGTATACCCGTTGTAAGCAGACCATTTGACTTCGAATCAAAATCCAGTTTTTTATATTCAAATTTAGGTGCGACACAGTGCTAAAGATACGTCGTTATGCAGGAATAGGAAAGAACGTATATACTTGAGACTTGTCGATCTCGGAAACATTCTTGCATTTTATATCACGGTGGGATCTGCATACAGCGAAGTGCCACGATTAAAGGCGTGTACTTCTATATCGAGATCTCCCAATAAATATGCATCAACTGTACGTGCACGCTACATACATTTCAGACGCATTGCTTTTGCACGATTATTCCGACTGATGTCCTAAAAGGCTTTGTAAGGATGCATGCCATCAACTGAACCTGCAGGAGAATTCATTCCATTTCGTGTAATAGCAGCACACACTTACAGTGTACAAGCCCGAGATGAAAGTTAAGCAGACCAGGCAGAGTGAAATGAATAAACATTCAAAATCATCTAACGATGAAAAAATGATTCCAGTAAAATTCTGAAGTCTGATCTGAAATCGCCGTCAGAAACACGTCCAAAATCGCCATCTTTGTCTTCTAACCCAGAAGCTCATTTTGATTGTTGTTTGGGTTAACCTCCAAAATTTCATGTTCCCGAGTAAGCCAGTTAGTTTAGACTCATATATTGAGAAATGAATTTGAAAAAATTCGGGCTTGAAATTTAGTATGGAAAAGATTCCCAAATCTACCTATCCCTGCCATCCTTAGATACCACCCCTTGAAATTTGTGTTTCCGGCGTTTTCAAAACCTTATCCATTAAAACTTTTAAAAACCTCATTACCGCGTACCATCGACAGGGTTGCCACTTTTTTCAGGATTGGTTTTCCCTGACTTTTCCCGGTTTTCCAGGCCAACTTTTCCAATTTTCCCTGACTTTTTTACAGGATTCCGAGAAAGCCCAGAGGGAGGAGAGTCACAGAAATACAGATTTAAAAAAAATCGCTATCGAGAAGAAGAAGGTACAGATGTAATTTATGTAATATTTTTCAATATTATAGACTATTTCATTTGCGAATAGATTATCATTATTCTTATGTTATGATAAAAAAAGTTTACTCTGATAAAATTCGAATTCGTTTGTTATTTTCAGAAAATTTCCCTGACTTAAATGAAAATTCCCTGACTTTTCCCTGACTGACCAAATTCCCTGACTTTTCCCGGTTTTCCAGAAAGTGGCAACCCTGCATCGAACGAGACATCAGGTCGTAGAATTCGATTTTGAGATTGATTTGGTGCGGATTCAAAATAGTGGTACTGGAAATGAGGTGGAGGCTAAAAAAAAATTATGAAATATATCATGCATATCGCTTCGCATGTTTAAAAAGCTACTGAATTAGTTTTTGGTAACGATTTACCCGTAACTTAGAAACTATAATACTGGGAGGGGGTGGGCCTCACAATTTCCTGAAAGGTAATATGGATACCGTTTCGTCAAAACGAGTCCTGGCAACGATTTGCTTCCAATTTCAAAACTATGACGGGGTAAGGGTGAGACTTCAAACTGGGAATTTTAAGTAGTGCGTTAAGGGTAAGGTTTGAAAAATTTTTAAAACTACAGAACTGATTTGCAATGGAAGAATGTTTAACCTTCTTGAAGTCCGAAATGATCTCCATTACGCTCTCCACCATCTTGAAAAACCCAAGTACAGTTTTCCTCTAACAATTCGGTCCACTACTAATGTGACAAAGAAATCGCCAAAACCAAAATGAAGGATAATAACATCAGTTGTAAAACATTTTCTCACAATTTATGCAAGACACGAATTACACCTTTACACAAAGTAAAAAAAAAAAAATTTTACTTCTTTTCTCTACAATGAAGCATCGTTACAAGAAATTAATGTACGCAACATCATCTTCGAAATGAAGTTCTTCTGAGAGATTTGCACCTCTTTCCCATCAGTATGCGCCACAGTTCGGGGAATATGGCCAAAATGTTACCAGAACCGAATTTAGCGATCTTTGGAACTAATTATTGGATAGTGGACATCCATATTAAACTTCAAATTTTACAAAATACTAGAAACCCCCCCCCCCCTAATGGCATATACCGCAATTTCAAATATGGGGTGAATAGATGAAAGGAGGGAGGTGAATAAACTCCAAAAACGATATAACTCAGTGAATTCGTAAAGTAGCTGAAGAAGATGATTATCATCTTCATAAGGTCTGTGATCTGTGTTAAAAAGTAATCATTCTTAACGGGGATATCTTGAACTCCATTTTGAGCAGTTATAATCCAGATACAAGAAAATTGCTAATGACCTTTTTGATGGGAAATTTAATGTACAATCTATTGCAAATAAAAAACAGTAGCTTAAGAGGACAAGTTTCATGGGAAATTGAAGAAATGTGAAAATTTTCTGATATAATTTGTACTAAAATTGATTTCATGAACACCCTGTTCAACCGATTCTGACCATTTCTTTTCTGTGGTTACCACAACTGCCCTCTACTATTACCTACTGGTGCCATTTTTCTATCTCCAGTCGTGAGAAGGAAAAAAATTTCAAAAATAGAAAACTTTTCAAAATTTGACCATAACCGAGCCACTTCAAAAGTAAGGGTATGCGAACATATTATCTACACACTGTCGGGGTAGGTTTCCTACTTACCAGGTGGAAGGGGGGGGATGTCATTGCAAGAGACACCCTGCATAGCAACACAAGGTTATCGGCCAAATTCTAGAAATTTGAGCATTCCCACAGATATCATTGCACACACTACATTATGAAGTTTTTGTGCGTAATCACTCTATACACTACTAAAGTAAAATCCGCCGCCGCCGCCTCCGGGAGGAAAAACCACTGCGGGTTGCCTAGCCTGTCCCTTAATTGCTAATTTATCCAGGGGTAGCCCCCTTGATAGGGGGTTCATGGTGGAGGAGGGAGCTTAGTAAAATCCGCCGCCGCCACCGCCTCAGGGGGGAAACCCATTGCGGGTTACCTACCTTGCCCCATAATTGCTCATTTCTCCAGGGGTAGCCTGCCCTTGGGAAAGGGGTTCATGGCGGAGGAGGGAGCTTGGTGTGAGGAAGGTCGCGGTGAAGGACGAGGAGTTGTGGTGGGGGAGGGCTCTCTATACACTAAACAGTAAAAGCCACCTCCTCCTTCCCCTCTGTGGGGATAAATTCCTGGTGGCCTCCCCTGTACCTTAATCTCACGTTTCACCAGAGGTACTCTACCCTAGGGGGGCTTCTTGGTGAAGTTGGGAGCTCCTGGAGAGGGAGGATGGCCATGGTGAGGAATGGCCTCGCGGTGGGCGAGGAGGAGCATGGTGGGGGAAAGTGACTGTGATGGAGGACAGCTGTGGTGGTGATTGGCAGAGGGCTTGCGGGCTCATGGCAGTTACCTCCTGGTGATGAGCCTGGGGAACTGGCTGAAATTAAAAAAAAATAATAGTTATACTTTTCCAGCTTGCGAAATACTACAGGCCGGCACGAGCGAAGCGAGTGACGGCGGGGGTTGGGTCACGAAGCGGCCAGGGGGCAAAGCCCCCTAGTTGAATTCTAAAAAAGCAATCACGAAGTCACTTTCCAAGCTTCAGTTTGTGCGAAAAATAAAATCGATACATCGACACATTTAAATTGAATTCAGAGGTCTAAAAGAAACCTAGTGGTAGATATAATTTCATTACTCAATGGAAGCTCGAAAAGTTCCATTACATACCAAAGTCCTCTTTAAAATAAAAAAATTAAAAAAAAGTAAAACAATGAAAAGAATAGTGAAAATTGTACACGCGTGGTTTTCAAACGGTGGGCGCACAAGGGACCAAAATTTCTCGGGGACGGGAGGCACTAGAGTACAGAAGGGGGTCCGATGTTTACTGGCACTACTTTTTTTTCTCTCTCTAAGCTCGGCAAAATCACTGAAATTTGATGATTTGCCCTCAAAATTAGTGTAACTGTGTAGTAATCAAAAAGGTTATATCGACCTCCCCCCCTATGATGTTTCTAGACTGGCATGAAAGGAATACAAGGAATTATTTTTGCATAGAATTTCACGAAGTATACGTTCACAACAATATTCTTCGGGAAAATGAGCAAAAACTAATTTCTAATTTCGTGGCATCATTTACTCACTGGAAGGCTCAGGGATACTCAGATTTCCAGGAAATTTCAATATATTGATCCTATCTTTTGTAACAAAATTCAATACCGAACAATTACTCATGTATGCTGTATAAATGTACTAAACTATACGATGTTGGTTTTTAAGTTTTGTAGATAGAACTTTGTAATTAGGCAATTAATTAGTTCGGAATCATTAGGTTCACGGACGTTCCGCATGCTGGTGCTCAGCTGCTCACCTCTAGCATTCAACCTGCACGATATACATGGCGATAGAATCTGCGGGCAGAAACGGCCTTTCATTTCAGATTACGCCGCCACATTTACATACAACCATCGAGGTCTGTTCCAATGAAGAATTCATCGTTTCGGGCGTATTCGGCAGATGATATAAAATTTTCAACGCAGTCGAAGTGAATTCGGCGATGCCTGTGAAAGGCGAACGAAAAAAGACGTCACAAAAAGAGATGCTCGGAGTGGAATAGCATAACCCATATAAACCGAAATAGAATGTGCATGTGTGTTCTCGGCCGCCGGAGCTTTTATATATAAACATAAAAAGAATGGATATGCATATTCTATTTTCCAGACTCATTCCGTTACAGCCTACGTTATTTTCCTTTCGCGAGATCACTTATCGTAAAGGTAGTCGCACACCGCAACCAAAACCACAGAACAGATACAGTAAATCTACGTTCAAGAACAGAGGGGTCATTCTCCGAAAACTGAGAATATTTTGTTACCAGCAAGTTTTGAATCCTAACTTTCGATTTTTTTTTTGGGGGGGGGGAGGGGGAGTTGGTTTGAGTTACACAATAGCATTCGCAACAAATTCACGAATCCAATTCAACAGACAAGACTATCACCATCTTTTGAATGGAAAAAGCATAGGAAGGTATCCACCGTCGAGGATGTTACTACCTTGTCTCAATACCTGTTATACATACATTTTAAAAATTTTGTTTCAGTTGTTTTCCCCCCAATAAAATTGTATTTTTACTCAAAAATATTAAAAAGTCATGTTCAAAAGTTCAATCTACTGTCAGTGACTCTACATTTTTAGAAGGGATGGCGTAAAATTTTTTTGTGGTCAATCTTCGACTGGTGCAAAAATATGTGCCTCATACTTTTTCAGCACAGTAGCACAGCAAATGGCAATACTGGTACAGTTTTGATCTTAGACCATACATAAAAGATAGACCGCTAGCGCTTCATAAGAGCCCGTGTTATAGAGTGTGACCAACATCGCACAGCATGTGCATAAGTAGTAGTGTGTAAATGTGTATAAATGTAACAATCAGCTGATCATAAGCGCAATCAGATGCTAGAAGCGCGACTTGGAAGAAGGACCTTCATCTTATGGGAAATACATTGATCGAAGGTTCTTTTTATACGCAGCTATCACCTATTGATGTTGGCCCAGGATTTTGTAAACATTAGCCGTCTATCATTGCTGTATGGTCTAAGGTTTTGATCTCTGAACACAATCCAGGTGCTAGAGAGATTGCAGTCATTGGCACGAATAGCACAATTTTCAAAACATCTATGGGAAAGAAGATTCTTGAAGCTGTTTTGTCCGTAGTAGTTCGCCACGGATAAGATGTCTATCATCATGGACAAAAGTCGTCCTTCCCCATACATTTTGACGCTCCTGCTCCGTATAAACGCGCTGAATATTCTCTACTAATAATTTATCTAACCAACCAGCAAATACAAAACTGAATCGCTTTCGTTGATTAATTGGTCAAACGTGATTGGTGCTGATCTTAATTGAGTAAACCAGTCATGTTCGTCTGTCAATTAATTTACAGACTGGTTTGTTGAACGAATGTCATTGGTGCTCATCTCACTTCAGTCGAACCACATATCTTCATCTTTACCGAAATTGGTAGGTACTGATCTCAATCACGTCGAATAAGTTACATTCAAACGATAAACCAGCAAAGCTTATCAAATTGCATGTTCATTGGTACCTATTTGAACTACTAGAAAACGCCACTAACTCAGAATTGTTAAAAACTGACTTAGGCGTTTTTGAAATTAGGCTAATCACTTGTTTTTGCAGGTCTATTGGATGAATAAGACTGGTGGTAATCTCACGAGTCAAACCAATTGTGTCGGATAAAACACCAATGCGTGATTATGAATTTGTTTTCATTAGTTTGTTGAATGAATGTGACTGTTGTTATTTCACCTGAATCCAATCAGTCACGTTCATTTGATAATTCATTAAAGCATATTAATTTATGTCACTTTATTGAACAAACATGATTGGTGTTACTTGAGTCAAACCAATCACATTTGTTTTATAAATCAGAGCAGGTAACTTGATGATATGCCAGAGATGGTAGTTCCAGGTTGTCGGCACGGGGCGGTGTCTGTGTAAAAGAGAGATGCATATGAGGAGCGATATTCCAAAACGACCTATGTCCGTTTTTTTTTAAAAAACCGTTTTTATAGCGCCATCTGGTGAGAAATCTAGTAATACATATTCTGGCCCTAACAAAATCACGATATCGCGAATCTAACGTATGTAAAAAGCCAAAACAGACTCGCAAGAAGAAGAAAAAAGTTGTTCCAAAACGGCCTCTTGTCCGAAACCTACAACTTCAACTTCACTGCCTTTTTCTCACAACTCAATTTTTGTACTCACGTCGTTTTACACTTCCCATACTCACAATTATTCTCTTGTCCACATATTTCTATCACAATAGAGGAGTTGACATTATCTTGAAAATTTTATGAATCAGAGTTCACTGAAAGGCACAGTAGGTCTAATTTTGTGCTAAAAAAAAACAAAAACTAATAATTCAAAAATGTTCTTCCAAAACGGCCTCTATCCAGGAGATCCCCACTTTGCGACTGTCATGCGCGTTTCCTGTACAAGGTAGGTAAATTTCATATTTCAACGAGATAAATTCCGGTAAGTGTTCTACTAGGCAACTCGACTATCAACCGTGACATATAGGTGTAATATAGGGATGCGCCAAGCTTTTTCTTCCCCGTGGAAAAAATATAAAACTGGACAGGGGTCGTTTTGGAATATTGCTCTCCTCATATTAATATGCTACTGCTAGTTTGTTGAATGAATATGATTAATAGAAAAATCAGAAGTACATTGACCCCGTCCATTTAAAATATATGGAGAGGCGTGGCCTGATTTTTTTAATAAGTAAAAATTTAGGCCAATATTAAGACTGTAACATCAGCCGATCACGTGTAGAGTGTAGCTGGCTATGGGAACCCTGGTGGCATAAGCGGGAGAGCAAAAAAGTCAGTGTTTGTCTCCTGAACCTACGTACTACAATCCAGAGCCCCTCCCCTTATTGAGTCAACTTTGGAACCCCTCGTCTGCAGTGGAACTGAATGTATTTTTGCATTCATAAGTTTGAATATCAGATACCTATAACACGGTCGAAGGTACTGATGGACCAGCGTAATGCTGATATCAGTTAAAGACATGATAACGGACTCATACTCTCTGAAAACCAGCGCAGAAGAATTTTTTAATGCTCATTGCGAACTTTCCCGTCTGAAAAATATGTAAAAATGTTCGAAAACTGCACGTCTTATGATTCCAGATACATTGGGAGAGTAAGAATTACCCGAAGGTTTTTTCTAACTAAATTTCACATGGAGCTTTCATTAAGAGAGTAGGAATTACTCGTAGGTCTTTTCGCGCTACTGAATTTCACATGGAGCCATCCAGAGATGAAAGAAAAAAGATCATTAGATTTTGAATTTCCAAACAGGATAGAATTAATTACGCTCTTATCAGAAAAAACGTTATCAAGCCTCGTCAGTTGACCCTGCCAAGTAATTGTACAAAAAAAAATATTTACATCGCAAATTACGATTACTATTTCCAGGAACCGATTGCATCACCCTTATTAGTCTTCCTTTGTATTTTACCGCCTTAGATGAAATGAGACTGTCTGGAACGTGTGAATTCCCGTTATTTACTAAAATCCAACCAGTCACATCTAATAACGCAAAACATATTAATTTATTCACTTCGTTGAACAAACATAATCAGTATTAATCTCACTTGAGTCAATGCTATCAAATTTGTCTGACAAATCAGCCGATGCAAATTAATTTGAGGACTAACTTGTTGAATGAATGTGAAGACTAGTACTAGTATCACTTATCAAACCAATTATCTTCTTCCAATAAACCTTACAAATGTATATTCACTAGTTTTTGCTGATTTCTCGGATGAACAAGATTGGTTCTAATCTCACTCGAGTTGTACTATTCGCGTTCACCTGATGAAACCCCAAATGCATAATTATTTATTTGTTTTTGTTAGTTTGTCAAATGAACATGATTGGTTCTAGTTTTACTTAAATCTAAGCAGTCATGTTTGCCTAACAAACTAGCAGATGTACAATAACTTATGTTGTCTAACGAATGTGATTGGTGCTAGTTTCACTTGGGTACTTAACAGAGTAGGAGGTAAAATGGATACTTGGAATTGTTTGAAGAAAAGGAGAGATAAACTAATAGGGCATAATTTGAGGCACCCAGGAATAATATCACTGCTGCCAGAAGGAAGAATAGAAGGAAAGAATTGGGTAGGGGGGTCGGCAAAGATTCCAGTATGTTCAACAGATAATCAAGGATATCAAATGTAAGTGTGTTATTACAAAATGAAAGAACTCGCACAAGATAGGGAGAAATGGAGAGCTGCATCAAACCAATGGTAAGACTGATAAACTTATCATCATCGAACGGGTAATGTCTGACAAACCAAGAAAGGTATATTAATTCCTTTTTGGTTTGTAAAATGAACATGACTGGTGCTAATCTCACTTGAGACACATGAATCAAGCTCATCTATCAAATCAGCAATTGATATGCTTCAGCTAGTAGATGGAACAGGGCCGTACAGAGGGGGGTGTTAGGGGTCTGACCCCCTCCCCTCACCATATTCCTGGATACGGCACTGAGGCGGGACAAACGGTTATTCATTTACTCAAGTGCGATTACTAGCTTTGCTTGTATCTGTTCCCCAATGCAGTTTGTGATTGTTGGAAAGTTCTTGCCATTGTGTATAACTAACTTAAGTCGCAAAATGCTGCGGATGTAAAAGGATGAGAGGATAGGGTGGATAAACTTAAGTCGCAAAATACTGCGGATGTAAGAGGATAAGAGGATTAGGGTGGACTTACTTTAGTCGTAAAACGTTGCGGATGTAAGAGGATGAGAGGATAGGGTGGGCTAATTTTAGTCGCAAAACGCTGCGGATGTAAGCGGATGAGACGGTAGGGTGGACTAATTTTAGTCGCAAAATGCTGCGGATATAAGCGGATGAGAGGGTAGGGTGGACTAACTTTAGTCGCAATATGCTGCGGATGTGAGAGGATGAGAGGATAAAGTGGACTAACTTCAGTCGCAAAATGATGCGGAAGTGAGAAGATGAGAGGATAGGGTGGACTAACTTCAGTCTCAAAACACTGCGGATGTAAGAGGATGCGACGATAGGGTGGCCCGGGATAAGAAATTTTCCTGGAACACCTCTCTCACTATCAAGGAGTAGCACTGGCTCTTATTCGCAAAATTACATTCCATTTGCATAATACGACATGCATATTGATTTATATGTACGTTTGTATTTATTATGAACATGTATATAGATCTTATGACATTCATTTTTGTTCGCGTTTGAACACGCAATACACCGATACCATTGAACTGAGAAAGAGGAAAGAGAAAATGAAGAAAAAGGAAAACAGAATTATGAAAAACTCGTTACCATAATGAGTTGAATTATGTAACGTGTTCTGTTCATTGCTATTGACAAGCCAAATAATGAGTTCGAACTGAAACGTTGGTACGACGACCGTCTGTCAATCGTGAATCGTGTGCGTTCGATTATTTGCTCGACCAAATGATTGGATACGCATTTTCAAAACCATTCTCTTCCCTCCCCTTTTTCCTGTACTACATACCCCATATTCTTGAGGAAATTAGAGCAAATATTACGCCGCTGAAGACACGTGCGTGGCTCAATACATACAGAAACACTCTTTCACGCTCCTGATTCTTCCTAGTCAAATTGACCGAGACGATGGCGATTTATTTGGTCAACTAAAGCCGCGAACCGGCGGCGATGACAGTGAGTCTGGCTGGCTGTATGCGGAGCTGCAAGGGATATGATCATAGTCATCGTGTACTCGCTTTTATTCGGTTTAGTTTCGCACAGACTCAGAATTATGTGATCGGCGATGGTTTTCTTTCGCATGTAGGTCGGCGTCGGCGAAACCACGCGAAGGTTGCGGCGCACAGCGTGGGATGGAACGCGCAACTAATAGTTTTCGCGTATTCTCGAGCACCCATGTCTCAAAGGACAATGTAAACCTTGATCCAGAGAGCATGTTTTGGGCTACGCGACACTGGCGTGGCCGCTGTGTAGATTCTGGAAGCATCGGACGCAACAACTTTATAATGCAAGTGGGTGCTCAGAGCATATGCCTATCGATGATTTGAAAAAAAAGTTTTTAAATCAAAATGTCATCCTTTGCTGGGGATGCCCCTCACAACTGAGTGGGTGCTCCAGCATCCTCGGACCCCCCCCCCCACCGTTGTAGCGCCCCTGATCATAAGAAAAACTTCAACGGAGAAGGTAAAATGATGTTCGTCGGCTATAGCTCCTAAAATATTAGCTATTGCAGAACACGGAGTTTGCGAAGTCCTGCGTCACTATAGAACATGTGTGACAAGAGCTACACGAAACAAGTAGCAGAATTATATTTTCAGGAAAAAGGAACCATGGGAGCCTCGTCCCTGCTGCGCCGCCAGTTACACTCTGGGTGAATGCTCACTAACACTCATCAAAATTGATTGGGTCTCCTTCTAATTGAGTGGTGTCGCGCCTGCTTCGCATTACTGTGACGCGAGTTCGATTCCCATTGCCGGAAACCGAGTGAACAGGTTCCGTATCCTAGAGAACACAGCCACCATAAGTACCATTTGAGATGGGTAGGTAGCGTTCTCCGCAATCGCATATTGTAGCAAATAGGGCTATTGCAGCTTGCTATTAAAGTACCATTCGAGATGGATAGGTAGCGTGCTCTGTAGTCGCTCGTCTGTTCTCAGTATGTCAGAACACATCGCCACCAGTTTCGGAAGGATTGGAACTGCGTTGTGTGTGTTGGGTTCTGAGATGATTCCAGTAGCGACAACTGTTGATAAAAAGTCCTGTAATAGGATCATTCCAACAGGCTACTGGTGCCAGTGGCAATAATTGTTGGTTGAAAGTTTTGGGACAACTCCAGTAGCAATCACGGTTGGTCTAAAATCTTGAAATAGGAAGCTACTGGTGGGAAGTTTCATTACAGGACGATTCCGGTTGCGATCCAATCCGTGTTCCTTAATATCTCCCTCGGGTCGGTAGAAAGTCCTGGGACGATTCCAGTAGCAACCATTGTTGGTCGAAAGTCCTGTAATGGGACGATTCCAACAAGCTACTGGCAGAAAGTCTCATTACAGGACGATTCCGGCCAACAAACACGGATGCACTAGGAAAGCAAAGGGGGTAACTGCCCCACACAGAGAGAAATATTGAGAATGATCCAAGAAAATACGTATAGTGCTAGGTACTTACGGATACATTTTTACTTTCTTAACCTGAGTCACAATTATCATCAAGAAATTGACACTCACCTGAAACAAATAAAACCATAATACGTTAGAGCATTAAACGTACGCTTTAGATTTAAAAAAATCTAGGTATACTTAAGTTTTGGGTCCCAGTGTGAGTACAAGGGGAGAGCAGTGGGAGCAACTGCCCCTTCTGAAGTGAAATAAGTAAGATAATACAAACAATATTCGTATACGTGCAGTCAATTAGTAATTAGCTCTCTATAATGATACGAAAAACCAGGTTTTCACCTCTTCTAAATCAAAAGCGAATGGCACGATGCCTAGTTGAAATCAAATCTGTTACTCCAGAGAATCCAGTCAGATAGAAAGACAAATAATCAAGTCAGTCAAACAGAGGGACAATCAGCTAGACCGCGAGACATTTCAGACAGGAACAAGAAAAGAAAAAAACAACCAACTATTTCCATCATTGGTACCACTTCTCTCAGTTTAAGATAATTGAATTCACAGGAGGTGGAAGGTAGTGCAAGTATTCCGGGGTACAAATGAATACGAGCCAGAGAGAAAGAATAAGAAGTAAGAAAAATAAGAAAGGAGAAAAAAGAGTAGGTACTTTTACGCGCTTGTTAATGATTTTGAACTTGTCTGGAAGAGTTGTAGTCTTCAAATAATCATTGGAGAACAGTAGCTATAGTTATAACAGTTCGGGATACAATTTTAAGCCTGTGTAAGTCTACGAGGGAGTCAGAGCCTTAGTCCTGCCTTGGACCAGAATGGAAAAGTTTTGATCATGCTTTAAGAATTCTTAATGAAATGTTAACGAGTCTTAACGTCGAGAGCGAAAATAGAACCATTTTGCAAGTTGCAACATCAAACTTGAGGAGTCTTAAATGAGTCATTGCGAGTTGTAAACCTTCTTAAACGAGTATCGAAGAACCTCATTTAGTCTCAAGACTGTGTCCGGTCTCTAAAATAATTTTTAAATAAAAGGAGATAAGTGAGTATAGAAGACTACCAATTATTCGCCCTAATTGAGGCTGAAGGGAGGGGGCGGAAAACGAAAATGGTGGACAACCTGAGAATATGTAATTCTGATAAAAAGACATTGAGAAATGCGGGAAAATTATTTTTATTGAATCAGGTACGTTGGGTGATGTTATTTTATACAAAAAAACTTCAATATTTAAAAAATCGTCAATTTCAGCTTCTCTGGTCAATGGAGGGGAAAAAACATTACCGCAAAAAAAAACACTAAGAAAAGTTATTTCTTTTTACAAAAATCTGTAAATTTTTATTTGCTTCTTTATGATATGCCGCTGTTGCATAATTTCTCCCCTTTCTTTCTGAATTTCATAATCTTGAGCAGTGATTGCTGGCTGTTGTTCTTTAAATAATACCAAAGACTTTTCCAGCGCTGAAAAAGCATCGTCATAAACCGTTTCAGCCCTGGGTTTACTTACAGGCACAAGAAGCATGGAGCAGCCGATTTTGAGGAGCGAACAAATTTGGAGAATTAGCTGTTTTCTAAGGGTTGGAGATTGGATGGGAACAGATACGAAAAAGATTTTCCGGCTTGGCTGCTGGGGGTCCCGAATGCTTGTAAGCGGCCTTAAGCCTGATCTGGGGCTGATCCATATGCACTGATGCTTCTACCAGTTCTTTATTATCATCATCAGCTGTGCAAAGGACTAAGTGAGATTTTGGATTATCCGCCCTTGGTTAAGCGGATAATCCGGAGGGTGGGGAAGCCGATGACGGATAATCGGGACACAACATTCGACTTTTTCTCGCTTTGCCGGTTATATCCCTGCTCTCAATCGCTTCGTAATATTTAGTATTGCCCTTCTCACGCACAACTGATAATTTATAATTGAAAGTTTTCGCTGCAATCGGCCGGGAAACGGAATTTCAATTTTATTTACACTGCACAGCGGGAGAACAAAACAAAGGAAAAAAAAATTTATTCATAATCAGCAAAATTTTCAGAATGTGAAAGAGATACTTCCCCAGGAATGACTTAACTGGCCATTTTAGGGGGAGAAAGATGAAAAATGACAAATGACAAAATGGAAAAAGTGACCAAGGGGTCACTCTGCAGTTACTAAATTATATGCATTTTATCCGTAATATCATTATTACCGAAAATGCAGATGCTAGTCTCAGCGCTCTACTTTCCGGAAGTCGGTAAGTTTTTCGCATTAAGGCCGAACAGACAATTCCTTTAGTGACCATCAAAACTTCGAAATTCAGCTGGTTCCCTCATTAATCCTTCAAATATGGTGATTTCCGTCCAGATGCTAGACCATTTGCCCTACTTCCTGGGCAAGTAAATACACCAGCCATGATTGGCCTAATCGAAATTGTGTTTCGGAAATCTAAAAGGGCCCACTCTACGATTCTCAGAAGAAAACTTGTTCATTCGGATGAAGACGGAGCATATATTTCCTCATGCATTACGAAACCGATTGCCAAGCAATCATCAGAAATTACTGGCATGGCACTGTATGATCGTAATCGTGTTTTTGGATATATCAACACCGACTAATTCTTCAAACTAAGTCCAATTTTTGTTAATAGCAGTAGTTGGAAAATGGGTTGAGCACTGTGCAGTCGGAGTTAATACAAATGGTATTTCATGTTTTCTGAAACTATACAAGCAATTCTTTTTAATTGTTTCACAAACGCGCTCGGAGTTCAAATTACATAAAAGTCATCAACAACACCGAGCATCTATCTTTGGTCGACGGATGTAAGTTAAATCATAAATGTTGATGATGTTCGGGACTATTTACGAACATTATGCGGTTTAGCTTGTTTTTTACATTTTTTTTTAAATTGCAATTTTTCTTCTCGCATCTACTATAACGTCTGCCATGATCGCCCCTCACTGGGGTAATATCGGTGTAACATCAAATAATATCATGTCTATCAACGAGAACGCAAAAGAACGGTTCATCAGTTTTACTGCCTGCGAGGCACCTAAATTTGTTCAATGCGTAGAAGCGAATTCGACAATATGATGTGGCTGAAAGCAAGAGGGATAAGAGTCAGAGGTGAAATTACATCAATATTGCGTACCTTTGGCATTTGAAAAAAAAAAAGAACGCGAAATTTCGCAAAAAAACAACAATAATAACGTCGACGGCATTCATCTTCCATTTTTACGAAACCAACCGATGTTACGCGTTTCGGTCGGCGGTTTATGACCTGTAAAGAAGCGAAAGGTTCCATCGTGTGGAAAGCGAAACCTGAAATAATCGTAATCGTAAAACGAGGGTAAAATTGAACATGAAAACGAGCTCCCTCAAGCCCACTGCTCGGCAATTTTGGCGAAAAATTGCGAAAGGAAGACACCTTATGGAAAAAACATGTGCACAATGATCAACTACGTATCTATCAGTCAGGGGTTCGAAAGTTGAGGTTCTCAGGACAACATCTGCGGATCACTCTCATTGTCGGGTTTCGCTTCGTTTTTTTTTTCTTCTCCCGGAGGCGGCGTCGGCGGTGGATGGTGGAGGGGGGCAGTGGCGTATTACCATAAGGCACACTAGGCACGTGCCTAGGGCGGCAAATTTTGACTTAAAAAAGGGGGAAAATAAGAAAAAAAAGAAGGGAAAAATTAAAAAAGACGAAAAAAGAGGATGGGAAAAAAACGAACATAGACTGAAAAAAGTTCATATTTGGGTTTTGTGTTTCCATCGGTATTTACCTTTCATTATGAATTTTAGTGACCAAATTTTTTTCCAAGCGAGAGCTATTCTGGCTATATTTTGTCCTAAGTATCTTATTTCTTCGACTTTTCTATTTCATTTCCCCTCAACTTTAAATTTTCAAGTTCGAGACTTTTCGAGATGATTTTAGTTTTGGAAATATTCACCGTTAACCCCGCTTTTTCTAGGAGCCGTTTTTTGCCACTGATAGTTCAACTAAAAGCTGGAAAGAATTTCAAAAATCACTCTTGGATATTGCAGGTAATCCATCAGAAAAATCAGAGGTCCTTTGTGAAGCTAAAGGACTAATGAAGCACCTTGATCGTTTTGAATTTGCTTTCATGTCTGTTTTCTGGAATGCAGTGTTGCAGAGATTTCACACAACAAGCAAGCAATTACAGTCAGAAAGGGACAGATTTAAACTTGGTTAATCATTTGTATACATCATTACCTGAATTCATTTCAAGTCTAAGAAATGATGAAATGTTTAATCAGTTTTTAAATGAAGCTAAAATTTTAACCGATGGCAACGAAAATTATGAGCCTGAAAACAAGAGACAAAAGATTCGAAAACTTTTTCCTGGCGAATCAAGAGAGAATGAACCTGAATTTGGCGGACGAGATAATTTGAGAATAAATACGTATTTTGCCATTTTAGATAGAATTGGTTCTGAACTTAAGAAAAGGCAACTGGCATACTCCACTGTTGTAGACCGATTCGATTTTTTATTCAAACTGAACCAGTAGCCTGAAGAAATTATAAAGAAAGCAGAAAATCTTCAACAAATTTATGCTGATCAATTTGATAACAACTTTCCCTTAGAGTATATCCATTACAAGAGCTACATCTCATCAACAGTACCAACAAACGATTGGTCCAAAATTTTTGAATTTTTCAAGAAACATTCTTTAAATCTCACTTTTCCTAATATTGACATAGTAATGCGAATTTTTTTATCTATGGCTGTAGCCAATTGTTCAGCAGAGCGTTCTTTTTCCGTTTTAAAACGTTTAAAAAATTACTTGAGGTCGACTTTGTCTCACTCAAAATTAAACTCCCTCGCTATTTTAAGCATTGAAAGTGTATTAGTTGATAAGATTAATTTTGATGAAATTGTTAACGAATTTGCTGCTGGTAAAAGTAGAAAGAAATTATTTTTGTAAATGATAAAAGTTTGAAATTGTATGGTTTTTTAAATACAACTCAATAATTTAGAATTTAATATTATTTGTACTTGTAATAAAAACACAAAAAAAAAAAAATTGTAAAAACAGAAGTTGAAATATGTGGCGGTCTCTGAGGATTATTTTTAAAAAATTCCCCCCCCCCCAATCCATCCCTTAATGACGCTTGCATAAGGGGCGGCAAAAATGTTGGTGCCTAAGGGCGCCACATACCTTAATCCGCCACTGGAGGGGGATCTGTTATGGGAAGGCAGTTGCGGTGAAGGACCTTCCCCACCCTGGTCAGAGTGAAGGTGGAGGTCCTGGGTGCTTCCTCTAATAGATCAAATTGAAAGGTGTGACTTATTCCTGAAGGTATAGAAACCCATCAGTTGTACAATTGGTGTTGTCACAAAAAGCCTCGATAAGGAAAAAAAGAAAGGAAATCTGACAGGAAGAGTGAGAAACTTGTGAACCCGCGAGGCGCGAAGCGCCGAGATAGGCCGGGACCGGCACGAGCGAAGCGAGTGACGGCGGGGGTTGGACCGCGAAGCGGTTAGGAGGCAAAGCCCCCTAGTACTCTTAAAAAGAGTATTTACTCATTTTTTCATGAAAAAATAGAGAACTCTCTCTTTTTCTTAAAATCGTCAATAAATCGTCGATTTATACTCTTTTTCTTTTCAGCAGAGTTGTACTTTTTTCTGCTATTTTTGATCAGCTGAAGTTCTTCGGCCGTTTTTACAAACATTTTCAACCATATCCTTTTTGTCCTGAAAACATATCTGGTTATAGCCTGCCATCGGTCAAACGTTTAGAATAGGCATGATATCGAGCATTATCAGTTATAAAAGGAGGGCTTTCCAGGATAGATTTTTATTTACCAAATAATTGCTGACTGATGGGGACAAATTCATTTTTGAACCGATCAACAAAAATTTCTGAGCTCATCCAGGCACTCTATCGATTGGTGTACCATGCTGAAAGAGATGGCCTGTATTAGTTCTTTTGAATGGCCGCGGATTTCTTAATTTCCCTATCAACCCAGATTTCAGTTTGTACTCATGTGAGTCAAATTGAAACATGTCGTAACAATCAGCCTATCTTTGTTCTTTTTATAACCTGGAGCTGTATGCTCTTATTTCATAGCCAAATACTGTACCACAGCAGTATTGGGAAGTTAATCAAAAATACCTATATTGGTAGTCCTGTTTCGACAACGAGTGGATAATTTAACTGTTATTCATATGAAAAACGTGTAAAAGGCGTGATCTTTCATCTTTCAACGCCTTTGGCGTGTTATAAAAATCGTTTTTGGAAGAAACTTGGTTGAAATAATAATTTCAGCAATAGCATTGAGCTATCAGGATGAAAAAGAATTACCTCCATGGACATTTTTTAAATGAAACTACATGAAATTGACGGTGTGTGTTCTATCCAGAAAAATACTATAATTGAAAGTTGATATGATAAGGAGAAAAATTCTTGGTTAATATGAACCAAAGTTGATAAAATTGGGATTGATATAATCGAGATCGTAATGTATCGATCTAAGGAAAAGTGGGGAAATGTCATGAGTCGCCAAATGATTCTCCGCACTCGCAATATTGCGACATGTACTTTATCATCATTGAACTCGAAAGAGGAAGCCGTAGTCAATTTCTCTGTAGAGAGATAACAGCCCAATAATATTTTCCATAAGCATGATTGGAAACCATGGCGAAAATGGTATAAGTGAAAGTATTTGATGTCTCGCATACTCCAATTTCAGTTTTATGATGATAAATACCAGATAACTTCAAAATGTTCTTTTATCTTTCTTCAATTTATTGATAATTACCCGATACCACTTCATTTAGACGTAGTCAGTCACTTATCTAACAATCCGTATTTTTTATTTCATTTTTTCAAAAGGAGAGACGTATTTAGGACAAATGTAGATTTGGAAGTAGGTAAGGATGAGGTTTCTTCGAACGTTATGTTTGGTGAAGAGCTCATCCGTAATGGTGAGTAAGAGGTCCTGGTGGAGGAGGAAGTCCTGGGTGAAAGAGGGACTGGGGAGGGAAATGAAAGCCATGGTGCGGGAGAGGCTGGTGGCGGAGTCTGAAGGGGAAGGGTGGTCATGGTGGTGGGAGCTCCTGAGTGGAGGACCAGGAGATCTTCTTGGGAGTTGGAACAAGGAGGCCGCAGAGGAGGAGTAGTGGAAAGGGAAGGCTGTAGCAAGGGATTAAGGCCTTAATTGGGGAGGCCGTAGTGGATTGGAGGAATGAACGGAGGGTGCCATGTGGGAAAGAAGCTGTGGACAGAGAAGATCATGGAGAGAGGGAGAGGGTAATGTGAAGAGATTAAGGCCCAGGTGGTGGAGGTTGGTTGTGGTGGTTGATGATTGTAGAGGTGAGGAGGAAGTTCAAGGGAGAGAGCCTACCCCGATGTGCAGAAGGAAAGGGTTCGCAGGGGGGATACTGCGGAGGTAAAAGGCCATGGGGTGGGCATTGAAGCCTCTGGTAGGAGATTATGGCCGTGGTGGGGGAAGAGTTTGTGGCTGAGGAGGGCTGCGACTGTTGAAGTGTGACCGTGGAGGCGGACAGCGACCGTGGTGAATGAGGGGATCGTGGTGGAGGCGGGGGCTCGTGATGAAGAAGGGTGGAAGCGGGTTCATGGGGGAAGATTGAAGACCGCTGATAGAGGGGGAGCAAAAGACTCGCAAAGCAAACCTCAACTCAGGAACAAAAATTTTAGACCAAACACTGAGGACTATGATGGTCGGTCGAGGCGCGAAACGCGAGCAAGGCCGGCACGAGCGAAGTGAGTGACGTCGAGGGGTTGGGCCGTGAAGCGGCCGTATACTAAAAAAGTGAAATCCCAAGATCTCAAGTCGCAAGATATAACACATAGTCTAACTTACAATATGTATAAAGGCAGATATAGTGTTCATGAATAGGGCACACCAGCTACCTTGGACTCTGAGATCTCAGGTCTTTATGACGTCATCATCATCTCATTAGATCTGTTCACTGAGAATTTTCCCAAAATCATAGGCGGCGGCTGTGTTGCTGCACGGTGCCTCCGGGAGGAAAAAAAACCACTGCGGGTTGCCTACCCTGCCCCTTAATTACTCATTTCTTCAGCGGTAGCCTACCTTGGGAGGGGGTTCATGGTGGAAGAGGGCCGCACCGCCTCCAAGAGAAAAAACCCACTGCGGGTTGCCTACCCTGCTCCTTAACTGCTCATTTCTCCAGGGGCAGCCTACCCTTGGGAGAGGGGCGCAAATTGTTTATTTTGTCTAGAGGCGCGACCATGTTAAATTCGGCCCTGATGATGTCATACACTGATAGTGAGTATAACTGAGACAAAAAAAACTGTTATTAAACAAAAATGTTCGGCCATGGTAGTCGGTTGATATGACATGATAACGTAATAATCGGGGGTTGGGCCACGAAACTAAGAAAGTAAAATCCGCCGCCGCCACTGCCACAACCACCACGAGAAAAAAAAACCACTGCGGGTTGCCTACCCTGTCCCTTGATCGCTCATTTCTCCAGGGGTAGCCTACCCTCGGGAGGGTCCGCCGCCTGCGGATTGCCTACCCTGTCCTACGAATTGCTCATTTCTCCAAGGGTAGCCTACCCCTTAGGTGGTGGTTCATGGTGGAGGGAGCTCCAGAATGGGGAGGAGATTCATGGGGGGGCGTGGCTTCAAGAGGGGGATAAAGGCCCTCGGTGGTGGGGATGTTGAGTAAGAGGTCCTGGTGGAGGAGGAAGTCCTGGGTGAAAGAGGGGCCGGGGAGGTAAATGAAAGCCGTGGTACGAGAGAGGCTGGTGGTGGAGGTCTGAAGGGGAAGGGTAGTCATGGTGGTGGGAGCTCTTGGGTGGAGGACCAAGGGATCTTCGAGGGAGTTGGGACGAGGAGGCCGCAGAGAAGGAGCAGTGGAAGGGGAAGGCTGTAGCGAGGGATTACAGTCGCAATTGGGGAGGGCGTAGTGATGGGTGAAGAGGTCTTGGTGGGGGCGTGGTACGTGAACAGAAATGAAGGCCATAGTGGTGTGGGGGCGGTCGTGGGGACGTGGTTCTAATGGAGGAGGGCACTCGGGGTGGAAGAGGGTCATCGGATCGGGGGAGACTAGGTGGAGGACTGGGTAATGATCGGAGGGTGCCATGTGGGGGAGAAGCCTCCTAGTATTCCCTAAATAGCAAAATTCGCTTAGTTTCGCTATCTTTTCCTGCCCAATATTTATATTTAAGCCATTATGTTCACGGCGATTACATACCACTACTTTATTCTTATTTTATTCATTCTCTTGCGATATTCCATACTCAAAATCTCCTCCGTTCCATTTAAAATGTTTTCCAGATCAATACTTATTTCATCTAATAAGACAATATCATCTGCAAACCTGTGCATCTTTACTAGTGATGCCCAAAAATCGATTATGATCATCATTATTTAAAAAAAAAAATAAAAAAAATGGATTAAAATAAAAGACGAAATAAGTCAACTTATAGTAAAGCTCTAGATAGGAGAGTACAATCGTCGGCCATTTTGAATACAACCGCGCCCGTCGATGCCGAATCGACTACGTAGTATACTCCGCATAGTCGGATTCAGCATCCACGGGCACGGTTGAAGTCAAAATGGTGGACGATTGTATTTACACGAAGTACAAAGCTCCACTTATTGGCCTGTCCAGCACTCACCAGAGTCGCTAATGTTGTTCACACGTACACACCAATACAAACATACGAAGAAAGCTGAAATGAGGTACGTGCTGATAACAAACGCGGGGGGGGGGACTTTAAATTCGTTTTATGAAGGTTTCCGAGAAAAATTAATTCTATAAATCAGTGTATTTCTAGCTTATTGTGTGCAAAATCTATATACCTAATCAGAATCGTCAATTCAACTTTCATTATTCACAAATCTCGATGCAACTTAAATTTTTTATGCAAAACGAGCTCCAGATACTTCATTTCAGTTAGTTAGTATAAAATCCGCCAGATGTCAGCCACTTTGCTTGGACAAGCGAATAGGTACTCCGCAAAACCTATATTTAATTCTCACTCAAGTCACCATAGCGCTAGCAGCGCACCGCGCTCTGGTACTCCTAGAGATACTAGACCCATGCCTAGTACTGTTACTCCAGGTTTGAGCACTGTTCGAAAACTGCAATTCTGTATTTCCCCCCCCCCCCCAACCACCACCAATAATAATATGAGAACACTCAAACACGCGATAAAGCCCTCTTATTTCAACTTTTAACTTGTAGCATTTACGCAAAGGTCGGCACAGACTAGCGCGCATCAACTGCAATGCAACATGTAATGTTAAGGCCGGTACAGACTAGCACGCATCAGCTGCAATGCAACATGTAACGAACAAAATTCGGGCGAATGCGCGCATGTATGGACGTCCATACATGCGCGCATTCGCCCGAATTTTGTTCGTTACATGTTACATTTCATGTTGCATTGCAGTTGATGCACGCTAGTCTTTCCCGGCCTCAAGGTAATTTACACCCTAGCTTGTTAGCTTGTAGCTGGTAGAGAAGCTTAGTGAAAAGGGCTTTAATAATAAAGAGAAATCCATTTTTTAAACCGAAAAATCGATTAACCAATTATATTGCGGGTTATGTTAAAATCGATTTTTTAATCGATTTCTTTTTGCGAAAATCGATTAATCGGGCATCACTAATCTTTACTCGCTCTCCATGTATAGTGACACCGGCTTCAAATTTTTCTTTTATTTCTTGTATGGCCAATTCTATGTACAGACTGAATAATACTGGAGACAAGGAGCACCTCTGCCTTACACCTTTTTCTATATTAGCCTTCCCTTTCTCCCCTTCTATTCTTAATGTGGCTTTCTGTCCTTTATACAAGTATAAAACAACTTATCTTTCTTTAAATTTTACTCCTATCTTTTTCAGAATATCAAACATTTTATTCCATTTAACATTGTCAAAAGCTTTTTCAATATCAACGAATGCCATGTAGGTATTCTGACCCTTTTTGAGTCTCCCATCTGCAGTTAATCTCAAAGCTAACACTGCTTCCCTAGTACCTCTACTCATCCTGAATAGTATGCGATAGCACTATTTGCTCGAGTCTTTGTGGAGAAAGATACGAAACTGGCTCACTAGAAATTAAATTAAGCCTGAAACCACTTTACACAGAACAGTCTTCAGGTATTAAAGTCGAAACATAATTTTTGTGGACAGTTGAGCCTTTCAGAGGTCGCATATGAACATCCAGGTTTTTCTTTCAGAACTATGAGGTTGATTCCGACGAATATTACGAAAATATTCAATGTTAACGGTTGCATTTTTAGCACGCTACCTATCTGGATACTCAAGCCTATTTGGGTTTGTCATTTTCCATGACTGCAATAACAAAATGGCTGGTCTGTGTGCTCCTGAACGGCTTGCACATTCTTTCGGCTGTAATTTACAGCGATTTTTATAATTTGTCCATCGATCACGTAGACGTTTTATGTACATCGCAGTTTTCGTAATAAACGAATTTGCCGCAAATAAAGAACGAAGTTCCAGCGTGCCAGAGAGCGTTTACTCACCGAAGGTAATTAAAGAAATGTGAACGACCTCGGCGCGTCAAACACGCTGCTAAGCCAAGCGAATGCCCTCTGCCGATTTGAATTCCCATCAAAATGCAAGTTTTTTCTTCTTCTTTTTCTTCTCCATCTAGATATCCAGATATCCGCGCCAGTATTTCGGACAAGAACAGTCAAGTCAACGCCTATATAAAAGCCGGAACGCGGACGTACTTGCACGTTCGAGGTTTTTTTCCTTCTTTTTTTTCACCTTTTCTCCTCAAGCTCGTCAAGATCGTGTAAATTGGAGTTGTAAAATCTGATTGACCTAAACTGGCACTGTAATAGCCACATTACTAGGATGTAATAGCAAACTAGTGCAACACCTCTTCTGCACCGAGTAGGTAACTCCGAAGACATAGAAAAAGAGTCTTCCGAAGATTAGAGCAAGTTTTTTTTCCTCCTTTTTCCATTCTCAGCATCTATTTTACAGAATTCACTCTTCTTCGCGGTTCCAACGATTGATGCATAAAAAACTCGCGTACAGCGCAGCGAATGGTTCGACGATAATCGCAATCTTCGGTGGTACGTGACGTTGATTTTTTTCCTTCGATACCGAATAAAAGAGAGAGAAACTAAGACAGGTAAGGGTACATAATCATAAGCGAAGGAAATATTGAAGTGTATATGTGGTAATAATAAAGAAATGGGTTTTTGTTCGTTGTTTCGAGAGAAGTTGCTGATAATTTACTCGACCGGCTCCCTGACACGTTATTTGTAGGAAAAATTTGTAAAGAAGTCTCGCGTCACGTACCGACAGCGTGATTCTATTCTCGTTCCATAATTCTTTCCGACCTGCCAGCGAAGTAAACCAATCTGGATACCACTGATCAATTTTGTCCTTAAAGTCACAGCTTGCCGGAAATTTCCATGTCATTATATACCAGACAGCTATTGAATCTATATTGTTTTTTCTTCGTAAGCTACGGATACACATGGAGTTCATTTTGATCTTCTGCCACCGTTCCACTGTTCCAATCAACCTCCGACCTTCACACTGAATGCATAATTTCACACATGGCGCGGACATTCAGACAATCGTCGAAAACATACTTTCATTTCACACCTGTGAGCATTCAAGCACTTATACATAACATGCTAGCATGGCTTCCACCAGGGGCTCCTCATGGTAACTGCAACCACTCACCGTGGATCCTGGGAATGGTGAACGCTGTGCTGATGATAAGGGTGACAAAAACTGTTAACTCTCAGACTAGTGAAGCCTCAAGAATGTGAACTCTAGAATCCTGCGAACCATCCGAATAATGAACCCTAATGATGATAATTGCGAATCATATAACATTTTTGAATTCCCATAATTGTAAACCCTGGGCAAGGGTGAATGTACACCACATAAAAGCTTTTGCTCACAATGCCAAGCGGGAAAAACCTTATTCTTCCCCGTTCCATAAAAACCCTCCTATAAGAAAATACCTGAATTTTAGGTTGAATTTTGGAGTCATATAATCAATTGGAAGACGTCTTGAACAAACTGAAATCCAGTCTGGAACGGGTTTGAACAAGTCTACGTTTGAAAGATTTGAGGGCCCATGAGGAGTCTCAGACTAGTCCGGAATACGAGTAGACTTACAGAGTCTTAAACATGAAAGAGTTTTGAAGAACCTTAAACGAACTTAAAATGGTCTGTAGAAATCTTGAACAATCTGGACGAATTTTAAAAAGTCTTAACCAAATCTGTTTAAATTTTCAAGTCTCGAACCTGACATTTTTCAGAATCTCAAACTCTCGAACGGTCTCAAGTCTGGAAGAGTACTGAACAATTGAAAATATCCCACAATAGTTTGGAGGAACCTTTCAAGTATTAAAATATTTCGCTTGAATAATTTATTAGTTTTCTGGGGAGGTTTTGAGTGATTTTTGGGTTGGGCGAGGGAAGTCTCCCCATTTGCACCTATGCCCACAATCTTAAACACATTTGGAATCCCTAAAGTTGAACAAGTTTAAAATAGTCTTAAATAAGTTCGCAACAGTCTGCTGAAGAAATCTTCAAGTTTTTTAATCAAGCCTGGAAGAGACTAACAAGTCTACAATGTTTTAAAAGAGTTTTTAAAAGTTTGAAAGAGAGTGGGAGAATCTTGAGGAGTTTTCAACTAACTTGGCGTCCAATAACTCTCATTCTGATCAAATGGTGGCAAAGGCGCAACCAAGGAAGAGACCAGGGGTCTACGAAAAAAATGATGCCCATGACTTGATACGGTTACGTTGCGTTGTACATTCGTACAAATATACAGCTCATGAAAATAGGTAGGTACGAAATCAGACAAGTACCAAATCGAGCTTTCACCCCTGCTCGTTTTTTTTCTTCTAAATTCTAGCTCCCACCAAAAAAGGTTCTGGTTGCGCCCTTGAATGGGGGTAGATACTGAACATCTGTCTCGAGCTATCTCTTTTATGGTCAACAACACCAACAATGAAACTGAGGATCTCAAATTTTATACGAACAGTGGAGCAACTTGCCATGAGGTAAGAACAGACGAATTTTTCGCTGAATTCTCAATTCTTCAAAAGCCCATTCTCATTCATATAGCTAAAAAATGGAGTTATCTTCGCCATGAAACAAGGAACCACTGTCGTCTTGAAAATTCATGGAGTTCAGTGTGATTTAACTGATGTGCTGTACGCGGCAGAACTTATTTTCAATCTCCTATTAATTCCAAAAATAACGACAGCCGGATTTCCAGTCATGTTCGAACAACACCAAGCCGTCATTTTCCAATCATTTTTCTATATCTTCAGCAAGCTAGGGATAAATTTACGGTCTTAATCACGAGTAAAGAATCTTGGAAACCTCAAGTCTGAAGGAGTTTCGCAGAGACTTGAAAAAGTTCGCAACAACCTACAAGAGTCTTAGGCAAGTTGGGAAAAATCTTATGAAGAGTTGTAAACATGTAAGAAAGTGTCTTAATCAAGTTTGATCAAGCTTATAGGTCTTCAACAAATCTGAAATAGTCTTTAAGAATTGTAAACGAATTTGGAACAGTCGTCAAGAGTCTTGAAAGAGTTTAGAATAGTCTGAGTACAGCGTGAACAAATGGGAAAAATTCTTTAAAAAATGTTATCGAATCCGGAAGAAACTTGAATGAGTCTAAAACAGTTTTACAGAATTTTGAATAACTTTCAATCAGTCAGGAATAGTTTGAAAGCATCTTAAACAAATTTGGAGGAATCTTAAATAATCTTAATCAAGTCTGGAAGAGTTTTGAACCAATTTAGATTGATTTGTAGAGTCCTAGACAAGTTGAAAAGAGTCTTAATAAAATCTGAAATCATTTTGAATAGTCTCCAACAAGTCACCAACAGGCTAAATCGCTAAATGAGTCTCTTAAACTTATTTGGAAGTAACTTATACAAGTCTGGAAAAATCCTCCAGAGTTTTAATCACATCTCGAAGAGTTCAGTAAATTTGGAAGAGTCTAGAAGTGTCTTAATCAAGCCTGGATAAACATTGAGAGTTTTATGACAAAGTTCTGAAGAGTCCTTGGGCTTAGTAACTGTACAATCAGTGGCGTAGCCAGGGGGGAGGGGGCGAAGGGAGCGAATCCCTTCAAGGCACCTGAAATTGAATGTAAAATATGCAAAAATGAGCAATTTTCGGTCTTTAAAACATGTTTTTTTGAAAAAATGTGGCTCGAGCAGTAATTTTACCATCATTTATCTAAGATAGTTCTCTAATATCGGCGATTTTTAAAAAATACCTCAATTTTCGACTTTTTCTCCCTTGAAAATCTTACTTTGCCCCTCCCTTTGAAAAAATCCTGGCTACGCTACTGTGTACGATGTACACTCTGGTAATAATTTAGGCTATGCTTATCCGCAAATCACCACTGTGTTTTCTAAAAAACTATAAAACATAAAACTAAGACACCGCGGCTTCCAGCTAAAATTTGATATACTGAACAAATGTACATTTCAGCTATCTGAGAAAGAAGTCCCTTTCTTATGGGCAATCTACAGACGGCTGCTTCGTTTGTGCGTCTAATTAGAGTTCACGATAGCAATATTTTATTCATGAGTCACTGAGTCTCAACAATGCACTGGTGCCGAGCATAGGAAGAGAATACATTGGTTGTGATTCAGTACAGTTCAAGCTTCGATGTTTTGTTAGAATTTTTTGGGGCACCGTGTTTATTTTGGCCTTGTACTAATTAAGTGACAGCGGGAACGTATTCCACTTCCTCGGTTAAAGAATTTTAACCTCCTTCCAATCAGGATCAAGCTAAATGTTTACCTCTCCAGCACTAATATTACGAATATAAGTTTTCCGTTTGTGTGCGTGTGTTTCGCTCAGTCTTTCCAATAAACCAGTTAATGGACTGCGATCGTTTACACATGCGTCACGTGCGACTCGCTAATTTTTTCCCGTTAGCACAGGTACTTTTCAGGTAGCTCCGATACCCGTCTGGCTCCGAAATGCTTAACGATCTATGTTCGTGATCGCCGAACAGTCAACATGCGATCGATCAACTTCCTACTCACAGTGCCTACTACTGATCGGCGAATAATCGTGTGGTGCACATCATCATAAAATGAAATTTGGCATGTAAATCCTGAAAGGCCAAGAAACAGAGTCACTCCGTCCTATCTCTCTGGAGTCCACGATTAGGAGAAAAAAAGGGAAGCCTGAATTTGAGAAGCGGTCCTAACATGCAAATTGTGTAAACGGAAATTTAAATAAATTGTAGAATTCCCATGAGAGAGGTACCGTCCAATCACTTAGTTAAGACCTAAAGATCGTCATAAATGTGGAGGTAGAAGGGTTCGAAGTAGCCTTCAACAATGCAGTGCACCAATACTAAGGATGTGTACTGGAACTGAAAAATGAAAAAAACATGCCTTTTCCATAACTTATTTAGATGTTTTTCCAAAGTCCCATTGTGGAGGGGGGGGGGGTGCTATTTCGGCCAGCTAAAATACACTTGCTTAACGCAAACTATTGGAATTTCAAAAAATTCACTCTGCTGTATAATAGAGTCTCTGCCATAAATCCCACACTACACGGTAAGCTTGATTTTTTCAATTTCTTTTCGGAGGGGGGGGGGCTATAATGGCTGTATTTTGAAATTTTCAACATTTCTCCTTGCAGTTTATCTATAACCATTCATTCTTTTATACTCATAGAACAGTTTCATTTCAATTAAATACAGAGTTCTGAATCAGAAGGCTTATTCGAAGTTCAGCTTTTAGAAATCAAGAAACCATGACTTCTATTGAAGAAACGCATGGTTTTTACACGACTGGGGGATGTATTACAAAAAACATTACTTTCCTATGACCTCCATAAGTTACCTTTGTTTGGAAAAAATATGACTTTCTATAACTTCCATGAACTGCGGACACCCTGACACAGGCCTCCTCTAAACACGAATTTTGCGATAAGATCACAGATTTGTAGGGGGCTCAAATCATCAGAATTTCACTTTCCCATCAAGCGAAACAGTTTTCCGGGCACTAGACGTACTCGGAATTTGAATGTTCGAAAGGTAAGTGAGACTTTAAAAATTTCTATCGTTCACAAAACCTGACGTCACTGAAATAATATCGAGTTCTATGCTTCTGTACGCGCCCACAAGGCATATTATGTTGATCTTTCCATTCTAGACTTTTCTGGAGTAGATACAAAAAGACTGGAAGAGACCCTTTTTCGCGAGGAATTCAAGGGGCTACAATACTTCCTGGAGACATTTCACATCTTTTGCTATATTATGCTCAACAGCTAGAACTCTAATTTTGGCTCTCATCCCCACTCCATAATACGAACTCGGAGAGGTCAGTGAAGCAATGTTATTAAAAGCGAGAATCAAAAAATTTTGAACTAAAAGACAGAAAGAAAACGACTTTTAAGATGAGTGAATTTTCCAGTTGAATCAAATACGCATTCTCGGGGAAATGTGTAAGATTATTTTTTGTGTATTTTTCTCTTCTCTATCACATTTGTTTGAACATTCTTTTTTCTAAACTCAAATTTTAGCAAGATATAAGCAAAAAAACTGTTTTATACTCCAATTTATGCCCCCTAGGGGACGGCACCGGCACCGGATTCGTTGGGACTTTTAGTATGTTGTTTAGGCCACTTAATTAGACCCGTGTACCAAGTTTTAGCTTTCTATGATCTTTTTCCTAGTTAGAACCTAATTTATGTGGACCAATAAAATAAGTTTGTGGTCCAAAATTTTGGTTGAAATTGACAGGAGGAATTTTCGATTATATATTCTGCTTCTAAACCCCGGTTTTTCGATCATATTGTCCTACTAACTGAAGAGGTACGTGGAAAATCCGGATTTATACCAGTTATTTTACACTGTAGAGTTTACCTTTACCAGAGGAGATTTTGAAAACGCTATCTACGAGGCTCAATTTTTCATTGTATTTTCTCCCATTAACTGACCTAACTGACATTCTAGCAACCTAGAATCAATAAATTCTTTAATAATGCTAAACCAGGGACTGAGTTTGCTCAGTCAGTCAGTCAGACGAATTCTCCTTCTTTCAAAAGAAGCCTAATAGGAATTGAAGAAATACATTTTTTGGTTTTCTACGTTCCGATTAAGGTTAAGGAGCCAAGTAGGCAATATGGTTGGAAATTACCTTCAGGTAATGCTTTATATCACAAATATACAGAATCATCTGCCAGTTCTCTCCGAGTAGGCAGCGTGTGTGAGAGGGTTAAGTGTAGATGATCGAATATTCTCCATCTTGCCATATTTTACGAATGCGCTTTCTTTCTTTTACCATTGTCTTAAGTTGGTAATTCAATCGCATTTAACCTCAGTTTCGGGGGCCGCTAACTGTACAGAAGATGTTATGAGGTTGTGTTTTTGGATTTTTTCTTCAATTTTCGCTCTCCCCTTCGTTTTTATCGAAGTAATTTTCCCACGTTCTAACCGGGTTTCCTCGTCGGGAATTTCGTTCGCCGGCTTCCTTCGATTTCACAAATTCATTCAACGTATTTAAGCCGACTCTATGAGCACATGCGCCTTCTGCGTTCTAAGGTCCCTGTTCGGAGCCAGAGAGAAAGCCGAAACCGATTTTCCTTTGCTTATTTCCTGTCGTCGAATCAATTTATTCTGTGCCGGCGAGTCTCTCTTTCTCTCTGCATTTCGCCCGCGGAAAAGCCACTCGCCGACACCCGGAATCGTGGCGGACGTATTGGAGATGAACACTTTTTCATCGCCACTGGTGGCCGAAAAAAGAAAAAAAAAAAACGGTTGGACGATTACCACGCCGACGACCCCGAGACCTCTTCATTGCGCGACCCTGATTGAAAATCGTTTCTCTCTGCCGATGATTGGACTTAATTTCTTTTCAAAGACCAGCGTCGAAAAAAAGGAAGAAAAGAAAAACGCTGACTGAAAACTCTCGTGCGAACTTCATTCTTCCTTTATACTCATTTTACAAACTGTATAACAAAGCGTGCGATAGCTCGCGAACCGGATAAATCGTTCGTGCAGACCGTAACCCGCCGAGCCATGACTGGATAGGAAGACCGACCTAAATTAACGCTTTGTTACATCTTCGATCAAATATTTTTATATAAATTAACGTACACAAAAAAAGAAAAAAGAACCGCTGTGTATACAATTTGGAATACAAGACGGATTCCTAGTGCGTGGCTGCGTATCGCGAGAAGCGTGTTAATCCGACTTATAAAAGTTCCTAATATGTATACAGTATACACTAATCAGTGGCATCCGATTTGCGAACAGAAAAATAGAAAGAAGAAACTAATTACCGGTGCCATTTCCAGGTAATTACACCGGTCGTATGTACGCAGGCAGGAAAATGCATGTAATTATTTACAAACGAAAAAAGCGCTTCGCGTCGAAAACGTTGCATTCGTAGATTAGGACACACGAATGCGAAGACATAAACAAAACCTATAACTCATTAATTACTACGCAGGATCATTTCTTCTCTTTACATTTTTGGTCAAGTGAGAATAAGTATGTCGCAAGGCCGTCCGGAGTCCGGACTGCATTATCTCGGCCGAGTTTATAGGTGGGCCACGTAGAGCGTATGTGTCACAATAAGTTCGAGAGTGGAATCAAAAGAGATTTATGCGAAAAGACAATAGTCGAGAAAGGTTCGCCATAAAATGTTCATAAATCGACGTCATCAAGTCGCCCGCTGGGAACTTGAATGCATCGATTTGGCGGAGCGATGTTTAGCAGGGTCTCGTAAAATCGAACTCGATTTCGGATGAAATCGGCGGCATTCTGAGGTTCAGGGTGCCCACTTGATCATTTTGTCAACCTTCAGTCATTTTTTTTTTTTTTTTTTTTTTAAATATGCGGTTATTATTTTTTTCATTTTCCTCTTTCAAAACATCAAACTAACATTGTGGCAGAGTTGGGCAGAATAATATTCGAATACTTTATTCGTTATTCATAAGCGCATGAATAACGAGCAGTCATTCATTATTCAGTAATCAGTATTCAATAACATCAATCACGCAAATAATGAAATCAGACTCGTAGCCGAAGTGGGGCCGGGGGCGTTGTTCTCTCCTGACGCAGTCAATTGTCCCCCCCCCCTCCGAGAAACTTTATTTACTTTCTAATTACCCCAGTAAGAATAGGGAGGAAAAATATTCCCCACCAAAAATATTTTTACCCCCCAAAGAAAAAATTCTCAAGAAATATATTTTGTTACACCCCCTCCCAACAAAAGTATTTACCCCAAGAAAAAATACCCCCTCCCCCAAAAATATTTTTACCTCCCCACACACAAAAAATCCCCCTCCCAATATTTTTACATAGTCCTCTAATACTGGCGATTTTAAGAAATTACTTAAATTTTCGACTTTTTCTCCCTTGAAAATCTTATTTATCCCCCCCGGCCCTCTTTAGAAAAATCCCGGCTACGCCATTGATCCTCGTTAAATTTTTTGTTTTGTTACTGCGTCCGCAATGAATAACGAATAACGATGATTGACGAATATTATTCACATCTTCATTTTACTGAATAATGATTGATGAATAATTTTACGTGTTTACGAATAGTGAATAATGAATAATCATTGAACTGTTATTCATGATTATTATTCGAATAACGCCCAACTCTGGTCGTAAGTATGAATAACGAGTAGTCATTTATTATTCAGTATTCAATAACATTAATCACGCGAATAATGAAATCAGACTCGTAGCTAAAGTGGGACCAGGGGGACGTTGCCCTCCCCTGGTGCAGTCATCTGCCCCCCCCCCGCTCGAGAAAATCGGAAAAACTTTATTTACTTTCTAATTACTCCAGTAAGATTAGGAATTACTATACATGTTTTGAAACTTTATATTGGTGTCACTGATTCCTTTCTCGTTCATTTCGCATAAGGGTTGTACCATAGAATAAACTGGCGCAGATTTTTTTATTCTACGTATAGAATACACCATGTGGAATGAATGAGTATTCTATACTTTTTTGGGAAGGGGGGGGGAAATAATTTTTTTTTATTGTGGATAGGTACCTAGTTTTCGCCGTTACCTGGTACCGGGATAAGGTAAGACATGAAACTACTTACCTAGTTGAAGAACAATCCTCGTCAGAGGCATAGCGTGTCGTAAGAGGGGGGTACCCCCAAAAATAATATTTCACCCCAACAGATATTTTACCCCCCCCCCAAAAAAACGCTTCCCCCTCAAAAAATATTATTTTACACCCTCCAAAAATATTCTCAAGAAAAAATACCCCTCCCCAAAAATATTTTTGCCCCCCTCCCCATAAAAAAATTCCCTCCAAAAATATATTCCCCCCTTCCTCCCCCCAAAAAAATTTTCAACTTTTCTCCCTTAAAAATCTTATTTTGCCTCCGGCCCCCTTTGGGAAAATCCTGGCTACGCCACTGATTCTTGTTAAATTTTTGTTTTGTTACTGCGTCCGCAATGAATAACGAATAAAGATGATCGACGAATATTATTCACATCTTTATTTTACTGAATAATGATTGATGAATAATTTTACGTGTTGACGAATCATGAATAACGAATAATGATTGAACTTTTATTCATGATTATTATTCGAATAACGTCCAACTCTGATTGTGGCTAATAAGCTTTCAAACTCTCAAATACAATACAATTTAGCAGATATTTGTAAACTAAGTGCAACTTTCGATGAAAATTCATCATCAAAATGCAGAAATTCTCAGTGTTCGCTCTAACTTGAGGAGTATAACATTAAAACTGCCCGAAAGTTTCGTAATTACTCAAACACAGCAGAACTGCAGCACAGAATGACTAAGAATAACAACTAAAATTTGCCGCTTCTTAAACTTTTGTTTTTTTTAGAAATATCAATCGCCACTGTAACGCTATCCAAAAACACCAGAATAAGTCGTAAGCATTCATATCTTTCTTTTTTTTCCAGGCCTATCATAGCGTGCTTTCTATGCAGCGAGAAAGGCTAATTGGGGTCAGATGAAAATGTTAGCCGACCAGCAAGAAAGGACCTCAGTAGTTGAATTTGGTAAGTACAGAGTAAGGGTCAATGAACTACACGGTGATCGGTCCCGTAAACACACAAAACCAAACTTCTGTCTTCGCTTCAATTTTTACGCCTAAATTTGTAAAACAGAAGCAACCCTTTGATTCGAAGAAAAGGAGAGACCCTAGTTACGTTTTCTTCTTAATTTCCAGGTTGCATTCAAACAATACCGTCGAAGGACGAACTGTTTGTTAATAAATTATTCCTCGATGGGACATTTTAACTGAAATTCTCCGAACAAAATATAATTATGTACACAAGCGCATAATAGTATATTAAATTTTTCGTTCGTGAAAATTAATGACCTCGTTAACTGCAATTTTCATCTTTACAACCTCGTTAAGTGCAAGTCTCTCGTTAAATAAAAACCTTCTGATTACTCCCCATGCCAGTCGAGTCTTTTAGAATGGTCACTGCGTCATTTCTTTCCAAAATGACTGTTTTTTCTGGGAATAGGTACTCACAATTATTCGAAATCGTGACACCGTAATTGAAGGGCTTCACGCAAGAAGTATCGTCAAGTCATCTTGGTTAGCATAGTCTGTGAGTCCATTTGTGACTCGTCAACTCAAAAACCGACATGAGTCGACTGCTTTTTGCATGGAATTCGCCAATCACAAATCCGGATGAAAATTTCAGCAGACAAAGGTGAAGATGTAGATCTGCTCTGCTCTTCTCATAGCCACAGGATTTTCGAAGGCACTGGGCCTCAGAGGAAAAGATGTTATGAAACTGGATTCAATTTATATAACGCAAGAATTAAATTTTGATAACTTACAAAACTTTTCCAAATAAATCTACAAAAATTACGAGATTTTCAAACTTAAATTCAGTACTACACGGTTGGTTTTGAAGTTCCCCGCTCCCCATCTACTTCATCTACCTGTGAGAAAATAATGAAAATCATTTCAGAAGACACCCAAATACCTAAGCCTACTTGTATAAGACATGCACGCAAATTGCATGAATTACACGAAAATATTGGCACAGTACCTACAATCGATTCTGTGCTATTGTATAATGAGTTAGTGAAATGCACATGCCGCTGGGAGGGATTTGAATCACGACTAGTCGAGCATGATTCGATCGTGATAAGCAACCGAGCCCATAAGCAAGTCAGTCACTGTCTAGTGCCAATCTTTAATGAGTATTCTCGAGCAGAATTGGAAGCTGACAAAGAAGTAACTTGACCCCAAAGAATCGATATACAGAACCGTAGAACTTCAATCAAAATGGAAAATGTTGAACATATTCTCAGCATTTTCTCTGACAAACGGCAGCGTAGCTATCTGAACTTTTTGGGTACGCTGTTTTCTTAAATATTCCTTCTACACAAGGATGTACACCAGAGGATGAGAGTGGAGGGGTGGTTGAGACCTTCCAAAGAACATCGGTGGTAGGTAAATGGATAAGCTGAAGTTGTCAGAATGTACCTAATTGTAGCTCCAACTTCACTCAAGTGAAATATGCATTTCAATCTTAGATGAATTTTATTTTGCATTCGGAGTTCTTATAGCTACGATAGAAATGAAAATACAACGGTAGAGAAATTGGGTAGCTCACAGGTAGGCCAGGCCTTAGGATAACCCTTGGCCAAGCCACTGCTGACAGAATATTCTCCAAACTGCGCGTGCTCGCTGAGAATACTCTCTTGGACAATGGACCTTTTCATGAACGGCGTCATGTTGACTTATGAGGAGGGCTGTTGCGCAACTGCTTCAGCATTCGCAGCAATTCACAGCCCGCAGGGTCCAGCTTGTTTTGTTTACATTTTTTTAACACGTTAAATCCCATAAAGGAAAAACAGCTCTTAGATAACAAGTCATAAATATGAAACTAAGTATTCAGTAACATTGAACTCTGATTTAAATCAAAACCAAAGACGTTTAGATCATAAATAAGCATCCGACAGCATTAAGAAATGCTCTCTTTCGACTTGTTTTCTAAGAGCTGTTTTTTCTTTATGGAGTTTTACATGTAAAATGAATGTAAACAAAAAAAACAGCTGGACCCTGCTGGCTGCGATTAGCTGCGACTGACTGGAGCAGCTACGCAACAGTCCTCTTCATGAGTCAACATGACGTCACCATAAAAAGGTCTATTCTGCCCTTCATAAGAGAGGCCGAATTGTCAATGCCAAAAACAGAGCCAATACGGGCGTCGCGATTGTCGATGTGAGGGGTTTGAGCTGCAATGCGGGTCAGAGTTGAAACTCCCTCAATATTACATCAAAATTCAAAATATTCTCGTTTCGATTGCTCGCCACAATTCCACCCCTCCTCTCAATAGTACATATCAATTGTAGCATAGGACATGGCGGAGGAAAATGTGGAATAAAGAAAATAAAAAACATACGGGTGGTGGCGTAAGTGGTGGAAGCGGGGAGGGCAATTTGAAAATTCAATATTTTTTCATTTCGCTTCGCGTACCATCAGTTCTTGCTCGCGCCAATTTTACCCCCCCCCCACACTGATCTTGCTACGATCTTGATTAGCGATACCAAGGGAGCATTTGCTCGGTAATAAATTACCAGCATTTTTGAGAAATGTTCGGCAAATACTCTATGAAAACAGGCTCGATTTCAGAAATGCTTCATCGAACAAATGCTCGATTCTTTGGAACACACGCTCGAGAAATTTGGGCGACTGTTTGGAAAATGCTTGAAAATATTATAAAAAATTGATGGAAATTGAACTACGCAGGTACTTCAGAATAAGAAATTATAATTTCCAAAATTGCTCGTTTACTCTTGAATTTGTAAGAAATTTTCGAAAGAATCTTCATTCAACTTGATTTTGATGTAGTGATGGGAACGAGCGAATACTCAAATTTTAAATGCTAAGTTTTCAGAAACGATCAAGAAACGAATGGGTACAAAATGCCGAGCGTTTGCCTATACACAGTGAACATTCACCCGCCGAAGTGGAAAAACTTCGGAGGAAAAGACGCGTGAAATTTCTTACATATCGTGATTGCTCTCGAGTAAAATGCAAGTGGACCAGGAAAGAGGAGGGTGAGGGCAGCAGAGCTTAATTTAACGCGAAAACGAACTCTGATGATTAATATTCGTCGAGCACGCGGTTTTCCAAAGTTTACGAGCATCGTGTACGAATAACCTTCGAAACTTCAAAAAGTCGCATAACAATTTCAACCCTGTACAACCGAGCATACACGTGGTTACATTCTCGGTCACTGACCCATTTTTCAAGGGACTAAGAGACTTAGCTGGAATACCTTCCAGGACTAAATTCCCAACAGTGAGTCAGTACTTTACAAAGCTGGATCACCGTAACAACCTATAATTTCAATTTACGAAAGCGGTGCGAGTGCGAAAGAGTCGTATTCAGATAAAATTTCCTATAGATATACTAAATAACCACGTATGGACAAGATCACAAATTCGGTGATTTAAGATCTATAAATCATTTACAAAATTGGAAACATCACAAATTCTCATCGAAACATCAGTTTGAAAAAAATAATAATAATAAAAAGTACACACCGAAAGTCAGGGAAAAATATCGTAATCTTGTAATATTTTCGATCGCTCGATCATGATTTAGTCCGACTTTTGTCATCTTTTTGATCTTACATCATTTTATAAACCAGAAAAAGATCACGAATCTAACAGGAGGAGAAACAGAATTTCTGCTCAAAAAATGAAAACAGTGACTAGCTAATCTTGAAAAGGGTTTTCTGCAACAAAATTTTCGAGCTGATCTCCATAAAAACAACACTTATCAACAAAATTTGCACACTGGTCAGAACCATCGCTATCGGGAAGAGAGAAGGGATCAAAACCCTTTCTTTCGGCGGCTAGAATACACTATTTCACGCTCAAATTTGGTAGAATTCCAAAAAATTTTCTCTTGTTCTTCATCAAAATCGATTAAGATATCGAACTCGAACAAATTATGAATGTTGCCTCAGTCTCCTTAAGCGATTCGTCTTTTGACAATTTTTGAACTTTCCTCGACCGATTTGGAGAATAAAAACTTGAAATTTCTCAATTACAAATTTAGTTTCTGGAAAACTACACGGAATCAGGGCGAATATTTGAAATCAGCGATCACCAAATCTCGTAATTACAACAGTTCCGTCAATTTTGAAAAATTTATAATCAATGTATGTTCATTTTGAGCTTTCATTTTAAACTGTTGGATCCAAGAAACGGCTGAATCAAAAATTTCAAAATACCATTCGGGCTTGCCTGAAAAATCTCTATTAGATACTAATTTTGATGTTTTGTAATTTTTCAATTTTGATTACGTACTTCGAAGTCACGGAATCCAAATTTCGATCATATAAAAAATTAGACGAGCTTGTCCAAATTAATGAGGCAAAAAACTTTTTGAACCAGTGTTAGATTTCTCTAGAAGTTAATTTTGTCCATTACAGGAGTGAAGGGCCTAGACTGGAGTTCAAAATTTAGAAATCAGTTACTCAAATAAAGTCCGAATGTCTCTAGAAAGAACTTCATAATTATGCTCCAAACACAGGCTAGTTCAAACTCCAGAATTCCAAAAACTTCCAACAATTTCTCAAGCTTCAATTTTGAATGATACAGACAACCATCATAAAACTTTGCCAGGATGAAGAACCTAGATATACGTTGTGTTGGACTTAAGTCGATACAGAGACTGGAAAATCAACTTAGGCTGTTTGGAAAACGTTGGAAGATTTTTATGCAAACAGAATAGTGCTTTTTCATTTATTTATAGACTAGTACTTTTTAGTTATTTAATTTCTGAACTATGTCAGTAACTGTGTTAGATGATACCAATCAATTCTAGGTGTTTAGAGCAAAATAATCGAAAATAATTTTCTCCAGACGGGAAGTCTAGTTGTATACCAAGACTGAGAAATTGTAAACTTTTACAAATTCAACCGAGATAATCATGTGGTATCATCGAAATCATAATTTTACGCTCTTACAGGCACGGATACACTCTGAGGGCAAAGGGGGCAACTGCACCACATAGAGCGAAACATTGAAAATGATCCAACAGAGTAATTATAATGCTAGGTACTTACGAATACATTTTTACTTTCGTAACCTTGGTCACAATTATCAAGAAATTGACACTCACCTGAAACAAATAAAACCATAATACGTTAGAGCGCTAAAAATGCGATTTATATTTTTTAAAATGTAGGTATACTTGAGTTTTGGGTTTCAGTGTGAGTACAAAGGGAGGGCAGTGGGAGCAGCTGCCCCTTCCGAAGTGAAATACTTCAATTAAAAAGTTTCAAAAGTAGTGGAACAGTAAGATAATACAAACAATATTCATATATGCGTAGCAAATTAGTAATTAGCTCTTTATAATGACACGAAAAACCAGGCTTTAGCCTCCTCCAAATCAAAAGCGAATGGTAAGATGCCTACTTGAAATTAAATCTGTTACTTTAGTAAGTCAGTCAAACAGAGGGACAGCCAGCTAGCCCGCGAGACATGTCAGACAGACAGGAACAAGAAAAGACAAATACATAAAAAGCCAGTTAATTTCATCATTGTTACCATTTCTCTCATTCTCAGATAATTGGATTCACACGAGGGGCAAAATAGCGCAAATGCTCCGGAGCGCAGGTGAACATGAGGTAATAAGAGAGAAAGAAGAAAAGAAAGTAAGAAAAATAAGAAAAAAGAAAAAAGAGCACTTGTTTTTCAATGATTTCGAATACGTCTGGGAGAGTTCTAGAGTCTTCCGATAATCATCAAAGAATAGTAGCTAATCATAACAGTTCGACATAATTGAGGAAGACAATAATAGGGCTGTGAGAGTGTCACAGTATTAGTCATGTTTTGGACAAGAATGAAAAAGTTTAATAAAGATAATTTCACCACTGTGTGCCTCCGAAGGTTTAATGAAATGCTACTGAGTCATGATGTCGTGAGCGAGTTAGGAATTGTTTTAACGCATCAAATTTGAAGAGTCTTAAACAAGTATCGAAGAACCTCATTCAGTTTTAAGACTTACGCCCAGACCCTAAAATAAATAAGATTGAACGGTGTTAAGATGAATGTCTGAAAAGTTTAAAAACTTTTCCTCCAGTTTCGTATCCCGCGAGTAAAGATTCTTAACGGTATTTTCATTTTCTACATCAGTAAGTACATGCAAATAGCAATACAAATAATTCAGAACTCCAAATAATAGTCCTCGCTTTTCTGCTCACTCAGATGATTTCTTTAAGAAATAAAAATGATTCAAATACTCTGAGGAGGGACGACCAGAAGCGAAAACAATTCAATTTGATCACCATAAAGAGTTAAATTACTTCTTAGATCCGTAACTGCCCTCCAAACAATTAAAAATCTCCACTGCATAATTACAGAAGATGTCAGCAAATTCGTTAAAATACTGGAACTGAGATAAAACGTAGATTTGTTCTATAATAATTTAAAACTGGTCTGAAATTGGGGGGGGGGAAGTTTTTCCTTGCCATCCCTCAAAATTTGTTAGAACGGATACAAATGTTGTTTCCCCACTTTGCAATTCATTCCAAAGACTGGAAAATTAGATCAGCGAGGATAAGAATCTTTTAAAATTGGTCGAACTAGCGCAAAATTACGGGTTTTGATGATCGCAGATTTCAAACATTTGCAACATCGATTTGGCTCCATTCAGTGTTCTATAACTCAAATTTAAAACTAAGGAATTTCAATTTTCAGTTTTCATGTTTACTAAAAAAAATACAGATCGATCGAAACTAAGATTAAAAAATGTCAAAAAGCTAATTGTCACAAAAGACTGAAGCAACCCCCCCCCCCACTGAACTATCAAAATTTTCGTGCCTCATTCGATCTTCAAGGTGAAGTCAATTTCGCCCATTTCAAAAATAAATTTTAGGGCTCGAATTGGAGTCGGAAAAGAAAACTGATGAAATTTTCAAAGTTAGCGACTCCCTCCCCCCAACAAAAGACACAAACTTTAAGAGTTTTCGGTTTGTCGAAGAATGTCAATTTTGCCCACTTCTAGAATGAAATTTGGGACACTAATCGGAGTTGAATGACAAGTCTAATGAAATTTTCAGCATCAGCAACCCACAAAGCCTCAATTCCGATATTTTTCTCCAATTTACGTATAGTTAATTTTGCCCAATTTGAGAGTAAAATTTGAATTTTGGGATCCAAATCAGCGTTGGATGAAAAATCTAACGCAATTCTCGAAATCGATCACTCGAAAAATCGTCATTTGGATAGGCTGCAGGATACCATTCAAGTTTTTTTATAAATGTCTTTTCATTACAGAATTGGTGCTGGAGAAATTACTGAAATTATTTGTTATTTAGAAATTTTGACTAACGCATGATGGCGATGGTGCCAACCATAAGAAACAACTTGTAAGGCCAGACTGCATAACTCCACGTTCTGTTTGAAATTCCAGCGATAATCCTAATTAAGACGCAGGAATTGACAGCTGGAGAGATTTTTCTGTAGTATGTTACAGAAAATCTAACACGGACTCTAAATTCGTTTGCCGCGTCCTATAGCTCTTATTGGTGACAAAAAAAATCGGACTCTTAAGTTCGGTAGCCTCAACTGTAAGGCCGCCGTCCTCGCGACCTGGGAGACAAAAATAATTTGAAACTTGACAGGAGCCATTTCAGACCACTATCGATTCTCGATCTCAAAACTAGAAAAAAATAAAGGTTTTCAAGTTTGTTAGTCAAAATTTTTTGAAAAAAGAGGAATTTTACTCTGGTGTGCTATGGAGTTGATACAAAAAAAAAAAAAAAGAAATACAAGAGGCAAAAAGTGACTAATAAAAGTTGTTTTCCACTAGGATACTTTTTTTTTTTATTAAATTTTGCTTTTACAAGAAAAAGTGGCGTATTTTGTTGTCAAAACCTGTTAGCCAAAATTTTTTGGAAAAAGAAGAATTTTACTCTGGTCTGCAATGGAGTTGATGTTTAACGCAAAATTCTCCGTTAGGAAACTCGCAATTTTCCTTTAGAACAATTTAAGAGCTAAAAAAAAAGTAGACAACTAAAAAACTCCATTTTCTTTCTTAACGCAAGAAACGACAGGAATAAAAAAAATCATGAGGGGGAGCAGAGGATTTCAAAATAGGGGATGAAATGATATCCTTCACATCATGCTAATTAAATGAATGTCGTGTGATAACCTATTTCCATATAGTTTCTGAATTCGCTTAATCAAATTCGGAAGTGTCGTTTTAGACGCATCCTCACCCCCAAAACAGTGGCGTAGCCAGAATTTTTCCAAGGGGGGGGGGGACAGCGAAATTTTTGGAGGCTACACCTAATATGAACTGTACATTTTTTCATTGACGTATGAGTATGTTGTGTTTTTCAACGTTAATTATGCATCTGAATTTAAATTTCATTTCGCGCATTTACTGTGATATTGCCGGCATATAAAAAATTCTCATCTCAAGGGGGGAGGGATACATCCTCCTAATCACCCTCCTTTGCTACGCCATTGCCCCAAAAGAACCCACAGAGGGTCAACACATAAGAATTGGGGTTAGTAACTTCTGATACATAGGTTTTAGGGTTCCTGGTCAAGTTTATGTCTGAGCTCATTTCAGCTGTATACTTTAACCAGACAGCTTCACAGGGGGCTGCAACCTAAATGACAGAAAGATGTGTGAAAATGTAGCAGTGATACCAACTATGGAATTCTTGAATTGCTGAGTATTGGAGTGATGTCAACTGTAACCTTTACCCAGAAGGCTAGACAATGCACTACGACCTGAATCCCTATACTCAACTTTAAATACAGGGTTGCTACTTTTTTTCAAGAATGAATTTCTACGACTTTTACATGTTTTTCAAATCAATTTTTTTTCCATGACTTTTTCTTTCAACTGGGGAAGGAGTTATAGATTTTGGCAAGACTTTTTTGATCATAGCTCCAGCAAGAAAAAACTACTACACATTACGTCTGTATGGCGTCATGTTTCGCAGATGGCAATCGGCACAATTTACAAAAAAAAATAATTCGATTAAACGTCAGTATTCACAAACAATAATTTTGATAGAATACGCTAAGCTATAAACCAAGTTTGTCATTCAGAGAATCAAAATTCCGTGATTCGAATGAAAATTCCATGGCTTTTCTACAACTTTTCCCTGACCATCCAAATTCCATGATTTTTCCAGGTTTTCCAGGAAGTGGCAACCGCGAAATATTTTAGACTGAAGCCTTCTATGGAGCCTAGTAAGCAAAGGCTACTGTAGAAATAATCCAAAAAAAATGAATTTCACGATTCGAGAAACCCTTTGTTTGATATTATTGATGTCTACACATTAATCTTTCAATATTTCAAGCAGTAATTTTTTGTACAGCGTTTTGGGTACGGTCACTACTAAAATGAGCTGAGAGATGGAACTTGGCAACTCAAGAACTCAATAATCGACATATTGAAAGCTAACAACTTCAATTTTTACGTGTTGACCTCTACTGATTCTTTGGTGATGGAAGTGTGTCTAAAAAAACCTCACACATATAGACTTAAATCCAAAAACGATATTATGAATAGATAACGTGACATTATTTGATTAACATTGAGTAAAGGACATAATCTCATTAGTAGACCCTAGTAGCCCTATTTTGGAGGACGACGAAATATTTTACAAAAATATTTACCTAGTCTCGTGTTATGTTAAAAACAAATTTTTTGGATAGAATCATCCCACGTTGTCGAAAATTTCTCAAATTTTCGACTTCAACTCCGTTCATGTTTCCTTCACTTCGTTGAAGAATACGTCAGGTTGACGGTGATGGTGAAAATATTTTTGGCTGGTATAGATTTGAGGGTGGAAAAATAAATAAATAAATAATTGGCTGTGCTTAGCAAGGGAAAGTAACGTCTTCGTTTAAGCTCACATCGAGCCTCTCCGGTCAGTTGCTTAAATAGTACGCGAATTCAGTGCCGAACTTTGGAGATTATGAACGACGAGGAGGTAGAAGTTATGGATATACAGGTCAGTAGTCAGTAAATGTATTGACATCTAAGAAATCTAGAACGTGTAGTTTTCGTATTTACGTAATTCGGTTCAGACAAGTTTTGCCGAAGTCATCTTCACCAGCCAATAAAATTTGAGTTGAAATTATCGATGCAAATTCGTGTCGATCGTAATAATTTGAATTCCTCGTGGAATTCCGTTCGATTTCCTCGAACATTCGCCCTTTGGGGCCTGTAGAATTCAAGCTAGAATTCCGTTCGAAAAACTCGAACGTTCGCCCAATGGGGCCGTATCCTTTTCTCCTTTTCGTTATTTCTTAGACTGACGACAAACGTTCGTTTTATGTTTGTCGTTAGGTCCGAATCCAATATCATCCAGCAGTCCGGTTCCCGAGACCGAGCCACAATTTAGATAATTTATTTTAATACCGTTTTGTACTTTTTCATAAAACGTCTATTTTATGTTTAATAAATTTAAGTTATACTCAAAATTTCGATTTCTTCTAGTTAACGTTTTCTGTATTGAATCTAATTTTAGTCAGAGCCTTTCCCTTTAGTATTGACGTACCTCCCCCTAGGTTTAAACGATCCAGAATTCCTCTTCAGGTTTACAAATTTACGTCACACGTTGAGAAATTTATAAGATGTTTCGAAGTGAAATTACATTTTCCCGTTTGGAAACCCTATGCTAAACTTCAACTCCTCATCGCACCGGCTCGTCCTTGAATTTTTCTACTTCAGCGTGTCCACCAAATACGAATATTCCAAAAGTATAACCTTTTTTCGGAACATTACAGAATTTCCACAAAGCAGGGGGTGGGGGGAATCCAAAAATATACTAATTGCAAACAAAAACGCTAAAGAATCTTCGATAATAATCAACGCTTAATTTTCCGATTAAATTTCAACTTGGCCATATTCTGATATGAAATATTGCGATTGTTCAGGAAGAATTACCAAATTTGTAAGTAATTAGAGACAACTGTATCACCTTCGTACAACTTTGTATGACTTGTATAACTTATATGACCAGCAGACACTCCGTATTTTAAAAAGATTTTGGCTACTGGGTTTCTACACAAGAACACACCACCTTTTTGGGACGGAAAACTAATAGAAAATAAAAAACAAAATAAGTTCCACCTTACTCCCAGAAAGAAACGCAGTCCACTGTGGGAAACCGGAATTCCAGGTTAACGCTGGGTGAGCCATTGCCTCAGTAGAGTTCTCATAGTGGCCCCGGCAGGACAGCGAGAATTCGAGGCAAGGAGAGGCGAAATGGGAGCCCGGGCCAGCCAGAGACGTCCTTCAGAAATGTTCTATTGCGGATATACCTACATAAGAAAACGGTTAAATTTGAACATGGTGACGCAGAGCTGCAGCGCCAGAAAGGATACAGAATTCAGAATAAAGAAAAAAAAAGTTAACGGTGCACACACGCAAGGTATTAGCACGTTTAACGGCGCGAAAATATTCGCCAAGAACGCGAAGTTCATTAACACATTCTTGAACGTTCGTTCGAGTCAGCACAGGGTAAATAGAACAAATAACGATCATTGCTCCGATCGAAGACCAGAGAGAACACATTACTCACGTAATGCGATAACACCGAGTATACCTTTTTCCTTCCGCCTTCCATCTTTCTCTCCAGTAAATAACACGATATGAGAAAAGGCACTTTAGCTAGCTGCAGTGCAAAAACGTTTGACCTGATATCATCGTTAACATGGGCGCACGCTCATTCTTAACTCGGTAAGCCTAGGCCCTAATTGAGGCGTGTGTCATGCTCACGAGCTCCTCCAATACCACCATACCCCGAAAATTCTTAAAATTTCAAACGCTGCCACATACAACGCCGAACATCTTCATACAAGTAGACGACTCGAGGGTTCCACAGCATCTCCGATTCGCAGTTTTCCGAGTTCCAGCATTCCAACACTACCGGCTCAGTATCGTTCGACTGCTATATCTGGCCTTCTCTCTGGTCTCGAAATGCACCATTGTACCATCCCACCTCAAGCAGCTGAGAGGCTGATAAATTGGCCAGTGTTAATCGCCTCCGCCCTGCGGCCAAGCGCCATCATCGGTGCCAATACACAGTCGTCAGCTCAAGCGGAACATCAAATTCAGCCGCAAATCAAATGTTCTCTTTCTCTCTCTACTGACTTCCTCAACGCGAGGCCCTCTGCCTCTGCTCCGACTCGTAAGTTCGTGCCGGCTCTCCACCACACGTACAACAGAACATCGCCACTCGAACTCGTCTCGACGGCGTGCCCACAGGCACATCCACAATCTCGTAACGTATAATTTGACTTAATCGAACTCGTTTCCGCCGCTTGGCACCCTCTTCTCCAGCTTGCAGCTTCCAACAGCGGCCAGAGGAGTACACGGATGCAGACGATGCTCGGTCGCCGTCGCTGTGCCAAGCCGTATGCACGGCGCTTCCTGACACCGAATTACGCCGTCCAACTATACCGTGTCCCGCTGACCTTCCAGCAGGCCTTCATTGCGAACAGAACTAACGTGTCGCCATTAGCTTCGCGTGTCCCGCGGCTCCAAGACTGACCGATGCGGCATCAGTCAGGTAAAGGGGTCGGTGACATCTTCGAACTCGGCTAGCTCGTCATCTCGACGACGGCCAACCGATAAGAAGGTCCGCAGTCATCCAGCTTTTCGCAGATCAGAAGTGGAGCACTCTCGGAGCCCGATTCCGCTATTCATCTTGCGGGTTCCAGCCTTCCACGGGTCAGAATTATACGAATTTCGAGTCCTTGACTGCGACGAAGTGAAACTAACTAGAATTGAGCAATTTTACGCTCGAACGTCGAAGGTCAAAGTTACGACAGTGATGGTGAGGTGACGGCAACGGTGACTCGGAATGCGTCGTCGAGTATTTCCAATCGTGAATTCCGCGAATATCTTCGGGCGGATGAAACGCGAATTTACGGCCCGCTTCTCGCCCACATGACACGGCACACGTGACCACAAATGTCTAAGAAGGCGGGTGTTCCGCACGAGTACAGTTGTACCCGTAGCCAGGGTTCACCTTTTAGCATCGACATATGAAATCTCAGGACTGGCGAGACATTTGAGAAACATGGGAGACAATGTTCCCCGACTCGAAAGTCTTACTGCCGTGGCAGTTACTTCACAACACGGATATAACATCCATTTTGCATGAAGTTTTCATTTGGGAACCCCCTCCTTACTGATCCGAGCCAAAATTAGGATTTTTTAAATTTATTCTATAACTATCGAGCCACGGAGCTACACTCTCGGGCTACGGGCTCGGACTGGATTGTTACTAACAACGAGTTCTAGGCCTTCTCACTAACCCCACGAATCACAATTTGCAAATCCGAGTTGAATTGTTATTAACGAGGACCGGAAGTTCTGGTTGTAAAAAATAGCGTTTCCGACCTTTAAAAAACATCCTTTTCGGCCTTCATCTCATTTCCGGCGCTAAAAAGCGAACTTTTACAACTTTTTTCCAATGTTTTCCTTTTTAACTTCCTTTTTTTTTCATGTTTCTTTAATGTATTCTTTGTTTTTTGGTTGATTCCTCCGCAATTTCTGCTAGTTTTTAGCCCACGGCGTCGGGGAGAGGGGGGCAGAGCCTACTACCTCGAAAAATGGATAACCACGACTCGCTGTGGAAACTGACAAGAGTATAAATGCGAAATGAAAAGAAATCAAATATCTGAGGTGCTCTGTGAAAAGGTACCATACGTCGGAGAACTTGTTTTTGAATTTCTAGTATTATCTGACAGAGCACAAATGTATCTGCATTTTACAAAAAAATCAAATAGCTACAGTACATACTGAAATAAAAGCTGCTGAAGTTTGAGGATGTGGTATCTCAATTTTGAGAATAATACGTTTCAAATTGAATGCGTCCATAGAAAGGGGGCCTATTCAATAAATGGTGTAGTTCGATTCGGCAGGTCAAGAACACTAATTACAGCACTATCTGGCGCCAAACGGCCGCAACATGGGATCAAACATAACTGCTCTGAAAAATAATAAGTTCTATGACTTCCCTATGAGCTCCGTGATATTGGTGATTACAGTTCGGTGATTCTCCAGTGATTCGCCAAGTTGGGCATCGACTTCTTGATGGTGTGTTGCCGGTATTTTATGTTATTTGAACGTGAAAGGTAAAAAAAATGTCGCGAAAACCAGAGTTCATCCCCTTGAAAAAGAATGAAAAATGTTGCAAAAAGAACAGCCTTTCGAATTTCGTGTCATTTTCTCGATCGATTTTTGATATATTTTCGACGATCTTAAAAGAAAGCCAGGATGCGTTCCTCAGCGGTAATATTTTCGAGAAAAAAAAAAACGGTTCGAGTGAAAAAGAATCCGAAAAGCGGTAGGTAGTATTATTCGACCTAAGTATTCTTTGAAGACATGATGTTTATTTTTTTTCTCGTGGATATTGACTTCCTTACGTCTATTTTTCATAAATAATATTGATTTCAGGGTATGTGTGTGTATTTATTCTTTTTCAGCGTTCGTTTTCTATTAAAAAAGAAGTAGAAAAAGTCATCCAAGAAAAAAGGGCCTAACTTCCGTCACACTTCTCAATCTATATCTCCGCCTACATTTGACCTCAGCTCTTCATATTTTAGGATTACACACTGAGACTTTCAACTTCATAACATAATATCAATTGTTACCCAAGTAATCATTTTAGATTACGAGTTATAAGCTTTCAGACTTTCAAACGCTTGTTTCTCAAAACGTCATTTTCGTACTTAGGCTCTTTATCAATGGACGCATTCAATTGCGAAACGGAAAAATACACGAAACAATCAATGACTCGGGGTCTACAGCGTCAATCCATCTCAATTTCTGGGATGATATCCTCTTTCTCAATTTTGCTCTCAACCCGAGGCCTGGAATCCGCCCTTTCGAACATTACCTCAGAGACGTCGGGGACGCTGCTAGGGCTGTCTTAGCCCTCTTCTCATTTTGCCGAAAAACCGGCCTAGGTCGAAATGTAGCGAGCTGCTACGTGGCCTCGAACCCGGGACATCCGGATTCCGAGACCAGCGCGCTGTCCACTCGGCCAACGATCTACGAACACATGCCAAAACATCTTGCAAGGTTCACAGGCAGTCGATACATGTACGTAGAAAAATACAACTTTGAAGATGACAGTTCGTATGAAGAACAAGTGAAAGGTTGGTTTTAATAAACTGGTAAGTCCGAAAACGAAGTTCTGCAAAGTCATACATTTGAAAACAATGGACTCGGTGGAAATGCTATAGTCCATTTATTTATTTTTTTATATTTGAGCCCCCCCCCCCCAACAGGTGTCTCAGAGACCCATTTCTTAAAAACAAAAAATACTTTTCAAGTTAAAGGTGGGGGACAAAGCAGAAGTAGAATATGGCAGAAAGAGTGAGGGGGAAACAGGCACCAGAGCAAGGGCAGAGCGGAAAAGGGGAGGGGTACAGATTCACAGGTGGCAGTTGAAAATTGAGAATTAAGGATTGAAGGAAGCCGACGGGCCGAAACAAACCACACTTGTGCGGTATAAGGGAAAGAACTACAGAGACTAGGACCTACATACCCTCGAGTACTTTAATGACTGATGAAATATGCTGTCTCCTACTCATGAAGAATATGTCGATCCCAGGGTCTTTTTGGATAATATTATTATAGTAATGCTAGAGTATTGTCTCTACTACGTGTTACAAATAGATCACTATTTCTTCTATCGAATGTAGGGACCTGAATATTGAATACGTGTTAAGTTGTTGGAATCCAAAATTTTGTAATTTAGAACATCCCTCAAGAAGATCAACTTTGCCAGACATCTTCTATTTTTGAGACTCTTAATCTCAAAGCCAACCAAAAGTTCTTTACACACAATTTCAGAAGGATAATATGTAAAGATTTTGCAATACAAGTATTTCAAAAAACTTTTTTGAATTTTCTCAATTTTACCTTTACCTCGTAGAATTTTGAGATCCTATACAACAGAGGAGAATTCCAATACTGATCTGACAAAACTAGAATAAAGAATTTTCATTGTTTCAATTTTTATAACAAGTTCCATTTCCCTTTATGAAGCTAAGAATCCAAAATGATGCCTACGTTTTTTTACAAAATTTACACACCTGAGTGTATCTTATTTTAAATTTTTACTCGTGTGAAACTGGACATATTTTTCTTGAAAAGTTAATTTTTTCACACTTGTCAGTATTAAATGGTAACAAGTTACTATCACTCCACTCAACGAATGAGTCAAGATCATGTTGCAGTTTAACACAATCATTCTGAGATTTATAACTTTATAAATTTTCATATATCATCTGCATACAGCAATAATTTTGAATATTGGATTTTTTCAGAAATATCACTGACAAAAATTAGGAATAGGTATGGACCCAAAACCGAACCCTAGGGAACACCTGACACACTCATGTAACACGCAGAGGCCACTTCTTTATACTCGACAAACTGCATTCTGTTATTTAAGTAGGAGTGAAATAGAATTACTAGACCTTTTGGAAAGCCAAAGCTGCACTATTTTTGGAGTAAGATTTTGTGATGTTTCAAAAGCCTTTGAAAAATCGGTGTTAAGGAATATCATTTGCCCACCTTTGGAGAGGGTTATATTGACATCATATGTGACGTTCATTAGATTTGTCTGCACCGAATATCCCTTTCTAAAGCCGTATTGACAGAGAGATAAGATATTTTTGGATTGACTGTATCAATATTTGTGTAAGACAGTTTCAAGAATTTTGGCCGCGAGTGAAATGAGAGATGAGACGATAATTTTTTATTTCATTTATTTTGCCTGCTTTGTAAAGTGGAACAACTTTCAGTATTTTCCATACTGTTGGATAAATTATTATGCGTAACTGTAGAGATAACGCGCGCACAAACGTAAACAAGATCGATGCGACTTATGGCACCATTTCCGAACACCAGCCTGTGGATCGTAATTCGTTTGTAAACTTGAAATATCACGTCCTAGACGACTACTTTCCACTGTACACTGTGGATAGATGTGTCTAGAAGCAGTTTCCGTTGAAATCCTAAAAACGGAATTTCCGACTTGAAAACACAATTTGCGTTGCAGGGCAAAATTCACTGATCCGACGTATGGTACCCTCTCACAGAGCACCTCACATGTACTAAAATATGAAATAAGAGCATTCGCGAAACTGCAGAATAATAAAGCAGCAGGAGCTGACTACATAACGGCTGCAATGTTGAATAATAGCGGTAAGGAAGACATTGATATTCTCCATAGAATGCGCAGAGATGTTGAGATAAGGGCATCCGGCCGGAAGATTGGAGGAAATCTGTCTATTCCTCTACACAAGAAGGGAAGAAAACGACATATTGTGAAAACCATCGAACTACTATTTCTTTTACATCGCGTGGCAACTATTCTAAATGTGATACATGAAAGAATACGCTACAAAGATAGACAAATACCGCAAAAACAGCCTGGTTTTGTTCGAGGTAAAGGCATAAGAGAACAAATCCTAGACAAGACAAAGATAATGATCGTGAATAGAACGGATATCTTCCACCACTGAAGAATCTAGTGTACGAGCATAAAATTGGATTATCGAAAGCTTGGCTCCTTCATTTATTTCAATTTTCAATATCGCTATGCATTCACTTATACCCTTTATTTCTTTTACGAGGGGTACCCACTGCTCCTTGATGCAGAAACCTACTTCTCTATATTCTACTTTTGATCCTAAATAATAAAAGAAGTTACCATTTCTCCTTTTGGATAAATTTTCCCCTTTCTTTTTTGTTTCTGATATCCCAATTATATCCTACTTTAGCCCCTCCAACGCATTTTCCAATTCCAAAAATCTTCCCTTGTTTGCTACCCCTGGCAATTAAAGAAAAAAATTCTCATATTTTCTGTCTTCATTTTTGTTTTTCCCATTTCTTCTGTTTTGTGGTCTGGGTGACGGATCTCTGTGGGTTAACAGCCCCAAGATGCCCACATCCCTGGCTGGGGCTCTATTCCTTTTGTTATTTCTCCCTTCATACATTTTCTTGGTGCCTACGGCTATACTGTACATCAAATCAGCAATCACTCCTTACGCCATGAAAGAAACCTCTTATCCCGTAACTTGTCATTTTCCCCCATCTGACAAAATAACAAAATGAATAAATTGGAAAGAGAGGGGGCCCGTGGGAATTCCTCCAGGCCTTCTTTTTCTCTCTACGGGGCTGTTAACACTGCTGGCAGTTTTTTCACAAACTACTATACACTCGAAAGTTTCATTTGTACTGATACGTGCGTGAACGAGTTCGCCAAAAGTTTGAGCGAGTCCGAGTTCGCCGTCCTTAATTTCCTGTTTCCCATCGCACTGCGGAATGAAATTACAACCCTAGAAATTCTCATCAGCCTTTTCCTCTTGACTGTTGATGGCGATTATAAAAGGCAATTTTGCGAGAGTCGAACACTCGGAACTTGTTATTAGGGACTTGAGGCTGGGGTTCACCCGCCCTTCCCCAGAGGAGTTGACAAATTTAGCTGAATATCTCCGAATGCAGAAAGGACAAAACCGACTTGAAAGGACACAACAAACAATCGTTCCAATGTCGTTAACAGTAACGGGGACGAATTTTTCGAATTATCTGTGTCAGTTGCAGGCTCACAGTCTCACACTTAATGTTCTGGCGGAAAAGATAATCGCAACGGACGTCGAATTATTAATGGACTTGAAGGGGGAAAATGGTTTTCAGCATACAAACAAAAAAGTGGCAAGTTCAACTTTACTCTCTGGGTTGAGTGATCGCTGCGACTCGTCCCTCAAATAGGTTCAGGAAAGTCGAGGTGAAACGGATTATCGATTTCGAGCCAATTTATGCTGCTGAACCGAACTGCAGATAGCGAACCATGATTTATGGATGGATAAAGAACACCCTTGACTTTTACGCTATCCACAGAAACGAATTCGATTCTGTTAGTTTTATTTAACGAGTTCGTTATGCTCGAGCTAGACCAAGTCCATCTTAAAGCCGTAACATCGGTCATGAAATACCTAATCCCATTAAGAGTGAACTCGTTCCTTTTATCGTCCGGCCTTACTGTTATACACTTCGTTTCGTATATTATTTTCCCTCCATTTCGTGCATACATTTCAACTCGGGCAGTTAGGCTACTTTTCCGGCGAACGTAATTTCGTGTCCAAACATGGTATACGTGGATCGCCGGTAAAATAATACATTTTTATGTCATTTCAAAATTCGATTGAAGGAAGAATTTCACGTGGGAATTTCGGTGGCATGTGTTCGAGTTCATGGGCCAGTCGGCCAGCAGCCTGTAGCGCCCTCCGGCGCATGAAAAGTTCGTTGTATCCGGTTCTATATATGCATTCGAATGAAGTACGGCATAGTGGCCTTCTTGGATCGCGAACTAGTTTGCTGCACCGTATAAATCCAATCTTACTCGTCGATGCGCCTTAAGAACTTCATTTTGTCTCTTCCTTTCCATACAAGTTATCGAATCATTTCAACCGGTCAAAAGTGACTTCGAAGACCGGGAAATTCCTCGGATACGACAAAATGGATTCACGCAAAATGTAACCTCCTTCCACCGAGTTTCAAATTTTCTCCCTTGGAGCACAACTCAGTAAAACCTAGTTTCAACATTCTCAACACCAACATTTGTAAATTCAAACGTTTCACGTTCCAGGGGATGTGCATCAAAATGAGACGGCGAATGGGGGGAGGGGTGGGGGCAACACAACTTCAAAAGTGAAATCACCGACGCTGAAAACCTAGTTCTAATATATCTGAAGCTCACAGTTGTAAATTTAAATACAGCAGAAATCGGTTACAACGATGCAGCAGGGTGTCTACAGGATTTGGGAAACAAAATATCGTGACTTTTCATGACATTTTCTCATGAGTATCAGGGGAATATAAAAAGAAAGTGGAAGGGGGGGGGGTAAACTCGGCGCTTCGCGCCTTATCAGGGACTCAATACAGAGCGCGTTAAACCTTCATAATAAATATTCACTCAATATGTTTTTTCTCATCAAATGAATAAAACTGATTTTTTTTTGTAATGGAAATATTGTGAACTATGACAAGATGAAATATTATAACTTTTATCACAATTTTTTGAGATCGTAACTTTTTATGACTTTTCAGGCTGGTAGACACCCTGTACCACTTAGAACGGTACATTGCTTTTAGCGAAACAACTTTCAAGTTTGCGCAAAAATGATCTAAAAGACAAAATATGGGTCAATGCGATATACAGTGTGGGTATCAATTTTTTTTTCTGGTTAAAAAGTGGCAGAATATCAAGATTTTTACAGAAAAGTTGATGGCGTATACAGTGCTCTCAAGGTAAAAGGCTCATAAAATACTATCACCAATGTAAAGAATTGTAGCAAGCAGTTCACTGTTGTTACAAATTGAAAGTAACATTGGAAAATAATGAAGATACCAACAGTCCAATAACTCCAGGAAAACTTTAAGTGGTCAATATTTCTTTACAAAACTAAACATTATTACAGTGATGAATGTTTATAATAATAGGTTACACTTTTTTCTTATTAATCGACATCTTTTCTCAAAACTCGTTCCTCTTCTTTCACTTTGTTCATCACTGCTTGAGCTACCTGCATCTCAGCCATGTCATTCTTGCGCATCCCTTCCTCCAATCGTTTACTAGCTGCTTCAAAACGTTTCCCGGAAGCTGCTCTTTTCAGCGATTCCTCCTTCTTCCTTCAGAACATTTCTTTTTCTTTATCTTCAATTTCACGGAATACTCCGTAGTATTTTCCATGGAAAGCTTCCTTCCTGTTTTTTCCTCCTCAGAGTTTACTCTTTTTTTTCACCTTTTTCTTTTCAGCTCACTCTGCCAAATCATTCTGATAACTGACACTTCTTTTTCTGAATGAATGGCGAAACCAAATTTAGGAGGAGATCAAAGGTCTTTTAGTCCATTTGAAGGCAGTTTTTGAAATCTTCTGGTTAGGTCAACCTAAGGTCTCGCCACAGATTTTCGTGAGTGTACAATGATCTCCTTGTTAACCACTGTCTAGACCATCGCCGACCTTTCTTACTTCCTATCCTTTTTGTCGTATCTAGTTCGAGATAGACATTAGACATATGTATACAGCGAGGGCGGCGATCCCAATATTGTGATTGGACATTTTGAAAATTATAACAATACAAGAAGACCCGTGCTGCTCCGCAGCATTAGTTGTTAATTGGAAGTACAATGGCTGAAGCTGAGAGCCAATCAGAATGAAGTAAGTGTTATTTATTTATTTTTCTTCAATCTACTATTTTTTTCCCTTATAAAATTATAAAAGGTGAAGTTGAATGGCCACTCACAACTGTCCTCAGACTCAACCAATTTGAGTGGCCATAAGCTCAAATAAAAGGTACTGATCTAGTGAGTGTTCTTAGAACAGAACAAATTCTTTACCTCAAATAGAACCTGAGATATAGATCTTTGAGTCAAGAAAAATCTTTAACATATCAAAAGTCAAGTTGAATGTCCACTCACAACTGTCCTCAGACTCAACCGATTTGAGTGGTCGAAAGCTCAAATGAAAGGTCTTGATCCAGTGAGTGTTTTTAGAGCAAAACAAATTCTTTACCTCAATTAGAACCTGAGATATAGATCTTTGAGTGGAGGAAAAGCTTGGAAAAATCATGAATTTTACGTCAAAAGTTTAAAAACATCTGTTTACATGGCGTCGTGTGAAATGGGCTTACGGGAATGACAGAGAACAAGAATCCAAAACGCGGTAGTCGCAGCAACGCGTAAACGCACCACCACAGATGTACAAGCTATGTACATCTGCGCGCCTCTCTACCACCATCCCATCTTCACACTCGTTTATCTCAAAAACCTGTTTTCGCACAAGAGGCACATTTCATGATTCCCAGGTCACATATTATTAGTTCTGAAAACTGTTTCTTCATTATTCACATGCATCCTCATTGAAACGGAGATTCAAGTTTCGTGTTTTAAAAACTTATTCTGGTCGATAAACCAAATAAAATAGTATATCACGCAACTAGAGTAAAAAAAAGTGAAATATGACATTTGAGTATGAATTTTGTGAAATGAGACGAAGCCGAGTGAAGTAAATTGTATAGGAGAAGTCAATTTTCACTTATTTGTATGAGTGGCATACGATACTTCACTGTACAGAGGGAGATAAAGTTTTAGAAAAGTGCGATAAACCAGAAGAAAGTGGCGAAAGTGGCCCATGATTCAAAATAGTGGTCGAAAAAGGTAAGTTGAAAAAAAGTGGCTCTTAGTGGAAAATAAGACACAATCCCCACACTGGACACATCGGTTTCGATGAGGGAAATATGAATTCCCTTCAACATTGTCTTGACCAATTTTTACTGGATGTATTTCATGTTTCAGTCCCCTGTTGACTAATATAGGTGGAAGCGAGGGCAAATCAATCTCAGAAGCGAAATCACCGGCTCTGAAAACCCTAGTTTTAATAGATTTGAAGCCAACATTTGTGAATTTAAATACTGTACGCTCCAGCCCCCAGTGGGCCGATATAAATCAGGGGCAGGACCAAAACAACTTCAAAAGTGCAACCATCTACTCAAAAAACCGATAACTTTTATATATTTGAAACTAACATTGGTAAATTCTGATAACTAATAATCTGTCCCCTGACTACTTATACAGACTGGGGCGGAGGGAGACAGGATCAAACGAAACTCTAAAAACATCACCATCTCGGAAAACCCTGTATTTTGATATATTTGAAGCTAACATTTGTAAATTCAAATATTTCATGTGGCAGCCTTCTGTTGACCAATATAGGTGTGGGGAGCAGAACCAAACCAACTTCAGATATGGAATCATCGATTCAAAAATTCGAATTTCGATATGTTTGTTGCTCACACTTGTACATTCAAGTATTTCATATTCCTACCCCCTTCCCCTCGTAGACCTGTACACAGAATGGGGAGTACCAAGCCAATATCAAATATTAAAAATAAAATCACTGCTTCAAGAAAAGATTGTAGATGATATATTTGTTGTAATTTCCAGGTCCTGATCCACTGGAGGTACACTTAGTATGAGGAGGACGAGGAGGCGCACATATCCTCCAAAATGGATTCAGAGTTTCTAATATTACAAGAAACATCGAAGAGAAATACTACAACAGACATTCCAAATTTATCAAGCAAAATGAGAATAACTAAGGAAATGCCAGGGTGAACAATTTAAAAATTACCTATAATTGTATGTGCAAGTTGTGGTAGGTTATTTTTCGATCGTTCGATGTCAATGCTGAGTTACGAAGTTCGAAGAACACACGTACTTCCGATGTTCTCAAAATGGCATGCCCGTTAATAAGTTTTGATAGTATTGGTAATAATCTCCTGTTAGCCTGTTCAAATTGTAAACCTTATTTGAATCGAAATAAAATTTCTCATTTGAATCGAAATAAAATTCTCATTTTGTCTTTAGCAGATGAAGAATTAAAATTTCCTAAGATGCCACCTGAATTGGTTGAATTAAACAATATAGAAAATTGGAAGAACGTTTTCTAGCTCCACGAATCTACTTCATTTAAATTTGAGTCATTTTTTGTAGACAGGTCCTTCACTTCAGAGAAAGCCCGTTTATTGACCTTGATCTTTGCTGCGTGACGGCAGTCTGCAGCTTCGCAGTTTGAAGCTTCGAATAGTAAAGGCACAACCGACCCTCTTCCAGTAACGAAGTTGCCTGTTTTTTACTTGGGATCGATCTAGGGAGTCACGTCATGCAAATTCCCATATTTGAAGATACGGGCAAACCAAACTTTCAGAGTATGATGTACAGTTGAGGAGTTGAGGAAAAACTCGTGAGGCTGGACGTAGCCCCCTCCCCGGTGGTGGCTTCATTTCATACAATATTCGTTAAAGTTCCAACTATGGATGGGCCAAGTATCACTGTTGCAGAATACGGGGTACCTTCTATTTTATGCGATTAGCATCTACCATTTGAGTGGGAAGGTACAGACTCGGATGTGATTTGAAAATGGCCGGGTGGTCTCACGTAGGTGCCATTTTACAAAGAACAGCACATCGCCTTGTCTTGAGAACGTTTGCAGCGAGTCAACGGTCAATGGTCAAAACGTATCAAGTTTTTTCGACCGCCATAGAATATCGTTCTGTCCGTTCGAAAGCACAGAGGCTTCCGTTTCAGAAATGACCAGACGCGGGCGCTTCAGAGGTTCTCCCTGACGTACTCGGAAGTAGAGCGTCGAGTTACGGAAAGACTGTACATAACAGCGATCCCATTATGTAAATTACTAAAATCGAAAAGCTGATATTTATCGAAAGGAATTACGAAAAAAAAAAAAAAAGTAATAGAAACGTCGATTACGTTTCATCGTACATCCGCCATAGTCGGCCACTTGGTTCATTTTGCTCAACTGACTACGGGCTCTCAAATTAAGGTCGCTTTTCGTTAATGAGAAAGGCTGTTCGCTGCACGGTCGGGTGGGTATAAACTGCACACGTATTGTAAGTGTATTTCGTAACGAAAGAAGAAAAGGATTAATTACTATACGGCTGTGTTCGTGTGACGTGGATCGTGTAAAACTGGTATATTGTTGCGTGGCATCGCCGTTTTCTTTGAAAAAATTGAGAGTTTTGGTAATAACCTTGAAGGTAACTAACGAAATTTCACCAAACAGTTACTCAACAACGGTTTCTTCCGAACAGAAAACAGAGAACCCACACGGTTTTGGCGAGTGGTTGGCCTGTTCTACGTCTTCTCCGAACGCACGAAGAATCGAGATCCTGAAAGTTCCTGAAAACTTCTCAGATTCGCAGACATTCATAAAAGACGATGTCCTCGAAAGGCGGCCATCCTCCTCGAATTTATCGAAAAGACCTAGTACCTGCATTTCCTGCATACGTATTTTACGTACAATTCGATGATTGGACATTTTGGTGCATCACGTTTCATCTGGGCGAGTAAAACTCAACCTTGATGAACGATACCCGCGTATTGTGTATGGTTAATTCCAAAGCGTACGGTCGTTTATTATTTATTCTTTTTTAATTTTATTTTTGCTTCACGGTTCATCTCGAACGTATTGCCCGGTAATTGTTATTTATCACATAAATTACGTGCTCATAACGGATAACCGAAGCGTTACTGTCGTCTTTGGTTTCCGCTTGAAATTCTTTCATACAATCTACGCAACAGAGATTCGTGTCTTTCCTGTCTGACCTATAAGAGACCCGCACAGCCGCGTTTACAACTAGGATTATCTAGTTTGAATTTTGCTTCCAAAAAGCTCAAAAAACGAACTTGTATAAAGTTTTTATCAAAGATAACTTCTTCGGACCGGTTCACTCATCAGCGGTGGATTCCCATTAGCGGCCAACTGGGCTGCGGGTGCCAGACAGGAAAGGAGTGCTCGGAACGTGAAGTAAACGAAAAGGAAGAGAAAGCAGACCAAAATACAAGAAATTAGTTACTTAACATCCCCACCGCCAAGGATCTATTTCAGCTCAAAACTCGGTGCCCATTACACTCCTAAAGATTTTGTCTCGACCATCATGAAGAGGATGCAGATAGAGTGGTCGAGGCAGAGGGCCGACGAACAAAGCTGGGCCCACACTGAACACAACGACCATCCTAGAGCTACTGCAGCTAGCTCTATGCGGGATACACCCTTGGGCAGGGTTGCGAACCACGCGGCGTACCACATTATCCATTGCGTCAACCAACAACCAACACGGGCCTATCAAATTTGGACCAAGGGAGGTGAGGGATGAAGGAGGGAAGCGCGTCCGGCTGCGGCGTACCCGAATTCCAGGTTAATGCTCGGTGAGCGTTGCCTCGGCCAATAGGGTGTTCCATAGTGGCCCTGGCTGGACAGCGCCAATCCGAAGCGAAGAGGCGAAATGGAGGCCCGGGTCAGCCTCAAGATGTGTCTTTCTGGTCACTGATGCGATAACGGGTAGTTTCCGGGGACAGGGGTGCGGTGTCTGGTGAGCCAACTTGACATGCGTGCGTTGCCATACGCTTCACCAATGGATCTTAGCGAAGATTAGTAGTGCAAAGCAAAAATTCTGGTAACCGCAGGATGGGTGAACTCTCGATCAAATAAACAAAAAGATAAAACAATCATACCAATCCATAATACAAACAAGCTAACGAGACTGGGAAAGAAACTCAAAAACCGAAAATATACGGTAACAGTAAGTGTGCAAGAAACGTACGACACTCTAGTAGATTCGGTAAGGGAGACTGTGAAAGTAGTTGGTAATAAGAGAGTGAAAGTACATACTGACCGATGAGAAAATGAGTGAAAAGACTAAAAAACTACTAGGACTCAGGTTAGAATTAAATAAAAAGACTGCTGCTTTACCAGATTCCCATCCACCTGGCCTTTATAGACTTTACTAACTTACTAAGGCTTTCGATCTCCTCAAGCAAAATTTCATATTTTAGGCACTTAATAACCACGGAATAAACCAGGATTTTTTCAATTCTAATTCAGGACATATACTCGGGGCTAAAAGCGCAAATAGTTACAGATCTGGAAGAGAAAATCTTCGAAATCAAAAGGGGGGTAAGACAAGGAGCTTCAATCTCCTGGCTGTTATTTAACTGCGCCCTGGACCAGCCTATTTGAGCCTCGAAATTAGGATTTTATTTTCGATATCAATGAGGGGCAACATCATAATATGACCTTTGAATGAAAAAGACAACAAAGATAGAACTGGTAGAAAAAAGGTCATTATATTTGTGATCTAAATAATAGCGATCCTTTTGATCCGTAAAATAATCTAAGATCAGCGGCGTACCAAGACAGAGAGGGAAGAGAGAGCTTCCTCCAGAGGTGTGACAATTAGCTTCGGTTCGAAGTAGCCATTGGTTCGGGACCACGGAGTCCATTTCTAACATCGATTTTCAGCAACCATGAAAATCGAGGGACCTAGCTTGTGATGAGAGGTTGACAATAGGAAACCGAGTTTATGATCGGTATGTGTCAGACTAAATTTTGCGATTTGGTGAATTTCTGTATAATACGAGAAATCAAATCGTGTGTAAGCAATCTCCTCTTTTCTAATTTTACTCTCAACCCGAACCCTGGAAGCCGCCCTTTCGAGCATTACTTCAGAGACGTCGGGGAGGCTGTTAGGGCTGTCTCAGCCTTCTTGTCGTTTTGCCGAAAAACCGGCCAAGGTCGAAATGTAGCGGGTTGCTACGTGGGCTCGAACCCGGGACCTCCGGATTCCGAGACCGACGTGCTATCCACTCGGCCAATCAGACGCCTGTGGAAAGGAGCCTAAGGGTAAGTGAATCTGATAATAAAGCCCGCAAAATCTACAATATTATATCTACCCGTCTTAAACCTGTAAATACCTACCTATTTTCTGCCCCCCTGTAACAGACAATGGTGTCATTTCCAGCCATCCCTTCCTTCTAAGAATTTCGATGTAGCAACGAAATAGTTGAATGTAACATTTCCTGTATAGAATTTTGCAAGGAATAATTTTAGTTTCAAACGGTTTCTGCAATATGCGATGATTTTCAATGTTTTTGGAAAAAACCAACGGAGAAGGGGCTACACCCCCTATTACAAAAAGTCTCACCTTGATTTTGCTTCTTGTTCTGAAATTCAAAGAACCCGTTCACAAAATTTTCGCCAAAATCCAACTTGTTATCAACCCTTTTTAATTTTTTCTCCCTAGACTTGTCCCATCTGGAAAAAATGAACAGTATTTGGTACCAGTAGCGATAACGGCGGGGAGGGGAGCGAATATGAAGATAACCTTCAAAATTGAACTCAGCAACCTTGAACTCCTATAGATGTACTTTTTTTTTTTTTTTTTTTTTTTTTTTTTTGGGCGCCACCCTCTAAAACGATTGACCCAGATTGCGGAGCTAGACTGTTTCACACTTGATTAGTATCACGTAGCTTACAGAAATCTATGAAAACAAATTTTCAATTGGAGTACGATTAAAGCCAATAAAATATTTTTTGGTTACAAATGTCAAGGGAGAGGCCGTTCGGCACGTGCTTTCTTATCCGATCGAGCTGGAGCTTAGCAGAAATTTCGTATAATTTTATTGAAATCGATTTAGGGTGACCCGGTAGGATTTTGTCGTCTTCGAAAATGATGGCCAGCCTACAGGGTGGCCACTATCTTCGGCGAATTTTTTCCCCTGACTTCTCCAGAGACAAATTTTCTCCATAGAATAATAAAAAATATGTATTATACTGATAAGAACCCCTCCTTACCTAAGGTATGAGATTAACTTTATTTTAACACAGTAAACTTATTTTTTTCTTCTTTCGAACGTAGGAAGCGTCACGCGAAACGCATTTTGCATCACGATTTTCAACTCCATCTAGCAGTTTTGTTCTTTCTTAAAAAATTTCCTGACCTTTACTGAAATTTTCAAAATTCCCTGACTTCTCCATGATGGACTAAATTCCCTGATTTTTCCCTGTTTTCCAGGTTTTCCAGAAAGTGGCCACCCTGACCTAGTCTTTCTGTTAAAAAGTGTGTATCAAACTGATACTCATGGTGTTGAAATGACGTCATCTGTGTATTAATTTGTTAATATATCTATGGTATCATTTTCATGCACTTCCAGTCATCATTTTGGTTCGCAAATTGCACATTTTTTCTGTAGTTCTCTTCGAGACCTTTTGAAACTACTAGCAACCGAGATGCTACTCTAGTACTAGTGTCCCCGCCCTCATGTTACTGGGAACCAGTTGGACACCAGGTCGTTGATATCCGAGAAAGATTGCGTGACGTCATTTTGATACACATGGCCAAGCAGAAAAGTTTATTTGCCGTCGGTATATTAGTTTGAGACGCGACAGTCAAGCAGTCACTTAGGAAAGCTCCCAATAATGTGCACTGCCGTGTTCAGGTTTCGTGAATTACCTTCTGCATAATTCAGTACGCCCTTCAACCGGTCTCGCAGTTTTACAACGATTATTATCTGTTTTATCGAATCTGTATGGTAAATCGTGGCACGTTTCGTTTTTCAATCAAACCAGGTGTGAAAGTTGATGATCGACTTACAATTTGGGTTTATTTGAAACATTTTACGAGTGAAATACCACTGATATTGTTATGTTATGCTGCGACCGATTCAGCGAGTGTTTTCTAGCACCAGTTTGGTCGAACTCGGTAACTGAAATCAGGTGGACGGAAGGAAACCATAAGGACGAGCATACACGCGATACTTTGAATGGTGTCATAGATACAGAGAAGTAATCCAAATACGGAAGAAGTTGAAAACTAATGCAGTTTGATTACGCTCGAAAAATGTGAACACGCGTGATTCATATTTAATAATAGTGTGTGGAGCTGAATGCGTGGTGCCTTCTTAACTCCGTTGCAGAAAATTCAATGACAATGAGCCAGATGACCGGAGACTGATTCAACTTACATTTCTGGGTAAAATTGCCGTCAAGAATTCTCACAAATTACTGTAGACTGGCCTCCTAATCAACATGCCGAAAGTCTTCAGTGATCCCGATTATCAGGGTGTCTCACAAAATTGAATTTTGAAAATAAATAACCTTTAAATCCGCTATGAATGGGCTAAAATGCAAATGCGATATGGGTATCATTTTGAAGGAAAAATTAAGTTGGATACACTGAGACAATTTATATCCACTTTCAAACGTAATGGTTTAACGAAGTATCTACCTCAGAAGTCCAATCTTTTTTTCAGTAGGAGAAGCACTCAGGAGATATGGGGCTTTTTCTAATTCTGCTTTCAACCCGAGCCCTGGAATCCACCCTTTCGAGTGTTACTTCAGAGATGTTGGGGAGGCTGTTAGAGCTGTCTTAGCCCTCTTCCCTTCTGGGCGAAAAACCGACCTAGGTCGAAATCTGACGAATTGCTATGTGGGCTCGAAACCGGGACCTCCGGTTTCCGAGACCAACGCGCTATCCACTCGGCCAACCAGACCCCTTTTTGGAAAAAAATATTAAAAAATAAGTAGAATTGGTGTAAAATATACGGTGAATGCCAAATTATGCGAAACATGCAAAATGGAGGGCTGCTCATTTGACTCAGAATTCTGTGATTCGTGAAGATCTTTTAAAACTTCATGTTGTAAATAATGTAACTTTTGTAGTAGAGAAATCCGAACTACTTCTATATGCAGATGACATAAAAATATTCAAGAGGAAACTTCCTTCCCAGACTGTATTGAGCTACAGGCAGGTCTGAATTCTGTTGTTTGTTGGAGCGATTGGAATCTACTGCCCTTTAATAAATCCAAATGCCAAAGCACTACTTTTAATCGTATAAAGGAGCCTCTGCTACACCCTTATAGAATAGGAGATTATAGATTGCCAACTGCCAAGTATTCAGGAAGTAAGGGACTTGGTTGTACTACCGGATAGAAAATTATCATCTTCCAGACACATAGACCTCATCACCCAAAATGTAAAAGAATACCCGATTTTATCAAAAGGAACAGCGTCAATTACTAGAAATATGAAACTAAGAAACTATCATTTTTTGCTTTGGTAAAATCAATTTTGGAATTTAGCGCAATTACCTGGGAGCCACGGAATTGAAAAAATTGAAAAAGTTCAAAAAATTCTAAAAACATTTTTGAATTATTCATATTATGATCTGTTTACATATTACCCATACAACCTGAAATATACTGAACTATTGCAGGGGTTTGCAGTGATGAGTCTAGGTAATAGACGAGAATTATTAGCTATGTTATTCTTGTGGAACATTATTAATGAAAGAGTCAAGGATAGGGAACTTTTAGTAGACAGTGCTCTTTTTGCTGCCCCAAAGGGATGCAACTCCGGCCGCTACGGCATACTCTGTCTTTACAATGAGTTAGTCACAGCAAATGCCGATGTGAATATGTGCAGTTGCTTTATGAATGGATCGTAAAGCTAGTAACGGCATTTAGAAGCATTTATCGACCTCTGAGAGCTTGGTACCAATGACTTCCTCCCTCTCTCCCTTTCCCTTTGTTGTCATTTTCATTGTAATTTTCTTCATTGGCTTCCAGTATTTTCAGGGTACCACTCCCTTCAGCTCTCCAGGCAGATTACTTCTCATCATTTCCCTAGGCCCTCCTATTCATTAATTAATAGAGGAAAACTTGCAATACATTGTACATGTCCCCTCCTAATCTGGTCAGTTTTAACCCGAGCCCTGGAATCCGCCCTTTCGAGCATTACTTCAGACTTCGGGGAGGCTGTTAGGGCTGTCTTCGCCCTCTTCCCTTCTGGCCGAAAAACCGGCCTAGGTCGACATCTGGCGAGTTGCTACGTGGGCTCGAACCTGGGATCTCCGGATTCCGAGACCAACGTATGCTATCCACTCGGCCAACCAGACCCCCCTGGGTATCTCACATACAAAAGAACATAATTTTCTAAAAGCTTTTCTCCTGATTCATTAATTATTAAGCCTTTTCATTTTTTTATTTTTTTTTTGAGTCGGGAATTATTATTTTTACTATTTTTAAGTTAAAAACTAGAAAAATCACTGCTCGGAAAAAAATATTGAAAAATAAGCAGAACTGGTGTAAAAAATGCACTAAATGCTAAAATATGCGAAATATACAAAATGAAGTACTGCTCATTTGACTCAGAATTCTGTGATTCGTGAAGATCTTTTAAAACTTCTGGAATATACGCCATAGATATTCTTTGTTCTCTCTTTCAAGGTATAATTTGCTGATTTTTAAATTTTTAAATGACCATGATTGAAAATAAATAACTTTAAATGGCTTAAATGACCTTCTTTCAAAATAAATGACTTTAAATAACTTGAATGGCCGTTAGACACCCTGATTAAGCTTCAGTCCTCAGAGAGCTAAATCAGTTTTTCCTGGAAATATCGGGAACTATCAGTTTTACTGAAAAATTGTTTAACGGAAATTGATCCTCGTTAAATTTTCCGTAAAACAGATGTGTGTTGCCCCGAAAAGCCCTAGATAGGGGATTCACAATGATCATTTCACCATACATTGACGTAGGCATTATGAAGGAAGGCAAAACGTGTGGCATTATTTTCATGTCTCCGACTCTAGAGAATAAAATGGATGCTATTCACCTCAAACCCGTTTCTCTACATTCGCAGTTAACTACATATCTGTGGAATTTCTTCCTCTCTCATCTCTCCCGCAGATACTACCCTTTGAAATTCGTGTCACGTATTTCCTTGATTTTGGGTAGGAAGTCTAGAAATATTGAAGCCATTTGGGAAAGAGAAAAACTGTTTTGGCCAATAAAAGTTTTATCGCGGAAAATTGTTAAGGGTAGTTTCCTGACAGTCATGTTCAAAATCATTGGTATCAGAACGGGGAAAGGGGTACAGGCGTTCATTGTACTACCTAAAAATTGGGAGGTAGTTCAGAGTTTCATTGTTCTCTCTTAAAAGTTAGACTCTTTGCCTCCTACCTCTAAAAAAGGAGAAAAAGTTGAAAAATTGTACAGCAAATTAAAAAGTGCCTTGAGAGCTTCATAGTCGAAATTTACTATGTTTTCGGAGATTTATATGGTTTTGTGATTGTTACCTCCACTTTAAAAAGACGAGAACTTTATTTTTGCTGGTCAACTTGAACATTTTGAATTTTGATTTTTTTTTTTCAATACAAAAAAAGTTTATGCCATTGTTTAAAATAGTCAACCTCACTCCTGTTTTAGGTGAGAAGAAGACTTTTTGAACTGACAGAAAAATGTTTCTCACCGAGCTTGTTTCTCGTGAGATTTTTAGTAAAATTAGTCCTACAATTTTCTACGTTTATTGTGTGGAGGTGATCGACCGTGGAGAAGCCCCTCCTAAAACCCGTCTGGCATGGAGTTTGTTGAAGTTCTAGGTTTGTTCTCAGACGGAAATCTAGCATCGACGAAAGGATTTTGGCCATGGTGTGAGGCTAATTGGTCTCCGGTTTTTGATACTGTATCTACAGCTTTTTTGAAATAAGAGTATTATTTTGGAAGTTTTCCAATTTGAAGGTATTTTTTTTGTTTTTAATATGTCGTTGTAAAGGTGAATTAGAATGTTTACTAAAGGGTTTCAACTGTATTTGATATGTTCATTACTGATGCCATTGTGTCCTACTACCATGCCCTCTTTTAGATTCTCAATCGTCCTTGTTACTTCTACTTCCAGGAACTCAGGTTCTGGATACTCTTCTCCTTGATTGGTGGTGACCAGCGAGGAGGGAAGGGATGTTATCCGAGTATAAGTCAGCATAGAATTCTGTAGCAATATTATTAATTTCTTTTTGTTCGTAAACCTTCTCTCCCGTTTTGTTGGTTAAGCAGGTCATATATTTTTTACCTATAGTTCTTCTCTTTTTATTAGTTTTGTGTTTCTAGTAGAATCCATAATTCGAGGTACAGGAGAATGCATTTTGTCTTGGTTATGAAGCCTCGGAAGCATAGGCGCCAATCCTCCCCTCCCCCCACCAACCAACACTGAAAAATCACCAAAGAAAAATTATGCGGGGGCTTAAGCCCCTCCCCCAGTTCTGAGCCCTATTTGAGCTCCTCCTTAGAAGTTTTTCAGTTAGTTTACAGATCAAATTAAATTCTACTTTGTTTCTGGGGGATTTGGGTTGCTTTTTTAGCTCTTCTCTTCTTCTGATTAGCTGTAACATATTGTCTGGAAGAGATTCGACTTTTTTGTTAGTTTTAGTGGAGTTACACTCGTTTGCAGCTTCATTTACAGGCCTGCCAACTGAGTCTGTCAAAAATAATAGTGAAAAAGTGACCTTCCGAAAAAAGTGACCAAATAGTAATCGAATTTACTCTTTTGAATAGCAACTCGAAACTGTGCTTGGAAAGCAAAATCAAGTTGACAAAAGAGGGGAAAGACACCACTGCCGATATTTTCTACTTCTCGCTTCCAAAAATTAATAACAATTACTCAACTTTTTTCATGTTTTCCTCTTTTTCACTTATTACATGAGCAAATTAACAAAAACATGAAAGGAAATGTGAGATTCATTCAATATAATATGATAAAAATGAAAAATGTATTTGTTTATAATATAAGGAACAATAACGTATTAAACTTTCAAAACTCAAACACTAATGATAAGAAGACTGAACTTAGAACAACTTATTAATGAAATCTGTATCATCACTCCACTTAGAATAATTCAATAATGATATCTGCATCATTTGGTAATTTCAAAGTAAATTCAAACGACAATGAATAAGCACCAAAATAATAATATAATAAACAGTTCAATGATCAACCAATTGGAATAATCGATTATTTATTTTTTAAATTATTTTTTCAAGAGCAAAACACTCTTTCAAGAGAGAAATTTCTCCATCTTTCAGTTTAGAAGCCCCTTCTATTATTGCTTGAGCAACGCGAACTGATGACAAATTATTTGTATCCACAGCCTTCTTCAACTTCTTATTCGCAATTGTCAATGTGTCAGCATGCACTTTCCTTTTTACACACAACTCGTGTTTTTTTTTCAAATCATTTTCTAATGCAACCAATGCCCTTTTGTCTCCTTCTATTTCTTCTTTCTTTTTTCTTCTGTCTTCTAGTAGCCGCTTTTCTTCTTCACTCTTCTTTTGGGCCTCTTTAGCTTCTTCCTATCCATATTTTCCCCATATAATGTACCAGCAACGCGGACCATTTTTATCATTTCATTTATTATTGGAATATTTTCTATTTCATTTTCATACTGTATTAATGCACTTTTGACATTTAATCGAGCATTCAACAATTCTACTGACACGCTAGTTTTCTCATCTGTCAATATGTTTGCTGAGTCGGAAAACTATCGCTCAATGTCAGCGCTCCCATGGTAGACCAGAAGCGCAGCTTGAACCAATACGGTTAAAGTTGGGTACTTGTCCTCGGAAGGATCAAATACATTTCTCAAAAAATTTAACATGGGCATATTTACCATTACAGGTTTAGAATACATTTAAGCATGTAATAATTTCAGTTCATCAATAGTTTCATCTAATGGAACTGCTAATGAAAGAGCCTTATGAATAGCTCGCACATCTTCTTCATTTCTCTGCCTTTTATACATTATTTCATGAGGCGATAAAAATCTGAACTCTCTCACAATTCCCAGAGATGGTTGTGAAACACTTTTCTTTAACAAATGTTTGATTGCTGCCGTATAAGAAATTACGCACATTATTTTTGAACATCACAACATCCTGTTCTCTCAAAGTTCCCAATTTTTCTAGGACTTCTGCAGACAATACAATTCTATCACATGACAGCAAATTTAGGCTAATAGGGTGCAGCGTGCAGCAATTTTTTTTTTGTTTTCCTCTAATTTTTTTCCTTTATCAAAATAGTGACTTTTTTGAGTCAATAGTGACAAAAATAGTGGCCTAGGTTAAAAATAGTGACAAGTCACTATAATAGTGACCAGTTGGCAGGCCTGCATTTAGTTTTGCTGGTGGTCTCAGCTTGGGACCTTCGACACCTCTTCCAGCTTCTGGTTCAGTAAAGCATGGTACTGACTTTTATAGCTGGGGAGATTCTAGATATCAAATTCCGATCTTTTGGGCGGTATCCTTCTTTTCCCGTATTGATTTTACTGTAAACTGGTCTCGGTGGTCAAGGTGGAATTTGAAGTTAGGGTATCGCAGTTGAGTATTTTTTTAAACGTTAGCGGTGGTGTCAGAATGTAGTCAATTTGCGATTTATATTCCTGGTTCAGAGCTATCCACGTCCATCTCTTGACTTTTCTTTTCTTAAAGTAAGTATTGATTATTCTGAAATTTTTTCTTGACAGAATCGACAGAATTGGGACTAGCCTTGCTCTGTAGGTTTTCACAGTATGATTAACAGCCTCGAATCAGGGCAGCGAAACGTGAAAACAAGAAAGGGTCCGACAAAATATGAAAATGGACTTTCGCTGGTTTAGAATATCACTTTTCAATTCAGGCATCGATGATTCGAAATTGAACTTTCCAAAGTCAACTCTGGAGCTTGAAATGTTAGGACAATGAAGTAGCACTCAACGACCTTCCACTTTACGCACCCGGACGATGATTACCAAATGGTACATCATTCTCAAAGTACACTTTTCCCAGAACGTAGTTCCACTGGGAAATGTCTCTTGAGGCTTTCATTTAACGAAGGTTGCAAGGTCCCAGCTCCCCAAATTCTCGTCAGTGAAGAATGCATTAAAATGCTACCATGCTCATGAGGGCAACAAAAAAGATACACACATAACCTGTTTTCGACGCTCAAGGAACACAATCCGCTTTTGCTAATATTAAAATCGAGGTTACCGATGCGAACTCGAGACTCGAAACACCCATCCGAACGAGACCCTGGTCGGCCATTCAATTTTAAGAGGAAAAATCATGACGCTTTGGTAGCGACGAAATAGGTAAACAAGAATTCTATACAAATATGATTTAACAGCGTCATCTCGATGGTTGATTAATACCACGTTTACCTCTCTTTATAAATAGAGATTCCGTGTTAATTTTTTCTGTTATGGATGGCAATGAAATTGATGACGTAAAAAGCGCAACGTGAGATACGTACAAAGTATTCTGTGTCGACTAATAAAAACGGAACCGTTAGATTCTTAGGAACTCGTTTCATGCACTTTAAGTCTCCCGGGAGAATCAACATACTCATGGCTCTTACTTGCTAGACACACAGACTTATCTTTCCAGGTTTGTTACCGCACCAGATTTCAGAAATTACTGTCGGCAGGTTGATATCACGATACCTTCGACTGGCTACAGTTCGAGTAACGGATGTAGTACCAACGTTCAATAGAAGATGTGAAAGGAAAGTTCGTGAGACTTTGAACAATTAGCAACAGTCTACACACATAGCCGACCTGGAGGGGTGAGACTTGTGGAGGCTGACAAGTATCAGAATACGATACATTTTATCACTCATACAAGCTTTCACTTTTTGTGGTGGGGGAGGGGGCTTCGTGAGAAAAGGGAATACCCACCCCTTTCGTGCCTATGAGCACCAGGCTTTGGAACCAGAGGAAGGATGCATGAGTCTTGAATTAAATATTATAGTGGAATACAGCGGGTCGAGGGAGTCTATACGCCCATTTCTGCGATTTCATCGAACAGTGTTTTTTTTTATTTTAGCACCCTTCTAACATCCCATCCCTCGGTCAAGACTAGCTCCCCTCGAATACCAGGCTGGCTACGCTACTGGTGGAATGAAAACGGCAAACAAGTTCTAAATCTTGTTCATTTACAAATATAAAGACCCCGTGTAAGGCGGCTACAGAGAGGCAGGGGTAACGTTCGAAACAACTTCTAAAATGAAATAAGAGGCATGCCCTTCCCCCCCCCCTCCCGATGATGTGATTGAAGCTATTATATGCAACTTTATCAATTTTAGCAGATCGCAGAATCTTGTGGCAACATTAGGGTTGCGATTACAGTAAATATAACGTTTCATACGAATTTAGCGACCCAGAAACCTCCTTTGAACACTTTATTTTCATCTACAAATGCAACTTTTCAGCTTCATCCGACCTCGGAATTCAATTTTTTTGAGAGGGAAGAAGAGGCATTTTCATTTCACCCTAGTGCATAACCGTGCATGCTTTCAAAGTACAGGGGTTTTTTAGTTCTCAAAACTGAGCGAAACATCCTAAGAAGGTTCCAAAGAAATGTAAACAAGTTTAAAGTGTTTCAAAGTCTTAGCCTATCAATTCTAGCTGGTCAAAACCTCCTGTGGCAACACAAGGGTTCCGAATTTAGAGACCCAGGAAGCTCCTCTGAACACACTATTTTCATCTCCAAATGCAACGTCTTAGCTTCATCCGACCTATGAATTGATTATTTTTAGAAGAGGGGTGGGGGCATTTTTATTCCACTCTACTGCATAACCGTACATGCTTTCCAAGTACACGGGAATTTTTAGTTCTAAAACAGAGCGAACATTCTAAAAATGTTTTAAAGAAATGTACACAAGTTCAAAGAGTCTCACAGTCTTGGCCTAATCTACGTCTGGAAGTATCTTAAGTGAGTGGGGAAAAGCCCTGCAGTTTTAATAAAGTTTATAATAGCGGTGACAAATCTCTTTACGGAAAAATATTGCAGGTTAGGAAAATAACCATAAAATACACTGGAACTACCTGAGTGTGTCTTGAAAAATCTTAATAAATCTGTAAGAATTTTAACGGGTCTCAAACAAGTTTGTGAGTCTTAAAGAGCGGTAAGCAAGTTTAGCAGGGTCCAGAGTAGTCCAAATCAAGCCTGCAAATGTCTTGAAAGCACCTCAAGAAAATTCAGAAGAGTCCTTAAAAGTCCTCAGGGACCTTCGAGAGATTTGCAATAGTCTTGAAGAGCGACAAACAAGTTTATGCGAGTCCAGGATAGTCCCAATCAAGTCTCCAAGTGTCTTAAAGCGTCTTAAGCCAGAAGAGTCCTGGAGAATCTTTAATAAATTTAAAAATTATCTTACAGGGTGGAAAACAAATCTGGTAGAGTTCGAAATAGTCCTAACCAAGTCTGCTAATCTTCAAACATCTTAAGCAAATTTAGAAGAGTCCTCGAGAATCCTACAGTCTCGAACACGTTTGAAAGAATCTTCACCAAGCCTACAAAAATATAAATGGCCTTTAAATAGATTTGGAAGAGTCTTAAAAAGAGTTGTCAACAAGTTTCAGACAGTTCAGAAGAATCATCAACAGATAAGAGAAGTTCAAAAAAATTATAATCAAGTCAGGAAGTCTTAATGCTCTGTAACAAAACTCGAATACATAAACATGGAAGAATCTCACAAAATCTTCAACACATCTGGAAGGTCTCAAAAAGTATTAAATATGTGTGGAATAGTGTTAAACAAAAATTTAAAAGAGTCTAGAAGTGTCTCAAGTCAGACAGAATTTCAATTAAATCTGGAAAATTTTTGACAGTTTTCGTTAACTCTAGGCGAGTTTAGAAGAATCTCAAAGAGTCTTAAAACAAGTGTGAAGAACCTTAAACATGCCTGCAAGGATCTCAGAAAGTTTTACGAAGGTTTAAAATAGTTTTATAGCCTGAACGTCTTAAGCAAGTTTGAATGAATATCAAAGTATCTGAAACCAGTCCAGAAAATTGAAAACTTTTTATGAATGTCAGTCAAAACTGAAGGGAGGAGGCTTACGAGTTTAAAACAAGTTAAGAAGAGTTTGTAAGTGTTTTAATCAATTCTACAAAAGTCTAAAACCATTAAAAAAAATTATAAGTTTTTCAAATTTCTAAAAAGTTTTCAACAAATTTGGAATAATTTTAGTGAGTCTTAAATAAGTTTAAAACAGTCTTAAAAGTGGTGAACAGATTTATCGAAGTCCAGAAGAGTCCAAATGAAGTCTTAAGTAGACTTGGATGCGTCCTTAAAAGTTCTCGAGTCTCTAACAAGTATGGAATAATTTTAATGGAAGAGTCTTGAGCATGTTTGGAAGAAGCCAGAAAATGTTTTAAAGGACCTTAAATAAGTTTAAAACAGTCTTTGAAAAGAAAAAAAAACTCTTGAAAAGTTTGAATGAGTTCGGAAGGAAGAGAGATAAATTTCAAAATAATTATAATTAAATTGGGAAGCGTCTCAACGCGCTGTAAAGGAATCTGAACACGCATGGAAGAAACCCATTAATTTTATCGAACATTTTCGGCAGCGCAATGAGTCATTACACTTTTAATTATCCTTTAAAATAAGCAGCTCGTAATTTAATCGAGAATTTCAAAATCCAATTGGTAGTAAGAGAAGATCCACATTAGTTTCACAAAGCTCAATTTTCTAATACATGTAATTCCAATTTTTCCACGAATTCATCGAAGTATAAACTGAATTTGAAAAATGATCAATAATCTCCTTCGTTTACTTTCGAAGTCGTATGTTCCATGTGCAAGTTCGACATGCTATTCGATGATCACTTTTTTACCATACCACACGCCAGCTCTTCGTCTGCAGTCGACCACAGAAACCGGGGCAGTTCCTCCACTTAAAATTTTATATCATTTTCAAACACCATCCGGACGTTTCGAGTGACGGAAATACCGCCAAAACGATTGTTTTCGTCAGGAAAAAACGCAGATACTCAGATAACCAAAATTCCAGATCGAAAAAAATGGACTAGAGTTTCTATTTAGACACTGGAGCGTGTCTGAAAGAGTCCTACGAAAGTTTGGAAAAGCCTTAAGAGTATTCCACCCGTTTGAACGATACGGCCGCGCATTTTGTAAACGGGGAAACACTGTAAAACTTTATATAGGTACTGCAATAAATTTGTATCCCAATTCCAGCCTCACCGACTAAATTTTGGGAATTTCAGATGAATTTGGTTCGGATACTGGAATGGATTTTGGGCTTCCAAGTTCAGAATATGGGAAATCATAATGGATTCTGATACCCACACTAAACACGCCAGTATTTTCATTTAGTATCATGCCGATTCACGGATGTGAACAAAATTTTGTCCAATGGTTGTCCAGCCACATGGTACCACCAATATTTTCTTCCTTCAAACCGTTCATCCTTCCGTCTACCTTGGGTAGTTTTGTGGCTATAACATCAATATATTTGGAAGCGAGAGCTACCCACAGACATTTTAAATTATTTATTGGCACAAAAATCACATCGGAAATCATGTATAAATATACGAGAATCGATAAGATGAACAGTAGAGAGCTAGCATAAAAATTAAAATTAAATACAAAAAAGAAATTAAAAGCAGTACAAAATTTTGATCAACTAGCAAACTACAGTCTTTGGTTACAAAAATTTTAATTCAAATGACCTTAGAGGTCACAAACATGATTATGGTAAATGCACGAGGTTCGATTAAAACGAAAAAACAAAACAACGAAGTCAGTTGTAATAAGCGTAGTTCAAGATGAATATCCATACAAGAGTTCATCTAGTTTTGCACTAATTTCAGAGTATTCTCAGACCTTTTGATTGTTATTAATGGAGTTAGCTTATCAGTAAACCTATGATAATTACGTTCCAGTTCGCGCTGGTAGTCTCGCTGGTCCGGTCCTATTAGATTTTTATTTTTCCGTAAAGCGTCTGAACATCTGCAAATAACACGAGATCATACGTTAATCTGGAAAAGGGGGAAAGTCCAAAGGAAAACCAGAAACAATATTTCCTACACCGAGCCTACCAAATCACGGTGTTCAAACTTGAGTACAAAAAATTGAGAAGGTTATCTACATGCTTTCATTTTCAAGAACGTCAAACTTTCTGATTAGCACTGTACTGCTATGGATTTTATTCCAACTTTTCGTAAGCCCAATAGTTTTCAGAGATATCTTTGTTCACATTAGTTCTGATTTTCGCACAACTCACTTCTTCGAGAAGTCCTTGAAACACAGCCTCAACTTATTCTGCATTTTAGTCGGAACATGATTTTCGTCTAATAACGGTGTTAAGAACACCGTCGCCATTTCCATCGGACCTTGGTTCACGGTCGTGCCTGAAATGAAAATACACCTAAATTGACAACGCCGAAAATAATTACAGATTCGCGTATATGTAAAGACGCGAGACTAATTCGTTAATTGCAGCACCGACCATGTTCTTTCTATCACTTACCTATACAGCCTTGCAGAACCATTTGCAAAATTTTCGTATCCGGTGGATCTTGTCGTATAGAATGAGCAAGCTCGGCCGTTTTCTTCTGTATATCCTCAATCGCCACTTCAATTGGCGTCAATACCACCTAAATTAGTGCACAAGAGATGAGTAAAATCCGGCTTCTTAGTTCTTGTGTTCAAACTCAACTAAATTACATGTGTCTAGTGATACACTGAGTTTCTCGAGAAATGCCTGTCACACTTCAGTAGTAAGCGATACACCACGAAAGAAAAGAACAAGGGGTTAGATGAAAATGTAGTGTCCTTCGGTTAGTTAAACTTCGGGGATTCTCCAAGTGTGGTGCTGAAAAATTGACTCTTGATTTAACGCGCGCCTATCTAATATTCACAGATAAGAGTGAAAAAGATTCTTCAGGTCTATGTCTCCGTTTCAATAATGATAGTTTCAAGAGTTCTCGAGGTGGGCAGCAACACAACTTGTTTCCAGAAGTACTTAAGTTTTGTTGTTGTTTTACGATGGAGAAGTACTAATAATTTAGATCTAAAATTACCGGACCTTGTTTTCTCAATAGCACACTAACTACACCACTATACTCACTTGTTTTCGATCAACGACTTGAATCCTAGTCTTGACGTACGGGAAATGATTAGCCACAGTCAGAATGGTTTTTCTCTTCCACTGTTCGTGCAGATCACCGTGGGGCTTGCCATTTGACGTGAATGGGGTCGCATACATGAACCGTTCTGAAAACAATTTTATCGAGTAAATTGAGAGATCATTGACTGTTTATTCATAAGTAGCTCGGAATCACGTAAAGAATTCGTTACAACAGATTTCAGATTACGCGGCGGTGAAAGCGGGCATGGAGGGCTAGCCTTAAGACTTCCAAAAGCATCTCACGAATCTGGATTTTCTCGAAATCTCCCGCATCTTCCGGGAAATCAAACACATGCTAACACCTCGTTATTTCCACGATAAAGTGTTGACACACTGGAACTTCAGCCTTTCTCTAGAATTTTACGTCATAAGGTTCGAACCGGGGTTGTGACGCCGAACAATTTTGGCCTCAGCTTCAGCTTCGAATTAAATCATTAACTGGGTTTCCGTCGGGCAAATTACAGCTACATAGATGCAAAGTACATACTTATATTGAAATTTCTCTCGAAGTAAGTAACCCGGTGCCTTCCTTCGTAACTTTCGAAATAAGGCTCCACGTATGTTATTTGAATATACGCCTTTTCAGGATCCAGTGAGGCGACATCCACAACGTTAGAGTCCTTTATTATATGAACAACGTCTGGTCCAAAACGTTCGGAATAGAAATTCTACAATACAACATACCGCATGAATACTCAATGAGAACACGTTTTCAAAGACAGAAATACAAAGAATGAAACTCACCTGTAACCTGCTAAATATTTCAGACAGTTTGGTTAGTGTTGGCTCTTTGTACACAAATTCTTCTCCATTGAGATCACCGAATTTGCAGCCGTAGAAACCAACGCGGAAGTACGTGCCGAAGATACGTTTTCCTTGTAGTTGTTCCAGTCTGGTATACGCTTCGTTCAATTTGCTGAAAACATTTTACGCCGCGTTAGAGACCAAGCACAACTAGCATCGTAAGCCGCATCTATCATAATGAGTTACGAAACCTGTAAATATTGGCCAGCTTCTTGTAATCATGATTCTTCTCGATAACCGGGATCATTACTTTGTACACTTCGCTCATCGCTTCGTACATGCCAGCCTGAAATCAAATTTATCGATAGTGTTTAATGCCAGATGTTCAACCGAGTCACTTCATGGTGCATTTACACTGAGGGCAATGCTGCCAGCCTCAGTGTAAATGCACCATCAAGATGACTGTTTTCCAAAACAAACTCACGATAACTTCTACATAATTGTAATAAGCTCACCAATTGGAATGAGCTGGCAGCGTGCTCCAACAATCCTATCAGACCACTCTCGGTGAAGTCTTTGCCCAAGCAAAAGCCCTCTTCTTCCGGTCGTAGAACGTCATCGGACACAGCGCACTCTTCCAAAATGTTCAACGTTACTTTTTCGAAACTCACAGCCCCTAACGGAAGATGAGGTTGATCGTCCAGCATTTGCAGGTATTCGGAGACCAGTGCCGCGCTGTGGACGAGACACATGCCCGCTTCTGTATGATGATTGTTCTGCAGCCACCAGATTACAAGAATTAAGAAAACGAATTCATTCGAAACGTATTCGCAAACCACAAGAACTCTATTTGATGGTCGTCTACCTCCATGTGCTTCTGCGCCATGTTTGCCAACCACGTCACTCTCAGATCGGGAGAATTTTGATAACCTTTCGCGATACGATACATCAAGTCCAATAACATTTCCGGATCTTCTTGAAACTCTTTCATCTTCACCGTATCAGACAGAATCATGTGCAGATTGAAGACTAAATCTCTAACCTAGAATACAAATACTCATAAATGGCCGCATAGGACAGCAAGACAATGCCTTCCAACATGTTTAACGAATATTTCTAATACCTGCTCGGGGAAAGTGGTATCCTGCAGTTCTTTATCTTCGTCCGAATACATGAGAATGGTTTTCAGTGATCTTCTTAACGCTATTTCATTGAAGGTATGACTAGTGCCCACCAGAGAACTCAACGACATTGTTACCTGCATCTTTACACGAGTGAAATTCTGGAAACAGAGTTGTTTGCTATTATCAAGGTCCTAAGGGTCGACGTTTCACTACATTAGTCTTGAAAACTGATGCACTGCCACAAGTCAGTTAGGGCCGAATCATGAAGGAGATCCCTTCCAAGAACGTTCGCTGGGTAACAAATGGTAACATCAAGTTTCAGGTGGCTTAACTAATTTTCCATTGGCCACATATTTGTCCTCTGAGATAAGTGAAATTTCTTTTCAATTCTTCAAACAGTTATAACGACATATGAAGATGGGTTAACCCCTGGAACATTCTAGTCAAATAAAACTACATACCCAGTGAAAAGGGAACTTTGGTTTGAAGAATTCGATTCGCTAGTCCACATCAGAATTTGACTGCTCTCTCGTTATGTCGGTATTCCACTACTGCATCAAGGATGTACAGGGAGGAGGTTTCCCACCATAAAATACTAATTCATTATTTATCTCAGTCGATGAAATTTGATATTTTTCTTTTAGCCGACCCAATAATTTTGTAGTATTCAGAATATTCTGATTCATCCCTTTCCTTAAAGACTGCTTTAATCAAGCTTTGATGGTCAATAAAAGTGAAGAATCGATCCACTTACGTAAAAGCGTATCCCACGAATATTTTTGAAAATAACCTAGACAACTTTCGCAGAGGAGCGAGGGTACAGAAATTTTAAACCTTTCGCGGTAATGAGAATTCTAGTCTCCAGACTTACGTTTCCGATTTCGAAATTCTGTCTCATCAGCATGAAAAGCGAAGCAGCAGCTTGCGATCGAATGGTGCCCAAATTGGAACAACAATGTTTCAGCAACAGCAAACACAGGTCAGCACACTGTTCCGTTTCATCGTCGAATAACAGATTTGGAAACTAAATTAAAAAAACAAAAACACTGACGTATTACTTGTAAATCCATTTGATGTACATTACTGAGGGGAGAAGGCAAAGTTTAGGAGACTTTCTTACAGGAATATTTTGATTGGGGGGGGGGGTCAAGAAATCAAAATTGAAGGATTTACGAAAGACCAATCATAAAAATGTTTTTCTGATGTCCGGATAAATACTACGGGCACTGACCTCACTCTTTTCAGCCTGAGTCGTCTTCTGTCTACCAATCTGTCTGCCAGCTTGTTTGAACAATTCAATGGCGGACTGACTGTTTGAAAAGTTGCAGGGATGTGACCATGGAAAGGAACTAGGAGGTTGCACTCCGCTCTTAGTCTTTAAATATAAAATTGTTTTGTCCCAAACTTGTAGAAAAATCAAACAAAATTTGTTGACTATACCTCCCAACTTCAAGGGACTCAGGAGGATTAAGAAAACCCATCAAGGTACCTTATTTCTAAATCAAGACTCTCTAAGCTAGGATTTTAATTCGTTAAGCATCGTTATAAGACTCCTTTAAACTGTTTTTATGTTCGTTTAGGCGTCTCAAAACTATGTCAAGATCCATTACAAGTTATTAAAACCCGTTGGAACTATGTTAAGATTACTTAAGACTCCTTAAGTCTACTGAAGATTGCGTCGATATTTTAGGTCGGTGTTAAAGATTCAATAGGACATTATGATTCTTCAAGACTGCATTAGGATCATTCGAGACTCATTATACCTGCCTTTAGACTTTGTAAGATTGAGTTGTGACCTTTTAATACGTATTTCTTAGGACGGTATCGGATTTATTAAATTTTGTAAAGGCTCTAGCACACTGGCAGGACGTGCTGGGAGCAGGCCCGTAGCCAGAAGGATGCTAGGGGGTGCTGAGCAATCCCTAACGCTTGCCGAAGCTCCCCTGGCAAAATTTCGTGAATAAAAATAACAAATTCATTATATTTTTTTCGCTAGTTTTGTTCAAAACTTTTGTTTCCAAAACATTTTAATGTTTATGAACTTGGCAATACTGATTTTCAGCGATGTGGTGATAGGGGGGGGGGGCTGTAGGATTTTTTCACTCAACAGTTGAAAATATTTACCATTTCAGTCTGGCGGAGTTGAGAAAAGTCAACAAGTTAAAAGTTCTTTTTTTTTTTTTTTTTTTTTTTTTTTTTTTTTGCTTGCTTTGACACTTGGGAATTGAGTTGAGAAGTTGAAAAAATCCAGCAAGTCAAAAGGTTTTTATTTTGCCTTAATATTTGGGAATTTGGAGTTGAGTCAGCATCAGTTAAAAAAATTCAGTAAATCAATCAATTTTTTTTAAACTTGCTTTGACACTAATGAACTGAGTTGAGAAGCTGGAAAAATCCAACAAGTCAAAAGATTTTTGTTTTTTCGCTTTGATACTTGGAAATTTTGAGTTGAGTCAGTTGGGACTTTCCACAATTCCCCCCCCCCCCTCGGAAACACTCTTCGGTACGTCCCTGCTAACACTGTAAATTTGCTGTTTTTCTTCCAGAATGTTTGGTTTATATATTTCAAACGTATTGGATAAGTGGCTGGAAAAAAAAAAATTACCGTAAAATGCAAAAAACGCGAGGATAAAGATTCGGCTCTTGAACCATGCTTTCTATTCAGTACACAAATTTTTATCAGCCCAAGTATAGTTATTTGTTTAGTTCTTTTTAAGTTTCAAGATATAATTTTGTAAGCCATGTTGAAAATGAACTTAGTCTTAGTCTGATAATGTGACAATGTATAATGGCCTGGTGCCCAATTTTGTACAATAAGAATAATAAAAAAGAATAAGACTCCAAGTTCTTCGAATTCGAGCCTGAACAACGAACCACCAGTTTCATCGAATGATTCGAATATGCAGCCCAGATCTTCTACGCATGATTCAGTGGCGTAGCTAGGATTTCCCAAGGGGGAGGGGGAGGGGGAAGTAAAATTTTCAAGGGAGAAAAAATCGAAAATTGAGGTATTTTTTAAGAATCGTCGATATTAGAGGACTATTTTATGAAACTGAAGGTAAAATTACTGCTCGAAACATTTTTTTTGGAAAAACGTGTTTTAAAGGCGAAAAATTGCTTATTTTTTCATATTTTACTTTCAGTTTCAGGTGCCTTGGGGGGGCATTAGCCTCCTTCGCCCTCCTGGCTACACCAATGTCTCGTAGAAATCTTCACATTATATACTTACGCACCTCCTACCGCAGATGGCTGGCTACGGGCCTGGTTGGGAGATTCGTTAAGATTGAGTTATAATTAGTAAAAACTGCATCAAAATCCTTCAGGCCTATGTCAGGACATAAGACTGTTTTAAGACTTCTAAAGAGGCGTTACAATTCCAAATTTTCAACCCTTAAATCAGTGTTAGGGTCATGTTGACTCTGTAGACTGTATCAGAGCTCCTTAAGATACGTTAAGAGTCTTTCAGCCTGTATTAGGATCTTTTTAGCCAGCTTAGGAACCCTTTGAACCGTATCAAACTTGTTAA